>HG995298.1:705628-3105628 GCA_905332915.2 Hecatera dysodea | reverse complement strand
GGGCTGTGTCGGTGATCTTGGTTTTTTAGCGGACATTATCATTCCTGATTCGATCACGCAAGGAAATTCCAAGCACTGTCTGCACACCCAAAGGCAATGGAGAGGTCCAAGGCATTGCTCTTTGGGTGACTTTAAGCCTTCTGATGAGGCCCATGCTGTACATGTTGGTACTTGGCTACATCTGGGTAGACTGGATGCTGACTCCTACATAACTGGGAAAAGTCTAGGTGGAATAATTTTGTCGCTTATGCATTGGAAATCAACAAATGGCTTCTTTTGGTCTGTGTGGAGCGGAAGGGAGTGTCAGACTCTTACAAAAAATAGAACCTTATTCTAAACAAAAAAAAAAAAACACAAAAATATAAAATAACTTTAGTTTCGGAAGTCGGTAGTCTTGATTATTTTTTCATTTTTTGAATGCCGACTTCCAGAATCCGTACACCCAGTAAACATTTAAAGAAGTAACAAGTACAGTCGGCTTGAGAAACTCCTCCTTTTTTGGAAGTCTGTTAAAAAAACCATCGGTGTACCTCCTGTTACCCTTCGCGTTCCGGGGCCTCGGAGACTCTTTTGAACAAACACCATAACACTGGCAGAACAGTCTTATGTTATTATATCACCCCGAACTAGGTTATAGAAACCAGATGGGCACTAGCTCCATGTTAGATTCTGGTATTCAGCTGGAACTGGGTCGACTTGAAGCCTCAATATAGTGGGCAAAAGCCAAGGCAGATTGTGTAGCACCTTAGCCAAAATCATCAAATGAGTTTTTCCGCTCTCCGGACAGAGCGGAACGGAGTGTCAGACTCTTACTGACTAAAACCCACCCGTGTTCCTCCTAATGCCCTTAGCGTTCCAAGGCCACGGTGAATCCGCAAAAGGTTATAGACCCGCATTCCAATTACCTTTCCTGGTTCACATAATTAACCTTGCCTTTGTTTTATTTCATACAGCAAACTAAGAACCTTCAAATATATTTAAATGCGTGATACAAAACCATCCAACCATAACATTTTATAACATGTGAAAAGATCAACTGAATACACTACCTTAAGATTAAATTAATTGGTTGTTTATCACTTGAAATCACATCACCCGAGTCTCACAGTTTTCGGCAATAAATACTATTTAACATTCAAACAAATACTAAGGACATGTTAAATCACAAAAATACACGCAAAATATTGTTCACTATTTTTACGAACGCACATACTATGTCATATCATAGATAAGAACCAACTGATGCCCAACAAATTGATAAAGTATAATCAATAAAGTTAGTTGCTTAGCAACCAATCAAACAACTGCATTAATTTACTCTATTATTTACTGTGACACGTCAAATTAATAATAGTGTCGGTGATTGTACTTGTAATTTATTTTATTAAGTGATTGCTCGAGTAATCAGTATAGCGAATAGCTACACTTTGTTACGTTTGTATTGTTTTTATTTGTAACTAGCAGCGCCCCGCGGTTTCACCGTCGTAGTTCTCGTTCCTGTGGATAAATGGGGATAAAATATAGCCTAGATGTTAATGTAGACGGCCTTAACATGGTTGGAATAGGGCTAGACAGATGATGATGAACTGGATAAATTGTATTTATTTTTGCTAGTAGGTTAACGTATAAAAGTAACACTTTATCAAGTCAATACTTTTGGTCATATAAATCTAGATGAGGCCGGTTTTCGTAACTGACTACCCTGAGAAGAAATACCACTCGAAACAAACTCAGAGGATCTTTTGGAAACTATAATACTGCCAAGTACTAGTCTTATATATAAAATTCTCGTGTCACAATTTTAGTTATCATACTCCTCGGAAACGGCTTGACCGATTTTTATAAAGTTTCATATGCATATTCAGTAGGTCTGAGAATCGGCTAAAATCTACTTTTCATTCCCCTAAATGTTAAGGGTGTTCCACCCCTAATTTTTTTAAATTTTATTTGGCATAACGACGTTTGCCGGGTCAGCTAGTGTAATATACAAAACATATATATATAATATAAATTTAAATAATATATTTAAATAGTAAAATAATAAGATATGAAAATATTGATTCGGCCGCTCAACAAAGACCTCCTTAGGTGTTGGTCGAGGCTCTTGTCATAATTATGCCCGTTACGATTATCGGCACAATGACTGCAGTATTCACATCCCACAAGCCGAGCCAAAACAAGGTACTTATTTTGTTTGTCTTTTTCTCATGCTTCATTATTATTATGAGAAGTTTCTAAATAATTACTAGCCTTTAATTAGTGCTTCTTGCATCTAGCGAACTCCCGTGCCGTAAACCTTAGCTTTTTTAATTCAGACAGTAATAAACAGTTAAATAAATGGATTATTTTAACTCAAGTGTTGTATCGGTATCGGTATCGGTATCGGTAGTTTTAATTTCTTGTGCATATTAGATTATGTTGTTTCTAGTTTGTTTTTTGATGTTATCCTGTTATTTTTCTTCTTCTTGGTGGTTCACGCCAAAATGTGTTCTATAAGTGAAGACTTGTAATTGGCTGTCAGTCTTAGTTACTATTTTTTACTCTGCTTTATGTAGCTGTAAGTCTTCCATAGTTCGTAAATAAATAAATCAGCTATCCCTACCGTCTATATCTTCAACTGAAATCATAACATCACTCAACTGTCTCCAAAAACAAGCCAGCCACTCAACAAAAAGTCCTCTTAAAACTGGCTGCAATAAAAAAATCACTTAGCTCATAACTCAAATGATCACCACCGGCCACTATAAGTTGGCCAAAACGAGCGTTACAAACATCTTCCCACAAACAGCACTCGGACATAAGCACTGCAATAAAAATTATATACGTAGCCATTTAGAGATGAAACTGTGCATCCCTGGCTTGAAGCCAATACAATTATATAGTCGGTAAGTGGACTACGCTAAATAGAACTTGTAGATTATCGCTGAAGGATTGAGTTTGCAGTTTAGAGGATTTAATGAGCGTTTACTTTTCGTTTAAGTGGTATCAACATTTTTACCCGACTCAGGTAAAGCAAAAAGGAAGGGTAATGAGTTTGGCTATCTATGTATGTGTGTATATTTGTTTTCTACATTCTACAAGGCTTGGCTCTCGTGGCATATCATAAAAAAAAACATTGCATTTTCCTGAAATGAGGACCTAGAGACGTGACCTAAAATTTAATTTTATACGAAAGTTTGACAGATCTTAAGACTTTACTTCAAATTCTTAATTCATAAATCGGGGATTTTTCCCCGATTTATGAATTAAGAATTTGAAGTTGATTTATTTTCAAAAAATGTAGCTTGTTAAACTGTGCTATTGTTTAGCATTATGTAGGTAAGTTCATTGGATAAAAAAGGAGGAAGTTCTCAATTCGGTTAGTTTTTTTTTATATACCTAAACAAACAAAGGATCTCACCTTTTTACAATCCGCTTGAGGATAAAAAACAAACACATTTTCCGCTTTTATCAAAAAACAAAACCCTGTAAAATTCTAGTTTTTTCATTTCAAAAATACAAACCGATCAGATATGGGCTTAGTTTCCTCCTGATTTTCATAATGCCTCCCGTTCTGCCCTATCCAAAGCGATAAATACAGACCCACAGTAAGATTATATTGGCCTCAAGCCAATTTTAATTTCGCATAGAGTGTTGCACGTATATTTGGACGAGATATTGCCATGTTCACTTGTAAATATTCCCGTTTGAGTTCAATTTTGCTCTTTATATCTGAGAGATTATGCAGGAAAATTGTGAATGTTAAGATATTGGAGTGGGGTGTGGAAGTGAATGTGTTTTTTATTCGGTCGGGTTACGTAGATCGGGAATATACATAAATTGTGAGTGCATTCAGAAAGGAACGTTGGCTTTTGCTACTTTTGGGATGTAAAGAACTCTTCTAATATCTATGCTGACGCGGTTATGAATTGGGCTGGCGCAAGGATGAACTGTTTTATATTGTTTCTACGCTGGGCTTAAAATGAAAAATGAATTTATTCGACCATTTTATAAATAAATCCTTCCTCCCTAGGATTGATTGGTTCTCGTGATAGGCTTTCGATATTTTTAAAGGCTCACCTTGCAATCACTAAACCGCAGAAAAAAGATTCTTGCAGTGAAATCCAACTCGTGGGAAAATTTACGGTGGCTTTCTGTGTAATGACGATGATGATAAGCCACAATGGCGTTGCGTAGATCTGTACACGCACTGGAAGCTAAATTGTTTGTCAATGCATAATCAACAAACAAAGAAGCAAGCTGTGAACCCGTTGACAAAAGAAACAACTTCTTTGAACAATCAATCTTTATACAGGATTATTTTTACAATAACATCATCTGCCTAACCTTTTCCCAACTATATTGGGGTCGGTTTCCAGTCATACCGGATTCAGTTGAATACCAGTATTTAACGTAGATCGGCTGCCTACCAGACCCCCACAACCCATTAACTGGGGAACACGGTACTTCTTGGCAAGACTGGTCTCAGATTTTCTGGCTTCTGACAATCCGTAACAACTGCCAAAGATCTACAAATGACAGCCAGGACCAACGGCTTAACGTGCTTTCCAAGGCACGGAGGAAACTTGGTATGTTAAGATGGTCATCCATCCACAGACCAACCTTGGCAAGCAGTGCTTAGAAGATCGACTGTGCGGCTGTTATTCTTTAGCCACGAGCTGTTATGTTTACAATAACATGGCCAGCCATTTTGTTCCATGGTGTCTCAAGTACCAAATCCAAGACGCGATTATGCAAAAATACATTCCAAAAAAAATCAGCTATTCCGGACATTTTTTGTCACATAAATCGGCCAAATATAAGGAAGATCAATTCTTTTTCTACGCTTTGTACCCAGCAGAGGGCCTGCGTAAAATATTTATTCTAGACTCGACGGCTTTCTGACAGTGGAGGAAGCAAATTGTATAAAATAGATTTGTACACTTAGTTCTGCCAAGTCCTACAGCACTGGTGGCACATCACTATACTTCTTGATACTACTCAAGAAGTATAGTGATGTGCCGCCAGTGCATGATAGACATATTCTATCGCACCCACGCAAAAAACGACAAAACGTTTATGCGTTCAGCAAAGCAGCGGAATTATTTATTTAAACTTTATTTACAATTAATAGTGGTACATGGGCGGACTTAATGCAACAAGGCATTCTCTACCAGTCAACCTTTGGGTTAAAAAGAAAACACTGTGGTAGATGTGCAACAAATAAATAAAATACCTAAACCTAATCAGCCTTTTAACGTTCCCACTGCTGGGACACAGGTCTCCTCTCTAGGAGAGGGAATGGGCCGTAATCCACCACGCAGGTCCAGTGCGGGTTGATGAATGTCACATGTCTTCGAATTTTTGGTTCTAGGACGTGCCGGTTTCCTCACGATGTTTTCCTTCACCGTTTTGAGAGTAGTGGTGATGATATTAATTACACAAAGTAATGCATCTGGCTGGGTTTGAACCTTTTTTTTTTTTTTTTTTTTGAACCTGCGACCTAAATTTCGTAAGTCGGGGCCGTTACCACTCGGCCACCACTGCACCCTTAATAAAATACAATTAATACAATTTTCCAGAGTCTGTGTTTCCTGTTATAGGTCAAAAGTGAATAGGTTACTTCTGCGCTAGCTTGCTCCATCATCGATCACATCACCACATACCATCAGGTGAAATAGCAGTCGAAGCGAACAGATCAATAATCAATTACCTAATTGTACAAAAATGTGAAGAACTGTCTGATGAAAACGCAAACATCTACAAGAAGTCTGAAACAGTGATTATAAATAATATAATATACATTTATTGTTGTTTTAATATACATTTTTTTAAATTTTAATATATATTTTATTTTTAATTGCCTTGTGCTAAACACGGCAATGAAAATAGAAAAGATACAACTAGAACATAAACATAACAGATGATAAATAAATTCAAGACGTGACATAATTCATGACACGTCTTTCATACTCGTAATGTGGTTTGTGGTTCTAATGGCTTGCATAATATTCAAAAGAAAATGTAGGTAATAATCACTAGCATTACAGTTATTGTCTCATATGAAGAATACCGAAGGACATAGTATACTTCAAAAAAATAAAAATAAAAACATAATCTTTCGTTTTAAATACTATGCCTGTTCAGTCTTTGCCATATTAATTCAATCGTCTTCAATATACAACTGGGATAGTAAGTTATTACTAAAATGTCCTAGTACAATTACTATTACATTTGACATTTATAATTCACCATAAATCATTCGCCCAATTCATGTACGACATAATTTCAAATGACAAATCCAATTTCTCCCAAAAACAAAGCTATAAATCTTTACTTACGGCGTTAACAACTACTATTCCTACTAGGTAATGCTATGCATCCAATGAGCTCAATGCTATGCTATAATATAATGCTACGCAGAGGTTTGCCTCGTTAGCTTGGCGGTTCATTTGTTTGCGAGTCTCGCATTCGTGATCATAGCATACGCTCTAGTCAAGTGGCATTCTGTCAGCAATAAAGATCGTCAAAAATCAATATTTTTATAGACCACGTGCCATTTTAGAAACGCACGAGAGATTTCTTGTAATCATTATTTAAATGATAATTTGTCTAAAGCCACGATTTTTGAATTAAGAATTTGAAGTTAAGTACCTGTTTAACTCTACTTTGGCCATCAATCATTGGCATTCATGTAAGATTTAACACGTTCCATGTTAGCTGCACAATTGATGTATTTTTGACAGTCATGCATCGATTCGTAGCGTGGCCTATGTCTTAGTGGATGATCCCACTTAAATTTCCATAGAAAGCGAGGCTAAGCACGTAGGTAGTGGCGTAGTTTTGCCGTACCTAGCCTGCTGTGGAGCACATTCTTTATCGACGCGTCATTAATCAACAATCTTTAGATGAAGTAGTACAATGTACAAGTCTACTGAAAAGTAGGTCAAATCCATAATGCTCATTGCAATGAATAGATGTGTTGATGTTTGATCTTTGCAGTAGATGTGAAACAGAGAATCAAGTTCTCGTAGCCTTCTAATCAGCTTCAGTAGTGGTAAGCACTGATGTCAATTCTACTAATAATAAAAAAAACCTTTATTTTCCGACATTTTTGACAGATTGCGACTGACGTGCGAATGTAAATGTTGCTTTAAACAAAACTTCTTACAAAAAATAACTCAGTGTTTTTGGTTTCTTCGGTTTTTGAACACCTTCCGAAATAAAGTTATTTTATACATTTTGTGTTTTTTTGTTTAGAAGTCACTTGTTCTTTTTGATAAAAGTTTTTTTTAGTGGTGACACAGCGAAACGTAGCCATTACAGTGTACCGTGTTATAAACTGGTGTAAACAATAAACAGACATGTGATTTCAGCAATCCCGGTAGATTTGCTGATAGGAGAGTTCTGTTTACTATTTCCGTTCTTCATCAGATCTTTACCAAACTTTAAAGGGACCATATCGAAATAGTAAGATGCTCTTCCAAACCATTGTATAAAGTTTTTTTTTTTCATTTTACTTCAACAAGTGAGAATAAAAACAACATCATTGTCGTCGAAACCATGCATTATCAGGGATAACTCAAATACTAGTCGTCAAATTGAAATAAGATGACAAGAAAAGCACCAGCTTTCGAACACAAAATGAATCATCAAAATCGGTACACCCAATAAAAAGTTATGATGCAACACACATAAAGATGTATAATTGCCAATCTGGTTGCTGATTAAAATCATTTCTTTGCCATGCAAACTTCCAGCTTTTTTACACTGATACAAAATTTATACGGATCCTTCAAGGTATTGGTAAATTAAATGCAGTGCAATGCAGATACGCTCAAGAGCTGCTTACTCTTCATATTATGTAGAATTTTATTCGTCTGAAACGAATTCGAATGAATAAAAACATTA
The DNA here is from genome assembly GCA_905332915.2 of Hecatera dysodea. Classification (NCBI taxonomy): domain Eukaryota; kingdom Metazoa; phylum Arthropoda; class Insecta; order Lepidoptera; family Noctuidae; genus Hecatera; species Hecatera dysodea. Next base: position 3,097,738 of record HG995298.1, on the reverse strand, counting down.
ATAAATAGTATACGTATATCATCATTAGCAAAGAATATTTATTTATTTATAGATTTTCAGATAAAATTTCATACTCATGATGACCTTCTCAATAACTATATTGATGGTCATCAATAACATTAAGCAACATAAAATAATAAGAAGATTGATAAATATAAACTACTGAGTCCTCTTGAAATTCATGAAAATGTATTTGATCTAAGTGCTACTATAAAATTGAATCACTATTTCTGTCTAGAAGGCCGTGACGTATTTTCTAAGGCCGCTGATAGACTTGAGAATTATTTGCAATGAGCATTCTAGCTAATATGTTTTGTCTATACTAATATTATAAAGAGGTAATGTTTGTGAGTTTGTGACGTTGTAAGTGGTAAGGGGTGTCGTCCGATAGCAACCAGCAGCCCTATTATGACATCTTAAATCCATCATGATTTCTGTGTCAGATAGAGACGGAGTTACACAAGACGAATAGTACTATCTCTTTCCCTCACATTAATCATGATAGCATTGGCACTTCGTAATACGGCCACAGGCCCGGGTCGACGGCGCGTCGTGTTCCACGCGCGCCTCAAAGAGCTGTCAGCAACGAAGACGGGGCCCCATAGGAACAGTGCCTGCTAGGGTTGTGAAATTTATTCTAAAGAGTCAACGCGGCCCTGTAACGTAAAAGGCACAAGAAGGATCACGGGTGGGTTTAGTCAGTAAGAGTCTGACACTCCCTTCTGCTCCGCCTAGAGCGGGAGAAGAAATTTGATGATTTCCCATCCAGAAAAAAGGGTAATCTCTGGATCTACTGAACCGATTTTCAAAATTATTACCAATAGAAAGCTACGTTATTGTGGAGTGTCATATGTTATATTTTATTCCCGTATGGCCACGGGAACGGGAACAACGCGGGTGAAACCGTGGAGCGCTGCTAGTCTAAAATAAAGGGAGCATTGTAGCGAGCGATTTAGCGAGCATTCGAGCGAGTATTCTAACGAACGACATACAGTTAATTTGCCTCCAGCTGTTTGTTATTTGGCATCTTCGTGAAGTCGAGCATGACATTTTTTGACGAGCGTTTACTTGAGCGTTCGCGAGAGAATGATCGTGAAAATGTTCGCAGCAATGTTTGGCTCTATGCTCGGTTCTGTTCGTTGTTCAGTTCAACAAATTTAAAAACAGCGAATGCTCGCTGTTCTGTTACAAGTGATTTCTCCAGTCTAACAGCACCTTTTGACTACATTGAGTCGTCATAAAACTCAATCAATACAACCATTAATACATTTGTCGAGTCGGCAATCTATTTTATTCATGTCAATTCAGACAATTTTTATCCTTGTGAGAGAGAGTTTGAGTTGAAAATGCCTTAACTAGCCAATCTAATAAGATTGATTGTTCTTGAGTAAGTTCAATCAAAATTACGCAAAATAGAGAGCTGTTCTATTTCCTAGAAGATAAAATGAATGGAAGAAAAATAAATAAGTCGTCTGTCTAGTTAAAAAAAAAATCGGGATATTGGTTGGCGACAATCTTTTTTATTTTGTTTGTGTCATGTTCTGAGAATGCCGACATAATAAAGATGATTCAGTTTGAACACATGAGCCGTAATTTCAGGTAGGTAATAGGGACTACGTGACCTGATGGTAAGCGATGATGTGGTCTATGGTGGACCACTCTTGTATAAAAGTAACTTATTTACTCTCAAAAACTCTAGGTTATTGCTCAGGAAAACAAACTGTTTTTTTAAGTGAAAAGATCTTTAGTAGCGTTGGGCGCTTCTTGATTGGGGAAAATTTTATAGGTTCGCGTCACCGACATGCTCAATTGCTCATGACTCATGCGTATTAGTGAAACTGAATGGATTCAGTGAAAAGTTCAATGTGTATAATACTGTGCATGGTTGAAATAGTGTTCTTGTTTGATTATTATTTTAATTAAAACATTATGAAATTTCAAATTTCAATACTAAAAGTTCAAAGTTTCAGTTCTAATGGCAGTCCCTATAACTGTCATTTTTTTTTATAGAAGGCGTGATATATTTTAATTTTTATTCGTTACAAAGCTTACGTTAGTACTGTAGCTGTATTATTTCCAAAGGGAAATAAAACAATAACTTCTGTAGATGATTGCATAACTTGATAGAGAAATTATGGTTATACACTACTCCGCATTTATAATTCTCTCTCTAACTTAAACACTCCAGAACCTACCGTAAACATGTTTCCACATTATACAATATCAATAAACCAAATCATAATCCCAATTAAACTTCGGACCAACGGCCATTCATAAACTCCAAACGGTACCACCGCAGGCGGGCGGTCCGATTCACACTCCGAGGGTTACATAAACCTTTTATACGCGAGTTACGACTTTGCCTCGTGCCTCGTACCTCGGCTGTGGCTAAATATCGGGCAGGGCTTCATAGAGCGTAGTGCTGGCCATACATCCTCGTTTGCACTCTAAAGGATACCTGTAATTTCTCACTGTGGGACCTATTTGTTTGTGCACTGGGCTTTGAAAACAATGCGAGTTTGAAGTAAAGTACCTATATATATAGACTACATTATTATTCACAGAAAAAATAAGAGACAACTAATATATCCGTTCCGGTATCCGTGGATACCGGAACCTATTGAATTCGGATGAGATTTATTCTACACAAAACGATATTTTTTATTTTTAAAATATCGCGAAATTATTATAATCTAATAAATGCTTATAATTATGATAATGTAAATTACATTGATAACAGCTTTGTCACCCAAAAATCGACAAAATGTGAGTTGGAGACGCGCGCCAAGAGTTACGTGCTACACACAAATTTAAATTTTGCCGTTTTTATATGTATAATTTAAATACAAAATTTAAATTTATTTTACAGTGAATAACTAAATATTTCAAGTGTCTACCTGCTGCCGTTATTAATATCGAGCAAAAAATTACGTTTGTTGTACCTGTATGTGTACCCTTTAAATATTTATTTTATTTTGTTTTTTAATATTTTGTTGTTATAGTGGCAATAGAAATACATTATCTGTGATAATTTCAACTGTCTATCACGGTTAATGAGATATAGCCTGGTGACGGACAGGCATACAGACGGATGGACAGCCACCCTCCCCCGTCCCCGTTTTACCCTTTGGGTACGGAACCTAAAACCTAGGAAAATATGACTCATGTCTTTGTATTTTTCCTAAATTGTTCACCAATACCAATTGTTTTGAACATACCAAAAAAGTACTAAATTATACAAATGTATGCACATTTTCTCATCGCTATAGTTATAAAAGTAATAGAAGGGACCAAAAGTCTAAAAAGAAGTGACGGCATAGAAAAAAAATCATACTGCGTTCCCATTAATTAGACGGAACATCAAAGAGTATCTCGGCACCCTTTAGAAATAAGGGCAATGTGCTGAGGTACCATATTTGTGTCCCTATAGGCTTAAAATTCGTATCTACTAGACAACGTTTGAGGTGCGACATGATGCACATACATCGCTCAATTGCTACAAGTTTGACATATATCAAAATTGATCATTTTTTAGTTATCTATATCTATACTAATATTATAAAGCGGAAAGATTTGTATTTTTGTATGTAATGAATAAACTCAAAAATTTCTGGACTAATTTCCAAATTTCTTTCACCATTAGAAAGCTACATTCACCCTGAGTAACATAGGCTATATTTTATCCCCAACGCGAACGCGAACTACACGGGTGAAACCGCGGGACGCTGTTAGTTAATGATAAATGTGTTGAAAAATTGCGATCCGTTTACTGTAAAAACGTAATTTCTCAGTTTTTTTTTCTGCTGTCTCTCTCTGTTACTATACCGCTTTGAGAAATTGCGGTTTTACAGTAAACGAAGCGGATTTTTTAAAACTCAAGTACATTACTAACTAAAAATCCATTTTTAGATGTCGAACTTGTAGCAAACGAGCGACATGTTGAACGGCAACGAGGAACTTTTATTTAGTAATATTTTCATTTTTGCGCGCCTGCTGGCAACGTCGCGCATAGTTGGGCAACGTTGCTGATCATTTTAAACGTCGCATTTTGCGCAAAAAATATTGTCTAGTGGGTACGAAGCTTTATTTAGGTAAATTGTCAATGTTGCGCGCCTACTGGCAATGTCACGCATTGTCGGGCAACTCGCTAATGATTTTAAGCATCGCATGTTGCGCAACAAATATTGCCTAGCGGAAACTAGTATTTATATAATCAGGCATACACAGTGATACTTTTTTTAAAGTATGGGAAATCATCAAATGCCTTCTTTCGCTCTGGATAGAGCTGAAAGGAGTGCCCGACTCTGCTAAAACCCATCCTGTGTGATCCTCTTAAAGCTTTTTGCGTTCCAGGGCCACGATGACTCTTCCGAACACATTCCGCACGTATACAGTATACAGTGTTACTGATGAGAGTGTGGACTTTCTCAGTGGTCGCCTGAAGTCTGGGTTTGTTATATGATGGCAATTGGCTTACCTATTATAGACCCTTTACCATAATTTGTTAACTGTAGATACTTTAGGTACATCTCTAACCATTCTGTAGAAAACTTCCGGATTTTTCAGAATGATAAATAAAACAAATGACATTAAGAGCCACACCACATAATATGAAATATTGCTCGCTTTGCTTCTGGGAGCCATTGCTGATACATATATGTGACGGTTACCACCGCGTAAAACCACATGTTGGCTTGTTTGACATTTAATAACATAAAAAATAATTGGGAATAAAGCAAATTAAAAATTGGGAAAGAACAAGTACATCAAAATGCCCATAATTGCATACTTCATTTTTGGTTTTTCTATATATTATAACACGTTGTTTGTGGATAGATTAAGCTGTATAGAATAATAAAATAATGCCTGTAAAATTATTATATCTACGCAAATACTCACAGATTATTCCACTCTACCCTCGATTATCCAAATACCTTTGAAGTGAATTAAAAATCAGTGAACGGCACATCATATTAAGAGAAATCTTTGTACGAGTGAAATCGTCCGTTTTATACACACGGGGATTTTCCAGAGTTGTGGTTTTTTTTAGCGTTAGCATAAACCGCGAGATAAACGCGGCGTTTTTTCCACACCAGTGCGTGTGTACCTCTCTTTTCAGCTTGGTTTATACTAATGTCATGATTAGGGATGTAATGGAATTTCGTATCCACAAGTGCGGAACTTCCGATATCAATTGTGACCTTGAAATTGGATGTGAATTTTATATATAAAAGCAAAGAAAAAAGAAATAAAAAAATAAGCTTCTTCACGTCCGAAGTCGATGGCTCATTTAATGGAAAACAGCAGGTGATACGAATGCTTTGTTTGTTAAATGTCTAAAATTACTTTTTTGTTATTTTGATTATTGCAAACCAGTATAAAATTGCTATCTTCATAGTTTGCTTATTTTAAAAGATTAAGTAACATCTCGTTCAATATTATCATCATTTTCATTTTTTTTTTCATCGGTCGCCCTCATCTTCTACTTCTGAATTCCTCCAAAAAATGACCTCTGTAAAATAACCTCCGTGACTTCCTTAAGTGATGTTATTCTTCACAAATCTGCACTTGCATTTATGTTCTTAGAAACACTTAGTCCCCTGATAGAGTAAAGAACGACTGTAGGTCGAATAGATTAGAAATACAAACAACTTCTAAAAAAAAAAGTACTGAATAACTTTAATTTTGGAACTTGGCGTTTTTGGTTGCTTTTTCGTTTTTTGAACACCAACTTCCGAAATTAAAGTTATTTTGTACTTTTTGGTTTTTTGTTTAGTAGTCGGTTGTATTTTTTTGTAAAGGTTTTTTTATTTACACTTTTTAGTGGTTCACTTTGGAGTGAACCATTAAAAAGCGCTACGTTACGCAGCGTACGTGGTATAAATTGGTGCAAACAATAAACAAAAATGCGATTTCATTTTATTACGGATAACTCAAATACTAGTTGTCAGATCTCAATCAAATTTAAATGAAACCACACGACAAGCACCAGCTTTCGAATATAAAAAGAATCATTAAAATCGGTACACCCAGTAAAAATTTATGAGGTAACACATACAAAATAAATACAGTCGAATTGAGAACCTCCTCCTTTTTTGGAAGTCGGTTGGAAATGGATACGATCCCCGATTTTCTTGTACCCTCCAATCAATTACTTTTATTAGTGTTTTATGATTGAACGAGGCTGTTGGCACCTGAGCTCAAAACTGTGATTCATTGTTAATTTATTCGCGTCTAATAGCTATCAATCTTTACCAAGTTAATTTCAGATCCAAAAATATAAGGTAAAGGTTCACGCATATTCCATACTGATTGATTGATTGATTTATGAGCATACATGAAAAAGGAAGCTCGTAGCTAAATTATAACAGCCGCACGGGTCGATCTTCAAGGTTAAGCAACGCTTGCCGAGGTGGGTCTGTGGATGGGTGACCATCTTAACATAACGAGTCTTCACCGTGCCTCGGAAAGCACGTTAAGCCGTTGCTCCTGGCTGTCATTTGGAGATCTTTGGCAGTCGTTACTATTTGTCAGAAGCCAGAAAATCTGACACCAGTCTTGCCAAGAAGTACCGTGTTCCCCAGTTAATGGGTTGTGGAGGTCTGGTAGGCAGCCGCTTCACGTAAAATACTGGTATTCAGCTGAATCCGGCATGACTGGGAGCCAACCTCAATGTAGTTGGGAAAAAGCTAGGCAGATGATGATGAAAGTGGAACAGAACAGAATATACACTAACAGTGATAATTACAACAATTTTTAACAAAGATATCCCTCTTGTGAAATCGTCTTTGATGTAAAAGCATATACCGAACTTATATATATAAAAATAAATTGCTAATATTTCATTTTAATATCAGTTTTCATTATAGGATCAAAGTATGAAAATAAATCTTTATGGGAACTATCAGAATGATATTATGATATTTATTTTTTAAATATCGCAGCATATGCTGAGATAAGGCCTATTGGTAGCTTCTTGTGCAAGTCCCAAATAAACATTTTTCTTTTTAATATTAAAAAAAACTTTGAACTTTTATAAATATGTCGCTGATAAAGATGTTTTCTAAAATCAGATAACTATCCCGAAAACTAAATTCAAATACGGATTCAAATTTCGACACTGTTCCCAATGAAGAATCAAACAATGAAAAATATTATTCATAAAAACACTGATCTAAGGTTTTATAAATAGGACTGTAATGAGCTTTTGTCTGTACTAATATTATAAAGTGGAAAGATTTGTATTTTTGTACGTAACGAATAAACTAAAAAACTACTAAACCGATTTCAAAAATTCTTTCACCACTAGAAAGCTACATTCACCCTGAGTAACATAGGCTTTTTAAATTTTATCTCCGTATTCCCACGGGAACGGGAACTACGCGGGTGAAACCGCGGGGCGCTGCTATGAGTGTTGTAATTTTTGCGTTTTGTTATTCCTGTCGATAAAACTGTACTAGGAAACAAAAGATACTAAAGATTATCGGAAGGCCTTAACTCCAATGAAACCACGCCTAACCAACTCTATAACCAACGTTATGAGTTACGGCCAAACCGCACCACCCCTCATGAAATATGCGTTTGAAATACGCGCCCTTCACAAATACTACTGAATATTAAATGTGTAAGTTTTACAAGAGAATAATAGACTAGCTGTTGCTTGCGGTTTCACTTGGTTGCCAGGGAAACTTCTGTATTTGAACCAGTATTCGAAATTTAAAAACAGAAGGGCAATTCTCGTACAACGTTCAAATTCAAGTCATATGATTGATCATGAAATTATCAATCTTTTTTTTTTAATGTCTTTGCATTGCAAATGCGAATTTAACTCTTGAAAAAAATATACGGGATTCTGACGCTTTTTTTTCTGGATGGGAAATCATTAAAATAACTTTTCCCGCTCTGAGTGGAGCGAAAGGGAACGTCGAAGAAGACGGGCCCCATAGGGACAGTGCCTGCTAGGGTTGCGGAATCATCGGAAGAGTCAACGAGGCCCTGGAGTGGAAAGGGCACTAGGAGAAACACGGGTGGGTTTTAGTCAGTAAGAGTCTGACTCTCCCTTTCATTGCGCCCAGAGTGGAAAAAGTCATTGAATGATTTTCCATTAAGAAAAAAAAAAATATAGTCTATCTGTGAACCGAATGTTATCCAAATTAATTTAGCCGTTTAAGCGCAATTGGATGGTAAATATACAAACTCACTTTCAACCAAGCCGATTGAACCGCGGCTGCGGTAAACTAGGCCACAGGATCCCATTTATATTCGGATAATTCGACAAAAAATATTGAAAAGCTGGATTTTTTTTCGCTGTTTTGGTCCCGAAGCAATAATGATGAGTACAATGACCCTTTCATGTATTGTGTTTGTTCTGTTACACGTCGTAGGTGATAAAACAAGCAGTTTATGAAGCCACGATCTCTTGCGGTTGATGACTGAAATCTATGCATGAAGTGTTATTCTTGTGAAGAGGTTGATAAGCTATGATCCTCTGTTGTGATAATTCAGAATTTAAGATTCGAACATAAACCGTTCAAGTTTAGAGGGGTGGTTTCGGAATTTAAATGCTTGCGCATTCTTTTATTTCGTTATAAATCGTTCTGGAACGTTCTAAGAGACCGTGTTGAGATAGAACTGCCGTCTTTTTATGTTCCTCTATACATTTTTTTTCTATAGGTAAATTTGGACAATAATATATATATTTTTTTAAATAAAATTTTAACTGTTTTGTTTCTAACTGTTCTGTAATAGCGAATCATAATTTCCATACTTTGCAACGCTATTTTCTAAGTTGGCAAGACATAACAGGCACGTAGGATAATAATGTTCCTGGGATAATCTAAATGGTCGTATGTGTCTGCAATGATATCGGTACTCATATTTCAATCTGACGCAGCACAAATTAGGGCCAAATTCTTGCATTTGAATCGCAATCTGTCAAAATATCCTCATCTTTCATACATTTTTGACAGTTGATCGAAAGTTTGTTGAATTGGCACTAGTAACTTGTTGTCAAAAATGAGTATTGTGACTGATGATAGTTTTCTCGCGATTGAACTAATACTAAACCCAGTTTAAAAAAAGAAAATACAAGAAAAAAAAATATGTATATAAAAATAGAATATCGAACTGTCTCAAATCCCACTCAAGTCAAGTGAAGCGTAGCTGTCAAAAACTGAATCGACCAATCACAGATAGATAACGCGCATTTGACAATCTGTCACAATAATTGTGTAATCATTTTCGAAACTTTATGTGAGTCTCTTGATTACGAACAGTTTTAAAAATGCTTGATGTAATGTTCAACGGTTACTGAATTAAAATTCTTCCTAACATTTTTATTTTAACTACAAAGAGTTCTCCCAGGAAGCCTGAAGGTCCTGGAGTATTGCCAAAGATACCACATTTAGCAGTAGATTGGCGATCGCAGAATAGTGCCATTAGTTTAGCTACCTATACAGGCAGTTTTTGTTGCTATCGTGAAGATAAAAAGAATAAAAAGAAAAAAAAAAGGGGATTTTTTCTTTTTCTTTGGCTTTACATAGTCTAAACTTTACCTATCACCTGAATTGATTTGCAATTTCACGAAGGGTAAAAAAAATGAAAATGAAAAGATGATTATGATTTTTTTGCAAGACTAGACCATCAGTTAGACCCTGGATTCCACGGTCCGAAAGATTGCCATTAAAATAAAAACTATTTGGGATTTAGTTTGATATTTCAAACTCGCTATTTTTTTCAAGATGCATGGAGGAAGCTCATCATTTACAAGGTGTTGTTATTTTTAAGTTTTGAAAATTATATAAAAATGAGGAACAATAGATCAAGATGGATTGTTGGATTGTTGATGGATTTTCACTATGGAATAATGTCTTTGCTGTGCCCAACAGGGTCCACAATTGTGTTCATAACATTTTCACATACCATCTATGCATGTACATTGTGGAATGCAATAAACAATTGAGTATTGAGTATTGAAGATTATTTTCTGTTTCAAATTTTCAAGTTCAAGATTATAACGTCTTCACTTGAACAATTCACATAAATGGACTTACACAATACGACGAAATGCCATTTCAACTCAGACAAAACTAGAATCAATTTTCTCACTGTAAAATAAGTTCTTAACAAAACGTTTTACAAGCACTCTCCCCGAAAATAGTCTCGGAATTGAGAAAAGGCCGGCGAGCATATGTCGCGAGCCATTGGCATCCTTCCACTGGTTTTGCTACTCTGTCGCCGTGGATGCGTTCCCTTCGCGCCTTCGGAAAACTTCGAGATTTTTCGGCTGTTCGATGTTCGTTGCTGGTTCAATTTCACGGTTAGCCGATCTTGGTACTGGCCGCAATTTTAAAAACAAAAATAAGACAGAATCAAAGATGGAACAGAAAGTTAAAAAAAAAATAAGCCATGCCAAAGAAATACTTTGACAGTTTTTTCCCGTTTGATAATTCTCAAAACTTTTTGTATTGTTGATAAAACGACTCGTCATAATTTTTTATAATGTAACCAGCTGACCCAGCAAATGTTGTTTTGTCAAATAAAATAAAAATAAAATATTTAGGGTTACCGTAGAGGGATGAAAATTTAGGGTTTTATGTATTTTTGTTTGCTGTATCATAAAAAAATAAAAACAAAAAAAAATGTCTAAAAAATATAATTAAGGGGTGGACCACCCTTAACATTTAAGGGAATGAAAAGTAGATGTTGTCCGATTCGCCGCCCTAGCCGATATGCACGCTAAGATTCACGAAAATCGGTCGAGCCGTTTCGAAGGACTTCAACCACAAACACCGTGACACGAGAATTTTATTTAAGATTGTTTCGTAGGGTTCCTGTTATAAAAGTCATTTCTCCAGTTCCAGTTTCTACAAGCTTCATAACATTTAGCCAATCTCATCAAAATAGACACTAATTCACATGTATTATTGATTCGCAAAATTAATTTCAAAAGGTGCCAACTAGACGTCCCCAATCACAATTGACGGTATTGAGTCCAAAATTAATTATGGACGTTCATTGAATGGGATAGTTCGAATAGCAATGCATGTGACATTCCATTATAGATTTGCATTTGAAAATCATTTGAACTAAATAAAGTACCCACTATTTACTATAATACTATTTTATGTAGTTCAAATTATTTTCGTTCGGTTTACAATAAGCAGAATGTTACAAATGTTATTGTGGCATAATGTCAATGTATGCACGAATTCCCAAAAACCAGTCAGTTAAGATAACCAAAAATGTTTTGAAATATTTTTTTTTTTTAGCTCACGGTATAAGATTATCCTTTCAAATATTTAATCACCCATACTGAACATAAGAAATGCTTTAAATACGTCGTTCATAATCCCCACTCTCCATCTACTTTCACTTTTACTCCGCTACATCAGAATAATCCAAAGCAGTTATTTTTGAACGATACCATCGTCAAATAATCATCGTCAAAAAATCTATTTAACAATTTAATTCAATGTATAATTCAATTTGGTTAATGAATAATTCAATTTAATTTAATGCATTTTTCGGTGTTTGATAATGTTATGTATGTTCTTTTTATTTCATAATCAGCCTTTTTAACGTTCCCACTGCTGGGACACAGGCCTCCTCTCTAGGAGAGGGAATGGGCCGTAATCCACCACGCGGGCCCAGTGCGGGTTGGTGAATGTCACATGTCTTCGAATTTTTGGTTCTAGGACATGCCGGTTTCCTCACGATGTTTTCCTTCACCGTTTTGAGAGCAGTGGTGATGAATTTAATTACACAAAGTAATGAGCCTGTCTGGGTTTGAACCCGCGACCTACAATTCGTAAGTCGGGGCCGTTACCACTCGGCCACCGCTGTTCTTTTTATTTATTTTTTAAATAATGTAAAAAAATTGCTTTTTAATATGTATTTGTTCATTCAGCGTCATTCATTGCCGATATTCTTTTTTAGTAAATATGTGGGTTATGTAGTGGGCTGCAATACTTTAAACGATTGTTTGAATCGTCACTATTTTCTTTTTTTGTTAATATGTGTATTGTAGCTGTTTATAGTCCCATACAATAAAATAAATAATAAGACTATCTATAATAGAATAATACTAATAAATATATCCTTACAAAACAGCATCAGCTTTCGCAATCATAGCAAGCAGCAATGTACGTCGTACAAAAAAATATCTCCCAAAGTTAAGATCTGCTATATGCCACAGTAAAAGTTGGGTCAAGCAGTAGCCAAATCGATTTGAAGTGCATGCCTGGGGGCTGGATACATGTAGCCATTGTGCCAATACTGTTTAGCTTACCTAAGAATTGTTCGAGCTACTTTTAAAAATAAACTTGGTATCCTTTGTGGCCAGACAATTTGGTTTAGTTTGTGGTCCCCTTTGTTCTTTTCAATTTCAGATTTTTATTTTTGTTTTGTTCTTCTACGGAACGGGATGTTTTCGTTGTTCTATATTTATTTATTTTGAATTTATTTATTGTGTCCGGTTGTTTCTGTTTTTTTTTTCAATCTCCTGTTTTAAAACATAACATTTTGAGGCAACTCTGATTTTTATCTGTAATTTCCAAATCAATGTGTACTCGTCTTGAATTACTACTTTGCTATACACATATAGCATTTTGACATGCTAATACTGCCTATAAACACATAGACTATAAACATAATAAACGACATCATTTAAAACTACCTTTCACATAAAACCTAAATAAATCCACTGCTACCTGAAAAAAGGCTTCACAGTACCTACATATTTTATTCCATATCAACATGGAAATATAGGATTATAATGTCGCAAAATATCCAAAATGCTCACACATTTCGTTTTTGTTACACAATGGAAAAAGGTTGGCATTAAGGCATAACTTAATGGTGTGAGACGCCGGGTATTAGAAAAATGTGTTCGACGCAGAAAACCGCTGAACTGAATGAATATTCAGGTACAATATCGCGACAATGCAGCTGTATATCTCGCTCATACATCAATGTGTTGTGGAAGAGTAACAGAGAAAGTTTGCGGTCAGTTAATGCGTTTTAGCCTTTTTTTTCCTGGATCATCAAATGACTTCTCCCGCTCTGGGTGGAGCGGAAGGGAGTGTCAGAGTCTTACTGACTAAAACTCACCCGTGGTCCTTTAGTGCCCTTTGCGTTCCAGGGCTGCGGTGACGCTTTCGAACAAATTCCGCAACCCCTAGCCAGGCGTTAAGGCTTTGAATCTAATCTTGTTTGTATGTTTGTTGGATGTGGTCTCCGAAATTGCTGAACTGATCACAAAAACTATTACACTGATTAAAAGGTTGTTGCTAATTTTCATTGGTTACTTTTTATTCCGGAAAAATGCTTGATTCCAGTGCGATAGACCACAAGAGCAGAGACGTAGAACGTGTATTCTGGTCTTTAAAAAAAATAACTTTTCGAGATTTGTCAGCGTAATTAATATCTATAATGATGCCAAATTATATCTTCACAACATCAATTCTCCAAATAAAACCGCGGTTGAAAGGATCAACTGACGGCCTTGGTGAAACTATAAAGTTACTTATTGATGAACTATGTATAACGATTAAAAACAAAATGAGAAGGCAAACTCAAGTAAAAACTCTAAAAGAGAGGCAGTATTTATTGTGTATGGCGCCACACTCAACGGACACCATAGTGAACAAATTGCGCCATTTTGTACAAAAGACGTTTTGCACGACAAGTTATTTTTTACCCTTTTTCCGAATGCCATAAGTCATATCTTACCAAAACAAAATATAGCTTTTATAGTGCACGCCACAAGAGCAAATCCACAGAAAAAGCTAGTCTATACTAATATTATAAAGAGGAAAGATTTGTATTTTTGTATGTAACGAATAAATTCAAAACAACTGGACCGATTTCAAAAATTATTTCACCATTAGACAGCTACATGCACCCTAAGTAACATAGGCTATATTTTATCCCCATATTCCCACGGGAATGGGAACTACGCGGGTAAAACTGTGGGTCGCTGCTAGTACTTAATATTATGATCAATATCCAACAAGGCATAGTTAAGTTTCCCTGAGAGTACGAAGTGGTAGCGTTAATCGGGTTCTATCAATCATTGTGCTGAATGCTGGAGCCCCGATGCATCAACATTGTGCTGATAGATCCGCCATAATGAAAATGAAGTGCAGTTTTAACCGTTTGAGTTGATAAATCGTTTTATTTTTTATGAACACAGAGACTGTATGGATTTCTTTGTGCTATTTTCAGTTATGGACATTTATTGAGCGTTTTCTAGGAAAAGGAAATCACTATTTTCTGGAAGTATTTACTAGCCATCGCTGGTGAAAACAAATAGGTAGTGCTTTGAACGAAATTTCTTATGAATATTGTTTGAGAATCACTGGCCAACCACCTGAAACTGACTACTTTACTATAATTATACCAAACTAGCTTCTGCCCGTGACGTCTTCCGCGTGTTACTAAATAAAAGGTTTTTTTCTAAAATAAAAGTAGCCTAAGCTACTCCTACTTACATCAGCTATTCGCCAATAAAAGTCCCGTAAAAATCGGTCCAGCCATTTCAGAGATTAGCCAGAACAAACAGACGGACAGACAGACAGGCAAAAAATGTAAAAAAAATATGATGGGGTATGTCCCGTATATATTAATATATGCATGTATTAAAAAGCGGTTATTTCAATATTACAAACAGACGCTCCAATTTCATTTTTATGTATAGGTATATAGATTAAAAACGTTACAAATAATAAAACTTTCTATTCTAATAAATATAAATATATATTTTTTAATTCTAATAAATAATTTCCTTGTCTGCATTGTGCAATATTTTACACAGGAAATAATTGCCATACTTGAGTGGCTAGAATTGTGTAGGTGTAGTACGGTCTTAAGCCTAACACAGGAATGAACATAATGATTAAGAGTTAGTTCACATCAATACGCGCCGCGTGGAACCGGCGGTATAATATAAAACTTGATTGTTTTTTATTACTTCGCTGGTATTATTAATTACTGGCCATCTCAGGTACCCTGAAAGAGATCGCGGAAGCTGATAAGACCACCCATTATATTTATTTTAGTTTAAAGATTTTTTTTTACGAAAAAAAAAACTTCCAAATAAAACCTCGACTGTATCTCACGAACTGTTATGGTTGGTGAGATACAGCCTAGTGACGGAGGGACAGACAGATAGACAGACGTTTGACCCTTTCGGTACGGAACCCTAAAAACTGTTAGAGGTCGTCCTAAAATAATACAATCACCAAAAACACTAAATATAGATCCAAGTTTTTAGCGATTTATTCCTTATTTTTTTCTTTCAACAACTGTAAGATCCTCTAATTTATTCTCAAAGAGGCTCGCAACATTTATTTCTATTTAAAGCAGCCGTCTGTTGTAATAAAGCCTTCAGGCCATAATTGCATCGCTTGGCAACCAGCCTGGTGACCACGGAATGATGTTATTAGCGCATAGGTTTAGCTGCAGCCTCGCTTTTGGCTTTACTTTGCTATTTGGCGACTGTAGGGTCTTAAATAATCTTGTTTTCATTACTGAGCCCAAATTAGGAAGTATGGTATGTTTTGAGGTGCTAAAACCGGTATGACATGCAACATAATTAGGCCAAATTTCTCTAATGAAATGAACACAAAAGCATTGTAACAAATTGTCAAAAGTTATCGCGCTATGATTGGTTGAATGAGTTTTTAAGAGTCAATTCCATCACATGACTGGCATTTAATTTGTGACGGGTCTAAAGAAATTTTTCAGAAATCGGGGTCAGACACATACAGTGATACAAGCGGGCCAATTCTTCTAATATTCAAGCAACGTTTGCATGTCAGCCCCAATACCTAAATTTTGTAAAGATTGCGAATGCGAACCAAGAACAATTCTAAGTTCGGAAAAGGTTTTAAAGAACACATATTGATGAATCACGGAAGTGTACTAAAGTGGGCAACTGAGCATTAGCGGGCTGATTTGAAAAACTGTTCGAAATAAAATTAAAGCGACAGATTTTAGTGAAAAGAACATCCCAATTCCTTCCTTTCTTTCCTAAGACCTACATATATATAACCAAAAACAAATTAATTCCTATCAGCATTGTGCCATAAACATATTTCATCCCCACGTCATAAACTTAGCCTTACCGATAACATCTCTACAGCATCTGGAAAAAATCTCGTCTCACTTGTACCCATGTGCGCGAATGATAAAAATATCACTTCTTGTTTAACGTAACTGTATTCACAATATGTTCCCGGTTCTATTGGTTTTTACTTGTCCCTTTTAGGGATGTAACGGAGGCCATATTTGCGAACGGCCATGTTTGGTGTAGTACTTGACGTCCTCTGCTGAGGAAATAATAATAAAAGATTAACTATTTGAATTAAATATTCGAAAATTAAAATTTAAAAACTACAAATTCCATGTCGTACAAAAAACAAATTCAAGTGTAACCAATATATTTGTTTTTTATAGACCTTTAGATTAGGTTAAAAATTGGTCACTTCAAAATTAATTTCTACCGACTGGAATCGATAGCTACTGAGCATGGGTCACTCTTTGTCAGCCTCATCTAGATTCTACCCACGATGCCAAAAAGTTATTTGGCCATTTCGCCTCTTGGCCTTGAATAGATGTAGTAAGACTCCTATCCTCCCTATATACACGCGCAAAAAAAAAATCTAGCAATTTTTTCATTTAATTTTTGTTTAAAATCCGCTAACAAAACGGCAAAGGTATAATTACTTACGGAATTTCCGCATTTACGGACACAGAAGAAAAGCACGCTTACAACCCTAAACCTTTTTATTCGTTCCCATTGTATGACACTGTAATAGTGTTTTAAGAAAGGACCTGTAGCCCTACTATTACGTCTTAAATCCATCATGCTTCCTGTGTCGGAGAGAGACGGAGTTATACAAGACGAATAGCACTATCCCTTTTTCACACAGATGTCGATTCTGAAATCGGTTTTTTAGTGCAGGTGTTGGTGTACGATGTTTTGGAATGACATCATTAGTGACAGTTGCTATTTATACGTCACTAAGGCTTTAAACTGCTATCAGGGAGTTTTTCTATTTGTAGCGGAATTTGTTCGAAAGAGTCACCGCAGTCGTGGAACGCAAAGGGCACAAGACGGATCACGGGTGGGTTTTAGTCAGTAAGAATCTGACACTCCCTTCCGCTCCGCCTAGAGCGGGAGAAGTCATTGGATGATTTCCCATCCAAAAAAGGGAATTTTCTATTTGTTCATTTGATTAAATCAGTCTAGATGTTTATAACTTTTATCTAAATTATCGACTAATAGTTTCGAGATGGTACATAATAGGTTAAGGATTTCAGTCCGCATTTTTGACAACAAAATCTGATGTTATGCCACCATTTTAGTCAGAGACACAGCAGGTATAGTGGCGTCTCTATTTACAACCTCACACTCAACATACAAACTAAGACAGTTCAAATCCATTTTATTATGTCAATAAATCGGCATGGCGAATCAAAATATAGTACCTATATACTCCGTTCTTATATACGTCTTCATCATGAAAAATATCCAAGATTACGTAGGTAAGTGTCTACAGATTGAACAGTCGATGTTGTGACTATAATAACGTCAACATGAAGCTTGGAGGTCACATCATTGCGCATTGCTCAAAACTACAATTTCTTTGCATGATGGATTGTGGAATATCATTTGAAAAGTAATTTTGTCACCTTTTAACCTCTTTTAATATTATGACCAAAAATATTCACTTTAATATGTCATGGAGTGTAAAAACAAAAGACATCGACTTTTAAAACAAAGCATATTGTTTGGTGGTCCTGAAACTCGATTTAAAGTGGACGTTTATGAAAACTGGTCATCAGTCCAATGTTTTACGTCACTGGGATTACTGAAGCTAAAATAAAATGGAAAGCACACCGATAAAAGCCGCTCAAGCCGCTATCTTTATCCAGCAAGGCTTTTATCACCGTACTATCACTCAACAGCTTCATCTGAGCCAGTCTTGTGTCCCGAAGGTTTACAAGAGGTTCAGGGAAACTGAAAACTTGTCCAAAGACCAGGATCTGGGTGACAGCGGTGCACTTCGGTAAGGAATGACCAATGAATTGTTGCTTCATCTCTCTAAAATCGAGATCTGACCGTTTCCTGATCAACCAAGTCCTGTTCTTGGACGAAACCAGAATGTGCCTGCATGGTAGCAACCTTCGGCGGTGAGTCTCACAATATTGTTTCGCGGAAATAATGACATACGGAGGTGGATCCTGTATGATGTGAACGGGTATTTATATTGTAGCAAAAACTGAACTGATAATTTTGTGCGTGGTGGAGATCGGGGAGGGCCGTAGATAGATACATCAACGAAATTCTGCAAAACTCAGTGCTCCCCTACGCCGGGGTTTATTAGCGAGTTTTTTTTTTGCTAGCTGACTTTCTGCCCACTGCCACCATGCTACATTGACTAGACAGTACCTGGAAGAAGTTCCCACACTAGACTGGCCAGCCCTTAGTTCTGACTTGAATCTGCTGAAAAAGTTAGTAAAAAGAGAAAGACATCCAGCTCTGGTATCGATAGAAGACCTGAAATCAGTTTTGGTCGAAAAGTGGCAGGAAATCCCACAGGATCAGGAAATTTATTCGGTTAGTAAAAAACAGTTTACAGGCAGTCATTAGAACTAGAGGAGGTAACACAAAATATCACTACATAGTATAAAACAAAGTCGCTTCCCGCTGTCTGTCCCTAAATCTTTAAAACTACGCAACGGATTTTGATGCGGTTGTTTTTATTATATAGAGTAATTGAACAGGAAGGTTTATATGTACCTATAATACATGCATATTATAGTAGAGGAAACATTAGTATCTACATTGCACCCGTGCGAAGCCGGGGCGGGTCGCTAGTAGAGAGATAAATCAAAAACATCAAAATAAACTTTTCCGTTACTGATTGACTGACAGACAACGCACAGTCGAAACGACTGGTTGAAGAAAGCTGAAATTTATGTATTAGCTAAACTCCGTAGGGGAGCACTTAAGTAAACTTCCCGAAGTTCCTACGGGGATGGAACAAAATAAAATTTAATTTTAAATCTATAAATATGATATACTACAATCCATAGTAACCAACTATAGACGACTATGCATAGTAATTGTAAAAAAAAATAATGGCGCGGCGCGCGATTATATGTTGCCAGTTTATTACTCGCGAGTGTAGATATGGCTAATTAACCACAATAGTGAGACAAGCAAAAACTTTCAATCTCCTTACCCAACTTGTTTACCCCAGAAAAATGAAAAACAAACAAACAACATACTATCAACAATAACAATTTTAAGTAAGAATTTATCGAGCAAAGCATTTCATTAATTACCGCGACTGTTCACTTTTATGGCGCACAAACATCCACAGAATAGATAGATACAGAAGAACTGCTGCGTGCAACGAGTAAAACACACATTTAAATATATTCGGAAGTCAGAGGGCAAGTTTTAATAATTTATAAGCGTTTTCAGCATTCGCATCTTTGTCGTATTGAGTAAAAAACACGTAAATGCTGCTTAAAAATGAGTAGAATTGTTCAGATTCCTGAAAGTGCCAGGGCCAATCTTACCAACGGATATCTTTTTTCTAGTTTGTGCAACTCAGATAGGCAGTCAGTCTATGTAAAATACAGGTGTTCAGCTGCATCTGGTAACACTGAAAGCTTATTTTTCGAGATGCCTTGCCTTATCAGAAACAAGTTAGCATCAGCTCATGAATATTGTGAGGTTCCCTGGGCCTTAAGTCTGCTATTACAATAATGTCAGAATGGTCTACCATTGATTTCATAATGGTTGATTTTGACGGGTTTGGTAATTTACTAATATAAAAGCGTTATTATGATTTTCCAATGGTCAACCACTGACACTCCATTGAAAGAAATGGCATAGAATCAAATGGTACACACACACTGCTTTGTTATGTAATCGTTAAGAAAACTCAAACATTAATGTCTACGTATACCAGATTTTGCTTTTTGTACAGAGCTAGCGTTCTGTACTCATTTACTCTGTGACAGCGACTGTCAACTGTTTACAGAGGGGATACTTTTTTTAATAATAATAATTAAGTGGCAACACTCTCTGTTCTTCTGTAAATACTTGTTTGTGGTCTCCGCAGGATTATTGTGGCGCAACACTAGATAATTGCTGTTTCTGTTCATCCTTTCACTGTTTGACGGAGAAATTTGGCTGTTATTTTTGATAAGTTTGAATCTAATTTTAACATAACGAATAGAATTGATCTTATTTTCCATAATCTTAAGTACAGAAAATGTGTATTAAGAAAACATTTAATAGCGTGATTTATGGATCACTAAAATTATTCGGTTTTATGCCCTTTGATTGTGGTGCCAAAATATAATTTTCGTTCAAAGTGTTTTCATGGGTTTATGCAATGTAAATTTTTCAGTGGCAGTTTTGTGTCTGATTTGTAGATGATCCTTTTATGACAATATTTTTACTTACGTTTTTCAAAAGCTTAACCATAGTTGTGCTTGTTTTTTAATGTCCTCGGAATCGTTATTTCTAATTTTCTTATCCTGCATACGAATCTCATCACAATCTTTTACTATATCAAATAGACAAGAGCTGATTTAAATGATTTCCCTCGATTACTATTTTGCTCAATGTACAATTCTACCACCCCCATTAGGACATACAGGCGCGATGTTGTATATGTGTAATGGTACTTGATTACTGTTTTCTCTACCTACGTAGCTACTACATAATATTTCCTGTTCAGTACAGTCACCGTAATTTATGGCAGTAGCGATCAATCAATATTATTGGCTGCCTTGGCTCCGTGTTTCCGAGGTGGTTAGTGACAGTAATTGATATACTTACGTTTACTACAATAGGTTCTGTTGTTGTTATTTACAGCTTATTGTCGCCTAAGCCAGGAGCCTGCTATGCAATCATGCCTTCTCTGCGAGAATAGGATAGGATAGGATGGGATAGGATAGGATTGAATAGAATAGAATAGAATAGAATAGAATGGAATGGAATGGAATGGAATGGAATAGAATAGAATAGAATAGAATACTCTTTATTATGTTACAGAAAATATAGATGAAGAAAACATTAAATAGGGTGACACAATGGGCGGCCTTATCGTTAAAAGCTAACTTTTCAAGACAACCTTTGGATGGAATTTAAAGAGCAAATAAAAATAGTACTGTAGGTAGTCTTAGGTGTACTAATTATATATACAATAAATACATAATAAATAGATATACACAATAATAATTATGAAAAAAAAATGCATAGAACCCAAATAAAAACGATTAAAGAGAGAGGTAGTGATTTTTGATCATTGTTATTCTGCCTTTATAGCTCCGTCACTATGAACTGAATCATGTTAGGACTTGACAATTTAATTCCCTAGGAACTAGAACCTGTAGGACAGACTCTGATATCAATTTTATACTTGTGTGAAGACCACAATAATTGGAAAAAAGATTAGCTTATTAAGGAGCCAAAATTATTGAACTACAGTTGAATCCGCTTATAATGACATCGAATGGAAGTGAAAAATACGTCATACTAAGCGTACGTCATAAAAAGCGTATCTTAGGAATTAAAGAAATTCCCATCTATGCTAAGTATTTCGTGTAATAAGGGAAAACACAAAAAAAATAGTCGTAGATCAATCAAAACAAAGTAAATAATTTCTGAAAAATAGGTCATAATAAGCGACATGTCAATAAACGAAGTCATAATATTATATCCGTACTTTTTTAAATGAATTTAATATGAAAACCAAATGGCCAATATATGTGGCGTCATAATAAACGGATTTCACTGTGGGTACTAGCAAAATAATCTACTAAACAAAACTAGTATACGATCCAAAGTCCAAGAAAATATCCGGAAGGAAATAAGTAATACCTACTTTGTTCGCTTTTGTATTTTATACTCTCAACTCTCAAGTCAATACACAAATCAAGTTTATCTTAACCCACAGACCAACAAAACTTCGCACAAAGTCAAAGCAAGGCAAAAATTGTTTGACTTCGAACTGACTTGTTTTGCAAGTATATTCTCGCAATTTAAATTTGTAATAAGCTTCGCATGGTAAAGGAAAACATCCTGGAGAAACTCTTGTTAATAATACAGTGTTGGACCAGTTACAGTAACGCCATCTGTTGCCTTGGTTGTGAACTTTTAGTGCTGCGTAGCGCAACGTAATTATGTTTGTCCCAATTAGTTATTGTTTTGAAAGAGTATTTGGTTGTTTGATTATTGTGTTAATTTTTTTTGTTTTTAAGCTATTTGTGTGATATGATTTCTTCTTCTTTTTCAAAGTAAAGTTTTTGCGTACCTACCATCTATATCTATACTAATATTATAAAGAGGAAAGATTTGTATTTTTGTATGTAACAAATAAACTCAAAAACTACTGGACCGATTTCAAAAATTGTTTCACCATTAGAAAGCTACATTCACCCTGAGTAACATAGGCTTTTTTTATCCCCATATTCCCACGGGAACGGGAACTACGCGGGTGGTTTTACCGCGTGGCGCTGCTAGTAGAAATATAAAATGCTAGCAGCGCCTCGCGGTTTCACCCATTCATACAAACACATCGTACAAAAACACAAATATTTTCTCTTTATAATATTAGTATAGACTTGTTTATTATATCTATGGTACCTACCTAGTAGAAGTAACGTCAGTAAATGGTGCCACGGGTATGCTTTTTTGTTTTTGGGCAACATGGTGATTCCTGTGCGTAGTGATGTGAGAAAAGCCTCAGAAACAAGGTTTGTATTATATTGTTTGGTTTGTAGCAATAGCATAAGCATAATCAGCCTTTTAACGTTCCCACTGCTGGGACACAGTCCTCCTCTCTAGAAGAGGGAATGGGCCGTAATCCACCACGCGGGCCCAGTGCGGGTTGGTGAATGTCACATGTCTTCGAATTTTTGGTTCTAGGACATGCCGGTTTCCTCACGATGTTTTCCTGCTATAATATTATTTTATTTCATGAAATAGTAAATGTAAGTATGAATAGATTTCTAACTTTTACAGAAACAAACTTGCTATATTTTACCGTACCGAAATATCCTAGTTTTAAGACCCGGCCACAAATTGGTGGCCCGTATTGTCGTAAGTTTTTACCTTAGAGCGCGGAAACAAAAGAGATGTGCCAAAAGCGTGTTGCATTTGTTTTGTTTACACTGTAGATAAATATTTGAAGGGTCCACTGTAATAATGATGAAAGTCCATTTTTGTAAAAATTGCTTGCTTACTTAGTAAGCACGTGTTTCAGCCACTAGATGTCTGTAGTTGGTAATCTCGATAACAAACTTGGCAATATTACTTACAATTATGATATTTTAGACAGTTCACGCTTATCTATACTAATATTATAAAGCTGAAGAGTTTGTTTGTTTGTTTGTTTGTTTGTTTGAACGCGCTAATCTCAGGAACTACTGGTTCGAATTGAAAAATTCTTTTTGGGTTGAATAGACCATTTATCGAGGAAGGCTTTAGGCTATATATCATCACGCTTAAGCCAATAGGAGCGGAGCAGCAATAAATAATGTTTTAAAATCGGGGATTCCACGGGGACGAAGTCGCGGGCAGCAGCTAGTCTATACTAATATTATAAAGCAGAAGAGTTTGTTTGTTTGTTTGAACGCGCTAATCTCAGGAACTACTGGTTCGAATTGAAAAATTATTTTTGGGTTGAATAGACCATTTATCGAGGAAGGCTTTAGGCTATATAACATCACGCTGCGAGTAAAAGGAGCGAAGAAAAAAATGGAAAATGTGGAAAAAACGGGGAAAATTATTCATCTTTGAGGGCTTCCGTTGCGTGCGCTGCGAAAACGGTTCAAGATACCAAAAAAATATGTAGCAAAGAATTATTCCTCTTAAAATGATCTAAAAAAATGTCCGCGACAGTAGTATATGTCTATCTTTTAAGATTTACTCACTAGAACCGTTTTTATGGTAATCAAATTTGGTCGAAAGAGATGAAAGTTTGTATTAAACTTTGTCAATTTTAAACCGATCGGGCTGAGAGTTTCAAAATCGGGGTTAAAGTAACTATTCCACGCGGACGAAGTCGCGGACAGAAGCTAGTATTAGATAAAAGGAGGGTACTCAATAAAGTCCTGTTTTTTTTTTAAACTTCAAATAATATATTTTTTACTTAGTTCTTAAATAAAGCTTGAGTAAAGAAACGACATGATATCAATTATCAAATTACGCTGTAACCAATAATGTATTATATTCATACTTTTAAACACGACTTTCCTTTTCCCATTAATTAAAACGCAATTATCTCAAAACGAGGTAACAAGGACATTTATCGTTATTGCAGTGGACCCTTCATTTGTAAGTGGAGCCACATACCTTCTGAAAATTTTACAAAGAAAATAATATAATGTTTTCAAAAACAAAGTTGCGTACGATTTCTTTATGTTTCTTAAAGATAAGCCAATTTTCCTTTAAGGTCTGAAGTTTGCCTAGCTTTTCTCAGTTTTAGAATGGATGTTACTCACGGTTGCTTTTTGAAAAAGGCGACTTAATTAGTTGGTAGCTCTGAAAAGTACAATATGTAGCTCGTTAATTAATGACACGGGGCTAATAGGGTAGTTAACTAAAAAAATCTGATTAGTCCGTTAGACGGATATCCAAAAAAATATTGGAGACGTATTTTTTCTTTTTTCACATAAACAAAAAATTAAGACGATACAGTGCGTTAAAAACTCGCGTAACGTCACTACTCGCTACAATTTTTACCGGGCCGTGACGTCACACGCTCCCACTCCTGATCTTTAATGCTTTTTATCTTCGTCAGTTTTTATAGATTTGATAAAGGAAAAAATACGTGTCAAATATTTTTCTATAATCTAACTGACGGACTAAACATAATCATATATTTTTTACTCGGGCAACATCCCTATTATTGACAAGCTTGCTAACAAGAACGACTTGCTTGGGGTTCATATTTTATGTGCCAATCAAGGATGTAACAAAGTTCTGACCACATCGGCCGGATTACTAGTCTGGTAGTTCAAACTTGCTATGTTATATGGAAAAAAAAAAACTGTAGCACTCGGGGACTGCTGCGGTAAAGCTATTGCATAGTATTTTTTATCAACTTATGCAATTATATATTTAGTACTCTGCGTCATTGTGATATGGTCTCGATTCGTTTACCTGGGTTACTGTACTAATGTAAATCACATACGTTTCACTTAACTTTGTCCCACCGATTGTTTCCGAACGCAGACGTTCGGGTCGGCTCGGTGACGGCGACATAATAGCTCAGTAACGAAGCAACCATTTTAAAAAGGCGGGGCCTAATCGAATGACGTAGCGGTGTTAGGTTATTTTCGTTACGGAATTTCTGGATTCGGTTGCCACGCTCAAGGCCCGCGATAGAAGCTATGCATTAGCTTAAAAATTGCCTCGTGTATTTTGAATCTGAGTAGTTGTAGACCGCAAGATGGATGGTAATTTTCATTCCGCACCCAAAAACCGACGACATCGGTACCCAGCTAAGTTTCCAAAGTCAATATATCTCCATTTTCTACGATCCAAGGTCCAAGGAAACTTCCGCAAGGCCAACTGGACCCCTATAATCGCGGGAAGACGGTATATTTGGTTTGCCACGCGAACGACTTCGGGTACGTTGCCATTAGAAGGGTGGGAACATTTTCTTATTTACCCAGCCATTCAGGACGTTCGTGTTAAGGACGGCTCGTTTTCAGGTGTTGGATATTTTCTGAGCTTAAGAAATAATAGAAGTGCAAGTACCTAGGTAAATAAGTACCTACGGGTATATAATATGTTTAGTTTAAGTTAATATTGACGAGTAACTACGTCGCCATGTCAATGGTCTCGTAATACTTTTTGATAACCGAGCTATTAAAAGAAATGACTGCACAATGACGTTCTAATGGCACTAGGTCACTGATCGAAGGAACTGTCAAATCAATCAAAGTTTTAACAGATTACCGCGTACGTCTGTTATTCATTTATGTTATGTTATGTACGAGATTACCATTCTATGCCATTTCTTTCAATGTCAGTGGTTGACCATTGAAAAGTCATAATGACACTTTTGTACTAGTAGATTAGCAAACTTGTCAAAATCAACCATTATGAAATCAATGATAGACGATTCTGACACTATTGTAATAGCAGACTTGAGGCCCTGGTTGGTTGGTTTTCTACGCCTTGCAACATAGAACAAAACTCTTCATCATTTAAACATGTTCAGGCAGGGTTGTGGTCCGTATCTAAAGCCATCACATTAACGGATCGTTCCAACACCGTGCCGTAACCGAAGAATCACCCGTTAAGTGCTCACTTAAGTTGAGTCGTGTTAAATTACTGACAAGAAAAAAAAAGCAAAGTCCAGGATTCCAATCTAAGTGTTCAATCTCCATTTTCATTACTTCTTAATGATTTTAAGTAGTCCCCTGCTACGAAGTCGCTTGATTTTAACCTGAGATTAAGATTCAAGATAAGATTTGAATCTTTTGAAATGCGAACCTAGGATATTCGCTGTTCCTTCCGATATTACGTCAGTATTTTTCGTTAAACGTTTTGTGAGCACCTGCGAGATTTAGAATAATCTGTTCACGTGTGTGAGTGCTATGAATATTTGAGCAGGCGTTTAGAGCGTGATCACCGCTGGTTTGGATTTTGATGTTGTATTGTGTTATATAGGATGGCCCAAAAGTGCGTGGTCATATTTACGGGTTATGTTGGGTAGCTGATATACATAAATTACGGGAAAACATGCAGAACAACAAAATGTGAAATTTTTGCCAAAAAATTCAACGAACTAATTGAAATACGCCAAGGGTTCTGATTTTTGAAGCTGTGTCATCAAAGCTGTGATTGAACTGTAGTTAATGCCACCAACTTTAACAAACTGCTTGAAAAGCTACCCAATTTTGCCCTTAAATATGGACACGTACTTCTGGAACACCCTATGCGTCCTAATTATTTTGATTAATAATTTATTATAGTACTAGTTTACCTACGTAGTATAGGACGCACTGCGGCACGACGGAACGATGATTTGAAAAAGGTGGTTGGCAACGGATGAATGTGGACTGATCAAAACCAGGATGATTGGCACTCTAGCGAAGCTTACGTCAAAAACAAGAACGCAAAGACAAGACTAGTTTCTGGAATATAGGAACTATAGCATAATCAGCCTTTTAATGATCCCGCTGCTGGAACACAGGCCGCCTCTCTAGGAGAGGGAATGGGCAGTAATCCACTACGTTGGCCCAATGCGGGTTGGTGAATGTCACATGTCTTCGATTTTTTGGTTCTAGGACGTGCCGGTTTCCTCACGATGTTTTCCTTCACCGTTTTGAGAGCAGTGGTGATGAAATTAATTACACAAAGTAATGCGCCTAGCTGGGTTTGAACCCGCGACCTACAATTCGTAAGTCGGGGCCGTTACTACTTGGTCACCTGCTCCATCAGTCACACACAGTCGTTCTTTGTAAAATATTGATAAGTACTTGAACTATATCCATAATTTATAACCAAACAGAATTTTCAGACACGTTACACAAAGCAAGCAAGAACACTTTCAGACCCAACTTTACGCTCATCAGAATTTTCAAAGACATCAGCTCATTGACGTACCATCCAACAAAAACCAGGCGAGGGAAATCAAGTTCACAAGTTAGCAAAATCTGAAACGCAAAGTGTCGCAGTTTGCAGTTCGGCGAGCAATATTAAACGGGCCACACATTATCCAGGAGGAATATTCATGAGATAGCGACCGCATCGCAAACTGAACGCACTGCTCTTGCCCACATATGTAAAATGTATGTACGTGTGCTTAATAAAATCTAAGCTGTCTTTTATCGTACGGTTTTCATCACGGAAACAATCTCGTTTTTGAATAAGGTCTGACATCCTAAAAATGGCAGTTACCACCTCTGTTTAAACTTCGGTGGGTGAGAATGCTTTTATTTAGCTAAGGAGTGGAATTCCTCACCAGATCTGTCTGTCTTGCTGGCGTCAACCTGGTGGTGTTTACGTCAAAGCCTGAAAAAATCCACAAGCTTGCGATGGGAAGTGCTCAGAAGCGAGGCCATTAATACGTTAAAAAAAAGCTATGAGGACGAGTATTATTGAGCTTCAGGATTCACGGTCTACTTATTTCTAATTCTCATCAATACCTATCAAATAAACGACCCCTCAACCAAACCCACAAAATGCCAATGACCACTCTCCTATATAAAGACATTTTCTGGAATAAACATCAATAAATACATTCGTATAGCTGTTTACGTCGCAGAAATTCAAAGAAAATCTTTCAGCTGTCCACTTATAGCACAAGAGTCATCCATATTTGCCACATACTCTAACTGAACTCTTAGGCTTATAATAAAGTCAATAAACCAAAGTGAAAAAGCCTAAACGAGCAGACGGGAATCAACAAAACCTCTAGTCGTCATAGCAGCCTCATAAAAATATAAGAACTGGCCCACAACCTTACTTAGAGACCCACAAAACTCAAAATCAAGGGAGTGTGAGACCTATGACCTTGTGACAAGATCGTCTCGGAAAATTCTTGATGGCATTTCATCTTTGGTGATATGTCTAGTGATAAATAAGAGGTCTGACTTTGAGTGATAGTGGGCACATTTACGGGCCCGAAGCTTCCCACTCAGATTCGTGTTTGCTTTGTAGAAAATGTCTTTTGCTCTAATAAATTAAGATGGCGAATTATTGTGATGTTTTTGGGTAATTAATGTTCGGTTCTGTGAATAGTGTATTTTAGTTTTGTCTATGTTATATCTGTAGGGGAGAAATGTTGGTTATTTGTGGGCTCTTGGGGTTTGGGGTAGTTGTGATGGGTTTTTGTATTTCGGACTTAAATGTGCACATTACGCTAAACAAGTTTATTTTTTATTATAGAGGAAACATGTTAAAATACCCGAAAGTATTGATTTCTAAACATTTTGAGCATGTCTACGGATATTAATAGACATGCATCCTTTTGGAATTTCGAGGAAGTTTCGGGTAAATGCTCAAAAATGAATCATAGTGCAACGTCCGTATAATGTATGTTTATGTTATGAACTTCTTTTAAATCATAAATTATTATCCGGAGTCAACCTGGTTCAAAAGTGCTGAATCATTTATCAAAAAACCTTTTATATTTGTCTCGATAATGTTAGATTTTTACTTAACATCATTGATTATGTCCGGTATTATCGAATCTGTTTACACGATAACCAATATAATGCAACGAATATTTGTTGTTGAACTTTTAAATGCAATCTTTTGAGTCATGCAGTGTTTCAATTAGGTTCCAATATGAAAATATTAGAACCTCATGAGCCATGACAAACACTCTTCATGATTGAAACACTTTTATTCAATTTGATGGACCAAAATTTGAAGGACAAAATTTTACTTTCTCTCCAATCTTATTAGTCTATCTGATAGGTTTACAAAAAATACTGGATTCGTATTTCTACTTTTTTTTCACGTAAACGAAAAATGAAGACGTTATAGTGCGTTGAAAAGTCGCATGACGTCACCAGCCCCCACTCTTGAACTTGGATTCGCTTTATCTTTATATTTTTTAACGATTTGAAATGTCAAAAAATACGAGTCCAATATTTTTGAAAATCCAACTAACTGCCAATCTTAGCAGCTGTCCGCGGTTTCACCCGCTTTGTTCCCTTTCCCATGAAAATACGGGGAAACAAAAATATAGCCTATGACACTCCACAATAACGTAGTTTTCTATTGGTGAAATAATTTTGAAAATCGGTACAGTAGATCCAGAGATAACCCCTTACAACGTCACAATCTCACAAACTCACAAACGTTACCTCTTTATAATATTAGTATAGAAGTTTTTTAAAATACCCAATTATTATTAAGATGAAACATAACATTTCTTCATAGTACAGGAACAACTTAAAAGTAAAGAACCACTACATCATCTCAGCACTTTAATACGGCGTCTTATAGCGTTAAAAACAGCGACATATACTCCCGCTCGCAAGTGGGCAATGTATCCCATTTAGCTAAACGCTTACATAGAAACACTCCGGCAAGATGGATCATGATGAATGATACTGAACACCAATTACTTGGAATTTTTCTTATCTAAGATCCTGTTTTCTTGGCAAGGTTTAAAATTAATGTTTTCGGTAATAAGTTGCTGCTTATTTGGAATGGTTATTTATTGAAATATATTTGGAAAGTTAAAGGATGCGTTTTGCTTAGTCTGTTGTTTGGTCAAGATATCTGGTAATTTATAATGGTAAATGATTCATTTACCCAGTTGAGCAACACGATCATTTTCCGTGACTTTATACGCGTGGTACGTAGAGTTTAGTATTTATCAGTGATACACTGTAGCCTATATTTTAAGTTACGCTTCTAGCAGTAAAGAAGTGAAAACTGCGTTCAAAACCATGCAGTAGTTTTTGCGTGATGTGCGTACAAACATAGAGTCAGAAAGACAGACAGACACAAATTATAAAACCTGTTATTTCGGCTTCTGTTATTTTAATAAATAATAATTATAATTTATTTTTAGACCAGAGTCCATAGCTTAAAATTTTAAAACACATACATAATACAAACCATTAGAAATATAACAAAATATATGAAAACCCACTTAAATAACTTATTTAATATGCCTGAATGACGCACGGTGTGTCGTCATCCAGTGCCACATCAGTGGGCTATCTACCCTGTTGGCCACAGTCGCCACCAATAATATATATTTATTTTACAATATATTCAATGTACAGACATTGGCCTCTTACAAATTTATTATATGTTTAGATGTAAATAGTACACCTAAGACTACCTACAGTACTGTATTTCCTTTTCTCTTTAAAATCCATCCAAATGTTGTCTTGAATCGATCACTTTTAGCAATAAAGCCGCCCATTGTGTCACCTTATGTATCGATTTCTTCACATAATAATAATTATCTGTAACTTATATGGTGTACATAATAAAGAATATTCTATTCTATTCTATTATTTTCTCTCATCACAGGAAAACCTCAGACATTAACCTAAATAGCTCCTACATGCTATATCATCAAATCCATTACAATCGAATCGAATCGAATCCATTTATAAAGAACTTATAGCATAATGTAGGTATCCACCTACATTATGCTGTAAGTGCTTATAATTATGACACAAAACTTTTTCATCGCTTCGAATCCACCGTTTTATTAAGTTGATCGTTATATAAATTAAGTAATGGAAGTAAAACAAAACAAGTTCCTCGTCATGCTTCTTAAAACACCATTGAATCATTTTAAAAGTAAGAGAGAGAAGTTAGGTACTAGTGACAAATAAAACTGAGGATTGGTGCATCTCAAGGGGCCACTAACTCTAGTCAGCTTTTTAGAGCCCTTTAACCGTTGTATCTCGGTTATTTGTGATTTCCCTTGAAGTTAACAAGTGAAGTTCAGCAGGTGATACCCGGGGAACACTTACTGGAGCTATCAATCTTAAACTCCGGCACTGTGGGTCTTTTGAACGGTATGGGGACAAAATATTTTATTTGAGATGTGATTTTTGGTGATAGAAAGTAGAATAGAATAGAAAAAAATTATTTGGTACAGATATAAACAAACAAAGTACAGATATAATAGTAGATACAGAATTGCGCTGAGCGTGCATAGCGAAAGGGTCTCTCAGCATTTACAGGGCGTCAGACATCCAGCGCTGGTTTTCAGTTTGCACCCCGCAGTGACGCACGGACGAGGGTAAATACAATTAACAAAATATTTAATTAAATATTCATGTTACGTCAGTAACAGAGTCATTAACATTCATAATTAAATAAATAGAGTAATTCAATCAAATAAAAGTTAGGAAAAAGCTATGTATAAGAGATAGTTAAAAGTTTTATTTAAAAATCTATGTAAGTTATTTGTTTATTCAAATACAACCAATTTTTGGTATAGTGGGGATAAAATATGTTTAAATATTTACACGGTAACAAGTTAATGCCAAACTAATTTTATCTGTCAGTTTGTTTACACTTCTGTCTGATCGGCTGAATGGATATGGATGAAACTTGGCACAAGGGTAAAACATGAACTGGAATAGGTCTTATTGTGTTTTTTTTTTATCTCAGCAATATGTTCCTTTGGGATAGTTTTAAAAAATGAATAGTATAAAGTTATAAAAATAATGTTACAGAGTCTACTGTGGTAATTCTGTAGTAAGATACCTAGTTAATACAAGTTCTCTGAAATAATTTGCTCAAATCGGTATAAAATCCGCTCCATCAATGTCTAATTAGTACGAATGAGAGTTCTAAACTTATAGGTATTCAATTCACGTCATTCATATGATTCGTAACTTAACAGTACTTTATCTTTGGTTTTTATATCAATTATTACTTATCACTAACAGAACTCTGTTAGTAATATTAAGGTTCTTTGGGAAAAATATATACATACACATAATAAATATGTATATCTATCTTTTTGCATAATTTTAAAACACGATTGAACTGGAGATGTTCCGTAAAAACTTGATGTAGAACGTCTGGCATGACTAAAGAGAGGCTTTTTTTCAGAATCAGCTAGTAAAAAAAAAACAATTATTTTGTTTATCTTTACTTGTACCATTAGGGCTAATTTGAGTTGGCCCAAGAGAAAAATGTCTGGAAATATATAGGGCTTTGTCCAGCAATGAACCACTAAGCAGGAAACAAATAATTTTATTTTGTCCAGCTTACGACACAACAGGACCACAGTGCAACGATATGAGGCGGATGCTAACTCTCTCCTCCCTGTGATATTGCACCTAGCATGTTTGTACTTTAAACAATAACAATTAAATAGCTCCTTTGTACTAAGTTTTGATTGGAACTCTCGATTACTTACCTTATTAAAGTAGAGTGATCAAACTCGCAGTTTGTGAAACAATTAATTTTGATCTTTTGACAATTTTGTTACTAAGGTGGAATTTAGAAAATCGAGTATATGTATGATATCTTAATTTTGTCATCAACTTTTTACAGAAGCTTCGCTCGCGTTAAATAGTCTATAATATCCCCAGGGGTCCAATATATTTACTGAATTTTTTAGAAAGAGGTACCGTGGCCCTGGAACGCACAGGGAATTAGAACGAACATGCATTTTAAGTATTTAATGTAAGAGTATGAAACTTAATTTGGCCCCGCCCAGACCGGAAGAAATCATTTTATGATTTCACATACATAAAAAAGGGGTTCAATTTAACTATCTAGATATGCCAAAATTAATCAAAATTAGTTCGGTGATTTAGGCGTGAAAAATTAACGAACAAAAATATGCCATTCAGTATTTCTGTGATGACAGGTGCCATTTGTAGTTCTTTTATGGTGATATTGATAGCACTACACAGGTTAAATATTTTTATTTAAGTCTGGGTGGCTTACAGCTATTTGTACTAAGGTAATTCACAACAAGCCATTTACAAGCTTCCACAGTTGGGAATAGAGTATGTTGCTGTACAACCTATTGATGTATAAAAATCAATAAATCCATGAATATGATGAATTACAAACTTAGGCACTTTCAAATCGAGCACTTACTATACCACAATAAACAAAACCAATCAAATCATCCAAAATAAAAAAGACTATCGCAAAAACAGAACATTATAAACCTACCTTGGCCATATTCAATCGGAAATACAAGCCATTTAGTTCACATCGGTACAATAAACACAATAAAATAAAGAAAATGTCCTAACAACTAACCACTGCGTGTTTTTGACATAAAAGGGAAAGAGGAAGGGAGGGGGGAATCGTAAAGTTGTCAGATCCAGAACGCAGTAAATATTGACCCACTGGGCTGCGATATGGGAACAACCGTTCTAGTTTTGTGAATAACATAAATATGAGGTTTATTGGGTTAGTATTGCCGTGTTTTTCTATATATATGAAAGGTTGTTGAAGGAAGTTATATTGCAGATTTCCGATTTTTTTAATCCTATGGCCCGTGTAATTTTTACTCTATTCAGAGGTGGCGGTAATTTCTGAATTAAGCATTTTTCTGCAAACCTTGGCAGAAGGGGTATGTTACATGAAGACGACGAGCCTAGCGTCGGGAAACGCAGGGAAAGGCAGCAATGAAGACGGGGCCCCATAGGGTCAGTGCCTGCTAGGGTTACGCAATTTGTTCGAAAGTGTCACCTCGGCCCTGGAACGCAAAGGTCACAAGAAGGATCACGTGTGGGTTTTAGTCAGTAAGAGTCTGACACTCCCTTCTGCTCCGCCCAGAGCGGCAGAAGTCAATTGATGATTTCCCATCCAGAACAAAAAAAATGCTGTATCTAGTTTGAAATCATACCCCAAAATGTGTAAGAAAAGATATATAATTTTGAATAGAACCTCGTGTTTTAGTTTGTAGAATAGAGATCTGTATCATAGCAAATAATCTTACAAATATTATAAACAGGTAAAGTTTGTGGGTTTGTAAGGGGGTAATCTATGGATCTAATGAACCGATTTTGAAAATTCATTTACCGATAGAAAGCCACATTATTTGTGAGTATCATAGGCTATATTTTATCCCTGTATTCCCATGGGAACGAGAACTATGCGGGTGAAATTCCAGGGCGCTGCAAGTCAGAACTAAACTCAAACGATCGTACTTTACGCTTTGTTCATATTTAAGACTAGCTTCTGTCCGCGACTTCGTCCCCGTGGAATCCCCGATTTTAAAACATTCTTTATCGCTGTTCCGCTCCTATTGGCTTAAGCGTGATGATATATAGCCTAAAGCCTTCCTCGATAAATGGTCTATTCAACCCAAAAAGAATTTTTCAATTCGAACCAGTAGTTCCTGAGATTAGCGCGTTCAAACAAACAAACAAACAAACAAACAAACAAACAAACTCTTCAGCTTTATAATATTAGTATAGATTTCAACAAGTGATTATTATTTTACTTAAACTTTTGGCCTTAGCTCATAAAAAATAATCTTCAAAAAAATCTAACATTAATCACCCTTTTAACGTTCCCACTGCTGGGACTCAGGCCTCCTCTCTTGGAGAGGGAATAGGCCGTAATCCACCACGCGGGTCTAGTGCGGGTTGGTCTCAATAAAATCTAACCCAGAGTACAAACTAATATAGCGGCTTCACCTAGCTTAAAATGACAAGAAATATTGGGACATGTAAGTTTAACCTACTTACAAAATAAATATCATTTATCATATCCATCCAAATAAAACTTTCTAATAACATGGAAGTGAATGCAAATTTTTGCCTCCACGAGAAAATCTAATAACAGAATTATTGTTTAACCAGAACCCAGTCCTAAACATGCTTGAACATAGACTGTTTACTTAGGTATTTCGAAATAACATAACTTACCTCCGTGGGTTTACTATGAGTTCAAGAAGTGACGTCACATGGAAATGGAGGCGCGTTCTAATGTTAAATGTTTTATTATTTAAATAAGAGCTGAAATTTGAATAAAGTTTAGAGGGAAATTTGGGTTCGTTTTATTTGCCTGCCCGTGTTAATTTTTAAGTTATGTATTTTAGTTTTAGTTTTGGAATAAGAGGCTCAACCGTTTGAGGGATATCAATATTGTATTAGCGATAAGGATTTTCCAAAAGTTCATTATTTACGAAATCATATGTGCAATATACTTTATTTTAATTTTACAATGTCGTTTATCTCGGAAACTCATGTCACCAGCTGGCGCTTCTTAGGCGAAAGGAAATGTGTTTAAACTTATGTCAAAAAACATATATGCGTTTTGACAGGTGCCAGAATCGGATGCCTCAGTCTACCTCTTGGAAACGTCATTTCCGAAAACTCGTTGTTATCGCTGGCGAAATGTCACCTTGTCTAGAGCGGTTTGTCCGCTAAGTCCATATTTTATATTATAAATACGAAAGCCACAATGTCTGGCATCTGTCTGTGTGCCTTTTACCATCATAACAAGCTGGGGACAGGCTAAGTTGCGCAAAAATTTGTTGAGCAGGTCTAAATTGAGGATTTACCAAAAGAAAAATCTTTTGGTAAATCATCAATTCTTCCGCTCTGAGCGTAGCGGAAACGAGTGTCAGACTCTTACTGACTAAAACCCACCCGTGATCCCTCGAGTGTCCTTTGCAGTCCAGGGCCGCGGTGACTCATTCGAACAAATTCTGCAACACTGACCCTATGGGGCCCCGACTTCTCTGCTGACAACTCGACGCGCCGTCGCGCGTCGACTCGGACCTGGTTGCTATCGGTTGGCGAGCCACCCATAGCTCGCCGTCCGCAGGCCCTGTCGGTCTAACTCTGGGTTTAAGCTTCGTCGTCGAAAAGTAAACATTATGTAGGATATTTTTATCCCTGGAGTATGTTCTTTACAATTATCTGCAACTATCACGAACCAAAAGCTAGTAGGTACTATTATAACATACAATATATGATGGCCTTCAAAAACAGTAATTTCAAAGTCTACAAAACACTTCATGTTTATAGATAGGTGCTAAGCCCGGTAATTTCAGAACGTATGCTAAGACCGTCAGGTGCTGTATACAGCAGTGGTTTAACACAAATGTGATGACCTACATACGTAGATACACAACTCCCGGTAAAGCTAGACAGCTAGGCCTTAGAACTAGATTTACAATTTAGATTTAGCATTGGAGAATCCATAGCAGTTGTGGCCGAGTGATAACGGCCCCGACTTACGAAATGTATGTAGCGAGTTCAAACCCAGCCAGGCGCATTACTGTATCTAATTAATTTCATCACCTCTGCTCTCAAAACGGTGAATGAAAACATCGTGAGGAAACCGGCATGTCCTAGAACCAAAAATTCGAAGACATGTGACATTCACCAACCGGCACTGAGCCCGCGTGGTGGGTTACGGCTCATTCCCTTTCCTAGAAAGGTGGCCTGAGTCCCAGCAGTGGGAACATTAAAAGACTGATTATATCCGTAAAAAACGTAGAGAATCTCCTCCTTTATTGGAAGTCGGTTCAAAACCCACTTGAAGATCTGCTAGCTGATCTCTAGAAAAACTCGATTTTCACATGGGCCCTATGCTTATTACTATATTATATACTGCTCATTTTCATAATGACTAGCAGCACTCCGAAGTTTCACCCGCGTAGTTCCTGTTCCTGTGGGAATGCGGGGATAAAATATAGCCTGTGTTACTTGCTGATAATGTA
This sequence comes from Hecatera dysodea, assembly GCA_905332915.2. Taxonomy (NCBI): domain Eukaryota; kingdom Metazoa; phylum Arthropoda; class Insecta; order Lepidoptera; family Noctuidae; genus Hecatera; species Hecatera dysodea. The sequence goes on along the minus strand of HG995298.1, from coordinate 3,060,548 downwards.
GCTTTCCATTAGTGAGAAATTGGTTAAAGTCGGTCCAGTAGCTTCGGAGCTTATGCGGTACAAACGAACAAACAAAAAATCTTACCTCTTTATATTATTATATAGGTATAGCTATATGTACATAGGTAAGCAATTACGCGCTTTTTCTATAGTAAATTGTATTTATAATTACACTTTTTTATTTTAAAAGTTAAAAAAGTCGCAACATTTTTCACAACTCATAATTATAAAGCTTATAGTAAAACTTTTTTGATAACATTGTTCTAGACTTCATTATAATTCCCTGTTTTTAAAATTTATTTGTCAAAAATCTTTATTCTTAAAATACGAATTATCATGAATCTCACTTTTTACTCTTTAACGTGAATCTTTTGGGACACAGTCCAATGGTAAGAACCAACATTATTTTATATGAAGTTAAATCATATTTGCCTAATACTTGTATGAGATAAAACAATATCTAGCTGCCGGTAATCTTGTACAAGAGTTTGTGTGCATACATATAAACTTGTTTATTTTCCTCTCACTTAAGAAATTCACGTTTTATTACGATTTCCTGCGACTTTGTAACCGTTTCAATTTTGTGAGTGATTGGGAAAATTCTTTTACGTCGGAAAATCTTGCAAAGTATTTTCTTTTTGGGTGAGCTATTTCGATATCTATATTTATAAAATTGTTTGTCTTAACTGCAAAACTACTAATCTAGAAAGCTGAAATTTGGAATGTTGGTTTGTTTTATAACGTAAGCTTCCACCACCTCCATACACTAAGAAAGGATTTAACGGGTTTTCTTTCAAAAGTGGAGAGAGTGGGAATTTTCTCTTTGTAGTTAGAAACATGTATTTTGTCTTTTTCTTCATCCGCTGTCACCGACATACATAATATGTATATCTATATGCAGCTAGTTATAGATATATGTACATATCGTTGGTCCAGATGAACAGGAGATTAACTCAAAAAAGCCTATTTTTCAGGAGAGCGATATGAAGTTTTTAAATCTGTTCTAAATGTTTTGAAATCGGAAGATACTACCCCGTACTCCCGCCAATTTGACGTCATAACGTTATGCGATCATGATCGTTAGAAAGGTCGCATGATTTTTAGTAGGACTGTATTTTCAGGTTAAAAATCGTAAATTTTGAGTTAATACCCTGTTCATCCAACGAACAATATGTCATCGGAAATTAAAAAATACGGTAAGATTGTAAAATCTCTCCTGAAATGTTTGTAAACTATTTTTTCTTAACAACTATTGAATTTGTATAGGATTTATTCTAAACAAAACATTTTTTTCATTATATATCGAGGAATTATAATGTAATAAAGATAAGTCTGAAGTTTTCCGACATATGTACATATATACAATGTCTGTGCTGATACGGGGCCTAAGAAAGTTATGATAACGTTCTACCGGTATTTTTACTTCTGGTTTAACATCCTAAACTTATAATCGACTTTGTATCCATTTCTCATAGCATTAAGGTTCAGACTCCTTGTGATCTCCTTTATTCTGTCAAAGACTTCTTGTATGGTGAGGTTACTGAGGGTTTTGGTCATATCCCTCGGCACCTGTGCAGGTGTGTGGTCCTTTTGACGCAGTGCCTTTTTGATATAGTCTGGCATATTATCTGTGAATGTAAAGCAAGATTATTCTGATGTTGGGCTTTTAGGCATACCTTACTGACTATTACAACGACACGGTAGGCGCAGTGGTTGAGCGATTGGCTGCTGCGCTACGTATCGTGGGTTCGATTCCTGCACGGAACAAATATTTGTATGGCCTACAGATAGTAGTTCCGGGTCTGGCTGTTTGTATGTTTGTAAACGCACCCACGACACAGGAAAAATTCCTAGTGTGGGGAAACGTTTTTATTTTTTTGAATATTACAACTTTATTTAGAATCGATTAGAACTAACCAGTTTCCCGATTTGCTTCTGTGGGCTAATTTACAGTTATCAAACATTTTTTAGGAATAAATGCAGCCTAGCATAGTCTTCTATCTCTGAAATCCTGTTCGTAATCGGATCGAACTTCCAGACATTATAAAATAGTAAACTATTGTTGTGCGCCACAATAAATAGCGGTATTCGTTACCACTAGCGCCATCTAGTATCGAGCGCAGAACTAGTAGAGTAAAGAACCGTCGAGACTTTTCTGTGCTAGAATATTCTAGAATTCTTGTTACCTAGTCAGTCGCGACCGATATTTCCGTGAACTTTCTAGATCTTTCCAAGATGGAAGGTTCTGGATTTACTAGTGCCCTATTTAAGTCTTGTACATATATCAACCGAGTTAGCCCTGGCGGGGGGCCTTAAATTCATTTGAGGGCACCACAGGAAAGTCCGGTTAAGCAGTAATCAGCCTTAGAGTGCTGAACTGCGAGTAGTCTACTTCAAAAACGACGGAGTTAGTATTGGATTAGCGATACAAGCGATAACTTCAAGAGCGATTTTCAACTGCAAATGTGTTCAACTGTAAAGTGATCTTTGGTGTGATTGTGTTTTATAATTAGTGAGTTAAAAGCAGTAATTGATGTTGTGTAATTAAAGTCTCATTTTCGGTTATTTAATCGGCTATTTCCAGTGTCACGAACCTAAACTAATTAACCGTTTAATAATTATAGTCTGTTACTAAAAATAAAGCCTACCATTGCCTTACCACTATCACTGTGCAAAACAAACAAAAAACAACTGACCTTTATCAAAAGCGATAAGTGGATTAATAAGCCACATCGCAAAATCTGACTGGCAAATAAAATGACTAAAACAAAAAAGAACAACCTAAAAGAAACCAAACAAGTGACCTTAATAGCTTTCTAAAAAAAGAGCTGATAAAGTCAATACCTCCATAGACACAGTCGTACTTGTGCAGTACCTATGCACTGGGGCCACAATTACGCAGAACATTGCGCTGGACTAGGTTTAAATTACAATACACTATTTTTTTTTCCTTTTTCTACATTTATGGCCTTGACATTTTGGCGATAATTTCAGACTGTTATGAATCAAATTATGTAAGGTTATTTTTTACTATATAGCAGCGCCCCGCAGTACCAACCGCGTAGTTCCCGTTTCCGAGGGTATACGGGGATTAAATATAACCTATGTTATTTGCTGATAATGTAGCTTTCTATTGGTGAAAATATGGTTAAAATCGATCCAGTAGTTTCGGAGCTTATTCGGTACTACTTAACGAAACAAAACAATCTTTGCTCTTTATAATATTAAGTTCTAACAGCGCCCCGCGGTTCCGCCCGCGTAGTTCTCGTTTCCGTGGGTATACGGGGATAAATATAAACAATAGCCTATGTCATTCAGGAACAGTGTAGTTTCCCAACAGTAAAATATTTTTTCAACAAATCGACCAACCAACAATCAAATCTTTCCTCTTTATAATATTAGTATAGATTATTATTAAGTAGAGGTGTTGTGATTATTATTAAGTACAGCTTTATTTTAGTTCAGCTTATAATCATAGAAACTTCACTCTTAGTAGTGGTGTTACTGCATGAATATTGAAAAAAAAAAAAACACTGTCCCCAATAAAAACCGTTTGCCGTTTAAAGTAATAACATAGGTCTAAAAAGAACTAAACAAGTGACCAACAGCATCAAAAACAAAAGATAATAAAGTCAATACCTCCATGGACAGAGTCATGCTGGTACAGGACGACAGCCATGGCCGCAATCAAATATAGTCGACACAGCATCGCGCGACAGTACACTGCGCTCGACTGAGTTGAACTTACACTAGGAGAGATAAACAACTTTTCTTTTTTTTTTCTTTAATGGCGTTGACTTTATGGTTGTTAATTCAACCTATTTTAAAACAAATTTTTTCGCGCTGATTTTCTTTACTGTGTGTTTTTTTCATGAAGATTGATGAGGTCTTGAATATTTGAGACGCCCCGGGCGTCAGGAAACGCAGAGCGATTCCCGGCCATCGTAGGCGCGGGCCTGCGGATGGCGAGCTATGGGTGGCTCGCTGTCCGATAGCAACCAGGCCCGAGTCGACGGCGCGTAGTGTTCCACGCGCGCCTCAAAGAGCCGTCAGCATCGAAGACGGGGCCCCATAGGGTCAGTGCCTGCTAGGGTTGCGGAATTTGTTCGAAAGAGTCACCGCGGCCCTGGAACGCAAAGGGCACAATAAGGATCACGGTTGGGTTTTATTCAGTAAGAGTCTGACAGTCTTTTTCGCTCCGCCCAGAGCGAGAGAAGTCATTTGATGATTTCCCATCCAAAAAAAAAACAATAAATAAAGGTCTTGAATATTTTGTTAGGGATGCGGAATTTGTTCGAAAGAGTCACCGCGGCCCTGGAACGCAAACGCACTAGGAGGAACACGAGTGGGTTTTAGTCAGTAAGAGTCTGACACTCCCTTCCACTCCGCTCAAAGCGAAAAAATATTTGTCGATTCCCAATCCAGAAAAAAAAATGTATTGAATATTTAATAGCAGTCAGTTCAAAGTTAGTAGTATCATGGTGCCTATTTACAAAATAAACATGGCAGATCTTATAACTGGAAAAGACAGAGTAGCTAAGTCTCTCAGACTCGTCTTAAAATTTAATTAAGCACATAAAATATTTAACCACATAGTATATTTACTTGACTGTTAATATTATACTAGTCTTGTGTAATAGTAATTGAAAAGTACAGCTAAGATTAAATCCGTTCAGCTCTCGGTACATTCTCAACCTAAGCGGTATGTTTGCGATCCACTTCTTTTGTTTTTCAAAACGTACTTTGTTTTGGAAACTAGCGTGTAGTGGTGGACATGTGCGTGAATTCCGGGAACGGGATTAAATATACGGGATAACTTTGTTGCGGGAATTGAAACTGCAAACTATTTTTGTTTGTTAGTATTATAGTAAACTAGTGTAGAGACAACCATTTTGGGTAAAAGTTTAGTGTGACCGTGTGACTGCGTTTATTGAAGCCGTTTATGATTTAATAATTTAAATGTTGTTGTTTTTATTATTTGTGTTCTGCAGTGCTGTTCTGTAAACTTCTTAACGTGCTGGCTTAGGTATTGAAGGGGTATGTGAGCGGTAGCTGAGCTTTCCCGGAATTTCACCAGGGACCGTAGTGTGTGATGCAAGCGATAGTAAGCGTTATGAGTTAAAGCAGAAAGGTGAATTTACTGTGCACTATTTAGAGAACCAAACTAAAACGAAATGAATTTATTTCACTTATATTTATTGCTACTTTATACTAAATAAAACGAACAGAAATTTGGATATAAACTATAACGAGCGAACAAGGATACAAAGCTAGTAGTAAGGCGCGTACGCGAGTTGATGGTCAACAACCGAGTGCCGGCCGGCCGCGGCTCGTCGCCCCACGCCACCAGTGCAGGACATTCTCGAAGGAAGGCGGAGCTTGCGCGTCCGCACAAAGGATCACGCGATTTGACGTCACATTTAGGACGCGGTCCAATGTTCATAAGCGGAGCGGAATACGTAGTGGAATGATTGTCACTACAGTAATCCCCCGCTGAGATCGTAACTGTTACGATCGATAGTAGTCCGGGAACCTGACCACTCGTCCCGTCTTCGTCTTCTTGGCTGGAGTCTGTCTCGTGTCCCCTTCCGTTGTTGGTGCTGGTATGTTGTCCGCTGTTGACGCTGGTGTATTGTTCGGTGCTCGTGGATCATTTCTAGCCATATATGCTGGTTTTAGTCTGTTTATTGATACTGTGACTGTCTTTCCTTGCACATCTATGTCACAAGACTTCAGCCCTCGCCTTATAACCTTGTATGGGCCTAAGTACGCTGCTTGCAGGGGCCTATGTGCCGGCCCATGTCGCAGAAATACGTGCGTGCATGTGGCGAGATCTTTTGGGATATAGAACGTACAAGTGGTGTGCCAAGTAGTTGGTTGAGGTGTGAGTTTTGTGATATGATTGCGGAGTCTGCTGTTAAAATCTTCGTAGTCTACCGGTACTGGTGGGAAAGTCGAGAAGAACTGGCCAGGCAAGCGTAGTGGCTCCCCGTAGACCAGTTCTGGTGCTGTGGTCTGGAGATCTTCTTTCCACGCGCTGCGGATGCCCAGGAGAACCAGAGGCAGTACCTCCGTCCATCGCGTGTTGGTGTGGCAGGTGATAGCAGCCTTTAGCTGCCGGTGAAGCCTTTCAACAAGACCATTGGCCTCGGGATGATAGGCCGTGGTGGTGTGGTGTGTGGTGCCTGTGAGCACCGTCATCGCTTTAAACAGCGACGACTCAAACTGTCGACCTCGGTCTGTGGTGATGTGCTCAGGGCAGCCGAATCTGGCTACCCAGCCAGACACGAAGGCGGTAGCACATGCCTCGGCCGTGATGTCTTGGAGTGGGTATGCCTCAGGCCAACGTGTGAAGCAGTCAATGGCGGTGAGGCAGTACCTGTAACCAGAAGAAGACGGTAAAGGGCCGACAATGTCCATGTGGACATGCCGAAAACGGGCAGAAGGTAAGGTAAATGTTTGAAGTTGCGCCTTGGTATGACGGTGAATTTTGGCTCGTTGACACTGTAGACATTCTTGCACCCACCGTCGACAGTCCTTTTTTATGCCAGGCCAAACAAATCGCTGTGTGATTAATCGTATTGAAGCCTTGGCGCCTGGGTGGCTAAGATTGTGCAGAACCTGAAATGCTTGTAGACGGTATTTTGGCGTCAGAAACGGTCTTGGTTGCGGCGTGGTAGTGTCGCAGTAGACGGTAATTTGGGACTTTGGTACCTTGATTTTTTCTAGTTTCAGAGACGTTTCATTTTGTAGTAGATCCTGCAGTTCCTCATCCGTTGCTTGGTCTAGAGCTAGCGCCTGGTAATCCAAGTTATTTGCTGATAGCTCTTCCACTCGTGATAACGAGTCCGCTACCACGTTGTCCTTCCCTGGAATGTACTTGATATCCACACTAAATTGACTGATGTAGTCTAAATATCTGAACTGCCGTTGGGTACAGTTGTCTCTTCTTGTACTGAAAGCAAATGTTAGAGGCTTGTGGTCAGTGAATATTGTAAATGTTCGTGCTTCCACCATGTGTCTGAAATAGCGAACAGCTTTATAAATGGCTAGTAACTCCCGATCGTACGGACTGTACTTTGTTTGTGGTGAACTTAGCTTCTTTGAAAAATATGCTAGCGGTTGCCACGCGTTACCTCGCCGTTGCTGCAGAACCGCACCGATGGCTTTGTCCGAGGCGTCGGCGTGGATGGCTAATTCGGCGTTAACGTCTGGATGGGCTAAAAGAGCTGCTTGTGCCAGTCCTGATTTACATTCTTGGAATGCCGCCAGCTGCACTGTCGTCAGTGTTATGTTTTGTGAGCCTTTTTTCTTTGGTCCTACTAACAGTTCATTTAGGGGTGCCTGTAATTCTGCTGCCCGCGGGACAAAACGTCGGTAAAAATTTACCATTCCCAGGAACCGTCTAAGCTCCTTTAAGGTTGTTGGTGGTGGAAAATTATTGATTGCTTGGACTTTGGTTTCCATTGGACTTACACCTGCTTCTGAGACATTGTAGCCTAAAAACGTTACCTTCGACTGTCCAAAGACGCATTTGGATGCGTTGATTAGTAGTCCGTAGTCTTGTAGGCGATTGAAAAGCGTCCTTAGATGCTGCTCATGTTGCTCTGGTGTCCTCGAATGAACCAAAATGTCATCGATGTATCCATAACAAAAGTTTAATTCTCTTAGGACTTCGTCCATGAAGCGTTGGAACGTTTGTGCTGCGTTTCTTAGTCCAAAAGTCATGTATGGAAACTCGAACATTCCAAATGGCGTCGTGATCGCCGTTTTGGGTATGTCTTCACTGGCGACCGGTATTTGATTGTATGCTTTAATTAGGTCTATAGTACTAAAGATTTTTTTACCTGACAGCTGATGAGCAAAGTCCTGAATGTGGCGAACAGGGTATCTGTCGGGTACCGTGCGTGCGTTAAGTGCTCTGTAGTCTCCGCAGGGTCTCCAGCCGTCGTCCTTCTTTCGGGTTAAATGTAGTGGTGATGACCACGGACTTTCTGACCTCCTAGCCGTGCCACTGCGGAGCATGTCATCAAACTCCTTTTTAGCTATTGCTAACCTTTCAGGGTCCAGGCGGCGTGGGTGTCCATAAACTGGTGGTCCAGGCGTTGTTCTGATGTGATGCGTTGTATTGTGTTTTGGAGTTCCGGGCTTACCTACAGGTCGAGTTAGATTTGGGAATTGTTTAAGTATTTTGATATATGCTGTATTATCAACACTGCTCAAGGTGCGGACTGATGCGATTTTTTTCTTGATTGTTCAGTTGCCGTGCTGGGACGGCCAGTGTCGTTACGCCATCGACAAGTCGCTTATTGTGACAGTCTACTAGTATATTGTAATGTATCAGAAAATCCACCCCTATTATGGGTTTTGACACGTCCGCTATGATGAACCGCCATTCGAAAGCTCGACGCAGACCTATATTTAAAATGAGGTTGACGTACCCGTATGTGCTAATTACCGTGCCGTTGGCTGCATATAACTGGTACTTCGTCTTCTCCGTTATTGCTGTTTTGGTAGCTGAGCGTGGATAGACACATACGTCTGAGCCTGTGTCGACCAGAAATTGCTGTTTGGTGCTGCTATCTGTGACAAAAAGACGGCCTGCGCTTTGTTGACAGCCGCTTGCGGCCCCTAGCGGTTGCTCGTGGAGTTTCCCGACTGGAAGCTACATGGTTGATCGCATTTTCTTGCTCTGTTCCCAAAATTAAAATGGTACCAACAATGTGGGTGGTTTTCTGGGCGTTCTCGTGACCGAGACCTGTTGCGCGATCGTGAGCGTGACTGGCGTGTATCGTTCCTATAGGTGTTTCTATAATTGTTTTGTACCTTTGTTAGAGCTTCTACCTGCTTTGTCAACTCTGCGACCATACCCTCTAGTGCGCTTACGGTTGCGGGTACTGGTGCACTCGCTGCTGGGGCTGACATGCTGGCCACGTAAGGTGCTGGTTGCGCGATATCGTTGACCCGGTCTGCGAGGTCCGCCAACTCCTCCAGGTCCATCTTTGGCTGTGAAGCAACTATAGATTGCACGTTAGTTGGTAATCTACTTGCCCAAATGGTTCGGATGAAATCGTCAGGTACTTCTACCTCTGCTAAGCCTCGCAAGTGCCTTAAAAACTGCGAGGGTTTTCTGTCGCCTAACTCCTCGTGCTGTATTAACTGTAACGTTTTCTTCTCGCGAGAGTGCGATATTCGTTTAATTAATTCGCTCTTTAATTTTTCATATTTGCCTGTAGCGGGGGGCCTAATCAGAATATCCTTCACTATTTTCACATGCTCCATATCTAACTGAGCGGCTATGTAATGGAACTTAGTGCTGTCACTAGTGATATTCGCCAAAATGAATTGGCTTTCCATTTGTGCGAACCACGTGTCTGGTTCCTCAGGCCAAAAAGGAGGTACTCGTACACCGACTCTAAAAACTTCACTCCCTAACCCGCTTCCGCTTATGCTTGGGCCATAGCCAGTCAAAGTATTAGTATCGCTTGGGTTACCTTGATTCTGTCCAGAAATACCCGAACCTGTAGTACTTGGGTCCATGCTGCCTTGTGCGGAGTCTCCTCCTGCGCCGTTGCCAGCCAACCCAGAAACATACCCTTCCATTCTCTTCAAAAACCTCTTGTTTTCTTCGTCGGGGTCACCACTGAAGGGGTATGTGAGCGGTAGCTGAGCTTTCCCGGAATTTCACCAGGGACCGTAGTGTGTGATGCAAGCGATAGTAAGCGTTATGAGTTAAAGCAGAAAGGTGAATTTACTGTGCACTATTTAGAGAACCAAACTAAAACGAAATGAATTTATTTCACTTATATTTATTGCTACTTTATACTAAATAAAACGAACAGAAATTTGGATATAAACTATAACGAGCGAACAAGGATACAAAGCTAGTAGTAAGGCGCGTACGCGAGTTGATGGTCAACAACCGAGTGCCGGCCGGCCGCGGCTCGTCGCCCCACGCCACCAGTGCAGGACATTCTCGAAGGAAGGCGGAGCTTGCGCGTCCGCACAAAGGATCACGCGATTTGACGTCACATTTAGGACGCGGTCCAATGTTCATAAGCGGAGCGGAATACGTAGTGGAATGATTGTCACTACAGTATAATGAACATGAAGTGAGTTGGTACTCCAAACAAACTAAATGGCATTCCATACAAACAGTTCACGCCTACTCCAGCTAAGTTTACACTGTGAGACGTTGACAGAATAGGTAGGTAGGCTAAATTCTTGCACGAATGTTTTAACTCTGGAATTTTGCAATAAATCATGTAGTGTTTGTGATTAGTGTTTCTTTTTTTTTGAGAACCTCACCTAACTTTAACCTATACAAATTTGGCTATGAGTTTTAGCTGGACCCCCAAAAAAGATTAGATAAACAAGGTGAGATATTTAACCAGTTTTTCTTAAATTCCATGTTTTAGGGCGAGACTATTGCCATCAATCGAACAAATCCAAACTCCAAAATGCAACTGAAAAATACCCGATAGAAAAACCCAATAACATTTTACTCAACCTGGAAATTAAACCCAGCTCATGCTCAGCAGTAACGCTTGCGACCACTAGATCAACTAAGCACCTTTATTAATCAGCAAATCCCGGGACTTAATACAATACGGAGCACATCACTATCCCTAGCTCAAACTTCTTCACCAACATGTTTTGTTTTCAGCGTTTGACTGTGTTCGTGAAATCTGATCTTCACTTCAAAATTCTTTCTGTGTACCTACGCAAGTACACAAATGTTCGTGTACTTCTATTTCTTAAATTATATTTTGAACTTGACAGAATTTTGTTCACAAGGTTGCACGTGTAAGGTAAAAAGGCCTTGAACAAATAATTAATTACGTAACTCGTTTATAGTAACGTAATTAATTATTTGTTGATATTTGTGTGACTTGATGTTTGTGTGAAATGATCAAAATTAAAGTTGTTTTTTATTTCAATCTGCTATTTAGAACCTAGATGATATTGGCGAAAAGGAAGACTAACTAGAGTAACCTATACTCAGGCACAAATAAAAACAATGTAAATAAACATTAATGAATCTACAGTACCTGAATTTTAACGTAATTATTTTCAACGTTTTGGTAATATTTTCGCTGAGCGTACAAATAAGAAGTGGAGTTTCCTGTCTTAGTCTATATTTTCTGATAGTTACAACCTTGGGGTTTTTATATCAAGAGTGAACAGCGGGCGTACCATGACGTCTTAAAACGTGAGTCTTATAGTATCTGTACTTTAAATACTGCAGATACTATCATATTGTACTCTTAAACACTTACGTTTTAGGTATTTTATGCCTTATATCCATTGTAACATCTCATTATGTTCACATGATTTATCTTTGACTTTTAGATTATCTTCACAGTTACATATTATACTGAAATTAATGAAGTGCTTGTATTAGTAGTGGAATTCGTTATTGAATGCTTTAAGCGCTGATTCTAATCGATTTCACTGGATATAAAATCACCTTTTAATATTTTTGTTGTTTATTTTTATTGTTGTGACTTTCTACGTCAGAGTTTGTCAAGCTGTAACTTTTTTCTTTATGTAGGTAATTGCGCTATAGCTTTACTAAAAAGGTTTAACTGATTTTAAATACTAAAATTCACTTTATATTTGTGTTTAATAGATTAATATAAGATGTTATGCTATATTCTGTTTTCCTTCTGTATAGTTATGTTATAAACTGTACTTTTAAGATTCTTATGCACGCTCTCAGACTTAGATTATTTATTAAAGGAATACTGGCCATAAACCTCACTGGCACTCGTAACTAAATGGAATTTTGAATTGTTCCGGAAGAAAAAGAGACGTGTGGAATTTTGAAGGGGAGAACAAACGGAACAGGTGGAGGAGCCGGGATGGAAGGTATTTGCGGGGCTCAACTGAAGTCCATCCGAAGAAAACCATCACCGAGCGTTACTACAGGGTTCAAATAAGAACCACCACCGGAGTTCGCACCGCGGAAGTACTGGAGCCCGCGTGCAGGCCCTACTGGGGGGCCTCGCCTTCGGACCTGCTGCCTGGCCTCTCTGGCGGGGAGCCCAGAGGCTGTTCCAAGTTTGTGTCAGTGTTGTGATTCTTATGGAGAGCGATAGGTAGGGGTAGCTAGAGACAGTGTTAAGGTTTTAGTTTTAAGTCAACTGCTCTTCTTTAATATATTAGTACGTCTTATTTCCTCTCTTTTATTTAACTGTGAGGGAAAAACGTTACAGTCTTCCGAGTGAGAAAAAGGGATGGAGCTATATAGGGTGTATAATTCTGTCCCTCTGTATCGCTCGGAAGACTCACGTTTTACCACCTCTTGGTACGCCCGTAGGTCAACCAGATCGTCGCTTTTCACTAGGTGGTTTTGAGGTTAACCGCGAGTCTAACACCATTAAAAAGCAATTAATACCCAATAAGTGACAGAAAAAAACGTGTGAAATTCAAACCAACACACGCTAATTAGGCAGTTTAGTACAAACGATGCGGCCTGTGTCCTAGTACTGATAAAATATTGATAGGCTTATTATATTGCTAGCAGCGCCCCGCGGTTTCACCCGCATAAGTTTCTATTCCGTTGGAATATCAGGGTAAAAAATATCCTATTTATTAGTCCTGGTTATAAACCATTTGTGTACTAAATTTCATCTAAATCCGTTCAGTAGTTTTTGCGTGAAAGAGTAACAAACATCCATCCATACTTACAAACTTTCGCGTTTATAATATTAGTATGATCCTGATTTTTAGTTCCATTTGGTGCATATAATATAGTTGTAATAATGACCAGACATCGATGATAAAATCACCTTTCCTTTAGCAGTTGAAGCGCAAGTTAAAACTTATTTAAATCAAATACAAGGCCAACCAAGAAAATAGAATATCATAAACACTATTTTATAAGAACTTACTTATAAAAGTTCCCTGATATCAATGGTAAAATCACCTTTGCTTTGGCTGTTGAAGCGCGAGTTAAAACTTATCTAAACCAAAAACAAGGCCAGCCAGGAAAATAGAATATCATAAACACTATATTATACGAGCCCACTTTACAAGCACCTACTGATAAAGTTCTAAACACTGAAAGTTTACCTTTCAGCCGATGCAGGAAAATAACATTTACTGAGTAACTAGTACTTTATCGATTAAATCGGATTTATCGTCGGTAACAGCCGTAAACTAACTATCGGAGTTAAAAGAAGTTTGTACACATCAAACAGGCAATGTATTGGCTAAGTTTTTCCTCTTTGCTGATGGTATTTGCAGCGATAAGAATATAATGATCGAGTTGAGATTTGAAAAGAAATGGTAGTGCTGTCGTAAAGATTGTACCTGTTATTATTACCTACAATAATTTCAACCAAAAATCTGCATTGACTTTCGAAGCATGATTTTTTTGTTTGTGGAATCAATAATAGAACGAATTTGATATTAATTGCAACGTGATCCGTGACGTAATCTAGGGAAAATGAATGACGGGTTCCGTAAGTTGTCAGATTGAATGATGGGTTCCGTAACCCTTAAAACAGTAATTACTTGACCTAGCCTCTCTCAAGCGTGACCACATTATCCGGTCCCATGTTACTCACAACCAACCAGTGGCGTGCAGTGGTTCGAGTTAGGGTAGGCCAGAGAAAATGTCCAAAAAAAACGCTCCACGTTATTCAGGGTTGAAATGTGGTGTTATTATTATTATTTATTTTTTTAATAGTCTATGTAAAAAAACAAAAAAAAAACTCATTTCATTAAAAATCAACCCTGAATAATGTGGTTATTTTTTAAAATTTATTTGGACATTTTCTCTGGCCTACCCTAACTCGAACCACTGCACGCCACTGCAACCAACACATGCCTTCAACCTTTACTAAGTCAATCTTTTGGGATGACATTTTGCACTGCATCTTCCTTAATCTGTGAGATTTTATCCATATATGCTTGGAATTTTTTTAGTAGGTAATGAGACCATTTACAATGGTGAGCCGATAACGGTCGAGGCTGCGCGTGTATTCCATTGTATCTAGGGCTCCAGATAGTGATGCTGGGATGTAGATTCCGAAGTGATATTATTACATTTGAAAATATCGGAATATAATATATTCGCAGGTATTGAGAAATATTCTGATTTATTCGCTTGAATTGAATCTTGCACTCGTAAGTTCCAATTTAAACAACTACATGGCGTGCCAGATGTCCCCGTAACGGCATCAGGAGGAAAAAAATATCATTTGTAAGTACTTACCTCTGCAAAGTATTATGGGTTGTACCTACTTAGGTAGCTCATAAATAAATATAATAACGAATATACATTCGAGACACATATTAACAACTTACGAACCATAAAATATTTCTTTTGACGCAAACGTGTTCATTCATACTAAAAAATGGTAAAAATTGCGAATACTTCTCGCAGCTTTGTATGTGTGAGGGAATTATTCCCCTATAATTACACACAATACTTATCGCACACATACAAAGCTTGAAATATCCTTTAAGCTTATCAATTAATAACAGCCACGCCACTCGTATTGTCTTGCGACTGGCGTAGTTCTACAATTATTCGCTAGATGTCGTTGATGCCAATAACTGACGCGGCATGTATTTTGTAACCTTTTTTTTGGGTGGGAAATCATCAAATGACTTCTCCCGCTCTGGGCGGAGCGAGAGGGAGAGTCAGACTCTTACTGACTAAAACCCACCCGTTGCCACGCTACTCCCGACCAATATTGGCGCTGGAACTGTGGAGATTTAGCAGGTAGAATTCCGACATAACACTCTATTCTACCCAGAAAAAAAAAACAGCCAGTTAAATTGGTAATCTTCAGACTTTTTGCAGATCTCACTTCCAATTCGATCGTTCAGCGAGAATCCAACCATTTTTATACAACACTAAAACACAACAACAAACGAGTGCTCTCCTTTCCTTTGCACGAGAGAATAATAACGAACGATGTGCATTGACACCGTCAGACGTCACTAGGAACCTTTGTTATTGGCACAGAAGCGTACCGACGCTATGACAGTTCAAAAACTTCTCGGAACGTCATTATGGCAGATGTGTGAGCGATGAACATGTAGATATAACGCTTAGGAAAAGGTTCTACGTTACCCATGCACAAAAAGAGTTTTCTTTTTATTTTTAGTACAGGATAGTAGATTTAACGTTCATTAAAAAGCTATGGCTTTATATTTGGGATCTTCTAAACTCTACCTGTAGACCGTAGAACACACAAAATAAAAAATAAAACTTAGCATAAGCATAATCAGCCTTTTAATGTTCCCACTGCTGGGAGACAGGCCTCCTCTCTAGGAGAGGGAATGGGCCGTAATCCACCACGCGGGCCCAGTGTGGGTTGGTGAATGCCACATGTCTTCGAATTTTTGGTTCTAGGACACGCCGATTTCCTTACGATGTTTTCCTTCACCGTTTTGAGAGTAGTGGTGATGAAATTAATTACACGAAGTAATGCACCTGGCTGGGTTTGAACCCGCGACCTAAAGTCGGGGCCGTTACCACTCGGCCACCACTGCTGCACCACAAAAAAAACTTAATATAAAATTAATTTGTTGAAATCATTGACAAACAAAACAAAGAACATGCTATTTGACTAATCCTAAAACTTAAACCAGCGTTCGAAAATAATTTAAAAATAACAAATAAAAAACACCAACTTAATTTCTTTTCAATGAATTTCAGTTACAATACTCAAAATAATGTCCGAAAACTTTTGAATTAATATATCTCTTCTCATATTCCCCAAGGCCCGTATGGTCGTATATATTTCTCCTTTGAAGAGAGAAACATATTTCATATTTTGTACATCTCGCAATCCACACGTAGAACATTATCTATTGAAGGAGAGATATCGCAAAAGTGCCTTATATAACATCTCTCTCAATCATTTGCTTTGCGACACAGAATCGATAAGTTAGGTTGTAAATCATGGCTTCTATCCGGCATAATGTCCTTCAGTATGTGTATGAAAGGTATTTGGGATGTTAGTGTGTTAGTATGTTGGTGTCTTGTTAGATTACTTTTTATTTTATTTGTGACTAGCAGCGCCCCGCGGTTTTACCACCGTAGTTCCCGTTCCCGTGGGAATATGGGGATAAAATATAGCCTATGTCACCTGGGGATAGTGTAGCTTCCAAACAGTGAAAGATTTTTTCAAATCGGTTCAGTAGTTTCGGGGCCTATTCAATACAAACAAACAAATCTTTCCTCTTTATAATATTAGTATAGACAATGCTTCAAGAGCATTGGGCTCTTGTGTTTTCGAACGTATATGCATAATCAGCCTTTTAACATTCCCACTGCTGGGACATAGGTCTCCTCTCTAGGAGAGGGAATGGGTCGTAATCCACCACGCGGGCCCAGTGCGGATTAGTGAATGTCACATGTCTTCGAATTTATGGTTCTAGGACATGTCGGTTTCCTCACGATGTTTTCCTTCACCGTTTTGAGAAACGTGGTGATGAAATTTATTACACAAAGTAATGGGCCTGGCTGGGTTTGAACCCGCAACCTGCAAATCGTAAGTCGGGGCCGTTACCACTCGGCCACCACTGTTGTTGTTCTATATTATTGAACGTAATGCGGACAAATTTTGTGGTGCCCAATGAGTTCTTTAAAGTTACTTATACATGTTTCTTATTAGTAAATTAAATACTCTGTATTTTATATGTAAAAGTTCAATTGATCAATAAAATAACAAAAAAGTAGAGTACCTACTCTGACAAGAAGTAGGTAATCTCTTATATAAAAGAGAGTCCGTGGAGTTTCCTGCACGTTCTTCTCCATAGAGATTTACGCTTTGGAACGTGCAGATAGCTTCACCTCTTCGACTGACTGACCTTGACAATTCAAAATTGCCTGTAAATGGTTTAATTGAAATCATTACTTTGAGTTCGAGTTGTGCCTAGTTAATCTTTTTATTTTGGGCAAGAGTAAAAGTACAATACAAGTGTCCTTTTCGCGTAGCTTTATATACTCCAGTGGCCTTTCCCGAAATCGTGTAGGTCAGTGTTTCTGTGAAAATATGCTGTAATTGGAAGAATTTACCCCTACCCACTAAGAAATCATTTTACCTTTATGAAGTTTAAGTTATTTTGTTTATATCTAAACTAGCAGCGCGGTTACATCGTGCGTGGTTCCAGTTCTCATGGGAATACTGGGATAAAATGTAGCCAATGTTACTCGCTAATAATGTAGCTTTCTATTGGTAAAAAATGGTTAAAATCGGCCCAGTAGTTTAGGGCTAATTTTGTACAAACAAACAAAAAAAAAACACAATCTTTCGTCCTTGTAATATGAGTATAGATTAATAAAGGTTATTGCAGCAAGTCCTCTATGCAGCTCAATCGATCGTATTTCGCAAATGTCATCCATCATTTTCTTGGTCTTCCCCACCCCTTCATCCATATTTAAAACTATTCTCCCGACTTGAGTCTCCAAAATCTGCTTCAAGCAAACTCAGTATCTTCACATAGCAAGCAACTAAACACACCTTACGGATCGCAATGAATCATTAGTTTGTCATTGAACGGCTCGATTTCGTGTGATTAATGTGCTTAGCAATTATTTACCCCCTAAGGTGATATTGCCGGGGAGGCTCGATATATCGGCTAGTTGGATTGAGTTAGGTTGGCTTATATCACCCTGTGTGGATACGGGGTAGCATGTTGATGTGGTAATTTTGGAGGGATTTTAGAGTAGGAAATAGGTATTACTAACGTTGATGAAGTGCGTCAATAGGCAAAATTACACACGACAATTCGAATCACTAATTTTCATAACACAGGCTTATAGGACGTTACAAAAGATTAAATGGTACATTGATTTTTGAAAAATGAGTTCTAATATCGTATTTCCTGATACAGAGTAAAGAGAAAATAGTATGTTTAGTACGGTTGGACATCTGATTGGATCGAAGTTCGTTTGGATATTTAGGCACGGCGTTATTTTTAAATGGCCAGTCAATTTTCTTCCAAGCAATTCAATGTACTGAAAAGCTGTTTTATATTGTTATTTTTCAAGAGTTGTTTATACATACATAGAATCTCGTATTAAAAAAAAATACATGTGAACAATTCACACGTGGTAGAAGTGAAACCTTCAAAAATTTTGGCTTTAAGATAATGAGACAAAGCGACGGTAAATAGAGACAGACACATGAATTTATGGGTCTGTCTCTTTTTACTGTCGCTTTTTCGTTTTATAAACTTTCAAATCACAACGATGCTAAAGAAGTTTTCTTCAAAAATCTAGCTGCATATTAAAAATAACCGTGTGTGTATTGTGTTTGAAAAACAAGGAGCATGAAATAAATTTTGGCCAAGCTCACGTTCGGAAAGTATCTGGGGTGTAATAATGTACGTTATAAAACTTCGTTACAAAATTTCATTCCCGTTAAAAAAAGATAATTAACAAAATAACATGACAATCATCCAAAAAGCAGCAATAAAACAAATTGAACATCACGAAATAGTCAAAGAGCTGACGTACAAGAAGCTAACTGTATCCAATCTTGAGTTATTTAACAAAACACGGGTAGAAACGATCTGTCAAAGTCGTAGAGCCTATTCATGCCAAGATAAATACTCGGAGAATGTGATAAGAGAGACGACTACAAACATTGTACTTCAGGCCCCACTATGTTTGCTCTGAAACATTTTTTGTCTCGCTCCCTCATGATTAATGCTTTGATACGTCAAAAACATTTATGTAGTCAGTTTTATGGGATGACAAACGGGTGGAGGGAATTTGTATGATATAGTGTTACGATTGATGGAGAAAAGTATGGGAACGAACGGTTGGCTTGTCAAGTTCGATTGGAAAAGTTTGATGACGACAAAAAGGAGGGTAGTCGTGTTTTTACCTTAGTTGAGTTTGGTGATAAAATACCTGGGATTTTAGATGCTTGGTCTCTTCAACATTGTGCTGAAATAGTAGGAAAGAGTGAACGTTCTATAATAACTGGCTTTTCTTTTTAAAAGTTAGAAGACAGTACATGTTATATAATTTAATATACATAAATGTAACAAACATTGAAGTTTCCTTAATAATTCTTCGAAGGTAACCGAAAAATTGATTATAAATTGTTTTTGTTACAAGAAAATGTAAAAGATCTCAATAGATGTTGCAACAAAATACCTTGTAACATGTTAGAATTAAATGAAAGGAAATTTAAAATCTATGTTAAAAGCACACTTTGTAATAAAGCTTACTACAAACTAGATTATATTCAAGATAAGAATGCTAGAAAGCATGCTGGTCCTGCTCCATAGGACAATATTGGGTATAGTAGACAAAGCCAAACTTGTCGTTCTGTATGTGTTGATTTATTTAATATGTATACAGGTGTAGTTACTGATCTTTTATATTTAATTTAACACACACTGATCCATTGTTGTTAATTATATATGTGTGTGTGAATGAATGGTTGCAAAATTTTTAAATATGTGAGTAGTACTCACATATTTTCAAATTCATTTATATAATTAGTGCAGTCCCTTACTAGCAAATTTATTAATTTGACCTCTGCTATTATTACTTTGTTATACCTATTAGTAGTATAGTACTAGGTGTTATTTGGAAGCATAGTCCTCATAATCAATTGATTAATATATACAAAATATTGTAAAACTTATATTTGAAAAGAGTAACTATGGAGTTTCGTGTCCGTTATCCTCCATAAGAAACTACTTTTTGCGAATGGACAACTAGAGTCACTATAATATTTTTATTTTTAAACTGTTTTGTCGTTCAAAAGTGCCTTTTAATGGTCTCGTTGACATTATGTTTGTCAATCAATTTATGTCTTTTTATTTGAAATCAAGAAGACCAATGTTGGTCAATTACAAATATTGATTTTTTTTTCTGCACCTCTAACATTTTATAAGGAAAGCTAAATGTTTCTTTCATTCATATGGAACAACTAAAAAAGATTCACAAAAAGATGACGGCATTTGGTACGCCGCTATCTTTTTGTTAATCTTTCAATTCCGAATCAGCATCAGTGGAATTTGTTTGAATGAATCACCGCGGGCGGTCTTGGAAGGCAAAGGGCATTAAGAGGGACATGGATGGTTTTTTAACCAGTAAGAATCTGACACTCCCTTCCGCTCCACCTATAGCGGAATAAGTCATGTTGATGAATTCCAAGCGTTACAAAAAAAAACAAGCGTCAAGAAACACTTTCACGACCTAGACTTATTTCCACTTAAGCGAAAACTCAGACTACATCTAGTATAATTATCTAAGAGCTAAAGTAATAAGCTACAATCATGTTCGGGATTGAAAATTAAAACAGAAACAAGTTACTACATGTTAGATCAACTTACTTAAAACTTAAGCCCGATAAGTAAGTAGCTGTCACGTTCGAAGACTGAAAGTTAGATCAGTTTGCGTTATCGTGGCTTGTACTTCATGTACTCGATGTTCTTGTCTGACAGTTTTGTATGTGATTAGAACAATCGTGATTATATTGGCATTTTGTTGTAACATCTATCGTGACTTGTACTTCATGTACTGGATGTTCGTATCTCACAGTTTTGTATGTGATTAGAACAATCGTGATTATATTCGCAATTTATTGAACAACGAGGCTGCCAAAACTTTTGTTTCTTTTTTTTTCAGAAGACTAAATTGATTGATTAATTCTTAAAGTAGACCGGTTAAACTGATAATCAAATTACACGCTACTTTTTAAATAAATCTTGCTTAGTTTTCTAATTAGTCCTCCATAAGTGCCTCTCTACTCAAATTTTGTTTGTTTACGTCATGAGTCTGTGTAACAGATTCGGTCCAGTAGCTTCAGAGAAAGTTGACTGTGACAGACGGACAACCGAGTGATCTTATAAGGATTCCTTTTTTTACAGATATTTTTTATCCGAAAATGCCTAATTCTCCACAGTTACCTTAACAACACAATAATAATTTCCGACCTCACCAATATTCATTCATAATTTTTCCTAAACAAACTTGCACACTATTATTATATAATGCCAAAAAATTGCTCTTAAATAATGAATAGAACGGTTTCCTCAAACGATAGTGACTTAGTGAGTTCTCAGTAAAGGTTATGTGACTGTAGAACGTTTTTTTTTTCTTATGCCTGACCGATTTGTCAACGTCACCGCTCATATTTTATCAACTCGGGGACAATAGTAACTACATTTTGATATCGGCAAGCCTGCCGACTAGTTTTCAAACGTGTGATTGATTGTCTGGGGTCGTATCCATTTTGTCTCTACGTTTTTTCCCCCTTTTTCTGTGGGGAGGAAGTTTTTTTACTGACGTATTGTAGTTGTAAGCAGTTGTGAGTTTATGCGGATTTATTTCCGCTTCAGTGCGGCTGGTTAAGCATTATTTATGAATGGGTTTGTGTGATATATATGGAAATTGTGTGAGCTAAGTTTTGGGAGGAGGCTTCTTTTTTGGTGGGGTGTAACGTTGGATTGATTTGTATGTTTGCTTATTTAGGAGGAAAATTTACAGAGATTATATGTATGTACACACATATTTTTATTCAAACCAGTTAAATCAATTAAATCATCAGTTAACCTGCCAAGCTTTTTCCAAAACAACCAGCGCCAGACAGCATCAGTCTGTCTGACATATCGCTGAAATGGACCTATTTAGTGCAGCCGTGGGGCACATATTTAGTTCTTGTCGTATTATTTTTTGTTTTACCATGTACCGTGCGTGTTTCATGTATGTGCTGAATAAATATTATTATTTCTTTCTTTCTAAAAAGCTACATCCCGTCGGATGTAGCTGAATACCAGTATTTTACATGCAGCGTTGTAAGCTCTCTGACACCCAAATTACCGAAGACCTCTAAGCTTTAGCGTGGTAGTGGCTTATCGTGCTTTCCGAGCCACGGAGGAGTCTCGATATGTTAAGATGTCACCCACCCACAGACCGACCTCGGAAAGCGTTGCTTTAACTTTAAGATCGACCACTGCCGCATTATTATTAAGACACTCGTTTCTCCTCCCCGAGTATTGTATTGTAAGAGAAAAAACTTCTTAAATAAAAAAAAAATATCGACGACACAGTTGGCGCAGTGGTTGAGCGTTTGGGTGCTGCACTACGTGTCGTGGGTTCGATTCCCACACGGAACAAATATTTGTATGGCCTACAGATAGTTGTTCCGGGTCTGGCTGTTTGTGTATGTGACATTGTATGTTTGTAAACGCACCCACGACACAGGAGAAATTCCTAGTGTAGGGCAACGTTTTTTTTTAAAAATTAAATAAAATAAAAATACGTAAAGGATCCTTCTTGTGCGACACGGAAGGGTTTCGTACCAAAGAAAAAATCACGTTTCTTGCAGTGGCCTTTACATATGTATTTCATTTATTTTTATTTTTTAACCCCCGACGTATAAAGAGGGGTGTTATAAGATTGACGTGTCTGTGTATGAAAGGTGAGTTACGGGCGAGTGTTCTTAGATATGTTTGATGAAAATCGGTTGAGCCGTTTAAAAGTTGTGGGGGGTGAAAGCGGGGAAGAATAACTGAATGGGTCTCAAGTAAAAGCGCACTGAAAGAGAATATTGATGATGACTTAATCGAGAGTGTTCTTATGAGTATGTACCTATAAAAAGTATAAAATTAAATGAATTTTTTTAAAAACCTCGTATTTTTTTAGAATTATTAATACATATACTTAAGTACTTTAAGATAGAGTTTTTTTTACTTTTTAAAGGGAACTTAGGTTTTTGTGTCGGGAGTTTATTAAAATTTTCATTTATTTTTTCTAATATCTTGTTATAGTGGCAATAAAATTGACTGTTCACTGAAAATGTCAACTGTATACCTATTGTTCATGAGATACAGCCCACTGACAGACAAACGAACAGAATGCGGAGACTTAGTGATAAGGTGGAGTAACGAACCCCTAACACGTAGAGCAAGCAAATCTCAAAACATTTCAAATTCAAGGCTACACTTTGAAAATGAAAACAAAATATCTAGTTTTAATTTCCGCGAAAATTAGTGGGTTGCAGGTATGCACCTCCCTCCCGCCCGCTATATTATGCACATGCAAGATTACTAGGCAAAAGCAAGGATTTTAAGCACATGCAGGAAGGCAATGCAAAACCCAACACCATTACCGACACGTGTTTCGCCTCTCCACGAGGAATCCTCAGGGGACGTGTTGACTCGCTGACCGTTGAGTTGCGACTGAGCATTTAGTACAAGGCACCCCCCTTTTATACACTGCCACCGTTGGTTATTTGTGTACAACTACCCGCAAACATTCGCAGTAAAGGGGAAGAAACCAAATTCGTCTGGTCATTCAACAGTGCAAAATTATTATTATTACTATGTTTAAAAATCTCTAATTGTTCCAAAACACACAGCCGGAAACCCTTATCACAAATATGTAGTATATTAAAACTATTGTTGTCGCGCAAAGAATGGCCGGTATCAATTAAATGTTTCGCGAAATTCGATTTGTCCGAATGGCCATTTCTATACGCGGCAACATGTTCCCCATACCTTATGTCAAAGTTTCGGCCCGTCTGACCCACATACACCCCGTTGCATTCATCACAGACCAGCCTATACACCCCAGACTTCTTACTATTTTCTAAAATATCTTTTCCGTTACAAACACGGCGTATATTCTGGTCCGTTCTGAACGCTACATAAACGTTGTTTTTTCTAAGTAAATTACTAATTCTATCTGAAATGGGGCCCATATAGGTCAGACTGGTCACATATCTATTAATATTAGTACGCGGACATGCATATAATAGTGAACGAACCCTTTCTTTCTGCTTTTTACTAATTAAACTGTCTACCATTGACTTTGAGTAACCGTTAGAAATTGCGATCTGGTAAATAATATTAAGTTCTTTTACATAATTTTCTGCTGAAAGGGGGAGGGCAAATAATCTATGAATATAGCTGCGGAAGGCGGCTAATTTATGTTGAAGAGGGTGACAAGAAGAGGCTGGTATTGTCGTGTCAGTGTGTGTCGGCTTTCGATAAATTTGGAAATCTAAGTCACTATTGTGTTTTGTGATAGTCAAATCCAAAAAGTTAAGGGAGTTTTGGGACTCTAATTCTAATTTAAATTTAATTTTTGGGTGAGTTTTATTTAGTTTTTTAACAAAAAGGTCTATTTGTCGAACGGTACCATTCCAGCAGATAATTATGTCATCTACATATCTATAATAAAACAGAATATTAGGTTCGTTCACTATATGTTTACATTCAAAGTTATCCATAAAAACCTCCGCCATTAGTGGACTTAAAGGCGACCCCATAGCCAACCCTTCCTTTTGAATATAATATTGGTTATTAAATCTAAAATAATTTTGTTTCATGCAAATACTAGTGAGGTTAAGTAAATCCGCAATTTCCCCAGGATGTAACCGTTGCTTCTCAAATTGGATACCCAGAATACGTAGACAATCATCGATTGGAACATTCGTGAATAAGCTGTCAACGTCTAAGGATAACAACTTTGCATTGGAAGGAATTTGGATATTTTTTACTTTTTCAATTAAATCTAAACTGTTCTTCAAACTATATTTGGGATTAAAAGAAGTTCTACTTCTCAACAAAGTGTTGAGACGTTTAGCTAAATTGTACGCTGGGGCACCAATGTAAGAAACAACTGGACGTACAGGCATGTTATCTTTATGGGTCTTGGGTAGACCATACAACAAAGGAGCCCTCGGATTCATAGGAACAAGGTTTTTTAGTTGGTCTTTTGATATGTATGACGTGTTTTTAATGGCATCCTTTATCTCGAGGGCAAACCTCCTTGTAGGATCCGCACCAAGACGTTCAAAATCCTCCCCCAGGATGATGTCGTTAACTTTTTGAGTATAGGCAGTTTTTTCCAAAATGACGACAGAATTTCCCTTATCAGCCTTTGTTAATATTAAATCATTCTGCCTAATACGGTGCTGAATTGACCGATAAAGGTGAATTTCGGTTAAATTTTGATTGGGAGGGGATGTGAAAACTCTCTTAATGTGAGTTGCCACTTGATGTTTAACGACATCATCCTGTTTTCCTTTGAAACAAGCTATCTCGGTGTCCACCACCAAAGTTTGAAGAGATTCCTGGGAAAGTCGGGGTTTAATATTATATTTTAAACCTTTCTCTAACAAAGACATTTCTTCGGGGGGAAACTGTGTATTTGTATAATTTAAAACGCGAGGGTAAAATGTATGCGATATATTATTTGAATTACATGGCTGATTGTACCGACCCTCACCAGATAATCTCTCCAACTTCCTAACCTGGGTTAAATATTTTTCGTGAGCTAACCGAGAAGCCAAATCCCTAGCCTTGTTATCTAAAATATCAAACTCCACATTATGTAATTTGAAAGTTAACTCGGTGTATAATACTTTGAGGTGAAGTTTGATATTATCTCTAACCGAAAACCAGTGCCGACATTCCTCATTCAACCAAGTTTGTTTTGCTTTTTGTAAAGCAAATCCACTTGCCCGGCTGTGCGTGTTGGTGCTAACATTAATATAATTTGGGATTACTTTCAAACGTTTGCACTGTTGATTGAACCAAACGTTTTGACCTGCCATGCGGTGAAGCTTGGTCAGCTTAATGTATAACCGTGCCTGTTCAGCTGTACTTGCTGACTTAATAAAATCGATTGAGTCAGGCGTTACTTTGCGGAAATCCATTTTAACTTTGAAAATGAAAACAAAATATCTAGTTTTAATTTCCGCGAAAATTAGTGGGTTGCAGGTATGCACCTCCCTCCCGCCCGCTATATTATGCACATGCAAGATTACTAGGCAAAAGCAAGGATTTTAAGCACATGCAGGAAGGCAATGCAAAACCCAACACCATTACCGACACGTGTTTCGCCTCTCCACGAGGCATCCTCAGGGGACGTGTTGACTCGCTGACCGTTGAGTTGCGACTGAGCATTTAGTACAAGGCACCCCCCTTTTTCTCTTCTTGTCACCCTCTTCAACATAAATTAGCCGCCTTCCGCAGCTATATTCATAGATTATTTGCCCTCCCCCTTTCAGCAGAAAATTATGTAAAAGAACTTAATATTATTTACCAGATCGCAATTTCTAACGGTTACTCAAAGTCAATGGTAGACAGTTTAATTAGTAAAAAGCAGAAAGAAAGGGTTCGTTCACTATTATATGCATGTCCGCGTACTAATATTAATAGATATGTGACCAGTCTGACCTATATGGGCCCCATTTCAGATAGAATTAGTAATTTACTTAGAAAAAACAACGTTTATGTAGCGTTCAGAACGGACCAGAATATACGCCGTGTTTGTAACGGAAAAGATATTTTAGAAAATAGTAAGAAGTCTGGGGTGTATAGGCTGGTCTGTGATGAATGCAACGGGGTGTATGTGGGTCAGACGGGCCGAAACTTTGACATAAGGTATGGGGAACATGTTGCCGCGTATAGAAATGGCCATTCGGACAAATCGAATTTCGCGAAACATTTAATTGATACCGGCCATTCTTTGCGCGACAACAATAGTTTTAATATACTACATATTTGTGATAAGGGTTTCCGGCTGTGTGTTTTGGAACAATTAGAGATTTTTAAACATAGTAATAATAATAATTTTGCACTGTTGAATGACCAGACGAATTTGGTTTCTTCCCCTTTACTGCGAATGTTTGCGGGTAGTTGTACACAAATAACCAACGGTGGCAGTGTATAAAAGGGGGGTGCCTTGTACTAAATGCTCAGTCGCAACTCAACGGTCAGCGAGTCAACACGTCCCCTGAGGATGCCTCGTGGAGAGGCGAAACACGTGTCGGTAATGGTGTTGGGTTTTGCATTGCCTTCCTGCATGTGCTTAAAATCCTTGCTTTTGCCTAGTAATCTTGCATGTGCATAATATAGCGGGCGGGAGGGAGGTGCATACCTGCAACCCACTAATTTTCGCGGAAATTAAAACTAGATATTTTGTTTTCATTTTCAAAGTTAAAATGGATTTCCGCAAAGTAACGCCTGACTCAATCGATTTTATCAAGGCTACACGCTAAAAGGCTAAACTGTTATAAAAAAAACCTCCTGTAATCAAAGTAATTATTTAATATCATCCTTATAAATTCCAATTAAGTAAAATAATGAGCAATTTGAAATTTCTAGGCTATACAAAAGATAATTTAGAGGGTCAGATAGGTGGTGAGAAGTTTCAGCGGCCATTTTGTAGTTGTTATGAAGGTAATTATAATAATGGGATAGGACGAAGTTCTAAATAGATATTGTACCTTAACTCGTAGCTCGTAGTGAGCTCCTGGACTAAATAGGGATACTTTATGTGGGTACTCGAGGGCCTAACAAGGGTGAATGAACTGAATTAATTTTGATTGGGATTATAGTTTATTGACGTGTACAAACATATTCGTACATAAGTGTCATGGGTAATTTCTCTAAGGGGTTTAGTTTTAATTTGTTTGTGATAAAATAATTAGACCACAATCTCGCATGATGCAACGTGATGGATAATAAGTAATCAGTTCGAGTTCCGTAGACGAATACAACGATGGGTTCGTGAAAACTGTCCATACAGTTGTATTTAAGTACTTCAAAACTCGCCGTACAGATAAGAACAAGAGGCTCTCAGATCCTACTCTCAAGCTCATGAAGGAGAGGTAGGAGATGATCCTAAATCAGACGATGCGTACAAATAGCGAATCTCAATAGACGGATCTTTGAGTCTTTGAAAAGCGACCTCCGGTGCTTTAAGACCGATGATGGTAGAATTATATACGTGAAATCTTCTGAGGGAGGTTGACACACTCTATGGAAAATCATACACGTCAATGACTAAACCATTGCAAATATACCCAATGATCCAAGATCTAAACTGGCCCGGCACTATACTGAAGACATTCCAGACATCAGCCTGTATGAGGCCCGTAGGATCGCCAAACTGAAGTGGCAGTGGGCAGGGCACATTGCTCGCAGAACAGACGGTCGATGGGGTCGAACATTTCTGGAGTACAGCTTCGCGTACCGAAAGATGCAGCATTGAAGGCCACCCACCCATAAGGTGGAGCGATGACCTGGTGAGGGTTGCGGGTAGCCGATGGATACGAGACGCATAGGACCGGTTGCTGTGGTGACACTTGATAAAGATCTTTTTCCAGTAGTGGACGTTTTTACGGCTGCTAAGACGATGACTATGAAATTAGGAATCAACTTGATTCGAAGTTCCAGGTTATCACAGCTCGGTATTTTAAGCGGAAGAGGTGGTAAAGTCGGTGCCCTATATAACCTTCTTTTTATTTTCTTACTAGCTGCTGCCCACGGCTTCAGCCACGTGAATATTGGAAATCATCCCAAGGGAACATAATCCCGGGATAAAAAGTATCCTATGTTACTTCTAGTACCTCCCAGAATATGTATACAAAGTTTCATGATAATTCGTCTTAGTAGTTTTTGCGGGAAAGCGTAACAAACATCCACGCTTTCACATTTATAATATTAGTAAGGATTCTATGAGAGGCAAGCAATGTAGGGTATTAACTGGACGGACATTTTATCCGAGCAGCATATTTTTTTCCGCACAGCTAGTAAAGAAATAAAATTATCCAACAAGAATTTTCAAAGTCCAATAACCCCAATTGTATCAAGCTAATACAATAAGCAACTCACGAAATAATATTCTTGAAACTATCAACAGAAATGAAAAATAATTCGATGAAATACAAATGCAAATACACTGCAGAACTTTAAAAAATACGAAGAAAATATATAAGTCTGTCTTTAATTTAGTTACTTGCTAATCAATGTAATAACTGTGATACACATTACCATTCGGGACGGCTAGCAAATTGCTCCATAATCGCATAGCCGTAGTGGGTGTCGCGAATTATGGTAATGTATTATGATAATGTCAAGGCGCGATGGCCTTTGTTGAGACACACGGATTGAGTAGTCAGCGCACGATTCAAGGATTAGAGACGTAGAAGTAGAAATGGGTGTCTAAGAACGCAGAAACAACAAAAAGTGTTTTTTTTTATTTATTTGGATGACAGTTGCATTTTTATTTAAGTTAAAATAATATGGGTACACGTACAGTACTTTCGGAGGTAAGGGGACAATGGTCATTTTAGTCTAATTTTTGGAATTACTTCTGGAATTCTTTCTTGCCCCTGATGCCTGCCCAATGAAAGCCACCGCAAATGATAATAGTAAGTGATTTTTATTTTGTAAGTAGGTTATTAAAAACACTTTTACACGTCAATCTTTTTTTGCCGTTATAAAAACTAGATGAGGCCAGTGTTTCCTAGCCCTGAGAAGAAACACCGAAACAAACTCAGAGGTCAAAGTCTCTTTTAAAATCAATACAATCCGTACTGGTTAAATCATATGATAACCATGTAGGTTAATGTCTGAGGTGGCTTTTTGAGGAAAGTGCCACACAGATTTGTGTACACCTGTCAGACAGTGCAAGCATTTGTCAATAATGTACCGTATAGCTCAAATTTAGAACTTTAAGGAGCGATTCTCACCATTAGCTCGATTATATTATACGTATGAATTACGCTAGTTCTCGGTAGCAAAAGAGAGCGTTAACCTGTTCTCATTCTTATTTTTTGCTTGCTTATCCTTTAGTTCGTATGTCTGACTTGTTAAGAATGGCAGATGGTGACAATTGTGCGCTATACACAGCTTCAGTTAATTCACTTTTCCGTCTAATTAATTCCATTATAACGGTATAACAGATTATAAGGTGTCTGGTTCTAGAGTTTTTTGGGGGGCCCAGCCATTATCAGTACCGTTATTAAACATTGAAGTGTAATGGTTTTTTTGTCATAATGGTTATGTTTTAAGACGTCTTTTAAGTTTATTGGATGGGAGAAAAGGTCAAAGAATCGATTGAATAATACTTAACCCAATATAACTCAAAGAAGATACTGCCAGGATAAATACCCCATGTACTATTCCAGACTTTATCTATCTCTGTGCCAAATTTTATGCGGGCAGTTCAGCCGTTCTAGTGCTAGTCTCATTTTAATAGTAGGAAGATCAAATTGACATGATCTGGAATCCTAAATTTAAAAATGTAAACGTAGTTTCGGTACAAAACAGTCAACGTTGTATTATGGAAATCAGAAATACGGATGCAACTGATAGATACAGCAAATTTAATCATGTCAGTAAACAATTCAAGAGTAAATAAAAGTTAAAAAAAAACTCTGAAACCTTTCCACTAAAAATCTGATCGTTTATTTAACATCCTCTATATTTTTCAGTTTGCACTATGAATTTGAATTTCAGATACCATTAAATTCTGATTGAGAAAGCATCACGTTTTATTTTTCGAGCATTTTCGAGAGATATTTATTTGCCTGAATCTCACTTTTAAAAGACCACCTAATAAGTTTCCACGGAAAAACTCAATAAAAATGCATACGCTTTTTCCAAGTACCGCGGCTCGTAGCACGCCGCTACGAGCTCGCTACGAAATGACGTCACAGCTACAACTCGTAGCCTCGTGGTACCTTCGTAGCCATTTATGCGAGTACAACAAAGCTTTGTTCGCGAATTTTTATCCGTTTTTTGAAGAGAGAATATACGTCAAAAATATTTATACTTCTTGTTGTGTTAGCTCGTTTTTGGTACGTAATAAAATGTTGATTTTATATTCATTTGTTTGTAACGGTCGTTTTAATTTAAAAGTGTTAAAAGTATCAGTTTTGTAGTGGGTTTTTATTTTGTGAAACAATCGGGTGTTCTGTGGTCATTGCACTCTAAAACTAGTAGTTAGAAAGCTACAGTTTGGTAGAATATAGATATTTTTATGTTAAGTGGAGCTAAACTTTGATAAGCTATGTTTTAGTCGGCTTTCAGTATATTCGGCTGCTGCTGAATCTGCCTATCTAATCCATCTCTAACTGAAACTGGGTAAAATGCTATTCCTTGGCAAGACTGGTTTCAGATTTCCTTTTTTGTTTCAGAGCTTCTGACCACCAGTTACGACTGTTAAAGATCACCAGATGACAGCCAGGACCATTAGCTTAACGTTTTTTCAAAGACACGGAGAAATTCTGGTATGTTAAGTTGGGCACCCATCCAAGGCTCAACCTTGCGAGCGTTGATTAACCTTGAATATCGACCCGTGCGGCTGTTATTATTTAGCCACGAGCCCCTTGTACGAGGTCATTTTTTTATGTATGTACATTTGGTTTTAAAACCCCATCAAATTCATTAAAATCAGTTTATACCTACATACCTACTTTCTTACTTATCTATAACTGCAAGAAGCTATTTCTTTTCACCTACATGTTTCCCGAAAATCACACAGAACATTAATACCTTTACATTTTACCCGCCTGTACCCGAAGAAGGATAACGTTTTCCCTTATTCTCCTGGTTACCCACATGTCTAAAACACAGAAACCCTTTCTCATTGAAACCTCTTTGAAAACGAAAAGAGGCTAATTTTTCTACCCCATTAAAAACTGTTCACCGTAAAATGTTTAGACCATTCTCTTGTAAAATGTACCCTTTTCTATACATCGATTACGCTGGTTGTACATCATGAGTTAAGCTAAGCTATTTATCATAGCTCGCATTTCCGTGGTAAATTTTCGTAAGGATAAAAGAAATTCTAGTTTATATAATTTTCTTGTTTTATTTTACACCTCAATGTTTTGTTTTTAACACAAAAGCTTACTGATAGAGAATGTCTTGATGCATTACCACCGTCTATTTAGCACGAAGTTCTAAACATAAAGATTAAATAAATTGCGGTCAGTCACAAGAGTGTTTAATGAAAGACGAAAGAAAACTGTAAAAGAAAGATCGAAAGAAAACTTCAGTAGTATGCAAGCTAACTTTGGGCTGAAAATAGGACTGCGGACGCCGAGCATTGGGTGGCTCGCCGTCTGATAGCAACCAGGCTTGGGTTAACCTCGCGTTCTGATCCACGTTCGTCACAAAGGGATGTCAGCTAAGTAGTTGTGGAATTTGGTCGTAAGAGCCACTGCGGCCCTGGTAACGCAGTGCAATGACAGGCAGGACAGGGCAGGAGGACCATGGATGGCTTTTAGTCAGTAAAAGTCTGACACTCCTTTCATCTCCGCCCAGAGTGGAAGAAGTCATTTGATGATTTTTCATCCTTTAAAGCGGCTGACAATAGTCAGATTTAAGTTTTAACTGGAGAATAACAGTAACTATTATTTCAGACGGTATGTCATATGTAGGTATGTCTTCAAGGCAAGAGTGAATAGGCTCATAAACTAGTGCGCCTTACCATCACAGATTGCATCGCTGCTTATCATCAGGTGGGATCGCAGTCAAGCACTAGTTTATATCAAGTAAAAAAAAAAGCTTACGAAGAGCCATTTATTTAACTGACAATTGAAAATTTGCTCTACCTTAGTTAAGCTTCTTTAGTATAATAAAATGTAATATATAATTATGTATACTTTTTTATATTTATAGTTGTATAAAAAAACACAGCTAAGCTATGCTAACGTAGCTTCGCTCAATTTACGCAACCGGCTTTAGGGTATTTCACACGCTCCCCTGTGTTAAAAGCATTAACTAAAATATATAAGGGTGGAATCCGATTAAAGGCGATAAACACGCTTACAGCTAATTGAGATCTGATGTTAGGCTTTTTAAAGGTATTAAGTAGTGCGTTTCAACCTTATATTATACTTAAATTGGTACATTTTGTGGGTGTAGAGGGGAAGGTTTTAAATAGTTGGTGTGACCCTCAACTTAGACAAAAAAGATAAGTGTTTGCATAAAATTAGATTACGGGATATGATGATGGTAATGACTATCAAAATGAAACTAAAAATTTCATACTGAAAAATAATCGCATATACAGGATGGTTGCAAAAATTCATCATGTTTAATTTCTTTTACTCTAGTGTGTGTGTGAGGGAGTGTGAGGGTGTATGTGTGTGTGTGCTATAAACAGGTTAAATTGATGATTTTTAGGATATCAAAAAATGGTTTTCAATCTTTAAAATGTGTAATTTCAGCCTGGGAGTATTGAAGTCAAGAGTGAATAGGTTACATCGCTTACCATCAGGTGAGATAGTGGACAAACACGTGCCTATAAATGGTAAAAAATAATAAGCAATAAAAAAACTTATCATAAAACTTTTTTTTAGATTAATTTTTGTAAAAAGTTTTTTATTTTTCACATTTTAGTGGTAACCCCGCATCTAAACGTACCAATGACATTGGTGTAAACAATAAACAAACATGCAATTTCAGCAATCGCGAAATTTTGCTATCATTTATTGAAGAGTTCCGTTGTCTGCCTCCGAAACCCATCATCAGATCTATATGAAATTTAAATAGGACCATTTCTGAATAAGCTCCTTTCGAATAAAAAAATAATTTTGTTATGCCCGAAAATACATTTAAAAAAAATACAAACATCCGAATTGAGAACCTCCTCCTTTTTTGGAAGTCGGTTAAAAATCCATTTCTAAATTTTAACTCACTTCACTATTGAGACCAATAGACAGTAAGGCAATGACCCACCAGAAAACATCAGCTTAGTACTTCAAGCTTCTCAGTCCTCAGACCCCCAAAGTCCCCACGGGTGCCGTTAAAATCGGCTAAGAGCTGTTACCGGAGTCACATCATGGGGAACTGGCTTATGAATAATTCCATTATTGTCATCGTTATGGGATACGGGTAACATCTTGTACTTAATGAAATTTCAGTTACTTATGAAGGCGACTGGAATTACGTTAGACGGGGTACTAAAATTTGCACAATGAGTATGGCAGTGTTTCTGGAAGTTACTACGGCCGATAGACCTGGTAAATACTGGTATTCAGCTGAATCCGGTTGGACTGGGAGCCGATCCCAATATAGTTAGGAAAAGGCTAGGCAGATGATAACTACGGCCGATAAAAACTTTAAACCAACACTCCCCAGTGTTGGTTTAAAGTTTTTTTTTTTTATCTGCCTCACGACCTGCAAAAACTGCAAATAGTGTGAGTGTTGTGTGTGTGTGTGTGTGTGTGTGTGTGTGTGTGTGTATCTGTTCCACTCGGGATAGTCGCATCATACTTTTCGGATGACTCTAAAACAATTGAATTCCTCAATCATCAAGTAATAAAAATCGTACCATATCTTTTGAAAAGAAGAATCGTTAAGTTGAAGCTGTGAAAATTTAATGAAACATTTATTGCTTATTGATAAAGATATACTTCAATGATTAAGTGCATATCATTA
Source organism: Hecatera dysodea (assembly GCA_905332915.2). Taxonomy (NCBI): domain Eukaryota; kingdom Metazoa; phylum Arthropoda; class Insecta; order Lepidoptera; family Noctuidae; genus Hecatera; species Hecatera dysodea. The sequence goes on along the minus strand of HG995298.1, from coordinate 3,026,363 downwards.
CTATGATTCTTATATACCTATTACTCTGTAACATACTGTTACATTACATTAATATGATTTTTATGTATTACCCACAAGTCTACACTACACATAAAACTGATTTACGTCCGTGACATGTCACATCTTCAGGTCCAGTTGAAAATCAGCGTCAGGCACTAGTTGTCTGGCATACATGCTGAACTGGACCTATTTGGCACAGCCGTGGGGCGTACACCTCTTTTTTACTTTTTCATTTTGTTTATATCTTTTTTGTTGTGTGCCTCAACTGTGGCAAATAAATAAATTTTCTTTCTATTAATAAGCATTGTAAAATGGTATAATAACACCCATTTTGGCACGTGTTGGAAAAATAAAAAATAAACTCAATTGAAATCTAATCACCAATCATCCTGTATAATATCTACGGATATGTTTATGAAAAAGACAAGGGACATCCTTAAGCTCGTTATAAGGCCGTCTTTAATGAATTCGGGGAATTATAATTAGGGTATCGGTATCCCCTCATCAGTAATTGGGTTGTGGAGGTAAGATCTTATTAGGAACATTTATATTATATTTAACCAAGATATATAAGAGTACAATCCCAGTATAATAAACCGAGCACCAATTGAATACGTAGAAAGCTTAGAGATTATCTATCTCGGAAAGCAAATATACTTCAAGTACACAAGACATACAAATTAACTAGCTAAATATATGTATAAAAATTACCTGGAAAAAGTAATGGAGCTACTAAGAAATATTAAAATCAAAACTTTCGACAAAAGTGGTGGATTCGAGTCTACTGCCCTGCCTGATGTACGGTGCTCAAACTTGGAATGTCAACAAAAACATCATGACAAAAATAAGATCATGTCAGCGTGGTATGATGAAGAGCATCCTTGGCATCAAGCTCATGGATAAATAAAATTGTAATAAAATCAGACACAAGACATAAGCGATAGACGCAGGACAACACGCCTAATGTTTCATGTGGAAATGGGTCCCTTTTTTATGGATGGGAAATCATCAAATGACTTCTCCCGCTCTGGGCGGAGTGGAAGGGAGTGTCAGACTCTTACTGACTAAAACCCATCCGTGTTCTTCCATATGACCTGTGCTTTCAAGGCCCCGGCGACTCTTTCGAATAAATTCCACAAAACGGGCAGGCAGTGGTCCTAGCGGGCCCCAGTTTCAAGTCTGACATCTCTTTGAGGCGTGGAACACAACGTGCCGTCGACCGGGCCTGGTTATTATCGGATGGCGAGCCACCCAACGCTTGCCGTCTGCAGACCCGCGCCTACAGTGACCGGGAATCGCCTTGCATCTTCCGACGCCCGGAAAGTGAATAGGCCCTGGAGCTTGATCCAAAGACTCGATGGAGCAACGACGAATAAAGATAACAGGAAGATACTGGATAAAAACAGCAAACGACAAAATGGAGGCAAATTGGCCTGTACCCAAAAGGGACCACGATAACTTTAATTTGTTTTTTGTATTTTAATCCCTTTTCAACTATATTGTCGTGGATGTAATAAAGGCTTCAATTCAAATAATAGTTTCCAGGTTTCCCTGTATCTCTGTGCCAAAATTTATCAAAATCATTTCAGCAATTTAGGCGGGAGAGCATTACAAACAAACTCACCGTTCGGGCGTCTTCGAACACCTTCGAGGACGTGAGGCGCGGATGCGCACGATACGGGTCCTTGGGTAACAAAACTTCTACCGGTCTCCAACGACGATACTTGCGTGCATTCATCAATATTGTCACCTACTGGAGACTTAAATATATTCAGTTTTATAAAGACCGCTGCTATCATTTCGATTCTTTAGATAGGTCCCTAACACTCACTTTCACATTTAAGATGTTAGTTAGAATGGCATAATTACGAAGTCTAAAGTTTGTTTAAAGAAACTCTGGACAGTAAGTTCGTGCAATCTTTACAGCCACCGTAACAGAACAAGAAACAATGCTTCATTCAAAAACCCGCAGCAGATATTCCTAATTAAATTTCAGAGATTGGAATCTAGACATTAATGGGCACAATAGTCCTTGTCTTCAAAACTAACCATTTACCAACATTTCGAGTAAACCAACAGGCGGATTCCGTTCATTCTTCAGTTAGAACTGTCAGTTCACATTGACGCGGGTCGGGACGGCTGTACCAACAAAATCCGATTTTGCTTTGGGTATACTTCATGTTTGATTCTTTTGTCGTTAAAAGTCCGGTTCGGTTTTAGTTTTGTTCAATTTCGGGTTTTTTAGGATTTGGTTATTGGAAAAAGAATGGGCTATGTTTTACATAAATTTGTATGTTGTGTTTTTGATTAGGTTTTGTTTTACCATGTAAATTGTATGGACGTAACTCAGGACCAATTCTAAAAACTTTTATCTCAGTCGCAATCTACCAAAAAGAGCCTCAATTTCCATTAATTTTTGACAGTTTGCGACTGATATGTGAATACAAACGTTTTCTAAAGATTTGCAGAATTGGCACTCAGATCACTTGTGATGTTGTGAAAAAAATTCACAGTGAAAACTTAAGTCAGGCTGTCAGTCTGTTCAATCAAGTTGTAATGACATCTCACTTCACGCTCTCTGTACGTAACGTAAGTATTTACGATAAGATATTAACAGAATTAGCCAGCTGTGATTTGTAGCCTTCACTTACAAAAATGCATCAGATCAGAAAACAAATTCGTTTGTTTTATTATATTGTTCGAGACTTTTTAAAGTTTTCAGAAAATTTTACTTAGACGAGGCACAAAAACAACGCAGAGATCTTCTGCGCGACATGTTCGCCACAATAATTGTAATGTGTTATGAGAATAGTCGAAGAATAAATGACTGTGATCACTGGATCAATTATTTCATGAATACATTAGCTTCTTGTTCTTGTATTATCTGGCGACCTATTATGACGTCTTAAATCCATCATGATTTCTGTGTCAGAGAGAGACGGAGTCACACAAGACGAATAGCACTATCTCTTTCCCTCACACGAATCATGATAGCATTGGCACTTCGTAATACGGCCACTGGACTTTAAAGGAGACGTTGATCGCTGAGTTTATTAACTGTTTCTTCAAGGACGGAAACGTCAAGCAGGAAATTTCGGCTCCATCTAATTCATCATCTGCCTAGCCTTTTCCCAACTATATTGGGGTCGGCTCCCAGTCAAGCCGGATTCAGCTGAATACCAGTATTTTACGTGAAGCGGCTGCCTACCAGACCTCCACAACCCATTAACTGGGGAACACGGTACTTCTTGGCAAGACTGGTGTCAGATTTTCTGGCTTCTGACAATCCGTAACGACTGCCAAAGATCTCCAAATGACAGCCGGGACCAACGGCTTAACGTACTTTCCGAGGCACGGAGAAGTCTCGTTATGTTAGGATGGTCACCCATCCACAGACCAACCTCGGCAAGCGTTGCTTAACCTAGACGATCGACCCGTGCGGCTGTTATAATTTAGCCATCTGATTCTAAAAATATATGTCATGAAAGTGATTTTGATATACTTACTATGTGAAATAATTTCATTTTTTTTTCAATGTTCATGAGTGCAGAAAATAGTTATCTGTTTATATGTGATGCTTTACAGGAAAACTAAATCGAACAATCAGTACATGAGAAACCGGAGGCATCAAAAACAGGAACGCATATTTATAATACACCAGCCATATCGCCTGTAATTGTATTACATGGTTTATGGTAACTAATTCATTCAGTATTTCTTCTTCTTCTATTTTACTTCGACAGTAAGAATTATGTTTTTTTTTTTGGTGTGAGAAATCAGCAAATGATCTCTTCCGCTCTGGGCAGAGTAAAAGGGAGTGTTGTGTTGGACCAGTAGGTTCTTTTGACACACATGTAAATGAAAGAATATGCGGCTATAAGGTAAAGAGAGTGTTTACTGGACTTTAAAAAAATACAACGTGATTGTAAGTATGGATGGATGGATAGACTGATGTCTGTTACTCTTTCACGCAAAAACTACTGAACGGATTTGGATGAAATTTGGCACACAGATGCCTTATAACCAGGATTTTTACCCTAATATTCCCACGGGATCGAAACTTATGTGGGAGAAACCGCGGGGAGCTGCTAGTAAAATTTAAATAAATAAATATGATTCCTTACCTTTGCTAAGAAAAGCTCTCGAGTCAAGGACGTTTCATTGACAGCAAATGAGACCATTGTTCTTTTGGTTGGTTGAGGAGTTGAGGAGTTGAGGAGTTGTTGGTTGTGGCCTTTCGAATCTATCTTCAGACTCTGGGCACCCTCTGTCCCCCTAGCCAAGTTACAACCGTTTCGTGTCGAATTCCGTTCTCCAATCGGTAACGCCTTGGTGTCAGCAACTGTAGAAAATTATAAGTTGGTAGCCACGTTGATGCGCCTGAGTCGGCCGCTCGTTCTACAATGCCATTAGAAAAATGACCTATTCTTTAGTCTCTGGCGAGCGTTTCTACAAACGTCAAACAGATTAAAGTTTAAACTCTGTTTAAATGCTTTAACCATTAAGTTTTAACATTTTAACAAAGGATATAGCGTTGAACATTCTAGAAATGATAACGATTGATTCTATCATTATGAACGATGCGAACTAGGCTACGAATTTTCCATTCGTTTGTTCTAACCACGTAACTTAACGTTGAGATAATTTAATTCCCATACATTTGATTCATTTTCGACTAGCGTTAACGATTGCAGATTATCAATTTTGCTCGGGGGGCTGTACTTTGCTTGGGATTACATTAAATGACGAAAAATGCTATGGTGTTATCTTTTTTCGTACAGGAGTTGCTGTGACCATCTTCCGACTCCATCATCAAATCAATACATTTTTAGTGCATTGTTTTCAAAGTTACATGAGTAATGCCAAGTACCAACTCAATTGCATATCGGAAAGTGCTTGAAAAATGGATTACAAAATTCCTACTGTACGCGAATATGAACGAAGCAAGTCTATATAAAGCTTGTTAAAACCTTCAAAAATATTTTCAAATACCTACATGATACACTCTGAACCATCGAAACAAACATACAAATCCAATATTAAATTAACCAAAAACCAGTACACACACCGAAAATGGACTGACCCAATTTCCCTTCAAATAAACAGAAGGCATTTCCTAAACAAATTCGTCTTTATAACTTGATTGCTAAGCCACAGTTATTGAAAATAAAGTGACGGTACACAATACCTGAGAACCAACCAACTACGGTGTCAATTGTAAACTTCATACTGTTTAAATGACCTTACAAACATCCCTCTTTAGTTAAAAACCAACCTTCGTGGGTAGAGGTTAAAGTTAAAATTGCTTTAGCTGTAATGGAAGTTTCGGTGACAGTATGTGTATTAAGGAATCTAAGTCAAGGGAGTCAGTTGATAAGGGTTTGCCCCGAGGCGACGGCGTCCTATCGAGCTTTACCTCCTACTTAAGAAATTAGTGCAAGTGTTGGGAGGGAGCGAGTGGTAATTAAATTATAATGAAGCCTGAATTTAGGGCGAGGGTGTAGGAGAAAAGTGAAAAATATTTTTTGTATAATTTCGTTTGTTCTGTCCTACTGCTCGTTTGGCTGCGTGTTATTTGCTATTCATGTTTGTAATGAGAGCGTTTGAATTAAGTCATTGTTTTTCAGAGTTTTGTACGCCTTGTAGATAAGTTTTATGAGCTGCCGTGAACTTGCTATACTATTGTTGGTGCTCTGGACCTTGGGACCTTTTTTGGCCTCGCACAGTTTAAATTTTATATTAAGCTTTTAATTGTTTTTTTTTTTTTTAATTTGTTTTGTGCGAGTCCTAAATAAACATTTTTTCTTTCTTTCTTTCTTTCTCTGAAGTTGTACCTTTTTTTTCTGGATGGGAAATCATCAAATGACTTCTCCCGCTCTGGGCGGAGCGGAAGGGAGTGTTAGACTCTTGCTGACTAAAACCCACCCGTGATCCTTCTTGTGCCCTTTGCGTTCCAGGGCCGCGGTGACTCTTTTGAACAAATTCCGCAACCCTAGCAGGCACTGACCCTATGGGGCCCCGTCTACGTTGCTGACGACTCCTTGAGGCGCGCGTGGAACACGACGCGCCGTTGACTCGGGCCTGGTTGCTATCGGAAGGCGAGCCACCCATAGCTCGCCATCCGCAGGCCCGCGCCTACGGTGGCCGGGAATCGCCCTGCGTTTCCCGACGCCCGGGGCGTCTTCTTCTGTTGCGGCGGCTGGGGCGTGAGGTTTCCCTCTCACGCACGCGTTCCGCCTCCTCCTTCGCTAGCATTACTGCTTCGCAGAAGGAGGCGACCGCTTCCCATACCTCCTCGCTCCGGACCATGGCTTGAACCAGGGCCGGACGCGAGAGGTCGCCGCCGCCGATCGCCTCGACGAGGACACGGCGGTGCTCCGCTCAAGCAGGGCAGACCTCCACTGTATGCTCCATCGTGTCCTCCGGGCGATCCACACAGTGATTACACCCGGACGTGTCCTCCCGCTGGATCCGACACAGGTACCTCCCAAAACAGCCGTGTACGGTGAGCAGCTGCGTCAGGCGGAAGGTGAGGACGCCGTGACGTCTCTCCAGCCACGCCTCAAAGAGGGGACTTATTGCCGCAATAGTGGCGTGCCCAGCTGAAGTTGTACCTGCAACACAATTTTGGTTCCTTGGACAAAGACTGACATGAAACTTAATCCATACTGTGCCCTTCGATCATTGTCAAATACGATATTTGGTCTAATTTTTCCGTCAGATAGATTACCAAAAAATATTGAACACGTATTTTTTTAAATCTATACAAAGTGACGATATAAAGCATCAAAGCTCACGAGATGGGAGATTGTGATGTCACGTCGCCGCGTCGTGGTAAAAATTGTAGCGAGTAGTGACGTCACACGAGTATTCGCCGCACTGTACTACTGATAAAAAAATGAGTGTCCAATATTCTTTGGATTTTCAATTGGGCAATTAACATATTTTAACTTTATTTACCCAAAAGTGTCGGTGATTGGATAACTAGGTATGGATCGAAAAAATCGCAAGTGGACTCTATACACAGTGCTATTTTATCAACAAAAGCGATAATTGAAATAAAAAGTTTGTATTGACCACGTGAAATATTTTGATAGCGCATGCCATTTCTATGAAATTTTCGATTTTCTACAATAGTTATCGGCATCACTCTTTCTTTTTTTATTAAAAAAAACAATAAACTCTGCCCACACTAGGAATTTCTCCGGAATCGTGAGTGCGTTTACAAATATGTTATAAACTCACATAGGTACCACATTTACATTCATTACACATATAAACAGGCTGACTCAGAACAACTATCGCAAGTCCACACAAATATATTTATACCGTGCGGGAATCGAACCCGCGTAACACAGCGCAGCAGTCATTTGCCCAATCATTGCGCTTTTCTAGAAGCTCTTTGCTACGTTTAATTTTTCTATTTAAAATCACAATCCGCTCCTCCCTTACGACTCATGTAAGTCCCAGTTACAAATTGAGTTGACAAGATTGTATAAGGAACAAAATTAGATCACATTTCTTGAGTCAGTTTATATCACCCTTTTATTCAATTCTGTGTTACAACTATTATACTATTTAGGTTAATCCTTAAAATCAAGTAGAGAATAGATTAAAATGTTTTACACAGTTTTGCTTGAAACTTGATTTGCAAGGATTTGGGTATAAGCTTTGAAATTTAAAATAAACGAGATTCTTTATTTACATGTACCTAATTTGATCTTCTTTACACATATTAAATTCTTTGCTTATTTTGTGGGAGGTGATTTTTAGTAGTAGGTAATGGATAGACCCCAAAGAGCTAAGCCGCGATAACTCGTTGAGGTATCTTTGGGAGCTGAGCCGCGTTAACTCGTTAAATTATCTTTGGGAGCTGAGCCGCGTCAACTCGATAAGATATCTTTGGGAGCTGAGCCGCGTTAACTCGGTAAGGTATATTTGGGAGCTGAGCCGCGTCAACTCGGTAAGGTATCTTTGGGAGCTGAGCCGCGTTAACTCGGTAAGGTATCTTTGGGAGCTGAGCCGCGTGAACTCGGTAAGGTATCTTTGGGAGCTGAGCCGCGTCAACTCAGTAAGGTATCTTTGGGAGCTGAGCCGCGTCAACTCGGTAAGGTATCTTTGGGAGCTGAGCCGCGTTAACTCGGTAAGGTATCTTTGGGAGCTGAGCCGCGTGAACTCGGTAAGGTATCTTTGGGAGCTGAGCCGCGTCAACTCAGTAAGGTATCTTTGGGAGCTGAGCCGCGTCAACTCGGTAAGGTATCTTTGGGAGCTGAGCCGCTATAACTCGGTAAGGTATCTTTGGGAGCTGAGCCGCGTCAACTCGGTAGGGTATCTTTGGGAGCTGAACCGCGTTAACTTGGTAAGGTATCTTTATTTTTTAGCCTGTGCTGTCCCACTGCTAACAGGTATCTACTAACCTGCCAACTCGAAGCTTTTGCAGTAGGTCATCTCTCTACCTCTTCCTAGGCCACCCTCGCGGTGCGGTCGGAAATGCAGGGTGATTCCCGGTCACCACGTGCCTGCGAACGGCGAGCTATGGGCTGCCCGCCGTCCAACAGCAACTAAGCCCGGGTCGACGGCACGTCGTATTTCACGCACGCCTCAAAGAGCTGTCAGCAAGGAAGACGGGGCCTCACCGGGTCAGTGCTTGCTAAGGTTACGGAATTTGGTCGAAAGGGTCACTGCGGCCCTGGAACGCAAAGAACACTAGAAGCGGGTGGGTTTTAGTCAATAAGAGTCTGACACTCCCTTCCGCTCCGCCCAGAGTGGGAGAAAAAATAAAGGCATCTTTGGGGTCTGAGCCGCGTTAGCTCGTTACGGTATCTTTATTTTTAGCCTGTGCTATCCAACTGCAAACAGGTATTGTTATCTCCACTAACCTACCACCTCGAAGCCTTTACAGTAGGTCATCTCTCCACCTCTTCCTAGGCCACCCTCGCGGTGCGGTCCATTCTCAGGGCGCTCCTTGTGGAGAGTATTACCAAAGGGTCTCTGTGCACGCGGCTTACGTGCGTAACGAATCCTGGGCATAATATAAAATAATCAAGATTTTTTTTTAATTTCTATTTCGACGTATTTTGTCTTCAGTCTCTATAAATCGGAACCAGCTTTATTAGCAGATTACTTTTACAATCAATGGAGAGTAAATATCGTAAATCATCTCTTTTCCTAAAGTACTTTTATACCGGTCCCCAGCTCAGAAAATATCCAAATGACAGTTAAACAAATTAACTAAACTGTTTTTATTAGCCATCCGCAATCTCTTTCAACATCGTTTAAAGTGTTTGTTAGCTCAGGATTACCTGACTCCTTCCCTGTAATTATCAGATTTGTTCGTTCATTACGTGGGAAGGGATGTCGCGTCATGTTTGTCATACACCCCTCCGGAGGGTTGCTAGCAAATAGCCCCGTAACCCCTTTTTAACGTCCATCGTAACTGTATTTAAAAATGATTTTGCTAAGCAACATTTTTAATGGTTTGTTTGTTGGGTTTTCCTTGCGCTTTTTATGCTGAGTTCGTTAAAAAGGGTTCTGATATTATTTTGTCATTTGATTATATTTTTCACATACTTTCCGACGAGTGTTTTTGTACTTGATATTAGCAATATTTTAGGAGAGGAGCTCTGGCTAAAAAAAGCAGGCCCACGGGTCGGTCTCCAAGTTTAAGTAACGCTTGCCAAGTTCAGTCTGTGGATGGGTGACCGTCTTAACATACCGAGTTTCCTCCGTGCCTCGGAAAGCACGTTGAGCTGCTGGTCCCGGCTGTCATTTGTAGACCGTTGTCAGTCATTACAGATTGTCAGAAACCAGCAGATCTGACACAATTCTTGCCAAGAACTACCGTGTTACCTAATTATTGGGTTGTTGAGGTTTTTGGTAGGTAGCCGCTCCATGTAAATTACTGGTATTCAGCTGAATTCGGTTTGACTGGAAGTCGAACCCACTATAGTTGGAAGGTTAGGCAGATGATGATTAGCACTATTTAACCGACTTCCAAAAAAGGAGGAGGTTCTAAAGTAGCTATTTTTTTTTTGTGTGTTATTTCATAACTTTTTACTGGGTGTACCAATTTTGATGATTCTATATAAAACATTATCAATGTAGTCAAAGCCACGCATTATTAGGGATAACTCAAATACTAGTCGTCAGATCTTACTTAAATTTAAATGGGACCACATGACAACGACCAGCTTTCGAATGTACAAAGAATCATCAAAATCGGTTCAGCGATTAAAATATCTTCATAATTATTTAAAAAAAAAACCCGAACATCGTTAGTAGAAATGCTGCTGAAAGCCATTAAAAGCAGCATGAATTAAAATAAAAAACACTAAAGTTTTAAACGCAACAAAGACACCCGCACACAATAGCACCCCCACTCTATTTACACTTTAAAATAAAGTCACCTCATCCGAAACAGGCGTGAACCTCATTCATTCTAACTACATACAAATCTGTCCTACGGATCCCATTGAGAAGCAAAAACGTTTAGTTGAAACGTTGCAAACGCCTGAATAAAATGCTAGAAAAACAAACATAGATAGACGCCAATGTGTAGAGATTGTGAAGAAGTATAGCTGAAAATAAAACCTGAAAATCTTTGACGAAATGTAACCATAACTTTTGGCAGCAAAAAACTGTCCTGTCTACAGAAATATCGGGGTTGACCCAAACAGGACATTCTTAAACGAAACATTTGTTAGTAGGGCCCCAAGTCTGCTAATTACAATAGTGTCAGAATGGTCTATCATTGATTATTACAAGTTTGTTCATAATGCATTTCTTGCAAACTATACATTTCATATTATTATTATTTTTAATCAATTCTATCAATCTACGCAAATTTATGTTTTTGTTCAATTTTTTATTTGTTTGCCAATTTGTTTTATTTACATTTGAATTTATTATTTTAAATTGTTTATATAATCCATGAAATTCAAATGTAATTCATTTTAGTGTATGTAGGATGTACTGTTAGTGTGTTTGTGTGTGTAAATTCAGATACAAAATACTTGTTCATGAATAAATGACTATGACTATGACTAATGGTTGATTTTTACAAGTTTGGTAATCTACTAATATAAAAGCGTCACTATGATTTTCCAATGGTCAACCACTCCATTGAAAGAAATGGCATAGAATGGTAATCTCGTACACAATGACAAATGAATGACAGACGTATGCGGTAATCTGCTAAAGTTTTGACAGTTCCTTTGATCAGAGACTTACCATTAGAACGTCATTGTGCAGGCATTGCTTTTAATAGCTCGGTTAATAAAAAAAATATTACTAGACCATTGATCGACCATTATGAATTTAGCAGATTACGAACTTTTCGCAAATTGACAATGGGCTCGTGTTGGAATGACAAATTTATAAAAATAGCAGACTTGGGGCCCAGGGCATGTGACCAGCTGCTATCACTCATGCTTAATCTACAACAGGCCAAACTGTGATTCTAGTATGTGCGTTTAACAATTATTTTATGTGAGCGTGCTTCATATTCGACCACATCATCGCTTACCATCAGGTGAGGTGGTGATCAAACGCGTGCCTTTCAATAGTAAAAGAATACCATAAGGTAAAGTTGGTTGCAAATTCCTATGTAAATTTGTATGAACTGAAAAATAGCAGATCATCTGTGTAACTACTCACAATTCTTTCACTGATCGAAAACTAGTGAGAGTTCCATTGGATTGTTTCTTTAATATTGTGGAATAATAAACGGTTCCTGTAGGTAAAAAGAAACCTAGATAAACTTACAGAGCTTGGCTTCTCACGTTACTGTTTCATCATTTACTTACATTATAATAGCTGAGAGACGTATGTACGTCCTAAAAATCACTTTGAAAATACTTCGTTATATTCGTTCGCTACAAAAAGTTGACCTTTTTTATGGATCAAACTCTTACTGACTAAAGAAAAAATCTTATTGGGTGGGCCCATATTCCTCCTAACGCCCTTTGCGTTCCAGGCTGGGCTGCGTTGACTCTTTCGAATCTCGCAATCCGCACAAAGTTGACCTACGTCATTCCCTGCCACACGGCCAGTGACAATCGACGCACAGATCCGACGATAAGACATTGATGTATGGCGGCAATTGCTTTTTGCAAATTGCTCACACACACACACACACGCCAACGATTTATGTGCAACAATTATTTTTCACCAATATAAATGAGATTAAACGACATTAAGCTATGTTCGATAACAGAGTTTTGTGGTCATTGTTTAATTGTGGGTATTCGAAAAAAAAAACGGTTTGTTTTGTATCAGTTAAATGTTGTTCGTTTTGTGACATATTGGAGTCGATTATTCTTTAGGAAATAAATGAAAGGGATTGGGTTGTAATTAGCTATACTTAATGAGCGTGTTTAGTGTATTGTTACGAGCTTCGGGTTCGTTACAATAAAATCAGCCGATTAAATAACCAAAAATGACACTTTAATAACAGAACACTAATATATACTTTAAACTCACTAATTATGAATCACAATCGCACTACTAATCACTTAAGTTCGGAATTGAAGATCGCTCTCGAAGTTGTCACTTGTATCGCAAATCTAATACTGACTCGGTCGGTTTTTTTTTTTTTTAATGGACCACTCGCAGTTTAGCCAACTAAGGCTGGTTACTACTCAACCGGACAATTGACTCGGTCGGTACATGTGCCAGCCTTACATAGAGCGCCGGATAATTCCAGAACCTTCCATTGTAGAAAGTTCCAGAAAGTTCACGTACATATCGGTCGCGACTGACTAGGGTTCGAGAATTCTAGAATGTTCCAACATGGAAAAATCTCGAAGGTTCCTGACATTACTAGTTTTGCTACTTGATACAAGATGGCGCTAGTGGTACCGAATGCCGCTATCTTCATACCTTAATTATGGCGCGCAACAGTATTTATTTAAACTTTATTTACCATACTGGTACATACATTTATGTAACAAGGCCTTCTCTACCAGTCAACCTTTGTGAATTTAAGAGGATTTAGGTTTGTTGGCCAATATATACATAATCTGGGAGTTCACTAGAAGGATGTGGCCGTGGGCATGACCTTTTGCATGCATGCGCAAGTCCTTTTAGTGTATTGCCCGCTTAAGTTGTCAAGGTCGAAACATGCTTCAAAGAAGCTAATGCGATGACGTAGAAGACGGCTACTGGCTTGGTTTGATTTAATTGATGGTAATATTATTTCCAATGAACTGAAGTCTATCTATCCAAAACTGTATCATCATCATCAACAGCCTGTTGCAGTCCACTGCTGGACATAGGCCTCTCCAATTGCACGCCACTTAGATCTATTTTCGGCTTCTCGCATCCAGTTTCTGCCAGCCGTCCTGCGCAAATCATCACTGAACTGTGCCTGAGGACGTCCTACACTACGTTTGCCGAGACGCGGTCTCCATTCTAGAACTCGTTTACCCCCAGGGGTTGTCGGTTCTACGACTAGTATGGCCAGACCACTGCCACTTCAGCTTACTAATCCGGTGGACTATATCGATGACCTCATTTCTGATGCGATCCCTCAGAGACACACCGAGCATAGTCCTCTATAGCCCGCTGAGTGACTTTGAGCTTGTGGACCATACGAGCCGTCAGTGTCCACGTGCCGGCTCCGTATTCCATGACGGTAGGACGCACTGATTGAAGACTTTCGCCTTTAGGCACTGTGGGATCAACGATGTAAAGACTCGACGTAGCTTCCCAAATGCTACCCAGCCTAACTGAATTTTTATATTTACCTCTACTGCAATGTCTGCCCGAGGTACACATATTTTTGAACCACTTCGAGATCGGTACTGTGAATCGCAATCGCAAATAAAACTGTATAATCTCTAGAAACGGTACGGTCGACGTACGCAAAACAGTCATCGCAGTTTTATACATATAGATTACCATTCAATGCCGTTTCCAAATAGCTCATTGCCATCCATTTACCATTCCTTTATCGTCACCATCATCGTACGAAACACTTAAAGAACGAAGAAACGGAAGGAACAAAACCATTGCTAAGATGTGAACAGATCCTCAGATAAACATCAATGTATGGCGGCAATTTCCTTTGAAGGGTGAATGGTAAAGGGGATGCCGCCCAAGTCGTTCCGTTTTATATGGAGCCGAATTCTCAGACAGTAAGATGCAGTAGTTTAAACGACTGACTCCTCGTGTTAGTCGCAAAGGAAGGGTAAAGTGGTAGTAGCGCTGCAATGTTTGTGAGAACGTATGGGAAAATTCACATTTTAATACATAAGCGTTTAAATTGAAACAGTGAGAACTTTCATCTTTTGAGCACGCTTGTTGTAGTGTAAATCTTATTCATCAGTTTTCATTAGGAGAGGGTCAGGTCAGGAGCTGGCTGATCACAAAAAAAAAGTAAAACAAATGCACGTTTTAAATAAAACAGAATTCTTCTCCGCCCGAAATGCAGCAATAGTTAGTGGATGGTTTTTAAGTTTTTTTTTATTCGAGTTCAGACAAAACTAACATAAAAACTGGTTCAAAAAAATGCACGATAAAGCCCTAGTCTTGATTGAAGTTTGTGAATTACATTGATATGTAAAAGCATTATTTGTAACATAAATATTATTTATCAGGAAAGCAATGAGATACAAAAAGCAATACCGCAATTTTATTAACAAGTGTAATATTTCCTGCACTACAAAGTCAATGAAAACAATAATAATTAATTATTGTTCAATTCAATAATATAATTAATGAAATCCGTTCCACTAGAACCAATATAATAATCACTCAATCCGATGCAACTACATACATATAAATATGTCACCGGAAAATGACAAATTTCGTACGATTATAAATTGTCGATAAATTGTCAAGTGAACATTTGGAACACTTTTTTACTCATCAAAAATTTTAGAAAAAGTAACGACGACCTGTACGATGACGGAGCCCTCCCTGTGCGCGGCTTCTAGTCTGCAGGGTTTAAAAAAAAAATACATGTGGCACTCGGGGACTGCTGCGGTAAAGCTATTGCATAGCATTTTTTATCAACTTATGCAATTATATATTTAGTACTCTGCGTCATTGAGATATGGTCTCGATTCGTTCACCTGGGTTACTGTACTAATGTAAATCACATACGTTTCACTTAACTTTGTCCCACCGATTGTTTCCAAACGCAGACGTTCGGGTCGGCTCGGTGATGGCGAGCGACCATTTTAAAAAGGCGGGGCCTAATCGAATGACGTAGCGGTGTTAGGTTATTTTCGTTACGGAATTTCTGGATTCGGTTGCCACGCTCAAGGCCCGCGATAGAAGCTATACAATAGCTTAAAAAATAACATGAATGGCATGACGGGAGCTAAGTTCGCTTGCTATCATACCATTCGAACCTAACCTATCCGTGTAGAGCCCTAAGTTCCTTGTGCCCTTTGTTACGCTACTTGTCTAGGCCAGAAAATCCGATTAATTGTATAACCGTACCTACACCGATTTCTCGCCAATATGTATCAGTTTGTGTCATTTTGTGTCGGTTGAAAATTTTTCGGAATTACTTCAAGATTATAGACTAATAAATTCTGATGCGCAAAAAAGTTTTCCAAATTTTCAGTTGACAATTTATCGATGGTTTACAATCTCTCAAGATATTTTATAATCTTACGCATTTTACAATTATTCGACGACATTTATACATACATATATTAACAACGCCTACTAAAAAGTAACACAAAACATGTACCTACAAGGTGTAAACATTATGAAAATTTTAATTAGCAATCAACTTAATTGGATTTCATGGTACATGGTTTATTTTAAATTAATTTCGATGCTTTTAAACAGGTGATTTAAATGTTAATAGTGGCCAAAGGGAAACCAATGAGCGGGATGTGCGAAGTGGATAGTTTTACTGGATGTGGTATTTGTGGGGAGAAACATGCAAAAATGTTCATATAATAATGATTAAGAAATTTTTAAGCTATTGCATAGCTTCTATCGCGGGCCTTGAGCGTGGCAACCGAATCCAGAAATTCCGTAACGAAAATAACCTAACACCGCTACGTCATTCGATTAGGACCCGCCTTTTTAAAATGGTCGCTCGCCGTCACCGAGCCGACCCGAACGTCTGCGTTCGAAAACAATCGGTGGGACAAAGTTAAGTGAAAAGTATGTGATTTACATTAGTACAGTAACCCAGGTGAACGAATCGAGACAATATCACAATGACGCAGAGTACTAAATATATAATTGCATAAGTTGATAAAAAATGCTATGCAATAGCTTTACCGCGGCAGTCCCCGAGTGCCGCATGTATTTTTTTATTTATTTATTTAAACTTTATGTACAATAGCGGAACATGGGTGGACTTAATGCAACAAGGCATTCTCTACCAGTCAACCTTTGGGTTAAAAAGACAACACTGTGGTAGGTGTACAACAAATAAATAAAATACAAAATATATTTTTTTTGGGAATTTTTATGATGAAATATTAATTGAACGATGCTGCAGTCTTGTTTTTGGCATTTTATCTATGCCACAAACTAGACTATGGCATTTGGCTTATAATATAACATGTTGCATGCATTTAATTTTCAGTTTAAATATTTTTTTATTCTCATAAAATACTCACTAACATGAGAAATATGGTTTACAAAAAGTAGCTACTTAACTCATAGATTAATATACTGTATAACTTAACTAAGGAGTTTTCGTTCATTGTAATTATAATTATATGTGGGTACTTCTAATATACAATTATTGACTGGTATTGACAATATTTTTTTATATAATTATGCCAATTTTATTTGACTAAAAGAAGCTCGTATATTGGAATTGTAGTCCATAGCCTAGTTGAAGTTATTTTTCTGCCCTGTTTTATTTAATAGAATAATTATGTGAATATTGTGTGACTACTCATCTATCGATGACAACTGTTTGAGTTAATCTAAGTTCAAGCCTTTACCTACTTAACATTACGATTTAATGGATGGTAAAGAACCACACTTTATTTCATTTTAAACAAAAATTTTACTAGACCAGAAACAACATGGATTTGAACTGCCAATCAAAGAAAAGAAAGAAAGAAAGAAAACTCGTTTATTTCGCCATAGATGAAGCACAAACCCAGTTTAATTCACTTAAAGTTTTACGAGACCATTTTTACAGAATAGCACCACCGCATGTCCACACCAAAATGAAAACCCGTTCTTACATCCTAACCCGACCCGATCTTACAAAACCCGAATATGCGACCAAAGCAAATAGCAATCTGGCTCCAACACGAGAACGACCGCAACTGTTGGCTACTACAGATCTCTGCTTAGACAAACAGCACTTTACATTCGGCCGGTTAACCACCACTCCGTAATGAGATAGCTGATTAAAACCGGACGAATAGCGCTTAATTATTTTGTTTTGCAACGTATTATTTATTTTTTCACCAGCAAATTTTCAGTTTTGGCAGAATCCGTGTTTTTGGGGCCGTGATTACGTTATTTTTAGGGAACGAGGAAAATTGGGACAGTTTGTTAATTTAATAATTTGGTTATTAAATTAACTGGTTGAGGAACTTCCTGTTTTAATCTTATATTTCTGAAAAAAATAAGGTTTGAAGTTTTACTTAAGAAAAGAGTCAATCTTGTAAAATAACTGTCGGGTATTGATGGAATACATTTTGGTACCATTTTATTCAACGAAGATTTTAAATATTCATAGTAATCTAATTAGTGTATATTCATAGTAATAATAAATAAAAAAATCAGCAATAAAACCGATATGTTCAACACGTTCCAAAACTTAAAATAAAATTCAAACAACCATTTCTGATCTACAAACCGAGACTGCGCGTAAGGAAACGCATAACACTCTACGTAAACCCATATCTTAACCTCGCTCCAACAAATACGCACTTACAAAGAAAACAAGAGAAGATTAGCAACTACCTATCTCGAACATATCCAAGGTACATAAAATAGTTTTATCGCTGCACAGATAGGCAATGGGCGTTGGCCTGTAAGGTACACCTACCAAATATATTGCGTGTACGGACGCCCGGTTAAACCCAATATAAAATGGGCAAAGATTATGATTTTATTGCAGAGGATGCAAAAGATTGTTATGCTATCTCATGAACATTTTATGTGAAATTATTTTAATGTCAAATGCTTGCTAACCTGGGGACTGATTCTACTAATTCAGCGTTCCATCTCAGTCGAAATCTGTCGAAAGGTGTATGTGTATGAAAAATTAGGTTTTTTGACAGTTGCCTGAGATGCGCACGCGAACGTTACTTGAAAATGAGCAGAATCGGTCCTCTGGTGTTGACAGCGGAAGTTCGATTCGAAAAACACATTTGTGTTGTTCTGTAAAATTCTTACAGCAATGCGACTTTGTAAACTTGTCACCTTGTACTATTCGATGAAGTGAATACGAAGCGAGCTGTCAATCCATACAAACAAGATGTAATGACATTTCACTTTGTGCTCACTTTACCTCAGTTTTCACGGTGACATTTTGTCTGAAAAGAACAGCTGATAACCTTTTTTTTCTGGATGGGAAATTATCAAATGACTTCTCCCGCTCTGGCCGGAGCAGAAAGGACTGTCAGATTCTTACTGACTGAAACCCACCCGTGTTCCTTCTAGTGCCCTTTGCGTTCCAGGACCTTTGAGTCTTTCGAACAGATTCCGCAACCCTAGCAAGCACTGACCCAATGGAGCCCCGTCTTCTTTGCTGAAAGCTTTTTAAGGCGCGCGTGCAGTAAACGCGCCGTCGACCCGGGCCTGGTTGCTATCTGACGGCGAGCCACCCATAGCTCGCCATCCGCAGGCCTACGCCTTCATTGGCCGGGAATCACCCTGCGTTTCCCGACGCACTGGCTGTTACCTTAGGTGAAAGAAACGTCAAGTGGACTGTCATGGGATGACCGATTGTTCAATGAATTTATTGAGTTGTTGTTTAATTGTATATACAATTTATATACATAAAGACGCACTGGCAGAGTCGCCATGCGATGTGGGTGGCAGTAGGGAAATCAAACTCAAGACGTGCGAATATTAACTAAACTTTATTGATATAAATGTTTTCTTATAAATATTGGTTACATGTTAGGTATAGGGTGTTTTGTTTTGTACATAAACAATGTTATCAAATAGACTTAATATCATAGTAATAGTCATTATATAAGACACACTTCTTTATACTCATATTTCCTTAAAAAATAACATCTATTGTAACTATAGAGCTACTAACTACATTGTCAACCATAAATATTAATTTGTATGCATTACATCGCTTTTCTTTTTTTTTCTACTATATCATATTTTTACTTTTTATTAAAGTGCTATTAATACATAACTAGGGCTTATTCCAAAATGAATTATGTCCCAGTATTTTATTTTATTTCACATTAATGGGCCGTTCATCTTCATCTTATGTAGTTTTATTCTTAATCGATATCCATGTGACCTAAGTTTTATTTTGATCATTCTAAAATAAAAATTAGTACATTATATTCTTAATATTTCCGTCTAACTTTACAACAGCTAACATTTATTATACTAATAAGAAGATACTTTTTAAATATGGATATCTTGCCATACTACACAATTGTCAAAACAAAAATAATCTAATGATTAGACGTATGTTGTAAATTCTTTTTACAATCCCATAAGAGCTCTTTGATGTCACTAGAAAGGCCGTCAACTACCTCCATCTCTATTTCTGTCAAGCAAAAAAAGAGAACGAACTAACAAACTTTATTCTAAGAAGTAATAAATTACTTAGTTTATGTACGCGTAAGTATGAAACTATGCCTTTGTCTGATTAATTAGATGTTCAAAAGTTTCTCGTTTTTGTAACTTTGTTTAATATTATGGTGGATTCATTCTATTGTTTGTCTTATTGAAAACATTTTATACAGTAAAGTTTTAAACGAAATAATTTGTAATTTCTTGAGATGTTGCTTTGGATTGTTGACATTTTTACAAGAGTATGTGTCTTGTAACTTATCAGTGTAGGGTATAAAATTAAGTTGTCTCGTGCAAAATTAAGTTTGCGCGAGACAGCTCTATTTTTGAGAATAATTAAACAGCTTGTGTTTATTGTGTTATAGTAGTATCGGATCTGTATCATATTCAATACAGCTCAATGTTTACAGAGCACAGCAAATGCCTTTCCATGCCTTTGTAATTGTGTCTCTTACAGCTTACGTATATTCTGCCAAATGAGTATCGCATCTTTGTCATAATCAATGCAGCTTGATGTTTACTGAACACAAAGGATAACTTGTAGCGACACACACACCGATCCAAGCTAAGTGTAACCTTTGTTCTTGTGTCTCGTACAGATTTATGTCTAATGTTTCCATCGAGTGTCGCATCTGTGTCATAATCTAAGCAGCTTGATGTTTACTGAACACAAAGGATAGCTTGTAGCTACACACACACTGATCCAAGCTAAGAGTAACCTTTTTTATTTGTCTGGTACAGATTTATGTCTAATGTTTCCAACGAGTGTCGCATCTGTGTCATAATCTAAGCAGTTTGATGTTTACTGAACACAAAGGATAGCTTGTAGCTACACACACACTGATCCAAGCTAAGAGTAACCTTTTTTTTTGTCTGGTACAGATTTATGTCTAATGTTTCCAACGAGTGTCGCATCTGTGTCATAATCAATGCAGCTTGATGTTTACTGAACACAAAGGATAGCTTGTAGCGACACACACACTGATCCAAGCTAAGAGTAACCTTTGTTCTTACGTCTCGTACAGATTTATGTCTAATGTTTCCAACGAGTGTCGCATCTGTGTCATAATCTAAGCAGTTTGATGTTTACTGAACACAAAGGATAGCTTGTAGCTACACACACACTGATCCAAGCTAAGAGTAACCTTTTTTTTTGTCTGGTACAGATTTATGTCTAATGTTTCCAACGAGTGTCGCATCTGTGTCATAATCAATGCAGCTTGATGTTTACTGAACACAAAGGATAGCTTGTAGCGACACACACACTGATCCAAGCTAAGAGTAACCTTTGTTCTTACGTCTCGTACAGATTTATGTCTAATGTTTCCAACGAGTGTCGCATCTGTGTCATAATCTAAGCAGTTTGATGTTTACTGAACACAAAGCATAGCTTGTAGCGACGCACACACCTAAGTGTAGCCTTTTTGCTGTGACTCTTGCAGCTTGTGCCGATTACGTCAAACGAGTGTCGCATCTGTGTCATAATCAATGCAGCTCGATGTTTACAGAGCCCAGTGCATAGCTTGTAGCGACGCACACACCGATTTATGCCAAGTGTAACCTTTACTGTGTCTCTTAGAGTTTGTGTATTTTATTTTTGTTATGTCATGTATTTTTTTAGGGTTTTGTTTTTGTTATAGTTGTTAGAACTTGCTTTACCCTTGAAATATCAAAAGGTGAAACTACAACAATAATTTTAAATAAAGCAATTTGTAAAGTTGCACGATCTCAACGTATGGTCGCGACAAAGGAGCGACTGGAGTAGGTATTGTTGAAGGAGAGCCACATATTTGAAATTATATTTTATTTTTATATCTGCTGAATATAAAATAACTGGAAAAATGATAATATTTGCGTGTTCGACTGTTTACCGGATTAATAGGATTATAAGAACTTCAATTCAATTAATGTTTGTTATCCAAGCTTATTTGGACTAAATAAGAAAACTATACACAAAGTAACAAAAAGTGTTTTTACAAAAATAATGTACACCAAGACCGGCCAATAATTCCCTAAGCGGCTTTCTCCTCAATGATAGCCGTTTAACTTCTTCAACAAGATATTTAAATCAAAGAAACCATTTTATTAGATGTTAAACCAATTTAAATAGGCGGAAAATATTTACCGTCAGTTTTTCCTGAAAATCCTTTTCAGAGGGTAAGGTTTATATAAATGTATAAATAAACGTCTGAAAGGATTTAGGAAAGGTTTTGGTTTCTAAAACTAGGACGGGAAAAGACGTTCGTGCCTACAGCCATTAGGCTCTGGGCACGAAAAATAATACTGCTTTTGCGACCATTAAGATGATAAAACGGTTTTCGGTCGGATAGAATAGAATACTCTTTATCATGTCCACCATATAAGTTACAGAAAATATAGATGAAGAAAACATTACATAGGGTTAAACAATGGGCGGCCTAACGCTAAAAGGTTACAACAAAATAGCTTGTAGGTAACACATTAGAATTAAATGAAAGAAAAATTAAAACTTTAATTAAAAGCACCCTTTGTAAACAAGCATATTACAAATTAGAAGATTACATGACATTCCGGATAAGAATGCTTGGAAACATGCTGGTCTTGCTTCATAGGGCAATCAAGGGTGTAGACAAAATCAAACTGGTTGATTGATGTATGGATTAAAGGTGAACGGCAGATTTCGTACAGCAAACTTTTTTTGTTGTTCTGTTATAGAATTTGTACCACTTATTAAGTCAATTAAACCATTTTATTTCGTGTAGGTGCAGCATTTTTAGAACTTGGGATTCATGAATAATATCAATAAAAAGATTTGAACAAATAAACGTAAAAAAAGGTAAACTAAACGCACTTATTTTTTTTTGTTAGGTTGCCATATGTAAAATAACACAAATATCGAAACGATAATTAATTATTTAGAAATAGAAATAGCATTAAATATAATTGAACACTTATATATTATATCTGAGAGTGTATTCTTGTTGTATAAAATCATAATAGTCACGATTTAATGAAAAAGATGATTTTTGTCATCAATAATGTTTTGTTCATATGGCAATTAATTATTGACAGGTAAAGAAAATCTGTTTTTTTTGTTGTTGTCAATTTCAGACTTCAGTTCAGTTCTTTGCTGTTGTTTTGGATTGTGGTTTATGACTGCATCTGAGCAATTTAGCGAATTATCTGGCTGTTTTTACGTTGAGTTGATCATCTGCTCCTCCGTTCTCTATCTCTTGATAGTAGTTTTGCGAAAGGACGCTTTAAGCTGTGCTGTGTGTGTATGTGTGTGCAATGTGTTAATTGCAACGTTCGCTTGTCAATTACAATATAATAAATGTACATACTTTCAAAAACAAAGTATTGTTTTATTTACTGACACTCGACACCCATCAGAACTTCATCATTACCAAACTGTTGCAGTCCGCTACTGAACATATTATGTAGGTATCTCCTAATGCATCTCACTGAGCAAAAACGATTACTAGACTCAATATACCTATTTAATGGTAAGTAAAACACTACAAGTAATCTAGAACATTTATTTTATCACCAAAACAATGTTTATGAGTACTTATTTGTAACACTAGTACCTACATAACCTTAAAAATAAAACTGCTTATAACTTTTATATCCCAAGTTCTAAAAATCTAAAAAGTTGAAAAGGGCTTGCCTATCATAGTAGTTATCAATTAAAACAAAAAGTATCCCAAAACACGAAAATTTATTAGCTGTACGAAGTTCCCATACAAGCCTGCCATTCGCCTTTATGAATGCATTTTTTTTGTCTTGTACTTTTTTTTCTGTTCGCCTACTGCTTCAATATTTGTAAATATGTGAGTACCATGAGCTTATTTAGAAGTTTACCTCTGCTGGTAATACTTGGTTCTATAACTAGTATACTTGGTACATTGTCCTCACATAAATGAATTATTTTTTGTATACCAAATATTGTAAAACATTCATTTGAAAAGAGTAACTATGGAGTTTCTTGTCCGTTCTTCTCCATAAGATCTACCTTTGCGAATGGACGCTAGAGTCACTTAACTATGATAACTTTTAATTATGACGTTCAAAAGTGACTTTGACTGACTTGACTTTGACTTTGTAAAGCGATCTTTTCAAAACAAACTTGGGATGGATTTTAAAGAGAATTGGAAATACAGTACTTTAGGTAATCTTAGGTGTAAATGATATTTATTTTGTAATTAGGTTGTAAATAACACTTTTACACGTCAATCTTTTATAGCCATTGTAATTTCCTAGCTGACTACCCTGAGAAATAACACCGAAACAAACTCAGAGGTCAAAGTCTCTTTTAAAGTCCATACAATTGTACTGGTCAAATCTATACTAATATTATAAAGCTGAAGAGTTTGTTTGTTTGTTTGTTTGTTTGTTTGTTTGAACGCGCTAATCTCAGGAACTACTGGTCCGATTTGAAAAAATCTTTCAGTGTTAGATAGCCCATTTATCGAGGAAGGCTATAGGCTATATTTTATCCCTATATTCCTACGGGAACGGGAACTACGCGGGTGAAACCGCGAGGCGCTGCTAGTCATATGATAACCATGTAGGTTGGTGTCTGAAGTAGTCTTTTGAGGAAAGTACCACACAGATGTGAGTGGACCTGCCCAAGCTGTGCAAACATTTGTCAGCTATCGTGTAGTTCAACTTTAGAACTTTAGGGAGCTCAACGATTTGACGAACAATACTAAAGTAAGGATCTAGGGCCTATGTGGGTCTATGTGGCCTAATAAAGAACTCAAACCGCCAGACTTACATGAAATGAACCCCTAATATAGCGATCTACATGCTCACATTCACAATACCTACCTTATGTGTACTAATTATTATATACGATGAATATATAAAATAGTAATTATGAAAGAAAAAATCGAATAAAAACGATTAAAAGAACGAACGATTACAAGGTGTTCAATAAAGTATATAATAAATAAATAAAGAGAGAGAGGTAGTGATTTTTGACTATTGTTTTAAAAATGGACTTAGATTGAGCACGCCTTACTGACAGCGAGGCATTCCATAAGCGTACCGCTTGAACCGAACCATGCCGCTAGAACCGGATTGTTTGCCCAGATTCAGTTGAAAAATTATTTTCACTGAAGTAAGTCCTTCTATGTCCACTGGACATATCGCAGGTGTTTCATAAAATAAAGGTTTAGATCAAAAACCTAGGATTTTGATCAAAAGCCGGAAGAGAGAAGAAGACACATTTTAAACTCAATTTCATCATAAACATGTAACAATCCAAATTTTTGCTCAAAAACCTGAACAAGTTTGGATTTATAAATCAATCTGACATACATTTCCGTTGACAGGGACCTACGGACTTTCCCCGCTTTTGTTTCGCCTGTGGTCGCATCTCTCGCAGCTCGATCAAAAACCTAGGTTTTTGATTAAAAACCTAATTTTATGAAAAACGTGCGACAGACATAAGAAGAGGTAATTTGGTTGATGATGAAGTTGGAATAATAAAAAAGATGCAGTGGATGACTTGAGACTGAAATGGTGATGATGTCTATTTTAGTTGGTAGTTCGACATAACTCTTCCTTCTACCACATTCCGACGATCCAAAGCTATCGTTTTGATTTGTCTAATGCTAAGATAAATCTCAATCATATGCGTACCAAATTTCAACCAAATCGAGCCCGTAGTTTCGAAGCAAATAGGAATATTTTCTAAGTAAAAAAATAAGATTCTATGTATGTATGTCTGTCAGTTAGATTATCAAAAAATATTGGACACACATTTTTTGCATTGTCAAATCTATATAAATTGACGAAGATAAAAAGCGAAGATTAAGAGTGCGAACTTGAGACATAATGTCGTAATAAAAATTGTAGCGAGTAGTGACGTCACGCGACTAAGCACTTTTTCGTCAACTACATTATCGAATGTGACATACAAACTGATAGACGTTCAGACAGACACACGATTGATCCTATATTTTTTTAGATTAGAGAATTCCGAATTCAAATTGCACTAAAAGTCTTTCAACTGCAAAAAAAAACCTGTCTAGTACTAGGACAAATTGATTGCAATCGCTGGACCATTGTCAATACACAATCGAAGATATCGCGAACTGAATGGCAATGGCTTCGAATCACTCACACATCAGCGCCATTGTGTACAGGGATGGTGTGAAATGGCGCGGCCTGTTTGCTATACAAAGCGCGGCCTTGTTTGATGTTCAAGTTATATTGGCCTAGTGACAGCTTACACTAACTGTGTACCTTTGTGATGGGAACTGTGTGCATTGGTTTGATTGGCTGAGGCAAGGTAGGTATCTAAAGCTAGGGAATAAAATGAAAGTCATCGCTCGATATTTCAAAGATCAGAAAAACTAAAATACGAACGGTATTGTTTATCTATTGTGCGACTGAAAACTGTCTCTCAAGATACAGGCTCCTGGCATAGTTTGGGAATCAGTATCAGTATAATTATTAATTATAAATAAGAAGTGTTTAGAATAAGAACACTAATATAGGGATAAGAAACAATTGTGACTAACACAGTTGATTCACGTTACTTGAGAATAGTTTTATTTTTATTTATAAATATATATATATATATATCGGAAGGGTCAATAGTACGGACCATCTGTTGACAACGAAACGCAAGTGTGAAGTTGGCGCGCTTCGACAGAGTCTAGCCTGAAGTTCGTGCGAGCCGATGAGGGCGCTACAGCGACATAGAGCAGCTCTCTTGACCATCGGACATCGTGCGAACAACAAGTGCCTAGAAACTGTCTAACGTTTCGTTGTGACTATTTTAATAAATTTTAAATACCAGTTCGAAACTAACATCAGACTATTTCTTCTCGCCCGCAACCTCTACGCCCAGTAAATATGTCTAATGATGAAGATTCCAGCTCCAATCGGCCTCCCGTTCCGATATATACATAATATATATAAAAATAAAAAATTAGGGGTAGTGATTTTTTTTTCAGAGATAAAAGGAGAGAAGAGATATTTCAAAGATTTTATAAGCGAAAGGTTTTTTGTAATCAGATCAACATTTCAAGATTTCCTCCCTTTAAGCCCAGAAATAGTTTCAAACAATGAAAATATTTGTGTATAAAATAGGGGCTTTAATGACTTGTGATATATTTGCTAAGTCTCTTAGCCTTATTTAGTGCGAGTTTTTAAACCTAGTCACTATTGTTTACATCCTTACTTCCTTACTAATATTATAAATGCGAATGTGAGTTTGTTTGTTACGCTTTCACTTCTAAACCACTGAAACAATATTAAAATCTTTTCACCAATGGAAAGATACATCATTAGCGAGTAATGTAGGAACGCGAAGTACGTGGGTGAAACCACGGGTCGCTGATAGTATTGACATAAGTTAACGTTTACGCTATCGCCAGCGAGTACGTTAAGATGCTCACACTAAGTCCTCTGAACACCCATTACAATTTAATCAATGATCAACAAGAAACTGAGATTGTCAAACACAAATTAAGTCTTACATATTTCTTTTTTTAATTTACTAATTTATCATTTTGCTATTCATTATTTTAGTGAAATCTATTGTTTGAACTTAATAATTTATTATTTTTAGCTGTATTAAATTAATTAATGTTGTACAAATTCAAACACAATGCAAGTTGTTATATGAATAAATAAATAAAATAATTAATAGCGTTGCCCCGCGGTTTCACCGGCATAGTTACCGTCCCCGTGGGAATATGGGGATATAATATAGCCTATGTTCACCGGAGATAGTGTAGCTTTCTAACAGTGAAAGAATTTTTCAAATCGGTCAAGTAGTTTCGAACCTATTCAATGCAAACAAACAAACAAATCTTTCCTCTTTATAATATTAGTGTAGATGTTGCTACTATTTATTAATTTCTCAAGCTATCGCTTCGATCGGAACCAGAAACCAACATAATTGGGTAACTTCAAGAGGTTTGACGAACTAAACTGAGATAGACATGAGACTATCGAGTCTCCACTCGTGTCGAGTCTCTGTAAGATAATTCCGACAATTTGTCAATACGTACTAGGCGATGCATGTGCCCGTCCTTGTGTACCCGTGGCTTAAATGTCTATAGTATGATAGGTGTTCGTTATACTCTGTGGTCAAGGGTTCCGTTTCATGTAACCTTTTTTTGTGGTGGGGAAGTACTCAAATGACTTCTCCCACTCTGGGCGGAGTAGCAGGGAGCGTCAGACTCTTACTCACTAAAACCCACCCGTGTTCCTCCTAGTGCCCTTTGCGCTCGAATAAATTTAGTTTCGAATAAATTCCGCAACCCTGGCAGGTACTGGCCCAAAATCAAAATACGAACTATAACACACTGGTATTTGATCCACAAATACCGGAAAATCAGTGCAATTGTATTTGGCGCAGTTGTTCGCTTTAGAACTTTAATTAAATCTGTCTGTTTGGATGCAGGCAGGGTTAGTTAAAGCTACACGAACAGGTAATGAGTGAAATCAGGCGAGCTGTATGCCAATATCAGTGGTGATGCTAGAACGTTTTAGTTTATAGGCCCTGTTACATTGGTGGGCTGAATATCGTTGGGTGGTGGATTGTAGAGAAATTTTTGCAGATGGAAGTATTAAAGCAGTTTGAACGCTAAATGTGGCCTTTTGCAATCTATTAACTACTATTATATATTACAACTATCAATGAGTTTGACGATAAAAGCAGAAAAGAAAATTTAATCACTTTTTACAAAAAATACAACAGACTTCTAACAAAAACACAAAAAAAGTATAAAATGACTTAAATTTTGGTCATCTCTTCGTTTTATATATATTTTGTTGAATTTTTTTTGAAGTTGTTTTTTTTTACGTTATTTCGTTAAATTGGATGACTTATTGTATCCAGCTAATTTGACTTAAAAATCAAACTACTAAAACGACTTTTTTCTAAATTTCTACGGGACCAGTCGGAAAGGATAGTAAGTTACTTTCGTAATTTAAGAATTAAATACGTAGTATGCAGGTTAAGTTGTATCTAAACATAACTAACAGCAAGTTTGGTCTTTTCGACGCAGGGCGCAGGGCGATTCACGGCCATTGAAGGCGCGGGCCTGCGGATGGCGAGCGATGGGTGGCTCGCCGTCCGATAACAAACAGGTCTGGGTCGAAGGCGCGTAGTGTGCCACCCGCGCCTCGAAGAGATCTCAACATAGAAGACTAAGCCCTACTAGGGCCAGTGCCTGCCAAGGTTGTGAAATTTATTCGAAAGAGTTACCGCGGCACGCGGGTGGGTTTTAGTCAGTAAGAGTCTGACGCTCCCTTCCGCTCCGCCCAGAGTGGGAAAAGTTATTTGATGATTTCCCAGCCACAAAAAAGAAAAAAAAAAGAAAATCATCATCACCCATCCTCTTTTCCTCAGCTTCTGCAATTAAATTAAAAAAAAAACAGTTTAAATAGAATTGCAATTTCTATTTAAACTGTTGGGCAAATCCAGGCTTTAATTATTTGATCACAGCTCAATCCAGCTCAACAAAACATTATTTTCAATAACACAACATCATTCACTTTCCAATAAAATCCTTCATTTTAATACCTACTTGAATCTTCTTCACTTTTCAATCACCAATATTATATTTGCAATTCATACTATTATATATATATATCGTTATTAGTACCAAACGTTTCAAAATCCATTTATAAAAAGTGTAAGAAAAGAAGAATCCTTGAAGGCTTTGTTCTGATTAAGATGGCGCCACCCTTAACCTTGGCGTCCAAAGCCTTACTGTGACAAATTGATATACTGAGGCCATGGCCTTCGGAGGAACAGGAAAACGTTTTTATTAGTGAATATCACTGTTTTCACACCTTTTAGGCATGTAGTTAGAATCTTATGATGTAAAGAATTCGGAGGAGCTCCAACAACATTCTAAGAGTGATAGTAAATAAGCCTGATAGCCCGTTCCTCGGGCACTGGACCAGTGTGCACTGCTGAAGGTCTGGTGCAGGGGGGAGTTTTATGAACTAGCCTATTTTAATTTATTTTATATTAAGAAAAAATGTTATTATCATAGTTTTATAAGTGTTACTAACCACAATATGAATCACTAGCTTCTGTCCGCGACTTCGTCCGCGTGGAATAGTTACTTTACCCCCGATTTTGAAACTCTCAGCCCGATCGGTTGAAAATTGACAAAGTTTCATACAAAGTTTCATCCCCTATTTTATCCCCTTGGGGGTAAAATTAATCAAAACCCTTTCTTAGCGGATGCCTACGTCATAAAATCTACCTGCATGCCAAATTTCAGCCCGATCCGTTCAGTGGTTTGGGCTGTGCGTTGATAGATCACTATGTCAGTCAGTCAGTCCCTTTTGAGTTTTATATATTTAGATTTTGTTCGAATTAAAAAATATATATATATAATAATAATTAAGAAATAATAAATTTAGGATGTTCTCATTGTCCAAGAAGTCTGTGTGACGTAGCAAAACAAGAAATGAAACTCGCAGCGACATCTTTAGCTGACAAATGGAAACATATTTGACAGAGCCCATAGATTAATCAACAGATGGCGCTAGAGATCGATCGTCTTTTTAAAACTTAATATATATTATCAAATAAGTAGATGTAAATTAATTAAAACACACAAAAACTGCATAAAAGCATAAAGTTTAATAAATTTAAATAATTAGGAACATGTCGGAATCGATTGTATTTAGTCTGTGGCATGGAAGCTTCTCGAAAAGGACTTTAGGACAGAGTGGAGAATTGTGGCGTCCTTTTGCACCGCAGAGGTCACAGAGAGACGAACAAATGATATTATAAAAGCACTTGTTTTTACAACGGTGACCCGAAACCCGAGGGGTTTTCAAGTGCATTAAAAGGCTGAACCCTGTGAGTATTTCGTCCTCCATTTGTTACCCATTCTGAAAGTCCAAAGGCACATGTATTTGACTACGGAGATTTTGTTCCAGGTCTGGCTGTTTTACTAGCCTGGATATTTGAGGTCCGGGATTGATGAATGCCTGAAGCCATCCGGAGAACGCGCATCGTTCAGTTTTGGCTCGACGAGATTTGAGACAGTGTAGCCGTCCATGGTACAGGAAGGCCTTACCAATCCGAAACCTCGTTGAGGAAACATCGCCGTTCCAGGTAACAGCAATCCTGCTGGATTTCTCCCGTAGGCCGCGTCTGTTCGTGGGTATCAAGGTTTTTAACCTTGGTGCCATGCCGAGGGATTCTGTTCCACTAATTGAGTATTATAGTGATTCTTGTATTGAGAGAGACTTGAGCATTAACTAAGTGCTAGTAGTAATTGAGCTGCTATTAATTATTATGAGGGAGATGCATTAGACCTGTATACTGGGTTTATTTTCATACAAAGAGTTAGGCCTTTTGTTAATGTGTTAAGTAACAAGACCAGTAATAACTTCCTTTTGTATTAAGTTGTGTCACGGGTATACTGTACCATAGTGAGTAGGTTTCTTAACGTGCACAGCCCTGGTTGGTCAATACCTTGCGATTGAGCTAGTGGTATTTAGGCGTTCACCTCGCGAATCCTTACAAGCGACCTGAGACGTTGTTTTGTAATATCTCATGTGGTGTACCTCTGTTATACCTTGGTACGGAGACAGGGTCTAACAGGGTTACACATCCTAGTGTGTAAGTCTGGGAGGTGTTATTTATGATTAGCTGCCTCATTCACTGTATTTCTATGCAAGGTGATACTTCTTTTTATAGTGAATAAACTTTGTATGTGTATTGAGGTATGTCTTTAATTTCAGTCTTTCCAGATATTTATGTATATATACCTTTATAAATTTACTTTCACACGGTTGGAAACTTTAGGTTTCATCTACAATCCATAACCCCTATAGTGGGGAACTGTGACGGGACTGGGTGTGACATCTGGTAGGTACTTTATTAAAGCAATCCGTTGAATGTATGCTATTCCGTTCTGTACATTCGGCAAACGAGGTAGTGGGTACTGTAGCGTAACTTAAAGAAAGAAAGAAAAAAAGAAAGATAAATTTATTTGGCACATACACATAATGTAAACACAAATAAAAGGAAACTTAAATTTAAAAAAAATAACATAAGGAAGCTCATGTCCAACAGTTGAACAAGACCAGGTGAGTTGATTGAAAACAGATAGTAAACGGCATAACCCAGAGCCTCAAGTCTGCTATTACAATAGTGTCAGAATGTTCTATCGTTGATATCATAATGGTTGATTTTAACAAGTTTGGTAATCTACTAATATAAAAGCGTCACTATGACTTTCCAATGGTCAACCACTGCCACTCCATTGAAAGAAATGGCATAGAATGCATGGAAACAAATTAATGCAGACGTATGCGGTAATCTTCTAAAATTTTGAGAGTTCCCTTGTACCATTAGAACGTCATTGTGCAGTCATTGCTTCTTATACATAGCTCGGTTATCAAAAAGTATTAAGGAACCATTGAATGACCAATGATCGACCATTACGAACTTTTAGCAAAATGACAATGGGATCGTATTGAAATAACAAATTTATAAATATAGTAGACTTGGGGCCCAGGTAGTCTGTAAACCAATTCTAAGTTCCGTAATGAATTACATCAGAATTCTTGTGATGATTTACATGTACTTGGAGTCAATTATTCACAACGAGATAGTAATAAAGTTTACTAAAATATTTTCAATAGTCCGCTATTTGACATATTTTCTTTACTATTATACTTCCTTAGATAAAAGTTATCTGTCCATTCAAAAACGGACCTTTTAGACAAGAATAACGTTAATATTTGTATTTGGTAAATCCTTTGTTTCGGTAATACTTTAAATACCATGCAAAACTCTACCTAGTCCACTTCGGTACACCAAAAAAAAATCTTCTTCTATAAAGAAAGCTAAACCCTGAGCTAGAACGTAAGTTTTTCGTCCGACATAATTTATGTAACGACTTAAACGGTCCCCGAACACTTTCTATATCCTATCATCCCCAGATTTATTCTCCGCACGTAAAAACTTTTTTCCAGAAACCTAAATGCCATCTGCTCCGAAAAACAGAAAACATTCCCCGAATTCTATAATATTCAATTTCTGTCATCGATTGCCCGACAGAAATACAGTAGGAGACCATAAATCTTATAAATGGTTATTGAAATGAAGAGGGTATGTCCCTTACAGGTCCATTCTGACTTACTCTGTTGGACATGTAAAATATGTTCCGTTTTCGTGTTTACAATATTATAATCTTCGTTTTATGTCTAAATGGGCTGAAAAAATGTTAGATGTCTTGTTTAATTACTCCAGTTTTTTCTTCCACTTGATTGGCTAAAAACTTGGTAACTTTTGTAGCTCCAAAGAGTTTAATACTTTTACGACAAACTTCATTAGCAGTAAGTTACTTTCGTAATTTAAGAATTAAATCAGTAGTCCCACTTTCTTGGTTGACTTCTAAACTTTAACTCTTAACAATTTCTGTGAACATTTTTTTACAAGTAAAAACGTAGTTTTTCATGTTGCTGTAATTTTTCTTCTTTACTGTTCTTGTTATTATTAGCTAGCTAGTTATTTTCTCAAAGGAAACATACATAAATCAACCGACATCTTACACGATAGAAAATTTGTGTGTCTATAAGAATTAGGTCAAGGCTATGTTTCATGTTTGGCTAAAAAGCTTGTAGACAAGAATATAGAGTAGACGTTGTTACTCGACAAAAAAAAAATGTTTGAAAATGGACCAATTAAGAAAACTACGCAGTGCAAAGCTGTCGCTAAGCGTATAAATTTTATTTTAAAACCAGTGAAGAATTGTGTTTTCTACGTTCTTGTAAATGGCACAAGTCACTTAACAGCAAGCCGGTGCCTGCAATCATGTGCAACGAGACTATTCCATAGTTATTTTACAAATATTGTAGATATTTTCATTTGTCTGGTTTTATTTGGTCTAATGGTGGCAAGCGCGACTGCCGAGCTTGGGATCCTGGCTTCTCAATTCCTGGGTCGAACCGTCCGATAGCAACCAGGCCCGAGTCGATAGCGCGTCATGTTCCACGCGCGCCTCATAGAGCCGTCAGCAAAGAAAACGGGACCCAATAAGGTCGGTGTCTGCCAGGCACTGCTAGGATACGGAATTTGTTCGAAAGAGTCACCGCGACCCTGGAACGCAAAGGGCAATAGAAATATCACGAGTGGGTTTTAGTCATTAAGCACTCCGCCCAGAGCGGGAGAAGTCATTTGATGATTTCGGATCCAGTAAAAAAAAGGTATTCCATAATGATTGGCTATTTATCAGTAACAGCCCGAAGTTTAGGAGCTGGTGGTGTGACACTCCCGTACTTTGGAAAGTACTTAAAGCCGTTGGTCCTACGCCTGATCTCACTCCATCCGTGTCGGATTGCCAGTTCCATCGGACTGTGAGCGTAAGGAAACAGGGCACCAAGTCTGCTATTTCTCATAAATGCGTCATTCCAACACGAACTCATTGTAATTTTGCTAAAAGTTCGTAGTCTGCTAAACTCATAATAGTCTGTCAATGGTCTCGTAACAATATCATGGTAGAGTGACATTTTCGTATTGCCATTATTATAAAACCCGTTAGTAGAAATGATTTTCGAAAAACGACTACTAAATTTGAACATTAAGTCATGCCAGATTTCTTTTATATATAATACTAGCTGACCCAGCAAACGTTGTTTTGCCATATAAAGTAAAAACAATATTTAGGGGTATGAATGATGTTCTATATATATAGAAGAAAGTTGCAGGTGAAATGTAGCTTTCTATTTGTGAAATAATTTTTAAAATAGGGAACTTATAGCTATAATACTTTTTAGCTGTATCCCACGGTTTCATACCTGCCTACACCATTTATTCTTTCTGGCTCAGTGATCTTTCTTTCGTCTGCTAAGGATAATAGCTTGATGTTAAATAATTATGGTTCTGGTATCCTGGTACTTTGTAAGGAAATATATTACTTCGACATTCCTCTTTCTGGTCCTCTAGTACTTAGTAAATCTTTGGCTCATGCAATTTTAGCCCCGGAAACTATACCATTTTTAACAAATGAACGGCTAGACTGATCACGTCCCACGGAAGCGGGATAAAATGTCCTATATAAATATATCCTATGCCTGCGCCATTTATTCTTTCTGGCTCAGTGTTCTTTTTTCGTCTCCTTAGGATCATAGCTTGATGTTAAATAATTATGGTTCTTTGTAAGTCTTCACTCACAGTTCCAGCCCCAGAAATGCTTCGACATGTTTATGGTCTGCTGGTACGCGTGAATCCTTACTTCTTAAGTTTTCGACATGTTTCTTTCTGGTCTTCTAGTACTTATGAATCTTTAGCGCATTCAATTTTTGACAGCTACGAAACAAAGGAACATTTAGGGAAAATGATTCATCTTTCATAATTTATTATGTATTCGTTGAGTTTGTTAAGAAAGCACTTCCAGCATTATTCTATGAAGGCGACCTTTCTAGATTTTATTAATCTTTTTTGGTTGCTAGGTTACACTCTTGTTAATTTTGAATTATCTACAACGCACTAAATATATTTCACCTAAAACCATTTTCCACTGCGTTTACTTTAATAGAGTTTTCATTGTTTTTAAGATGTATTCTGCTATTTGGGGCGGAGACAAATCCAACGAATCAAAAACTAAGAAAATTGGTCCAGCAGATCTCGAGTTATAAGTGTTGTAACAAACCCGTCTTTGTTTTATATATATAGATATGTTTTACATTCATTTGTCATTATGTACGAGATTACCATTCTTTGCCATTTCTTTTAATGGGGCGTCAGTGGTTGACCATTGGAAAGTCATAGTGACGCTTTTATATTAGTAGATTATTACCAAACTTGTCAAAATCTACAGTTATGAAATCAATTATAGACCATTCTGAAACTATTGTAATAGCAGACTTGAGGCCCTGTGAGGGCACCAGTGTATGCACATGCACCTGTGCACTATAATATCTCCTTCGTACTTGGCTAATCTCTGTTCAGATTGGTCACCGTGATCGAAATTCGGTTGAGGGGATTATTTTTATCACTATTGCAAGATATGTTAAAAAGTACTCACGGGTAGCGATAATGCTTACTTAATATTACCTATTAAATTGGAGATTTGTATGAAAATTATTATTAAAAAAATATTTTTTAGTATTATTTTTATTTTAGCTGATCAAATATATATGCTATAGAACTCCTTCACTGTATAGAAATCTACCAGACGGAAGGCAATGAAGTCAGCGAAAGCGTTTTGTACTTCCTCTCGGGTGTTGAAATTTCACTTAAAAATTTAGACAGACAGATTTGTTGCCGGGGAGTTTGTTGCACCACTTCTTCTTCCCAGCTAAAACACTAGGAAGTGGTGACGGGTGGGCGTTTTGGAGGACTATCTTTATGTAAAATTTGACGTTCAAAAAGTGCTGTCGCTGAGCCTAGTTTGAATAAATGACTTTTTATTTTGACTATTTTTTTTTTAAGTAAAAATCTGTTGGGGCCAGGTCCGGTGACTACGGCGAGTGACGGAGAGCTTCCAATGGTGCAGCTTTATAAGGTGTATCGTGAAGTATGAGCTTGCGCGTTGTCGTTGACCAGTCTTGGTTGATGAATTGCAAGCTATTCCAACATTGTTTGCAATTCTTGGCAATAAACATCAGCCGTCATTATTGTACCGTTCGGTAAGAAGCTGTAATGTACAAGTCTGCCACCAGACCACCAGACAGTCAGTGGCGTGCAGTGGTTCGAGTTAGGGTAGGCCAGAGAAAATGTCCAAAAAAAACACACCAAATTATTCAGGGTTGAAATGTGGTGTTTTTTTTTTAATAGGCTATTTAAAAAAAAACGTTTCATTAAAAATCAACCCTGAATAATGTGGAAATTTTTTAAAATTTCATTTTGGACATTTTCTCTGGCCTACCCTAACTCAAACCACTGCACGCCACTGCAGACAGTCACCACAATGTTCCTGTAAGTAATATGTTTTTTAGCGCACTGATTAGCTGCTATACCCGGGTCTATCCACTGAGACAAACGCTTACGATTGTCGTACAGGATTTGTCTGATTTGAGTAATAATTCGATTTAGAATTCCCTCATTTTTATGCCGATTCAGTAGTGCTATGCATGATTCGACGTGTGAAACTCGCTGTTGACCGCTTAGTTCTTGTGGCACCCACTTATCTTGCTTTTTTATATTACCATTTGAAGCAAGTGCTTCAATGTTGTTTTGACACTAATTCCAAGGCCCGCAGCAAGCTCAGCCGTAAATTGAGTTGGATCCGCTTCTAATATCACCTTCAATTTATAGTTGTCAACAATGGTTACCGGCCGACCGCGAAGCTCTTTCTTCAACTCAAAATTTCCAGATTTAAAATGATTGAGCCAATAATGGACCGTGGACGCAGTATTTTCACGTCGTATTCGAAAATTGTACACATTTTCAATTTATACATGGCGCCAAAAACTACCAAAATTTCACAAAAACAAAACACAACTTATAAAAAAAACAAATTACTGAGTTTGGAATTAAAATAACACAGCTTTCGAATAAAGTTTATTTGAATTTCGAACTGCGCGCAAATCCAGAGATAATTGAATAATTGAAAATAAAATCTCCAATTACATTAGTAAAGATCTATTATTATTAATACGAAAGTAAGCTGGTTTGTTACGTTTTCGCGCCTAAATAGCTGACCCATTTTTGATGAACTTTGGAACAGAAATAGATAGGATCCTGGAGACAGTTATATGCTTTATTTATATGCAAAAATCAATATTAACTACAAAAACCAACAGCAAAAGCTACTTTTTTAACGAACTTACTTTTTGTCCCAAAAATGCACAGTTCCGGTGGGAAAAGCTAGTAGTTAAATAAATTCTAGAAATAACTGGCTTGTCAATAGCTATTTGTTTTGCCATAGTTTATGATGTCCGGCTGACAATGGACGCTGCGTCTACCATGTGTCATCGAGTTAGTTTCGTTTCAACAACTTTTTGTCGCATCGACTAGATACTCATCTGCGTAGTACAGTCAGCTAAATTGATAAGTAAAGAGATTTTCAAAATATAATTTCCGGTTTTTAAACAAATAATTTGATCAGAAACTAACATTGTTGCTGTCCACCTTTTGCCGTTTGAATAGATTTATTAGCCTTTTAACGTTCCCACTGCTGGGCCTCCTCTCTAGGAGAGGGAATGGGCCGTAATCCACCACGCGGGCCCAGTGCGGGTTGGTGAATGTCAAATGTCTTCGAATTTTTGGTTCTAGGACATGCCGGTTTCCTCACGATATTTCCTTTACCGTGTTAAGAGCACTGGTGATGAAAGAAATTACACCAAGTAATGCGCCTGGCTGGGTTTGAACCCGCAACCACGATTCGTAAGTCGGGGCCGTTACCACTCGGCCACCACTGCTCGAAGTATCGTAAATAAATTTTCTGGATTTTTATGTAGCCTCATTTTAAGCGCATAGTTTTATTTACTTTGCACTTTTAATTTGATATCCGTTATGTTATTTTATTGCAGCCAGTCAAGCAGTGGAAACATTAAAAGGCTGATTATGCTTATGCTTATCATCAACGATTCAGATCACTACTTACATCACTACATAGTATAAAACAAAGTCACTTCCAACTGTCTGTCCCTATGTATGCTTAGATCTTTAAAACTACGCAACAAATTTTGATGCGGTTTTTTTTTTAATAGACAGAGTGATCAAAGAGGATGGTTTATATGTATATTAAATGCATAATATAATAGAGATTTAGTATCAGCATTGCCACCGTGCGAAGCCGGGGCGGGTCGCTAGTATTACATAAAAGAACTAAACATTTATCCATTATTATGGTTAACCAAATATTTATATTTCCCTAATCTGCAACCATATTCCCAAAGGAGTTTATTTCGCTCACTTTCACCGTTATATTTTACAAGCTTTATGCCAAATAAGATTGGAAGGAGCATCCAACGTATGCAATATTGATTTTACCCCAGAATCTAAAACTTCGTAATAAGTAGTTGCAATAATACAGCGTCTTTACGGTTCCGCATTTATCTAACAAAATTTTCCTTGGAAGGTTAGAAAGTCTCGAATGAACTAAGATAGTAACGCTGGAGAAAAACTACAATTATGTAAAACGTACAAAATCTGAATGCCAATTCTAGTTTTTAAGCTACGTTTGCAAACGCATCTCAGTCGCAATCTGTCAAAACAAAACCTCAATTTCTATACATTTTTGACAGATTGCAACTGACATGCGATTACGAACGTTGTTTAAAAAAAGAACAATTGTTGCTTTGTATGATACAAATCTTATATGTTGAATTGAATTGAAACAAAGACGTAAGCGTACAAATACGTACGCGAGTACCAGAATCGCAGAAGTATGTGTGTGAGGTTCCGGATTACAAATAATAATCCTCTCCTCCTCTCAAGCCCTGACCGCGGCCAGTAGCTTGGATCCTGTTCCCGATACCGGTGGGCTACTATTTTTTTTCTTTGTTTTATATTTTAATATTTAAAAATATGATTTTATCTATATACAGTGAAAAAAATCCCAATAACTACGTCTTCTCGATTCAAATTTTTACTAATATAAACGGAGAGTCCATGGGAAGATAAAAATTCTCGAATAAACTATCATACAAAAAAAAACTTTTTCAAAAAAATGCAACCGACTTTTCCACAAAAAATCAAAAAAGTACAAAATAATTTTAATAAATTTCGGAACTCGGTGTTTGTGGTTCCTTTTTCATTTTTTGAACACCGACTTCCGAAATTAAAGTTATTTTGTACTTTTTTTATTTTTAACCGACTTCTAAAAAAGGAGGAGGTTCTCAATTCGGATGTTTGTATGTTTTTTTTTTTTTTTTTTTATTGTTTGTTCGCGCATAACTCCGTCGCTTGCCAACCGATTTGAAAAATTCTTTTTTTGTTGGAAAGGGTATACTTCCCAAATGGTCCCATGAAAATTTTATCGAAATCGAACAAGCAGTTTTTGAAAAATCAACAAAAATCTAAAAAAAATATCTACATTGTCTACATTGACGACCTTTTAGTTTACTCTGCATTGGAGCAGTGCGTTTTTTTACACCAATGTAATTGGTTCGTTTAGGTGGGGGGAGGGGAGGGGGTGTAGGTACCACTAAAAAGTAAAAAATAAAAAAAAACTTTTTACAAAAAAATACAACCGACTTCTCCACAAAAAATCAAAAAAGGACAAAATAACTTTAATTTCGGAAGTCGGTGTTCAAAAAACGAAAAAGGAACCACAAACACCGAGTTCCGAAATTAAAGTTATTTTGTCCTTTTTTGATTTTTTGTGGAGAAGTCGGTTGTATTTTTTTGTAAAAAGTTTTTTTTGTGGAAAAGTCGGTTGCATTTTTTGTAAATAGTTTTTATTTTTCACTTTTTAGTGGTACTTGAACCCCCTCCCC
Organism: Hecatera dysodea; assembly: GCA_905332915.2. Taxonomy (NCBI): domain Eukaryota; kingdom Metazoa; phylum Arthropoda; class Insecta; order Lepidoptera; family Noctuidae; genus Hecatera; species Hecatera dysodea. Next base: position 2,986,280 of record HG995298.1, on the reverse strand, counting down.
TCCCCCCACCTAAACGAACCAATTACATTAGTGTAAAAAAAACGCACTGCTCCAATGCAGAGTAAGCTAAAAGGTCGTCAATGTAGACAATGTAGATATGTTTTTAGATTTTGTTGATTTTTCAAAAACCGCTTGTTCGATTTCGATAAAATTTTCATGGGACCATTTGGGAAGTATACCCTTTCCAACAAAAAAAGAATTTTTCAAATCGGTTGGCAAGCGACGGAGTTATGCGCGAACAAACAATAAAAAAAAAAACATACAAACATCCGAATTGAGAACCTCCTCCTTTTTTAGAAGTCGGTTAAAAAACTACATTTTCGTACAACACTCAAGATCGGTACGGTACAAATCTTATATGGTTGTATTGAAGTGAAACAAAGACGTAGTCTGCAGTGATAAAACACGAAATATGTACGCGGGTACCAGGATCGCAAGAGTACAGCGGGGCTCGGTAGTACAAATAATAAACTCTGCTACCAAATCGAGTGGCTTGAGTTATGTGAAAAGTTGTCCGACCCCGCACTGGCGAACATTCGGGAACGCGCAGTTATGGACAATGGAAGAGATATCGTATTGATCCGTTCGCTGTTTGAGATATGAAAAAAAAACTTTTTACAAAAAATAAAACCGACTTCTAAACAAAAAAACCAAAAAGTATAAAATAACTTTAATTTCGGAACTCGGTGTTTTTGGTTGCTTTTTTGTTGTTGAACACACCGACTTCCGAAATTAAAGTTATTTTATACTTTTTGGTTTTTTTGTTTAGAAGTCGGTTTTATTTTTTGTAAAAAGTTTTTTTATTTTTCACTTTTTAGTGGTACCTACACCCCCTCCCCTCCCCCACCTAAACGAACCAATCACATTGGTGTAAAAAAAATCGTACTGCTCCTTTGCGGAGTAAGCTAAGAGGTCGTCAATGTAGGCAATGTAGATATTTTTTTTAGATTTTTCGAAAACCGCTTGGTTGATTTCGATAAAATTTTCATGGGACCATTTGGGAAGTATACCCTTTCCAACAAAAAAAGAATTTTTCAAATCGGTTGACAAGCGACGGAGATATGCGCGAACAAACAATAAAAAAAAAAAAAAAAAAAAAAAAAAAAAACATACAAACATCCGAATTGAGAACCTCCTCCTTTTTTAGAAGTCGGTTAAAAACAAAAGCGTGTCGTTGGTGTGTTTGTTTTGTTTGAGTTACTGCTGGAATCTGTTTTATATTTTTTTAAGTTAAATTTATTCAACCTGTTCTGTGTTGTTCTGTTAAATTTTATTTTCTTTCCTGATAGATTTTCATTTCCACGAAGGGAAAGTTCGTTTATGAGTGTATTTTACCTAATTTTACAGCAGCCAGTTTTATCATATGATGTGGATGAGGTTAGGTTTGGTTTGAGGTGGCTATTTCATGAATTGGCAAACCAGTATGTGGAATGGCTGAGTAATTTATACAACAACTAATTCAATGATTTCGCTGCAACATAATATGTCGTATATTTGAAATAAGTATGAGTTGATGTACATGTATGTATGTGAGTGTCTTCTTTGTTGTTAAAAGCTTTATATATATTTCTCTTTCTGGGACAAGTGTGTAATTGATTGCAAAAAAAAAAACCACAGACATCATTTTAAGTAATCTGTCGACATTTAAATATGTATATATTATTATCATGAGGCCGCCAGTTCAGAAACAATACCTCCTTTGCTAGTTGGTATTGCAGTAAAATCAAAAGTCAAAGACGAAAAGAATGTCATATTTATTTCTTAATTGATTTTACTCATATCAAATATCAATCAAATATAAAATATTTGCTGATTATTTTTTATGGTCATTTACGATCGTTTATGGTAATCGTCTATGAAGTTACTTCTGTTTTCACTGTTCTGTCTAAGTATTAATCTTGTTAATGGCAGTCTTGTATTATTATTTTCTAATTATTTATTGGAATGTGTTTTTGGAATAGTTATTTACTGACTGACTTGATGATGATGATGAAACAAAGAAATATGATCGGAATATCATATTTCTACTGCTGGTTTCTTTAAATGATTTAATAACATAACAACCTTGTGCCAGTAATAAAAAATAAATAATAAAAAAAAACTGCAATACGATGGATTTTTTTTCCAAATTGCATTTAATAGTTTTGCCAATTAATTTTAAAAAGTGAAAAACATCGAAAGTAATGCAAAATTTCAAATATAATGAACAAGAGAATCAATCAGTTCAAAATGATAATTGAAATGTAGATTTATTATTTCAGCAAAATCCCAGAAAAAATAGTCAGACACCACGCCAGACGCGAATTTTCAGTATAAATATAAATAAATTTTACTATTTATCTGAACACTTGCCTCTGTGCAGTCGTCATTTACAAGATACTATATCGATGAGTTAAAAAAAATCAAGATATTGATCAAACACATGGCCAAATGTGTAAAAGATACTAACACATTGGCATTATAGTGATTGACGGCACTAAAGTATGCTTCCTAATGCCTGCAACTTTAATAATATCACAATAATAATAATAATAATAAAAACTAAAACTAATACTTGAAAATATTTCATTTTTATCATAGTAACCCGAGGAGTCAATAAAAAGAATCTTAGTTAAACAATTCAAATTTATTGACAAAAAATATTTCACATTTATAATTTTAAACAAAATTAATTGCCCACCACTTCCAGCATACATACATCAGCACTCGGTACACTCGCCGCCATAAATAATAAGTGAGAGACCGGAGGCGCCGCGGATACGTAACAAAAAGTAACAAACAGATCTCTTAAATAAAGAAAACACGGGCATATGTTAACATCTGTCGGCTATACTCGACTGTACAAGGTACACATGCGAGCAGTATAAGGGTTCCAAGTTTAAATATCGCGCGTGCCGACTCGCTGACGTGTAGTTTTGAATTTAGAACATTCGTTTGTTGCGAAAAAATTGAATTCAGTTGGTGCTTTTTGCAGATTATGGCTGTTATTTGCTCATTAAATCTCCTAAAACGCCCGCCCGTCACTGCTTCCTAGTCTATTAGCTAGTAAATAGAAATGGCGCAAAAAACTCCCCAGCAACACATGTGTCTGTTACGTTATAAGAACTTGATTTTTTACAATAGTACTTATGCAAAGTAATTAATATGTAAATAATATAACAGAGGAAAAAAAGTGTCCAATATGGAAAACATAAATCACTGAAAATCATCGTAAAGAGTAGATTAAGCCAATAAATAAAAACGGATTGACCTATACATAGCCAAGCGTTTTTGTATGTATTCATTCATAAGTATTCATTTGCAAAACGGTAGTAGGTATGGAAACCAACAAAGCATAATAGTGTGCAGGTATATACATAAATATCGTAAATACTAATATACGTACATCACTCGGTTAACATCTTCAATTTTAAATTATTTTTAAGCTAAAGTGTATTTGTCAAATTATTTTGTTTATTTATCTAATGTACAAACATTATTATCATTGACATCTGTCACGCCACACTCGAGTGTACAGTAGCACACAAAAGCGCGTGTCTCGAATTAGATTTTTTTATAGTACGATTATATTAAATAAACATTTTTCTTTCTTTTCTTTCTTTCTATTTGTATGATATGTGACTATTATAATGGTTTCACATAAATGACAATCCAAAACAATGCAGCTTCTTAGTAATATTTTTTTTAGTAATTCCATTTATGAAAAAAAAAAAGAACAGACTGCTTTCTTAATAAACTAAACGATTTTTTACTTATTTCTGTACAAAAAAAATTAAGTTGAGTATTTCTCAAATAGTTTCAATACTTGGAATTAAAGAAGGATTTGAAAGTTCCGTCCCGCAGCGAGATGAGCAGACGACATTGCTGCTATCGTGGGTAGAGCTTGGATTAGGCTGGCGCAGGAACGTGGGGACGATTGACTGGAGTCTCGGTCGTTGTTCGAACTGCTCGTTGGGAAGAAAATGAAAGTGGACTGTATCTTGAAACAGACTGGTGTATTGCCGTTTCTAATACATGTAACTGTCCCGGTCAAACATAGAAATTTAGTATTCGAGTGTCGTCCGTTGCTGTGGTCTCCGAGAAAGCGAGTGCTGCTGGTCGGGCCGCCACACCCGCTCGCTCGCTGAATGTTGACGCATAGCTCGATCACGCCGCCTACGCGTGCCGTCTGCGTGTTTGTTGCGTGCTATTCCCAACAGTCGTCCACGCTGCATGGCCCCTAGAGTTGTGGTGATATCCCATTGCACCCGGATATCGCTGAAGAAGCAGGAAACCCGGAGGCAGGCAAAGAAGAGGGAGCCCAGAAGTGGGGCACAATGGATGGGTCGCGAATGTCATGCGTAGCAGTTCTCACGGTTCACCCATCAAGGCGAAAGTAGGTGCACAGACGAAGTTTTTAGTGGGTGCAAGCCCCACATAACCACGTCGTCTCCCTGGATGGCATGCCATGCGTGAGGCATTTTCTTCACTCAAACAAAAAAAAAAGGAATGTGGGGATTGACTCAAGAAAAGAGAGGCCTATGCTCAGCAGTGGGCAAAATCATGCTCAGGATGGATGGGTAGATGGATTGAAAGTTCTTACCTCAAAATACATAATTATGTACTTCAGAAATCGGCCCAAGCACTTTAAGTGTACATAATTATGTACATTAATATTACACTCTTACATACTTATGCTAAGTAATTAAGTACCTTAATATATGATATTTAACATTCTCGTCCTCTTTATAATATTAAGTAAAATAAATATTATAAATGGCTGCCAACTACAACTAACAATACAATACAAACTATAAATAACGCGAACATGAGTCTGAACATGGATATACTGTGCACCGTGCATTGACAGCTCGTTATTGCTTATATTTAATTAAACTGTTGAGCTGTTTGTAAATAATTCTTTTTTATTTAACATATCTTCTACTTTATACCGTATCATGCTCGAAATAAATGAGACACGGAACTTTATATATGTAATTAGCAGAAAATGACCAGATTTCAGAAAAGGGACCGAGGAATTCTTTTATACTAATAAAATCAAAATGGTGGACTATAACTATATGGTTGTATATTTAAATCAGACATTATTTTGAGGTAAGTACGATACGATTAACCTGATAGACAATCCTTTTTTCTTCTGTATGGGAACTCATCAAATGGCTTGAAGGGAGTGTCAGACTCTTACTGACTAAAACCCACCTTTTTTTTTTTGGATGGGAAATCATCAAATGACTTCTCCCGCTCTGGGCGGAGCGGAAGGGAGTGTCAGACTCTTACTGACTAAAACCCACCTTTTTTTTTTTGGATGGGAAATCATCAAATGACTTCTCCCGCTCTGGGCGGAGCGGAAGGGAGTGTCAGACTCTTACTGACTAAAACCCACCTTTTTTTTTTTGGATGGGAAATCATCAAATGACTTCTCCCGCTCTGGGCGGAGCGGAAGGGAGTGTCAGACTCTTACTGACTAAAACCCACCCGTGTTCCTGCTTGTGTCCTTTGCGTTCCAGGGCCGCGGTGACTCTTTCGAACAAATTCCGCAACCCTAGCAGGCACTGATCCTATGGGGCCGCGTCTTTTTTGCTGACAGCTCTTTGAGGCGCGCGTGGAACACGACGCGCCGTCGACTCGGGCCTGGTTGCTATCAGACGGCGAGCCACCCATAGCTCGCCATCCGCAGGCCCGCGCCTACGGTGGCCGGGAATCGCCCTGCGTTTCCCGACGCCCGGGGCGTCTTCTCCTGTTGCGGCGGCTGGAGAGAGGGGCTTCCCTCTCTCGCACGCGCTCCGCCTCCTCCTTCGCTAGCATTACTGCTTCGCAGAAGGAGGCGGCCGCCTCCCATGCCTCCTCGCTCCCGACCATGGCTTGAACCAGGGCCGGACGCGAGAGGTCGCCGCCGCCGATCGCCTCGGTGAGGACACGGCGGTGCTCCGCCCAGGCAGGGCAGACCTCCACCGTGTGCTCCACCGTGTCCTCCGGGCGAACCACACAGTGATGACACCCGGACGTGTCCTCCCGCTGGATCCGACACAGGTACCTCCCGAAACAGCCGTGTCCGGTGAGCACCTGCGTCAGGCGGAAGGTGAGGACGCCGTGGCGTCTCTCTAACCACTCCTCAAAGAGGGGACTTATCGCCGCAATGGCGGCGTGCCCAGACTAAAACCCACCTGTGATCCTTCTAGTGTCCTTTACGTTCCAGGGTCGCGGTGACTCAATCAAACAAATTCCGCAACTCTAGCAGGCACAGACCCTATGGGGCCTCGTATTCTTTGCTGACATCTCTTTAAAGCGCGCGCGGAACACGACGCGCCGTCAACCCGAGCCTGGTTGTTATGGGACGGCAAGCCACCCATAGCTATTTATTTATTTTATTTTTTTATTATCAGATGGATAAATGCTCTTGACTCTAGTCTAGTACGCAGGTGACAGAGACTAAGTCGACGTTGGAATGAGCTTACCCAAAAGAAGCCTGTTCACTCTCACTTTGAAGAGATCAGGGTTGAGCTCGCCGTCCGATGGTAAACAACTCTGACATAGACATTTGAACACGCCTGCCCAGAGAGGTATCATTGAGATCAGAAGTTCTCCAAATTATTGCCATTTGAATGTATATATCCGTTTATAGAGCTCTTGTAGCTGTAGGTTCCTGATGTCTTACAAATTACGACACATGATTACATCCTTTCTGAAAAGGACTCCACCAAAAATCATGAAGCTAGGCCTCTTTCCAGGAAATGGCCTCACAACAGACCCATTTACATGACATAAATAGAGGGATGAAACGAATGCTTCTTTTAAAACCCCTAGAGCTATGTAGGGACTTCCGCACCCTCACAAATAATGTCTAAAACTGGGATCGTGTGTATGTTTTTTAGGTCATATATATTTGGACAGCTCATTTAGACCCTAATGGGCGAACGTTCTTGATATATAGTCTAGTATGACGTATACTAAAATAAACATTTATACATTGTCTTCCATAGCCAACATGAAAAAAAAAATCTTAGAGAAATGAATTAAGCTGGTCTTGAAGAATCACATTTATAGTAGTAGTTGTTACCAGAAAAAAAAAGAAAACGTTAAATTTTTGAAAAAATATTTGGATAGCTTTTTTTTGCTCCACCAAATTTTATGAAAAACCAAAATCAAATCAAATACAAGAGTTTAGAGGTTGTGTCTCAATAAGCTGTATTTATTCTGTTCAGTATTCGTTTTTTTCGTTAGCGTGATAAAACTCAAAAGAGTTGAAGCCATCTGCACATTCCAAAGCATAGATCTTTATGGAGAAGAACATACAAGGAACTCCACGGACACTCGAGCACGGCAATATAGTAGTAGTAGCACTTATCTCTGTGTAATTTACTATCTTTTTTTACGGTTAGTCTACTAGCCGGTATTAAATGAGACTTATTTAAAAAAAGCTTATCTGTTTCGACAATTCTCCTTAAAAAAACAGTATTGAATAGTTTTCAGTGTTTATAGCCAACAGAACGTGTATTTCGTTCACTCCAAAACACGTACATATAAGTCAAACTAATTGTATTGTAGCTAATTATAAAATTTCCTGTAAAGGTAAAAGCTGATCAGCTGAAATAAATCCTAACATAAAGACTCAAGGTTCATTTCGCTTTGTTTGAAAAACTCCAATTGGTCGTTGTTTACAGACAACACAAATCAAAAAGCAATAAAAATGCATTTTATATGTTCCATTTAGGATTTGTTTCCTCCAATAAACGGTTGAACATCGTTAAGTGAAGTTAAATACATCTGTACCATTAGACTCTTTGTTTTCAACTATTTTTGGTGATTTGTTAGTGTTGGGCAGATACGGACATCGTAAATACGAAAAGTATTTGATCATTGAACTTTAGGAATCGTACACTGGATAAGGTAAATAGCGATAAACCTAGTCAAGATGTTATTGTTTCCTGATAAACTGCATAATCAGCCTTTTAATGTTCCCACTGCTGAGACGCAGGCCTCCTCTTTAGGAGAGGGAATGGGCCGTAATCCACCACGCGGGCCCAGTGCGGGTTGGTGAATGTCACATGTCTTCTAATTTTTGGTTCTAGGACATGCCGGTATCCTCACGATGTTTTCCTTCACCGTTTGAGAGGAGTGATGATGAAATTAATTACACAAAGTAATGCGCCTGGCTGAGTTTGAACCCGCGACCTACAATTCGTAAGTCGGGGCCGTTACCACTCCGCCACCACTGCTCTTGGTAAACTGAAATATCTGCAATGACAAAGGAAGTGTAGGCAGTTAAATTCTAAACAAATCGAAATAAATGCCTTTATCGAGTTTGGCTAATGCTTCTTTACTCTCTGCCAAATAAATCTTGATCCTGATGCTCAATCTTTCAGTATTTGCGATGGTATTTAGAACATTTTCTATATGAATAGGCTCTATATTATTATTATTATTAATATGTGGATGTTCCCGCAGTTCTGTTCAAACCTTAGGGAAATACAGGAGGCGACAAAATATAATATCTGTCATGTTTGTCTATCAATCCAGGTAACATACACATTACATACGAAACGCATCGTACACAAAGGCACAACTATACTAGTAATTTTATAAACACAATTTCCTTATATTGCACGCACTACATAAATTTATTACCCACATATACAGCCCCGTTTCACACAATTAAACACAGAACTTGCAAATTGAATGAAAATAACCTCACCAACATCAGCCAAAGGAATTACACAAATAAACAAAAGAAAAACAAGACAAAAAAACAAAAGTCAGCTCCCCTCAGGAAAGAAATAAAAAAGACAGTCGTAAAGAGGGTGTAATTACCAATAAAGTCACCTGCACCTGAGCCGCCATGCCATGGAAAATATACCTTTGAGACAACTTTTGTAATGCTCAACTTGTACCAACATACATATGTATTTTGAGTTTATTGGATTTTTTGTGATTGACTGTACTTTTAAGTCAGAGTTATAGCTATGATGCAAACAATAAAATGTTATTGGGCAAACTTTCACGCTTTATTAATAGATAGATAAAATCATTTGCTCAAATCAGTACAAAAAACACAAACCACAATTAAATTTTAATAAAGCTAAGCATCTTAACAAAAAAAGAAGAAATTATCACAAATAGGTACTTAAATAAAAAAAAATACTCTAAGTCAAGAAAAAAGATAAAATCAAAAGTTATTTATTCAAGCTAGGCTGCCAGCACTTTTTGAACGTCAAACTTTAGATATAGACAGTCCCCCAAAACGCCCACCCGTCACCACTTCCTAGTGTTCTAGCTGGGAAGAAGAAGTGGCGCAACAAACTCCCCAGCAACACATCTGTCTATTGCATTTTAAGAACTTGAATTTATACAACAGCATGCCAAGTCATTAATACATGACACAGGGGGAGAAAAAAATACGAACATGGAAAATATTAAATCATTTCACTACTTATATAACATTGTAAAGTAGACAGAAAAACATTAACATAGTTCTGTGTGCATTGGAAGGTTGCATCAAATGGGAGTTCAGCTGATAATAAGCATAAGCATAATCAGCCTTTTAATGTTCCCATTGCTGGGACAGAGGCCTCCTCTCTTGGAGGGGGAATGGGTCGTAATCCACCACGCGGGCCCAGTGCGGGTTGGTGAATGTCACATGTCTTCGAATTTTTGGTTCTAGGACATGCCGGTTTCCTCACGATGTTATCCTTCACCGTTTTGAGAGCAGTGGTGATGAAGTTATTTACACAAAGTAATGCGCCTGGCTGGGTTTGAACCCGAGATCTACAATTCATAAGTCGGGGCCGTTACCACTCGGCCACCACTGCTCTCACGTCAGATAATCCAACACTGATATTTTGCTGGATCCCTGTCGTAGCATACGGACAACGAACTGTGGAAGACGAGATATGCTTGTGTTACAGTGTTGGTGTGATGTGTGCGGAATTAATGTCAGAGATCTACCTGCAAATAGTAACTAAATTATTATTAATTCATGCTGTAGATCTTCAAGTTTTGCACTGGGGGAATTGATCTCCTTATCCGAGTCTGTGGCACCTTTGCACTGAAACTGATGTTCTGATTGAATTTATACGCCTTAAACCTGAACTGGTTATGGTTCCTAAGTTGAATCACATCCAATTAATATTTGTCATAAAACCACTTAATAATAAAGAACGCAAAGGCGCTCTCTGAATAAATAACATAAGCAGTAATGTATTTAACATTAATACATTTGAAAGAAACGCACTCAAGTTTATAATTCCAGAAATTTGACTCACGAAGACAAATTGGAACTTAAATTTGAGAACGAGCGTGTACCGAAATAACATTTTGTACATGTCTCATTGAAATGGAGTAATTTTTAAAACTCCCTCTCCCCCTAACAGTGATTTTAGTAATGTTTGATGTCCAACATTTGTCAATGTTCATGGTTTATTTTTTCTATAAATACACGAGTCACCCTTGTTGTTGTAAGAAAGATGGGGGATTTGGCAAATTCTTGAAATCTTGAGTGTGGGAAATTCGAATTAAAAATTTTAGGGAATAATATTATTGTTTTGATTTTAGAAATAATGTAAATTGCATATTTTTAGAACAGCCATCTTGTTACATTTTAAAAGTACTGTAAAATGTGGAAGCAGCATATTAGCAACTAATGTTTTGCGGTTCCGTAGATTTTCAATTTGTTTTATATTTAGTATGGACTTAGATTAATCATGGGCAATTGCCCATTTACGTGAGTAAACAAAAATCTGAATGAAAATTCGGATTTAACGATAACATTTCACATATAGATAATATTTCCAATGTCGCTCAGAATGAACAAAAAATATCCCCGCATAGGGAAATAATCCGTAAAATTTGCTTCGCTTAATTCGTTTGTTCCAGTTATTAAAATTGAAAGCTTTCAATTTCAGTATGATTGCAAATCCTCTAACTAAAAGGCCGGAACTAAAACAATAATAGTTCAATACATTTTTTAAATATTTATTTCCAGAAAAATCATAATTGATTAATGATTCATTTTGCTTTTATCATAATAACTCATAATTGGGTCTAATATTGCTCTGCTGCACTAATTATATTTTATTGATTACTCTAAAACTTAACAATAACTAAGTCTACATTATCATCTTCCTGCCCTTACCTCAATTGATTTCACTTCGCAATTTATCTTCGTCCATACCTCTCTAATGAACGTAAAACTAACTAATACAGTCACGACACTAAAAAAGAAACACGGTAACTCAAATTAAATTCAACAAAAAACTCAGTTTCGCAAACTAATAATCGTATTAAGAAATTAGACGTACAAAACTCGAAGTCGAGTTAATTCCTCGTGACATAAATAAAAACGAAACGAGAAGCATTCCTTAGGAGGGGGAAATAACAAACATATCTCTCGAAGTAAGAAAACAAACAACGTATGTTAACATCTGTCGGGAAGCATGGGCTAAGGCGAAAGGCGTACACTTGATGAGTTATAGCTTCTCATTTTAGTGAGTTTTAGTTCTTTTAGTTCAGTGCTGAAGCTGTTTTTGAGGAGTTTTTGAAGTAGCGGTGATTTTACTCAGGAATAATTTTTGTACTGGTTGATCAATAAGACACTTAAGAACAAAAAAATGTACAGCATAAATCAGCTATGCTAAAGGAAAAATACTATATTTAAATCACAGTTTTTTTTTTCTACTCTCTCTGAACTTATCACGGTAAGACAAAAAAACTGTGTATTTATCTGACTTACATTCTGGATAAGACACCACAAAATAAAATTGATTTGTCGACCGTCTCAAAAAGACATTTCTACGCGACTGTACTAAAATTCCCGAAATTCAATACGTCAGTGTTGATTGCAGTTAATTATAAAATCGTCCCCTCTTATTGTCTGTTCTATTTTCGGGAGCTCTTACCCTTCCTGTTTCACTTCAATTTCAACTTTATCTTCATTGATTACAGTTTGTTTTTGTAAAGCTGGATTAGCCATATTAAAGTTTTTTAATGTACACAAATCTTAAATCAAATCTAAATCAGCTTTGACGCTAAGAGTATTACTTCCGCTAATAAAATGGTATTCTTTATGACTGAAGCCAATGAACCATGTAGATGTGACCTTTTCATAAAGTTAAACTGTGGTTTGATTAGTTTTGTATCGGTCTGTTACGTAAAAGGGTCGGAACTAGGGAATGCATAGTTAATGGGTTATTTACTTACTGAGTTCCGGCCTTTTGAGACTTGAATTTCTTACGTAACACGATTTTGGTGAGATTATACCGATCCTGTTGCCATTTTGAAATTGTTGGCTATGTGGTTTTGAATTATTACGTCAAAGATGACGAGTTTACAGTCGTCAAAAAACGATTGAGAGATAAAACATGTATATACGACTAACGACGGCTCACTTTAGATCCTATATCCTCTTGCTTCTTGAAGCCGCCCACAGTAGTCCTCTATAATATGTTGGAAAGAGAAGTATTGAGCTTCACTTCTAAACTCTACGTCATTCCAATGCTCGTTGCCTCTGCCAACACGATGCATCATCAGGTTTGACGGGAACAGCCACGCTTCTGTTTATCCTTCAACATTTTATAGCCGGCACAAAAAACAAAAGAACTAAACAACATCAAAATAACATTTACTAAAATCATCGAAATATCCATTGGATGACCAGCATTACAAAATTGGTCCTGTTTCAATATTATCTGAGGAAAATCTGACAAACCTCAAGGGTGAACCCTTGAGGTTTGTCTTCAATTTTATTATCCTCACACAAAGACTTTTAATTAATGCTATGAAAATCTAAATTCCTGGAGCATTGTTGCAAAAATGTTAGCACTTTAGCAAGCTCTGCTTTGTTACATTTCACTCTGTTTGTACAATCCTTTTGAAGTTTTTAATTGTCTGAAGTGTGAGTGGCTTAGAATGTGTTTGCGTTTTTTCTGTGCAAATGAGAGTATTTGTAGAATTAACATAGTATGTAGAACTAAGTTAGTGAAAATAATTGAGTATTTGTGTATGATCTTTTGTTATCCTGTTTACTCTATGAATTGTTGAAGGTAATTTAGCTGTAGTTCGATTTATCTGAAGGCAAACCCAGAACCAAAAGAAAACCAGAACCAGAATAAAACTGAATAAGAGATTAGGCACAAGGAACATAGATAGCCCAAGAGCCAGGTAGACCAATATCCTGATCAAGAAAACAGGAAAGAGTGAATGCAGGCCCAAGGCAGTGAAAATAGGCATGCTATAGACGAGACCACATTAAATATCTATAACATCCAATGGTGATTATAAATTACGACTTTCAAAGTTTGTGTGTAGCAAAGAACAACTAGTAATACGACAAATCATCTGAAGTTATACATAGGTACATATATTTTTGGCGTAATTCAGATTGCTTACAACCCAACAACATATAAATACAACACTACTGAAACTTTGAGGCAAACGACCACCATAATGCTAATGAAGGCAATTACACAAAAAAGTTAATTTTAAATAAAGGATTCCAAATTAACATAGTATAAAAAAACCTTTAATAAAAGAAATAAAGCTACACAGTACAACGTTCATTGTGTTGCCAGGGTTGAAACAATGGGTGACAAACTGCTTAATGATTTGACTCCAGAAAGACAAGCTTGATTTGAATTTTATATCCACCAATTTCGTTTGGTATAATTTATATTTAAGAAACGGTATTAGCACGAATTCTGAATAGAATGGGACAATCTTGACTGTGAAGAATTATGTCTTTGGTTATATTTTCTATGGGAGGAGCTCGTGGCTAAAGAATAATAGCCGCACAGGTCGATCTTCAAGGTTAAGCAACGCTTGCCAAGGTTGGTCTGTGGATGGGTGAGCATCCTAACATACCAAGTTTCCTCCATGCTCCGGAAAGCACGTTAAGCCATTGGTCCCGGTTATCATTAGTAGATCTTTAGCAGTCGTTAAGGATTGTCAGAAGCCAGAAAATCTGACACCAGTCTTGCCAAGAAGTAGCGTGTTCCCCAGTTATCGGGTTGTGGAGGTCTGGTAGGCAGCCGCTCTACGTTAAATAATGGTATTCAGCTCAATCCGCTATGACTGGAAGCCGATCCCAATATAGTTGGGAAAAGGCTAGGCAGATGATGTTATATTTTCTACTTCTGTTTTCTATTTATAATCTACAATGATTCGACGATGCTTCTGTTTTAATTGTTTACGTATTTGTAGCACCTAGTCAGTGACTCTAATGACGATTTATTTGCATGAAACTTTTTATCTAAACTCCATGGACAGTTTAAAAAAAAATAAAGGATTGCTTATTTTATTTTCGTTATCTTTTCGTCGCCAACGAATTGAAAGTTAGTGAACTACATATTATCACAGGAACGCCACGCGCTGGTTAAATAATCTTTTGTTGGGACTCCGTTGAGAAATCCGCAGATAAGCTATTAACTGCCAGATTAAACACTTATTAACTTGGACGTGTTACTCCTGAAACGTATCTCTTTCAGATTTATGTACATTTTAATTGCGCCTTCACACGAGATTTCAACGTAACGTTTCAACGGACCACGGCCTGAATGCGAAAATCTCTTCCGTCCCTTTCGCTACGTACGGTACGCGACCTGCAACCCTTACGAAAATTATGTGCCATCCCTCTCCAACAGGCGCTCGGCAGGCACCGGGCGAATCCCTTATGTAAGTCAGTGCTTTCAGAGCTGCCTCCGCAAACGGACGCGCGCGCTCCAACAGAAAAAAAATCCCATCGACGATGCCGATATTCAACTTGTTCCTCACACCAAAAAATATCAGTGAATATTCTTGTGATGCGAAACTTTTATGAACTCGAGTGTACACAAGTGTGTCAAGTGGCCGTAAATTTTGTAACGGGAATGTCGTATCAAAATGAAAATTTCTTTCAAACTTACGCGCCGGGATTAAATAAGATTTATATCTGAAAACAACTGAGATTTTCGAGTTAATTTTAGATGCTCCTCGCTCATTATGCTCAGTAAAGTAATCCAAGCACGCGTTACTAAAGTCACCAGTGCCGTACAATTTATGCGCCAAACATCGGTTAAAGATAAAATAAAAATAGACGAGCATTAAGTAGGAACTTTAATATATGGAGAGACATTCGTTTTAACTAAGTGTCATAAAACTATTTGTCAGCGCGTTAATTGCTAAGTAGAATTAATGTTGACGTATTTAGTGAAAACTAGTAGAGTTGTAAAAGCGAATAAGTTGTGACAAGATGTTTAGATATTTATTAATTAGAAGATAGACATATGTAAATGGTTCGTTAATAAGAACAATACATTAAAGTGTTGAGTGACGATGAAAAGAAGAAGAGTGTCAAATTAAAATAGTATAAAAAATAATAATATTATAAACAAAATGGCCGGGGAATTGAAGAGAATAAAGAGGCATTCATATGTATTGAATGCAATACTGCTGTTCATCTCGATGATTTACGGTGAGTGATTGTATTTTGCTAACGTAGCGTTGACTTAATTAGAATACCCTTGATCTTTTAATTAAAATGTGGACTGATATAGTTACGGATGAATAACTGCAGCATTGGTAACAGTTACATAACATACGTATTATTTTACGACAGTACGTGAGTTATAATAAAATTTTCCGTGAATGTTATTGGATTTGCAATCAACTTTTTATTTATAGTAAATATTCAAGTGTTTTACAGCTTACTATTTGGGGAATATGGGGATGTAGATATGATTCACATGAGATATGCTGGCTATTAATGTTCAGCTAAAACTTGATATAAAAGCATGACAAAATAACTCTATATGAACAAACATACAACATGTCCGGAGGTCGACAAAAATATATTGCAAAAAAATCGTTAAATCTTGGCGTATGATATTTTTTATTATATAATATTTTTTTATCGTCATTTTTATTTTACTGCTTAATTTAAAACATTTATCATTTAAACAGAACTGGAACAAAGATGCAATCGTACCAAAATCCATTCGAGCAGATTGAAAACTTGTGTGCTCCGGCAATATTTCAGCGGGAGCGCGAAAAGACCAGGGCCGGATTAATTGCTTTTGTCAGTAATTACTTGGAGTAATGTAGTACTCTTTCAACATTAATCTCTAAAGGATAAGCTTTGCCGCTCACCCACTCATTCAAATTATGTTACTGTTACCAGTGTGAGTAATTATCATAATGATCCTAGTGTAGGACCCTGTGGTACACCTACACTTTTATTACCGACTTTGAAAGCGGCTGACAATTTGAGTCAAGTTTTGAGCGTTTAAATGAATGCCAGCAATGTGTAAGTTTTCTTATTATAAGTTAAAGTGGTGACCGAGTTTGAAAAGTTCATTAAATTGCTTCAATTGACTGTAGAACTTAGTCGATTGCATCATTTAGTTCCTAATGTGAGAAACTCTTGATTAAAGTGTAGTCGTACTAATATATGGGACTCATAAAAATATGTTAACCGCCCACAATGTTTTTGTCAAGTTTTAGACAACTTGATTTCATAACAAATTAAGTCAAAATTCCAACAAAAGTATAACAGAGAGTGCTTTGCACAAACTCATTAAATGGTTACTCACAATTTGATGATTCCTCTTAGGACTCTAAACGTAAATATTTATAAAGCTAAGCTGAAATAGATTAAAAAAATGTTTATATTTGTTATACTTAATCGTTCTTCAAACGTCTCACTAATTAATAAAACTCTTTAATAGCGTTTCCCTCTTGAAACTCTGGGTTTGAATGGACTCTTGAGGCCTCTTATCATGACCTTCCAACGTCTTCATATTGTTTGGTTGGTTGACTACTTATTGCAGTCACTTCACATCGTCATCATTATGATTTCGTTTTTTCATCAACGTTCTTAAGATAATAGTATATTTGTTAATTTTACGTTTCTTTTTTATTATAAAGAAACAGCTGAGTTCGGAATTGAAAGTTATTATCAGGTTAAATTGAAGCCCAACGTACTTCAAATTCAATGGGTTGGGCAGTAACTTTGGCAAAATTAATTAGCAGTAAATAGTCATTTTTATACTGTATTTGGTATACAAACATAAAGTAACACCAATGTTACAAATGCAACGATTAAAAGCTAAGTAAAGGTCTCGGAATAACATTTCTTGGAAAGAGACAGCGAGTTTGCTTAGTTACTACCTCCGAAGCCTCAGGCGGTACTATCGTGTTCGTTCAATCTACGCACAGTGACAGCCTGCAACGCTATCTCGACAGCTCGCTTACAAATACCATAGCAACCCACTTTAGCCTGTCTTATGCCCAGGGTAAGATAAACAGGTAACAGCTGCATTTGATCTTCTGTTTCAAGGAAATGAAAAACGGTGTATTGAAAATAGCTAAATTTATAAAATTGGATTCTGTAGCCAAAGCTGTCTCATACGAAATTAATAAATCCGTGTTGTCGTAAACCATTATAAAACTTATTCAATTTTAAGAGAGTTTTGAGCTGAATTTAATTATTTTGCTCTCTGGCAATCTGGAAACTTTTCAATTGAACAAGTAATTTTCGGAATCTTGTAACTTTTACTGAAGTGAGGAGCAGGGAACGAATTAAGATGGACTCATTCAGTGGGTCATGAATGAATTGGAATTAAAACACTTTTGTGAGTTTGGCGTCGCGGTAAAAGGTTTCTGAGCCCTGAACTTTACTCCAAATTTAAGTTTTCTATTGTGCTCGACGTTCCTTCTGATTTTTTTCTTATTAGCTAGGCTTAGGCGAAAGTAAAAAAAAAGCTTCCATTTAAAAGTAAGCCAAGAATAATTGTATACGAATTTTCTTCGAGAAAATTTATTGTTATTCGTTGACAAACTTTGAGATGTCTTTGAATATTTTACAGTGTTCTGTATTTTTTATTTTGTTGCCTTGGGATTTTTTTGTGTATTTAGTATGTATGTTTTTTATGTTGGTTTCAAAAGTCTGCAGTAAAGAATTGTTTGCCACGGGTGCTCTTACGAAGAGCGGACAATTCTTTGGAGTATACTTGACTACAACGATCATTAAAACAATGTTGTGTTTTTTCTAGACTTCTGAAAGGTGATTTGATGTCATATGAAGTCTTGTTAACCTAGTTAAATTAAAAGAATATCAACACTATTCATGTGAGCGAAATTATTGACAGCATCTATTTAAAAAGAATACAAAAAAGAGAGAGGGAGAATTAATACATGAAGAATAAAAATATTTAAAACATAATAAAGAGTATTTCATATTAAATTCCAAACATTTAATAAGGTACTGAAAAATCTATATTTTTTGGACTACAATATCTTTTCGCTTACCTTTGAATTTTATGAACTAAGTGAAACAGAAATAAAGTCAACAATTTTTGAGTCATATATGTATATTTAAAGAGGAATTCAATTCTATTCTAATACCTTCATAATTTTATTACAATATCTCTTCTTCTAAGCAAGACACTATAAATAGGACACACTATATCAGTATCGCAACATTTAGCTACTAACATATCGAAATAAATTGGTTAATGGTTCATAAACGGCCCCATTTCGTTGCCAACATAACAAAGATGATCCATTTTTCTCGAACCTTACAATCCGCAATTACAAACGTTTTACACAAACCACGTTTTGTTTCATTCCTTACTTCAAGCTGAAGTATTAAAACATCTTATCAAAAGCCAGATAATTCCATTGAATGTCTTCCTTTCAAGAGACACATTAAAAGTCTCACAAAATGAACAATTCAACAAGGCCGATCTTCAATTTGAATACAAGGAATAATGACCTTATTTATCCAAGTAATATAATGTTATCAAGGGGAGAAAAAAAAAACTATGAAAAAGCCAATTTCAAAGCAAGAGCTTATTGAAACTCCCTGTAAAATGGTAATGGAGAGAAACGTCGAAACGGCGCCCAAAGTCGTTGCTTCTGGATCATTGGATTTTAAACTTTAAAACGTGTGTATTAAGGTTGTATTTTGTTCGATGTTCTTTAATGCAGTGCGTACGGTTAGTGCTTCGATATTAACAGTATTTTTCAAATGGAAGTTTACAAAGTTGAAGTACCTATCTTTGGAAGTTTGGCAACGCATGCAATGTAGCTTCGAGGTTTTAGATGACTTTATGTCGCGACCCAGTGAACAATGGTCTCTCGGGTCTTAAAAACTTTTCATAGTTCACTATTTTAATGCTATGAAAATTGAATCATAAACATTGAGATGTTACTCCGGTTTATTCTCTTCAGATCTAAAAATCTGGCGAAGTGGTTCTAGAGCTTTTAACACCAAGAAAGCACTCTAAGATAACTCCATTCTGAATAAAGCATTTTATATTTGTTAAGGCATGAACACATCTCCAAGATTTCTTGCAATTTCCAGTTGAATATTTCTGAGGAAAATAGGGTTAGCGGTAATAATTCAAGCGGTGGGCTTTTGAATCCGTAACCTGTCAGTACTGATCAACACTTCACACCTTGGGTTCTGAGGAATACCGTTACTTGTTTGGCTTACAATATTCAATTCAATTTGGTTTATTTCAGCTAGAGAATTTGTAACACAAACTTTATTGTATTTAATTAACGGGTCGGAAATTCTGTCAGCGTGTATTTCAGTTTTGAATATCTTCAGCCGTATAACTATTATCACATCATCATGTTACGACCTAAATTTAAGAGTTCAGTAACATCTATACTAATATTATAAAGCTGAAGAGTTTGTTTGTTTGAACGCGCTAATCTCAGGAACTACTGGTTCGAATTGAATATTTCTTTTTGGGTTGAATAGACCATTTACCGTGGAAGCCTATAGGCTATATATCATCACGCTTAAGCCAATAGGAGCGGAGCAGCGATAAAGAATATTTTAAAATCGGGGATTCTACGGGGAGGAAGTTGCGGGCAGCAGCTAGTGTATTGATATATTAGCAAATACGTGAATACTTGAAGGTAGAATAAACAATTTAGTACTAAAACTGTATATTTGTTTTAAGGATGGGGTACCTATAATCAATTAATGACTTCTTCCGCTCTGGGCGGAGCGGAAAGGAGTGTCAGACTCTTACTGACTAAAACCTATCCTTGTTCATCTTAATGCCCTTTGCGTTGCGGTGACTTTCGAACAAATTCTGCAACCCTGGTGGGTTAAAATTTTACCTACTAAATAAACCTAGTGTATGGAAATTTGTTAATCGTTGTCCTGTCAGGGTTCTGTACCCAAAGAGTAACCAACGGAACCCTGTTACTAAGTCTCCACTGTCCATTCGTTCGTCCTTCCGATTGTCTGTCTGACAACGGGATGTATCTCATGAACCCTAATAGGCCAGACAGTTGAAATTTTCACAACGTAAGTACCTATGAATTTCTATTGCTATAAAATAAAAAACTAAGCACATTCCCCATACAAGAAACTATGTTTTTTGGGTTTTTAGTACGGAATCTTTCGTGTGTGACCAGTGTTGACCAGTTTTTTTGGCAAAAGTAGTGTGTTCATGTTTAAATATGAGTTTATATCTTCATTTATTATATTTTACATAAAAGCTGGTTAGATAGTAAGTATGTATAAGCTGAGTAAAAATGGAGGAGGGGATAAGAACTCACAGGGCATCGAAAAATTCGTCCACATCGCTATCAACGGGAAAAGTGTTGATAACACTGATCACAGTGCCATTTCTTTAATTAAAAAATAATTCAAACATTAGAAAAACATACAAAAAATAGGTTGCTTTTAAATACAAAACAATCCCAATAAAGACACCCTCATCAAACACACTTATCAAAGACACTGATAATCTGTACCCTATTACCTTAACCGACCCTAACGATTCAAAAGACGATAACCAAGACGAAGTATATATTTCATTGGCAGTCTATAAATCAGAACAGCCGATCCAAACACAAGATATTCCATATCCATTAAAATTAACGATGAGTTACATAGGAAGACGTATTGGAACCGTGTCGGTGCATTAAAGCTTGCAACATTTCCTTTAAAACAATAGTACGATTCGGGTCAGTGATTTTTTTTATCCATTGGCTAAATTATTGTGTATTTATAATAATTGAATTAGTGAGCGTCATGAAGTGATTTATTGGATTGTCCAATAAAGTTAATTGGGCGAGACTAATGTTTATGACCGTGTCATTTGTTGAAGTAGAATAAATTATTATAATTATCTCTCTTGCGTAGGGAAGACCTTCACCTTTACGACGGTGATTTTTCTGAAATAATTAAGGGTATTAATAAATTTCTCATGATCTGATTGATTTGGGAAATTAAAATAGAACAGAATTGTGATTGAAGCTGTGCCATATTTTCAATCTCATGGTTTATATTTATGAAAACTTAAGCTTTTTCCCGCAGCCATGCCTCGCTCGTGTTAGTAGATTTTTGCAGAAAAAAGCTAGCCATAATAGTTTCCAGAGTCTCATCTATCTCTGTACCGAAATTCATCAAAATCAATTCAGTTATTCAGATATGTGAAAGTGTAATAAACAAGAAACACATTTATAATGTTAGTTAGGTTGTGAGAATACATATATACTGTCAAATAACAATTACTTTGTTCCTTGAAGCTGATGAAACATGAAACTGACCTATTTCTGAACAAAATACTGTGTATAGGATTACTTACAAATATTACTATAGTTCGCTGTACTGTAGAAACTTCAATAGGTAAAGCTTCATTTAGGTCGACATTATTGGCTATGTATGATAGAAGCCTAGATTATGTTACCTTGATAAGAAGCACCTTTAATATTGTGGCACAGGGGATCTCTATGGGATATAATACTTTACACAAGCCGATAGGAAAGGCTTGGCCTGCTATATATATTTAAAGGAATCTTAAGAATTGAACTTGATTTAAGAAAAGGAATTTATTTATTTTAGGCCATGATCTTCGGCTTCAAAAGATTGGAACACTTAATTATACATGAAAACCGTTTCTTTTTCCTATATATGTAGTTAGCTATGTACGTCCACGATATGACAGTTTTACGAGTTAGTTGAAATACAACACATAACTATAGTATTTGTAGAAAAACGTCTTAACCAATACTCTTGTATGGTTTTACTCAGTTCTAGGTTGTGGAAGAGAAGAAGGATAGGCAGTAGTTTGATGAAATAAAATACTGGTACTTAGCTGCTTTCGACAAGACAGGATGCAACCCTAATATACTTGGGAAAATAAACGGCAATTTTAGTGTATTTGTCTATACTAATATTATAAAAAGGAAAAATTGGATTGTTTGTTTGTATTGAATAGGCTCCGAAACTACTGAACCGATTTGAAAAATTGTTTCACTGTTGGAAAGCTACACTATCCACGGGTGACATAGGTTATATTTTATCCCCATATTTCCACGGGAACAGAAACTATGCGGGTGAAACCGCGGGGCGGGGCTATTAGAAAATAAAAACACATTCACACGACGCTATCGAGAGTGTTAAAAAACTCGCACAAAGGCCACATTATCACATCAGCTCTTAACACAAAAGTACAGGCAGCCATTAAAAAATGTTTTGGATAATTCGATCTCGTTTCACATTGCATCAACATTCATCGCCTGTTATCTGAAATTACTTCCAACAATATAATAAATGTGAGACAAAACGATGCAATAACAAAACAAGAGGCCAAAAGTGAAACAGCCAATATCTCGTTGGAACGATCAGATAAATACTGGAGCTACAAAAAGTTATTCAATCTAACACACACGTTTGTAATGTGCAAGTTTTGTGGCGAATGCTACCAAATTGAACAGCATGGTTCCAAGGAGAAAATTTATTTTGTAGACTATCTGTAATTTGCGTGAGTGTCCAATATTTTTCTATAATCTAACTGACGGACTAAACATAATCATGTATTTTTTACTCAGGAAACATCCCTATTGTACATCACCCCATTTTGACAGTTCCTTTGATCAGTGACCTACCATTAGAACGTCATTGTGCAGTCATTGCTTTTAATATCTCGGTCATCAAAACGTATACCACCACACCACCACCACCACCACTCCACCACGAACCCTCCACGTCCTCCACGTATCACTACCTCTCTCTTTAATCGTTTTTATTTGCGTTCTATGCTTTTTGTTTTATAATTATTATTGTATATATTTATGTATCATGTATTTATTGTATATATAATTAGTACACCTAAGACTACCTACAGTACTGTATTTCCTTTTTCTCTTTTAAATCCATCCAAAGGTTGTCTTGAAAAGATCGCTTTTAGCGGTAAGGCGACCCATTGTGTCACCCTATTTAATGTTTTCTTTGTCTATATTTTCTGTAACTTGTATGGTGTACAAAATAAAGAGTATTCTATTCTATTCTATTCTATTGACCAACCAATGATCGACCATTATGAATTTAGCAGATTACGAATTTTTAGCAAAATGTCAATGGGATCGTGTTGGAATGACGAATTTATAAAATTAGCAGACTTTGAGAATTTGTGAATATAGTAAAATTAGCAGACTTTGAGAATTTGTAAAACGACAAGAACAGTAAGCAGGGCCCTACGGCCCCTGCTTACTGTTCTTGTCGTTTTACATCGATAGCTTGTTAAAAGAGTGGAAAGGTTTCTACATTATACTCTACATATATAATTCTAATAACATCATGGATGTATTCATGTTAGAGTTAGGCAGAAGTGTATTTCTGTATTTAATTGATACACCAACAAAAGTGAATGCCCTTCGTTATTTAATCTATACTTTTTATGTTTCATTCTGTTTCACGCTTTGTCTCATATTAACACTGTATTTGTCTACCCTATTTTCTGTTTCAACATGAACGAAATTTTTTCTCTACTTAGTCTTTCATTTTGCTAGACTTATGAAAGGCATAGCACACAATATAGTCGGAACGTCTGTCTGTCCCAGTCAAGCTCGTTTACAATTAAACAAAAATGTTGGCAAGTCTCATAGAAGCGTTGTCGACCTAAAAATCTCCCGAGGCTCGTCCAAGCCAATTATTGTTAAAACGTTCTCAAGAAATGTGTGGCTTTAGTCTTCTCCACTTTAAGTTAAGGTCAAAATAAAACGTAATACAATTAAGGAAGAGAAATTGGGGTGATTTATTTTTGGAATTGGTGAATATTTTTGTGACACTCAAGTAAATATTTTTAAAAGTATTTATTTTGTACTGAACTTTTTTTTTTGTTGCTTTACTTGCAAGACGTGGGTGGAAGGAACAGTGTTTTTTTCTTAGAGTAATGGCTCCATCGATGAACTTTCGATGATTTTGCCAATGTCAAGGTTCCAAAGAGTAATCATTGTCGGTTCTCATTTAAGATAGGTGTTTAATAACGACTATTGAACAGATTTTGTTGAGATGCAAGGTTTGAGGCATTTTGAATAATCGATGACTTCAATAGGACGGGAAAACAATGCTTATTTTTTGGGATAAAATAAGTGACTACCCTCTGACATTAAGGCCTGGTCTAGACTCGCGGCAGTATGTCAAGCCAAGTTCAAGGAAAAAGAACAAGCGGATATAACTTTTAGTTGAAGAATAAAAATGGCGGTTTGACATATTTCCAATACAGAATTTAGTGTCGAAGCATAACTTTTTTCTTCACATAACGATTAAAAGATCAACTTCACGTGATAGTGTAGCGTTCAAACAGTGACAGAATTTCCGTGATCGGGTCAAGAGTTTCTAAGATGACGTTTTACAAACATACTAAACACCTAAAAAACCGTAGTTAAGATAGTGAAAATATACAAATGTTTTAGACATATGTAAATGTCGCAATACAGAAGTTATTTTTAAACCAAGTTATATGGCTTGTTTTAATTAAACGCACATCATAATCTTAAGATAAATTTTAGGCAGTTTTTTTTATATATTTTCCCTACTAATATATTCCAAGGCCTGTCTTTTACGTTTATAACCACGACTGTAACCTAAACAAAGACCTTGTTAACTCAAGTAGGTACAGAATTATGTTTACTCGCTCGAAGGCATTCAAAATATGACAAATGTGTTACTAACTCGCTATTATGTAAGAGGCCTAATCTTTAAGAGATAAGGAACAAGGCAAATTGAATTTGGCTGACATTGACATTATTAATTAAGGCTCCCGGGGCCTGGTATCCCTAAATCCTTACTGACTGTTTCGTATTTTTTCGGGTAAACTCGGGAGATTACGTCAGGTATTGGGTTCTCAGAATCGGCGAGTTCCTCGTTTATTATTGTGTGCCTTTGTAGGTTAATAGCGGTATTGAATGCTTATGAATTGTATCGAATTTTGATAAGAAATGTAACAAATGTGGCATGTTAAAGGGTTTTCCGAGGAAACGTTATTTTATTTTCGTTTTTGTGGGAAATCATTTTTCAAGGCCGTAAGCAATATATTGATATGACTTTTCGATTCCGTTTTTTAGAAACAGACTTAGTATGTGCATTTCATATCCTGGCTACATAGAAAACACTTATACTCGTTTCACCAAACTATGCTATGCTACAGCAACAACCATTCTGATTTACTTTAAACGCGCAATTTTTCGATCTAATAAGCTTCTAGGTATTATTTTCCTGAGCCACATCGAACCAATCCTTACAGTAGTTATCTAGTTCACCTCATCACCTCTTCCTAGGCCTTTGCCCAGCAGTGGGTCAATGTAAGCTTAAAAGAAACACTTGGACTTAGATTTCCTGTCAACATAAAGTAGTTAGTAACTATTTTGACAGCTTGATCTAAAAACTGGAAACGACTGTTTCTTATCTTATAAGTAATTCTCTACCGAGGAAAAAATTACGAAACTGAAGTATTTGCTTAAAATTTTACCTAAACGTGCATTGAAGCTAAATTTTATATAAGTATAAAACATTCTAACATGGCAAATGACAGTTCCAACAAACGCCCAACTAAAAACACGCCATTTTTATCCGCGAAGCTTGTGATTAAAGTACGTATTACGAACTCAAGACCTAGAGATGTTCCGCAAAGTTCTTTACGAGTAGCACTTTGCACTTGTCGACTTGCTAACTTTCTCTAAAGAACTTGTCTCCGGGCTTAATATGTAAAATGTCAGTGAGGGCAGATTAGCAACGTTATTTGACACAATGAAATTCCCTCGTTAAGTTTCCTACCTTGATATAGTGATGGGGAACTTTAACAAACTTTTGAAGATTTAATTTAGTGAGTTTCGTAATGGGTTTTGTGAGAGGTTTCCTGTTCTTGTTCCTGCAATCTGTGTTGTGTTCAACTATGTGGTACAATGTTGCTGGGATTTAGCTCGTTTTACGACGTAGTCTATAAACACGCTTGATATCAACGTACAACGTAACATATCTCGTGAAATGAGAAGTCTTGTACTTTCATTTACCTGCTTAATTTGCTTGTTGCTGTTGTTGGATTCAGGTAGATTATGAAAAAAACGGGAAAACAACAGGTCATTTATTTCACTCCAGGGCCTCATGCTAGTAACTCTGCTATTACAATACTGTCAGAATGGTCTATTATTGATTTATTGATGTCAAGTTTGGTAATCTTCTAATATAAAAGTGTCATTATGACTTTCCAATGGTCAATCACTGACACTCCATTGAAAGAAATGGCATAGAATGGTAATCTCATACAAAATGACAAATGAATGACAGAGGTATGCGGTAATCTGCTAAAATTTTGACAGTTCCTTTGATCAGTGACCTACCATTAGACTATCATTGTGCAGTCATTGCTTTTAATAGCTCGGTTATCAAAAAGTATTTTGAGACCATTGACCGACCATTATGAAATTAGCAGATTACGAACTTTTAGCAAAATGATAATGGGATCGTGTTGGAATGACAAATTAATAAAAATAGAAGACTTGGGGCCCTGGTGAAATGATGGATTCCACTCCTTCAATCTTATACTTCCTATGACCACTATTGCGAAATCTGCTCAGTTTTGCTTGCGTGGTCTATTTTTAATCCGTCTGACGGTTTTGATTCATGTTACTTTAAAGTTTTCATGTTTTTTATCAAATCGTGCATTACATTGCATACTTATTTCATTTGATATTTTTATTCTTAGTTTTTAGGGTTACGTAACTCAGTCGGCAATAACTGAACCCTTATAGAATCACTTTATTGTCCATCTGTCAAGGCCCTTTCTCTCAGGAATGTGTGGAGTAATCAAGCTGAAATTCATATCAAATACTCAGGTCTGCTACCCCGTGTAGCAGTGAAAAAATCAAATTTCTAAGTCAATGCAAGACCGTTTATGGTGCCTGTCTGGATGCGCGGAAACAACCTATAGGTTATTTCCTGTTGATCTTACAGTACAAATTAAGGAAAAAGTTGAAAATTAAAAATTTGTTTTTTTAAGACACAATAAATCTTTTTATTTATGCAATTTATAAACTTATTTTTTCGGTTGAAGAATAATTGACCGTAACAATAACAGCAAAGTTAAGTTCGTCTTTCAATCTTACCTGATATTTTTTTGTCAGAGTAATAATAGTGTTCAAAGTTTACAAACTTGCGTAATAGATAATGAATTAAAAAATTCTTAAAACGCAATAGTCAGATGTGTTGCTGGGGAGTTTGTTGCGCCACTTCTTCCCAGCTAAAACACTAGGAAGTGGTGACGGGTGGGCGTTTTGGGGGACTGTCTTTATGTAAAATTTGACATTCAAAAAGTGCTGTCTATCAGCCTAGTTTGAATAAATGACTTTTGAATTTTGAATAATCGGAAAAAATCAAGACTCGAACGGAACACTCGAGCTCGGTTCGTGAGTCCAACTCGCAATTTTGGGTTTTTGGCCATTAAATACTCTTCTTTGTGGTTCCTCAATATAGTCTATATTGCAGTACATACATTATAGCATAATCAGCTTTTTAACGTTCCCACTGCTGAGGCACAGGCCTCCTCTCTAGAACAGGGAATGGGCCGTAATCCACCATGCGAGCCCAGTGCGGGTTGGTGAATGTCACATGTCTTCAACTTTTTGATTCAAGGACATGCCGGTTTCCTCACGATGTTTTCTTTCACCGTTTTGAGAGCAGCGGTGATGAAATTAATTACACAAAGTAATGCGCCTGGTTGGGTTAGAACCGGCAACCTACAATTCGTAAGCCATTACCACTTGGCCACCACTGCTCTTACATGCAAGTTGGTTTATTTTATTTTTTGGTTTTGGTACCTTAAAATAACGAAGCTCTCAGATTGATGTGAGTGTTTCATCCTGTATCCGATCTCAACCTTATATAAACCAGAATTATCGAATCAACACAGTCGCATCTCTAAGACGTATCCAAGACAAATGGTTGGCAGTCCATTCTTCCATTGTTACCGGTTTAAACGCTGAGCCTCTGTCTGTCAGCAACATGGTATTATTGTGGTTTATTAGTTCAAATGGACGTATTGTTGGCATGTTTTGTTCTCTAGATTGTATAATTATGGTCGTTCTACGCAATGGTTAGGGTGGTTAACTTATTTAGTATAGTGGCTTTGGGTGAAATGTTGATTTGATGGTAGAGAAAAGTGGCTCGCTAATTGCGTCTTTTCTGTCTCTTTTAAAGGTGATAATTTTCTGAATAAAGATGGAAAAAAAATGGGGCAATTCTTCTTCTCTGTGGTTCCGTGTGGTATTAGTATTGTTGAAAATTTATAGAATTACAGTAAGTTAGTACTTCACTACTAGAATTCACTACATTTGGTGATGTTTATAACACAAACATGTTTCAAATAGCAGTTTTAATGTCTGTGTGTGTTTTTAATGCTCGCTTTTGACAATTATCTCACCTTTTGGTAAGAGAGGATGTAGTCGACAATGGAGCATTCTTGCCAAGAAGTAACCTCACTTTTGGTTTAAAAAACAATTTATTATAAAACTCTTGACTAAGCTTTAATTATTAGTTTACTATAATTATATACACTAAAATAAAACTATTAAACAACTAAAACTAAAAATAGTCAAAAGATGGCGTCGGAAAATTCCTCCGCATTGCTGGCCACTGGTAATGTACCCGTAAGGGTGGCAGCATTACCACGCTGTATGACAATGCTTATCCTTTGTCTAAGGTAGAAGCCAGCACTTGAGTCACGCGAAGAGTAAACTAAATATTATGACAAATCTTATTGGTTTAAAGGTAAAAAATACTGATTCCGGCAGGGTCTCCACTTAGATGTACGCATGAAGTTATTTCCAAAACGTTTTAACCATGCTGCCTCAAGGAGCGGTCTTGTGTTGCGAATTGTTCGTAAGAGTCACCGCGGCCCTGGAACGCAAAGGGCACAAGAAGGATCACGGGTGGGTTTTAGTCAGTAAGAGTCTGACACTCCCTTCCGCTCCGCCCATTGCGGGAGAAGTCATTTGATGATTTTCCATCAAAAAAAAAATGAGTGGTCTTGTTAGTTTTGCAGCTGGTTTTGTTATTCAAGGTTTTTCTATAAAAAATATATATTTATATAATTAATGTAAGAGAGAATGTAGAACAGCCATGTGATCTGAATGTGTGATGTCACTCCCAAAATTCAAAAGTTTCAACGTCGTTACTTGGCGACTGGAAACAGCCATCTTATCAAAAGGATTTGTGATATTAGATTTTAACATTGTGCAAAACCTCTTTGCATGATTTTCAAACTTTTGGTACTACAAAAATCATACTCTTATTGAAATAAAAGTTGTTATTTTAGTTTTAAAGAAAACTTTAATAAAATAGGTACCCTAAAGTCGCGTTACTTTGGCCCTGGAGGGCAACTTTGGCCCTAACTCGTTATCCAATAGGAACAAAGAACACTTTCTTTTCTGTATTTCTATCGGTTAAAAGTTTGGACCAAAGTTACGTAAGTAACGCGACTTTACTGTATCGTTATTTCAGCCGTTCAGCCGTTAATGTAGAATGGCTTAGATACCATTATATTTAATTCCGTTGTGAGAGAGAGATGAAGCCTACTATACAGGACAAATAGTCTTGTCTCAAAGCAAAATATTTTTTTTATATAAAAAAAATACATACCTACCTATGTATGTATGTCACCAGACAATTGTAAAACTTCGGAAGATTGTAGACTATCAAATTTTGATGCGTAAAAAAGTGTTCCACATGTTCAGTTTGTAATTTATCGAAAGTTTTTTTTTTCTTCTCAAGATATTTTATAATTTTACGCATTTTAAAATTATCCGGTGACACATAAATATTTATATATATAGCATCGATATGTTATCACATCATAAATTAGCTATCCTACTAATATTATAAATGCGAAAGTTTGTAAGTATGGATGGATGAATATTTGTTGCTCTTTCAAGCAAAAACTACTGAATGTATTTGGATGAAATTGGCACACATATGGTTTATTACCAGGATTAACATATAGGATAATTTTGACCCCGATATTCTCACGGGATCGAAACTTATGCGGGTGACACCGCGGGGTGCTGCGAGTCAGAAAATAAAGCTTAAACATAAAGAAAGAAAGTACATATTTCCGAACTTTTCATGATCTTACATATTTACTATTCTAGGTGAAAACACACTTCTCCTAGTCCAGGCAACATTTCCATACGTACAAGTATTTGATAAATATTTCATGTGTTATTCAAATTTTCTTCGCCAACCCACAATTTCTTGAGACTAGACGTGATACATCAGAATGTTTTATATGGTTGTTTTGTCAGATTTTTTCGGTACCATTAATAAAGTTATATATTTTCCTCCTGGACACTGTTTCCTTATTTTCTTAGCCCGTGGACAAACATAATAAATAACAAATATTGTTAGGGGAGTGGACAGTCGTGCATACAGTAGTGGTCCTTAATAACACTTGACATAGCTTGAGCATCTCTTGTATCTGTTGCCCTGGTAGCATCAGGATATGTTTTAAATAAATACGAGCTATTACCAAAAAGGCGCGATCGTATAAATCGAAAAATATCCCAAGTTAACTCTCTACCACGATAAAAGTGTCCCATATTAGCCTAGCCTTTTTATGGTTAGAAAATCATCAAATATTACTTCTTCCGCTCTTGGTGGAACGGAAGGGACTATCAGGCTCTTAGTGACCAAAACCCACCCATATTCCTGCTGACCTTTGCGTGCCAGGGCTGTAGTGACTCTTCGAAACAAATTTCGCCGTGGGCTACCTGCATTCAGAATTCAATCCCGTTGCTGTCAGTCAGGGCATGACTGATTTACAAACTTCTGAACACTGTTTCAACATTTAATATTGTTTTAAGATGTCAATCTAAACCATCCTTAATAATATTATAAAGGCGATTTTTATGCATGGATGTTTGCAGTCACGTCAGAACGGCTCAATGGATCTGGATTCCAGTAGGATCCTTTCCGTCATTCACACGGACGGAGCCACGGGTGGCAGCTAGTAAAATAATATTAGCAGGTAAATGGATGGAATAAAGTATTAAACCAAAGGTACGACGTTAATGACGCCCAAAAATACGAAAACACTGTATCGCAATAATTTAGTCGAATTTATATTGAAGCTGGAATTCAAACATTATCCCCACCTAAGCGGAAAACCGATTTTTCACCAAAAGCGACTCCATTGTTCCAGAGAAGAAATCTCATTAGAACGCCATCAATCTTCTATACAAAGTCATCCGCAAGTGTTGGACCTGTAGCGATTTCATTTCAAGCTATTTTTCTTTTGAGAACTGAATAGAAATCCTAATGTTATCGGCATAAGGTGTCTTTATATTTAGAAACGGGTGCATTGTTTGCTCAGTTTTGTTGAATATTTGGATGTTTGGATGTTCGTGACTTTAAGAGTCGTACTAACCTTTTTCAGGTCAGTGTTGCTAGATTTTAACAACTGATTTTTTGGTCAATATTGCGTGTAGAGTGCATGGTAACGGTTCAGTAAGTACAAGAGCAACTGCTTAATTTTATTTAAATTACAGCAGAATTTGATAGAATCAACTTATTACTTCTAATACCAGGGAATGATAAAAAAAACCATTTTGATTAAGTGTGGGCGTGCAATCGGTCATCAAACCCGTGTTTCTGCCTAATCTTTCAAACAGTACAAGCATGATCTTATGTTAAGGCAGCCCCCTAAGAAAATTCCCTTGCGTGGGTATCTGAAGAAGATTGTTAGACATTTCGCTTTGATCAAGTTAACGCCCACGAGAAGGTTAATAGACAAGATTTCCCTTACACCTTTAATTATCTAAATAAAGCAGTTTATATAGGTATTATTAGATCGATAGCAAGGTCAGCTTAAATGAGGGACATCAAATTTAAATATAATGTGAGCGTTGAGTTTATATTGCAAAACAAAACTCGGCCTTGTTATTGGACAGTCGGTTTTTTCTGAATTCAGCTTTTGGAGTTAAGAATGTGTCAGACCCTTTTTTTCTTAACGATGGTATATAATCCTTCCACTCTGCGTGGAGTGGGGGGAGTGTCAGAATTTTATTGACTAACACCTACTCATGTTCTTCCAAATGCCCTTGACTTGTGAAGACATTTGTCAGACCCCATTGAAATGCTTTATAGGTTTGCAGGATCGAGTTTGGCGAATACTCATCTTCAGTAAATTTTAAATTTAGGAATCGGAAGAAATTATTATTTTCTGCTATCGTAATAAGACTTTCTCATTCCTGAATAAGAATATAATTATCTATCCTGACTAATATTATAAAATCGAATGTAAGTTTGTTACATGTTCACTCATAAACCACTACATCAATTTTAAAAATACTTTCACCAATGGTAAGCTACATTATTAGTGAGTAATACAGGCTATATTTTCTCCCCGTTTTCCCACACGAACGGAAACTATGTGGGTGAAACCGCGGGGCACTGCTCTCTTATATGACGCAGATAAGCGAACTTATGTGGATCAGCAAGTTAAATAGTACTTAAATTCTTTATAAATCAGACCTTCAATTTTATTTTGCTATTTGTGTTTCTAGTGATTCTATTAAGTTTACTTCTAAGAATTTTTAGACGATATGTTGAATCTAACATCACTTGACTAGGTACATATGGATTTAGGTACGTTAATATTATTTATAGGGCTTCTATATTTGCTTGAGACTTACGTTCATGAAGTTACTATTTCTATTGAAATAAATCTTTTTCTTGATACAAAATATGAGACTAGTGATATCCCTTCTTTTCGCACGGCATTTTTTTCCTTTATTTTCTTATTCCTACTGTTGTTTTTTGAAATGTAATGCTTTGCCGTATATGTATATACATATAATTATATATACCTATATATTCCTTTATTTTGAGGAGCTCGTGGCTAAATTATAACAGCCGCACGGGTCGATCTCCAGTGTTAAGCAACGCTTGCCGAGGTTGGTCTGTGGATGGGTAACCATCTTAACATAACGAGACTTCTCCGTGCCTCGGAAAGCACGTTAAGCCGTTGGTCCCGCCTGCTATTTAGAGATCTTTGGCAGTCATTACGGATTTTCAGAAGCCAGAAAATCTGACACCAGTCGTGCCAAGAAGTACCGTGTTCCCCAATTGATGGGTTGTGGAGGTCTGGTAGGCAGCCGCTCCAAGTTAAAATACTGGTATTCAGCTGAATCTAGCTTGTCTGGGAGTCGACCCCAATATAGTTGGGAAAGCCTAAGCAGATGATGATGACCTATATATTCCTTTTAGAATACAGTTTATGTTAGCAAAATTTTACTGTAGGCTAATTTCGATTTCAAATAAAAACTTATAAATAGAACTGGAATGGTTCATCATAATATTTTTTATCAATGTCCTGAAAATTGATAGATACCTACAACAATCTTCTGATTACCTCTATATCAGTCGCGCCTCATCGGCTGGTTATGATGAAACGTGGCAGATGGTTTTTTATAGGTGGGAAATCATCAAATGATTTAATTACATGGTTTATGTACCGTGTCCTGTATTAGGACTGTTGCGAAATTTGTTCGATAGACTAAGCGCGGCTCTGAATTGGCATTAGTTGGAATACAGATGGGTTTTAGTCAGTAAGAGTCTGACACTCCCATCCGCTCCACTTGGAGCGGGAAAGCTTGTTTGTATTCCATAAAAAACTTTATACAGTTTCAAATGAAATGATTAATTATTTAGTTTACATACTGATTAATCTACTAACTAGTTCTGATTAATCCGAGAACTTCCTAGTACCGTTGACAATAGCCGTACGTTTAGAGGAAATCAAGAGAACGGATTACTAATTGCTCAAATTCACGTTATTCAATCTATGAAAGGAACTCATTTGAGAATGGCTGATATTCAGCGAGAGAATTTCCGTATTGTCGACATAGTTAAATCGTATTTATATCTTACATTGGAATAGTTTATACATATTATTATTAGGTACTATTCAAATTTATAATTAAATTCGCTGTTACAAGTTATAATTATATTTTAAGCCTTTCAGATCGATTCATAAAAAAAAAATACTTACCATGTTTATTAGATAATATTCATTTAATTCAGGTACGAATTCAGGATTATTTATACTTATAATATGGAAACATTGAACAAAGATTAGTCCAGAAAGAAATCCAATTACCAACCCGCACTGGGCCCGCGTGGTGGATTAAGGCCCATTCCCTCTCCTAGAGACGAGGCCTGTGTCCCAGCAGTTGGTACATTGAAAGGCTGATTATTATGCCATTCTGGGCATTACAAAAGAGCACTACAAAACCTTCAAGACAAAAAACAGTCACTTAAGCATGTCAACTACAAAATCCATTTATCATCAACCACAGAGAAAATCTTTATGAGCCAAATGTTCAAAATGAGCGGTGACCCTAGTGCCCTAAAACGCGGGGCGCCTGTAGACATGTCATGTTTAGAATTATTTATAATATGGTCGAGTGCGAAGCCCCGGCCACAAAGGCGGGGCTCGAAACTCTGACGCGATAAAATTGATTGAGTCAGGCGTTACTTTGCGGAAATCCATTTTAAATTTGAAAATGAAAACAATATATCTAGTTTTAATTTCCGCGAATATTAGTGGGTTGCAGGTATGCACCTCCCTCCCGCCCGCTATATTATGCACATGCAAGATTACTGGGCAAATGCAAGGACTTTAAACACATGCAGGAAGGCAATGCAAAACCCAACACCATTACCGACACGTGTTTCGCCTCTCCACGAGGCATCCTCAGGGGACGTGTTGACTCGCTGACCGTTGAGTTGCGTTGTTGACTCAACGGTCAGCTAACGCAAACTAGATATATTGTTTTCATTTTCAAATTCTGACGCGATAGATTATAAGGGTAAATTACTCGTTTGAGTATTTGTTTTGGATATACTAGTAACAATATTGTGTTGTAATACAGATCATGATTTAAAAGAGTGTCCGTGGAGTTTCTTGCAAGTCCTTCTCCATAGTGATCTACGCTTTCGAACGTGCAATAGCTTTATGTTTTTGACTATCATCAAATGTTTTGGCAAGATAAAGTTTTACTAAATATTAAATTCTTTTTACTAAAAGTTTTTCTTACTCAGTCCAAAAACACCAGTGGCGTGCAGTGGTTCGAGTTAGGTTAGGCCAGAGAAAATGTCCAAAAAAAAAACACACCACATTATTCAGGGTTGAAATGTGGTGTATTTTTTTTAAATAGGCTATTAAAAAAAAAGAAAACACTCATTTCATTAAAAATCAACCCTGAATAATGTGGTATTTTTTTAAAATTTATTTGGGCATTTAAAACACCCTATGTAGAAGATAACATCACAAAGCACCGAACATTCACTAAAAAGGAGAAAGAAATGAAAAAGGTTCCCAAGGGAACGAAAATCTTTTGGTTTCCAGACCGTAAGCAAAACAAGAAAATGAACAAAAAATATCTTAATAAATCTCAGTAAAAAATCTCGGCACAATTAGCAAGGAATGAAAATTGTCTCATCACAACCGCGTGCTTCGTACTAATTGCAGACTTCTCTAATGAAACTGCATGGTTTGTTTCCGCCCAACTTCCCCTTCTATTGTCTCCCACCTCTCTTTCACACTTGTGTGTTTGCATATTTCTGTCTCACTAACACTGTCTGCTGTTTTAAACGTTTTCATTGAATTTCAATATGTCTAAAGCTCTATTGAGGGCGTTCTTTTAAGGCTTTTCTGTGTCGTTTATATGAAGCTTACTAACTTAGTTTGCTTTGAAATTGTAAAAATATTCGTTCATTTTTGTTGGTAGTCTATAAAAGGCAAATGTATGAGTAGTTTCATTGTTATCATCCAATAGCATCATTTGACTTGCTTTTAATTTGTGAAGCGTCGATTACTTTACACAACCGCCTAAAAAGAGTTATTATGTTTTTGTCCTTAAACCGGGTGTAAGTCATATAATAGTAATATTAAAATAATAGTCTCTCAGTCTTACTACCAGCGAAACTTAATATTTGAAGGTCTTATAGTACCACAGTAAATAAAGTAACACTATCGAAACTCAGAAAACCAAGACTCCACTGCCTCAGCTGAGGATAATCCTCCATAAGTGTGTGTTTATGTATGAACGAACGGTCACACTTTTCCGTTATGAAGCGGGCGGCAATAATCCATAAGAACTCACATAACCTTGGCCTATCTTTACAAAACATCGTTGTTTCCCGTTTTCCCCAGTCCACCCTCTTATGTTGAAAAATAACTTGACACGTTGTTTCTCTTATCGAAGATTACCTTTGGTTTCGCAATTTGGGATGGTATTTAAATACATTACAGTCACACTATTTTGCAAAAAATGAGAAAGACTTTCTATCTGTCTCTTTGTAACTCCTTCACATCTTAAGGTCTGACCGAATTTGGATGAAACTTTTCACACAGTGTTAGGGATAATTATGTTCACTAATGTGCGCCAATCACAGCAAGGTACCACGTTATTTAGCTGTACTGTGATTGGCTTACGATAGCGTGATAGGAACGGTTCGGATATTCATCCCAAACACACAGGTACACAATATTCTAGAATAGGATATAAGCTAGACGAACGTCGAAAATAATTTCACTTCTGAGATGACGACGAAAAAGAAAAAGAAGACAATACTAAATATCTCAAGATTAAAATTCTCCAATTTAATTGAAGAGCAAATATTGATATTTACGATTCAATCAACTAATTTAGACTTTCATCATTAAAACTACATACATTATCGTTTGGCTTTTATCTTAACATCTAATGAACATGTAGTGGCATCAATGCTGCCATAAGAAAAGTAGTAGTAAATAACTAACGAAGTAAATTTGTACTGCAACCAAAAGAACCACTACGCCATCTATACTGCCAGGGACGTTCCAAAATGTCTAAAATCCTACATCGCGGTATTAGAGTTTACCGTGTGATTTGATCATATACTACAGCCCTAAAATCAATTATGAGGCAGTTGCACATCGGACACAACCACCATCCAGTGGGAGGTTCCTTTCATATCACTGGAGTTTTGGGGGACTTGACTTTTTGTACCGCAAACTCTATAGACCCTCATTAATTTTAAAATCGATTAAACATCAATCACCAGTCACTGGTATTATGTAGGTTTAATATGTTTTAATCTGAATCTAGACAAACGTAATGTTGGTGTTAGACAAAATGTGACATATCTTGAAGCCGGAAGACTGAAAGGCTGAATTTAAAAAAAAAACT
The DNA here is from genome assembly GCA_905332915.2 of Hecatera dysodea. Taxonomy (NCBI): domain Eukaryota; kingdom Metazoa; phylum Arthropoda; class Insecta; order Lepidoptera; family Noctuidae; genus Hecatera; species Hecatera dysodea. The sequence continues at coordinate 2,948,777 of HG995298.1, read as the reverse complement.
AACAACTTACCCTTCTTACCCCCTTACCCTTTATTCTCACTCCTAGAGAGGAGGCCTGTCTCGCTGCAGTGGGAACATTAAAAGGCTGATCATGCTTACTAACAACTTAAATACCATTCGATTAACCCTTTCAGACCTGGCGTACACAAATGTACACATATAATATAAAAATTAATTTAAGTATCTTTTTCGCAATATTTGTAACTGAAATCTGTTGTGTTCATTTGTTCACATAATAAATTACCAAAATCGATACTGCCAACGCCATCTGTTAGCGTACCTTGGCATTTTTGACAAGTTATGACCAGTGGCCGGCCGAAGTTTGAACTGTGCAGGTAAGCTCATTATTTTATTTCTAAAAAGTAGAAAATATCGAAATATATGTAATGAAAAAATTATGAGTCGATGTGTTATACTATTGTGGCCATATGTAACATATATGTTGTTAGATTTAGTTAATTTTTGTACAAACTTTCACGATTTTTATATTTGTACACAAATGTACACATCAGGCGTATACGATATATTACCGGAATGTTCAAGTACTTCGTAGGTATTTCAAAAATAAGTTATAATTGTTATTCAACTATGCAATTTTGTTGTTTTTGATGTTACAAATTGTGTTAATACTAATTTCAGATATTAAAGTACCAAATTATGTTTCCACGCGACGTTTTAAGAGCACTAGAAGACGGAAATCTTTCTGATTGGCTGTTATCTTCTGATGATGAAGAACCAGTTGAAGTTGCGTCTGAACGGGAGCTGCGCTCTGTCCGATTGGGTGCAGATGTCATCAACCGCAACCAACGAGAAGTACTCCCACCGGATTCACGGACAACGACTTGCTAGGCATACCAAAAAACAAACAGCTCACATTGCTTCAATTTCGGCGTCAGGTGGCTGAATGCCTGGTGTTGCAAAACCAAATGTCTATAAATAAAAGAGGCCGTCCAAGTGGCAGTAGCCCAACTCCGCAGATTATACCCAGAAGACCAGGAGAGATACGCCCAGTACCTGAAATAGCTCGAGATGGTTTTGGGCATTTTCCTACACACGACGAAGGTCTTGGAACACGGTGTAAAATGGTGGGATGCAAGGGTAGAAGCCGGATCAAATGCATAAAATGCAGGTTCATTTATGCCTAACTAAGGATAAAAATTGCTTCTTAGCATTTCATACATAAGCGTGTTATGTTACCATTTGATTTTATAATTTAGACATTGATTTATGTGCAATTATTCAACCCACCCAAAGAAGAAACCCTAAGTTTTTTATTTTTTTTATTTTTTAAAGTGAATGACATAATATTTCGTTGTTTTTATAAATTTACTTTATATTTCCTACTAAAAATTTTCAAAATAAATGTTTTTATCATTTCATATTTTAACATCCCTACAGGCTAATATTAGCATTACATAGGACGGATGTGTACACTTGTACACAAATAGAAAACCCTGTTTTTCTTGAAAAACTGTCAACCAGGATTTTTTTATTTATTTTTCCTTAGGTCCGCATATCTTAGACTAGTTACAGGAATTTTCTTAAATCGATTAGAGAAAAAATAATAATTCAGGTCTGAAAGGGTTAAAAATAGATGCACAAAAACGTGGTTGCAAAAACTTGCCAGCACAAAAAAAACCTTTGAAGCATGAGAAAAATTGTTATCTGTTCCTTGCCTCATTAGGAAAAAAAAACTACAAAAGAAAATAACTGAGGGAATGCGTATTCTATAAATTATGTATATTTGTTCGTAACTTCACAGGGAAAAATATGTACATACATATGAATATAATGTAATTGTGGAGGAGAATGAAAAAGGAATTTATTTTTATAATGCTAAAAGCTGTTTGTGCTTGTAAAGTTAGGTTCACATCAGTGTTTAAGGATGTGCCGTATTGCAAGATATACCAATAAACGAATCTGTTTAGGAGTTTGTCATATCAAAACGAGTTTTTTGTTTATTTTATTTAGAATCTCCAACAAAGGCCACGCAAATTAAAATATTACTACTATAATACAAAGTTACAATAAATATCGAGTAGGTGTTCACTTATATAAAATCGTAGAATGCACAGTTATGACCTAAGCTATCAAAGTTAAACAATTCAAAAAGGAAAAATAGCAATTAATATGTAGTAAAAAAATAAGACAAAAGTAACAGACATTATAAAAAGAATAATAATCATAATAATTTAATTGCATACAATGTGGTAGGTACAGATATTACAAAGCAAAATTAGTGCATAAACACATTCCGCCATTCAGTGATGACATGCAAATATTTAGTCAGTAAAAGTAACATTTACACAAAATTGAACACAAATTAATCGATAAAATAAATAAAATAAAAAATAATGGCCTTTGCATTCCAGAGCCGCGATAACTCTTTCGAACAAATTCCGCAACCCTAGCTTCATGTTCCTTACACCCAAGTTTACGCAGTGAGGTGTTTATAGAATCGCACTGCAGTACCTCGAAACTGTCAGTCGCGATATAGGGCTGTCAGTGTCAGTATTTAACAACAATAATGACAAAAAGATAGCCAAAAAACCTGATACCAGTCTCGCCAAGGGGTATCGTCTTACCCATTAACTGCTTTATTCAGATAGGCAGTCGCTAAATGTGTAAAATAATGGCAAGGGCATGTCATGCACTGCGTTTAGTTTTTTTTGTGAAACTGGCCCTATGGAAATGAAAATGAAACGCTTCCAGGGAATAATTACGATCTTTTCATTTGCAGCTGTATATTACAAGTTTTCAGTAGAAACGATATTTTTCATATTTTACTAGGAATCAGTGTGATATTCATGGCACACACATAATTCTGTGAACTGTATTACTGTTTAGCAACAATATTATTGCTAGAATACAACTTTCCTTTTAATAGGTTCTAGCTAATTCTTCAGGGAACACACAAAAACAATAAATAAGACACTAAAATATATTCCCATTGTTTACCGCGACAAAAAGTCATTAAGAAGCACGAGGGAAGAAGGAAAATATTCTAGACAAGAGAAAGTATCAGCCATTTAACTGCTTGCAAAACAGTACTGCAATTAATTACTGGTGTTTTTTTTTCTCTGGAGTAATTCTCGGCTGTTGTATAGAACATATTGCGAAGCTTTATTATGCTATCAACCATGATTTACAAGCCTGTAAAACTAGGATGAAAATATCGGTAAAATATTCCCCTATGTGGGATACGCAGGAGTTTTTAATAGGTTTTCACAATTACGGATTTATGGTTAAAACTGTCTCCCTACCATAGTCCCTACTATGGTGGGGATAAAGTTTTCATGACAATTTATGACAATTATACTTAATGAAACGTCATAATATGTCAATAACTTGATGAATCCGTCATAAAAAAAGGGTAGCACTATTATTCTTATAAAGCTCTGTTTCTCGCTCACAATGGAATCATGATGGCATTGGCGCGTTCTAATCGTAACATATTATATAGATTGACGACTTTTTTTTTCGTATTAGAGTAAGACAAAGATCGTTAACGTGGCTCGGAAGGCTGTCCAGCTTAAATGGAACTGGGCTGGATATGACATCTGTCGAGCGGTGAGCACATAAAAGTGGTGCCCTGAAGTTGCAAGACTGGGCCGCGGCAAACCACGAAGAAGATTGCAGGATACCTTCGATGTCTTACTTAGGAATTGAGAGGATGAGGCACAAAATCGAGAACAACAGAAGGAATGGAGGGAGGCCTTTGCCCAGCAGTAGGACATTTCAGCTAGCTATAATAATAATAAAGTAAATAATCGAATTGAACTTTTACATGGCAAAATTTCATAGAAACAGTTGAGTTTTACAACGTCAATGCTCTCTTTCATTCTGATGCAAATGTTTTATATGCGTTTTTTGCTGGTGATTGAATGGATTAAAGAGCGATATTACGGTCGTGTTTTAGTAATAAAACGAATTTGTTATTAGCTAAATATGTTGGGCCAAATGTCTACTGTCTATCTTTTATCCACTTTTGTCCACACGTTACTCATACCATCCTTTGCATGTCCACTTTTATGACTTACAGTGGATGATATACTCGTACTTCATACACTGTCAGTCATAAAAGTCAGCTAAAAGGTGGAGGATATATTTCACTACCCCGTTTACGGTTAACAGTGTGTATTGCAATCTTTTATAGTAGTAAAATCATACTTCTTATTGATAATATTTTATAAACTAGCGCCCGCGGTTTCACCCGCATAGATCCCGTTTCAGAGAGAATACGGAAATAAAATATGTTTGTTTTACTCGCTGATAATTTATGGAATTGGATTACAAGATTCATCTGTAAACTGTTTTGAGTCGTTTGATTAAGAAACAGTACCTATGAAAATGTCATGACTTGCAGAGAGCAGTTACGTCATGGTAAGCTCAACGACAGTGTTAACAATCGACTTTACTTTTACGAGGTGATAAATAGAAGATTATTTCCTTTGATAAAATTACCATCATAATACAATGTGCGTCTGAAAGCGTCAGGTTTCCTACGATTTGAGTCTGTACATTTTTTTTTTACTTTTACTTTATAATTTATTGAAAAATATTTTTACACATATTTTTTATACGATCCAATAGTAGGTTTCTTTTTTAAATATATTCTTTGAAAATTTAGACTCATAACAAAAAAAAATCCGATTATTTTTTTACTAAAACGGTGTCAGCTTTTCTCACAGTACCACATTATTGGATAGTCGGTAATAGAATCAATCATGCTAAAATGTCAAGTAAATCTAAGAAGATGGAACTTAAAAGCTGGTACATGCCAAGACACAATATAAATAGAAAATAAAAATAAGTTTTTATATATAGACTAGCGACCCGCCCCGGCTTCGCACAGGTGCATTGTAGATACTAATGTTTTTCTGCTATAATATGCATGTATTATACATATAAATCTTCCTTAAGAATCAGTCTATCTATTAAAAAAAACCGCATCAAAATCCGTTGCGTAGTTTTAAAGATCTAAGCATACATAGGGACAGACGGCGGATAGCGACTTTGTTTTATACTATGTAGTGATAAATAGCGGTCCTACAGAAAGTCTCCTTCACTCCCAAACAATTAAAGGCTTGCAGTTTTTTATTAGTAAAATAGTTAATGATCACGAAAGATGTCGGAGTAGCTCGTGGCTAAACAGCGAGAGCGGGTCGATCTTCAAGGTTAAGCAACGCTTGCCAAGGTCGGTCTGTAGATGGGTGACCATCTTAGCATACCCAGATTTACCGAAACCGAGAGAACCATTGGACCCAGCTGTCATTTGAAGATCTTTGGCAGTCGTTACGGATTGTCAGAAGACAGAAAATCTAACAACAGTCTTGCCAAGAAGCAGCGTGTTACATAATTTTGATGTGGGTTATGGAGGTCTGGAAGGCAGCCATTCTACGTAAAATACTGGTACTCAGCGTCGTCGTCCTAATAAGCGGTCATCGAAGGAAAACGCTATCAACGCGTTCATTTGTTCCCAGCCTGGGATAGTCGGGTATACATATAGAGGTGACTTAGCCCATACCTCTTTGAATCTTACTGACTAAAACCCATCCATGTACCTCCTAATGCCCTTTGCGTTCCAGGGCCGTGCAGACTCCTTCTCTATTCCGCAATCCTGACAGGTAGTATATGCCTGCAACTACATTCTCGAACATGATGGGGCTGATATAATATCTTTGATAAAAGCCTCTAAACAAAAATATATTAAAAAAGAAAACATATACTTGATACTATTTGATGATTATCGTAAAAACCAAAGTCTTGCGTAAAGCTTTTGGGACACGAAATCCAAGGATATTAATCAAGAAAAATATAAAAGCCTTTATGTCAAACACATAGTTTGGTATTTTTTTATGTTTATAGCTTTAACTAGGAAATACAGAGTTGCGTACTTTTTTTATGGAAATCATTATCTCATTTCTTCCACTCTGGGCAGAGCAGGTTATATATCATCACGCTAGGACAAACAGGAGCGGAGCACCAATGAAGAATGTTTCAAAATCAGGGGGTTACAGAGCAGAAGGGAGTGTCCGACTTTTACTGACTAAAACCCAACCGTGTTCCTCCCTATACTCTTTGCGTTCGAGGGCCGCGGTGAGTCTTTCGAACAAATTCCAATGCAACCGTAGGTACATTAGATAGCGACATAAAAAAAAAAACAATAGAAAATTATGCGATTGTAAACTACCTAAATTGTAATAACGAAAAAATCTATTGTATTTTTTGAAAAGATGAAAACTCTATTACTGATTACAGTAGATTTTTGATCCTAAAAATACATCAATAGTAACTTTATCTGATAGAAAAAATAAACACAAAAAGTTAATTTTACTTTATACAGATTTCTCGCAAATCCAACACTCTACGTAATCAGATATAAGGAAACTGCTTACTCCTCAAAAACTAAGCCCCGAAGATACACTTCGTTGCCAAAGTATCTACCAAACTTTACAACACAAAAAATCAAACGTCACGGATTTATTTTTGAGCAAAAAATCGGGAGGCACGTTTCTTAATCTTCAGTAATTAGCGAGAAAATTTTTCATCCAACTTTCCGGACCGTTGAAAAGTATTAATCAAAATGCCGAACGATCTGAAACGTAGTAAATCAACATAAGCGAAAAATCTTTAATGAGAAGCAACGGAGGCAAAATTATCGGGACCCCGGGCGCCAACACGCGGCCCGAATACCTAAACCTTAATTACGACTTTTTTTTAACACAGATTCATTAAATCACCTTTGGACGTTGACACGTGTTTCAGGCAGGAAAGTTGTTCTATTATTATTTCTTTTTTATTAATTTCCATTTGCTTGATTTCGGAGTTTAGCTAACAATGAATATTATGAAGGTTTTATTTAAATATATGATGAATGTTTCTTTAATTGTAATTTCGAATCACCGCAAATTTTATTTGACCTCGTTGTAGGTATGTTAAAATTTACCGTTTTATTGAAAATGCAAAAAAAAGGTGAACCCCTGAATAGTTTTGTTGTTGTTTGTTGGGGACTTTAACATTTAATTTATAATGGTCCAACATCCGTACTAATTTTTACCTCTATGTGAATTATAATAATCTTTCCTGTCTATTTTGATTTGACTTTGTGGAAAGAAATGGTAATATTATATTATGTTATCGTTGATGACTTAGTAAACCAATACGTCGCAGCGTGGTTTGTGACCTCAAAAGCGAGCAATTACTGTCGCTTTTGAGGTCATAAATAGACACAGTTAATTCAAGACATCCTAATTTATTTACCTAGTACCTAAACTCTACGATCAACGCCTACCTCCAATTAATACTCTCAAAATAATTAAACCAGTATTAATTAGACATCCTAGGCCAAATTACCTACTCGAGCGTCGTTAAGGCACCTTTCTGTCACTGAATAGTTTCTAACAGAAGGACAACTTTATTCAATTTGCAATATTCAGCAACAAGCGCACTCACCTTCACAAATCGTTTAAAATCACAATACAGGTGTGCGAGTATAATAATATGTGTTTACTCATTCTATACAATGGGCACACATAGACATGCTTCACGTATAGTGAGTGCAAACCAAACGCACTTTTTTCGTACGGTTGTAAAAAGTATGCAGTCACATAACTCGCATTATATCTCCGTCATGTAATGTAAAATTTTCATAAAAAATAAAATATTCGCTTTGATCAATTTTAGGCGTGTTTTATTTATGGATAGAACAACGTTTTATTCATTTACATTTACTGGTCCTCTTAAAAGTTGGTGGTCTAGGGCATGACTGAAGACTTGCAAAATGGTCCCTATTGACTGAACCACGACTCAAAATCAAAAGTAATTTATTCAAAATAGGACAAAAATCAGTACTTCATGAATATGAAAATTAGCAGCACCTCTCGGTTTCACCCGCGTAGTTTCAGCTCCTGTGGGAAAACGGGGATAAAATATAGCCTATGTTACTCAGGATAAATGTAGCTTTCTAATGGTGAAAGAATTTTTGAAATCGGTCCAGTAGTTTTTGAGTTTATTCGTTACATACAAAAATACAAATCTTTCCTCTTTATGATACTAGTGTAGAAGTATAGTCCCCCAAATCGGCTCGTCCGCCACCACTTCCTAGTGTTTTAGCTGGGAACTTTAGTGTTGCCCTTTTGTACTCATGTACATTTAGTGTGACTCTGTGTTTATGGCGATAGCGGTTTCTGACATCAAAGCTATGTTATTATGTTAACAGGGTGAGGTCAATGCTAGAGTAAATGTTTGTAGTTCCTGTCTAAGGGCATATTGAGGTTGCTAATGAACGGCGAGTGACATGTTGGTGCAACGTCCACGTTGTTATATTCCCTTGGTAGTTGGCAAATTACGATACATAATTAAATCGGTGTTTCATCAAGGAGAAACTGTTTTGTTAAAGTCCTTTGTTCATGTAAAAACGGAGACCCTATAGAAGGATTTGTATGTCTGACCGCCTGTTTGTCTGCTTGTGTGTCATTTTGTTACAGCCAATGATAAATGATAAAATGAATAATATTTATTTTGTAAGTAGGTTGTAAAAAACACTTTTACACGTCAATATTTTTTGGCCGTTATAAAATTGATGATGCCGGTTTCCTAGCTAACTACTCTGAGAAGAAACACCGAAAAAAACTCAGAGGTCAAGGTCTCTTTTGAAGCCCATACAATTTTACTGGTCAAATAATATGAGAATCATGTAGGTTAGTGTCTGAAGTGGTCTTTTTAGGAAAGTACCACACAGATTTTGAACCTGTCCAAACAGTGCAAGCATTTGTCAGTTATCATGTAGCTCAAACTTTGAACTTTAAGGAGCTCAACGATTTGACGAACAATATCAAAGTAAAGACATTTGGCATTTGGACAATGTACTCCAAATTAAAGGAACAGATACTAATTTAAAAAAAAAAAAAAAACAAAATTCTACGGCAATACTAGACGTGAAGCATAATATTCCTTCGGAACCCTTTGCGCGCTAAACTGTGTCGCGCTTGACCGGTTTGTCTTATGATTTCTTTTTTCTGTGGAGAAAATGGTTCATTACTGCGATCCCACCATTAACTTTGCCAGTTTTCATTTCTACTGAGAAATAAAAACTTATTAGCAAGTAACTTGTGGTTTTGTTGGTGGACTTTTGAATCCAGATTTAAAGCATAGCAACTTGAATATAATACAACACAAAAACAAAAAAAAAATAAAACGCACGCGCGTACGCGTATATAATGTTACGGTAACTTGTCCTAAAAAAAAACCACTTTATTTTTATTCCATTCAAAATTAAATTACCTTAACCAACCACATCATAATTTGAACAACGATTTACGACATTACCCTCTACAAAACACGAGTTAAAATAACTTTTCTCTAATAAAGCTGCTATTTTTGGCTATGAAATAGCTGTCGTTAATTTCATAGAGAATTTAGTTTCATAAAGCGCACAGAGGGGTTGGATCAGAACAAATTATGAACAACTTATTAACTGTGCAATAGTTTTTGATGTCAGCCTGCGGGTATATGGAACTTCGTGCTGCGTTATGAAAGTTGTATGCAATGATTTAATTTTTGCGTTTGCAAGTAAATTGCGTTTCGTCTTTGATGTGTCTGTTTTACTTTGAGTGACTTGTGCCTAAATTGTATGTACACATTATTTCTTGCGAGGTTGGTAAAGATGTTGTTTTACTTGTGAATACTTGTTTTTAAATATTTTGATTACCAGTCATGATTTTGATACAGACTGACAAGACCAGCTTAATTATTTCTAAACTGAAATAATCATATAACATTCTGACCAAGCAGTTTCATTCCAAAAGCACAAATTAAATACTATTATTTAAAAATGTCCGTTTTATTGGAGTTGTTTGTACTATTACAAACAACTCCAACAAACAGACATGTCTAATCCACCAACTTGCATTAAAAATATAATCCCCTATCAAGGTGTGACTTCGCAATTTTTCATGACAAAAAATATAGCGACGAGAAATCAGACACACGCAAACATGTCCTTATTCATATAAAAAGCCGACGAAAAATATTTTGCCCTACATTCGCTGAACTTTTGTATTCAGTGTCATATTTTTACGACGAAATAATTTTTGCGCGACCCGTTGTATGTACTTGTTTGTAACATTCATGGGAGTACGTATTTTTTTTTGTTTTTCGGTTTGTTTTTAAAAGTGTAGATGTTTTCACTTGCTACTGACTGGTTTCTTTGGACGGTTCTTAATTTTTAGTAATGCTTTTATACCTTACAATATTTACTTACTTGTTTACTTGCGTTAAATGATCTTGAAGTGACAGGTTCACTGCATCTTTGTTTTTCATCTAAAATTTAGCCGAACGAGACCTGGGCACGGCAATAATACTTATAGATATTATAAACAATCCTGCTGATTTAAATAGGGTATTTGACTTATAAAAATCTAATTAGTCAGTCAGATAGATTTCCAAAACCTATTGGACAATTTTTTATTTTTTACGTAAATAAAAAACATTTACGATACAGTGCGTTGAATACTCGTGTGACGTCACTACTGGCTAAACTTTTCACCACGATGTGTCGTCACAAGTTCCTGATCTTTGATGCTTTTTATCTTCGTCAAGTTTTTTTTTTTTTGTTTACATTAAGCAAAAAATACATAGTCAACCAATCAATCTGACAGACTAATTAGATTTTCTTAAGTCAAATACGTAAAATAAATACTTAGTCCATAATAACAATATTACATAGGTTTAGGAAAAAATACTATCGAAACATTTGATGTTTTAACACGACTGGCAACATAAAGTTATAATATGCTTCCACAATACATACAATTAAAGTAATAGCATGTGTAAAATTAGTCCAATTAAAAAAAAATATTGAACGTTTTTGTACTCTATGAAAGAACAATTAATTATTCCTGATTTTTCCGTTTATGCACTTTCTTAACTTTTTTTATACATTTAAAAAAAATCTTAAAAAAGTGAGTCCCCCAATAAAAAAAAGCATTAAAAGTATACAAAATCCCACCCGGTGTCAGTGTCCAAGTTAAAGGCGATCTTGGCGACCTATTATGACGTCTTAAATCCATCATGATTTATGTGTCAGAGAGAGACGGAGTTACACAAGACGAATAGCACTCTACTCTATCTATCTCTTTCCCTCACACGAATCATGATAGCATTGGCACTTCGTAATACGGCCACAGAGCTCTAGAGAGAGGAAACCTCCTAACAATACGAGCCGCATCTAGAAGTACTGCTTGCTGAACAAGCCCTAGAAAGTTATTGATTGCCACACAGCAGACGTTTCTAAAACATGGAACATATAAACTCACCTTCGTTATTCAGCAACCAGAATTTCCTTCCGCAACCGACCATGAAGTGACAAATAGGTATCCAAAAGAAAATTCATCACAGGTTGTCCATTTTTGGCACGAATGGAACCAGACGAACGTTCTACGAAGCCGTCCATCAACGTCAGCCCACTTGGTGTATTTTAAACTAAACCGTGTCACGATAGCACTTGATTTTTGTATTGTTATTTTTACACCGTGTCGTTTTTTTGTGCACTGTGTTGTATTTTAGCTTTGTTTTGAACAGATTGAGTGCATTGTCACACGGGTGGAGCATGAAACGCACTGTGATTTTTGTGGTTTATTTATGTGGTGTAAGTTAGTGCGTTTGTCGATGTTATTCACTGTGGTCCACTCAGGAAATGTTGTTAGGTTTACAAAAAGAATTTTTGATGTCTACATTTTTATTTTGAAAGGGGGAAATTGGCGAAAAATTCTAAATATACCCCAAAATTTCCATTCTGTCAGCAATAAGACTGCCACTATTTCCATAGAATTAAGTTAGTGTTCAAGTGATGTGTTACTATTTTCTTTTTGTCTTTAGTGCTTCACAGCCGATCGGTAACAAAATGGGAGAATATTTCAACATAACAGAAACCTTACAAAATAAATGCAGTTTAAATCTACTAATTGAAAAATTAAAAATCCATCATTCACCTGTCTATTACATATAAGTGAGCTATTCAATCTTGTACATAATATCCAAGTGTGACGAACGTATTTGATCCTTTGATCCGAAACGTGATTATGGCATCAGAACCACAATACAAGCTTGAGTGGAAATCGATAAGTGGTCGAAATACTGAGATCAGACTGTTCTCGAGTACCACAAAGCTCGGTCTTCGAGGAGTTTGACCCGTCATTATTGAAGGTGATCCGTTGAGAATTTGAGACGGGTCCATACGGGGGCAGTGTTGGTCCTGGTAGTAATGGGTATTATTCAAAGTAATGCGCCTGGCTAGGTTTGAACCCGCGGTCTACGATTCGTAAGTCGGGGCCGGTACGACTCGACCACCACTGCTCTCCACAGAAACCATTGGCCCTGTAATTGTTCCATCCGTTTTTTATTTGTTTATATAAATATGAATCAATTAAATTATTGAATTGAAATTACAGTTTAAATAAATTACATTTGACTTTGAAAATTGGCTGATGGCTTGACCGCCCTGAAACAGGGTTGCGGAATTAGTTCGAAAGAGTCACCACGGCCCTGAATCGCAAAGGGCACAAGCAAGAACACGGGTTGGTTTTAGTCAGTAAGAGTCTGACACTCCCTTCCGCTCCGCCCAGAGCGGGAGAAGTCATTTGATGATTTGCCATCCAAAAAAAAAAAGGTGTGAACGACGATATTGAAATTCTTTCTCTACAATTATTTGCAAGTTGGTTTAGCTTAAATGTTACTTATTTCACCCTCCGAGTTCAGACATTCCATTCCCTGATACTTTCAAGGAGTAATAAAGGTCGGCTTGTATTGACTTCAGAGCTGAAGTCACAGCAAGATTCCAACCTTTGTTAGAGGTTACAAAGGTTGAAATCTTGCCATATCTATGAAACAAATTAGAACTTCATGAGACAGTGACACTAAATGATAATTATTAGGTCCATCGTCTTATCTCGAACTAGTAGGTACTTGGCCCACGACTTAATCTGCGCAGATTTATTAAATAATTATTTATGTAACAAAATAAAAACAAGACAACCGAATTATTGTAAAAACAAAACTGCACTAATCGTTTAACAAATGGCTTTGTTTAAAAACTCTAACGAGCGTAGACATTTGAAATCCGAATCTTTGAGTAACGGTCAGCATATTCCATAATATATCACAATCAGACGCGTAACGTTTATTAGACTGAGCCGTATTAGACTGACGGAAATGAGAACAAACGATTATGCATATTAGGCACAAGAGATTTATTTCCATATTTAAATGATGAAAGAAAACATCGGGGTATCAGTTGCTCGTCAGCTGTGGTAGGAAGAAAATGTGTTGTGTGTCGATTCTTATAGGGGGCTTGCTATATAGCAGTACATGTGTATGTGTCTCCGTAATTGTAAAACACGTAAGATTATAAAATATCTTGAGAGATTGTAAATTCGCGATAAATTGACACATTAACATTTGGAATACTCTTTTATGTATCAAAATTTGATAGTCAATAATCTCTCGAAGTCTTTCCGAGAAATTGTGAACCAACATAAACTGACGACATGTTGGCGATATATCAGTGTATGGTTCATTTTACCGAATTTTCTGGCTTAGCTAAGTAGCGGAACATAGGGCACAGGGAACTTAGGGCTCCCCAACACGTTTACGGGAAGGTCTCCACTATTTATTCATACATAGATATATACCAGTATCTCAATATTGAATACTAGCAGCGCCCCGTGGTTTTACCTGCGTAGTTCCCGTTCCCGTGGGAATATGGAGATAAAATATAGCCTATGTTACTCAGGGTGAATGTAGCTTTCTAATGGTGAAGAATTTTTGAAATCGGTCCAGTAGTTTTTGAGTTTATTCGTTACATACAAAAATACAAATGTTTCCTCTGTGTGCGATTTATCTATACTAAAATTATAAAATGTTAATATAGATAAATCGCACTTGGATAGGAACGAAAACCTTAATAACCGCTTCCCTTTGTTGACTCCCTACTTATGCAGAATCATAAGCCACCGAAACCCTACTATTCATTCCCAGTCCCAAATCCGCAAAAGAAATATTTATTTACCAATAATACTGGCATCCGTCTATCGAGAAACTATAAAAAAAGATATATCTCTTGGAGCAATATCTTGGCATAATACCTTGCAATTTCATTTTCAATATTCTATATATGAGATTATTTCCCGACTTGAAAGGTGCATGCATGAAAGCCTTTGGAGTCTTTTATTAACTAAATATAAGAGTGACAACAGTGCTTTTATATACTACGTCAGCCACAATCTCCCATCACCGTGTGTCCATTATTTTTATTCAAAAGCTCCCACGGTAGCGAACAAAACGATTTTTCGATAAATTGAATTCCCTTGTCTCTTGTAAATTCATTCATCGTGTGGTCACCCTATTTGTTGGCATGGTCGACGGTGGCATGCCGTGGAACTAAGGCTATTTTGTGCAGCAGTTTGTGATCGCTGTTTTGTTCAACATCGTGTAAAAAATATTTTTAGGTACGTTTATTTTAGTTTTTTTCACTCCCGTTTGGAAAAAGGAATGAAGTGGCATTGTCAAAAATTGTTGTTTGTGGATTAAACTTGGTCTTTGTTGATGATTTTTAAAGTAAATCAAGACTAAAAATTCCGGAATTTTATGAAACGTTACGCCTCTGATTGATGTCAATGATTGATGAATGATTAGTATCAAGTAAGATGATGTTGCAAATTAAATTTCAACGTTTTTTAGGCCCGAAAATAAACTTTCTGGAAACATAACTCACGTTGATCTCTTTTATTTCATTCACATAGCCACAAAACCAGTCATCTTATACATTCCCAAATGTAGTCAAAGCAACACCTTCCAAGAAGGCAAACCACTTCACATGCCAATAACTCCAATCAACTACAGTCGAATCGAATGCGACATATCTCACACTCGACTCAAATTCGCACGTTAACGCTTGAACGCATTCAAGCTCGAACAAATATCTTAGTCCATTGGAGTGGACAAAGGTCGGATGCAACTATCACTATGTAATAATCCTCAGGCTTTTGAGTTTGGTCAAAGACCCTAGACGTGGTAAGGAGGTGGACATTCCAGACGAAGAAGTCAATGGCTGGAAATAGGCCTCTTCAAGTGTTACCACATAGACCAGCCCTGTGCGTCTCATATCTAGTGAGTTCTCGCGGTCATCACCAAGACATTGGTCCACCTCCTTTTTTTTTTTGATGGGAAATCATCAAATGACTTCTCCCACTCTGGGCGGAGCGGGAGGGAGTGTCAGACTCTTACTGAATAATACCCACCCGTGATCCTTTTTGTGCCCTTTGCGTTCCAGGGCCGCGGTGATTCTTTCGAACAAATTCCGCAACATTGGTCCACCTTGTGGGTGGCCTTTGAATGTTGCGTCTTTGGGAATGCAATGTCCACTCCAGAGCCTTGTGAACTCATACACTGTCTACAAGCAATATGCCCTGACCACTGCTATGTCGTTAACCTCTGCGCAAAGTCTTTAATTCTATGTAGCTTCTCATCGCTCTTTGGGTGAGTTAAGGCCTTCCGATTAAGTCCATTGTGAGCGACCACGTTCAGTTCTATATTCTTTTAAGTAAGGGGTCGGTTTTAAGTAATCGAAAAGCCGCTGTTCGCGACCATACTGAAGTGTCGACGGCGAGCGCCTAGCGTGACGCCAGCGATTTTTTATCGAAAGGTAACATGTCTAGACTGTACTGCCCGCAACAATTGGCAATACACAGTGTAGCTATATAATCGCGGTTGGGAGAAAACACGATTACGAGACAAATACCTTTTGTCAGAGGTAGCATGACGAGGGCAATTGAGTCATATAAAAGCAAAAGCAGCAACGAAAAAATTCGAAAATTCGACTGTTTTTTTACATTTCTTCACAGATATTTTCGCCGATTGTCGAATGATTATGTAGAATGGCATTTAGCCTACCACCTTAGTCACCACGCATCCACATTCGTCCATAAATGGATGGTGTTTCAACTAAACTACTAGTAAATTCACGAAACGCACTCGTGTGGACAGTAACGATCTCAGACGATCGCGTCCGGTGCCTTGACGTGCGAATACCGTAGTAGTGTGATAATATCTCACAAGCCACTAAATTTAGATCCGGATCGAATAACTGTATGTTCAGAATAGTTACTGTGCCGATAAAAATAGATGCCTTTCCAAAGAATTGATATCACATGTGTTTATCTACGTGTGTAATCTGTACTTACTATTAATAACCGGTCCTTAATCCGATTCATTAAACAATTAATTAGGCTATTACACGTTAATCTTCCGGGGTAAGATAGCAGCGTAATCAGATAGGTACGCCCACGATTTGTAAAACATACCTCAGGCTTTTTATAAGGTTGCGGAATTTGTTCGAAAGAGTCACCGTGGCCCTGTACCGTAAAGGGCACAAGAAGGATCACGGGTGGGTTTTAGTCAATAGGAGTCTGACAATTCCTTCCGCTCCACCCTGCGGGAGAAATCATTTGATAATTTCCCATCCAGAAAAAAAAGGCTTATTATGATCATAAAAACTGTTCATAATAAGCCTTTTGGTTAAGCCTTGGTATCATCATGAGGGTTAAAAACCATCAAGGTTCCGAAGTTACGACTAAGTACCTTTTTTGGTGGGTGGGAAAACATCAAATGACTTCTCCGGCTGGGCGGAGCGGAAAGGAGTATCACACTCTGACTGACTAAATCATATCTGATTAAAAGTTGCAATTGTTGACTCTGCACATGTTCGCAATAACTGTAGGTGCTAAGAGTAACTGAACTAAATAAATCTTACTAATATTATAAACGCGAAAGTTTGTAAGTATGGATGGATGAATGAATGGACGGATGGGTGGATGTTTGGGCTACTTCCCGTTATGTCACATTCCCGATCGGACAACATGTCAAAAGTTTTAAAAACAACTGAACGCTAGTGGCGTTTGGTCAAGATTTTGATTTTCTTACATCCATTCTCATTTTGTCACCCTTTTTTTAAACTAGTTCTTTGTACGGTACAGTCAACTACAAAAGTTACCAAGTCCTTTTTGACGCTCTTTTTATCACCACCCGACTTTCCCAGAGGTGGGTATATTGTTTTCTTAGCATATGTAAAATCCTA
Source organism: Hecatera dysodea (assembly GCA_905332915.2). NCBI lineage: Eukaryota > Metazoa > Arthropoda > Insecta > Lepidoptera > Noctuidae > Hecatera > Hecatera dysodea. The sequence goes on along the minus strand of HG995298.1, from coordinate 2,931,643 downwards.
AATTATACATATGTATAAGTTACATGCATAGGTATGTACCATGGCAATAGCTTTCATCTATTTAACTTAGAAAACCGATAGTCCTAACCTTACTGAAATTGAATCAGACTGGAAGTGCAAGAAATCCAAGGGGGTCAAGATTTACAATACCAATACCAGGAGACTAGAAAAATGTCGAAGTATTTACGGGGCTGGAATTGTAAGCGGCAAAGACTCACAAACTACCAGGATACCAGAATCATGAAGATATATTTCCGGGGCTAAAAGTACGAATGTTAAAAACTCAACAACTACCAGGATACTTTACTTGTTTTTTCTTTGGGGCTGGAATATATTTTTAATATCAATCTATGACTCGTAGGATTCGAGGAATAAGCAAAATAGCCAGGAAGAATAAGCCAAAAAGAAGAAATGACACTCCAGCCTGAAATACCCGAAATTACTGAATTGCGAAACAACGGGTTTAACTTTCATAATGTTATACCTTCCTGAGGCCAGTTCTAAAGTTCACGCAGACGAAGTCGCAGATAGAAGCTAGTTTATTAACAAAATACAAAGAGCTCACCGGGATAAAAATATGCTAGTATCACGAATTCAATACTGATCCAGAGGAAACTGAAAGTGATAATCAAAACACTTTAGACGCGAGCGATGCCGCGGGCGGAAGCTAATAAGTAGATAGAACATAAACGGAGGCATTTCTTTTTGCCCCTGATTGTACTTTCCAAACAAAAGGTTGACCAAACGGGAAAGAATGAAGGCATTTTCAAATGTTGACGAATCGGGAATGAATGTATGAAAATCAAAATCTTGACCAAACGCCACTAGCGTTCAGTTGTTTTTAAAACTTTTGACATGTTGTCCGATCGGGAATGTGACATAACGGGAAGTAGCCGATGTTTGTTACTCTTTCACGCAAAAACAACAGAATGGATCTTGATAAAATTTCACACAGATTGGCACACAGGTTGATTATAGACTGGAATAAGACGTAGGATAATTCTTATCCCGGGAGTACGTTCCCTTGGGACGATTTTCGACAATTACGCGGGCGCAGCGGTGGACAGCTAGTATATAATAAATAAGTGCCCTTTGCGTTCAAGGGCCAATGACTCTTTCGAACAAATTCAGCAACCCTAGCAGGCACTGACCCTATGGGGCCCTGTCTTCTTTGCTGACATCTCTTAAAGGCGCGCGTGTAACACGACACGCCGTCGACCCGGGAGTAGTTGTGATCGGACGGTGAGCCACTCATAGTTCGTCATCCACAGGCATGACCAAGTACCTAAAGATGCAGTTTTAGCGCGGCCGCCTATCAAGGGAACCGATGACCTGGTGAGGGTCGGGGTAGCTGATGAATGCGAGACGCATAGGAACAGTTGGTGTGGCGACACTAAAGGAAGGCCTATGTCTAACACTAGACGTCTTTCAACTGATATAATGAAGTTTTCAACTAAAACAAAATCTCAAGAGAACTAGCGGCCTCTATTTAACTTTGTCTTCAAACCTATGAACGATTGAACGTGTCCTAAAAAGTCCTGAAACTTTATAAGCACTTGCACATATTGAAATTGGATAACTTAACATAAGTGCGCGAGACCCTTTTTCGAAGAAACCAAATAAAAGAACGGTTACATCGTTGAAGATCGTCAAGAGGACATTCAAGAAAAGTTATAAAGAGTTAGTAGAGGCCACTTATTTAGTTTCGGATCCCCTAGAACCGCCAGCATTCTTGAGTCAACATGATTCTGGTTGTTATAGGACGGCACCGCAGTTTTAGCGCGGCCGCCTATCAAGGGGACCGATGACCTGGTGAGGGTTGGGGTAGCTGATGAATGCGAGACGCATAGGAACAGTTGGTGTGGCGACACTAAAGGAAGGCCTATGTCTCTGTCAGACGTCTTCCAACTGATATAATGAAGTTTTTCAACTAAAACAAAATCTCAAGAGAACTAGCGGCCTCTATTTAACTTTGTCTTCAACACAAATACCTATGAACGATTGAACGTGTCCTAAAAAGTCCTGAAACTTTATAAGCACTTGCACATATTGAAATTGGATAACTTAACATAAGTGCGCGAGACCCTTTTTCAAAGAAACCAAATAAAAGAACGGTTACATCGTTGAAGATCGTCAAGAGGACATTCAAGAAAAGTTATAAAGAGTTAGCAGAGGCCACTTATTTAGTTTCGGATCCCCTAGATCCGCCAGCATTCTTGAGTCAACATGATTCTAGCATTTTGTATGACCATATTAAATTCCAAGGGGCCTTACCCCTTGTTTCAAGCAGAAAGCCAATCTTATATAAAACAACTCAATTTGCAATTCTGTTCTTTAATTTCTTCAAGAGTCTTCAGTCTCTTGAGAGTACGTACTGAATAATATTTGTTTGATAAAAGTCTTGGTAATACTTTATTCTTGCGTGTGACAATGTTTGTATTTTTTAGAGTTTATAATATTCATACAAATAGATACGTATATTATTTATTTAGGATTTTCATGCATTATGGCCAAAGACAGACTTAATGCTCTAAGCATTTTCTACCAGTTATTGCGTTCTCAACAACGATGGATTGAAAATGCTTTGGACATTACGACTACTTCTACTCATTAGCCTGCCCAGCCTTTTTCCCAAATACATTGAGGTCAGCTTCCAGTCAAACAGAATTCAGCTGAATACCAGTATTTTAGATGGAGTGGCTGCCTACTAGACCTCCACAGCCCATTAACTGGTTAACACAATTTTCTGGCTTCTGATAATCCATAACGACTACCAAAGGGCTACATTTGACAATCGGGTCCAACGGCTTCACATGCTCAATGTTAATCCATCTGCAGACCTACCTCGAAAGCGTTGCTTAACCTAGAAGATCGACCCGTGCAGCTGTTATAATTTAGCCATGAGCTCCTTGACTGCTACTACTTAGTCGTTGCTGCCTGAATTTGTTTCGTCTGAAAAAACTACGATTGTACAAAACTGACACACGACACGACACGGTTGGCGCATTGGTTGAGCTGTCGGCTGCTGCGCTGCGTGCCGCGGGTTCGACCCCGCACGGAACAAATATTTGTATGGCTTACAGATAATTGTTCCGGGTCTGGGTGTCTTGTGTATGTGAGTTTTCATGTTTTTGAACGCACCCACGATACAGGAGTAAATCCTAGTGTGGGGCAACGTTACATTAAAAAAAAAAAAAAACATTCAAAAATAAAAATAAAACTATTGATTTTTTTTTATGCTCACTGACGAGATTTTTCGATAGCCAATTTCATTGCTCATAATTAGAACTCCAATAATGATTATGCTAAACGATTCAGTGAACTTCACGCCTGCTATAAAAGGATAAGACTTTTTACATCAACGGATAAATAATATTAAATCAAACATCGAAGGCCGGACAAGTTCAAAGACCGAAAGCCGGAAATAATAAACTCATAACATCCCTTTGAGAAGCCAAAGTATCTCATTTACGAGTTACGACATTATAACACATATAATGGTATTCACGTCGAGATAACACGAAAAAATCTTGTTAGTAAAACACTCAACGGTATCTGATTTCGGTGCTTTCAGAAATAAGCATTGATCATTCGATTTTGAGCCGTATGTTTCAAGTGGTAAGAGTGGTGTTGGATTTTTCGTAAACAGACCCATGTAACCTGTGAAAATTCTGAAGGTAATGACTAAATATAAACAAGATTATTATGACTGATTGTAATATTACACTTTTGTGTGGATGGGAAATCATCAAATGATTTCTTTCGCTCTGAGCGGAGTCGAAGGGAGTGTCAGACTCTTACTGACTAAAACCCACCCGTGATCCTTCTTGTGCCCGCCGCGTTCCAGGGCCGCGGTGACTCTTTCGAACAAATTCCGCAACCCTGGTCAATGTTACATCTATGATTCCGTAAATGAATATTATTTTGTAGGATGAAAACTGAAGGATGTTTTCGAGAGTTAATGAAATCTCAATTTGATAAGCGAAATAATAAAGAGAGAAAAAGCAAATACGTATTACAAGACCCGATGTGTATTATTGTTTTTTATGTAATTTTCTGGCTTATCCAAATAAATGAACTTTAAATAAAGAATAATAGGTTAAGGCCTAACGTAGTATTAAGTTCTTCTAACGCCTATTATAACCTAAGTTGCCTATCTTAAAGTAAATTAACTACTTCTTATAGATTAGTAACTAGCAGCGTCCCGCAGTTTCACACACGTAGTTCCCGTTCCCGTGAGAATATGGGAAGAAAATATGAAATATTTTTTGAAATCGGCTCAGAGGTTTTTGAGTTTATTCATTACAAACACACACACATACACACAAAAACAATAATACAAATATTTCCTCTTTATAATAAATAAGTGTAGATGATAAGGGGTAATCAATATTATAACAGACTATCTTTTGCCCACGACTTGCATATTCCGGTTTTTTTCCGTTCCCATAGGAATTTCGGAAATTCTACTCCCCGAGGAACCTATATACTAACATTCTACTTTCTACGACCAGTAGTTTCGGCTGTGTCTTGTTTGTCAGTCAGTCACTCATCACATCAGTAACGGAAGAGTTATTATATCATCATTTGAATAAACTATCGTTTTTATTCAATTAATCAATAAACCAGATTAGCCTATAGCAAGACTGCTAATAGCCTATAATTAAATTAATATCAATACTAAAACAAACCATGAAACATAATGAGTACCTACTAGTTTCTGCCGAAAATACTCCCAAGGGGACATACTCCCGGTATAAAAACTAACATTGTGATATTCGAGACTATAATTTATCTGTTTGCTAAATTTCAACCAGATCTGTTCAGCAGTTTTGGCGTGATTGAGTAACAAACACCAATCCATTCATTCATCAAAACATCTTGATTTTTGCATTCATAATAATATAAGTCATCATCTGCCTAGCCTTTTCGCAACTATATTAGGGTCGGCTCCCAGTCAATCCGGATTTAACTGAATACCAGAATTTGACGCAAAGCGGCTGCCTACCAGACAAAGAATATAAGTAAGATATTAAAATCCAAATAATTCATGTTTCCTCATACCATAGGTAGATATTTGGTATTCATGCATGACCCAATTCCTCAACGGAAACTAAATCCAAAGAAACAAAATTTAAAACCTTTCGCCGAAATTTTGGCACAGAACTAGAATCTATTCTAGCTCTAGTAGATTGATCTACGTTGACTCAACTATCCATTCCCATATATCTTAATATGAAAGACTTTGAATCACGGATATTGAAACCAAAGCCGTAAATTCCAATTTTCTGATATACTAGTGAATTGAGATTTACATTCCATAACCTAGAATTTATTCTGGTTTTTAGTGTTCTGCTTCGGAAATTGAAGTTATGGGAACAAACAGAGATAACTAGGTTATAAAAGGTAGTAGGTATATAAATGTTGTATTGGTCAGGTTAGTAATTCAAATAATGACACTTGCGAATGTTTTATAGTGAAGGCAGAGACGGAAATAAATTAACTTTTTGCTTAATCATAATTTATATTTCGAACAAAATATTTAGGTAAAATCCGAACAAAAAGGATATTGTTCGGCGTCCATACATCGTTCGCCCAAGAAGCAACTGAGGCGTGAAACTTTCTGTATTCTAAATAAACCCTTCGCCTATTCAAAACGTCAAATTTAAAAAAAAATGGCGCCATTGAATAAGACCGAAGTGAATTACTTTTTAAAATGATTTCGAAATATAAATGTCCGAAATTTAAAAAAAAAACTAGGGATTCTATTTTTTGCCATGTCATTTCCCAAAAAAAAATACTGACCTCCCCCCTCCTCCCTTATGAAATGCTAAAGTAGAAATCATATTTTATATCGATTTCGATTATGTGTAAAAGTATCAGTGTTCATTGATTTTTTTCACTGACCGTACTATTTATCAAAATAATGAGTCAGATACACTATCTTGTATTGAATTCCTCAAAACGAATGTAGCCAAGGCACATGAACTAGATAAAATACCCGTTTTTATCTTTATCAAACTATATTGTCCTACTGCTGGGCAAATCCCCCATAGCCTTTTCCTAGAGTGTTGCTCTCTCCAACCAATCCGTAATGAACGGCTCCATGTCTTCACGCCAGCTTTTCCTAAGCCTTCCTCAGTGATATCTTCCGTACTCTGGTTCCCACTGCGTAACGACTTTGGCTCATCTATCTTGATGCATCCTACATACCAACAAACCCACTTCAGACTGGCAGATTTGCTCTCCGCGGCGATCGGCTGGCAGAAACTGGATGCGAGAAGCCGAAAATAGATCTAAGTGGCGTGCAGTTGGAGAGGCCTATGTCCTGCAGTGGACTGCAACAGGCTGTTGATTATGATGATCGGTGATCTCTTTTTTGGAGTATTACGAATTCAAAGAAAAGACGAGAAGAAGAGAAAGATAGAAAAATATTTATTTAGAACTCGCACAAAACAAACAAAAAAATAATTAAAAGCTTAATATTAATTTTTCACTGTGCGAGGCCAAAAAGGTCCCCACCTCAATATATGCAGAGTTATTAAAAATAACTTTAATTCGGAACTCGGTGTTTGTGGTTGCTTTTTCGTTTTTTGAACACCGACTTCCGAATTAAAGTTATTTTGTACTTTTTTGATTTTTTGTGGAAGTCGGTTGTATTTTTTTGTAAAAAGTTTTTTTATTTTTCTCTTTTTAGTGGTACCTACACCCCCTCCCCTCCCCCACCTAAACGAACCAATTACATTGGTGTAAAAAAAATGCACTGCTCCAGTGCAGACTAAACTAAAAGGTCGTCAATGTAGACAATGTAGATATTTTTTTTTAGATTTTTTGATTTTTCAAAAACCGCTTGTTCGATTTCGATAAAATTTTCATGGGACCATTTGGGAAGTATACCCTTTCCAACAAAAAAAGAATTTTTCAAATCGGTTGGCAAGCGACGGAGTTATGCGCGAACAAACATAAAAAAAAAAAAAAATACAAACATCCGAATTGAGAACCTCCTCCTTTTTTAGAAATCGGTTAAAAAAAAGAAATACCACAGCGCTGATCTTTCGATAGGGCCTGTGATGCCACGGATATACTCCCGGAACACAATGACATACCTACTAAAAAGAAACATATAAATGTAAATAATGGATATCACTAATTTATATAATAATATATGAAAAAATTAAAAAGTAAAAAACACACATACAACTAAATAATAAATTAAAATCGAGCAACGCTCAATGGCGCAGTGCTCCAGTATCATTTGTCATAGACAAATGATGGAACGCGCGGGCGCAGTGAATACCTCGATAAAATACCTACTAAATTAATTTCGCTTATACCTAAATCATGGTCTTATTAATTTGGGATATCTAAAGTGGTTTCTTAGTACGTTAATCCTATGTACTAATTGGAAGCAAGCCAGGAACATGTCACTAATGATGGGATAAACCGTCTAATTTATTAGTGTTAGGCAAGCCTACTATTTGGTAGCGCCTTTCTTGCTCTACTAGCGTCTGCTCTTTGAACAGCGATTGCAAACTCTTTAGTATTTTTTTTAAAAACCTAAAAATATTTTTTACAATTTAAAACACAGCATTGGACTAACTACTGAGTGGATGTCTATACACAACTAGCATTTCTACTAGTATTAAAACCTGATTGCAAGATCACCTATCTGTTCTAATTACGAGTATGAATCTGAATCATCCAGTGGCCAAATGAAATTCATCAAAGTTGGTTTATACCAACTTTTATAGATATGCACCGAAATATGCTCCCAAATGGTTATCCGTTTGGGAGCATATTTCGTTGCATATCTATCATGACTAATTTTATAAAGAGGAAAGATTTGTATTTTCGTGTGTGTGTGTATGTTTGTAATGAATAAACTCAAAACTACTGAGCCAATTTCAAATATTCTTTCACCATTAGAAAAAATCGTAAGTTGGGGCCGTTACCACTAGGCCACCACTGCTCCACTCGGCCAACTCTCTCAAAACGGTGAAAGAAAACATCGTGAGGAAACTGGCATGTCCTAGAACCAAAAGTGACATTGACCAACCCGCACTGGGCCCGCGTGGTGGATTAAAAGGCTGATTTTGCTTATGCTTATAATTTTTGGATTATTCAAATCGGCTATTCCATTTAATAGCTATTACGAATTTAATAATTCATAGAAATAGAAAAAATAAACGCTGTCGCATTGTGCATGTTATTCATACCTTTTTATTAATCCTTATCCAAATAAATTATTTTGTATTCAAAATTGTTTCAATACCTGTAAATTACATCCGTGTAAAGCCGGGACTGTCCGCTAGTCATTGATAAAATATAAACGTACAGAAGAATTATTTTATGTTTATAAATATATTTTGTTGGTTCTATGAAAACGGTAGAACTGATCATGACACGTTTATACGTTGCATATTATTGTCCTAGAAAACATGATGATTTCAGCTTTACCAATTGAAAAATCCACGGAAATAGTGATAAATTTCCTTGTTTAAAGGAAAGTCGTGCTTAAAGGTATGAACATAATACATTTTTTGATATAGCTCATTTTTATTATTATTATTTAGGTTATTTCTGAAAAAAAGAAAATGGTATTATTTTAAGTAATTCTTAAAAACCAGAACTTTATTGAGTTCTGCTCTTATATCTAATATTACATTCGAAAATCAATCTAGGATGTAAGTAATATATTGGTGAGTTTACAAATATCCAGTGGCTGACTGACGTGCCTACTCAGATTTTTTACAAAAATGGACTTTCATCATTATTGCAGTGTACCCTTCAATTGATAAACCATTTTGTTACTTTACTATGAATTTAAACCAATTTATCATACTAAATATTCAAGTATTTGGATGACAAAAGCAAGTGTTATATTTTATGTTAACGACCAACCAGCGCATCGATTCAGAGCGCCACCCAGCCAAATATTTCAGCGACGTCTCGACAAAAGTACGTAAAGTCATAGTATTGAAATTCACATTCTATCACATGAAATATATTTCGTGCTTTATAACACTCGTTATTACCTAGAAGAGGTCGCCTTGTCTGAAATTGTTATAAATGATTTCACTCGCTCTACATTCAGTAATGTCATCTTTTATTATGGCTAACATAAAATTATTACCACTGACAACATTATAGGTATTGTCTTTTGGAACTTTGAATGGATTTTATTGGCTTAGAGATGGGGGAAAATTGGGTTAGGTGACTAATGTTGCCTGAGTAATTTTATTTGTAAATCTTTTAGGGTGGTTTGTTCTGTCTCATACCACCGGCCCCCTTCTACCATAGGACATCTATACTCCTTTCACAATAAGATTAGACAGTTAAATAAAACTGTTTACAGTCAGTTCAACCGATTTTTACCTCTTTTCCTTAGGCATAAGGATGATTTTAAAAGCAAAAACGTGATTATAATACCAACTGTTTACTGCATCTGCCATGTGTCATACCACCAACGCAATAAAAGTCAAAATTGGTTGAACGGACTGTAAAAATTATTTATTTCAATGTGTAATCTTATTGTGAATGGGGTATAGGCGCATTGTAATACTGCATCTGTGTTTCCGAATGCATTCAACCCCAATCTCTTCAAAGTTAGAGTGAACAGGCTTCTTGTGGGTAAGATTATTTCATCGTCGATTTTGTCTCTCACCTGTGATCTAGAATAGAGTCAAGGGCAAATTCATCCTACTTATTAATATTATAAACGCGAAAATTTGTGAGTATGGATGGATGTTTGTTACTTTTTCCTGCAAAAACTACAGAACGGATTTAGATGAAATTTAGCACACAGATGGTTTTAAATAACCAGGATTAACATATAGGATTTTTACCCCGGTATTCCCACGGGATCGAAACTTATGCGGGTGAAACCGCGGGTCGCTGCTAGTCTCACAATAAAAAAAAAAAAAAAAACTGATATTTATCACTATGCTCTTCTTCTTTGGTTATTTTGTAAGCCAAGCCGTTCTGCCACTTCACGCAGTTCTTAGAAAGCATGTTCTATGCTTCTATTATCATAATATCTACATGAGCAATTTATTGCTTCTGGCTATGGACACATGACAACATAATACAAGACTAATATGGTTCTAATGATCTATAAAAGCGCTTAGCACTCGAAGCCTGGCATGATAACATTATTAAGTCTATACTTAGCACTCAACTTCAGCTTCGATAGTTCCGGTAATTCATACCAAATATGATAGATGGCGCTTGCTATCGTCTCGTCGCCGCCATTCTTGGAGCGTCACATACATTAGTGACTTTATTACCAACATTTCAGCGTTCTGAAACGGTGTTTGGTTTTGGTTAGGGCAAAGTAAACTCATTGGTCTGGCTGCCCGTCTTTATGGCTTGCAAAATCTCTTGATTATTTAACTTAAGCAGCTGTTTAGAAACTGACGATTGCAATTATACACCCGGAGATAAGAAAACAATTAAGTTCTAGAAAATAAAAACAATAATATTTCAAGTGATTTTGTCTTAGTTGTGATATGCCAGATTAACTAAGTTTAAAATTGAAATTAAATCAACACTAACAAACTTCAGTATCTTAATGAAATAAATTAGAGTACTTAAAGTTTAAATGAGATTTTTTGTAATCTCTTATAAAAAGGTATATAAATCTCTTCATCATAGACAAGAATACAGCTTTTTTTACGAAAGCTTTGTCCGTAATCTGACGATTACTCAAAAAAACACTAGGAAGGAGAAGATATAGTACGGAATAATCACATCGTATACAAGTAGAGATAATATGTGTTTTTATTCATTGATCTGTCCAGAATGAGCTATAAGGTTCTTTTTTCTGCGTTTATCACAGATATCTGTTGGCTTTCTCCCAGGACACGATTCGATTACAGCATCAGAACTTATTGGCGAGCCAACGTATTGGCTTCATTTGTAGGGATTTGGCGATTTGACACAAATTTTATGGAATCGTTCAAGTTTATTAGCAAACTACAGTGTTACCCAGTTAATGGGTTGTGGAGGTTTGGTAGGCAGCCGTTCCATGTAAAATACTGGTATTCGTGTGAATCCGGTTTGACTTGAAGCCGACCTCAGTATAGTTGGGAAAAGGCTAGGCAGATGATGTTCAAGTAATTAGTTTCAAGTATAATTGTGAATACTTTTGAATACTAAATTTGCATGTCATGTTTGAAACAACCAAAGGGTCGATCTACAAGGTTAGGCAACGGCGTGCCTTGGAAAGCACGTTAAGCTTTTGACGACACGGTTGGCGCAGTGGTTGAGCGATTGGCTGTTACACTACGTATCTTGGGTTTGATTCCCACAGGGAAATTCCTAGTGTGATTTTTTTTATTTTCAAAATAAAAAAAACGTTGGCCCAAACTAGGAATTTCGTGGGTGGTTACAAACATCAATCCCACATACACATACGGCCAGACCCGAAAGAACTATCTGTAGGCTATACAAATATTTGTTCCGTGCGGGAATCGAACACACGGCACGTAGCGCAGCAGCCAATCGCTCAACCACTGCGCGCGATAGTTGTTCCGGATCTGGCTGTCAGGAGAAATTTCTAGTGTAGTCCATGTTTAAAAAAAAAAAACAATCGATCCCCGTTGACATTTTTAGACCTATGGCAGTCGTTATGGATCATCTGACACCAGTCTCACCGAAGGATACCGTGTGTTACCCAATAGCTGAGCAGAGGAAGTCAGATAGGCAATCGCTGCATATAATGCTACTGAGTTATTAGTGATTCCATTTTCATTTTGCTAAAAGTCCGTAATCTGCTAAATTCATAATGGTTGATCATTGGTCGAGCAATGGTCTCGTAATACCTTTTGATAACCGAGATATTAAAAGCAATGACGTTCTAATGGTAGATCACTGATCAAAGGAACTGTCAACATTTTAGCAGATTACTAGGTACATACGTTTATCATTAATTTGTCATTATGTACGAGATTATTATTCTATGCTGTTAAAGTCAAAGTCAAAGTCAAAACGTTTATTGCGAACTAAGTGTACAATGTTGATGTTACGTTGTGTTAGTACTTATGACTTAGCGGCCTTTTTCAAGCATTGCAATTTTATTATCCTAAATTCTAAATTAGCATGCATTACACATTATTATTTTGTTTATATTTGTACAATTCAATTGAGAAATTATAGTTACGTCAAAATAAATGTCAATATTAGTAATGAATTTAATACAATTATTTAGCAATATTAATGTCATCTTTTCAGGTAGTACAATTTATTTATAATTTGATATAAAGTTAAATAGGATAGACTAAATATTATTGTTTGTATAGGACAGATCGCCACTTTTGAAGAATTTGAGAAAATCGTTATTTTAAGCTAGACTCTAAATATTCTTTTACTGAGTAGAAACATTTTTGGATTAGGTATAGGTTTAGCCTTTTATGGAATATTTTTACTGATTTTTCAGTTTTAAACGTGTTGGGCAACTTATTATATATTTTTATTGCCATATAGTATGGGCTATTACTTAACATTTTAATTCTTGAGGATGGAGCGCATAGTCTCTTTTTATGGCGAGTGTTGACGTTGTGCGTATCTTCTATTTTTGTGAATTTGTCGATATTTTTAAAAACAAATACGCAGATGTCAAGAATGTATATTGACGGCAGAGTTAGGATCTGATATTTTATAAAGTATGGCTTGCAGCTCTCCGTATTATCTATTTGGGCAAGAATTCTTATACACTTCTTTTGCATTATGAATAGTTCATCTACGTTAACACTATTCCCCCATAGCATGACGCCATATCGCAGCCATGAGTATGCGTATGCGTAGTATGCAGCCTTAGCTGTTTGTGTGTTAGTGCTTTGTTTAATTTGGAAAAGTTTCTTTCAATGTAGTGTTGTGTCAGTGGTTGACCATTGGAAAGTCATAGTGACGCTTTTTTATTAGTAGATTACCGGACTTGTAAAAATCAACCATTATGAAATCAATGATATAACACTATTGTAATGAGGTACATTCGATTAGAGTGGAAGCCGACCCCACATAGTTGACAAATGCTAGGTAGACTGATTGGTATGAAAGTTAACATGTAAATCAAAAACATCCCAGAGAATCAATAACATCCAAGAGAATCAAAAACATCAAATAGAATCAAGAAAATCTAGCTACTTCTAACAAAAGCAATTTTCGTAGCAATATTTTTATATTCATTATCCAAGTAAGACCTCTAGAAATACCTTTCTTATTATGGAAATAAAATGTAATTAAAGTCGTATATCATTTATCTGCGATCTTTATGTACATTGCAGAAAGCTTTGCGTCATCAATATTATCTCATTCAATATTTATGAGGTAATCTGTTTATTATTCTTTAGTCAATATTTTATGAGATCTGTAACGAGTTCACTACATAAAGATATCAGGATTGTAATAATAAATTCATCAATTTATGTGATCTAAAAGGATTATCCGATCTAAAGTAAGTTGATAGATGACTAAAATAAAAAAGCTGACCCATTTTATTTCATAAAAAAAAAACAGAAAACATTTTGTTAAATCCAAACAAAAGGCGAATATAGAACTAGTGTTATTAGACAAACATGAAATAACATAGAGAGACAAATAAGATGGAGCAACTTAGTTGACTCCACATCTATATTAATATTATATAGGTAGTGGAAAGATACATAATCAGCATGTAACATCGTTCCCACGGGAACGGGAACTACACGGATGAAACCGTGAGGAGTTGCTAGTTTATAAATACGTTGGAATAAGATCAGAAGGATGGTAAATATCCAATTAATCCCACAGCCTTCTCACTATTGTCAAGCGTACTTAAACAAAACCCACATATACAAAGTTTAAGATTACAAGATTACGGCACCAACAAACAGCTGAAGCCCGCGAAATGCGTAAAAGCGTAATAGGAAACCCGAACACCTCTAAAGGGAGTAAGTACTACAGATGTAAGGCTTACATACCTAATCTTACGCATGTTCAAACTGTTACCAAGCAATTCGAGATTAATACCACAAAAGTAAATATTTACAGTATTTCATCAAATATACTTTATATATACAAAATCTGATAGCATTATCATTAGCATTATCAGCCATTCAATGTTCCCACTGCTAGGACACAGGCCTCCTCTCTAGGAGAGGGAATGGTCCGTAATCCACCACGCGGGCCCAGTGCGGGTTGGTGAATGTCACATGTCTTCGAATTTTTGGTTCTAGGACATGCCGGTTTCCTCACGATATTTTCCTTCTCCGTTTTGAGAACAGTGGTGATGAAGTTAATTACACAAAGTCATGCGCCTGGCTAGGTTTGAACCCGCGACCTACAATTCGTAAGTCGGGGCCGTTACCACTCGGCCACCACTGCTCTAAAAAAATCTGATAAATGAACAAAAAAAAAACACGCACACAAAAGAGGAAAACTGAAAATCATTGTTTTCATCGAAGTCGGGGACCTTTAAAGAACTATTTAAAGGAACCGTCCCCCAACTGCTATGAAAAGATTGATTTTCAGTTTTCCTCTTTTGGTTTCACTATTTTATTTTCAATTTTTTAGTTCACTTTTTGAAATGGCCGACGTGTTTTTTTTTTTTAATTATTAATTGTTTTTTATTTCATACCTTTTGAGATAATTTAAAATGTTCGCTAGCCTATGTTACCCGGGATAACTCAACTTTTCTAACAATACTACTTTAATATCGGTTATGAAGTTTAGAAGTAATGTTGCAATAAAGAAACTCACAAACATACATATACATAGATACATGAACCCTGAAAACAAAACACTCCTTTCTGAGCAGTCATGTAAAAATGTTATAATAATTTGCTTCTCATATTTAATTTTGTGTCCATCGACGCTTCAAATGTTTCCGGACCAGTATGAGGTGACGAAGGGTCAGTCGGTAACCAAGTTCATGTCATGGAAAGTGTAGGTGATTGGGCATAAAGGGCAAGTAGGTGGAGCATGTCCTTTTTTTTTTGATGGGAAATCATCAAATGACCCCTCCCGCCCTGGGCGGAGCGGTAGGGAGTATCAGACTTTTACTGACTAAAACCCACCCGTGTTCCTTCTTGTGCCCTTTGCGTTCCAGGGCCGCGGTAACTCTTTCGAACGAATTCCGCAACCCTAGCAGGCACCGACCCTATGCGAAGTGGCTTCACAAACTCAAAATCTCCTTATTGCACCTATGTTGAATATGAATGCTCAAAAAAAAGTCACACGTCGATAAAAGACCACGATTGTTCAGTATATGAAGGTGTCCCAAAACTTTAGTATGGCAGTTTGGGACACAAGGTCCGTCCTAAGATAAGATATTCAACTGTTAAATGTGTTTACTTTGAAATGTAATTCAATTCTACCGCGTGTGGAAAGACGATGCGTTCGAATTGCCAGGCGTCCCACAAGGTGGAACTATTACCTTATAAAGACCGCAGGAAGCGAGACCCACCAGGACAGAAGTCTATGTTGCTACTTTTGGGGAGGTATAAATATGTCCAGCAGTGGACGTTTTCCGGCAGATATGACGATGATTGTGCTAGTGCTCACTCTAGTTGCCGGTCGCATTGCAGGAACTGCTGTACCATAGGATGATTGCCCAATTTCATCCAACTTTAACCAATAAAATGTCAGTCAAACATTATTTTTTCATTAATTCAAATGGACCATAGCCTCTGCATAGACCATGGTCAGTTTTTTCTTCTCAAATACATTCCGACGCAAATCCAAATAAAAATGAAATAGGTTCCCAAACTAAAACTAAATCATATATACTAGCTACCGGTCCATTTGTAGGTTATTGGTATATTTTCAGTCCATATGCTGTTACGACTCGGGCGTTGCCAACACTCGCGAATATCGCTCGGATTTGAGCTAGAAAGGAAATCAGTTTCTGTGATATGGTACGTAACACTTTATGTATAGTTGTGGGAGAATATTCTCGAAGTACGTACTGTATGATATGTGGCTAACGCTGTTAGTGTGTTCAATTTTATAGTCTGGTAATCTTGCTACATATTGGTGGGTTTTATATCTCTTAACTGCATTTGCGATATCAATGTAAGGAGGTATATTTTCATACATGTTCTTAGATGAATCATGAATAAATAAAACTGCTTAACTTTAAACGTGTGTACATTTACATTGTTTCTTATTGTTGTAAAAGTTGATCTCGTGGCAGAATAATATCAGTCGCACGGGACAACCTTCAAGGTTGAGTAAAGATTGGCGAGGTCGATCTATTACCACCACCCATTTTACGTCAAGACTCTTCCATGCCTTGGGAAGCATTTTAATTTTTTGGTTCTGGTAATAAAGACACTCGTATCAAATTGTGAGAAACCAGAAAATCTGGCACCAGTCTTGCCAAGGAGTATCCTGTTACTCAGTTATTAGGTTGTGGAGGCAGTCGTTCCAAATAAAATATTGATTTTCAGCCGCACCCAGTTGGACTGAAAGTCAACCCCAACATAGTTGAAATAAGGCCAGGAAAAGCAATAATAATATCCTGGGTGGTCCTCGGCGCCAGGCTGCAGAAAGTCCAAGCGGTTTATGCCAACCCTGGACAAGAAACTATCCAGGTGCCTTTTGCGCTTGGCAGCCTACGAATTGTGGCGGGGATCATCACAGATCACTGCTCACTGAACAAACATTTACACACGATAGGCAAACAATACGGACACCAAATTCACTTTCAGAAATTCTGAACAAACTGAGTGGACTGATCTGCTTCTGGAGGAAGGTTGGCTCGTTGGAGTGACGGCTGCTATGGCTCATGCATAATGGTCCAGTACTAGGACTAAGTGCGGAAACAAACCCTAATAGACGGATAGATAGATATGATAATCTCCATTCTTGCCTTTTCCCAATTATATTAGGGTCAGCTCCCAGTCAAACCGAATTGAGCTGCATACCAGACCTCCACAACCCATCAACTGGATAACACGGTACTTACGGCAAGATTGGTGTCAAATTTTCTGGCTTCTGACAATCCGTAACGACTGCCTAAGATGGTATAAATGACAGCTGAGACGAACGGCGTAGCTTGCTTTCCAAGCCACGGAGCAATCCCTATATATTAAGACAGTCACCCATCCACAGAACAGCCTTGGCAAGCGTTGCTTAACCATGAAGATCGATCACGCGGCTGTTATTACTTAGGCACGAGCTCAACGAGTAACTTTCTTATAACTCCCATAATTTTGTTTTTTCCGTGAGAATATAAAAGGATTTTGTCACGTGTTGAGAACTTATGATCCATCGAGTAACTTTCAATATATTATCTTTCTTATATGGAAGTATGGATTTTTCCAAAAACTTCCAAACTAAACACCTAAGAATAACCAAAGTAAATATGTTTCTGGTATCTAACCTTTTCAGTTTTCAAAGATAAGACGGATTGATAAAGGTTCAGCATATTGATTTGTGTGAATAACCACGAAATCTTCAAATCAGGGAACGCTACACATTTTTGTGACCCAAAACCACAAGTTTTTACAATTTTTTGGTATGGGATTTTATCCCATGGGAAAATAATCTATACTTTCCCATCCCGTTTGCATTGAATAGGTTGCGAAACTAATAAACCGATTTGAAAAAATCTTTCATTGTTGGGAAGCTACACTATCCCCGGGTGGCATAGAGTTTAATTATTTTATTCCCGTGTTCCTACGGGAACGGGAACTACGTGGATAAATCCATAAGGTGCTGCTATTTATAAATAAAAAGGTGTTCCAAGTTGAAATCAAACTCATCACCATTATTTATTTTTCAATTATTCGAGACAAATTTTTTATCGTCGATATTTACAGGAAAATAAAAGTATATTCAAAAGTAGATGAATTTTAAGAGCAGAATGGACTAAAAGTTTATAGTTAACTATAGGAATACGGATAAAATATACGTCTTTTATATGTAGTTACTCGCTGATATTGAAGTTTTCCATTTGTGAAAACTTAAAATCAGTCAAGTAGTTTCGGAGTTTATTTGGTACAAACAACAATTCAAAAAATCTTTCCTAAGAGAAACTATTTTTAAGAGTAAGTCTGAACTTTCACATATATAATATTAGTAGGATTTATACGTATGTGTGTGAAGTTTAATTTATAAAATTCGAGGTTATTTCCACACATTCCCACCAACGCAAGTAACGACTTTAGCATAGTGTGTTTTAAGTTGATTTTAGAGCGACTATTTGTTTTAAAAATGCCTTAAAAAAACACTGGTTGGATATTCCAACCTGTGTTTTTATTTCAAAAATAAGTTTGAAATACGCAATTTAAACTTATTTTTGCACGACATAGAGTACTATTCTAACGTTTCATTATAACCTCGAATCATGAATATAAATATAAGTTTGTAAATTAGATGTTATAAGCTTTATTACATCTAATTTCGTAAATTTAATAATAATTTAATCACTAGTATGAATGGTTTTATTAGATTCTAAAGATAAATAAACGTGGGCGTTGAGACATTATATTATATAGCTTTCTCTCTCACTTTTTATTTGTGGTCTTGTGAGCATGTCTGCGTGATTTACCTTAATTATTTTCAGAATCAAGTTTGATGTTGTTCCTTCTTTTATAAGCAAAATGAGTCTTATTTATGTCAGGGCCTAAAATTAGCATAATTCTTGTCATCTATTGAAAGAGCGTAGCTTTTCACATACAAAAAAAAAACATATTAATTAAGCACACACTTGGCTTGATAACGATGGATTAGGTTGTTTGTATGTAGTGACAGAGGTGTATCTATGCAAGAAGTCATGTTAACAGTTACAAATCTATACTAATATTATAAAGCAGAAGAGTTTGTTTGTTTGTTTGTTTGAACGCTCTTATCTCAGGAACTACTGGTTCGAATTGAAAAATTATTTTTGGGTTGAATAAACCATTTATCGAGGAAGGCTTTAGGCTATATATCATCACGCTTAAGCCAATAGGAGCGGAGCAGCGATAAAGAATGTTTTAAAATCGGGGATTCCACGGGGACGAAGTCGCGGGCAGCAGCTAGTCTTCAATAAACAACTAAAATTTAAAAAAATGGTTGTCTGTGAAGTCAGTTTACGGACGATAGTTTAGCGTAACAACATCATAACAAAACTGTCTCGTTCGCTCATGCAGCGCTCTCGCTCCGATCGTAACGTTACATTGAGCGTAACGTTACAATGAGTCATCCATTTAAGTGCGTGCAGCCGGCGTTCATCGATTTATCAGAAGTTGTCACCACAAAAAAAGAATGAGGGTCTAGTCCTTCAATTAAATTACCAAAAATATTTGAAAAGTATTTTTTGTTATGCCACGTAAACAAAACTGAAGGTGCGATAAAATTACACGTGACGTCACGTCTACCTAAAAATGAATCACTTCTTACCTTGAAGTAGCGGAACCTGAACTTTGATACGTTTTATCTATTATTGATTTGAAAGAAGCAAAATAGTTTATTCCTCTCAAACATACATTATATATCTATATGTAGCTATCAATAAAATAAAAACAAAGACAACAAAATACGTGTTCAATATTTTTGATATCTTACTGACGGGCGCAGTAGAATCAAATGTTGTTTATCCAGGAAACATCCCTATTCATCTATGCACCCAAACATACACCCATCTACCCTTTTTTAATCATCCCACAAATCCTTCACTTCGTTATTTTTTCAGAGCCGTTTTCACTGAAACTCGAAGGTTCACGTACATAACTATATACATACGCATACATGTGGCTTCTGTATTGTATATACATGTATGGTAAGTCGAAATCCGAGGATACCTCGGGACTTATTAACGCATTCTCTACTTCCCACTGTGATTCACTGGCATATTTCAAACGCTTCTTTTCTGGTTTGGTCTAAACGAAGAGACGTAGCGGGCGCAACAAGTCTGACTGGAGCTATTTTCTTAATAATAATTAATCTTCTAATAGTAAATCAACTTAGTGTTATTATGATTTCAGCAAACAAAAAAGTTGAATTTGCTTCCTAAGTTTTATTGGGGCGCCATTTATGCCGTTACATATTTATCAACAGCCATTTTACACATCGGGCCGTAAAGTTAGATTTATTGAGCCGACTAGTAAAGACTTAAAGCATATTGTGTTTTGAAATCAACTATATTAACGTCTTTTTACGCATTTGTAATTACTTATTTCCATATATCATTCAAATAATTATTTAAACTCACTATCTAATACTTTAATTAAATAGGCTTATTAAAATTACGAGTAGTCAACGTATTATTAAAATACTGTTTAATAACCTTATTTCATAATAGCTATCGGAATGCTAAAGTTCTGACAGTTAATATTAACAAACATACCGTCATGACTGTTTTCAATATTACATTAAAAATACTTTGGATGACGGAACAAATAAATTTAAGAGGGTACCAAAGTCATATTCGGAACCCGTAATTAATTTTGCTCTGCAAATTGAATTAAAATAGTTCGTGAGTCGCGTATAGACGAAATACAAATAATATCTATTTGATTAAACATTTTATTTAACAGCATTTCCTGCGGCTTTGGCCCTATGAACGCACACACAAGGACCATTAATTAAAAAAAAAATGAGTAGGACACTGAGTAGTAATAAAAATCTCGGGTAAACTTTTACAAGTATGTAAATAAATAAAAATTAAACTTCTGACGATTTCATTGAAAAATATAACATGTTTCTTTGTCAACCTTTGCAATCTTGCATATAAAAAAAGTTTTTTTGCCAACTTTTTTTGCGGAATATTTGGAGAAGCGTCATAGCGTCCTCACCTTCCGCCTGATGCAGGTTTGGAGAGGTACCTGTTTCGGTGAGAGACGCTCGGATATCAACACTGTCGATCGCCAGGAGGACATGAAAGAGCATACAGTAGATGTCTGCTCTGCTTGGGCAGCGACGACTGAAACGCAAAGGACATTAGGAGAAATATAAGTGGTAGTAAGTCAGTAAAAGTCAGCCATCCCCAGCGCCCCACCCAGAATGGAAGAAGTCATTTGATGACTTCCCATCCAGAAAAAAAGGCACTTACTATCTGTTGTATGGCATAAACTTGAACGTTCGATATCATTCTGACCATCAGGTTATTGAACTAAGCAGTTAGTCCGATACAATCAGATTGCAGAATCGAATGTGACATCTCTAATTGCAGTACAGCCGTAGTCGATTACAGTAGATTGGCCGATGTAAAGCTGATACCACTATAACAAACGTAGTCATTGGAATACAGAATTGAGTCGTAACGATGGAGACCAACCAAGTACCAATTTAATTTATATGCTATCAGGCAGCACAAAGTTCAGCAAAGAAGACGGGGCCCCATAGGGTCCGTGCCTGCTAGGGTTGTGGAATTTGTTCGAAAGAGTCACCGCGGCCCTGGAACGCAAGAAGCACAAGAAGGAACATGGGTAGGTTTTAGTCAGTAAGAGTCTGACACTCCCTTCCGCTCCGCCCAGAGCGGGAGAAGTCATTTGATGATCCCATCCAAAAAAAAGGCAGCACAAAGTTATGAAAAATATGTAAAAAAATCTAATCTTCTTACAATTTTAGGCAGGCACTTTTTGCTCTAAGTAAGACGAGAAAGGCAAAAAGAAGAATAAAATCGCTTAATTATTTATACCGGCTCCCTAAATAAATAATAATTTGCAATCCGCTTCCACTTGTATCTTAAAACACATCCTTAACAGTGTTGCTCTGATTCTTTTTTATGTTCTTGTTTTAAGAATGCTTTCATGGCTTCTAAAAGGCGGCGTATGATTTGTTGCCGCGAATATTCCAAATACGCGCTTTGTTGGTCTCTAAATAACTATGAAAAAAGGATTGTTGGATACTTTTCTCTTTTTAGAAAGTTAGCGTCTTCAAATAGATAGCAATTTGAGGGTGGAATGAGTAATGGTAGATGAGGCGGAGTTAAGATCTCTTTATGTTATTATTTTGGTACTTTGTTTAAATATATCGACGGTTAAAAGGAAGTATATATATTATAAGCGACATTTTGGTCAAAAATGAGTTATATATGCCATCCTACGTAAAATTTTCCGCTCTTTCGAATGCGCTTACTCTCGTGGCTCTACGATGAATTTTTTGGCGTTTATGCCCTAGCAAAAAAAATCGTTTTCATAGTATTAGTTTTCGTAACCGACGAAAATTCAAGTAATTTTTGCTACAAAGGTGCTTGTGCCCCTACAAAAATGATTTATTTTGTGTTTGTTGTCGGTAATGCTTTTTTACTTCATAAGGTTGTCGAGCTTTCGGTTGTTTATGCCTTTAAGCTTTTCCCTCACAAAGTACAAACGTTGTTTATAGCCTACTTCCATTTCGTAATTTAACATAGCTATGGCGCTTGTACCCTATATACGAAATTCATTTTCATATAACTCTGTCAGTTATACCCTATTACCATTCAGTACTTTATGGAAGCTATGCAGGTTATGCTCTATTACCTAAATTTATTTTAATATCACACTGTTGGTTATACCTTACTTCCACGTACAATATAAATACAGTTTTGTCGATAATATCTTTTTACTTAAATTAAATTAGATATCATGGTGTCGATTATAACCACATTATAACCTACTTCCACGTTCTACAATCATACTTATACGTCACTTATACTACAATACCCAATAAGCTTTTTATTATTTACTATTATGTTTGTTACCTTTTTAAATGTTAATATTACGGATACATACCAAGTGTTCGTAATTAATTCTTAAGTTCCCTACCTGCTAGCTGCAGTATTAGCTACCTACCCATCATCATCATCATCATCAACAGCCTGTTGCAGTCCACTGCTGGACATAGGCCTCTCCAATTGCACGCCACTTAGATCTATTTTCGGCTTCTCGCATCCAGTTTCTGCCAGCCGTCCTGCGCAAATCGTCACTCCACCGTGCGTCTCGGCAAACGTAGTGTAGAACGTCCTACATTACGTTTGCCGAGACGAGGTCTCCACTCTAGAACTCGTTTACCCCAACGGTTGTCGGTTAATATGGCCAGCCCACTGCCACTTCAGCTTACTAATCCGGTAGGCTATATCGATGACCTTGCTTCTCTGACGGATCACCTCATTTCTGATGCGATCCTTCAGAGACACACCGAGCATAGCCCTTTCCATAGCACACTGAGCGACTTTAAGCTTGTAGACCATACGAGCCGTCAGTCTCCACGTTTCTGCTCCGTATGCCATTACGGGTAGGACGCACTGATTGAAGACTTTCGTCTTTAGGCACTGTGGAATCGACTATGTAAAGACTCGACGTAGCTTCGCAAACGCTGCCCAGCCTAACTGAATTCTTCTATTCACCTCGCCCTCAAAGTTGTTTCTACCTAACTGCAATGTCTGCCCGAGGTACACATATTTTTGAACAACTTCAAGAATTGCACCGTGAATAGCAATCGGTTCCGATAGAACATGTTCGTTGAACATGACCTTGGTTTTATCCAAAGTCAAAGTCAATATGTTTACTGCGAAACAATGTTGATGTTACAGAAAAGTCAGCCTGCAGTCCTGCAGCGTTTCTGCCATGATGACGATATCATCTACAAATCGCAAGTAAGAGATGTAATCACCATTGATGTTAATGGTACGTTTGTTCCAGTTCAGCGTCTTGAACATAATATCCTCCATTGCATTAGTGAACAATTTCGGGGAAATAACATCCCCTTGTCTCACTCCTCGATGCAACGGTATGGGACTTGTTTGCTGATTCTGTACTTGAACGGACATGGTGGCAGCCTCGTAGAGACATCTCATCACTTGGATGTATCGCCAGTCTACTTGGCAGCGCTGCAGGGACTTCAAAACAGACCAGATTTCAACCGAGTCAAAGGCCATTTCATGAATCACAAATGCTAGACACAGGGGCTGATTATACTCTTCGGTCTTCTGTATAATCTGCCGCACTGTGTGGATGTGGTCTATGCGGCCGTATCCGCTCCGAAACCCAGCCTGTTCTGGTAGTTGGAATTCGTCGAGCTTTCGCGCAAGACGGTTCATAATCACTCTTGAAAACAGCTTATAGACGTGGCTTTGAAGGGATATGGGCCGATAGTTCTTCAATAGGGTCTTGTCTCCCTTTTTGAAGAACGGAGTAGAAGTGTGTTTATCTTAACCACACTTCTACTCACGCCTCTGAAATTCTCCCTTCAAACAGGACAGAGTTAAACAGCTTCTGGAGCTCCCTCAGTACGGGTTTACCTCCAGCTTTCAGCAGCTCTGTGGTAACGCCGTCTTCTCCAGGGGCTTTTCCATTTTTAAGCTGCCCAAGAGCGATCTCGATTTCGCCAATACTGACTTATTTATTTATTAAAACTTTACGCACTAGTAAAAAAAAAAACTGTACAAAGCGGACTTAATGCCATAGGACTTCTGGCAGGTCTTCGGTTAAATGGCGTGTCAATGTGGCTCTAGAACCCTCATTCTTGGGATGAGGACGAGATGCATGCGATGCGTATAACCGGCTATAGAAGTCCTCCACTTCCGAAAAAACTACTGGCTTCAAAGAAACAACTTCTCCACTTGCTGTGGTCAACTTCATCAGGTGGCTTCTTCCAAGAGACTGTACGAACACCTTTGACCCCCGATTCTGCTCGATTGCTCTTTCAACCGAAAGAGCATTGAAGCCCCGGAGGTCCTGTCGTACGTGCTTGTTGATCTCTCAGTTTAGAAATCGCTTTGCCGACGAAGTGACGGGTGGGCTTTCACGTCATTCCTTCATTAGCCCTAAAGTCCTTTCTGAAAGCTTGAACTTCTTGCCCTTACGCTGCATATCACAGAATCTCGTACCCTTTTCCCTGAGGATCCAAATCACATTTTAGAGGTTCTGGTTTACGTCTGTTGTGGTTTCCACGGCAGCAAATAGGTTTTCCAGGTTTGTCTGGAACGTTTCAGATCATGCCATGGTTTGGAGCAGAGTTGGTTGAAGTCTGGACTTCATCAGACGAACACGTTCGGCCTTGAAGTTAATATTCAGAGAGCCTCGGACAAGTCGGTGATCGCTACAGGCATTGAACCTAATGATCACGGAGGCGTCTCTGAATATATGCCTCTTCTCATTCATGATGAACAAACATGAGATCGACATCTCATGTTTGGTCATAGTGTCGGGGCTTTGCCACGTCCACTTCCTTTGGGTCTGTTTCTTGAAGGAGTTCATCAAGAACAACCCCTCCCGTTCGAGGAAGTTGACGAGGATTTGCCGCCTATGATTTCTGCTTCCAAATCCATGGTATCCTATTACCTATTCGCAGCAATACTGTACTCCCACTTTGGCATTAAAATCAACATGACAACGATGTACTATGTCTTTGTAGTGAAGTGGAGGGCTCTCGATATGTCATCGAACATATTTTCCACTTCGTCGTCCGAGTGTGTCGAGGTTGGTGCGTACACTACCTTGAGGCTATACCTCTCGGTGAGCTTCACAATAAGGTACGCTACCCTGTTCGACACACTTGACATTTCCACGAAGTTGTTAGATAGGACTTGTTTACCAGAAACCCAACGCCGCCTTGGGATTGTTGGTCTCCCTCGCGGAAGTACATCAGATTTCGATTGAGATCCCGATTCCAGGGATAACCCTGGAATCGGGTCATCTGATGTACTGGATGTGCTTGGGGGAGGACACCATAAGGTGTCCATGTCGTGTCAATGTCTTCTTTATTTAAAAAATCCTACTATCCGCTTGTTAGTAAATAGGTAAGTAGGTGACATGAAAATGACTATAATGACGAACTATCATCTTTGAAATCGACTATTTAGTGTAAATTAGAATCACTTGAACGGGTGGGGTATACTGAAACAGGCCCCTAAAACTAAGGATCCTTAGTCTTTTTGTATGAAAATCGACTCCCTAATACTTTTAAAATACTTCACCCTATTTTACGAGTTAGGGACAAAATTACAGTGTAGTGTAATACCCGTTTTAGCTCTTATACTGATGAAGGATCGTGTTGGTTGCGCTACTTCATTATTTTTGGGGTGTCTTTTCATCCATATTTCCATAAACTCACGCAATGCCAAATGTTGATTATCCTTCTTTTCCTTTGCTTTCAAGCGACATTGTGTGTCACTAATGTCTTATATCCTGGTATTGTTTTGAAAGCCGACTGTTTCTTGTGCTCTATTAGCTTCCATACAACCACTGTGAAAAGTACCTTATCCTTCTTTTCCTATAACACTTATTGAACTGTCTAGTCTCTTATACCCTTTTACCTTGCTGTGTGAGAAATCAGTATGTCGCTTAAGCTTCTTATCCTTTAATATTTTACTTTGTCATTTGTATCTTATGCCATATTTCCTCATTAGAAAATTAAAAGCTATTGTTATAAGCGACAAAAACCACTTTAAATAGCGTAAAATCATTATGTTACGTTGTATTTTTTGTACCTACCACAGGTTGGTATAAAACAGCTTCGTTTCTTGAAAGTAAAGTAGCATTTACCTGAAAACATTAGTCGTACATAATGAGGTTCCCAAGTAATTTATTTCATTGTAGTTTGTACAATTGACTTTGGCCTGCACTTGATAGGAGGACTCGTTCCTTCAACTGTATTTTGTCACTAGACTCTTCGGTTAACACTTTCTTACAATAAAGCCAATTAAACAGGTTTGCATAATAAATTAGATAAATAATATTGTAATCAAGTTAGGATTGTTTACATTCCAAATGTCATTCTGTCGAACGTCACTGTCTGTCAGTTAGAGGCGACATCTGGTGGTTGCCGATTCACAGTTGTAGTTTTAATCGATATTTTAACATGACTTTGCAAACTCTCGAAATAATATTGTAGGGAACAATCCTTATTAATTTTCAGCTTTCGGTAATAAAAATCATAATAAACTAAATAACCGTAAACGGAAGTCATATCCATTTTTTCAGTATAGACTTCTATCTGGAATGTTCGCTGTCAAATAAATCTATTTTTAATCTGTGAATTGTCTTTAGCATAATGTAGCAAGGTCGTAGATTCTTAATTTCCCCATTTAATATTCTGAGTTAATTACCCCAATCAAGATAAGTTTTGGTATTTGAAATTACAAAGAATTTGTTTTTCGGTCTGGATCATGAAGATTCTTATTGTTTCAGCGTTTAACGTCACTCTGAACAGCTGTTAGTGATTTTCAAAAGTTAAGTGTCTTAGTGTAATATTGATCTTCTAGTCATTTTACCCGAGAAGAGGGGAGATTTTAGAAATGCTCCGTCTAGTTCCGGTTGGCCTTGGACTGCCTTGTTATAGAAGGGCGTTGGTGTTAATTGGCGTCCATTTACCCTTGAACCCGCTTAAGAGAAACTACAAATCTCATCTCATGTTTTAAAAAGGTAAGGATTTGTTCGTAATAGTGCGTGGAGGTGGTCTGTAGGCCCTCCCCTAGTTGTTAAAAGGATATTGTCGTGATCCCTGGATATTTATTACAGGATTCCTAGTTGCGCAAGCTCAGACAGCTTTCCAGCCAGCCGAGGATCTCGCAGTCAAGTGTTCTTTTCCTAAGCCAACCGTGAGTATTTCCCTGCTGACTATTTATCAGAGATGTGCCATAGGAAATTCACCATGTTATTCACAGTATTAGACTATAGCTTAGGGAACGCTAAGAACACCTGTTGTGGAGTTTATGGATGCCACGTGGGTAATCCATATTCCTATTCTCACCACTCAGGCCAATGTTTGGCCTTCTAGTTGTCCCAGCTCCATCACCTCATGGTGATAAATTAGTTTTCCCTTTTATATTATTAGGCCTCCGTATTGTCGATTCCAGGAGAGGCACCTCGGGAGATTCGTCTCGCTGCCAGAATCTAGAGGAGCATCTGGGGCCTGAACGCGAGACCCGTTCCTCGAGTCCACTAGAAGCCTCTCACGGAGACGACTGTGCGGCTGGCGGACCCGTCAAGCGATAGCGCAGGCGGGACGGTTTTTTTTTTTATTTTTATTTTCTTTTATTCCTACTTCTACTTTTGATATTTATTTTCATACGGTTCCTGTAAGAACCAATTGGTTACCTTAGTCCGGTTTTCAACAGTGGAAACCGGCCCTTATCCTATTTAAATTGAGGATCTTGGATTCGACATTCCACATTCATCTGGAAGTATATTGGACACCTCCGTCGGCTCCGGGATCTGGGACTCTTCAAGTCCCTGGCGCCCATTTATCTTTACTTAGTATATAGTACAATAACTGGAAGGAAGGTTCTTATTCTAACTTAATACTGAACTTGTAGAATTTAATTATCACCCTCAAACGGAACAGTACCTGTGCTTATCTCTAGCTCCTTTCCTTTTCGGACGGGGCCTTATTGTGGTACCGGGGAATAAAAGCGACGGTTGGTAATTGGGCGGAACTGAAGAAGCAGTTACTCACTGATTTCGTTCCACCTGATTACGATATGCGTCTCCTTTCTGAAATAACAAATAGAACGCAAGGGTCGACTGAGCTGTCTTGTATATATATAGCAGTCATGGAGAATCTTTACAGTAGGCTTTCTTACAGGGTTCCTGAACACGATCGTTTAGCACGGATCAAGTTCAATATGAGACCGGAATACACGTCGGGGTTGTCAGTGATGGAGGTCAACACGCTAGTCGAGTTGAAAAAGAAGTGTAGACAACTGGAGCTAGGTTTCCATAGCAGGGCTCAGTTCCACGAGCCGCCCAAACCTACGCCTTCTTTTGTTGCAGCAGACTTGGCATACAAAACCCCGAAAGGGTCACCAAGGATTGAAGCCGTGCAAACTGATTCTGGATCGTTGTTCTGTGTTCGTTGTAGGGTTAAGGGGCACTCGTTATCACAATGCAAATCCAAAGCAATTGTGTGTTTCCGTTGCGGCAAGAAGGGCGTACGTGCACCATCGTGCCCTACGTGCAGTAAAAAGCAGGAGGCTCAGTCCTGTCCTACCTGCATTTCAAAAAACTAAATTTGCGGAACTACAGCCAAAATTTTGATAAGTCCGATTGGGACAACTATTTAAAATTTTTAAAATTATTCTTTACTTCACTAAGGGTGGATACAGTTCGTTATAAGACTACGGACGACAGGCGTCCTCATTTAACAGTTTCTATATACGATGAGCATTATTACGGTTTACTCGACTCGGGTTCTTGCATTTCAGTGTTGGGTTCTGATGTTGGCCAACAATTCATAAGGGCAGGTGCGACTCTTCACGTCGATGGACAGTTGAGCAGCATCGTAACTGCCAACGATTCGCGGGCACCCGTGGAGGGTTATTTATTTTTACCAGTGACTCTCATGGGAGTGACTAAGGTTATTAAATTCTATATTATTCCAGAAATTACCACACCGTTAATTTTTGGCGTAGATTTTTGGAAGGCCTTTAATTTGGCACCAAAAATTTTTAATGAATTACCTTTTCAATATTTAAAAAACTATAGAGGTCATGCATGCGTCTCGGAGGTTAGGCACCTACAGCCGTTTGACGAATTAACACCGGATCAAAAGAACGAGGCGGAGTTATTAATTAAAGATTTCGAAAAGGTTTCCTTTGAGGCTAAAGGATTAGGGCGTACTCATCTGTTGCGTCATAAAATAGACACAGGTGATGTTCCTCCTATTAAACAGCGTTATTATCCTTTATCACCTGAACGTCTCAAGGAACTAAACCGTCAGCTGGATGAGATGTTGGAGATGGGAGTGGTGGAACCTAGCAATAGCGCGTGGAATAACCCGGTTCTGCTGGCTCCAAAACCGAATGGGGAATGGCGATTTTGCCTAGATAGTCGAAAGCTGAATGCGGTTAGCAAGCAAGATGCGTATCCACTACCCTACGTCTCTCACATCTTAGACCAGTTGCGGGACGCGCGATACCTTTCATCTATTGATTTGAAATCTGCATTTTGGCAAATTGAATTGGACTCCGCTTCGTCCAAAGAAAAAACCGCGTTCACGGTTCCCGGTCGAGGTTTGTTTCACTTTAAAGTTATGTGCTTTGGGTTGACAGGAGCCCCAGCCACCCAACAGCGATTAATGGACAGACTTTTCGGCCCGGAGTTTGGTAATAAGGTGTTCGTTTATTTAGATGACATAATTATTTGCTCATCGACCTTCGAGGAGCACATTTCGCTTCTGAAACGGGTTTTGGACAAGTTAACGCAGGCTAATTTGACGATTAATTTACGTAAGTCCTGTTTCTTTCGACGAGAACTAAAATATCTCGGTTACAGGGTAGATGAGCATGGCTTACACACTGATCCGTCGAAAGTTCAGTCAATTGTCAACTTTCCAACCCCTACAACTCGTAAGGAAGTGAAAATGTTTCTTGGAACGGCCTCGTACTACAGACGTTTTATTAAAAATTTTAGCTCGATAGCGGCCCCTTTAAACGCACTAACAAGTACCAGCAAAAAAGCGCCGCCTTTTGAGTGGACGGCTGAGACAGAAACCGCGTTCTCAACCTTAAAAGAAGCATTGGTGTCGGCTCCAGTATTGGCTTGTCCAGATTTCTCTCAGCCTTTTGAGATTCATTGTGACGCATCCAGTTTTGGGATAGCGGGCACTCTGACTCAGGTTATAAATGGGGAGGAGCACCCAATAGCCTACTGCAGTCGTTCGCTTAATCCGGCGGAACGCAATTACTCAGCAACGGAGCGTGAGGCCCTCGCTGTGGTATTCGCCGTGGAACACTTTCGTCCTTACGTGGAAGGCGGTCCTGCGTTTAAAGTGATAACCGACCACTCTAGTTTAAAATGGTTCTTTAATTTAACCAATCCCTCTGGTCGGTTAGCTCGTTGGGGTTGTCGGTTATCACCATATAACTTTACCATTGAACACCGCAAAGGCAGGGACAATGTGGTTCCAGATGCCTTATCTCGTGGCGTTCCGGTGCTGGAAATCAATGTGTCCGACACTGACACGTGGTTTAAAAGGTTGTGGGATAAATGTGTCAGTATGCCTAGATCGTGCCCAAATTTTTTTATTAAGGAGGGTAAACTTTACCGTTATGCAAAAAATAAATTCGGTGTGGCTAGTGACTATGATTGGAAGCAGGTAGTACCGGAGGGAAATAGGCAAGAATTATTAAAGAGTCACCATAGTGGCGAATTTTCACCACATTTCGGTGTATTTAAAACATATAAGAGACTTGCACTCCGATACTACTGGCCTAACATGTACAAGGATGTGATTAGCTACGTTGGTAAATGTGATACATGCGCCGCATATAAACACTCACAATTACCTACTCCCGGTCTCTTGGGTGATGCGAAAGAGTGTTCCAAGCCATTTCAAACCATAAGCATTGACTTGGTAGGTCCGTTGCCACGGTCTAGAGCAGGATTCACATATCTTTTAGTTGTCGTGTGCTGTTTTACGAAGTACTGTTTACTGTTTCCCTTACGTAGAGCCGTTGGTAAGGCTATAGTGCAGAAACTAGAAGACGGCGTTTTCCTGGTACACGGTATACCCCGTACGGTGATAGCAGACAACGGGACGCAATTTACGGGTAATGAGATTCGTTCACTACTAGAGAAGTACAAAATTCCTCAAGTTCACTTCACACCTCGTTATTGCCCAAGCGTGAATACCGTGGAACGCTATAACCGTACCATAATGACCGCGGTATCAATACTCGTGGAGGATGATCATCGATCCTGGGATGTTAACATCTCTAAGATTCAGTTCGCTATGAACACCTCCACAAATGAAGTTACTCGTTTTACCCCGTTCTTCCTAGTACATGGCAGAGAGGCAGTTAGTAGTGGTGATGTCTTCGGCAAAGATACCGTTGGACAGCTCACGCTAGCTTGTGCTTCCCGCAGTTCATATGCAAATCAGCTAGGGGCATTGGATAGTATCTTCGATAAAGTAAAGGACGCGCTCATAAAATCACATAAACGTAGTGCTCGTTATTATAACAGTAGTAGGAGGCACGCGGAGTTTGAGGTAGGCGACACTGTGTGGAAAAAAACATATCCCCAGAGTGACGCCTCCAAGTTCTTCATGGCAAAATTAGCTCCTAAATATGAGAGATGTATAATTAGGAAAAAACTTTCACCCTTAGTGTATGAATTGGAAGGCTGTAGTTCCGGTAAAAACCTTGGCACATGGCATATCAAGGATTTGAAATCACCATGTGGCCAGGAATAATTTATTTTGTTTTATTAGAATTTAAACTAACATATACATTAGTTAGAATTAGTTGGTTAAGTAACCATTGAGGGCTGTATATGCCTTGAGGTTGCTGGTTTTTATTTTAGCATTGGTGACTGTATGTGCACGGTGCTAGAATACAGGAGAATTACTATATTTTACACTGTCTTTTCGGTTTGTAGTGGTACACAGGTTCCTACTGTGTTCACATTTGTAAACTGTATTTAGGAGTAGGGAAGGCGTTTATTTAAAAGTTGTTGATAGTCTGTGGTTGTGGCAGGATTGACATCTGTGTTGAGATATTAATCTCCGGATTGCTGGTAAGGCAGCATAATGATAGTCCTGAGATAGGAGGCCGTAATGGCGGGCGTGTAGGCTGCATTGATGGAAAACGTTTTAGTTGGTATTTTTTTTTCAGGGGCGGAATAACCGTCAATTTCCTTTTAAGGAAGACGGTTAGCCAATTATCGTTACTTTGTAACATTTTTTTTATGTATTATTTGGGTACCAGCTCAGCTTAGGTATCGGTATTCTTAGTTAGAATGTGAAAGGTGGTATACGATGTTGTAGGGTGGTCTTTCCTATATAAATATAGTAGGTCAGACTAGGTAACTGGTACTTTGGGAGTTAGTTACACATTTATACTCTCTTTGAGGCTCGTCTTTTATATGTTTGTAAATATATTAGACTTGCTCCAGGGGAAATATTATATTACACAGGTCTCATGGATAACTAAAAATAAGCCATAAAACACGGGCGGAATTGTAGACCCGACAACCAAAGCCTACTACAATGTCTCCTAATAGAGCGGTTTGTTACTCTATATTTGAAGTGTGACAAAATTCTGTGTGGTTTGTGTATTTACCTACCATAACTACCTAAGTATCCAGTTTATATCAGCTTGGAGGTTGTTGTGTATTAACCGGTGCTCGACCGGCTTCCACATATAATTCTTTCTTTTTCTTTCTCGGTTCATGTTTTCAGGCATGAACGTTGTAGATTTTTGTAAGTGTGGTTGGTACTTTGGAGACTTTGACGCTGGAGGGCCAGCGTCGAGATTTGCCCTAGCTGGTCAAATCTCTGGTGGTTGGGGAGGTACTGTTACGTTGTATTTTTTGTACCTACCACAGGTTGGTATAAAACAGCTTCGTTTCTTGAAAGTACAGTAGCATTTACCTGAAAACATTAGTCGTACATAATGAGGTTCCCAAGTAATTTATTTCATTGTAGTTTGTACAATTGACTTTGGCCTGCACTTGATAGGAGGACTCGTTCCTTCAACTGTATTTTGTCACTAGACTCTTCGGTTAACACTTTCTTACAATAAAGCCAATTAAACAGGTTTGCATAATAAATTAGATAAATAATATTGTAATCAAGTTAGGATTGTTTACATTCCAAATGTCATTCTGTCGAACGTCACTGTCTGTCAGTTAGAGGCGACATCTGGTGGTTGCCGATTCACAGTTGTAGTTTTAATCGATATTTTAACATGACTTTGCAAACTCTCGAAATAATATTGTAGGGAACAATCCTTATTAATTTTCAGCTTTCGGTAATAAAAATCATAATAAACTAAATAACCGTAAACGGAAGTCATATCCATTTTTTCAGTATAGACTTCTATCTGGAATGTTCGCTGTCAAATAAATCTATTTTTAATCTGTGAATTGTCTTTAGCATAATGTAGCAAGGTCGTAGATTCTTAATTTCCCCATTTAATATTCTGAGTTAATTACCCCAATCAAGATAAGTTTTGGTATTTGAAATTACAAAGAATTTGTTTTTCGGTCTGGATCATGAAGATTCTTATTGTTTCAGCGTTTAACGTCACTCTGAACAGCTGTTAGTGATTTTCAAAAGTTAAGTGTCTTAGTGTAATATTGATCTTCTAGTCATTTTACCCGAGAAGAGGGGAGATTTTAGAAATGCTCCGTCTAGTTCCGGTTGGCCTTGGACTGCCTTGTTATAGAAGGGCGTTGGTGTTAATTGGCGTCCATTTACCCTTGAACCCGCTTAAGAGAAACTACAAATCTCATCTCATGTTTTAAAAAGGTAAGGATTTGTTCGTAATAGTGCGTGGAGGTGGTCTGTAGGCCCTCCCCTAGTTGTTAAAAGGATATTGTCGTGATCCCTGGATATTTATTACAGGATTCCTAGTTGCGCAAGCTCAGACAGCTTTCCAGCCAGCCGAGGATCTCGCAGTCAAGTGTTCTTTTCCTAAGCCAACCGTGAGTATTTCCCTGCTGACTATTTATCAGAGATGTGCCATAGGAAATTCACCATGTTATTCACAGTATTAGACTATAGCTTAGGGAACGCTAAGAACACCTGTTGTGGAGTTTATGGATGCCACGTGGGTAATCCATATTCCTATTCTCACCACTCAGGCCAATGTTTGGCCTTCTAGTTGTCCCAGCTCCATCACCTCATGGTGATAAATTAGTTTTCCCTTTTATATTATTAGGCCTCCGTATTGTCGATTCCAGGAGAGGCACCTCGGGAGATTCGTCTCGCTGCCAGAATCTAGAGGAGCATCTGGGGCCTGAACGCGAGACCCGTTCCTCGAGTCCACTAGAAGCCTCTCACGGAGACGACTGTGCGGCTGGCGGACCCGTCAAGCGATAGCGCAGGCGGGACGGTTTTTTTTTTTATTTTTATTTTCTTTTATTCCTACTTCTACTTTTGATATTTATTTTCATACGGTTCCTGTAAGAACCAATTGGTTACCTTAGTCCGGTTTTCAACAGTGGAAACCGGCCCTTATCCTATTTAAATTGAGGATCTTGGATTCGACATTCCACATTCATCTGGAAGTATATTGGACACCTCCGTCGGCTCCGGGATCTGGGACTCTTCAAGTCCCTGGCGCCCATTTATCTTTACTTAGTATATAGTACAATAACTGGAAGGAAGGTTCTTATTCTAACTTAATACTGAACTTGTAGAATTTAATTATCACCCTCAAACGGAACAGTACCTGTGCTTATCTCTAGCTCCCCACGACCATAGCTCCTCCTACTGAAGTTTTAGCTGGCTGGCAATAGTAGGTTTGAGTGTATTTGAATAAAATTAAGTTTCTAAAAGATTATCAATATACATTGTTTACCACAGTTGTTGTGTAATTTCTTTTTCACCACCAAACCACTAGAGGATAAATTTTAAAATTGTAACAATTAAAACTAAAAATACCGGTAAATGCTCCATTTTTTTCTGATTTTATAACTGTTTTAGTTCTCACGATATCTTAATAAATAACAAAATAACGTCAGTTTTTCTAAAATTAAAAACTTTGAACGGCTCTCCTGAACATTTCACTTTTTGTCGCTTATACCCTATTTCCTTTTAACCGTCGATATGTCTCTTTTATCATCAAACAATAGTTAGACTGCCAAAGGTTTTAAGTAAATATCTAACAATATTACATGATACACATAGCATAATCAGCCTTTTAACGTTCCAATTTCTGGGACACAGGCCTCCTCTCTAGGAGAGGGAATGGGCCGTAATCCACGGCGGTTAGTAAATGACACATGTCTTCGAATTTTTGGTTCTAGAACATGCCGGTTTCCTTCACCGTTTTGAGAACAGTGGTGATGAAATAAATTACACATTAATTTTTAATAATATTAATAAGCACATTTTTTAATAATAATAATAAGCAAAAATATATCTTAAAACTTAATCCAATAATGGCTCCTCATTTCCAAGTCCAACTCAAATGAATCTGGGACCTAAATAGAAAATCCAACCAAAGGAAATATTCACTAGTAGATCCGACCAACAAAATAAACAAGAACGCATTAACAGCTAATGGTAAAGGTGGCTTGACTCAGAATGACGAACAAACAAACAATTGCGCTAGTACTCAACTCTTTGTTGAGTGTTTACTGTGTGTCGCTGGAACCCTTTGGCTGTTCGTTTATTTTGATGATGCTGAAGAGATGGAGTTTGAAAGATGCGCTTTGTACTAAGAATAAATCTGAGAATTTTGATATGTTATAATGGGTCGTGATTCGAGGAGGATGCTGGACTGTAAGGTGGTATGGTTGGTTATTTGATTTGATTTGCGATATATTACAAGATTAAAGATGAATAAACAGATATCGTGGTTATTAAAAATGAGACACAATACAATGATTTCTAGGAAGCGTGATTTAGAAGCAAAATAATTGAAATGACTCTTTGGACAGCAAAAAAAAAACAATCAGAATATTTGTTTGAGACACTGTAAATTACTTGAAAAAGCAGAAAACAAAATTGCATGAAAACCATATGAAAGCATTAAATTAGCAAATTCAACAAAAAACTCCACGTCAAAACAAAAAAGAAAATGCTGACAGTGGACTGAAACCAAATAAGCATAACAAAGCAGACAAGCAAATGCATTCAGTATCTAACTCAACATATCTTCAATAGAGACCTTTTAAACAAATGTTGAAGCAAAATTTTTGCCTCAGTCTAGTCTCGATAAAATATTAAAAGAAAAGAAAAATAAGATGGAAAATTTTCTTTTGCATTATTAAAAAATGCACCAGAAAGTGCAAAGTCATCCAAGTATAAGTTAAACAGTTTTTGTTGCGCACTCAAATTGAAAGACTTAAGATTGTTTCCAAGAACTTTATGATAAATGGGCTTTCCATACTTTGGATGTTATTTCTCGATTATAGAGCTGAGTTTGTTTTTGAGAAGTTTGAAAAGAAAAGAATCACCTTTGAATATTCCACTACGGTTCTTAAATTCGCAAGATGTTATCCAAGAATATTTTCTACAAAAATTTCTTAAAAACTTAAATAATAAAACGCTAATTTCGTTAAATAGATGCCATTTTTTCAGGTTATTTTTCAAAATAACAAGTATAATATCATCAACTTAAAACACGGCTTGTTTACCACTTCATAACAAACTGTTTACTTTAAGGCAGGCTTAATTCTTTGATATTTCTAGCACTAAAAAGAAAAATAACCCAAACCTAATATTCTGAGCCGGAGCGTCTATTTTTGTTCCTAACGAGCCATATTTACTTTAATCAAAAAACTTTCGAGAGCTTAAAAAAAGAGTTTAAACATTTTCCGCATCGTCGAGAAACTTCCTTGAACTATATATTTGCTGCTTAACTAAACGAAAGAAGGGAACTGCCAATAACAGAACTCTTTAAGACTGAAACTTTAGTTTTGAAAGGAGATTTTATAAAAATAGAGATGTTGTTTCAATGTGAGCCTGGGGAGAATAAAATTGTTCTAGTTTATTGGATTGTTTTATTCCTTGAATGGAGTTTAAATCTAGTTAGTGTCTTATCTGGTTCTGGATTGTGATAGGATGCTCTTTAATCTGTTTATGATATTGTTTATCCTTTTTATATACATATATTGTTCCCACTGGAGCGGAAGGGAGTGTCTTACTAACTAAAACACATCCGTGTTCCTCCAAATGCCCTTTGCGTTCCAGAGTCGCAGTGACTCTGTCGAACAAATTTCTCAAATATTGTTTTTGTTTATGCATGGCAAAATTTTACTTGGAAAGTAATTTGGCCATTTTAGTCTTTTACGTGTTCATGGGAACCTTCCTCAAGACATTCTAATCGTTACTATCTTCCTGTCCTTATCTCATGCTACTTAGGGTCAGCGTAGCACTTTTATTTTCTCTATCTATCTTTTCTATCGTCACGATTTCTGTGAATCCCTTTCCTAATATTATGTGTGAGAGTAAGTTGATTTCGATTGAATAGGGGCTTTCAATTGAAATCAACTCACTTTCACACCCACAGCACGCACACACGATGAAACACAATTCCATATCAATCTCCTGCCGTAAAATCAAGTCCTCTGTCCACTATCGCCAACATCTTCAGCTTAACAACGTCAAACATTTTTGGTCACTCAATAACCTTTGACAAGCGGCGTGTGTCGGACTGCCGGCGATGACGTCAGTACACCGGCCATTGTAGTTAATAGCGGGCGGTATGAACAGTTTCCGGTTCGTAGTGCGCGAGATTGCAATCAGGCGTTTGATAGACTGTTGGCCAGTGTCGGGCACAATATCGCTCGTAAACGGACGCTCATGGTAAACTGTAATGAGTGGTTTAGGAAGGAATGTTTCACATGTTCCAGAATTGGGTTATACATTTGTAGCTCGCATGTTTCTAGCTAGTGATATTCTCTGTTCCACTAAACTACTTAACAGTTTAATTAATGAACTTACTGACTATTACTGTAATATCCTTTTCAATTTCATCATGAGTTCTGCAGTGCTAATTATCAAGCAGAGGGAGTATAAAATATTCTCTTTATGTTTGCATCTGATGAAATGCATTTATCGTTTCATTGCATATATTCCGTAAAATAAATACAGTATCTTTTGAGTCAGAAATTTCGATTGCACAAACATTTTCATTGGGCTGTATTTCGCAAATAGATAGACTGTATCTATACTAATACTCGTATTATAAAAAGGAAAGATTTGTATTTTTGTATGTAACGAATAAACTCAAAAACTACTGGACCGCTTTCAAAAATTCTTTCACCATTAGAAAGCTACATTCACCTTGCGTAACGAAGGCTATATTTTATCCCCGTATTCCCATGGAAACGGGAACTACGCGGGTGAAACCGCGGGCGCTGCTAGTATTTTATATAATGCAAACTATAAGCTCGTTTCCTCTAATGTTATCCCCAGTCATCCTGTAATTATAATTATTGTTCTGTTTCCAATTCTCTTTAGCCACTGGAGGTAGGTGTCAGTCACCGTTGAAAGCCTGTCGCTCACTGTTATCCACATTGTGGTCGGCATTGCCGCTCGGCACAGACTAACGTCATTTCCATGTAGGCTAATTTATTTGTTACTGCTGTTTCATAGACTGCTTTTACTATATAATGTAATTGTTATATTCAAATTTAAAGCGTGTATAGTATGTATTGAAACCTCTCAAGTCGTGAGAGATAACAGGCTGGTCCTAAAGGATACCTACTCTTGAATTTGCTATGATAAGTAGTTAGTGTTGGTTAAGTTTTCTTAGTTAAGTGTATTGAAAGCAATCATAAAGTTTACAATATCATCGCAATTCGGTGTTTTCATTGAAAAATCATCGTTGGCACTTATTCCAATGAAAATGAAAAATCATACTAAAATTATTCATCATCTGCCTAGTCTTTACCCAACTATGTTAGGGTCGGCTTTCATTCTTCGACTAGAAGTATTTTATATACCTTCAGAACCCAGTAACTGAATGTTAAATCCTTAGCAAGACTGGTGGTGTCAGATTTTCCAGCTTACCCATACGAACTGTCAAAGATGTTCAAATGACAGCCGAGACCAACGACTTAGCGTGCTTTCTGAACCATGGAAGATTCTCCGTATGTTACGATGCCACCCATCCACAGACTAACCTCGGCAAGTATTGCTTACTCTTAAAGATCGACCTTTGCAGCTATTAATTTTAGGCACGAGCTCCTCCTGAGTGTTAAGAAGATCCTTACGTAATAGATGGTCACACATCCACGTATTGGCCCATCCTAAAATCATTATGTAGTAAAAAGCCTGTGTTAACATTTTCAACCTCATCAGCTTTGTTTTTATCTTCATCCGAAGTCTCATTGTGCCTCAAAACATTTCCTTTTTACCATCCCAAAATAGCATAATCGTTGTCTTCGAAATAATCGAATCGGAATCGACATCTAGAATCGAGAAATCGTCGTATCAACAGATTACAGTTCACGCTCTACTGAGCAACGTTTTGAACCGTTTGGAGGAATATTTCAATAGCTGCCGAGTCATTTTCTATATTGCTCAACAGATGTACTGGCGCGTTTGAAAGCCCCTGTCTAGGGACGTATCGCGTGTAAGATTTATAAGCCGGCTCGTGTTGTAGCTATGAAAATAAATTCTTAGTTACAAAAGTTTATGTGAGTTTTATACTGAAAGGTGGGTATAGCTTAAGGTTGTTTACGATAAGTGAGTCGAAAACTAACCTACTTTTATTGATAGAGGGTTATTCATGAAACCCGATGATTTTTGAGAATTGTCGATGGGCTGTGTTAGATTTAGTTACATAACAGTAGAGAACCACTACTCATACCTGCAGCATTGTAACAATCGAAAGCATTATTGTGCGATCAAATTAAAGTATTTGGAAAACTGTCTTATTTATACAAATGAACAATAATTTAAAAAATCTGTACAAACGCTTACAAAAAAAAAACCGAATCTTCACATGGACAGAGGTCTGACCTTTTTTATTGTTATTATTATATTTTACTACGATCAAAGAATCAGCATTGCCATTGAACGTAGCAATCCTGCCAGTGTTCTTGGCACGTTAGTCAAAGTTACCAATGAGACTTACCATGTAATAGAGTTAGATCCAAAGACAGTATGCACAAAAATAGTAAGCTACAAATTCCCTACACTTGAAAACAATTATCTCCAGTACCTAATTGTTCCCAGATATATGTCACAGTACAAACTTTACACCTGAAACAGCAGTCGATATAATCTGACGATCCTTTATTAATATTAAGGCCATCTTGACGGCACCAATAAACGCTCTGCAACGGTCGCTACAAATCCAATAGAAACGGAACTTAATAATACTGAGAACAGTAACATTTGGAAATGAATCTAGAGGAGATGTATCTAGCGAAGATTATTCCAGAATCATGAACATAGATTTCGAAATGTTTACTGAACAATGGGATGGAACACGGGACGGTACGGTATTTCAACGTTATAGGATTTGCGTCGTACTGAATATTTCCATCAATTAATAATTTATAGAGCTGGGAGTAAGTTATGTTAGAATTTAGTGCTTAAAATTAGTTTGATTTTGAGAAGAACTTTGAAGATTTGTTAGAGAAATAAATTCATATTATTGCAAGCTACATTAATTTATTTTTCAATGTAAATATAAAAACCTAGATTTTACCAGGTGGCTCTGCCCGCATGAAAATTGAAAGTTAAACCAAGAAAATATGCTTCCTGGATGGAAAGTAGGTAGCCTATGTCTTGTTCCAAAATCGATCTACCCTTGTTTCAAGTTTTTCCAAATTTGTTTAGTTATTGAAGAAGTAAGAACAGATAAAGTTACTTTTGCTTTTATAATAAGTATGTATGTTATGTAACAAGAAGATAAAATGAAGACTTCAGAATTTCCATATGTGCCTATATGTATTTATGAGTAGGTGGAGAAAAAGGTCGGTAGGTGATGATGATTTTAAAATAGAAACAGCTGGCTTTGATCAAATGGTCTCCAAGTGTTTACCATTCAAGTAAACAAGTGGGATTGTTCACTTCAATTATTAAATTTTAGCCACTACATTCTTTTTATAGATGGTATATCATCAAAGAATTTCTCCCACTCTGAGCAGATCGGATTGGAATATCAGACTCTTACTGACTAAAACCCATCCATGTTGCTAGAACATAAATGCCCTTTGCGTTCCAGGGCCGCGGTGACTCTTTCGAACAAACTCAATTAAAATCTAATATTAGGAAAAAGTACATAGATATTTTATTAGAAAATCTTTCAAGTTATAAAATACTGAGTCACGTTGAAAAGTGTTCAGTGGCCATACTGCAAGTTTTTAAACGCAGTGTGTTCAAGATATCTGTAATCGAATTCTCGAATCGAATTGGGGTCCCTATTGTTATAAAGGTGTATTCAATCATATTGATGAAACATTAATATTTCTATGTTACTAGTAGCAATCCACGGTTTCATCTGCGTGGTTCCCGTTCCCGTGGGAAAACGGGTATAAAATATAGCCTATGTTACCCGCTGATAATGTAGCTTCCTATCGGAGAAAAAAATGTTAAAATCCAATCAACAGGTCCAGTAGTTTTGGAGTTTATTCAGTACAAACTAACAAACAGTGAACTATTTCCTCTTTGTAATATTTGTATAGATAAGGAACAGGAATCAGACAAACTGAGATCTAAAACAAATACCTACTACCATTATACTTTTGGCATCATCTTGCTTTATTCTGTACTTCTTGATGGATAATAAAATCATATAATACAAATGTGCAGAAGGTAAAATTAATGCTTCAGGCATTAAAGTTCAAGTATTAACAGTCCACCAAGAATTATGCAAAAATAAATTATAGAATAAAATACGTTTATTTAGTATAGATTATTTCCGGGATAAACGAAAAAAAAGAAGTTGTGAACAAAATCTACTTTTCAGTGATCCTAAAAACAATTAAGTAATTATAAAAAGAATTATTCCTTTGGTCTTCCCTAAACATTTTAAGGTACCTCCCATATTGTACATAGCCATAAAGACGAAAAAGAAATGCTCAATTTAATTAAGATGCCTGCCCAAATAATTAAATAATAAAACATTTCCAAGTCAAATATATTCAGAGTAAGTAATTACTTGGCTATTCTCCACATGTTTCCCCCAAAGCGTGATTAAATTTAAATGAGCCGTTAGCTCTTAATGATTACCGCAAAGTTATTTACGTTTGGTTTGAACAAAAAAGCCCTAGTATGCCGTCAGATATTTTGAAAGTTGTATTTTAAGGATTCGTTCAATTAGTAAGTTGTTATTTTGGTGGTCTTAACTTGTATTTTTACTTATAGTATGTCTGTATTTTTTCATATGACAAGACTGTCATGAACAAATATTACACACAGGACTGTGAATAGTTGATTCAGCCGATGGTCCTGCTAACTGATAGTTAAATTACGTTGTTTATCGTGTCGTGGCTGGCCTCACCATCTCTCCTCGTCTAGTTTTGCTAGAGAGGATGTAGCGGCATCACTGTCACTACGAGAAAAACGAACAAAGCGTTTATACGACAACAAAAACAAAAAAGAAATGTTAAA
The DNA here is from genome assembly GCA_905332915.2 of Hecatera dysodea. Lineage (NCBI taxonomy): Eukaryota > Metazoa > Arthropoda > Insecta > Lepidoptera > Noctuidae > Hecatera > Hecatera dysodea. The sequence goes on along the minus strand of HG995298.1, from coordinate 2,888,731 downwards.
AGATTTTTAGTTTCACTTTTTAGTGGTACACCCCCTCCACCCCCAACTAAACGTACCCATCACAGCGTACACGGTATAAATTGGTGTAAACAATAAATAAACATGCGATTTCAGCAATCCCGAAATATTTGATATCATTTACTAAATAGTTCCGTTTCCTATCTCTGTTCTTCATCAGATGTTTAACAAACTAGAAAGGGACCACCTTGAAATAATAAGATGCTCTTCCAAACAATCGCATACAATTTTATTTTTTCATTTTACATCGGTAAAACTGAATGAGAACATCATCAATGTAGCCAAAGCCACGCAATATTAGGGATAACTCAAATAGTAGTCGTCAGATCTCAATCAAATTTAAATGACACACGACAAGCACCATCTTTCGAATACAAAAAGAATCATCAAAAACGGGACATAATAAGATTACAATAAATTATGAGAACCCGCACTGGGCGTGGTGGATTACGGCCCATTCCCTCTCCTAGAGAGGAGGCCTATGTCCCAGTAGTGGGAACGTTAAAAGGCTGTTTATGTATGTTATGTAAATTATGAGGTAACACGAAAAAAAAAGAAAATACAGTCGACTTGAGAAACTCCTCCTTTTTTGGAAGTCGGTTAAAAATAAATACAACGCCATCTATCCCACCAGCACTGAACTGACTCAAGGGAATCCTGCATCTCGGTATCAGAGTTTTCGTTGCGATTCGAAGATATACAACAGTCCAAATGTCAAGTATCAGTTGCCACCGGACAGTATAACCGTCCGGGTGGACAATCTTCCCGTTTTTAATGGAGGATTGTGGGACTTTTGCGGACTATTCCGTATACTTCTATAATCACCGAAGACCAATGGCATGGCCTATAACTTCTTTCATCTTCCGGAGTCAATAATTATAATCAAAGTGTAATTCTATCAGCGGTAACGATGGTCGAAAAGTTAACAATTTATACAGTTGTCATTCACTTCCAAAACAGACTAGAAACCAGTACCAATATCCCCCCTACAACGAGATGTCATTGCTATCATGAATCAAAAAACGATTTACTAAAAATAAACTACCGACTTCTAAACAAAAAAAGTAGTATCTTTTTGGCTAGAAGACGGTATTTTTTTTTTGGGAAAAGTTTTTGAACACCGACTTCCGAAATTAAAGTTATTTTATAATTTTTTTGTTTAGAAGTTTTTTGTAAAAAGTATTTTTATTTTTCACTTTTTAGTGGTACATCCCCCTCCCCCACCTAAACGTACCCTTCACAGCGTACACGGTATAAATTAGTGTAAACAATAATTTTAAGTGTGTAAACATTATTAGGTATAACTCAAATACTAGTCGTCAGACTGGGACCACACGACAATACAAAAAGAATCATCAAAATCCGGACACACAAAAAAAAATACAGGCGACTTGACAACCTCCTCCTTTTTTGGAAGTCGGTTAAAAAGGGATAGTTATTTCGTCCTTTATAGCTAAGTTTCTCTGGCATGGTTGCGTCACAGAAGAAGCGGGGGGGGGGGGTATTTACAGCCAGATGATAACAAATTGCACGCCTCAATTTCCCCTCTATATTCCACATTCGAATTCGCAAACGAACACAATTACGGCTTGGTACATAAATTATATATTTTTTCGTCGCAAGCTTACCCACACGAGTCCATACATTAACTTATCGTGTTGGCATTTAACTTCCAAATTGTATAGCATAAGTAGGAAAAGTAATTCCCGGTAATGAGTATGGCTGTGCACTGTGGTAGAATATTTGAGTTAATGGAAAGTGTTTTTCAGTTGATTTGCTTGATGACATTAAAAAAGATATAAGGTAAATCGGTTTTGAATTGAGTAAATGGTGGAATAATAGGTCCAATGAATACATTAATATTTATATATTTTTATTCAGTAAACTTTTTTTGTAATGTTTTCAGACACGCATGTATTAGATTAAGTATATATAAATAGCACTTTACACGGGTGCAATGCTCATACTAAATCCAAAGCTTCCTCTTGAATCACTCTATCTATTAAAAAAAACCGCATCAAAATCCGTTGCGCAGTATTAAAGATAAGCATACATAGGGACAGACAGCGGGAAGCGACTTTGTTTTATAATATGTAGTGATGATAAAACAAATAAGGAATTCCTTATTTGTTGTACAGTTACAGAAAAAAAAAAACACACACACATAAATTAAGAAAAAACTGATTTCGAAAAAAGAATGTCAGGGCTTAAAAATACTGCTAAGTTTAATTTCAAATTCTACCGAATTAATTATACTTTTGTCTCGTCCTCCTACACAAGTAACTTGTTTTCAATAATTTTAGTAATTACCTGTCATGTTGAACGGTAGCATAAAGCTAATTATGATAAAACTTTACTAAGGGTAAGTTCGTTTAAGCATGCATTAATTAGCGAGGGACTGGCGCGTTTAATAAAATGGCTTCTACTTCATAGACGCTGAAAAGAGACAATAATATATAGGTAGGTAACTTCTGCTTTTAAACAAAACATTTATTTTCCAAAACAATATTTTAGTTTCACCTAACTAACTTCATAATTCCACATCAAATATTTATTTTAAGAAAACACATCAACATATTTTATAAAGCCAAAAAGCAAAGTTGAAACTTCGGTACTGTACTGGAACAAATATAGACTTATTACACTCATGATTTACTCCTGAAGTTTATACGAAAAGCAAAAAGGACAAACTAAAATTGGACAAGAAAATTCAAGGGGAACGAAACCAATAAAACAATGCATTCGATTAAATTACACTTCCAATAAGTAACAACTGTATTTATCTTTCAAAATGGCTGCTGTTCGGACATAAGCGATAGCGGTGGCCATGGCCAGTCGCTATTATTTATTGCATTTGAATTTTTCTTATAAGTTTCTGTGCTTTGCATGTTACAACTGCTAATCTGTTTAGTGTCTATTGCAACTACACAACTATAATTTAACCTAACCAAATTATTACTTTAAAAACTGATTAGCAAATCGAATCGAAATCGAAAAAAAATAATCGAATCTCCATAAAAAAAAACTAAGGATTTCCTTACCACTCACGAGGAGCTCGTGGCTAAAAAACAGCAGACGCAAAGATCGATCTTCCAGGTTAAGCAACGCTTGTTGACGACGGTCTGTGGATGGGTGACCATAATAATATCGGAGACTCTTCCGTGCTTCGGAGAGATCACTAAGCCGTTGGTCCCGGCTGTCAATTGTAGTTCTTGGCAATCGTTAAGGATTTTCAGAAGCCAGAGAATCTGACTCTAATCTTGCCTGACTGACGATGTTACCCAGTTAATGGGTTGTGTGGATTGGTAGGCAGTCGCTTCATCTGGTATTCATCTGAATCCGTTTTGACCGGAAGCCGACCCCAATATAATCGCGAATAGGCTAGGCAGATCATGATGAAGGATCTTCTTACCATTATTTTATAATAAAATGGTTTGTTTATTTTATAGCTTTGGCCTACAGTGTTACTTATGATCTCCTGAATAAAACACGAGATTGGATCATAGTTCTAGTACTTTTTACAGCGTGTGCCTTCAAAGAATTATCTTATATGACTTCCATATAAAAACTAAACATATTTTTCTTATTCGTATTTCAAAAGTATTCTTTATTCTTTAGCCTGACACTTCCAAAGTTCTATCGACAAACTTCGACCCTTCCCCCCCCCCTTCCCTTCCCTTTCCCTTCCCTTCCTTTGCCCTTCTTTGACTTTCTTCTTCAGCTAAGGAGTCTACATCGTCATAATATATATTATAGATAGTTAATAAATGAAGAAAAATATCTTAAAAAAACTTATACAACGTTCTTAATCCCATTCCCACTAATTTAGTACTACAAACTAATAGGATCGGTAAGATCACAGAACATCGTCACTAAATCTAATCTAAAAAAAAATTAAAAAAACATTTCTTTAAATTAATTTAGACATATTATAAATATAATTTAATCTTAAGACACGTAGATTCAATAAATCGCTGAGACAAATCGCTGTCGCCGATCCCTTACTACGACCGTGCCCTTAGCGGAAAAGAAACCGTATAGACATCGAGAATTATTACTGGTTGGACGGTAGCAGGTGCGTTCTTCACACAAATACGAACTACCAGTCTAAATTCGTACGAAGAAGTCTAAGCAATCTAAATTGGTACGAACTTACGGTTATTGCACGACACTAGAGCGAGTTCGGAGCGTTTAGTAGTGGATTTATTAAATAGTTATTTTGAAGTAAAAAAATATCTTGTGACTTGTACCTTCTTGAGTAGTGACACATGTTACTTTTGGACGTTTTGGGTCATTTAAATACAGGAGTGACGGTTCAAGCAAAAGTGGCTTGATATTTATTTGTTTGATTCTTTTAAATTGTATTGTATGATATATTACTTATACTCCATTTATTATGACATTAGAAAAAAGAGGCTCGTAGAAGAAGGAGTGCAAAACAATTTTAATCAATAATGTATGTGCGTGTTTTGTTAGTAATAATGTAATACAATAAAGCATATTTCATCATTCTCTCTCCTTTTCACGATGCTTGGATAAGATAGGTACATGAAATGAAACGATTTTTAGTAATAATCAATTTATTCAAAACATTTTTTTTAACAACCGACCATATTAAAAACCACGTACTGCCAGAACTTATGAAGATAAATAGGTATTATTTTAGATTTGGTAGAGTTATAATGACATGGAAAACGTTCCCGGTACTGTCCACCTCTGCTTTTTTTAGATTTTAAACATTGACACGACAATATTTTATATACAAACTAAATAAAATTAAATGAAAGCCTTTTAATTTCAGAAGACAAATAGGTTAAATAAGTTAAGTGTGACAGCTGTTAATTAAACTGATTATATAAATTATTTCCACATCAATATTGACTGTAATAATTTTTGTATTACTTTTATTACAAAGTGTGCCCATAAAAGAACCTTTTGTACAGTCTGTTGTCAACATTATCTGACCCACCCTAAAAACAAACGAATTTGGACTTTCTATCTATAACATTAAGGTTTATTCAATGCAATGAGCTTATCAGACAAGTGCTCGAGGAATCGATGAACAAATACAATAATAATACAAACACGCAAATTTAATCTTTATACCATTGTCATTAGGTTATATTTTATAACTACTTGTTATAACATAATTAGTCTAATAGCTTATTTTAAAAGAAATAGTTATCTTATTCTGGTCTCGTGGTCTATGCATATGACTTTGAGAAACAAGTTGTAAGATCAAATCCCGCGGCAAAGATGTCATTTTGCTTTTCAATTTAAAATTTATGCCAAAACTATTTCTTATAATAATGTAAAGAACTATAGACGGATATAAACTTTCTGGAATGTAATATTTTCGCATAACTTGTAATATGTGGGTAGTTCAACAATAAATACTCGAATTCATTTTAAAACTGGTATTCAATACTATGTTACTGAGGGTATGCAATGACTTCGCGTAAACATATTTTACCTTGCTTTAAAATTGCAAAAAGAACGGCTCTTTACAATCTGTTATTTTCTATTGTATAGCTAGTTTTTTATTATCATGTCTTAATGGAGTGGTTACTTATTTAAAATACAAAATAATCTATTTGCACGAGGAGAAGGATGGTTGCTTGTGCAGTGCAAGAATAAACTTTATGAAAGTATACTATATGGGTCAAATTCTTCAGAATATTGTGTCTAGCAACAACGTTCTAATTTCAATACGACATATAAGAGTTGAGTTGGTCTTGTGGTCACTAGGATAGTGCTGAGTTCATTGTTGTAATACGTTCGAAACCAAGTTTGACCTAGACGTGGCTTATTGCTCAGCTGTTTTTTATTTTATTTTAATACACTTGTTTAATGGACGACGTAGGGTCTTGTCATTTTAAAAGGGTAGTTTGTATAGAAATAAAACTAAAGAAAATTGCAAGTTAAAAATGTTTATCATTTCATTAAAAGACTTAGGTAAGATAAAGTAAGTAAATGCTCATATATTTCCAAATTAATATACATTTTATATTAGTATGCCATAATGAAATCTAACAATTTATAAATATTAAAAAAGGCATACTTATTGCTTATGCTTAAAATTTTTTTTTCGAGAAAATGAATTCATCCGTGAAATGCTTTAACTACAGATTTATAGCTGCCTATATGTAGTGAATAAACATGTTATTTAAATAGAAACAAGCTATTGATAACAATAACATCACCACATAATCTGCAACATTTTAATTGTTTAACAGTCAATCCATTGAGCATTTACTTACATGGTGTGTTTAAAATCCCTACTAGATTAATTAGTAGCGGAGTGGCGCACCGTCCCCTGCTATAACTTGCTGTAAGCGGCTACGCATACCGCGCACCATATTCCAACACAAATCTTTGCCTCTCATGTGCTCCCAAGTCGACGTCACGATCTCAACCAAATTGTGTTTGTTTCGCATTTCAGTTGTGTCCCAATTTAAAACCATTTGACCCCATAGATTTTCTATAGGGTTCAAATCAGGACTCTTAGATGGCCAATTAATAACTGTCACACGATGATGATTAAAATGATTTTTCATCAGTGAAGATCACAACATTTTCTTCCCAATTAAAATTTAAATACTCGTATTCCTGGGCAAAACGGACCCTTTCTTCGCGATGAGCAGGTGTCAATGCAATTTTCTGTGCCGGCTTATAATTCTTTATCCCAGCAGCGTGTAAATGCCTTCTCACTGTTTCGACTGAAATATTGTGATTTATTGCGGATACACGAACGGGCAAAAATGGATTTTCAATATGGCTAGAAACAATGGCCCGGTGGCGTTCGAATTCGGGACTATACTTGATGGCTTTTGCTCCTGGACGAATCCGCTGAATATTTCCATTGTCTCCATAACGTCTTAGCCATAGTCTGACCGTATTTCTCTAAAACAAAAAATAAACATGTTTGGAACCGTGTATGTAACTTGTAAGGAATGAAAAAAATAAAATATAATGGTAAAATAACCAATTACACGTTCATTAATAATACAAAACACTTACTGCAATATTAAGTCGACGACTAATTTCTCTAATTCCAACATGCTGCTCATGTAAAAATATGATTTTGTGTTTGGTATAGTCATTAAGTTGCGACATGATGCTTTTTACACCGAATTGCTTAAAAATACTTCACGAGTTATGAGAAACGATTTACAAATGTGTGTGCGCGGTCACTGCTAATAGGCGTAGTGTAACTTTTGTCACTTTATGAATTTACTATCTACCTCACGAAGCAAATATGTTTTACTTAGTATCCAACCAAATTCTTGTATAAATTCTGTGAACTTGAAAGTTTTTTATTATACCCACCTGTTTACAAGATAAGTTATTGAGCGTAAATTATATTGGCCGTTCTTTAATAATGCAAGCAATAGTGTAGAAATGATAACAAATTAAAAAAGATACTTATAACAAGTGAAACGCGTTTTCGAACCAATTTGGTTTTGGTCGCCAATCCAGCGTCAAACCGCTAAGCCACGAGAACTTGTTGTTAATGTGCGAAATAAAAGACTGCGTTGTAATTATATATTGTGACTTGGAAGATTTTCAACTTTAATGTCAACGAGATAATGATTAAAATAGCTTAACGCTTACCTTAACGTTACGTGTTAAAGATCATATTTGCGTCCTCGCGCACTCGTCTAATAAGCTCATATAAATTGAATAAACTTTAATGTCACAGGCAGAGGGTCCAAATTCGTTTGTTTTTAGGGTGGGTCAGATAATGTTGACAACAGACTGTACATGGAGAATAGTATACTTTATACCTCTTAAAAACAAGTCATGCTTAATTTATTGGAAATTTGAAACGCTTAAATAAAAACCACAACGGAACAAACATAAAATACCTATTACGACAAATAACATTTGTACTAGCTCCTCAATTTTGTAGAATAAGTAGGAAACGTAATATATAATATAATCACAGTAACAAAGTTATCTGTGGTAGAATATTTAGTTAAAGTAAGGGGTTTTTCAGTTTATTTGCTTGATGAAAAGGTTTGAAAGAACGATATAGTTGTACGGAAAACTTCTTTGAATAGCGATGAATAACAATAAATAATATTACGTAGAAGCAGGACATATTTTGTGATTTTAGATACTTACTTGTAAAATTATATTTTATTAAACCTCCATCAATAATACGGTTGTATTATTGTACCTTTGTTCCGTGTAAAGGTAAAATAATTTGAAAAATGATACGTACGCATATCGTAACCTTTGCTAAAACAAGCTGACGAAAAAAAATAAAATAAGAAAAATATATTTCCTAGAATTCAAAAATATGCGGATCTATATATTTTCTTATTCTGTGAAACGGAAAATATATTTCTTTAATATTTATTTACGTCACCCTTTTCCGGAAAGAAACGTAAAAAAAAATCAATACGCAATACATGCCTCTCCGAAGCCAATTCTACCATCTGTAGAGAGGGTAGAATTGGCGCAACGCTTAAAAATACATACTAGATAAATATCAAAGACAAAATTAAATAAATGTTACAAGCTGTGTCGTGGCCAGAAAAAAAGAATCCGCTTTCTGTATTCATTGTTTCTGGTAACCTCTAGGGACGCGCTCGCGATATGATATCTGCAAAAAAAAAGAAAAAAGAAAGACCCTCATTGTGATGCATTGGACTTGGAAGCTAAATTCGCTTTCGAAAAGATAAGGCAGCTAGGTTAATAGAATTATCTAGAAACTTCCCTCCCTAGCTCGTATGGGACATTCCTGAGCGGTCTTCTTATTTTTCTTCTACCTTTTTTACTCCAAGATTTTCTGTTGAAATCTTAACTAAGAACCGAACTGCGCTTTAAACCCTTATCCACACAAGTTTCTTTAGACACTACGGTAGTTAACTAAAAAATCTGATTAGTCCGTCAGATACATTTCCAAAAAATATTGGAGACGTATTTTTTCTTTTTTCACATAAACAAAAAATGAAGACGATACAGTGCGTTGAAAACTCGTGTGACGTTACTACCCGCTACAATTTTTGCCGCTACAATTTTACAATTTTTACAATTTTTTCCGGGCCGTGACGTCACACGCTCCCACTCCTAATCTTTGATGCTTTTTATCTTCGTCAGTTTTTATAGATTTGGTAAAGGAAAAAATACGTGTCCCATATTTTTCTATAATCTAACTGATGGACTAATTAGAATAATATTTTTTTAATCAGGAAACATCCCTATTGTCTCTTAACTTAGTTCTTACTTAGAGGAGTGAAGTCCATTTGATTTCCAGTCAATCAAATTACATAGCTGCCAATGTGTACTGTTACATCCTTTGCGTGCACAACGCAAGTGATTTTGATTAGGCATTGAATAGTGCTTGTGCGCTTCATCAATTACAGTCTAGAGCAGTGGTTTCCAACCTTTATTTAAACCGAAACCACTTTGATTTGTGTTGCTGCAGGGATCAGAAAATTAAACTGTGTTAATCTAAGCTCAAAACTTGTAGCATAACTATTATTTGTAACTAGCTTCTGTCCGCGACTTCGTCCCCGAGGAATCCCCGATTTTAAAACATTCTTTATCGCTGCTCCGCTCCTATTGGCTTAAGCGTGATGATATATAGCCTAAAGCCTTCCTCGATAAATGGTCTAATCAACCCAAAAATAATTTTTCAATTCGAACCAGTAGTTCCTGAGATTAGCGCGTTCAAACAAACAAACAAACAAACAAACTCTTCAGCTTTATAATATTATAATATTAGTATATTTGTAATGAAAAGAAAAGATTTTTTTTATCTGATTGAAACTTAAAATCGGTTTTAGATATTTTTTAGGTTTAAATATTCAAACTATAAACCTTTTGAGGACCAGTTTTGACCCTTGCCGACCACTAGTGGTCCGTGAACCACTGGTCTAGAGATACTTAATAGACTGTGGAATAGACCCTGAACACTTGACACTCAATATTGACGTTGCTATGTCCTCACTTAGTACGAGTACCTATTCGCAACATAGTTTAGTGGACTTATTTGTGTATTATATTTGTTAGTTGATAAATTTTGTATGCTTTACGCGTATGATTTTTATTATTGTTTTTTGATTATAAAACGGATTTTCAAATCGCACGTACGTTCGTTTTTTGAAAAAAAAAAAACAATAGCATGGGAATGTTAGTCAATGATCGACAGTGAATAGTACATTCACTGTCAATCATTGACATATGTAGAAAATGTGAGTAATTTCTGTCAACATAGTACTTACACAATTAATATGATATAAACCAAAAGACGTCCAGTGCATAGTAGGCCTCCCACCAGTATCTACAAGTAACAGTAATCTATATAAATAAACCTTACTGGGTGACTGACAGACAACGCACCGCTGAAACTTTTGGTTGTAGAAAGCTGAATTTGGCATGTATGTTGACTAAGAGAGTATGAGCACTAAGATTTCTCGAAATGTCTACGGGAACGGGGAAAATACAGGACCAGCGTACGAAGTCGCGGGCAAAAGCTAGTAATAAATATAAATGCATTTTTACGCATCTTTTGTTTTGTAGATCAACTTTCAACTGTGCGGAATCTAGGTATTTACTTTTAAAGCAACAGTTCTTTACAAAAAATAGGGAACATGCAATATTCATCTAGAATTCTGTGTAAAATAGACCATACAAAAATTAAAAAAATAATAATGCTTTAATGTATTGCCAAAATTGCGATTACAAACTGATTGTTTTTCTGGTCCCGCGAAAACGAATGATGAAGTCACTCCTGTCTGCCAGAGATCATGAACTGTCATGTATTAAAATTTTAGTTCGTCTTTTCGTTGTCATAACACCAGTGACGTCACTAGACACTGATTGTTTACGTTCCGTTTAACTTTATATTAATTCGTCATTCTTGTTAAAAATCAATATTAACTACAATAAAAACATTGCAGTGGACCTTCTTTTATGCTATTTTATCATTTCAATCACAAAATGTTAATGAATTCTGTAATTGCATCTCATCTCATCATAATAGGGATATTAGATCGCCAGAATGATACACTGACAAATCCTTAGTCGATGAAGTTCCATTTATAAAATACCTACCTATTAAACAAAAAACCAATTTAAATCTCAAAGAAGAAAAGGAATTAATTAACCCCCGTACTAATTTAATTGCCTTCAATAAATTCAACGAAAAGACACACGGCGTCTTTATTTATAAATTACCGTTGCTTCTTACAATGTTTGTTTACCGAAAGCATTTAATTGAGTGAAGACCTTTGAAGTTTTATTCATAGTAACTACAAAAATAACATTTCTCATGAAAAATATTGTTGCTATGAGTCTTATTCAACGTCGGTTGAAGGGTTTCTGGGTTATTTAAGGAATCAATCAATTTGCCAAACCTTTTTCCAACTAAATTGGGATCGGCTTCCATTTTGGGCCACAAGTCTGCTATACCAATAGTGTCAGAATGATCTATCATTGACTTCTAATAAAATTGTTGATTCTGACAAGTTTGGTAATCTACTAATATAAAAGCGTCATTATGACTCATTATGTCTTTCCAATGGTCAACCACTGACACTCCGTTGAAAAAAATGGCATAGAATGGTAATCTCGTACGTAATGACAAATGAATGACAGACGTATGCAAACCTTAATTTTTAAGTTTAGTAGTATTTGGAAAATCATTTCACATTTCTACTATGGGGTTTTATAATAATGGCAATACGACAATTTCAATCTACCACGATTCTATTAAGAAACCATTGACCGATCAGTGAGCCACCATTATGAATTTAGAAGATAACGTACTTTTAGCAAAATGATAATGGGATCGTATTGGAATGACGAATTTATAAATAATAGCAGACGTGGGGCCCTGAAGAAAACTGCAATAGATTAAAAGTTATAACAGTTTGAAATAATATAATTGTAATCTTCAACCATCTTTCCTGGAAATAATACCCGTTTTCGGTTACCATATTATTATATAGAAGATATTTGTCGGTTATAACGAGAGAAGATTCCCTATCACTTGTTATAACCGAAAACAATCACAAACAAACCGACAAATATCTACGTCTCAGCGACGTAGATATTTGTCGGTTATAACGAGAAAGGATTCCCTATCACTTGTTATAACCGAAAACAATCACAAACAAACCGACAAATATCTACGTCTCAGCGACGTAGATATTTGTCGGTTATAACGAGAAAGGATTCCCTATCACTTGTTATAACCGAAAACAATCACAAACAAACCGACAAATATCTACGTCTCAGCGACGTAGATATTTGTCGGTTATAACGAGAAAGGATTCCCTATCACTTGTTATAACCGAAAACAATCACAAACAAACCGACAAATATCTACGTCTCAGCGACGTAGATATTTGTCGGTTATAACGAGAAAGGATTCCCTATCACTCGTTATAACCGAAAACAATCACAAACAAACCGACAAATATCTACGTCTCAGCGACGTAGATATTTGTCGGTTATAACGAGAAAGGATTCCCTATCACTTGTTATAACCGAAAACAATCACAAACAAACCGACAAATATCTACGTCTCAGCGACGTAGATATTTGTCGGATAAAACGAGAGAGGATTCCCTATCACTCGTTATAACGAGTCGGTTATAACGAGAGAGCTCTGGGCTGAGAGCCAGCACTTTATGAACATCAAAATTTACATAAGGTTAGTCCCCCAAAATGCCCGTCACCACTTCCTAGTGGTTTAGCTGGGAAGAAGTGCTAAAACTCCTCAGCAATACATCTGTCTATTACGTGTCACAGACGTTGTCCGTCTACGCATGACAAGGACAACGGAAGAGTCTCGGTATATAGAAGACTATCAGCGCCCCGCGGTTTTACCCGCGTAGTTCCCGTTCCCGTGAGAATATGGGGATAAGTTATAGCCTATGTTAGTCAAGGTGAATGTAGCTTTCTAATGGTGAAAGATTTTTTAGAATCGGTCCAATAGTTTTTGAGTTTATTCATTACATACAAAAATACAAATCTTTCCTCTTTATAATATTAGTATAGATAGTAACTCATCAACCACGTCGATAATAATCGTTACTTAATTAAATCGATCGACTCGTGCCGCTCTTATAACTTTACCACGAGCTCTGAACATTTGGGGCCATCCATAAATTAAATCACATGAATTTAGAAAGAAAGAATAAAATTTATTTAGCACATACATGAAACACACACGGTACAATTTCATGATTTAACCTCCCCCTCCTTCTCATAGCTGGTCACATTTGTGAGAATCCCCTACCTAGTGTGACGACACATATTTTACAATTATATTCGTGTTTTACTTAATACATAGATTAACATTTATTTTGGAAAAGTGACGTCAGGAAATTTAAAACCCATCTCACCCCCTTGTCACACAATGTCACACTTCGTCGAACCCCTCCCTCCCCTTTATCGTGTGACGTAATTTATGTTTGGCCCCTTTAATAAAAAACACCAATAATAAAAATAAAACGAAAAATAAAAATTATCTTACAAACTTCCAAAACAAATAAAACTTTTCTAAATAATTTTCTTCACAAAACATTGACTTCGGTAGGTATTCAGTTTTCGACTTTTATCTTAAAAAATATTGTTGAATTTCTGCTTTCACGCTCCGCGTAATAAAACATCGCGTTTCTGAATCAAATGCTTGGCTAGTTCGAATATTTTCAGAAGTTTCTATTCAAAGTTTGACTGGAGAAAGAGAGAATACACTGAAGCTTGAAATATTTTCTTTAACATTGCTAAAGTTGTCTCTGAGATCGTTGACGGTGACATTTAGCGTCTATCTAAATGTGATAAAAAAATAAACTTAAAAAAATCCAACACAATCTGTTTGCACTACATACTACAAAATCACTATGATGATACTTACACAATCATAATAATCACTTCTGATTACTACAGCCAAGGAGTCAAGGAGGAGTTTTATAAGAATCTGTTTTTTTTTTTTTTTCATAATGTTATAACAATAGTGTTGGCAATAAATGTTTCTTTCTTTCTTTCTTTCTTTCTTTTCAAAAATAAAAACGCCATATTTGGTATATTCAGCCTGAGTGGGGGCTAGGAAGTAATAGACGAAGAAAGATTAAGAAATATATAAAGAATTAAATTCTGCACGAAACTCACTGAACACATTTTGCTCAAACCGTGGACTTCAATCACTGAAATAAATAATATTTTATTTCACACCCAATGAACGAATGCCTATGAAATCTTCGTGATGGTAGCAAAACGGCCAAGCCACACGTTTTGACTAAACTTAGCTTGTAGGTTTTGAGCGTGCAGTCTTTAGAGCTTGGCTTTATACGAGATCTGATAACTTTTTCACAGGGTTAGGTTAGGTTAGGTTAGGGCTACGTAGATGCGGCGTGCCACGACTGCGGCGCCGCGGAAGACAATGCGCAGCACACTCTCGAGGTGTGCCCAGCTTGGTCCGAGCGGCGCCGTAGTCTCATCGCGGAGATCGGACAGGACCTCTCGCTCCCCGGCGTGGTCAAATCTATGCTGGAGAGCGAGGAGTCCTGGGCAGCGGTCGCCTCCTTCTGCGAGGATGTCATCTCGCAAAAGGAGGCGGCGGAGCGCGCGCGTGAGGAAGACCCTCTCGCTGCACCGCTCCGAAGACGAAGGAGAGGTCGGAGAAGAGGTCGTTTTCTCCCTCCTCCTGGTGGTGACACGCGGGCGACCGGCACGGGGGTGCCTCCGCCCGCATTGCACTCGTCACCGCCTTCGTCCGTCATTCCCGGCCCTCTCCCTACGGGGAGGGCGTGATGGGTTGGGTGGGTGTTCGTCGGAGGAGGACTGGACGCAAAGGCTGCGCCGGTCTCCTAGTCCCCCTCCAGTAAGACGATGCGGGAATGCCGCTGGGTCGTTTTAGTGGGTATACCGGGCTTAGCTCGGGGAAAAACACCCATACAGTAGTAAAATCCAACTGCAAAAAAGCAATTAACGGACGAAGTTCTCCAGAAACGCTTTTGAAATGTAAAAAATGTGTACACTGGGTGCTACATGGGTATTTACTAAATACCCATGTAGCACCCACTCCTATTAAGATATTTTTTTTAAACATTATAGTAAAATAAATTATTCTTGTTGCTTTTTCTTCAATTTGTGATCGTTCAAAATAGACGTGATATTTATTTGGCCTTCCATTTCAAATATTTCATAGTGACTCTAAGGAAAAAATAAGGGTCATTTAAAACCACCGAATACAATAAACTCATCCTTATTTTACGGTGAAGGAAAACATCGTGAGGAAACCGGCATGTCCTAGAACCAAAAACTCGAAGACATGTGACATTCACCAACCCGCACTGGGCCCGCGTGGTGGATTATTTAGGGCCTATTCCCTCTCCGGAGGCCTGTGTCCCCGCAGTGGGAACTTTAAAAGGGTGATTATGCTAATAGAAAACGACCTTTTAAATAATAATATAAAAAATCGCAAAAAAGCAATAAACGCACGAAGCTCTCCAGACTAAACGCTTTTGAAATGGCCAGTGCACACGACACAGAATAAAACCGGGTTCATCCTACATCACTCGGACCAATTATTCTCGTTGGGAATTAATGCACCACAATACGGAGCGTAATGCATCACGAGCTACGGAAGTGGAAATTACTGACGCGAGGCTTGCTCTTGGCTGGTTACGTTTCTATTGGGTCGGCTTTCATTGCGTTTTCAATAAATTAGTGCGGAAGACGCTGACGACTGTGACACAATTTATACTAGTATAGTCATCAACATAATCTCTTAGCGATAATAATTAATTGCCATGCTTTTGTATTTTACTTTAAGAGAAATTTGTAATTTGGAAGACTGAAAAATAAACTATTTTATTATTTATTATTATTATTTTATTGATAGGAAAAAAGTTTTTTTGCTAATATGTAATTAGATCCAAAACTCGAAATCATGTGAAATCTAGTAACTTGTAGTGGGCCCGCACGATAAATAACGGCTCATTGCCTATCATGGGGAGGAGGCCTGATGTACTAAATGATATATTATCTAAGAGTCATGAAATATATTTTTGAAAGGACAGTCTAAAATTTATTTGACTAACTTATATCAGTATTCTAGAATATATCTATTATTATATCAGTTTCATTTCTCCCAAGTAATTAGTTTTTGACTTAATTCAAGCAATTTGAATAAACTAACATTGATTAATGAATCGCTTAGCATAATGTTAATTTCTATATTCCTTTGGTATTTCCATTTTAAAGATTAATGAGAATGAAGTGCTCAAATACTTTCCCAAGGCACTAAATTTAAAAAAATCTTCTATATTTAAGTAAAACGTTGATTTTTAAATAAATAATATAAATTAATATTAAACCTCTGAAAATTGTATTCGAAGTTAAGTTGTAGGTTTAAATTTTAATTTCTGCGCGGTCTCAATGAGCAAAGTAAACAATGAAGCACCCTCAAATATTAATTGAATCAACAAGTACTTATTATAGCAACAGTCTAATAATCGCCAGCAGTTGGCCAAATAATAATGAACTTAATACAATTACTGGATCCTTATATTTTGTAGTATTAGACTCATTGTGAAATTATTAAAGTAAATTTCTGCTGTGAAAATGTTCTAGGAACGTAATGGAAATACCCAACCAATGCAAATATTAGTTACGATGGAATACCCATTACTGTGCATCATAACGTGAAGTGAAGTGACCGAAGAATTAATTTGAATAATTCACATTACGTGTTATCAGCCAATAAGCAATCGAAACCCATATAGTAGATGAGTGATTGGTGACACTTCAAATAATGAAATAGCAAATGTGTTGAATTGCGGTCAGTTAAAAAAAGTCCTATCAGTATAAACAAAACATCATTTTTACTACCAAAAAGAAAAAATCACTGACCGGTAACAACCCAACAATGGGGGATATTCTGCTAATGATAGCTTTGGATCTAAGTGGTTTTGTTTGTCGGCTTTTTGGCTGCGAAGTTATTTATTAGGCATACTGAAATCGTTTGGTAGATAAATGGAGTTCTTGTTTGGCTGGCCAAGTTATTGGCCCGGGTTCAGAGATCTTACAAGCGGGCTAGACTTAGTTTTAGTGACTGCTCCTAATATTCTGTCTGTATTTGGTCCGTTTAAAATGTTTTATAGCTGTTGTGTTTCTTATGACAGTACTGGCTCATGCTTGTGGCTTTTCCTGTGCAATTTTCAGATTATATCATATAACATGAACTACAGTAACATATTCTCTAAAATCAAACAAATCTTGTCCACAGGAGCTGGTGGCCTCCGTACCACGGAACTCCGTATCACGCCCCGAGTCGTCCAGCGTGGTAGAAACGTTACCATGGCTTGCCTCTACGAGCTTCATGACTACGGCATTTACTCCGTTAAGTGGTACAAGGGTACTCAGGAATTCTACCGGTACTCTCCTTTGGAGAACCCTACTACAAGGGTGTTGCCGGTGAACGGGATTAAAGTTGATGTGAGTATCTTAGATGTGTTGGGATACGGTGCTTGTGTGTTAATTTGCAGATTTGCTACACTGCAAGTTTTAGTGACCGTGACTTTGCACTGATTGGAGTTTAAACTCAGGACGAGAAACGACGTCTTTTTGTTCGAAAGTGCCATGGTTAAACTATCGGATTTGATCGTTAAGTTTGAGATATTATATTTGACTACTGTTGCTTATAAGGAAATGATAAGGAATGATTTGACTAAATATGAGTTGAAAACGTCTTCGTTTTGTTTTCTAGTATATGTTTGTTTCAATGATATTCTTTAATCTACCATTTAAACTTAATCAAGCGACAGCGTTCAGTTCAAACGCAAGTTAAATTATGTGTAAAAATAATCTATCTACTGCTGCGTAGACGCCAGTCACAACTTAATTTTTTTCTTCAATGTGAATACTACGATGACGATAATTGCTTGTGACGTCACTCGCAAGTTTTGACACAGTGACTGTTCCGTCCAGGAGCCCAAATCTAGTATTTTTATAAATTTGTCATTCCAACACGATCCCATTGTCATTTTGCTAAAAGTTCGTAATCTCCTAAAGTCATAATGGTCGATCATTGGTCGGTCAATGGTCTCGTAATACTTTTTGATAACCGAGCTATAAAAACAAAGACTGCACAATGATGTTCTAATGGTAGGTCACTGATCAAAGGAACTGACAAAATTTTTGCAGATTACCGCGTACTGTCGTCTGTTATTCATTTGTCATTATGTACGAGATTACCATTCTATGCCATTACTTTCAATGGAGTGTCAGTGGTTGACCACTGGAAAGTCATAGTGACGCTTTTTTATTAGTAGATTACCAAACTTGTAAAAATTAACCGTTATGAGATCAATGATAGACCATTCTGAGACTATTGTAATAGCAGACTTAAGGCCCAGTACAAGAAATTTATAGATGTTTCAAATATCTGTCAAATATCTTATAACACGTACGAGGCCTAATCATGATGAGGATGAGACAGAATATCTAGAGCCTGACCTTTATGAAATACTAACATCGCCCCGCGCTTTCAATCGCGTAGTTCCCGTTCCCGTGGGAATATGAGGAAATAATATACCCTATGTTCACCGGAGATAGTGTAGCTTTCCAACAGTGAAATAATTTTTCAAATCGGTCAAATAGTTTCGGAGCCTATTCAGTGCAAACAAACAAATCTTTCCTCTTTATAATATTAGTGTAGATATTAATTGCAAAACTAATTCTTATTCATCTTCAACAGAGGTTAAGATCCAACGAGACACACGTAGTGCTAGTGCGGGTGGTCGCGACCCTCAGCGGTAACTACAGCTGCGAGGTGATACAGAACGCGCCCTCCTACCCACACTATATGGCCACAGCGAGGCTCGATGTTGTCGGTGAGTTTCATCACTATCCTTATCGTCTAAATGACTATTTAGACGATAAGGATAGTTGGTCGCTGTATTGAACGCAAGACAATGTCATATTTATCATGTTCTTTCTCTATAAGTTAGCTTATGACAGGTTATATATATGAGTTCATATAATTGTTTCTTTTTTGTGTAATTTTTGATAACTATGTAGGTCAATCTGTTTTTACTTAATTGACTCAATATACTCTTTACAATGTTTTATAGTGAATTGATTTATGATTTCCATGTTGGATAGTTAATTTTTTTTCCTACCTTTGGCATGTAATGACTTAGCATACTATTGTATAAATTCAAGTTCTATAAACGCAATAGACAGATGAGTTGCTGGGGAGTTTGTTGCGCCACTTCTTCCCAGCTAAAACACTAGGAAGTGGTGAAGGGTGGGCGTTTTGGGGGACTGTCTTTATGTAAAAGACGTTCAAAAAGTGCTGTCTCTCAGCCTAATTTGAATAAATGATTTTTGATTTTGATTTTTTTTATCAGTTTATTGTTTACGTAGTGCAACGGCAGGTGGTCGCGACCGCAGCGGCACCTACATCTGTTTGCCAGTTTTTGTAAGGAATAAGGTTCATGCTCTGTATAAGACAGTTGTCGTATTTAAGGGAGCATTCGCATCGCAGAAATACACGATGTCGGGTATTCAAAAGAGTCACCAAAGTCCTGTAACGCAAAGGGCATAAAGAGGAATACTGATGGATTTTAGTCAGTAAGAGTCTGACACTCTCTTCCACTCCGCCCGAATTGAAGAAGTCAGTTAATGAATTCAATTCATTGACAAAACGGTAACTTTAGTTCAAACCATCTCTCACAACTGTTTGACTTTGAATGCCACTGAGATGATATTACAACTTAAATTTGAATACTTTTTTAGAACAAGTATACGCTTTTTGGCATTTGCTAGGTGTAAAAATAAATCATATCATGACTGCGTCTAGCCTGATCCTGATCTTGCCCAAAAACATAGAGCGTCCATTCTTGTATGAATTTATTTCTCATAATAGATTTATGTAAAACAAAAAGGAGCTCGCGGCTAAATATTGACAGCCGCAATGATCGATCTTTAAGGTTAAATAACGCTGACCGAGGTCAGTCTATCGATGGGTGACCATCTTAACATATCGAAAATTCTCTATGCCTCTAATTAGCAAGTTAAACTATTGGTCCTGACTGTCATTTGTAGATCTTTGGCAGTCGTGACGCATTGTCAGAAGCCAGTAAATCTTACTCCAATCTTGCCAAACAGTACCATGTTACCCAGTTAATGCGTTATGGAGGTCTGGTAGGCAGCCGCTCTACGTAAAATATAGGTATTCAGCTGAATCCGGCTTGACTGGAAGCTGACCCCAATATAGTTGGGAAAAGGCTAGGTAGATACAAGCAAGTAAACTCCATTAACGATATTATTTATCGCTTATAGAACCGATAGACAGTGTTCAGATGCATGCATAAGAAATAGACAAAGAATATAGAATAGAATAGAAAAACTTTTATTCAGGACAAACACAGCACAACGGTTACAAACACAAATTAAAGGATAAGAAAATTAAAGAGTAACAGTAGTATTATGAACAAAGATATATTTTACAGAGGAGAGCCTCTGTAAAATAAATCTCCCAAAGTTTCTTCTTTTTTTCGAGCGTGCGTTAGTTAGTTCACCTGGCCACCCACAAGGCCCAAATAATTATGCAATTGCATCTATAGTCGTATTGGAAATCTATAGCTAATCTTGGGCCTTTTCTTTTGGCCACCTTTGCTAACAAAAACAAACCCTTCCCTAGACATGCTCTCTGGTTAACGACTATAACTTAAGGAGGTACATTAAAAATTAAAGCAAGTGTATCCACGCTTAAACACAAAGTAAGCTGAAGTCAGGAACTTGCGCGTTTGCCAAACTTGTTTACTACTCTATTTTGCGTTAGGAACCGCTAACTTGCAGATAAGTTAGGCAATATTTGCCTGAAAGTTAGTCCGATAAGGACTATTAGTTGAGACATAAATTGGTGTCAAAAATCGCATAAATGTTTGTAGTTCCTAGGGTATGGTTGGAACTCTTGTTGTGCTGAAAGACTAAGTCGCCCTGGGGGTTATTAAATTATACTTCTAGCTTTTGCTCACGGTTTTACTCTGTTGAGAGGCCAAATAAAGACGTCCAACGATGTTTTTATAACAATTATATTAAATAGAAATTACATATCCGCTTAGACTTAGATGAACGTAGAATGCTAATTGCACACACACTTTTCACAACGTAAAGTAAAGATGTCTCCTGTCTTGATTGTGCGACGTTGTCTATTTCGCCGTGTCATCGCCGCGCTGCGTTCCTTCCGGTGTTGCCACTTTTCGGGTGCGTTCCAAGTACGCACATTTAGGCGCGTTCATACTCGGTATAGTACATCAAAATCAGTTTTACTTAGGTGTGAAAGCATTGAAAAACTAACGGACTCACTTTCGGCATATACTATTAGTAAGGATCTATAAATCTGCAGACTGAAGTGTCATTGCTCGCAGAATATTTGGTTTATGGGGTTTCTGGAATGAAAAAGTTTTGGCGTGGCCATCGCGTACCGATCCGATATCTGATGATGGTGAAGACCGCGGAAATCCACTGGATGAGAGATGCATAGTACTGGGTAATGTGGTGACACTGGAAGGAGGTCTATATCTTTCCCATTGCGATCATATAAGTTTTTGATTCGCAATATTAAGCTATTGCATAGCTTCTATCGCGGGCCTTGATCGTGGCAACCGAATCGAGAAATTCCGTAACGAAAATAACCTAACACCGCTACGTCATTCGATTAGGCCCCGCCTTTTTAAAATGGTCGCTTCGTTACTGAGCTATTATGTCGCCGTCACCGAGCCGACCCGAACGTCTGCGTTCGGAAACAATCGGTGGGACAAAGTTAAGTGAAACGTATGTGATTTACATTAGTACAGTAACCAAGATGAACGAATCGAGACCATATCACAATGACGCAGAGTACTAAATATATAATTGCATAAGTTGATAAAAAATGCTATGCAATAGCTTTACCGCGGCAGTCCCCGAGTGCCATATTTTTTTTTTATTTTTTTATTTTCCAGTTCGCTGTAAAATAAATAAAAAAAAAATATTAAAATTTAAAATACTAGAATAGGTGGTAAATATAAAAGAACAGAAACAATTACAGACCCCGTCGGGCACAGCAAATATTTAAATAAGAAGAGAGCGAAAGAGCTCTTTGATAATTTTCCTTGTTACTGATTTCCAATATTGGTATAACGTCGTATTGATATAAGCAGATTTATTGAGAAGAAGAAGTGTGAATACTATACTAGGTGTATGTACCACAGCCCTGAGCCCCCAGCAAAGAATCACCACGGCCCTGGAACGCAAAGGGTAATTAGGAGGAACACGGATGGGTTTAAGTCAGTAAGAGTCTGACACTCTCCTCTCTCTCCGCTCCGCCCAGAGCGAAAGAAGTCATCTGTTGATTTCCCATACATAAATAAGAAGTGCCGGCCAGTTAAATGTCTACTGGCCAGTAAAATCTATAATGACCCGCTCCATTGAGAAATGCCAAATATCACTGTGGTCTTCATTATCCATCAATCTACACTAATATTTTGTAGAGGAAAAATTTGTAATGTATGTTTGTAATGAATAAACTCAAAAACTACTATGCCGATTTCAAAAATTCTTTCACAATAGAAAGCTACATTCAACCTGAGTAATACAGGCTATATTTTATCACCATATTCCCACTGAAACGGGAACTACGCGGGTAAATCCGTGAGGCGCTGCTGCTAGTGATTAATAAAATTACAACAAACAAAAAGAGGGAGAGAAAGAAACAACGAAAACCGATCACGATATTTTTACAATACTAGCTTCCCCTCCCGCGACTACGTACGCGTGGAGAGTTTCAAAATCAAAAGGGGTAAAGCAACTTACCCCTTTTGATTTTGAAACTCTCAGCCCGATCGGTTTAAAATTGACAAACTTTCATACAAACTTTCATCCCCTATTTTATCCCCTTGGGGGTAGAATTAATCAAAATCCATTCTTAGCGGATGCCTACGTCATAACATCTACCTGCATGCCAAATTTCAGCCCGATCAGTTCAGTGCATAGACTACTATTTATGTACTAGAGATAGACTGGCAACTTAATTATATCTTAGGCAGCGCCATCTAGTTACCAGGACATACACTATTCAGCTGTCAATATACCTACGTAGTGGTACCTATGTATAGCTAATAAATTCAACCAAGTAGAACAATGTAGAATGGTTGAAAAATCTGTTGCAGTAAAACAACCTAAAAATTCAAATCTAAATTTTGAATTTGTTAGGTTTAGTTTTACTACAACAGAATATTGCCCTGTAGCCTGTAATGAATTCTACTAATAGTATAGTTTTTTATCAATATTTACAAAGTATTAATAGAATTCAACGATTAATGAACTTTTAAAAATGCAAAAAAAACAATAAATATATTAACTAACACACAATAGATCAAAATCAAAGATTATGCGCTTCCCCTTTTACTAACATATACTACCAATTGCTTTATGGATATACGCTGGCAACACTGTCCATTTTTAATTTATGTCCTCGTAGATAGATGGCGCTGAATATCCAAAAATTAAAATGTATAGCAGTGGCCACCCTGTGGTTCAGTGGTTTGGGCTGTGCGTTGATAGATCACTATGTCAGTCAGTCAGTCACTTTTGAGTTATATATTTATACAATATTATTATTATTATGACAATCGCTAATAAGAGCATTACGCCACAGTGGCCTAGCAACACAGCAGGAAAAGCCAAATCAAAGATAAATAATTGCCCTATATTCAACTTTCTGGAGCGTCCTCCTTAATGACATCGAAATATACCTATTCGTTTTACCTATAATCTTGTAACGATGTCGAATTTTTTGTCGCGAAAAAATTATTTTATTGGGAAATTTGGCAAAATAAAAATGAAGGCTATATTATTTTATATAGATATATTATATATATATATAATATTTGTAAGAATTTTTACGGTGAAATAATCAAGACAAAACTGTGCGTCGGAAAACACTTTGAAGTATTGGTCCCGGCATCAATTATTAGATCAAACGGATTGTCAGAAGCTAGAAAGTCAAATACCAGTCCTGCCAGAGGAAACCTAGGCAGATTGACTCAACATTAACCGCATTTGTCACAACTTAAAATCATAAAATACCATAACAGTACCCTAACAACATTCGAAGTCATTACAAACACAAATAATAACAGAAATGTTTGAAATAATAGGTGATATTTATTTTATAAGTAGCTTAGACAACACTTTTACACGTCCAATATTTCTTGTCATTTTAAGCTAGATGAGGCCGGTGTTTCCTAGCCGACTACTCTGAGTAGAAACACCGAAACAAACTCAGAGGTCAAAGTCTACTCTAATAGAGATAATTCAGCTTGCAAAAGCAAAGGATATTCTCAACTTGCAAAAGAAAACGCTGCAGTACATTAAAAAGCTCATTTAATTAAAAAAAATAGTAGCTTGCATTACTAAAGTACATAAGCCCACATAACTAACACGAAACATATCAAGAGGTCTGCAATTCCGTCACTGGTACTCGAATTTCACAGATACTACGATACTAGCTCTCAACAAAAAAAAAAAAAAACTACGGAACGCGTATTATTAAAACTCTTTTGACCGTAACAGACAATGGGCAACAAAGGTGGAATCATAAAAATGTGATGTGGAACACAAAGGGTAGGGTTGTAAAATAGAAGGGAAAGACACACCTGTGACCTTAGCGAGGGTAGGACGAAATAGCGAAAATGTACGAAATTGATCCATTCGATTATTTAAAAATGTTGTATTGGATAAAATAATGTTAAAATTAATGGAATGGATCTTGTCTTGAGAAGATCGCTTTTAGTGATAAGGCCGCCCATTGTCACCCTATGTAATGTTTTCTTCATCTTTATTTTCTGTAACTTATATGGTGTACATAATAAAGAGTATTCTATTATATTCTGCATGCACTGATAAATACCTTAGTTTAGTGTCAAAACCGTTTCTCATCTGGCGAAAAGCGAAATGAAACGACCGTTCTGAGCGTACTCTGTAAAGGAGTAGCCCTTCATTGTAGAGAATAAGACCATTTTTATGGATCAGAAGTCATTATATGACTTCTTGGGATGAC
Source organism: Hecatera dysodea (assembly GCA_905332915.2). Taxonomy (NCBI): domain Eukaryota; kingdom Metazoa; phylum Arthropoda; class Insecta; order Lepidoptera; family Noctuidae; genus Hecatera; species Hecatera dysodea. The sequence goes on along the minus strand of HG995298.1, from coordinate 2,863,638 downwards.
TCTTACTAAAACCTATCCGTGTTCCTCCTAATACCCTTTGCGTTCCAGAGCCGTGGTGACTCATAGAACAAATTCGACAACAGTAAGCAGCATGCTTTAGTAACGATAGCTATGAATATTTTTAGATGTAGTTTTCCCATCAAAATACTGTCAGAAGTCGAACTAAGCCAAACTGATGTTGATAAAAGCAGCCTTGTGTAGTTTACTGAGCTTTGATTATATCCAAAACTGTAGTGTAGCCAAAGGGTCAGTGGCCCAGCTATAGGGGTCATAAGTACCCAAACTATCAAACACCTTTACTCGTAAAGAAGAGAGTTTGAAACTTCCGAATATAGGTACCTACTTGAACCCGTTTCTCTTAGCTGGGTCATCTAACTTGTCCGTAAGTTCACTAAGACAAACGCCATTGATTTTCTCTTGGTGAGCTCTTAAAAACTTGAGCAAGAAGACAAATATCTGAAAGTCTTTGTTTTTCTTTTATGCCTGACCAAACATCATTACTACGAATATTCCTTGAAAAACACGAGAAATAATTCATTTCTATAATTCTCTTTGTGAAAGCTAACTTCTGTAAGAAAACCTAGATTAAGTGATATTTTGATCAACCATAACGATAGTCAAATAAAAAATATATCACATGAAAAGGTTTCCAAACATTTTCGACAATCATCGTAGAATCTCACTTTGCTTAAAGCCCAAGGGATGGTAAATTATGAAGTAAGCAAAGACCGCAAAATAATTTATTTCAAGATGAAGAAATATGCTGAGTTATTTATATACTTGATTGTAAACATCTTAATAAGAACAGGACAAACATTAATAAAAACAAGTGTACAATGGGCGGTCTTATCGCACAAGGCAATCTCTTTCAGACAACCTTTGGATTTATGGCTGTCAGTGTACAATCATTAATACTAATTAGTCATAATAATATAAAATACATAAATAAAATATAATATACTAATAAATATCAAATATATAATTGAGAAAGGAGCGGAAAAATGAATGTGAAATGTAATACTCCTTCACCATTTCTTTTTCTAATTCATTGTCCGGAGTTCTTCCTTCTTTTTCTGGTTTTATTATTGCTCCTCCTTTTGTCCCTTAAAATCAATATACTGAATGGTCATTGATAATCTGTTCGAAACGTCTGATGCATGTTATTCATTTGTTTTTGTCGGCTGCTGCGCTACGTGTCGCGGGTTCGATCCCCTCACGGAACATATTATTATGTTTGTATGGCCTACAGGTAGTTGTTCCGGGTCTGGGTGTCTTGTGTAAGTGAGCTTACATGTTTTTGAATGCACCCACGATACAGGAGTAAGGCCTAATGTGGGGCAACGTTTAAAAAAAAGTATTTTTGCGATCCCCTAAATCTTTTCGATAACCCTCATCATTTTTCTACAGTAACTTATATGAATTGTTGAACATGTTTTTTTTTCTGGCGCTTTAATATTACAAAAATTTCAAGTTAATATTTACAATATTTTATAAAACCATGCTGCATCATCAATTTTCCTGCCATGTCGGCTAAAAACAATACTGCTTGCGGTACCGGTCTACAGGGAGAGCTCCTGTTTAACGGTGAACATTTACGGAAGGATATAAAATAGGACAGGAATGTGGGGATACTATGTTATACATATAAGGAGATAGAAGCTAATTTTATTTTTATTTTAATTGAAATAACTAACAATTACATGATATATATAATACTAAATATGAAATATAAAATGAATAACGATGTAATCAACAGCGTTATTCACAGTAAACAGGAAATATATTAATCACGGACTTCAAAGAAAACTTAAAAGTTACAGTAAAATAATTTAAAAAAGTTATGCAAATCCCAACAAAATTCAATTAATTAAAAAAAACGTTAAGGTAAGAATTTACAATAAATAAAATGACAATGATAAAAAATACAATCATAAAAAAAACCAACACGTATTAAAATTAATCACAATTATAATAAAAAAATACTAAATTAAATAACAATAATAAAATAAAATCAAAGAAAATACACTCATAAATCAATTTAATACTTAAATAAACAAACAACCATAAATTTATTCATAAAATATCAGATCACCAGATTACGACCTAAAATCTGCTGGCCAGGATGGGGTACCTATAGTTCCTGGAGAATATAATTTTTATTCAAGTATTTTAGAAGTCAATTGGTAAATGGAATTGATTTGTATAGAGTAATTTGAGGAATATTTATTAGTGGAAGGCTTTGAGCACATTAAAAGGGCCAAATTTTGGAAAAAAAAGTCTTTGACTGAATTTATTGTCAACATCCAATTGCATTTGATAGGTAACTCCTGAAACTTGGGCACTACGGACTGGGGAAAACAGCTTTAAGCCTTGTTAAATCTTATTTGACTGATAGACAGCAAGTAGTGCAAATAAACGGTGTCAATTCATCGGGCTTAAACGTGAAAATGGGCGTTCCACAGGGCTCGATTTTGGGTCCTTTTTTATTTTTAGTGTATATAAATTATTTACCCCATTTATTGCAAAACAAGCTAAACATGGTCTTGTTTGCCGACGACACTTCTTTGATTTTTAAAATAAATAGACGTAGTAATAATCTTGACGTCGTAAATAACGCCCTTTTGCAGGTCCAAAATTGGTTCACTGCTAATAATTTGGTTTTAAATGCGAAGAAAACAAAGTGCATAAGATTTGCTTTACCAAATGTCAAAAGTAGTGATTGTGATATAGTGTTGAACAGGGAAAAACTAGAATTCGTCGATAGAACGATTTTCTTGGGGATTACGCTTGACTCAAGGCTACAATGGGGTCCTCATTTAGCATCTCTAGCAGGACGACTAAGCTCAGCAGCATATGCTGTTAGGAAAATCCGCCAATTTACAGATGTTGATACCGCGAGACTAGTCTATTTCAGTTACTTTCATAGTATAATGTCTTATGGTATCTTATTATGGGGACGGGCTGCAGATATCGAGTCAATTTTTATTCTGCAGAAAAGAGCCATCAAAGCCATTTACAATCTCCGCCGGCGCGATTCTCTAAGGGAACTGTTTAAGGAAATTAACATCATGACGGTACCTTGTCAATATATCTACGAAAACATTATGTACGTTAGAAAAAATCTACATCTCTTTAGTAAACGAGGCGACAGACATAATTATGCTACTAGAAATAGGGATCAATTAGTTCAACCAGGTTTCAGACTGGCTAAAGTTGCCACATCTTTCATGGGGTATTGTTTAAAATGTTACAATAAAATTCCTCCCCATATATTAGACCTGAATGAAACGAAGTTTAAATCTTGTATTAAACGCACATTATGCAGGCAAGCATATTATAAGTTGGGGGATTACATTGAAGATAATAATGCTTGGCTAAATGCCGGTCCTGCTCCACAGCCTCAACCACTTGGATAAACAAGTTAGGATTCTATATTTGGAAGAGATGCCTTTTTTTGTCTCACTTATTTATCCTTTTTTTATAATATTATTTTGAAAATAAATAATTTCCTTTTCTTTTTTTTACTTGTAGTTGCTTGGTTATTGTAAACCATAGTTTTGTATAATGTAGAAGCATTTTATTTTCAAATATTGTAAATGTGAGTACCATGGAGCCACTTACATGTGATAAGTTATAGTTTACTTTGTGACTTGAACTAAAATGGCAGTTGAGAGCATGTCATGCTCGCTTAAATGTTTCGCTGATGGCGGCGTGTGTGTTGGATCATTCGGTTCCCTTCAAAATGGTTGAGCTAAATGGTGCCGATACACGCGTCATGTTCGTGAACGGACGCCGTCGGTTGAGACTGGTCACCTCTTAACTGCCAATGATTTGTTTTAATCTTTATACTTTGAATCGTTTTTATAGTTTCCTTTTTTTTCCTTTGCATTGTCCTCACATATAGAAGCGACCAAGGATGTAAACAAGGTTATGTAATACAGAACATGATTTAAAAGAGTGTCCGTGGAGTTTCTTGCACGTTCTTCTCCATAGAGATCTACGCTTTGGAACGTGCAGATAGCTTCATCTCTTTCGTCTTGACAATTCAAAAGTGCCTGTAAAGGGTTTAATTGAAATATATGATTTGAATTGAATTGAATTGAATTGAATTGTAAGGGTTTAATTTGAGACGTTTGGATGATTTTATTTCGAAAAAGCTGTGGGCTTATAATGTTTTTCGAATAGTTTAACACGAGCTTAGAACAATAATAAACTTTCATCAATAAACTACGCTCAAATAAAAATCTAAAATTACTTCTTCAAATAAGGCGAAGTTAACTTTTTGATCGTCTACTTTTACATGAAGACAGTAAGCCAAAAACCCGTCACCACTACCTCATGTTTTAGCTGTGAAGCGGGTGCAGAAATTCCCCAGCAAAACATGCGTCTGTTAGAAGATCTAGAATGTCTACAATGGTAGGCTCAAAATACATCGTTTCTAAATACATACACACATTCCACATTCCTTTATAGAGTCACTAGCTGCTGCCCGCGACTTCGTCCCCGTGGGATCCCCGATTTCAAAACATTCTTTATCGCTGCTCCACTCCTATTGGCTTAAGCGTGATGATATATAGCCTAAAGCCTTCCTCGATAAATGGTCTATTCAACCCAAAAAGAATTTTTCAATTCGAACCAGTAGTTCCTGAGATTAGAGCGTTCAAACAAACAAACAAACTCTTCAGCTTTATAATATTAGTATAGACTAGCTGCTGCCCGCGACTTCGTCCCCGTGGAATCTCCGATTTTAAAACATTCTTTATCGCTGCTCCGCTCCTATTGGCTTAAGCGTGATGATATATAGCCTAAAGCCTTCCTCGATAAATGGTCTATTCAACCCAAAAAGAATTTTTCAATTCGAACCAGTAGTTCCTGAGATTAGAGCGTTCAAACAAACAAACAAACTCTTCAGCTTTATAATATTAGTATAGACTAGCTGCTGCCCGCGACTTCGTCCCCGTGGAATCTCCGATTTTAAAACATTCTTTATCGCTGCTCCGCTCCTATTGGCTTAAGCGTGATGTTATATAGCCTAAAGCCTTCTTCGATAAATGGTCTATTCAACCCAAAAATAATTTTTCAATTCGAACCAGTAGTTCCTGAGATTAGCGCGTTCAAACAAACAAACTCTTTAGCTTTATAATATTAGTATAGATTACTCTCAGGTTGGACACATCTCACCCAGGCATTTCGGGAAATACACGTCCATTCAAGTCGAAAATTGATGCATATTCAATTGCTGTCGACTGCGTGGTTCTATGTGATGACGGAAGCGTGCAATAATATTACCAAGTCTGACTTTGGCATGTTGGCTTTATAAACCTGTTTGTTAAACGGGCTTTTACTTGACCACAGAACAATTTATTGAAATTCAAATTAAATGAAAAGCGGTCAATTTTGATTGCCCTAACGTGATCGCAAGTTCGATATTCATTTGGATTAACAATTAATTTTTTTATGGTCAATCTTCACGTTGCCACTTTATGAATATTTTTAAAATTTCTCATACTGTTTCGACAGCAAGAATAAACTTTGTGCCAAAAGACGCAACCCTGGTTTTAAGAACATAAAACTGGCAAGCACCAAAATATACAGTTGACACACAAATATTTAACACAAAATATAAAGTTTTATAAGAAGAAAAATAAAAGGGAGTCGTTAACACGCAGTAATCAAAACTGGTATTGTTCTGTTGTAATTGGGACTTGTTTTTTCACAGAAAGAGAAGAGACTATTTCATAGGATAGTTCACCGTAAACAGAAGTCCATTTCTCAAAGCTTTTATAAACTAGAGCATTTTATATACCACGCGTCATTTATTTAGATTTTTAACAACTGTCATCAAGCTTTTCTTCGAGCAGACCTGCGAAAGGATAAACGAAAAAGAAATGTAGACAATAGTGTGTAAGAACAAGAGAAGAAGAGAATATGAAGCCTTAAACTAAATTAACAAATCAAAATATAATAATATACTTATAAAAATATATATATACAGTATATACAGTAAATAGTAAACAGTATTATAATTATATACATATAATAAATATAACTATCACAGTCGGGAGGAAAGGCAGTGATCTTTAAGTCGAAACTTAAACAAAGAAATAGATTTTAAGTCTCGAATGCTAGGCGGAAGTGAGTTCCAGAATCTAACCGCATAGACAGAGAAAGAGTACACTTCTCTAAACTAACGGTCATCGACTAAATTACAGGCTGGTTCAATTACTGAAAAAGATAAATTACCCACAAGAATTAGAGGTTTAATGCTCAAGACTCATGAAATTTCTTCATTCCATATAATGTATCTATTCTCAATAACTTATAAGTACCTCGTTCCCAGGTGTAGGAGGTCTTCGTGCAACAGATCTTCGGATATCTCCCCCGGTAGTCCAGCGGGGGAACGACACGACTCTAGCGTGTTTGTACGAGTTGACAGACGCGCCCCTCTATTCCGTGAAGTGGTACAGGGGGCGCCACGAGTTCTACCGCTACTCGCCAACGGAGAGCCCGACCACGAAGATATTCCCCTTTGCTGGGATTAATGTTGATGTAAGTTGTATTTCACTTGAATTTTTGCCTGTTGACAAGTTTAAATTTTTAGCAATTTCCTGCTCTGGACTCAATAAAAATTACAGTTTTTGTTTGACTATGTATATAATAGGGTATTTTACTGAAAAAATCTAATTAGTCCATCTGATAGATTAGTAAAAAATATTGGACAAGTATTTTCTTTTTCTTTTTTCACGTGAACTAAATCTGAAGACGATACAGTGTGTCGAAAACACGCGTGATACTGACACTGTGCTACAATTTTTAACAGCGACGTGACGTCACCAGACCCCACTCTCGAACTTTGATGCGCTTTATCTTTATTTTATTTTTTTACGATTTGAAATGACAAAAATACGTGTCCAATATGTTTAGAAAATCCAACGAAGGAACTGAATGGAATTATTATTTTATTATGTTGTTAAATACCCAATGTTATTTAGATTTTTTCCGTTGTCTTGGCGACGGTGTCAAGCGGAGGTTCCAACAAAAAGACTAAGAAGAAGGGCTGAGAAGGCTTAGAGTTATAGAGTTGTGTGGCACAGAGAGTGAAGTCCCGCAAACCCCCACTGAAAAGTGAGGTTCCTCCGACCAGTCTTTGTATCCAGTGGTCTGCCCGATAGTTGATATTCGGTCTTTTTAACCGACTTCTAAAAAAGGAGGAGGTTCTCAATTCGGATGTTTGTATTTTTTTTTTTTTTTTATGTTTGTTCGCGCATAACTCCGTCGCTTGTCAACCGATTTGAAAAATTCTTTTTTTGTTGGAAAGGGTATGCTTCCCAAATGGTCCCATGAAAATTTTATCGAAATCAACCAAGCGGTTTTCGAAAAATCTAAAAAAAATATGTACTTTGCCTACTTTGACGACCTCTTAGTTTACTCTGCAAAGGAGCTGTACGTTTTTTTTACACCAATGTGATTGGTTCGTTTAGGTGGGGAAGGGGAGGGGGTGTAGGTACCACTAAAAAGTGAAAAATAAAAAACTTTTTACAAAAAAATACAACCGACTTTTACACAAAAAATCAAAAAAGTGCAAAATAACTTTAATTTCGGAAGTCGGTGTTCAAAAAACGAAAAAGCAACCACAAACACCGAGTTCCGAAATTAAAGTTATTTTGCACTTTTTTGATTTTTTGTGTAAAAGTCGGTTGTATTTTTTGTATACTTTCAAATCGCACGTCAACTAGGAAACACCGGCCTCGTCTAGTCTAGTTTATAACGACCAATTTAAATTGACGTGTAAAAGTGTTATTTACAACGTATTTGCAAAATAAAAATCGTTTATCATTTACCACGGCAAACTCGAATACCGCGATGCAGGATTTTAATTCTGGTGAGATAGATGGCGTAGTGGTTCTTTTTTGTTACCGCACAAAGTTTCGTCGATTTTTTCTTGTCGCGGCATTATTGCAGCTCGGTAGCTATCAAAGTGGTCGGAGATAAATATCAGAAAGTATTTAAACTCCGACCACTTTGACTCACGATGTAGCTGGTGAATGCCTAGCAGGAAATGATAACTGATATTTTCTGGGTTTAAATAGTTTGGAGAACTATGGCCAATTCTCTTACCTAAAAAGAAAGCGTTGACAGGACCAATTCTATTGATTTTAAAGCAATGTTTGCATCGCATCTCAGTCGCCATCTGTCAAAAAAGCCTCCAACTCCAGATATTTTTGACAGATTGCCACTGACATGCGAATATCATCATCTGCCTAGCCTTTTCCCAACTATACAGGGTTATTTGACGGGCTCAGCTAAACCTCAGTATTTTTGTGGAGCGGCTGCCTACAAGATCTCCACAATGCATTTACTGGGTAACACAGTACTGTTTGACAAGACTGGAGTCAGATTTATAGGCTTCTGACAATCCGTAACGACTGCCAAATATCTACAAATGACAGCCGGGACCAACGGCTTAACGTACTTTCCGAGGCACGGAGGAAACTTGGTATGTTAAGATCGTCACCTATCCAAACACTGACCTTGGCAAGCGTTGCTTAACCTTAAAGATCGACCCGTGCGGCTATTATTCTTTTAGCTAGAGCTCCTCAAATGCGAAACTTGCTTCGAAATAGTAGAATTGGCACTCAAATAGAAGTCGCAATATCATTTCTTACAGCGATTATGAATATCAAAACCTTGTTAAAATTTTAGTTATTTTTGATAGTTAAGACTGCGAAAAAACGTCAATCGCCTCTCTGATTTCCGAAAAAAAAAAACATCATTAGGAAGCTTGCTGTTAAGATTCTGGAATTACAAAAAAGAAATGACTGATCCATTTCATAGAAAGCTCTTTTCATCTCAACAGTAGAATGGACTTTTGAAATTCAGCTGATTCCAAACCGATCTTAAGTCAAATAATAAAAATATGACGTTTTATGACAGTAAATAATAAAAAATAACACATACGCGTACTTATCGCAGAAAATCATAAATTTCCACTAGAACATAACTCGATTGGCGATGGTCGTTAAATTTATAATGCGATTCCATCATAAAATTGTCACAGATCACCGAAATTTTATTATCGTCATATTCATCGCTTATTCTTGCTATCGATATAGCATGAGAAACACTAAAACTTTTAAATATCGTCACCCCAATAAAGATTGATCAGAGTGCTAATACTACTCATTTTGAAGCAAAGTTCGGAGTCTCACTCTGTTTTAATCTGTTGAAAAAGGCCTCAATTTCCATACACTTTTGAAAGATTGCGATTGGACCTCAGAATAAAAATTATTGTCACGACAAAAAATAAGAAACATTGACATTCCTGGAAGATTTACAGACGTCATAAGTAAGACCTAAGCCTTAGACATAGATTGACAAGAATAGGTTAAGTCCAGATCCACAGAAACCAGTCGTCAGCGGCGGCCTTTATCGTCGCGGGGCCCTGGGCGGTAGATATTTGTGAGGCCCCCGGCGAAAGACCTTTGTGAGGCCCTTGTTCATTTTTTAAATGAATAAATAATTATATCTGAATTTTTCGGACTTCTAATATAATTTTATTAAATAAAATCACAGTGAGCTAAGAAATAATTTTCAAATTAAAAAAATTCAAAGCTGAAAGCCCATCTTGTGTCACTTCTCTCTCTTCTCACTCACATCAAATCTAATTTACTATAAAATAACTTTATTTTATTACAAATATCTGAAACGTTTTATTAAATGTACTTTGAAATCGGGTTGCGCGAGGCCCCTGACGGAGCGAGGCCCCGGGCGGTTGCCCTGCTTGCCACCCCCTAAGGCCGCCACTGCCAGTCGTTTTCTCAAATGACTACTTCTGCTTACAGTCAAACTAGATGTTGTTGTTGACCGCAGCTGCACCGGCGTTTATCTTAGAAATACTCCCGGGGTAAAAAGTATCAAATCCGTTCAGCCAATCAGAGGTGAAGACATACAAACAAACATAACTCAGTTTCGGATACAAAATGACATGCCTTTACTCAGATTGACAGGCGCTACCGAAACATTACCAATTCAACTTCAAATATTTTGTTTTTGACGATGGTCATCGCCCTATGTGTATTCAGAAAAGTCTTTAATAAAAACGACACCAATAGCATCCTTAAAGTGCGTGTTCCCAGTAGATAAATAAGAAAATTCGCATACATCATGTCACGGAAATTCACTCCATCCAACACATAGACGCATAAACTGCTTCACATATTAAACCCAGCTAAAAAGATTCTAAACGGGCTCATAAGCTAACGCTTACGAACATAAGTCACTGGAATGAATTCCCTTATACACACAATTCTTGGGAACTTGTACACGATTTGTCTTCTCAGAACTGTCAAGGATTCTGTGGAAGATGCCCGTGTCATGTAAATGCATGTAGTAAAGTAGGTGACGTATTCAAAGAGTGTGCGATGCGATATAGCAGAGGAATCGGTCACGGGAACGTGGATGGGTGGGACGGTGCCAAGTTCGCTGTGGATGTCAAATGATTTGGAAGCGATGGGAAAATATTGCGTACACACGTGTATACACACACACGTGTGTTATTTCTTGTAGGTTTGCGAATAAGGCTGAATTTATTTTTAACCGACTTCTAAAAAAGGAGGAGGTTCTCAATTCGGATGTTTGTATTTTTTTTTAATGTTTGTTCGCGCATAACTCCGTCGCTTGTCAACCGATTTGAAAAATTCTTTTTTTGTTGGAAAGGGTATACTTCCCAAATGGTCCCATGAAAATTTTATCGAAATCGACCAAGCGGTTCTCGAAAAATCTAAAAAAAATATCTACATTGTCTACATTGACGACCTCTTAGTTTACTCTGCAAAGGAGCAGTGCGTTTTTTTACACCAATGTGATTGGTTCGTTTAGGTGGGGGGAGGGGAGGGGATGTAGGTACCACTAAAAAGTGAAAAATAAAAAACTTTTTACAAAAAAATACAACCGACTGTCGGTGTTCAAAAAACGAAAAAGCAACCACCAACACCGAGTTCCGAAATTAAAGTTATTTTGCACTTTTTTGATTTTTTGTGTAAAAGTCGGTTGTATTTTTTTGTAAAAAGTTTTTTTTAGTACTGTAGATTTTCATCTCAATGATTCTATTCGCAGCGTTAGAAGGCCTGCTGAAATCCGCCCGTTGCAAGACGCACTGGATCGGTTGGTTTGGCACCACTTGGGCGAGGCCAATATCCAGCAGTGGATTCATTAATTCTAACAAACAATAACATTAGCTAGACTCAAAACAAGCCATTAAAACTCAAAAGTTCTTCGGGCAAAACATAATCATAAAGCACTTCATCTTATTTAAAACGAACCACAACGTATTCTTTAATCTTCAGCTTTAAAAAACTTGTTTAGATCGCATCAAAGTCGCGTTACCCCCTCGCGCAGTATACACGGGCTCAAAACTTCATTTCACAAAACAGATTTATTATATGTAATGTAAAAACTCCGCGAGAAAATATGCGAATCTCGGGGTACCGAGTGCCGACTCAAGAAAAATGGTGAATATCAGGGGAACAGGTTTTAGCGGCCATATTTCTTGTCGTCGGAGAAACTTCCCAGCAATTATTTTTACCTGTTGAGCTGTTGAAACAATGTATTTTATGGTGTGGAATTTGGTTAATATACTGGCTCAGTTTAGCGGAAGGGAAACGTGTTGAGTTGCTGTTAAAATCTCTGAAATGTTCGCGGTTAAATAATTCTGTAATCTGCCTGTTCTGTTGTGCTCCAGCGAAGGTATTCTTTTGGAGTATTAACAATGGGGCCTTTTGTTTATGAGTTGGAATTATTTTTTACTCGTTGACTTTATGAATAATGGTTTGACGTGAAAGTTGTTCGAGAGCTTTAACATTGTATAACTCGTAGTTTGATGTTTTTAAGTATGTTTTTCATTTATCATCTTGTTTATTATCAAGGTTGGTATTTTCATGAGCCCTCTTAATTTGAGTGGGCAGAGACGCTGAACACTTAGAACCCACAGAAGAGAGTAACATTGTTTGAAAGTAAAGTACCTAGATTTCAATATAATACTTAAACGTATAAGTGGATGAGCACTTCAAAGAAATTCGCTCATATCGTAACTTGGTAACATAGTGCTCTTGAAATTCATTTGATTTCGACAAACTAAGCTTTTAGTACTCGTTCTCGTAGTAAGAGTTCTCTTTGAAACTGAACTAAGAAAGTAGTGGTTTTAAGTACAAAAGAGGGTTATGCCACATAATTGTTTTAGCGGTCATGTCTCTTTTCATTATTAGCTTAATTTAATAGACGGTAACCTTGGATCCTTCTTGAAACACTTCTAGTTGTCTTTGAAGTTGATTTAGTGAAAATTTTATTAGAAATGATTTTTTATTTGCTCCTGTTTGAAACAGTAAAGTAATTATTATATTGTGGTTGGATATTATTTTATTTCTTTGTAAATTGTGTTTAATCATATTTTTATGTTTATAGCAATCCTTGTTAAAAATCTTTATTTAATATTTGATGAAAATCATAATTTGCCAGGCGTAAAATCAATTTCGTGATGGCCTATTGATTAAAGGCCTTCTGTGTCTTTTTTCAATTCATATATATTTTCAACATCACAAATAATCTGTACAAGACCTATCAGAATACCAGCGCTGTGATATTTTTTTTTTTTAAATATGCTGAGATAGTAACCTTTTTGGACTCGCATAACGAAATCAATATTGTTAGTTTATTTTTATTCTTTTTATTTGTTTTACCATCAGTTCTTTTTGTTTATATGTTTGTCTTGTGCGAGTCCCAAATAAACATTTTTCTTTCTTTCTTTCAAAATTGTATGCAGTCGTTTTTAAATGAGATGACTGTTTTTTTTACGTTCTCTCTAAGTTAGATTTCTCCATATCACCTTCTTTATGCAAGTTCAGTGATTAATGCTTCATTGCTCGTGCTATCTCTGTAGAAGGCCTGAACCGGGACAATATCATGCTGGTATTATACGTCAATTTACGCAAATGTTCCACATAACCTAGAGCAATAAACCGCTCAGTATAAGCCCATTATAATGTCAATTTACAAGAGCATCCGTTAGAGGTAACGTATGAAGGGTCATCTCTCCCAATTGACTGTTTGTCGGATGACGGCGACCATCAACGGAGAATAGGTTCCAAATAGTGATAGAGCTTATGAGTAATATCATGCTTCTGTGTCCCAAACGGGGCTAGCAGAGATGTGGGTTTAGCTGGGCTTGTAAGTTTGGCCCTGAATGTTTCCTTATTAGTCGTAGTCTACACTAATATTATAAATAGGAAAGATTTGACTGTTTTTTTGTTTGCATTGAATAGGCTCCGAAACTACTTGACCGATTTGAAAAATTATTTCACTGTTGGGAAGCTACACTATCTCCAGTGAACATAGGCTATATTATATCCCCATATTCTCACGGGAACGGGAACTAGGCGGGAGAAACCGCGGGGCGATGCTAGTTTATAAATAAATCGCATTTCATCAGTTTTTTTTAGTCTCCTATTTATTTTATGGTTATAATCCTAACTAATATTATAAATGCAGAAGTATTTTTATTGTTTGTTTATCGTACAAATTTTGGTAACGCAGAGGTAAATATAAAACCCTGGAGATAGTTATAGGCCACTTTTATACCGCGAGCAAATCCGCGGGTAAAAAACAGTTTCTCATAAGCTTATATCTCTGACAATAATCCGGTTTAAAATATCACTCCGTATTTTTATTACTGAGAATTTTCTGATGATTATCCCATTAACACTTTTCCCAAGCCCGGATTCAAACTCAAGATACAACATCCAGCAAGCTCCTTTCCTTTTAAAACAATAAGGTAGTCGTCCCATAAATCTCACATATTTTCCCAGTAAAGGGACCGGGAGAGATAATTCACACGAGTGAAAATGTGCCGTTTTTTCACAACAATACCTACCTGCAAAAATCTGTTTTTATAAGACGAGTGGGCAGATTTTTTCTACACTAATATTATAAAGAGGAAAGCTTTTTTTTTGTTTGTTTGTACCAAATAAGCTCCGAAATTATTGGACCGATTTTAACTATTCTTTCATCAATCGAAAGCTACATTATCAGCGAGTAACATAGGCTATATTTTATGCCCGTTTTCGCACGGGATCGGGAACTACGTGGGTGAAATCGCGGGATACTACTAGATCACTACATAGTATAAAACAAAGTCGCTTTCTCTGTACCCATATCCCTATGTAACTATGCTTAAACCTTTAAAACTACGCAACGGATTTTGATGCGGTTTTTTTTAATAGATAGAGTGATTGAAGAGGAAAGTTTATATGTTTACATGCATATTATAGTAGAGGCTACATTAGTATCTACGTTGCATCCGTGCGTAGCCGCTGAATAAGATGATAACCAATGAAGATGATCTGTGTAGTGACTTATAAAAGAAAACCATCGCATGTCATAGGACAGAGTATGGTTTTTTCCATAAGTCTATAGAGTCTCACTAATGAAAAGGGTATCCCTCATATCTTGGTTGTTTAGTAAAGAAAATCGCTGCAAGAAAAATCTTACCAAAGAACGAACGCTTAACAGGGTCGTTTATACCCGACTGCCTCTGAATATAATATTTTCGAAAGTAAGCATGAATATTGTATGTGTCTTTTGCACGTTTTGTAGTCAAAATGACTGGATTGATTTTAACAAATGAGAGTTGTCTTAAGCACTGGCATGACACAGGATATTATTAATTTTGAAATAGATATAAGGTACCAAAATAAAGGCCTTGAAGAGACGTTTTTTTACAAGTAATCTTTTCGTAAAGCAGACACAATACTTACAATATCACCGCGACTCCAATTTGGGTGAGAATAGAAAACATCAGTGCGAAATAGTTCCATCAGGTTAAATACTTCGTTCCGTGAAAGAAATCTAGGAATCTAACATATTAAAACAAATCCAGAATTCCAAACTTCAACACACGGGTGTCCTAAAACTTTCCGAACAGTTTTCAATTCAAAATAAACCTCAAACATTCCACCAACTATTTAGCTTACATAATCCACTTTCATCCTTAGTTACTAGTTTCCTTACGGCGATATCACAATAAAAGCTTAATTAAAATACGTGATCCTGAAAATTGATCATGTTTTTTTTTTTTACTGGACCACTCGCAGTTTCACACACTAAGGCTGGTTACAGCATAACCGGACTGTGGTAGCCTCAAATGAATTTAAGGCCCCCAGCAAGGGCAACTATGTGAACAAAATTAAGGATTTCAATTAAATAGTTTAATCTAAATGCTTGGGTGTCCATCTAACAATGGGGAGAGGGGAAGATAACAGTTTATAATGTATTATAGAATATTGTTCGAAGGCGTTGAAGCGGCGCGGCGTTGCTTTGTGTGGCTCGACGGATGGACCAATTTATAAGAGTTTGTTTTAAAAATGTGGATATTATTTTTGATCCGTATTAATGTTGTTTGTTTACTCTTTCGGATTTGGTTTAAATTCGGCACACGTGTAGTTTTTAATACAGAATACTTATTTTGATCAAAGTCAATTCATTTGTTTCAACTAGACCACTAAAAGGCACTTTTGAACGTCAAAACAGTTTGAAAATAAAAATATTTTAGACTCTAGTTGTCGATTGCAAAAGTAGATTCTTATGGAGAAGTCAACATATTCTAGGATGTGCATAATATGTTCCCTTGGGACAATATCCGATTGTCGTTTAATAAGTGGATAATCGTTCTTCGGAAGGCAAGGAATGATAATGCAAGACTGTAATCCTTTACCGTCATAAATATATGTTTTGTTAACTCATTTGTTACTGCCACCTTTATAAAGCTAATTGCGACTTTAATTTTAAGATCCAACACAAGTGGTCCATCTGTTGCTGTAGTAACTGCCACTTTGTAGGTTAAAAAGAACCGTAATTGTAATCGAACAACGAGTTTTTAGGGTTCCGTAGCCAAATGGCAAAAAACGGAACCCTAATGGATTCGTCATGTCTGTCTGTCCGTCCGTATGTAACAGCCGTTTTTCTCGGAGACTATTAAAGCTAAAAAAATGAAAATTGGTAGGTAGGTACAACCTTTTAACCGCTATTTAATAATGCTTTAATATTATGGAAAAATAATTTTAGGGGTGGCACTTTACCACCATACATGTAACTGAGGGATGAAAAAATAAATTCTGAGAAATATAATCGTGTGAGGTATCATTGGATAGTTCTTTCAAAATGATATAGAGGTTTTTAAAAAAGTTTTTTATTTAAGGCAATAGTTTTTGAGGTATGAGCTTCCGAATTCGCAAAAAATGTCGCCTCCCTCTAACTTTTAAACTATGAAGTTGAAAATTCTAAAAAAAAAATTAGGAAATAGAACTTTACAGACACTTCCAAAGAAAATTGGTTCAACACAGACTATATAATTATCAGAAACATCACAGCTTATATAATTTAAAGATATGAGAATTTAACATTGAACTACGGAATCCTTTAATATGCGTGGTCCGACGCGCACTTGATCGGTTTTTATATCATGTAGTAGGTGTCTACTTAGTACGGAGGCATATAAGCAAATCAGTGAAAATGTCAAAGTAACATTATAAATTAACTCAACATTTTATAAAAGCGTAACGCCATCTTCATTTATCAAAGAAGCTCAATTAAAATGCGATATTGTTTGGTCTCATCACTGCCGCTAAAGCCTGTCACTTGCAGCGCCAACCAACCCTTCAAAATAAGGAGGCCCAGACTAGGAATTTAATTAATTCAAAAGGGAAATGTAAGTAAATATGGTTGATATTGCCATAACAAATGGACAAAGAAATCTGTTTTGTTTCGGACATTTTCTATTCATAAAGTTAACAAACACCAATTTGAATAGCTTTAGTAATAGATATTTTATTTCAAACGTTATTAATTTTAATTAAGCATCGAAATGAATGATTTTCAAAGGGTATTCTTACTTTGAAGGTTTGACAAAAAATTTGTTCATGATTTTCGAGAGGACGACAAAGCTAAACAAAAGGTATTTGGTGATTAATTATTCAAGTTAGACCAGACAGGCTTAGGCCGGTCCATTATTTATTTGTGCCGATGCTAATTTCTTGGTTTATTCAGAATGAAATGGCAGGAAAGTAATCTGCTCTCTGCTTGACGTAATTTGTACTTTTTTATGGATAGTACCTAAATAATCAAATGACTTTTTCCGCTCTGGGCGGTATGGAAGGGAGTGTCAGACTTTTATATACTAAAACCCACCCGGGTCTCCTAATGCCTTTTGCTTTCCAAAGCCACGGTGACTCTTTCGAACAAATTCAGCAACCCTGACAGAATTTGTACCTGACCCAGCCTGTCCCTTGCTGCCCTCCCTCAATGACCCCGCTAAGCCGAGGCCTGTGTCCCACAGGGGATGCCCTTAGCGAGCGGTCATTTAGTTTTTTAGTAGCTTTAAGCCCTGGCTGGGGGCCTTAAATTCATTTGAGGCCACCACAGGATTGTCCGGTTGAGCAGTAACCAGCCTTAGTGTGCTGAACTACGAGTGGTCCATTCAAAAAACATAATAATAATAATAATTTGTACCTACCAATATAAAATTGTCACAGTTTTATTGAAATAAACTTTATGATCCACAAAGCTGTTGTAAATATGTTGAACTATTCATCAACTAGACGATCATGTCCATTCCAAAACACCAAACATTTTTCAAACACTTTCCAACCCTTTGGGGATAGCACTCCATTTCAAATGCTGCGAGCAACTACAATAAAAATAAATTAAACCTTCGCACCCACTAGCTCCTTCTGTCAGAACACAAGAACAACTGTCTCAACAGAAATATGTTATTTTTTCATACAAAATAAACCCCGAGCAATTCCAACAGTTAATTTTAGGAGCAGCTGCTTCCCATTCCTTTGAGTCACCCTAAAAAAACAATCAGCTATTCACTTCAGTCTCTATGAAGGGAAATCCAAGCAATTTTCACATGCTTTATATTCCCGTGTCCCGAGCAACGGTTCGTACATTTTTTTCATGGAAAAGAGCCATTTCTCCTCGTCCTCTATGCGGCGCGTGTTCATAAATCTAACCCTTTATCACTGCCTCTTATTTCGCAGTCTCGAGGCGATAATAACCCTATGGCTCGTTTTGTTTCGTTTTATCCCGGTTTTCCTCCAAGCATTCAGCCTAAAACGACACTCGTTTCTTTTTATAACACAATACGCGTCCGAATGAGGAATCGATCGACGAAATGAGAATATAGATCATGCTTATTGTACACCAGGCTTTGAACGAGACTCGTTTCCAAATTGTTCGGCGTCTGACAGCGGTAATTCGACCAATTTACAGGGAAATTCACCTAGAATACAATACATATTTTGCGGTTTTAATGTTATATCAATTTAGTGGGCTTTGGTTAGTTAATTGGCCTGTAGTAAATTAAAAACGAATAAATTTGTTGTAACATTATGTCGGTCGGATAGATATGTAAACGTAATTATGGTTTTGTTTTTCGGTTATGCAAATATAACTTGCAACGATGTAAACTGGAAACTATTTATATTCCCGAATTAAACATTGAATATTTTATAAATATTTGAATGAGCATTTTTTTTTGTAGTAATTAAACTCTATATAATTATATTATCTGCTACTGCACTACCACTGCAATTTTTTGACATAGCCCTTAACATATAGACAGTTGCCCAATTCCAACTCCCGTCACCACTTCTTAGTATTTTAGCTACTGTGTGCTGTACAAATATATACCAGACAGTGGATTTTTTCATACTTATCCGGAATTCTGTATAATAAATAATGGACCGATGTTTCAACCCTTAAATGTTCTCAAAAATAAAGACAACAAAAACAACAACTAGGTTACTTTCACCCAAAAATAACAATAAATTAATGCCTAAACGAAACAAAATTGCTTAATAAACTTCGACCGGCATACCAACTCAGAGATCCTTTGTCCATAGATCACCATTTGTTAAAGCTACAGGAGACCTAGAAAAATACGAAGTACAAGAATTAATCGTCTAGAATCTGAACGGAATCTCGGTCAGAATTAGATTAAAGAACGTTGTTAACTTGTTACCGAGACAAACGACGTTAATTTGTAAAGATAATTAAATGTTTGTTTTTCGATCCCCTTTTTTCGCGAAGGTTTCTTTCGGGTCTAGAAATTAGGGACGCTTTTGTTTAAAGATCCGATAAGATTTATACGAAAAACTTGAGACAGGTATAGGCCTAATCTTCTCGTGATTGTCTTAAGAATTTACCTTAATTGAAATTTGTTTAGGCTTTTATGAATTTGACAACTTATTCAGGGATAAAATCATTACTCATTAGGCATAATCAGCTTTTAATGTTCCCATTGCTGAAACTCAGGCCTCCTCTCTAGGAGAGGAAATGGGCCGTAATCGACCATGCGGGCCCAGTGCGGGTTGGGACTCATTAGGCAAATTACTAAAACTTTCTTCAAACTGAAGACCAATTGGTTATTTTACTACATATAAAAATCATAATTCTATTTAAAATTTTCAAAAAATATTGGAAACGTATTTTTTTTGTCATTTCGAATCGTAAAATAAATATAAAAATAAAGTGCATCAAAGTTCAAGAGCTAGTGACGTCACATCGCTGGTGAAAACTGTAGCACGTAGTGACGTCATGCGTAATTTCAACGCACTATATCGTCTTCATTTTTTGTTTTCGTGAATAAAGATAAATTACCCTAGCACTTAAAAAACTTTTGAGTTCAATTCACTATTAGTTGACATGATAATTATGTCAAAAAATGTCAAAGAGTAGCTTTCCGGTAGAAATGTGAGTGATAAATTGCGATGCCCCAACGTTCCTCAAAAATATGGGTTATCAATTACATTATCCAACAAAAACAACTGATGTTTTTTGAACACGCTGCTTACTGACTATTTATCTGGATACGTATATTTTTTTAACCGGCTACTAAGAATACTATGACTTTATCTCCACAAGCGAGTGTCCCGCATCTAAATTCAGTACATAAACATCATTATTTAGTTCAAGTATATATTTTATTTACCCACGTCCGTGCGTCACTGCGGGGTGCCAACTGAAAACCAGCGCTGGGTGTCTGACGCCCAGCAAATGCTGAGGTGGTAACCCTTTCGGTTCGGGCACGCTCGGCGCATTCTGTACTTTTCTTCTCCTTTAATGTGTGTTTGTAACCGTTGTGCTGTGTCTGTCCTGAATAAAAGTTTTTCTATTCTATTCTTTTTCTATTGTAAATTATAATTCTGCCACAATATACAGCAACTCTATGAATATAGTAAGGTACACTCCGCAATTCCCGGCCACCGTAGAGTCGGGCCTGCGGATGGGGGGCTATGGGTGACTCGCGTGACCTCAACGGCGTGTCGTGTTCCACGCACGCCTCATAGGGATCGGTCAGCAAAGAAGACGGGACCCATAGGGCCAGTGCCTGCTTGGGTTGCAGAATTTGTTCGAAAGAGTTTCCTCGGCCCTGGAACGCTAAGGTCACTAGGACACTAGGAGGAACACGGGTGGGATTTAGTCAGTAAGAGTGACACTTCCTTCCGGCCCAGAGCGGGAGAAGTCATTTGATGATTTCCCATCCAAAAAAAAAAAGATGTCAACTCCAGGCAATTCACTTATGGGCCTGCGGATGGCGAAATGACTTCTTCCGCTCCGCCCAGAGTGGGAGAAGTCATTAGATGATTTCCCATCCAAAAAAAAGGCAATTCATTTAAACGAGTTTTGATTAAAACATGCCAAAAATTCAACGAATACTATGGCAGCAAAACAGCTTTTATTTATGCCATGCACGATAGTAAAAGAAGTAAAAGAACATCGTCATCCAGTAATAAATAACGCAATGCAGACCATTCATGTTTGTGAAAGTCTTAAAATCGGTTCGCTATATTTTTGCCTTTTTCGAATGAAAAGGAGATTATGTAGGTAAATGGCGGCCAGCACTGTGCACCGGTAATACCTCCCCGCTTTATGCAAGTCAGATGACACTCTGCGTTATGCCATAAGTCCTTTTGTATTATAAATGAGAGCTTTTAGAGCAGTGGATGGGTGCAGGAAAAAAGGGGGACACGAAAAGTGCAAAAAATATTACTGGTTCCTAAATTCCGACCTAATCGCTTGTAATGCGCAAATATTTTGCAGTATTATTGCGATGAAGCTCATTTGTTTCTGTGAAGACGGCAGTTTGGAACCTCGGATGCCTAGCTTTACGCCCAAAGCCTTGTTTGAGGACTGACTTGAAATATTGTAAAAACTGCATCGAAAACCAGGGAGTAGTTTAAAGACTATCTTAATTGACAGACAAACTTCTCCAACCTAGTATTTCCTATCGTATACAACTGAAAATACAAAAAGTCATATAAGTTACTAGCTTATGCCCGCGACTTCGTTCGCGTGGAGTTCCATACAAAATGTTAACCCCTTTTTCACCCCCTTAGGGGACGAATTTTCAAAAACCCTTTCTTAGCGTATCCCTACGTCATAATATCTACCTGCATGCCAAATTTCAGCCCGATCCGTTCAGTGGTTTGGGCTGTGCGTTGATAGATCACTATGTCAGTCAGTCAGTCCCTTTCGAGTTATATATATTTATAAGTTATCTGTTCCCTATCGATAGCTATGAACAATGGACAAAAAAAAAGGAAGATGAAAAAAAATTAATCATCTCCATCGTGCAGAATGCACCAAAGCTTTATAGCATAAATCACTAACCAAATTTATGTTTATCAAACAGTTGGCGAGGTCCAATCAGAGCCAGGTGGTCCTCACCAGGGTCAGCTTCGGTTTGTCCGGTAACTTCAGCTGCGAGGTGACGGCAGACGCGCCTTCTTTCGCCACATCTATTGTATCCAACACCATGGAGGTGGTTGGTGAGTAATCACACTATATTGGTTAAATCATTATCATTAGTTTGTCATGGATGGGGAAGATCCTTGAAAAACGTACAGGAGAGTCCTTAGCTTAGATATAAATGCAAGATCGAAATAATTGGCGTCGCATGATTAGTAAAGAAAGCCTGGTTTAATGAAGACCTCCTGTTTTTTTTTTATTCCTACATTCGGGAAAGGGCGAGGCCAAAAAAAAGAAGGCAAAATCATTGTTAAGCATTTGGACTTCACTGATTAAAACATTTAGAACGTTTTGAGTTTTTTTCTTTAAAAGCGTTTTATATTTTGAGCAGTCTAAAGCAATGTTTTTTTGCCCTGCGGGCTTACCATGACGTCTTAAAACGTGAGTCTTCCGAGCGAGAAAAAGGGATGGCGCTATATAGGGTGTATAACTCTATACCTCTTTCTCGCTCGGAAGACTCACGTTTTAACACCTCATGGTACGCCCGCTGATCTAAAAACGTAGAAGAAAATATGGTGAAATCAACGAGATGTCATATTGCCAATAATGTGAAGACAACAAAACCCACCAAGACCAACTTAGACTGGGCCTGCTTGTGAAACTGGTAGGCCTCCTAGCTTTAAAAAGAAGTGGCCCGTCACTTCCTTTTAAAGCGAGGAGGCCTGACGGTTTTTCAGCAGTGCGTGCAAACATTACAAACTATTTAGTCCTTATGGAAATTGATCTGGCAAATACAATAAAAGTTCCTGAACGAATCTTTTTATCGTTATCACATTATGCACTGTATGATCTATTCACTGATACCTGTTATTTCCTCTACGAATAGCTCTCCCGCCATCGTTGCCAACGATACAAACCAGTCAACACTACTACATCCCGGGCGACGTGCTGCGAGCCAACTGCTCCTCAGGACCCAGCCGCCCACCGTCCGACCTTGCGTTCTTCATCAACGATATGCCTGTAAGTATCATCATCAGTTACTGCCACTATAAATCCATGACAAGCACCCTAAGTTTAGTGCCCGTAACCCACAATAGCAACAATGTTGTCTGCCCATATCGCCACTGGATGACCAGCACTCGGTCACTGCCTTAGATAAGAAGGACCGGATAGGCTGCTCCAGCAGACGTCATTTTGTCGGTGCCGGCTGTCGCTGAAAATCAGCGCTTCGACTCTGTCTCGTACAAGAGTCCTAGCATTATGCTGAGCGACAGCCGTTTTGCGCAAATGTGACGCATACCTTCCCAACTTTTAACTATTATTTTTGTTTTAGTATTAAGCTTTATTTTTAAATTCTTTGGTGTGCGTCATGCTTGGCGCAAATAAACAGTTTTTCTTTCTTTCTTTTCTGCCATCACTGCGACGTGCCCTGTTTCCTGGCCAATTCCTTTGAATTCCAAAACTGGTTTAATAATTATCTCCGATTATACTAAACATATTCTAGAAAAGAAGAAAAACACATTGATTATGTAAGTCATATTGGGATTGGTTTGATAACTGTGAAGATGATGATTTTTACATGTATGCTTTAAGTAGTGTCATTTGCTAGGATCCATATATGTATCACATCTGTGAGGATGCGCTGTTTCTCACAACATTGACCCTGAGATTTTAACAAAAAATCAAATTTGTTCTTGTACTTAATAAAATTGTTGTGTTTTTTATTGTGTTCAATATAAAGTGGCCGAGATCAGTGGTGGCCGAGTGGTAACGGCCATTACTTTGAGTAATTAATTTCATCACTACTGCTCTCAAAACGGTGAAGGAAAACATCGTGAGGAAACCGGCATATCCTAGAACCAAAAATTCGAAGACATGTGACATTCACCAACCCGCACTGAGCCCGCGTGGTGGATTACGGCCCAGTCCCTCTCCTAGAGAGGAGGCCTGTGTCCCAGCAGTGGGAACATTAAAATGCTGATTATGCTTATGCTAATATAAAGTGGATTTCGTATGCCATAAGAGGTAGTTTATGAACGTTAATAAGAAGCAAGGTCCAGAATGTCTCTTAAAACGAATCCGTCCAAACAGATCGTCTTGCAAAGTTTAACTTCATTCTAGTATTTTACCTTACTCCAACCTAACTTTACTGCCAATCCATTTTAATCTAGGAATCGTACCGTATGATAGCCAGGATTTATTTGCCGGGAATAACCCTTTTCAAACCTAAATTTGCATAGGATTGCGTTTGAACCTGGCAATATAGCCAAAAGGATGAGTAAATATTGTCTGCCAAACGGGTACGTGAGGGAGAAAATGATAGAAGGATATTAGTTTGAACTTGGACATCGCAAAATAGATGAGGACGTGGCTGCTAAGTATTATCTATACTAATATTATAAAGCTGAAGAGTTTGTTTGTTTGTTTGTTTGTTTGAACGCGCTAATCTCAGGAACTACTGGTTCAAATTGAAAAATTATTTTTGGGTTGAATAGACCATTTATCGAGGAAGGCTTTAAGCTATATATCATCACGCTTAAGCCAATAGGAGCGGAGCAGCGATAAATAATGTTTTAAAATCGGGGATTCCATGGGGACGAAGTCGCGGGCAGCAGCTAGTAAATTGATAAAAAGGCACGAAATTTTCCATTTACACACAAAAACAACAGTAGGGACCTGTGAAAAGTTTTGTATGGTAACAGATAAATTGCTTAGGTACCTATCAGAAATCAATTTTGAGGAGATATTCATGTAAGAATGTGTATTCTAGAATAGTTCCTTTTATTCTGAACGTAGCGTTCAATTAACGAATGAGCTTCTAATTTTGCTTCATTTTTTACAAAAATTTAGTGCATTATGTTTCTAGGTCAATTTAATTCTGCTAGAAAGCCTGTTTAGTGGAGGTATTTTTATCTTAAGTATTAAAAGCAACACTATAAGCAGAAACTTAACATAAATGAATTTCCTGCTTATAGTCACTTCTATTTTAGTGAAGTTGCAACGATCTGCTTATTTTCTATAGATAAATTTTCTTTTTCTTTTTCGACGTGTACGTATTTTCAAGTCCGACTCACAATGTAGACTTCTTGTACCAAAATAATTTATTGTTACCAAGCAACAGCAAAGGTTTCCAAAGAATTTGATATACGTACGTGATAATATTAATATATAAGCGGAGAGATCCTGATATCTTTCTAATCCAAGCTTCCACAATGTTGATCCAACGGTGTAAGATTATTATTATTACATTCTGGTGACATGAAAGGATGGACTTTTTTAAGATAACTTCTATAGAAATCTATACTATAATAGTATGATAAAGAGGAAAGATTTGTATTTTGTATGTAACGAATAAACTCAAAAACTACTGGACCGATTTCAAAAATTCTTTCACCATTAGAAAGCTACATTCACCTTGAGTAACATAGGCTATATTTTATCCCCGTATTCCCGCGGGAACGGGAACTACGCGGGGGAAACCGCAGGGCGCTGCTATATATATTTAGAAATTTCGTAGTCTTCAGTTATTGTCACCAACGTATTGTAAACTAGTTTTTTCTCGTAGTTTCGCTCCGTGTGCCTGTCATATGGGAAAAACTGTCTTGTGACCTAAACCAGGCCATAGTATATCCGTGTTCCACTTTCGTTCAACTCAGGCGAACAGTCAGCGACGATAAATTTGTAAAAAAAAAACCTCCCAACCAAATTTCAGCTACGGTAGCCCACCGCAGATCACACCATCCTCTACAGAAATCCGGACAAATACCGAGAAAATAATAATATAAATATACATTTAATATAATAATAATTTAAATTTTATAATAAATAATAAAAATACTCAATAAAACTCTTAAAACTTGACCCCGGGCCTTACGCGCAGCAGTGGCCGTTTGCGTTCACTTGACCAACGAGCAATAAACACCAAAAATACAAACTTTCCAATAATAATATTACTAACTTTTGCCCGCGATTTTGTACGCGTGGTACTTAGAATCTATTATTTCTAAGTAGTAAAATGTAGCCTACATTATTAAGTAAGGCGTCTAGCAACAGAGCGGTGAAATGTGCGTTGAAATTCATGCAGCAGTTTTTGCGTGATGCACGTACAAACATACAGACGAAAAGACAAACAGACAGACTAAAATTCTAAAAACAGGTGTTTTGGCGTCTGTTAGCCATAAAGACACCCATATATATATATATACTAGCTTCTGTCCGCGACTTCGTCCGCGTGGAATAGTTACTTTAACCGCGATTTTGAAACTCTCAGCCCGATCGGTTTAAAATTGACAAAGTTTAATACAAACTTTCATCCCTTTCGACCAAAGGACAATGGCAGCCGCCCATACATTGTTTTAGCTGAGGTGAAATTCTTACGTCTTTAAATGAAAAATATCTTGTTTAACTCAGCTTCACCTTCTGAACTAGTATGTGCAAGAATTTTGGTTCAAGAAGGCCGAGAAAAATAGATATTCAGTCATGAACTTTTGTAGGTTATGTCTATGGTAGCTTGGTAGGTAAAGGGCCCCTGAGACGATCAAATACACTTTACAAGTCGTCGTTTCACGTTATATTCAATAGATATCTAAAAAATAATATAAAGTAAAACTGGTCTGAGGCAGCCAGTCGCCGAGAGCATTGTTTTAGGTATTGAAGCAATAAGATTTATCTAACATTCTGGGATTTAATAATTACTTGCTAAGTTTTCGCACGCTTAGCAAGTATTTATAAAATGTGTGTAGAAACATGAGTTGATAAGAACCAATAAAACAAGTTTAATTTTTAAATCTATATTTATTCTTCTTCATCCTCTTACAATTATTTCATCCAGAAAGTCTGTGGGTGTGGTAATATTTTGCCGATGTCAAGCCCATCCTAAATACCAGACTAGCGTCATTACATGAGCGTAACATCCTACAGTGCGACGACGAAGTAAACAATTACAGCAATGTTTGCTGATTCCTCTCCGGCCAGCAATATCATTCAGTTGATACACAGGATTCGTGTCGGTTTGCTCTACGAACTTCCATCTGGCGGTATCTAGCAAACAACTAGTTCACTGATAAGTAATCCAAAACAATAAGGCAAGATCGGCGGCCAGTATAGAAAAAGCTCAATGTCACAGGGAAAGTCTCGCGAGTCCTTAAACACGCACAGGGTCACACAGGGGCACATCACAGTCCATAATATGCAGTCCGTACAAATGAAAATTAAAAAATACAGGAAAAACAATAAAGAGCACTGATTGAATTGGTATTAACTCAACCAACAACAATCGTCAGTAATCAAACTATTTTTTTTTAGATTCGGGATACTAGTCTTTTTGCCAGTCATTAAAAGCAATTTATTTATTTTTTCATCACAGTGTTTTGACCTCCCTGCAAGGAACACTTACTCTCAAAAATGAACTATATTGTTACTCCGTTTAATTATTCACTTACTCCGTAATAAAAAAATAAAACTGATTACAATTCAATAATGCTGGACTTACTGTCACTTGGCAGGATAAATATAAAATGGCAACACTACACGGTAATCAAACAGTCAAATAACTTTTCATTTAAAATATCTTTTTTCTCCGGCCTGATCTAGTAAATGTGATACATTGAAAAAATATAGAAAAATAATGGAACTTCCGTCGTATATAAGTCACTTTTAGACGCTTAAATTCATGTCAGCTAAAATTTCGCCATTGTTCTTTGATTACCATAAAAACGGTTCTAGTGAGTTAATCTTAAAAGATAGACATATACTGTCGAATTCATTTTTTAGATCATTTTAAGAGGAATAATTCTTTCCTACATATTTTTTTGGTATCTTGAACCGTTTTCGCAGCGCACGCAACGGAAGCCCTCAAAGATAAATAATTTACCCCGTTTTTTCCACATTTTCCATTTTTTCTTCGCTCCTATTACTCGCAGCGTGATGTTATATAGCCTAAAGCCTTCCTCGATAAATGGTCTATTCAACCCAAAAAAAAATTTTCAATTCGAACCAGTAGTTCCTGAGATTACCGCGTTCAAACAAACAAACTCTTCAGCTTTATAATATTAGTATAGATATACAGTATGTAAATTACAGAGGGCGTTCCCTTAAACTCGTTAATATATATCATTAATAGATTAAAATTAAAATATCAGCATGGAAAAATAAGCGTAACATACTCCGAATTAAAAAAAAATATTATTTTATAATAAATTCGAAACATCCTGTTTAAAATCAAAATAGTAGCGTGGAATAGTACTCGTAGTAGCAATGCTCAAACCGGCGAGTAGGTACGCGTGTACAGAGTGTTTCTTTAACGTATCAATTTAACATTTTGAGTGAATATTTTAATATTAAAAAAGAAAAAAACATTTTGTTTTCGAATGGTAATATTTTTGTTATCATATATGGATGCTATACTATTGCGGGTTAACGGGAACACCCTCTCTTAGTTAACATACTGTATATCTATTTTTTTTTGTCAATCATAGATAGAGATAAGATGTAGATAGTAGAATCCAATCCAGTTATTCAAACTTGATGCTCTATTAAATAGATTTAGGCATCGAATCCGGATATTTGCGGCTACAGCCAAGACTACGGCGATGCTACCGCAAATGCTTTATCCTAAACATTCCAAGCAATATCCAGTCTCGTATTTATGGTTTCTCAGAAGCGCAATTTATTGCGATAAACAACTCCTTAGCCAAGAACAATATCTGCATGGTTTATGGACGATGTTTTGAGGTTACCGTTTGGATCTACTTGGCAATAGTACCTATTGAAAAGATGGATGGTACAGTTAGCGCTGAAGAAAAAGGAAAGATTGAAGGGATAATCAGGAACTATTCTTGTTTCATGAAAAATCATCACTAACCCCTGATGAAAAAACAACGAGCTGTTATAAGTTTGACGTGTTTATGTGTTTGTCTGTCTGTGGCATCGTAGCTCCCGAACGGATGAAACCATGTTGATTTTGTTTGAAACGAGAATTAATCGGAAGTGTTTTTAGCTATGTTTGATGAAAGTCAGTTCAAGATGGCCGACGCAAAATGGCGGATCACATACTATTTCAAAATTCTCTCAATATGGGTATTAAATAAAAGAACTTGACTAGTAGAATACTATGAAAAATTTCAAATCCAAGATGGCCGCCATCACAAAATGGCGAATTACTTTTTTTTCACAATCCCTCAATATGGGTATCAAATGAAAGGGCCGCTCTTAAGTTAAATAAATGGATTAATTACTTAGAAAAAAAAACTTCATAAATTACGTATATATTTATTTTAACAAAACATTAAGCTAAAATTAGAGCGATCCTTCGACGTGACAACATTTAATAAAAATACGTACTGACGTAGAATCATAAATTCAAGGTTATTTTTTTCTTTTTATAGGGTTTTACGTTTATACCTTTTTGTTCTATTTATGGTTACTTTTTCATAGTATTTTTTACTTGTTTTAGGATTTTTACATTTAGGTTTATATTTCTGTTATTTTATTTGGAAATCATTTTTACCTTGTGTGAATTCGAATAAACACTCACTGTGGTGGTAACTAAGTAAGGAGATCTAAGGGAGGAGCTCGTGGGTAAATTATAACAGCCGCACGGCTCGATCTTCTTGGTTAAGCAACGCTTGCTGAGGTTGGTCTGTGGATGGGTGACCATGTTAACATAACGAGACTTCTTCGTGCCTCGGAAAGCACGTTAAGCCGTTGGTCCCGGCTGTCATTTGGAGATCTTTGGCAGTCGTTACTTATTGTCAGAAGCCGGAAATCTGACACCAGACTTGCCAAGAAGTACCGTGTTCGCCAGTTAATGGGTTGTGAAGGTCTGGTAGACAGCTGCTCCACGTAAAGAACTGGTATTCCGCTGAATCCGGCTTGTCTGGGAGCCGACCTCAATAGTTGGGAAAAGGCTATGCCAATGATGATGTGGTGGTAACTGAGGTGAAGTGAGCTGGTATCCCATTGCTATGGGATGACGGACGATGAACACTTAGCAGCTTATCGCGATGAGAATATTACATAATAGCAAAGTCAAAGTAAATTCATTTATTTCAACTACACCATTAAAAGGCACTTTTCAACGTCAAAACATTTTGAAAATAAAAATATTACAGTGACGCTATTTGTCCATTCGCAAAAAGTAGATTCTTATGGAGAAGAACGGACAAGAAACACCATAGTTACTCTTTTCAAATATAAGTTTTACAATGTTATCTAAATTAATTAAAAAAGTACTCACGTATAATATACGTGAGTACGATGCACCCAAACAACACAAGTACTAATAGGTACAAAAAGTAATAAAAGCAGAGGTAAGAGTCTGACACTCCTTTCCGCTCCGCCCAGAGCGGGAGAAGTCATTTGATGATTTCCCATCCAAAAAAAAAGCGGTAAAATTAATAAATTTGCTATCAAGGGACATACATAAGTGCTCACATATTTACAAATTTTGCAGCCATTTATTATATATAATAGCATAAAGTACAGCATATAATAGCAATAAAGATACAGCACTATTGTATCTCTTCCCAGCCCTTCAGTTAAAGGCATGATTGTATTTTTTAGTTTATTGTCTGATAAAAGTCGTCAGTCGTAGTAAAACGAATTATGAATCTATGTTCTACTTTAGAGAAACTTGTTACTAGCAGTGACAAGCCGGCAGCCCATCGTCTAGCTCTCAAATCCGTTTACAAAATCCGCTCCCACTTCCACAGGCAGCATCCTCGAAGAGTTTCAACTTAAAATAACTTCGCGAAAGCTACAGTTGTTCTCAAATTCTATAGTGGCAAGTTTTAATGCCTTCACAGTTTCACATTTCGTGGATCCCGCCGCGATGCTTTTGAGATTTCAGTATCTGGAACGTCGACTGATGCTATTGTTCAACGGATGCTGAACAAACTATTACACTGACGATTTTATGTTTTTAGTGGGAGATTTTAAACGGTACGATGGATTTTAGTTTTCAGTTTCCTTACATTAATTTGGTTTTGTGATTCTTTTTTTGTTCGAATATTTTTATAAGTCTGGACAGTCTTATTGATTGGGTGAGAGATGAATTTTTCTTTTAGGAAAATTTACTATGGCCATTGTCTTAATCTTCCGACATCCCTGATCTTATGTTAGCTGGAATCTGAACAATACGTTTATTTGTTCCATTCTCGCTTGTAAACCGTCACACTATCATTATTTCCATTTTATTGTTCAATATAGTATCATCTTTTATAAGGAAAACGTTTTATACACAATACGTGATTTTCCCATTCGCTTCGATTGCGATAAAGTAGCCTATAACCATCTCATGAACCCCTTCTATATTTATACCAAAATTCATCAAAATCTGATCAGCTTTTTAGACGTGAAAACGTAACAAACAGACAAGCTTACTTTCGCAATAATAATATTAGTTAGGATTCACAGAAAACCCTAAAAATATATTATACGAGCGAAACAAAATATAATTTTCGCTGTAACTCAATTATCATAGAATTAAAAATGAAAACTGCTCACCACTGCTCATTATGGCGCTGAATATAATTGTTTATATAAAATATTTACTTAGTACCAGTTTTATGAATTTGCACGTTCGTGAAAACATAGGTAGCGGCTAACTGATCGAGAACGCAATTTAGGCTGAGAAAATAGGCTTGTTTTCTTCTTCACTGAACGATTTCACTCTGATAATTTCTAGAGTTTTATGTTGCCTTTTGTTAAAAATATGATTAAGCTTAGTTTTGTAATTATGCTTGTTCTTTATTTTTATTGTATTAGTTAAGTAAGCTAAGATGTATTTTTAAGAAAAGAAACAAAAAAACACGCCTGCCATGTCAAAAAGTGAACTAAAAAATGAAAAACAAGATAGATAATAATCTTTTCATTGCAGTCGGGGGACCTGTAAAGAACCATTCGATGGAACCGTCCCCCGACTGCAATGAAAATATTATTATATATCTTATATCTTTATAAAAAGTTAATTCTGCAAGTATTGATTCTATTCCAAAAATATTTACTGATAGGAGGCTACACTGTTGTTGAGCGCCATAGATTTAAATTTTTATTTCCAGAAAAAATAATTGTTCCTTGGAAATCAAAAAAATTACAAAAAAAGCTTTACAAAATGTAATTAAAACTATTCTTATACTATTTAAAAGTAATGAACCTATCATTCAAAAGTGTGTTTAAAATGTGTGTGACTTCAGTTTTTTTTTTAATCTGACCTCAAGTTTCTAACTCCAAACTTTATAATCAGAGTGTCAAATTTTGAAATTAAACAGTTATCGCATTAAAGTCCAACTTTTAAAAACACCACTCTTCATAATAAATATGTACATCAAATCAAAACTTTTTCATCATTATTAAAAGTGCTGTTATCGCGGGCGCGGACAAAACAAACTCTCGTGTATACCAACCCTTTAACAGTCGCTTGAATCCGTTGCGGCGCGAACACAACAACTGTTGACTCATTGTTTGTTGTGTTGATATTTGCAATTTTCCTACGTTAAGCAGCTTCGTCTGGCTCGAGGGCTCTTCAGATTTAATCACATCTGCATTGCCCGCTATTATTCAAATTTTAACTTTATATGAATATGTATAAAGTGCGAATTTGTTTGTTCGACTCGTGTACTTACGCTTTGATAAGCTGATTTGTTAAATTTGTGAAAGTTGCGCTGTGAAATTTACGCATTGTATCATTTTCATAATGCCACCCATGTATGGAGTTGACGTAGTTGCGATAAAGTCACAAAGCTTATCGACGTTGTAACGAAGCGAGGCACTGGCGCACGGATAACTTCGCTGAATTATTTGGTGTATTCAAAAGTATCTTCTCGAATCGATACTGATTGTAAGAAGTACCTTGTGTTATTTGTAAGATTTTTATGAAGGAAATTTCTAAAGAATTTCTCTTGGAATATTATATTAGCTCATTCCACGTTATGAACGACGGGAAGTTAGAAAGAAGAAATTTTCGTTAAAATTATCCTTGAACCCCTCTTAGAAATAATTACCATATTCATCCCAGTTCTCTCTTCACCAGGTAACACCAGGGACCCACCAGGTCCACCCCGCGCCTGAGGGTCTGTTCCGTTCGGAGCTTTACGTCCAAATCCAGTTGTGGCCAGCACACTACGAGCGCGGAGCTCCCATACTCCGCTGCCAGGCCAAGATCGGTGATCTTTACAGAGATGATGCAGCAGTAGCACTGTATTCAGGAAATAGCGACCCTAAAATTGAGAGAGGTGAGTTGGAATTTGAAAAACTAGAAACTATTGGAAAGCGTTAAGATCAAGATGAGACATCTCAATAGAATAAATTCGGAGCTTGCGCTTCAGAAAGTCAATGGTTACTGGTAGATTTGATCGAATAAAGATAATGTGAACATTTCAGTAACAAATTCAATCAAAATGTTACTTGGGTGCGCTAATAATGATGATAATGCATGAAATTTTTAAACAACGTTTTTGTCTGTAATTAAAATAAAATAAGTAATGATATAGATAAAATAAACTATGATTTAGCAAGTAGGAAAGAATTTAATAACGTTAAAAAGGGTTCCCTATCCATTAGCATAAAATTTTAAGACCTAATATAACTTAGCATAATGTTGTTTGGCATAATTATTTTTTCGCATAATATAATTACGCATAACAGCTCATGCATAATTTTTTTAAGCATTATGTCTGTAACCATAATAATGATTAGGCATAATATTTTAAAGCATAACCTTATCTATACTTATAATAAATCTGTAGAGAGGTCAATTCTGTACAAGGAATATATTTTCAAAATAACTATCAGGGGGTGATTAGTGATCGATACTGGTGCCAAAAATGCAATCAGTAAAATTTTTGTCTGTCTGTCTGTCTTTCTGTCTGTCTGTCTGTCTGTCTGTATGTTCTTTATAGAAACAAAAACTACTCGACCGATTTTAACGAAACTTGGTGCAATTATTCTTCATACTCCTGGGCAGGTTATAGTATACTTTTCATCACGCTACAATCAATAGGAGCAGAGCAGTGAAGGAAAATGTTGGGAAAACGGAAGAAGTTACTCCATTTTTTAAGCTTCCGTCGCGTGTGTAGCCTTAATGGTTAAAGTTACATAGAAATCATGTATTACGGAAATGTTCTACATAAAATTATCTAAAAAATATCCCGAAACAGCATTTCTATCTTTTGTCAATTTTAAACCGATCGGGCTGAGAGTTTCAAAATCGGGGGTAAAGTAACTATTCCACGCGGACGAAGTCGCTGGCAGAAGCTAGTTAAGCATAAAGTTCTAAAGCATAACTTTTTTAAGCATAATATCCTAAATAAAATATTAATATATTATAACGCATTGAACAATTTTGTGAGTATTTTTTCGCTGTAGGAAGCAAGCATTGCAAGCATACAGCATGCAAGCAAGCATGCAGCATGCAAGCAAGCATGCAGCAAGCATGCAGCATGCAAGCAAGCATGCAACATGCAAGCAAGCATGCAAGCAAGCAAGCAAGCAGCATGCAGCAGGCAGGGTTTCTGTGACGGCTCCGGCGCTGCGGCCCTCCGGCGGCCCCACGCGCCTACGCGATTTTAAATAACACTCTAGGGGTAGGACAAACAAGACTACGTGAAGTCGGTTTTGCAGCAATTCGGTTCTGTGACTAACTTTTGTTGCACAGCATATTAATTTAATAGCCATTAGGCCTACTAGCGTTATGCTAAAAGTCTTTAGGCCTACTAACGTTATGCTAATAGTCATTAGGACTACTAACGTTATGCGAATCAAATTGATGCCAAAACAAATTAGTCTTTAACATGATTATGCCAACATAAAATGTATGCCTAAAAAAATTATGCCAAAGTATTATTATGCCAAAACAAATTGTGCCAAAATCGTTATGCCGAAGTATATAAGGACAAAAAACATTATGCGAAAAGAAGGGATCCCGTTAAAAAGATTATTTTTGACACACTCGACAAAGATAATAAAAACTTAACTGAGCTCCTACAATTCTAACGTAATCCACAGCAATTACAACAATAGCTTGAATTTCCGCAACAAAAGTTACACCTTTCAGTAGAATCTGGATTTTAGTGATCTCAAGGGTGGGTTCATAATGTGAAATTATGTAAAGTACCAAACAGCTCTCAGGAAATTTATTCATTACGATGTTCTGACGAAGGGCTTGTTCGCATGGCGTCTGCCTTCAAACATAATTGCAATTTTCATGATGGCCCATAATGTTCGCGTATTATTAAATCTGTGCATTATCACATGGCATATGAAAACCTGGAGCTACATAAGTATTGTTTGTAAAGATTTAGAGGACTTAGCGAAGTAACTTAAGAATGTTTTAATGATTTGGATAAAAACAGCTGGTTTCGTTCTTGGAGTTTGTTGCGTGGTTATAATAGCTTCATATTATTTTATTTATAGTGTTATCTACATCGTTTGTTAATGAAAAGATTATTCTCTAGCTAGTCTGTTTTTAATTTTTTTAGTTAAATTTTGGACATGGCCGGCGTGTTTTTTTAATATTTGTTTTTTATTTCATACCTTTTTTGCTACGTACTAAGCAAGTTTGAGACAATGATAATATACGTAGTCGTAATTATCATGAAAACTAAATATTTTCACTATTATTTATGACATGGTTCATCCATAACAACGAAAATATTTAGTTCTCTCCAACTTTTCATATTTTCAAATTTCACTAGCTTATGTTACCTGGGATACCTCGAAGCATCTAATGATACATTGATATCAGTTAAGCCGTTTAAAAGTTATGGAGGAATAAAAAAAAGCTCACAAACATACACACTTACATACATATATAAACACGAACACTAAAAACATCAACATCATCTCCATACAGTCAACATCATCTTTTACTATACCATGTAAATCACCATGAAAAAATTGAAGTGGAATTACAAGACACTTAAAGCACACTTATTTTTTTCAATTTTTTCACGTTGCGATGCTCACAGAACATCGCCGCAGTTTCACAATTTGTAATGGTGTCACAGTATCTCTTACTTCCCTTTGACCTTGATCATCTTAATGTACAATATCTAATGAGCTTACTTCGCCTTTGATCACCATTCCATGTCACTTATAGCCAACATTAACGTTTCAACTAACTAAATCAACTACAATCACTTAGTAAAACGCATTACTATTGCAATTTGGAGTCAGCAAAGCGTAATTCGCTGATTGTATAAACGTTTAAATTAACCTATCATCTTCCATATTGATATCCATTATGTCGTCAAACGCACTAACGGCAGATCATTATTCTATATGTATGTATGTGCCTGTTACAGTAAACATTGTTGGATAACTTAATTGTTTATTTTAATTATTTGTACTTTGAATTATTCAAAGTCAAGTGAATAATAGGGTATAGTGAACGAAAAAAATCTAATTAGTCCGTCTGATAGTTTTCCAAGAAATATGGGACACGTATTTTTTCTTTTTTCACGTAAACAAAAAATAAAGACGATACAGTGCGTTGAAAACTCGTGTGACGTCACTACTCGCTACTATTTTTATCTAGCCGTGACGTCACACGCTCCCATTCCTGATGTTTGATGCTTTTTATCTTCGTCAGTTTCTGTAGATTTGATAAAGGAAAAAATACATATCCAATATTTTTCTATAATCTAACTGACGAACATAATCATAATCATATATTTTTTACTCAGGCAACATTCCTATTCATCCGGAGTAGAACAATTATTATTGTTCCTTCTACTCCAAATGCCTGAATCATACACGTCTTTCTACATCGTTCTCACATATAGCAATAATTTCAAGTAGAACAATGTATCCACAACTTTGTAACAATGTATTTAAAAGAGTGTCCGTGGAGTTTCTTGCACGTTCTTCTCCATAGAGATCTACGCTTTGGAACGTGCAAATAGCTTCACCTCTTTCGACTGACCGACCGTGACGATTTAAAAGTGCTTGTAAAGAGTTTAATTGGAATAAAAGCTTTGAGTTAGCGTAACGTAAAAGGCCGAATCATGCCGTAATGTTCGAAATTGTATGTGGGTTTATTTTTGTTCCAAGAGGTAAATATGTTGGTGAATGATAAATGATTTATAGAACCCTCATACATATTATGCACATACTCAAAGCAAATGTTTGTAATGGGATGTTAATAATATTATGAGACACTGACATGAGTATATTTCAAACGTTCCGGCTCATTGAATTCTGATTCATAATGTTAATTTATAAACCGACCGACAAGAATGCTTGGAAACATGCTGGTCCTGCTCCATAGGACAATATTGGGTGTAGTAGACAAAGCCAAATTTGTCGGCCTGTATGTGTGATCTATCTGCTATGTATACAGGTGTAGTTACTGATCTTTTATAGTTAATTTAACACACACTGATTCATTGTTGGTAATTGTATAAAACAAGCTTAAAACAAGGATTTAAAAAAATTGTAAATATGTGAGTACTATGTCCCTGACTAGCAAATTTATTAATTTTACCTCTGCTGTTGTTTCTTTGGTGTTCCTGCTAATAGTATAGTACTTAGTTTTATTCGGGTGCATCGTCCTCACATATAACCAATTGGCTAATGTATACAAAATATTGTAAAACTTATACATATTTGAAAAGAGTAACTATGGAGTTTCTTGTCCGTTCTTCTCCATAAGAATCTACTTTTTGCGAATGGACAACTAGAGTCACTATATTTTTATTTTCAAATGTTTTGACGTTCAAAAGTGCCGTTAATGGTCTAGTTGAAATAAATGAATTGACTTTGACTTTGACTTTGACCGACCAGTAAATGCTGAATATGAAGAGCAAGTTCTAAAGAAGAAAAAACCAAAACAGGAAGCGCCAAAAAAGCGAAACATGAAATTCCAAAAACGGGAGAACAGCTAACACGCCCGCATATCTTTAATATCCGTGGAGAGGAAGCTCGCCTAATAAGATTACGAGAACCAAAGAGGGCATTGAGGGCTCAATGAGTTATTGCCTCCCGTCTCATTTGCCCAGACAATTTCCTCTGAGGGCAACAGTGAGGCGTTTGTTGGTAGATAATAAATTTATCTTCGGCACACGGCGAACGCTTATTACAGGAAACACGCGCACTGACGAATGGTAACGCCTCCTCAGATGAATTTTACACGTTCTAAGAACAGACGAAAAACTCGTGATTTAATTTCTGGAAAAGACAGAAATGTAGTTTTTTATACATTACAGACTTGGTGGTGAAAGATTATGAAATTGGGTTATAAGCTGAATTCATGATTATGTACAGTCAGTGTAAAAAACCTTCGTACACCTAGGTATATTAAAAAAAAACTTAATTTTTAAAACTGTTAAAATGAAAGTAGTCGAATATAGTTCATACGTTTCTTTATTTATCTATATGTACAATGTTTAAAAATAATCAACAGATTAATTGAAAATAGAAATAATTTCTTAAACGTAATCAAAATCACGCGCAAAAATTCTTTATACAATCATGGTATTTTTTAAATAATAAAAATCATAATTTTATTTTTAATTTTGGTAGGTCCTCTCCGTAGCAACAAGGATCGCTTGAAGTCGTAGTGGCACTGAATTAACTAATTTTATTTTTAATTGATTGGCTGACTATTTTGTAACTTTTTTGACATATAGATAAATAAAGAAAAGTGTGAACTATTTTGACTACTTTTATTTAAAAAAAAAACCTTAATGTTCACGTTAAGGTTTTTTTTTAGCTTTAAGAATTAAGTTTTTTTTTTAAATATACCTAGGTATACGAATACTTTTTACACTGACTGTATACATATTATTTTAATTATCTGAAACCATACAATTAATGATCATGACGTTTTCGTTTCCGAAACTTTTGTTTAGCGGTTCAGTGACACAACATTTTCATTTCAATACGAATGCAAATTACTTAAATAAAGCAGTTTATCAGGGCCCCAAGTCTGCTATTACAATAGTGTCAGAATCGTCTATCATTGATCTCATAATGGTCGATTTTGACAAGTTTGGTAATCTACTAATAAAAAAGCGTCACTATGACTTTCCAGTGGTCAACCACTGACACTCCATTGAAAGAAATGGCAAAATTGGTAATCTCGTACATAATGACAACTGAATGACAAACGTATGCGGTAATCTGCTAAAATGTTGACAGTTCCTTTGATCAGTGACCTACCATTAGAACGTCATTGTGCAGTGATTACTTTTAATAGCTCGGTTATCAAAAAGTATTACGAGACCATTGACAGACCAATGACCAACCATTATGACTTTAGCAGATTATGAACTTTTAGCAAAATGACAATGGGATCGTGTTGGAATGACAAATTTATAAAAATAGCAGACTTGGGCCCCTGGATGTTACGAGAAAATAAGCAGGATGTTACTTTAGCCGATCGGGTAATTGAAAATAAGGTATAT
Source organism: Hecatera dysodea (assembly GCA_905332915.2). Lineage (NCBI taxonomy): Eukaryota > Metazoa > Arthropoda > Insecta > Lepidoptera > Noctuidae > Hecatera > Hecatera dysodea. The sequence goes on along the minus strand of HG995298.1, from coordinate 2,824,435 downwards.
ACTCCAGTAATGGTAAAAGCTATAAAAGCACTAAAGAAAGAAAAAGTACCTACCGTGCCTATTTCGCCCTACATTGTTTCTACGTAAAACAGTTATAGCACAAAAAGGGAGAAAAACAATACAGCTCACAACTTTCTACTCACACTCGACGTTTTCAGCTCTCCGTGTACGTAAACCTTTAAGGCACAAATTAAATTAGTAAAGGCTTTCAAAGGCACAAAATAGGGTGGGTGGGTTCCTCGGCACTCGTTGCTATTCCACATACTTTGAGTACCTTCGTAACTTAGTGTTAGAGCTCATTCCAGAGAATCTGTTAAGACCAAGTGCTCTTGTGATTAGTTCTAGTACCTACTTCTGTATGCCTGCGCTTAGTTAAAAGACTTTGCGTTGAATGAGTTTGCAACTTATACAACGTGTTCCTTTTGATATTCCATAACTGTAGAGTATTAATCAGACCACGTAAGACGGTCGAATATCATATTAAATATTTATATTTCAATATTTTTCTTTTTCTTTTTCATCTCTCCTACAAAATAATGCGAAAAAACTAAAAGCATAGCAGAGCGACCTTACCTGAAAAACAACAACGTCGTATATCTTACCGTAATTAGTGATTGACTGACCTTTTTTTTTCTGGATGGGTATTCATCACCCTATGAGGCCCCGTCTTCTTTGCTGACAGCTCTTTGAGGCGCGCGTGAAACACGACGCGCCGGCGACCCGGGCCTGGTTGCTGTCGGACGGCGAGCCACCCATAGTTCGCCATCCGCAGACCCGCGCCTACGGTGGCCGGGAATCGCCTTGCGGTTCCCGACGCCCGGGGCGTCTTCTTCTGTTGCGGCGACTGAAGCGTGAGGTTTCTCTCTCCCGCACGCGGTCCGCTTCCTACTTCGTCAGCATTATCGCTTCGCAGAAGGAGACCACACGAACCTGCGCTATGCGTTTCGCATCTTGATTTTATCACAGAATAATCATAATTTAGTTAACACCTTGTACGTATACATACATAATGTATTATCTTATCGAGCAAATTTGCATCTTACAGATAAAAAAATACAATTTAAAAGTAAAATTCTGCTTTATAATGGTTCACTTTTCCACAATTCCATTCAACCAAAATATTTCGTCTTCCCTCCATGATATGAAAACCCAATAGTTTGGACATCGTCCAATGCTCCCATGTACATATAGCAAACTCCCGGTGGCGATCTACAGGGTGGTCTGTTTTAACAGAGCACTGCTGTATTGCCTGCAAGCGATGGTTCCCCGCAAGCTGTATGTCGGCATCGTTAGTATATCCAATGAGAGTTATCCTTCGTTATGTTTTCCGGTTAAGGGTTGCTGCTATTTCTAAATGGTTATTGGTTGTACTAGTTCAATACACATAGGTTACTTGTAATTGTTTTTTTTATGTGCTCCGTTAATCGATTCTAAATTATGACCAAAAATCGTACAATAGTTTGCATACTATGCCATGGGTTACCTATGTATGGCATAGCTTGCCCTACCTATCTATGCCCGACTTCTGTATTTTTGTCGGCACGATGCCACAGTGGTTGATGGAGTGGCTGCTGCGATACGTGTCGCGGTTTCGATTCCTGCACGAATCATCCACAAAAAAAAAAACAAGAAATCTCATTTGGATTGTTACTTATAGTATAATTTCAATTGTACTAACAGTTAGTTTTTGTTTCAGTTACATCGCCGGGATCAGCCTCCAACCTACAAATGTGCCAATTTCTGCTATTACTTCACATTATTGTTTGGGCAAACAATACTTAGGCATTACCTAAAGTAAAATAAAATTGTATAAATTATAAAATAAATGATAAACTATAAATAGGTAGATGTATTCGATACTGTCGGATGAAATTGTGAATTTAAATGAAAAATAGTTAATTGTACCTAACGAGCTATTGACTATGCCAAAGAATGTAAAGACTTAAGAATATTGTTGATTTAATACAAATTATATATATGTCAATTTTTGTTTTATTTAATAAACAAAAAAAAACGTATGACTTAGAACAGCAACAATGAAAGTACCTACAATAAATATATAGAACCAAAGATGAATAAAATTCTTAGAACAACCACGCTTGGAAGAAAACTGAATAATATAGATAACAAGACATAATATCGCAATGTATGTACATAAAACAGAAAATACAAGTATTACTAAGAAATTGTATAGAGCGGTCGATGGAAAAATAAATTGTTTTTTACTTTAGTCTGATTTTACTGCAGAAGAGTTTTCTTGCAATTCGAAAACAATTTATTAACACTTGAAATGATTCCCTTTGACAACAGAAATAATTTACGACTAAATGTAGTCATTAAAACAGAATTGAAGTCATCCTTTTCAGAATAAAGTCACACGAAAATACATGTTCATTTTTTTAAATATTCAGCTTCATCCAACACTTTAAAGGCATTCCAGTTATTTACACAGAAAATAAAAATAAAAGAATAACATTACACCGTACATTTCGAAAATACAATTTCCATTGCCGGCTTTGTACGTCAATACGAAACACCAACGAAATTGAGGAGGAAGTGTAATTAAAAAGTTCATTTGCCACGGTTTGGGACGCGAAGGCTTTATTGCACTTTGCGACAAACAAGGGACTTTAATACATGTGTTTGATCGAATTGTTATTATCTGGCAGTGCAGTACGCTTTGGGAATAAGATCTCCTTCATTAAGGATCCCCTTGACAGTAGAAATAGATTATTTATTAGTACCTACTAGAGAATCATTTTCGTTCGTGGATGAAACTATATTCGATTTAGAGAGTTTATCAAGGAGATTGAAATGTCAACGTTCTGGGGTTATAACAATGGTTGGATTTTCGGATCATTTGCTATGGAAACTAGAAAGAAGAGAAAGAAAATTTATTTAATTGCTACAAAACGACAAACATGGATTTTCCAGTAATACGTAAACGATAGTATTAGTAGTACTTAAATTATGTCAGTAAAGACAAATTACAATTTAATAACAATGCAAATTAATAATAAAAGTGATTATAAGAGTATAAATATAAAGGAAATGCATGTCGTGGTTGTGGCAAAAAGGCTTCCACTCAGCATAATGCCGTGCCGTGAGGAACCCTCGGCACGGCGCTGATTTTCAGTGGTCGCCTGAAATGGTTGGTGGATGACGTACGGAAACCAAGTCTGCTACTAACAAACTGACCAAAACTGCAAACTACGTTTATTAATAACTGTACTGATCAGTAACATACTATCTCTTATTTTCAGTAGTAGGTATACGATATCTTATTCGGACTGTGTAGGTCAAAAAGGCAGTCAGTCCATGTAAAATACTAGTATTCAACTGCATCTGGTTAACCAAGATCAAGACAGTTGGAAGAAGCTACGCAGATTTCTTGACTCATCAGAATTTTGGGGTTCCAGAAAAGAGTTGACGATGTAATCCCCCACCTGATTCAGTACCTACATGCGTGTGACTGTTAAAATATTGCAGTGATTTTTAAAATTTGCAAAATTATCAGTAAGAAAATATCCAATTTTAATTAATAGCTAGGTTCGAAATTCATTTAGTCTCTAATCGTTCAAAGGGGCATGCATCGTAAAATGCTCAGAGCTTCAAGTCTGCTATTACAATAGTGTCAGAATGGTCTATCATTGATTTTATAATTGTTGATTTTGACAAGTTTGGTAATCTACTAATATGAAAGCGACATTATGACTTACCAATGGTCAACCAGTCAATCACTGACGCTCCACTGAAAGAAATCGCATACACTGGTAATCTCGCATCAAATAATGACAAATAAACGACAGACGTATGCGGTAACTTTAGATTGCATAGTAAACTAATAAATAATATGTAAAAATACATATAAAAGAAATCCGGCATGACTTAATGTTTAAATTTAGTTGTAGTTTTTCGAAAATAATTTCTACTAATTGGTTTAATAATAATGGCAATATGACAATGTCATTCTACTATGATTCTATTACGAGACTATTGACCGACCAATGATCGACCATTATGAATTTAGCAGATTACAAACTTTTAGCAAAATGACAATAGAATCGTGTTGGAATGACGAGTTTATAAAAAATAGCTGCCCTGGTTTGTTGTCAAAGTAACTTTGTCAGCGCCCAAAAAAAGTACAAAAATAACCATTTTCAGACTCATACATTAAAAGGCTGTGCTGAAAATTCAGCTTACTGGCCCATTAGGACCAACACGATTTAATGTAGGCAAAGTCATATCCCGAAAATTGCCGACGACCGCACGAAGTTAACCGAGTGAATAATTTGGTCAAAGTACCAGAGTTCTTGTAGTTAATCTGATGAAAGCCACATATAGGTTCATGGCTTGTACTATTATATATATATTTCTTATATTAATTGATTTTTTTTGTAGCTAAATGTTATCGATGTATATTCTTGGCTTTCGTATTTTTATTGAATAAAATATAATCACCAAATAGTGTTTTCTAGAATGTTAAAAGAGCATGCTTGCCTAGACCTGTTCACTCTTGACTTCAACTAGCCGGGTTGAAGCTATCAAGAAAGAGTCTCTGGCAGGAAAGTCCACGGTAAAAGTAACATATTTATTTCGGTTATAATAAGATAAGAAAATTATTTTGTACTAGCAGCGCCCCGCGGTTTGACCCGCGTAGTTCCCGTTCCCGTGAGAATACGGGGATAAAATATAGCCTATGATAATCAGGGTGAATGTAGCTTTCTAATGGTGAAAGAATTTTTGAAATCGGTCTGGTAGTTTTTGAGTTTATTCTTTACATACAAAAAAAAAACAAATCTTTCCTCTTTATAATATTAGTATAGAAAACTTGAGTACAGTATACAGGTTTTCGAATTAAAATGAGGTCTCAACAGTGTCAAGCACTCAAAATCCAAGTCCAACATTGTTTTCATCTCAATAGAAACATACATTATCAAAGATATTCTTGTTTATGTCTTCATCCAAATAACATCTAAACATGCTTCATACACTTAAAAGCGACATCGTGACGACGTGGTTCGAAATAAATTGTTCATATCAAACAATTTCTTCGAAAACCTGTTGTTGTATTGTTCTTAAGTCTTTGAGACAAAACATTGTTGTCTTGTTACGCTTACAAAGCAGCAAATAGAAATATAGTTTATATCACAATTATTCAGACAATTTCATGAATAAATTTAGCTTTGAATTCATAATCAAGACATTTTGATTTTATTATAAACAAAACTTTCGTTTAATTAAGCAAAGGTATATTCACATGTTCATTTCGAAGAAATATAGCATTGAATTTAGAATCTGAATCTAAATAATTATGTATAAATCAAAAGGGACTGACTGACTGATATTATAGTGATCTATCAACGCACAGCCCAAACCACTGAACGGATCGGGCTGAAATTTGGCATGCAGGTAGATATTATGACGTAGGCATACGCTAAGAAAGGATTTTTGAAAATTCGTCCCCTAAGAGGGTGAAAATGGGGTTAGCATTTTGTATGGAACTCCACGCGAACGAAGTCGCGGGCATAAGCTAGTGTGTTTATAAAATTATATGATTGGATTTTTTTTTAGTTTTTGTTGTAGGGTTGGTATGGCGTCATCTGCCTAGCCTTTTCCCAACTATATTGGGGTCGGCTCCCAGACAAGCCGGATACAGCTAAATACCAGTATCTTAAGTGGAGCGGCTGCCTACCAGACCTTCACAACCCGTTAACTTCTTGGCAAAACTGGTGTCAGATTTTCTGACTTATGACAATCCGTAACGACTGCCAAAGATCTCCAAATGACAGCCGGGACCAACGGCTTAACGTGCTTTCCGAGGCACGGAGAAGTCTCGTTATGTTAAGATGGTCACCCATCTACAGACCAACCTCGGCACGCGTTGCTTACCCCCGTGCGGCTGTTATAATTTAGCCACGAGCTCCTCAGGTTTAGTATGGCGTAAACTATCAAAATAGTTGTTTTAGTGGACTTCGGTTTAACAATGTAGTTAATTGTACTAATGCCTACTGTGAGAGTTAATTTTGTTGAAGAAAGGCACTTGACAAACTCCTTGTCATCAGTTGGTACAGTCTTGATGGAGCGGTCTTCGTCATTATGAGGTATCTGAACATGTGATCCGCCAAGATACATGGAGCCAATCTATTCTGGTTACAGCATGCCTTTCATCTATACTAATATTATAAAGAGGAAATATCTGATTGTTTTTTTGTTTATTTGTTTGCATTGAATAGGCTCCAAACCAAACGGGAAAGAATATAGGCATTTTCAAATGTTGACGAATCGGGAATGAATGTATGAAGATCAAAATCTTGACCAAACGCCACTAGCGTTCAGTTGTTTTTAAAACTTTTGAAATGTTGTCGTATCGGGAATGTGATATAACGGGAAGTAGCCTCCAAAACTACTTGACCGATTTGAAAAATTCTTTCACTGTTGGGAAGCTATACTATCTCCAGTAAACATAGGCTATATTATATCCCCATATTCCCACGGGAACGGGAACTGCACGGGTGAAACTGTGAGCCATACTACTTTCTAATATTTGGGTATGAGATGGTTACCTGCAGCCTTGATTTAGTCAGACAGTCTCTAAACAATTTCAGTGCCCAGAACTCAGTATATGGCTGGAACAATAATTTGTTTATGTGCCCACAATAAATCGTTGTGGCGACGACCTGAATGCTAGTTGTTGTATACGAAAAAAATAGTATATCAAGCACTTGATTCGTTGTTACCACGTGATATGTGGTCAAAAAAGTTGAACGATGGATGACAATAATGCTTAAACTTTTTTATAATCATCATTTCATTCAGAAGACTAGAAACATAAATGTTTTTAAAGCTTCCCTAAAACCGTTAATGCATTTCTAAAACATTGCATTCCTTAATGCATTTTCCACCCTAGAACCTACAAATGTACATTCCAACATTCAAAAATAAAAACAGTATGAGCTCAGAAAAAGCCATCAGAAATCCGAGTCCTCTAATACGGCATAGCTTGCATTCGAATTTCAAAACGGCTAAAACACAGTTGGTGATTCATTAATTACGTTAAAACTGTGAACATGGGGTGGTATTGTGTTGGCTTTGCAGAGATACGCCCGTCAGCACCTCAAAATTCGATATTGCAGTGCGCCAATGCGAAAAACAAGAGAAGGCTGTTTGTGTGCAAGTGGCACGCTCTGTTACTCTGTGGTTTCTTGGTAACGCTGGGTTTAAAGGATTTAGTTGCGAGTGTGGCAAAAAATAGAAGCAGTCAGACCGTTTCTTTTCAGAGTTCCAAATGGCAAAAACGGGAACCTTATAATTTCGTTACGCCTGTCTGCCCGTCTGTCTGTCTGTATGTCACAGCCGTTTTACTCGGAGACTATTAAAGCTTCATACACCGTGAACCGCTATTCAATAGTGCTGTGATATTATGGAAAAAATAATTTTAGGGGTGGCACTCCATACATGTAACTGAGGGATGAAAAAATAAATTCCAACAAATATGATTGTGTGGGGTTGGTGAGGCGTGTAAATAGCCTGCACCTTTGTGTAGGTTGTGAGAGAATTTGAATTACGAACCTATGTTAAAAAGTGTAATGGCGGACCTCAAAATAAATTAATTTCCCCTTTGATGAATCCGCGAGAAACCAATACCAAAAGACTTATTAGCAGCAAAACATGCCCACGTACCTTGGCAATCCAGAGATCCCACTCAGACCCAGGGTGCTGGGAAGATACCACGTTCATGCGCGCTTGATGGTCTTGTAGGTATAGGCTGCCGGCCGGCGAGCAAAATCTTGTTGAATCCACCGGTGGAATAGTTAAAACTCCAAAAATCAACACTGCACTATAAGTTCTCAATGAATCACAGATGCAGGTCCAATTATTTTACGAGTATCATCAAGGTTTCACCAAAAAAGGAATTTTCAAAAGGCGGAGCGAACCGCACACACACTGTTGCGCACGGTCACAAGAAGAAGTCTGCCCGCTAATGCCCTCTATCGGCCGCATGGCGAGAAAACTCAAGAAAGTTTAGATACATGGGCGCTGCGGCAACAAAGATTGGTGCGAGGATTCATCAATTGAGAAACTAAAATATTTAATTTGAGATACTAACATATTATGCGTATTATATGACAAATCCTAAAATATTATTATTTTATTTTTTTATATTGAAAAAGGCATTGACGCTTCACCAGGGGTATCATTGGATAGCTTTTTCAAAATGAAATAGAAGTTTCTGTTAGAGTATTTTATTCAAGGCAATAGCTTATGAGATATGTGCTTCCAAATTCGTAAAAAATGTCCCCCCCCACCCTCTAACTTATTGGGCAAATAGAACTTCACACACACTTTCAACGAAAATTGGTTTGAACATCACAGCTTAATAAATATACTTTTAGAGATATGAGATTTTAATAATGAAAAAAATAGAGTGAACAGCCTTCTTCTGGGTAAGCTCATTCCATCTTCAACTTTGTATCTGTCACCTCTGATCTAGACTAGAGTCAAGAGCAAAATATCTCAAAAAAAAAGAAAAAAATTGCAGCATATGGTGAGATAAGAGCCTTTTTGACCTCACATAGGTCTTTTTATTTTGTGAACCTTCATTATTCAGTTAATATTGTTAGTTTGTTTCATTCTGATATTTGTCTAGTGTACCAATAAACATAGACCTATCCCAAATACTAGACTACATACATAATGCTATAGTAAGATATAATATGGTCCAAGAATAATGACGTCACACGCTTGCCTAAAGATAAATTACTTACCTATGTAAGTTTAAGGAAAATTAAAATGATTGTCGAAGTTATAGTGGACTAAAAAAACTCACAAACATACATACATACATACCTAAGCTGTAAAAACAACACTCCTTATTTTGGGTAGTCGTGTAAAAAACACGTAGGTATTGTAATAAAATGTACGGCGATACGATAAGGTACCTCATATTCGCTGGTAGTCGTTTGCATTTTAACGAGAAGTGAAGGGTTCAAGCACTTTGAATTATTCAAAGTATTCAAAGCCTAGATCCAACAACCAGCCACTTTGGTCGTACTCGTCATTTTTAGGGTTCCGTACGTGTGAATGGAGTAACAGAATCCTCTTAGGATCATTCGAGTATCTGTCTGAACGTCTGTCACAGTCATTTTTATTCAAATCCACTGAATCGTTCAAATTCGATTTATATAGTACCTATTGTAACCCAAACGCGGAAAAGTAACGTAAATTAATATTTTTTGTATGGGATTACTTTGAGGGAGCTTGCGAGCGAAGCGAACTCAGCTCCCATCATACCATTCATGATAGGTTCCGTTAAACCCTGCAAGCAGAAATAAGGCCACATATAAATTATCTAGCAAATATTCTTTACTAGCTGCTGCTCGCGGCTTCGCCCTTGTGAATGTCGGAAATTACCCCAAGGAAACATAATCCCGGGATAAAAATTCTACGTGTTATTACAGACTGTGCTCTGTACCTATGCCAAATTTCATCAAACCCATTCAGAAGTTTTTGCGTGAAAGAGTGTAACAAAAATCCATCAATACTTACAAACTTTCGCGTTTATAATATTAGTAGGATTCTTTATTATAATTAAATAACAAATGAGGGTATATATTTCTTATAACGGTTCTCACACTTGCCCGTTTTTAACCCCAAAAATGTTCAAACATAATAATTTATTTTTTAATAGCTTGCAGACCTGGTGACGTGATTCTGAAAACACATTGTACCCTGCAAACGATCATTCTGTGGTCCAAAATGGCTCGTAAAATGTTTTTTATGATGAGCAGGTTTTGGTGCCACTTTGCCCAATATTTGTCGATTTTCCAAAGAGAAGTAAATTAAATATCCCAACGAAATTATCGACAAATCGTTATTCAAACATGATGCTATTAAATTAGTGTCTATCACTAAGGTAAGTCATATACATAGATGCGAGGAGGCATGGGAAGCGGTCGCCTCCTTCTGCGAAGCAGTAATGCTAGCAAAGGAGGAGGCGGAACACGTGCGAGTGAGGGAAACCTCACGCTCCAGCCGCCGCAACAGAAGAAGACGCCCCGGGCATCCGGAAACGCAGGGCGATTCCCGGCCACCGTAGGCGCGGGCCTGCGGATGGCGAGCTATGCGTGGCTCGCCGTCCGATAACAACTAGGCTTCCAGCCTGACCAGAGTCACACTTCCTTTCGCTTTCGGGTTGAGCGGAAGGGAGTGTTTGCAAGTTTTCCACTGCCCTTAGACTTACTTAATATTGCAGTCATTATTCGGTGATTCAAAGTTGACTTTATTAGTTTCTTATCTCTATGCCTTGTACCTTTTTTTTCTGGATGGGAAATCATCAAATGAATTCTCTTACCCTGGGCGAAGCGGAAGGACACTTCCTTTCGCTTCCACAGACTCTTACTAACTAAAACCCACCCGTGATCCTTCTTGTGCCCTTTATGTTCCAGGCCAGCGGTGACTTTTTCAAGCAAATTCCACAACCCTAGCAGGCACTGACCCTATGGGACCCGTCTTCGTTGCTGACAACTCTTTGAGGCGCGCGTGGGACACGGCCACCCATAGCTCGCCATTCGCAGGCCCGAAAAAGACAAAACCTTTGGTATAACCTCGTATCATGTCGGTAGCGTCGAATTCGAAATGTATTTTGCACATTTCGAAAATCGTCATTACTGATGGCAGCAACGTGATTTGTCGATAGCCGCTTAAGGCAATGTTACTTGAAAACATAAAACGTAATGCTCTGATACAATATATTCGGAAAATCTCAAACGTGAAAAAGCCCTTACACAGCTTCAGCCATCTTTTGTAGAATATACTGAAATATTAGTCCATTTAGGTCTGTCTAAGATAAATATCTCGACAGGCAAAGATCTACACTCGCCGTGTTTATTCTGTTAGTAGACGTTACGATATTACATATAAACTTGATATGAGAAACTTGGGAAAATATAGTATGATATTTTTTTTTCTCGTTTATATTAAAAACATTATTCCATATATTTGTAACATGTGACCTTTACTCCTATTTACTGGGTTTAGGTAACATATACTAATATATAAGCTGGAGCGTTTGTTTGTTTGCTTGCTTGAACGCGCTAATATCAGGTGCTACTCCGAACTGGTCCGATTTAAAAAATCTACCAGTATTAGATAGCCCATTTATCGAGGAAGGCTATAGGCTAAATATCATCACGCTAAGACCAATAGGAACGGAGCACCGATGAAGAATGTTTAATAACTATTTCACGCGGACGAAGTCGCGGGCAGAAGCTAGTACAAGATATTTTTAGGGTAACTCCGGCTTAAGGTAAATTGCTGACGAATTTTCTGTAGCTTGGCGTCGTTTTATTAAAGCATTATTTAGGTATACCTCATGTAATCATGTATTTTACCAGCGATGTACTAGTAATTTAGTTCATGTATGTTTTTGTGTGGTAGATAATTATCGTTAAAATTTATAGCCTTTGTTCATATGGTATAATACAATCGCTTTGCCCATGACTTCGTCTGCGCAGATTTAATACAAACAATTTCTACTCCCATTTTATCTCCTTGTGGGTAGAGTTCTGTAACAATAAGGAACCCATCTGCCAAATTTTAAGTTTGTAGTTGTTATAGTTTCCGAGATTTCGTGATAAATCAGTGAGTGGTATTTCGCTTTTTTATAAATAGAAGATTTTGACGTGATATAAGTGAGACATGTTGAGCAAAAATGGCATCCAAAAAATGTTATCTCTATCCTTATTTTACGTACCTCATTCGGATATGTGGTACCTTTCCGTACCTGCCTACAATATCTTTCTAAGAAAAATACGTGGTGGCCTTTCTTAAAGACACCAAAACGTTAAACTAAGCATAATCTGACCCACCACCTATGTAGCCTTTTGCTAACCTTGTTGAAGTCAGGTTCCAATCTTACCATATGCAGACCTCGATAAGACCTCGATAACCATTGGCAAGACCAGCGGATTTGTTGGTTCATAATCATAATCAGCCTTTTAACGTTCCCACTGCTGGGACACAGGTCTCCTCTCTAGGAGAGGGAATGGGCCGTAACCCACCACGCTGGCCCAGTGCGGGTTGGTGAATGTCACATGTCTTCGAATTTTTGGTTCTAGGACATGCCGGTTTCCTCACGATGTTTTCCTTCACCGTTTTGAGAGCAGTGGTGATGAAATTAATTACACAAAGTAATACGCCTGACTGGGTTTGAACCCGCGACCTACAATTCGTAAGTCGGGGCCGTTATTACTCGGCCACCACTGCTCTTGATTTGTTGGTTATGTTCATTTATTACAAGGTAAGTAGGTACCTACTAGATTTATTCAGGTATGAATAGGTATTTATCATTAAACAAAATGTCGAAACTCTTATTCTCTTCAACATACAACAGCATCCTGAAAATGATAGCGGATAGGTTGGATGCGTCTGTGTTCAGTCGGTTCATCAAACTGTACGTGAGAGGTGCGGGATGATGTAGCAACATACAACATACTTTACATAACTTACTAACATAGTTTTTAAGTATTTTTGTAACTTACACTATGAATCAATGTAATCTGAAAATAAACAATTTTTATTTTTATTTTTTAATAAATAACCAAACGTACAGAAAATCAAGTTCGTGTAAATAACCAGCCTTTTTTTAATGATGACTCATTAACATATAACTTCTGGCGCTCTTGGCGGAGCGAACGGGAGTGTCAGACTCTTACTGACTAAGACCCATCAGTGTTCCTCCTAATGCGCTTTGCGTTCCAGGGCCGCAGTGACTCTTTCGAACAAATTCTGCAACCAGCATATTCCAACATATTTTTCCAATAAGATACTATTGTGATCATAAACCTGTTTTTTCTACATTTCTGTTGATAGTCGTCCGGAAGACGAGGCTCCAGGGGTTCCGAACTGTCTGACTCCATTGTTTGTTCTGCCATATTTCTTTTTAGTGTTATACTGATATTAGCTCTCAACGTAGATAAGTTGAATGGCCTTTTTGAAATTTATCGTATGGTAATATTTCACGTATGGTGGTGTGAGTTATTGGTGTAACGAATGTAATTGATTGCTTGGCATGTGTTCGCGACGATGCGTCTTAGCTACATAGTATAGGTAGTTATAGGTAGCTATAGTAGTACATAGAATGTTGCAAATAAATAAAACCGCGACTACATAGTATAGGTAGTTATAGGTAGTTAGTTAGCACATAGAATGCTGTAACAAATAAAGCTGCATAGTATAGATAGTTATAGGTAGCTATAGTTGATATATAGTTTGTTATTGAAATAAAACACATTCGTTACAGTCGTTTGCTCTCAAGAGGCAGTATATAAGCCCTTGGAGCCTTTATTTCTCCCAAGTAAATAGAATATGGTTAGGTAGGGTGTCCTATCCCTTACACATAACAGTAAACACATGGTAACCCTGGTAATCGAAGGTATATAAAGGTAATCAAGGTATATAAATGTATATAAAGGTGATCGGTGGTATATAAGGTAATCGAGGTATATACACACACAGACAGACATACATAGGTAAATAGAAAGGGCTTGGTAATTTGAGACTTGAAATATTAGGTCAAAGGTAGTCGCATAGCTAAAAGCGACACTGACCAATCACAGAGCAGGAGGGTGCTGGTACGTGATTGGTCAATGGTTTTTGATAAATGGCCCTGGTGAAGGTATGCACAAAAATAAAACACTTTGCATCTACCCTCTTCCTTTCCCGAAAAAACAAGTCTAGATTCTAGACTTTTAAATGTCTGAAATAGAACCGCCTTGAAAAATCCTTTCAGGGGATATATAGATGTCTATAGTGTATGCAGGCATAAAGCCGTAATTTAGGTTTAAATAAAACTGTTTATTTTTATCCCCCTGAAACATATACGCTTATAGAGTTACAACCCCTTGAGTGACAGGGTTGAAACATAATGTAGTTTTGTAGAGGGTTGTCGTATCTATAGAGATACATATAGCTGTATAGCCCTCCTAGCATAGTTTTACGGTAAATTCACCCCAAGTAGGTAATAGCTTCGTGCCTACAATAGTTTTGTATAGTTTTCGGCATCCCACCCCTACATGGAGGGGGATGAAGGGGTGAATTTGTCTCCGCTGTATGGAGCCTACCGAGGGCTATCCGTAAAGGTACGACAACCCCTACTCACATAGACCTAAGCCTAGATATAGCCTAAAATCTAGAATTAGCATAATGAAAATTAACGTTAATAAACTTCATCATCACACGGTGATTTTTTGGGTGTCGATACGGTATAGTTGCGCCGTACAATAGTAACATAGAAACTTTAAGAAATTTGTAGTCATTTGCAAGATAGTTTGAGCTTATACCTAAATGTAGAATCATATAGTCGCGAATTCCACCCTTCAAATCGCTAAGTGAATAGTGAACAAGTTAAATAGTGTTTTATTGTGACTTTATTGGTAAGCCCTCAATACCTACCCCTATATATTGTGTGAATAACAGCAAGTATAGCAAGTATTCAGCTAAGGGTTGCATCCTCATGGCCCGTAGCTTATAGACGGAGCGTCAACGCGTCTGGATCATTTATACCTAGGTGGGTTGTCACCATACAGTCCACTTTTGAAGAATAGGATAACCTACCCTGGCCACCCTACAGTCCAGTCGATCACGTCCGCCCCGTACATTTTCTGGTCCATCGGAGCCGGATAATTTGAAGATAGCCTGATCCAGCTATTTGGAAGTTGGATTTATAGAACCACGCAGCTACCCTGAAGGCGCAACCCCTATTGTGAAGTCGCACCCCCTTGAAGAAAAAACTACCCTTCAACATTTCAAGACACGAAGGGTGTCCCTAGAAGCTAAATAGAAGTCGGACCTTGAAGAAATCATCCCTTCAAGAAAACTACCCCTAGGCAGATTGATGTTGAAAAATAGTGAAGGAACAACATAGAAGAAATTTAATCAAGCTGAACTTAGAAAATTTCGAACGACTTCACACTTTGAAAATTTTGAGGGGTTCCGACACTTAGAATATTTTTTGAAGATTTTGAACTTGGAAAATTTTTTGAAGAATTTTGAACTTAGAAAATTTTCAACAATCCGGGACTTGGAAAATTTTTTGAAGATTTTTGAACTTGGAAAATTTTCAACAACCTGACACTTAGAAAAGTTTTGATCAAGCGGGACTTGGAATATTTTTGAAGAATTTTGGACTTAGAGAATTTCGATCGACTTCACACATAGAATATTTTGAACAGTCTGGGACTTAGAAAAGTTTCAGTCAATCCGAACTTAGAATATTTTTTGAAGATTGGGGACTTTGAAGAATTTTGAAAATTTTTTGAAAATTTTTTTTTTTGGAAACTTGGATTGAAGTTTCACCTGAGGCTTACCAGTGGACTACCGAATAGTTTTGAAGATTCATTGAAGACTTCAACAATGCCGATCACGAGGTCGCATGGCAAATCATCCGAGGCGTGGACAGTTCCGATACAGGATCCAGCCGAGAGGGTTCCTGCTATCCATCATCAGGTGCCGCCGCGTTCGCCTTCATCGTCTGGGACGGCGCGATCGATGCAGCAGCGCAGTGAAGACGTGTCTCCGCCTGCTGCCGCTGAACAAATAGAACAGATAGAAGCTTCAGCAATAGAACGAGTACCTGCACCATTGCCGACAACAGTACAGAAACAGATGCCATCGACCTCAAGGAAGGGAACCCGCTTTGAGACGACTTCAGATAGTACAATGAAGCCGTCAAATAGAAGAGATAGCCGAGTCTTGCCAATGACTACCCGGGGTGACGCCCGTATAGAACATAGACGTCCGCCGTCGACCATTGACAGGTCACCGCGGTCATATAGAAAATTACAGAAGGCTCGTGAAGACTTATTGAAGATTAAGTTGGAGCTTGCCCAGTTAGCACTTCAGAGAGCCGAACAAGAGTCGGACGAAGAATATTTGGACGATAGAAACTCAAATGAAGAGTACGTGCGTTCCTGGCTGGAAGAGGCGCCTGAACCTGTTCCTGATCAGAGAGAGACCAACGCCGCCGAGGGGGACATCCGTGATAGTCGACAGCAACCGCCCCCCCCCTGTGGACTTCGAACCAATAGTGGACTCTCGTCGAACGCACATAGATCCAGATAGTGCTAAACAGATAGAGCCACCACCTATGAAGAAAATAGAAGACGATAGGAGCGAGGATAATTTACGTCCATTCGTTACGGACCTTACGGCTGCTATAGCATCTTTAGTTGACAAGAAAACAGAACAGCAGTCACAGAATTCCTCCTCGGCGTCGAAGGTCATTATGACTTTACCGAACTTCAGTGGTGCGCATACAGAATGGTTGTCATTTCGAGCCATTTATGAAACAACTCGAAAATATTTCAATGATGTCGAAAATACAGCAAGACTTAGAAGAAGCCTGCATGGACGCGCTTTAGAAACAGTTAGTTCAGAACTCATCGGCCATGCAAGACCAGATGACATCATGAGGGAACTCGAGCTGCAATTCGGCCGACCAGATTCGATAGCACAGGCCGAAACAGATAGATTGCGAGGACTGACACGATGCAGTGAGAATCCAAAGGATATTTGCTCATTCGCAAGCCAAGTGAGGTGCGCTATAGTAACGCTGCGAGCATTGAAGAAGGATCATTACCTGATCAACGCCGAGCTCATGCGAACCTTGACAGAGAAGCTACCGAACTCGATACGTGTACAGTGGTACCGTATATATACAGAAAAGTACCAGTCCTTGCCAGACTTGTCGCTGTTTAGCGAATTCATTACCGAACAAGCTCGATACTGCAGCGCTTTCGCTCCTGCTGAAAACATCAAGACAGAGGGCTCATCCAACCGACGCACACCGCAGCAGAGGACTCACACAACAACAGAGAAGTCAGCAAGCAAGTGCCGACTGTGTGAGAAGGATGGCCATATAGAACGCGATTGCTCGAAGTTCAAGAATAGCAATAGTAACAAGAGATGGGAAATTGCGAAGAATCTAAACCTGTGCTTCCGTTGCCTGAAGCCAAGAAGAGAGCGGCATAAATGCAACGCGAAGAAGTGTGACGTCAAGGGGTGTACAGCCACGCACAGTCGGCTACTTCATTACGACAAGAAGCCTGCTGCGGTGGCAGCCGAAAAGCCCAGACAGACCGAAGTCAAAAAGGAGCCCAAGGAGACAGTCGCCAGCTCAAGATCATCGTCGAACCACGCCTATTTAAAGATCATCCCGGTCCGGGTCATTGGACCGGCGGGAGAGGCATCTACGTTCGCCCTACTCGACGATGGATCGACCGTATCGTTGATCGATGAAGACATCGCCGACCAAGTCGGAGCCGAGGGCAAGATCGACCCACTGAAGATTGGTGCGATCGGTGACACCATGATCGACACTCCTTGTTCGAAAAGAGTCACAGTGACACTCGCGAGTCAGCATAGAAATAGGGTGCCGTTCAGAGCGCGCACCATACCGAAGCTTAATCTCGCGTCACAGACAGTCCGTGAAGAAGATGTCACACATTGCAAACATCTCATCGACTTGAAAGAGCAGCTAGTCTATGATGTTGGCGCGCCCAAGATTTTGATTGGCCAAGACAACTGGCACCTTCTCCTTGCCAGTGAAGTCAGAAGAGGCCCCAGGCACCAGCCAATAGCGTCACTTACAACGCTTGGATGGACGCTACATGGCGCGCACACTAGAATACTCGGTCAGCAGGTGCATTACGTCAGCGCATGCAGAGAAGATAGAGAAAATAGAGACGACAGACTGAACGAGCAACTTCGTGAATTTTTCGCACTCGAGTCCCTAATAGTTAATCCTCGGCGTCCAGATTCTGATCCAGAGAAGCAGGCTGAAGACATCTTGAAAAGACATACCAAACAGTTGACAGATGGGCATATAGAAACAGCTATGTTATGGAAAAATAACAATTTTGAAATGCCCGATAGTTATGGGACAGCACACAAGCGGCTGATCTCTATAGAAAAGAAGCTCGACAAAGATCCGAGTCTTCGAAATAAATATATAGAACAGATGGACTCGCTCCTTTCAAAAGGGTACGCAGAAAAAGCGCCCAAACAGACCACGCCAGGAAGAACCTGGTATCTGCCTCATTTCGACGTCTTCAATCCCATGAAGCCGGAGAAGTTCCGAATAGTACACGACGCCGCAGCTAAATCGAATGGAATGTCGCTGAACGACTTCCTACTCACAGGACCGGACCTGTTACAGTCGCTGCCCGGCGTCATGATGAGGTTTCGTAGACATCCGATAGCCATTTCAGGTGACATTACCGAAATGTTCATGCAGGTCAAAGTACGACCTGAAGATAGAGACGCCCTCCGATATTTGTGGAGAGGCAATAGAAGAGAAGGAGCCCCCGACGAGTATCGAATGACGTCAATCATATTCGGCGCGGCAAGCTCACCGTGCACGGCCATATTCGCGAAGAATTGGAACGCGAACCGGCACATAGAACAGCATCCAGAAGCAGTAGAAGCAATAGTGAAGAACCATTATATGGACGATTATCTGGATAGCTATAGAACAGTTGAAGAAGCGACACACATAGCAACAGCGGTGAAGAAGATACACCAACAGGCTCGTTTCGAAATTAAGAAATGGGTATCGAACGACATCGACGTCATACAAAATATAGAACCGTCGCTTATAGAAACAGAAGTCGTCGACATCGGCGACCATACAGAAAAAATTCTTGGCCTAATATGGAGACCAAGAGCAGATACGCTGGGTTTCAATCTGAGCCTAGCCCGATTACCGAGTGGCGTATTACAGAAGGAAGTGCCCACAAAGAGAGAGGCGCTGAAAATAGTGATGTCGCTATACGACCCACTCGGCCTAGCCTCACCCGTAACGATTCGCGCCAAACAAATACTCCAAGAAGCATGGAGAAGAGGAGTCGACTGGGACCAGCCGTTCGACACAGACTTGGCCACAGCATGGAGAAGTTGGGTTCAACATCTACAGAATCTTGCACAAGTCACAGTACCAAGATGTTACCCAGGATATAGCGACGCCATAGAAACGCAAGTCCACGTTTTCACGGACGCGAGCGAAACTTCGTACGCCGCAGCGGTGTACTGGCGTATCTCTACAGAAGATGGCAAGACTCACGTGAGCCTCGTCATGGCCAAGGCAAAGGTGGCGCCACTCAAGCTCCAATCGATACCCCGACTCGAGCTGCAGGCCGCGGTGATGGGGACCCGCGTCGCTGCAGCTGTCATCCGAGAACACGGAGTCAAGCCGGCCTCCGTGACGTACTGGTCAGACAGCAAAACCGTGCTGACCTGGATCAGAAGAGGAGCTCGAGTTTACAAACCGTTCGTCGCGCACCGCATAGCTGCCATAGAAGAGCATAGTAGAGTCGAAGACTGGCGATGGGTGCCCACTAAGAAAAATATAGCAGACGCAGCCACTCGTGATGTACCACACAACTTTGATTCGAGACACGAGTGGTTTTGTGGCCCCAGCTTCCTGTATGAAGAGTCGACAACATGGCCAATAGAGAAGCCTCCACTAGAGGAACAGACGGGTGAGGAGCGAACCTTAGTCGCTATAGAAAATATAGATAGAAGACTCACAGAAGTCATACCCGATCCAGCAAGATTTTCAAAATGGGAACGACTGTTGAGAGCGACGGCGACAGTACTACGCTTCGTCGCCAAATGTCGGCCGCCCAAAGAAAATACGTTCTATAAAAGAACGAAGAAAAATATAGAAGCGGATCCGGATTGGAGGAAACGTACAAAGACGGCAGTGCCCCCTCCTACAGCATCAGTGACGTCCCCAGTGACGTCAAAATATAGTCAATTAATAGAAGCCGAATACCTCCAACAAGCGGAGAGGTTACTCGTGCAAGCTGTACAGCAACAGATGTTTTCCCGCGAGTTGACAAGTTTGCGAGGAAACGAAGAAATAGATAAGGACAGCGCCCTACGACCGTTGCAAATAGAATTGAAGGATGACGTCATACGCCTCAGAAGTCGTATAGATAGAATCGACAAAATAACAGAAGACGTCAAGCGCCCACCCATATTACATGGCGACCATCGTATAACTCAGCTCTACATAGACTGGACACACCGCAGCTTACAACACAGTGGAACCGAGATGACCATCAATGAAGTCCGACAGCATTACTGGGTCGTCAGAATGAGACCCACAACGAAGATGGTAGTGACACGTTGTTTACCGTGTCGCATTAGGAAGGCGTGCGCACCAGTACCAGCTACAGGCGACCACCCCAGAACGCGTCTAGCTCATCATCAGAGGCCGTTCACATTCACTGGACTCGACTATTTCGGTCCGCTATCCGTTACAGTCGGTCGCCAGCATCAGAAGAGGTACGTGGCTCTATTTACGTGCCTGACCACCAGAGCGGTACACCTGGAAATCGCCGCAAGCCTCAGCGCAGACTCCGCGATACTAGCACTGCGCCGCTTCGCTGCACGCAGAGGATGTCCAACAGAAATACATTCAGACAACGGCACCAACATGCACGGTGCCGACAAAGAGCTCCGAGACGCCTTCAAAGAAGAGGCAAGTCGCCGAGGCATAGTATGGCGCTTCATCACTCCGTCAGCGCCTTTTATGGGTGGCGCATGGGAGCGCCTAGTCCGATGTGTGAAGACAGCATTACAGACTATACTTCACGAAAAACACCCACATGAAGAGGTGTTACACACACTGTTGTGTGAGGCCGAATATACGGTCAACAGTCGACCACTAACCCATGTTTCAGTTCACAGTGACGATGACGAGTCCATCACGCCGAACCACTTCCTCCTGGGTGGTTCAGCCCGGCTGCCGACGCCTGGCGTGTTCACAGAGCACGACATCGACAGCAAGCGCCACTGGCGGCGCTCACAAGCACTCGCCGACCAGTTCTGGCGCCGCTGGGTACGTGAGTACCTACCCGAGCTCCAACACCGGCGGGAGCCCCATAGCCGTGGCCCTAATCTGCAGGTGGGTGATCCCGTACTCATCGCAGACGGCCAGCTGCCTCGCAACACGTGGCCGCGAGGCCGCATAATCGCAGTTTTCCCGGGCGCTGATGGAGAGGTCCGGACAGCTGAGGTGCGCACATCCGGCGGCACCTTAAAGCGTCCAGTGAAGAAACTTGTCCCACTACCAAAGTAAGACAACAGCAGGCGATGCTGCTCCCACAGCTCGCCAACCAACAGATAGATGGGTGACGCTGCCAACACGCGCAGCTCGCCCCCCGTGCGGGCATATCCGGCCCGCTACCAACTTACTTTCAGCGGACAGTGAGAGTGTGATGCTGCCCACCGGCGCAGCTCACCTCCTGCGGACATGTTCGGTCCGCATTCGGCTCGCGTCAAGCGAGCAATAGCCGGCGATGCTGCTCTCACAGCTCGCCAACCAGATAGATGGGTAATGCTTCACAGCTCGCCCCCCGCGGACACATTCGGTCCGCATTCGGCTCGCATCTAGCGGGCAATAGCCGGCGATGCTGCTCTCACAGCTCGCCAACTAATAGATGGGTGGCGCTGCCTACACGCGCAGCTTCCCCCCGCTCCCCGCGGACACATTCGGTCCGCATTCGGCTCGCATCTAGCGGGCAATAGCCGGCGATGCTGCTCTCACAGCTCGCCAACTAATAGATGGGCGACGCTGCCCGCAAGGCGCAGCTCGCCCCACTGCGGGCGTATCCGGCCCGCCACCGCCTTGCTTTGTGCAGGCGACACAGCGGGCGATGCTGCTCTCACAGCTCGCCAACCGATAGATGGGCGACGCTGCCCGCAAGGCGCAGCTCGCCCCACTGCGGGCGTATCCGGCCCGCCGCCGCCTTGCTTTGTGCAGGCGACACAGCAGGCGATGCTGCTCTCACAGCACGCCAACCGATAGATGGGTGACGCTGCCCGCAAGGCGCAGCTCACCCCACCGCGGACATATTCGGTCCGCATTCGGCTCGCATCAAGCGAGCAGTAGCGGGCGATGCTCTCACAGCTCGCCAACCATAGATGGGCGACGCTGCCCGCAAGGCGCAGCTCGCCCCACCGCGGACATATTCGGTCCGCATTCGGCTCGCATCAAGCGAGCAGTAGCCGGCGACGCTCTCACAGCTCGCCAACCATAGATGGGCGACGCTGCCCGCAAGGCGCAGCTCGCCCCACCGCGGACATATTCGGTCCGCATTCGGCTCGCATCAAGCGAGCAGTAGCCGGCGATGCTCCCACAGCTCGCCAACATAGCGAGTGATGCTGCCCACTGGCGCAGCTCACCCCCGCGGACATATTCGGTCCGCATTCGGCTCGCATCAAGCGAGCAGCAGCAGGCGATGCTGCTCACGCAGCTCGCCAACATAGCGGGCGATGCTGCCCACGGGCGCAGCCAGCCCCCATTGCGGGCATATTCGGCCCGCCACCGCCTTGCTTTGAGCAGGCGATACAGCAGGCAATGCTGCCTACACAGCTTGCCACCGCAGCAGGCGATGCTGCGCGCACTCGCAGCTCGCACAGACAGCGGGCCATCCGGCCCACAGCTCGCTCATTTGCGAGAACCTACGCAACAGCCTTGCGACTGCAGGCGACCCACAGCAGGGAAGCGGCAGACCGGCGACTGCACAGCTGCGTCGAGCACCGGCATCGAGCACCGGCGCCGCGCAGCGGGCGACGTGGCTACAGGCGTCGCTCACCGGGTTTCTGCAGCGCCGCGACGTCATCGCACCGAGTCATCGCTGCACTGCACGGCGGGAGAGATGTTCGCGACGATGCGTCTTAGCTACATAGTATAGGTAGTTATAGGTAGCTATAGTAGTACATAGAATGTTGCAAATAAATAAAACCGCGACTACATAGTATAGGTAGTTATAGGTAGTTAGTTAGCACATAGAATGCTGTAACAAATAAAGCTGCATAGTATAGATAGTTATAGGTAGCTATAGTTGATATATAGTTTGTTATTGAAATAAAACACATTCGTTACAGTCGTTTGCTCTCAAGAGGCAGTATATAAGCCCTTGGAGCCTTTATTTCTCCCAAGTAAATAGAATATGGTTAGGTAGGGTGTCCTATCCCTTACACATAACAGTAAACACATGGTAACCCTGGTAATCGAAGGTATATAAAGGTAATCAAGGTATATAAATGTATATAAAGGTGATCGGTGGTATATAAGGTAATCGAGGTATATACACACACAGACAGACATACATAGGTAAATAGAAAGGGCTTGGTAATTTGAGACTTGAAATATTAGGTCAAAGGTAGTCGCATAGCTAAAAGCGACACTGACCAATCACAGAGCAGGAGGGTGCTGGTACGTGATTGGTCAATGGTTTTTGATAAATGGCCCTGGTGAAGGTATGCACAAAAATAAAACACTTTGCATCTACCCTCTTCCTTTCCCGAAAAAACAAGTCTAGATTCTAGACTTTTAAATGTCTGAAATAGAACCGCCTTGAAAAATCCTTTCAGGGGATATATAGATGTCTATAGTGTATGCAGGCATAAAGCCGTAATTTAGGTTTAAATAAAACTGTTTATTTTTATCCCCCTGAAACATATACGCTTATAGAGTTACAACCCCTTGAGTGACAGGGTTGAAACATAATGTAGTTTTGTAGAGGGTTGTCGTATCTATAGAGATACATATAGCTGTATAGCCCTCCTAGCATAGTTTTACGGTAAATTCACCCCAAGTAGGTAATAGCTTCGTGCCTACAATAGTTTTGTATAGTTTTCGGCATCCCACCCCTACATGGAGGGGGATGAAGGGGTGAATTTGTCTCCGCTGTATGGAGCCTACCGAGGGCTATCCGTAAAGGTACGACAACCCCTACTCACATAGACCTAAGCCTAGATATAGCCTAAAATCTAGAATTAGCATAATGAAAATTAACGTTAATAAACTTCATCATCACACGGTGATTTTTTGGGTGTCGATACGGTATAGTTGCGCCGTACAATAGTAACATAGAAACTTTAAGAAATTTGTAGTCATTTGCAAGATAGTTTGAGCTTATACCTAAATGTAGAATCATATAGTCGCGAATTCCACCCTTCAAATCGCTAAGTGAATAGTGAACAAGTTAAATAGTGTTTTATTGTGACTTTATTGGTAAGCCCTCAATACCTACCCCTATATATTGTGTGAATAACAGCAAGTATAGCAAGTATTCAGCTAAGGGTTGCATCCTCATGGCCCGTAGCTTATAGACGGAGCGTCAACGCGTCTGGATCATTTATACCTAGGTGGGTTGTCACCATACAGTCCACTTTTGAAGAATAGGATAACCTACCCTGGCCACCCTACAGTCCAGTCGATCACGTCCGCCCCGTACAGCATGGGCAGTTCCATTTGTGAAGGCTGTGATAAGAGGGCGTGCGTTTGAAAATGATCTTTCTTATTAGGGGAAATGTCTACTAGTTGAACTGAATCAAAACAGGGGTTCTCTCTAAAAAACCAGTCATGAACGTGTCTTTACAAACTGACAGATGGACGGATAACGAATTTTTTAAATTTGGACCCCTTGAATAGTACCTACTCTGGTATGCTAGATTTTTTTTTCTGAGGCTTGATACAAGTTCTGATGAAGAAGATGTCAGTCTTCCCTTGCTTGTTGATGCAGAATTAATCACCGAGCTGCTCACCGGACACGGCTGTGTCGGGAGGTACCTGTTCCGATTCAGCGGGAGGAAACGTCCGGGTGTCAACACTGTGGCCACGCACACGGCGGAGTAATGCCGTATCCGGAGGCATGGAAAGCGGTCATCTCCTTCTGCAAAGCAGTAATTCTAGCGAAGGAGACGGCAGAACGCGTGCGGGAAAGGGAAATCTCACGCCCCAGCCACTGCAAATTCTCGGCCACCGTAAGCGCGAGCCTGCGGATGGTGAGTTATGGTGGCTCGACATCCGATAGCAACCCGGCTCGGGTCAACATTGCGTCGTGTTTCACGCGCGCCTCAAAGAGATGTCAGCAAAGAAGATGGGGGCCCCATAGGGTCAGTGCCTGCTAGGGTTGCGAAATTTGTTCGAAAGAGTCACCGCGGTCCTGGGCCGAAAAGGGAATTTAAAAGATCACGGGTGTGTTTAAGGTGAAGTCAGTAAGAGTCTTCTCACACCTTTCCACTCCACCCAGAGTGGGAGGAACCATTTGATGATTTCCCATGCAGAAAAAACAAGGAGTAATCACCATACTACAAAAACACATTACATAACACTTATTTACTCAGAAAAGACATGAGAAATACTCCTCCAAATACAGTAAATTAAAAATAACAACACTTGTCCCGTACGCCTCAACTTTTAATGACACAACTACTAATACCCTAGAAATAATGTTTACATTCAAGCAAGACTACAAAATCTGTACTTAAACTTAAATTAAAAACTTCCACTCGTTTTTGCCGGACCGGGCCGTTCGAAGTTAGAGAACTTAGTTCTTCCCCGGTATTGGAAAACACGTCAAACACTTATGTTCAGGTTTTTTTTGTTTTACCTTCGTGAAGTTTTGCATTTGCCTCGATGGCACTCTATTGGCTCTAACTTTATATCTGGGTTTTACGTATATTTATAGTTAATTAGTTTTAAATAGCTTTGCGCAACTAACGGCCGAACCCAATAACCTATCTATCACATACTGGAGATAGAACAATATAAAAATTATATAGGTTTTCTGTTGTTTCATTTGTTTTTCTATCTCCAGTATGTGATAGATCGGTTATTGGGTTCGGCCGTAAGTCATTCGCCAGATAACTAATCTCACCGAAATTGAGCGTAAAAACAGCATGCTGAAGTGGAAGTGGACCGCCATGTCTGTAGATGGGCAGACGGTTGATGGAGCAGACAGGTGTTAAAGTGGAGATAGCGTATGGAGAAACGTAGTGTGGGACGCTCTGTGGTACAATTAGATCTACTATTTGAAGAAGGTGGTTGCAGCGGATTAGTGCAGACTGGTCAAGACCAGGATAGGTGGCGCCCTTTAGGGGAAGTTCAGCAGTGGACGGAAATTGGCTGAGAGAAGAAGAATCTATGCGCCCGCGGCTCTGTTTCAGAGCAAGGTTTATATGTTGCAGTAAGAAGAGTACATAATAGCATAAGCATAATTAGCCTTTTAATATTCCTACTACTGGGACACAGGCCTCCTCTCTGGGAGAGGGAATGGGCCGTGGCTGTGGGTGGTAATCCACCTCGTGGGCCCAGTGCGGGTTGGTCCAGTGTTGGTTGTCTTCGAATTTTTGGTTCTAGGAACATGCCGTTTTGAGAGCAGTGGTGATGAAATTAATTAATTACACAAAGCAATGTGGCTGGCAGGGTTTGAAACCGCGACCAATCGGCCACCACTGCCCCATTACAATCATACAATGAAGAGTACGTTGTTATTTATTTCTGACACATATAAAAAAAATGGTTGAGATTACTCATCATGGTGTACCATAATTTTATTAATTGCTTTATTTTATTCCAATTGATTTGAAGTTGGCGTAAAAGCCTAATGTCTTCTTCCTCAAAAATTCCCTATGAGACTTCAGTTAGCAAGTTACCTCCTTTTCTGGCCTTATAATCTAACACACAGTCCTTTAATCGATTCTTTGGTTTCCCTCTCTCTTATAGCCATTTTATTTCTCATGACCACTGATTTCTATATAAAGTTTCTGTTACCGGTGTCATTTTTAGATTTTACCTACTTTTCATTCTTTCAGAAATAATCATTTCTTATTCTTTCAATTTGTGTTCACCACACCTTACTATTCTCATTTAAAATCTATAAATGGCTCTTGAAATAATGAAAAACATTGTTTTATGAAGAGGGCTTTTGGCCAAAGATTTGTAATTTATTTGTTTTTTTTGTAACGAATAAACTAAAAAATTACTGGACCGATTTCAAAAATTCTTTCTCGATTAGTATGATACATTAGGCCGCAAGCAAGCAATAAAACTGTCCAAAAAAGGATAAAGGCACCTTTGAATGACAAGGTCATAACATGTTTCTGTTGGCTATCAGTGTACAATCGTTAAAAATAATACTAATTTGTCATAATAATATGAAATAGTAAAATAAAATATAATATACTAATAAATATCAAATAGTTAAAAA
This sequence comes from Hecatera dysodea, assembly GCA_905332915.2. Taxonomy (NCBI): domain Eukaryota; kingdom Metazoa; phylum Arthropoda; class Insecta; order Lepidoptera; family Noctuidae; genus Hecatera; species Hecatera dysodea. The sequence goes on along the minus strand of HG995298.1, from coordinate 2,797,367 downwards.
AGGAGTGGAAAAATTTGAGTGATAACTAATGCTCCTTCAGCATTTTTTTAAACGCTGGTGTCGTTTGAGTACGCTTCACTTCTAAGGGCATTCCATAAACCCCCACCGAATGTGTCTCCACGTTGTCGTCGTGGTGGGGCTTGAGCGTCCCAATGATCTTGCGAGCTTTCCCGGTAGAGCCACTCATGGTCGAAGGTCGAAGGTCGCAAGTGAGGGATCAGACCAAGAGAGACACACGCTTGCTCGCTGCTCTCTGGTACGCGTCTGATCATCAGACGTGACTGAGAGAGCAGCGAGCAGGTGGAGAGGTGAGGTTGGGAGAGAGGGCCCTGAGAAGGGGCGGAGCGAAAAGGGACCACACCCTTAAAAGGAACAAAAATGAAAAAAGACGCTTGCAAAATGAGTCCCCAGGTGGGTCCCGACTGCTCAGCGGTCGGGGAATCCCACCCCGCTTCGGCGGGCTGCCCTCCGTACTCTGGGGTGGGCACCAAACGTCTTCCGCTTGCCAGTGGCAACAAGAGCCGAGGAGGCTCCAATTCGTCGTCGTCATCCGGATCCGCCTCCTTTAAGGAGCTGATGGCGCACGAATTCGCAGAGGAGGGTTCGCCTGAGCGCCGGGGTGGCGTGGAGTTGGATTCCGGCTCCGCGCTAGACCTAGTAACGGTCAGCTCGGCGGGCTCGGGAGATGAAAGAGGGGGGGCTGCTGCGGAGAACGTAAAGTTCTTCCGCAAGCGGCCCAGACGGGAGGATGACAGCGGGTCGTCCTCCGAGGGCGAATTTGCCTCCGCCCGCAAAATCCCCACCGCTAGGCGGGGCAGGGGCTGTGAGGCAGGAAGGGGGCTTGCACCCTCTACCCGGGAGGTGGAGCGTCGGGCCGAGAGGTTGGTGGAGGAGGGGCGTCGCCCTGGAGAGAGCGGTCGCAGGGCTCCCTCTACTCGTCCGCCTCCTCTCGACTCTGACGACTTGGAGTCCCCGGGAGAGGTACCTCCCGCTGTTGAGGACCAGAGGGCCCAGTTTGCGGAGGTCGTGGAGGCCGCGATCCGCGCTGTGGCCTTCAAGAGGAAGCAGTCCTCGAAGCGGGAGGCCATCAGTGCGGCCAAAGCCTCCATACTGGCGGCAGCGGCGGCCAACGCTGGCGGGACTGCCTCAGACGAGGCGTCGGAGTTGCGGGCGGAGGTCGCCCGCCTCGCGGTTCTTACGGAGCGACTCGTTCAGGAGAATGAGTCGCTCCGGAGGGACCTGGCGGGGATGGTCAGAGCGGCCTCCGTGGAGCCGCGAGGGGGACTGAGTCCGGCAGCGCCGGAGGGGGGCCAAGTGCTGAGCCAGGTGCGGGACCTGGTACGGCAGGAGCTGGCTCCCTTCCGGAGGCAGTTCTCCGTGCTGGAGGACATGGTCCAGCGTCCCCCAACAGCGGCAACAGCGGCGACTCAGAGGGCCCCGGGCCAGCAGCAGAAGGCGGCTTCGTACGAGGCCGCCGCGGCTGCCAGCCCGGGAACGTCCGGCAAGGCGAAGGCAAAGGCCAAGGGCGGAGCAGCGCCAGCGCCTGTGGCGCCGGCGGCTGCGACGCCGGCGACGACCAAGTCGGCCCCGGCGAAAAGGGGTGGGAGGAAGGCTCGGGGAGGAGCTGCTAAGGCTGCGGCGCCAGTGGTGCCGCAGTCGCCCCCACCCCCACCCTCGGACCCTCCTGCGGCCGGGGCCGAGTGGCAGGTTGCTGGCCAGAAGCGGAGGGCCAAAGAGGCGGCCAGGAGGAAGGCGAGGAAGCAGCGGCGTAAGGCCAACGCTATTGCGGCGAGGCTTCGCGCCCCGAAATCCGCGGCTGTAGTGCTCACACTGCAGCCGGAAGCGGAACAGAGGGGCGTGACGTATCTCGCCGTACTGAAGCGGGCGAAGGAGGCGGTGAGCCTCCAAGAGCTGGGCATCAGCGGGGGCATCGGGGTCAGGAGGACCCTAACCGGTGCCCGCAAGCTCGAGCTCGCCGGAGCGGAGAGTGGCCCGTTCGCGGACGCCTTGGCCGAAAAGCTGAGGGCGGTCTTACCCGCGGACGAGGTCCGGGTGTCCAGGCCGACTAAGCGCATCGACATGCGCATAGTGGGCCTGGATGACTCCGTTACGGAGGAGGAAGTTGTGGCCGCCGTCGCCAGGACTGGGGGGTGCTCTGCCGAGCTCGTCAAGGCGGGCACCCTCCGGCCTGACAACACGGGCATGCAAACCCTTGTGGTGAGCTGCCCCGTGACGGCGGCCAGAACTGTCTCGGAGGGCCGAAGGCTCTTGGTGGGATGGGTGTCTGCGCGGGTAAAACTGCTGGAACCCAGGCCTCTGAGGTGCTACCGCTGCCATGTGGGCAACCACACGGGAGCTATGTGCCCCTCGGAGGTGGACCGCAGCGGTCTTTGTTTCCGCTGTGGTCAGCCCGGTCATGGGGCCGGCTCATGTGAGGCCACGCCGCACTGCAGTGCATGTGCGGCTGCTGGCAAGCCGGCCGAGCACTGGGCTGGGGGAAGGGCCTGCGCGCCATCCGCCCCGACCAAGGGCAAGAGGTCTGCCGCCGCCGCCGCCTCTGCCGCCGCCGCGGCTTCCATCGCCGCTTCTGCCGCTTCTGCTGCGGGTGCTGCGACTCCCAACGCTCGGGAGGGTGCTGAGATGGAGTGCCAGTAATGATCCCATTTCGGCCTCCTCCAGAGACAAGTCGGCCGCTGTGCTATTGCGCAGTGGCTGATGCCTGGGGACGGTGAGCGTGGGTGGCTCGCCGTCCGACACCAGGTTGAGTCGACGACGCGTTGTGTTCCACGCGCGCCGAAGGAGCCGTCAGCACCAAGGACGGGACCCCATAGGGTCGGTGCCTGCTAGGGTTGCGGAATTTGTTCGAAAGAGTTACCGCGGCCCTGGAACGCATAGGGCACAAGAAGGATCACGGGTGGGTTTTAGTCAGTAAAAGTCTGACACTCCTTACCGCCCCACCCAGGGCGGGAGGGGTCATTTGATGATTTCACCAAATACATATACGCTAAACGGCATTTCATACATATTTTCAAGTCGTTATTTTCCGAAATGACTGAACAGTTATTCTTCACACATCTAGTTATCATTTTTTAAATAAGACATTTTTTTAATGTTATTAACTAACTTTTTAGACCTATGTATCCTGCTTATATGTGTGAAGTTAAAAAAAGAAATAGTAATAGAAAATAGTGTCTTGAAAATTTGTATGAAATGCCATACGGCGTACACGCTCCTAAACAGATTGTACAACGTTTATAGCAGCATCATGTTCTATCTGAAAGCATTTTGTAAGTAGGTACATAAAATTATTTACAAAGAACATATTAGTTCAATATTCAATTATGAAAATGATATAACATTTATTGAACAAAAACCAAAAGCGAATGTATGCTAATAGATTTAAAAGGTTCGAAGCGAATAAATTTATTTTAGTGGTAAGTACATCAACATTGTGGCCTTGTGCTATTGGAATACTTAATGAAAATGTATTCAGGACTGTGTTATATAATATACTGGATGATTGGTTGGTAATAAATGTTATATTTCTTTCTTTTCGTTTTCCTTTCAACTAATTTAATGGGAACATTATGTACTTATTATTATTTATTTGTATTAAGTTTTTGTACCTAATCTGTTGTTAACTTGAAGCTGGCGTTCTACAAATATGTTTTGGTAATTAGTTATCGTGCCTAAATAAATGAAGTACATTGTGGCGGTAAAATAAATACTATTTTGTTTAATCTAGTGCGTTCCACGCAGGGCCAAAGGCTATTACGTGTAATTGTACGAGTATCAGCGAACACGATAGATGACCTGTCAAAATATAAAAAAAATGAATGAATCACGTAGTGACATTTCAATAAGGTTTATTTTAGGCACGGTTGGCGCAGTAGTTGAGCGATTGGCTGCCGCGTCGCCTGCCACTGGTTCGATTCCCGCACAGAACAAATATTTGTATGGCCTACAGATAGTTGTTCCGGGTCTGGCTGTTTATGTATGTAAGTTTATATGTTTGTAAACGCACCCACGACACAGGAGAAATTCCTAGTGTGGGGCAACGTTTTTCTAAAAAATAATATATATTGTTTTATTCATTTTGAACGTCACAAAATGTTACTTATCCAGAGCATCTTGATTTTTTATTACAATTTTTATTTTTCTAAATAGTGACCTACTCGGAGACAGCAACAAATTATTTATAAAAATGATAACTTTTTAAAATCATTTTACCTTCAAGGAAACTCAAATTCGCAATAAAAAAAACAATGACGAACCTCACTGAACGACATAAATAAAGCGCCCTTAATCTAAAATTAAAAATGGAATCTCCGAAAAAAGTTTCAACCAGAAAAGCAATGTTTAAGCTCTTAAAACTTTTTGCATTAAAACGGTTTTATTATTCGGAAAAAAAAGTAAAGTTTGACCGTTTAAAATGTATTATAAATGCAGGCCGCGTTTTGCGCGCGTGTTTCAATTATAACATTGTAGGAATTAAATGTACGTTGTAAACAATGTATGAGATAAAGGTGGTATCAGTGACGTGGGGCTGGAATATTATACTGTGGGGGTGTTGATTTTTTTGAGTAGCATTCGGTGTTATTTGTTTTTTGGTGCTGAAGTTGATGTTATTGGGGCGAAAAGATAATAAATTTGTCGGGTTGTGTATTCTATAAATAGTCCTCATTATATAGGGCCCCCTTCACATTTAAGAGTAATATAAATGAAATCATGGCATAAACATAATCAGTCTTTTTAATGTGCCCAATGCTGGGACATAGGCCACCTCTTTAGGAGAGGGAATGGGCCGTAATCCACTACGCGGGCCCAGTGCCGGTTGGTGAAAGTCACATGTCTTTCATTTGTTGACTCTAGGAAATTTCCCGGTTTCCTCACGATGTTTTCCTTCACCGTTTTGATGGCAGTAGTGATGATATAAATTACACAAAGTAACGCGCTTGGCTGGGTTTGAACCCGCGACCTAGAATCCGTAAGTCGGGGCCGTTACCACTCGGCCACCACTGGTCCCCCTCGTAATTATAGGATCGAGGCTATATTTCCAATTTTCAACTTTATAATACTACAGCATAAACTTGGACAAATATAATATCCTTGACATTGGACATCCAAGAGAGAACTCTAATAAAACTTAGATCTCTGAAAATTGTCATCCTGAAAGTGGCGTAAAAACCAGTCAAACGAATAAACTGGCCAAGCATAATTCAAACCCATGCATGAAGTGTTCCGTACTATCGCCATTATTATTAGTTATCCACTATCATGCCGTTAACGGCATCGTGCAAAACCTTTCCAAAAAATACGTCTCTCATATGATGACCTCTTTTAATATGTTAATATTATTTATAGTTTTTAGAGAATATAGCAGCACAGACTCTGTCAGCATTTGTGTGTACCGGTTGTCATTATTAAATGGATTAAGACATAAAACCGATCTAACAATGCCGTCAAAAAATCAAAAACACGTTTCTACTAGAGGAGCCCATTTAATTTCAACAGAAATACATACTCTGGGAAAATTTCTACCTACTGTCTACCTATTACGATTCATGAGATACAGCCCGCTGCCAAACAGACGAACGGAGAGACAGCATAGGCTTACTAATAGGGTGTTGCAGAATTTGTTCGAAAGAGTCACCGCGGCCCTGGAACGCTAAGGGCACAAGAAGGATCACGGGTGGGTTTTAGTCAGTAAGAGTCTGACAGTCCCTTCCACTCCGCCTAGAGCGGGAGAAGACATTTGATGATTTCCCATCCAAAAAAAAGGCTTAATAATAGGGTCGCGTCAGTAATTCTTCGGGTAACCCTAAAATTGTCATTTAGTGCCGTTTTAGGTGATTGAATTTTGATATTATTATTAGACGCTCCATACAATGGGTGTTAGTAGACGGATGGCATTGCCAAAGCCGGCCCAGATACAGGCGGCGAGACTTAAAACAAAATTCAATCTCTGAAAAGACTTAAGGTCGCATAATAATAGTCATAATGCAATGGGATAATTGGACACACAAAAGTAGAGGCTAATCTATCATCCGAACATAATCATTATTCTTTCCAGATCTATTTTTACTCAATCAGCAAAAGTTCATCACAAAGCTGTATACACTTTCAACATAGTCCCAAAACCGCATCACTTACATAACAACAAATACGGTATAAATTCCCGGACGCTTTTTTACCGTTTTTCCGCATCTAGTTAACGCTGCACGAGCGAACACGCGGGCGTGCGTTAGTTTCTCACGAAATATCGACGGTGACGCCCGTCATGACGGCTTAGCACGACAAATTGGTAAATGATTGATATTTCCTCCTCTGACGGTGACTAGTACTTTTGCCTTGTTTTATTACGTTCAGCGACGGTTTTCTGGAAGTTCCACTAGAGTGTAGAGATGTGGCGTGGCATTGGCGTCAGGAAAATTGAGTGTATTTCGTGAAATTCATACCTGTATGTGAGAAAACATGTTTTTTTTTACCACAAAATAAAGAGGAAGGAATTGTTTACATATTATTATTACGTGTTAAAGAGTTGAGAGCAGTCGTGGCCGAGTGGTAACGGTCCCGACTTACGAATTGTAGGTAGCAGGTTCAAACCCAGCCAGGCGCATTTATTTCATCGCCACTGCTTTCAAAACTCTCCTAGAGAGGAGGCCTGTGTTCCAGCAGTGGGAACATTAAAAGGCTGATTATGCTATGCTTATGCTATGCGTTAACGAGTTTTTACCCATATATATTTCAAAACAGTATTTTTCCTTAGCACAGTAAGGAGGATTGAAATTATGTTAAGAGATCTTACCTACTGCAACGAGCCAAAGGGATCAGGCATCTTTATAGTCGGAAGGAGAACTTTAAATATAATACATTAGAACACTTCAAGTTTTTACAAATGAGGAGTCTATACCTAAGACGTTTTTAGAGAATGCACTTCCATAACGTAGAATAACAAAGTCCAAAGCTATATTCAACAACAAATAATAATTAAAAACGGGAAAAATGATTGTCAATTCAGTTGAAAACACTAAACGGTTTCAACAACTAAATCTCTTAGAGCCAAATGGGTAGTTCCATCCACTAGAAAATTAATAACATCGCACAGCACTGGGGCAGAGTCCGCTAAGCGGCGTGATAATGGCAATATCCCCGTAGGAACGTTTTGTTCCCGGGCAGAATGTTCTGTATGGCTAACGGAATACCAGGCAAGCTAGTGCGAAATGCTATTCAGTGCAGTATCCCCGACTCTTCATGGCGAGCATATTTCATGTTCCGATTATTGAAGTTACGTAATCATAACATAATCAGTCTTTTACTGTTACCACTGCTGGGACACAAGCCTCCTCTTTAGGAGAGGGAATGGGCCATAATCCACCACGCGGGCCCAGTGCGAGTTGGTGAATGTCACATGTCTTCGAATTTTTGGTTCTAGAACATGCCGGTTTCGTCACGATGTTTTCCTTCACCGTTTTGAGAGCAGTGGTGAAGAAATTTATTACATAAAGTAATGCGCCTGGCTGGGTTTGAACCCGCGACCTACAATTCGTAAATTGGGGCCGTTACCACTCGGCCACCACTGCTCTTTGAAGTTACGGGTCTTTATTTTTTAAAGATTTGTGTGTTGCAAATTGTAAGAACGGGACCCTTAGGCGTCGTCTTAATTCAAAGCGTACGTTGCGCGAATACGCGATTGGTGCGTTTATTTGTACGGTTGAACCGGATGGGGCCCCCTGTCGGCACGATAATGGCAGTATCCCCGTAGGAACGTTTTGTTCCCGGTTCTGTATGCTTAGCGGAATACACAGGCTACAGGCTTGTCTGGTATTCCGTTTGCCAGCATATCTGACTAGATATGCAGTTCGGTGCAGTATCCACGTGGCGAGCATATTTCATGCATAGATGATTGAAGTTACTTATTCTTTTAGGGTTCTGAACGTCGACGAAAAAAACCGGAATCCTTATCCCCACTCGTGTGTCTGTTTATCTGTCCGTCTATTACAGCCAAATTACTCCAACTCTACTGGAATGATACACATAACGACAAACAAGTTCATCATCATCTGCCTAGCCTTTTCCCAACTATATTGGGGTCAGCTCCCAGATAAGCCGGATTCAGCTGAATACCAGTATTTCAAAACGACAAACAAGTTCAACTTCTGAAATAAATTAAGGGGGGGTGAATTTTCAAATAAAAGTACTTATTGGTTTGACATATTGTATACGTTTTGCTCGTCAAATTACCGCTATAAAATGGCTGTGTGGAGACACGTTCGTTCATTGAGTTATTAGTGGCAAGACGCTTTGCGAAAGTGGCGCCATACAATTTCGTCTTATCTGTTCGTTAGGACGAAGACGCTAGCAAGTGGTATATTTAGTACCTATTCTTGGGCTACTTACCGACTTATAGAAATATGTTATTCACTATAATTCATAATCATAATCAGCCTTTTAATGTTCCCACTGCTGGGACACAGGCCTCCTCTCTAGGAGAGGGAATGGGCCGTAATTCACCACGCGGGCCCAGTGCGGGTTGGTGAATGTCACATGTCATCGAATTTTTGGTTCTAGGACATGCCGGTTTCCTCACGATGTTTTCCTTCACTGTTTTGAGAGCAGTGGTGGTGAGATTAATTGAATTTAATTACACAAAGTAATGCGCCTGGCTGGTTTTGAACCCGCGACTTACTATTCGTGAGTCAGAGCCGTTACCACTCGACCACCACTGCTCCCTACTCGGCCACCACTGCTCCTCACGCACTCACTATAATTGATCATGTTAAAAGTAATGAATAAATAGAATACGCCCTGTCTAGTCTTCGTCTATACTCTCTGGGCCGCTGCGCCGCGCTCGCGTGATCTCATTCCGTGTCTAGAGATCATTACACTTAATTCCCACTGTAATTAGACAAGCTACCCTTCATTTCATTTGGATTTACTCAACTAAACTTAACGACTAGTTCGGTTCAGCACGTAATATAGAGATTTTATTCTAATTGCTCTTCTGTTTGTTCGTAAAAGAGATTTGCTCATGTTCTGGGAATGGAATAGATATAAGTGGGAATTATATATTTGCGAATGTTAGCGAGTGGCTTCGTGATTTTGAACTAGTTTTTTTATTTTATTTTTATTCCAGAATGAGGTTTATTTATTAATAATAATATCCTAATTTATTTAATATAACTAACTATTAACTATATATATGATTAAATAAAAAACTTTTAACTAACTAAAACTAAAAATAGTCGAAAGATGACGTCGAAAAATTCCTCCGCAACGCTGGCAACTGGCAATGTACCCAAAAGGCCTTGCCCAAGCCTTTGCCCAAGGTAAAAGCCAGTCCTGCGAGCTACGGGTGGCTCCCGGTCCGATAGCAACCAGGCCCGGGTCGACACACAAGAAGGATCACGTGTGGGTTTTAGTCAGTAAGAGTCTGACTCCCTTCCGTAATTTGATGATTTCCCATCCAGAAAAAATAAGGTTGCCCGTCTGAGTTGTGTTTTGTGACTGAAGAAGCTGGAAAAGGGCGGGGCGCGCGCGAGCGCAGGCGAAACAAAAGCGGAGGAAGTCCCTAAGTCCCTGTGAACGGAAATGTATATCAGGTTAATCATAAACCCAAAACTAGTTCAGGTTTTTTATCTAAAATCTGGATTCTTACAGGTTTATGATGAAATTGAGTTTATAATGTGTCATCTTCCGGTTTTTGATCAAAAACCTAATTTTATGAAACACCTGCGACATATACACAGTTTAAAATATATTTTTTCTAATCTAGCGGGCGTTAACAGTTGCGCCACAGTTATTTACTTTTGCAGTTATCATCGTTTAATTATTTTTATAATTGTAATCTGTTTTTTGTTCCAAAATTTTTAAGCATTGCATAGCTTCTATCGCGGACCTTCAGCGTGGCAACCGAATCTAGAAATTCCGTAACGAAAATAACCTAACACTGCTACATCATTCGATTAGGCCCCGCCTTTTTAAAATGGTCGCTTCGTTACTGAGCTATTATGTCGCCGTCACCGAGCCGACTCGAACGTCTGCGTTCGGAAACAATCGGTGGGACAAAGTTAAGTGAAACGTATGTGATTTACATAGGTACAGTAACCCAGGTGAACGAATCGAGACCATATCACAATGACGCAGAGTACTAAATATATAATTGCATAAGTTGATAAACAATGCTATGCAATAGCTTTACCGCGGCAGTCCCCGAGTGCCACATGTATTTTTTTTTTAATTTGAATCGAATTGGAAACTGTAAATAACTATGGAAGTAACTCAAGAATAATTAATGCGTAAGTTACAGTATTTTGATAGTTTGGTATCTTTGCCACGTTTGATTAAACTTCCTACACCTGATCAACGTCACAGAAGAACGGAACAGATCACTTTCAAGAAGTTTAATTAAGACAAAGTCTCAAGAGACGATGATGAGTTAATTTCAACGAAACAGAACATTAAAACTTACCTGGTTATTGCCGTCCTTGTCACTCATCTTACCCACTAAGTACTCTTCGTGCATTTTCGTGTTCTGAAGTGCATCTTCCGAATTCAAGCACCGTAGCCTTCCGTCAATCCACTTTTACGAGACCTCTGTAACCATAAAATTTTAAAAAGTAAGCACAAGAAAATACAGCTATAATATATATATATATTCCTTGTAACGTTTAAAGTGTACGATGATAATAGCCTGAAAGAATAAAGATCAAAATGAGAATTTTAAAATTTACCCATGGTCCTTTATCCGCGCCCCGGCGATCAAATACGGTGGAAATTTTCCGTTCATCGTTTCGATAGCCAGTATTATCTTTTATGTACCCAGTGATCGTTAGAGGGAACTATTAAAGCGAAGTGTCACAGTTTAAAATACGAATAATGGTGAATGAAAAAGTGAACGTTTTTGGGATCGAAAGATAAATGTTTCAATCGAGTTTTTAGGTGCTCCGGAACGGTGAAGCGGTGGAGCCGTTTGCTATGATTGTAATAGGCTTTTGTGTTTTCAAGGGTTTGTTTAATATTTTATGGTGAGCCATAGAGATGGAATTTTATGATTAAAATGGGGTGGAAAGCTGGGTAAATTGGAATGAGTTGTAACTGAATATTTTGTTCTATTTTAGCATGGGTGTATTTGCTTACGTGATAGTGTTTATTTTATGTAAGCTTTTGTTTAATTTTATGTTAAGAGAAATATTGACTCATCTGATTGAAAAGTTATTTTTAATAAATCTGATCTTCTATAAACATGAGGAGCTCGTGACTAAATAATAATTATCGATGAGACCGTTCTTCATGGTTAAACAACTCTCGTCGAGGTCAACCCGCGGATGGGTGACCATTCATAAGAGCAATCTGCATTTGCAATACAATAACGATATAGTAAACGATGTACTCGTAGTAAGTACAAAATTTCTAGGGCTAGAAAAAGACAAAAAAACTCAGCTGAAAACAACACATAGCGACACTTTGCAAGAAACTAAGTACATCCACTTACATAGTTAGTCATCTATCGTAAACCTAGACGCACTCTGTCTGCATACAATGGTTTGATCGAATGCCACTTACGATGCGGCGTTATTTTTTAGTACAACTCCACCGAAAGATAAACTTCATTCAAAGCACAGAAAAGATGCAAACGGTCCTTTTTAAAACTGCGAACTACTGATAGCAGCGTGCCATATTTGAAATATAATACAATATTAACTTTACCATGCATAAGTATAATAATATACATATTTTAGAAATAGCAGTGTTTATATCTAAAGTTGGACCCTAATAATTTTGAGCACTAAGCTGAAGTATTTCCACGAAATAAGCGTGATAACAGTAGGCTATGTCTCTCTAGTGCGAGAACGACTTGCACAAATTTCTTGATTTCACCCGCGTAGTTTCTGTTCCCGTGGGAATATTAGGATAAAATATAGCCTACGTTACTCGGTGATAATTTAGCTTTCTACTGGTGAAAAGGTGGTTACAATCAGTCCAGTAGTTTCGGAGCCTATTCAATACAAACAATCATATCTTTCTTATTTATGATATTAGTATAGAATACCGAGTTGCAAAGAATTAAATTTGACTTTATTGAAAAAATTAAAAAACTCCCTAACTTTTTAGTATACAAAGCGTGACGGAAATTTTAATGGAGAAAATTCTGGTATCCGAGCCCATCACTGTAAAAAAGCTAGGCAGACTGGCCCCTATAAAATCGGTATTATTTTTCTTTTTCAAAAATTACAAGAAAATATTCAGCATTAAATCCAGCGATAAACATCTAAATAGCAACTTAAGTACAATCTCAGTAATAATTTAAGTCATCTCCCAAATAATAATAATAATAATAATAATTTATTTCTAAGTACATGGTACATTGAGATCTTATACATATTACCGCTGTTTCACACATACTACCATAGCTGGTGTAGAAATATTGATGAAGTATTATATTGATATAGTATTAATAATATCATGATGTCAAATTAAATAAAAAAAAGAAATTACAATGTCCAACAATTTTTAGTCAAATATTAATGGCCAAGTCATGCAATAAAGAAATAAATAATCTAAGATCGAAATAAAATTAACAATGTCAAACAATTTAAATTAATGTCAAAATAATTATTACAATAATAAAAAAAAAAAACAATAAATTACAATGTCAAAATTTATGATTTAAAAATTCATTGACGGAATAAAAACACATGTCCAAGAGCCAAGCAAACATTTTATCTTTAAACTTATTAATTGGTAGCGTTCTCAGGGTAGGCGGTAATTTATTATAAATTTTAATTGTCATACAACTGGCATTTCTACTATATAATTTCAATCTCTGAATAGGTACCAGTAATTTGCCGACATTTTTTTTATTCAGTCTTTCGGAAACTTGTTCATTTAATTGAAATAGATGAGGATATTTTTTTACAAAAAGACATACCTCCAAAATATAAAGACATGGGAGTGGCAGAATTTTTAATTTCTTAAATAATGGCCTACAATGGTCCAAATAGTCTGCTCCAGTCATGGCTCTGATACATTTTTTTTGTACGATGAATGCTCTTTCCACATCCACCGAATTACCCCATATAACCAGTCCGTAACGCAATACCGATGAAACATACCCATGATACGCATTTAAGACTGTTTCTACTGGACACTAGTCTTAATTTTCGAAGAGCATATACAAACTTGTCAAGTTTACCGCATACTCGTTCCACATGTTCCTTCCAATTTAATTTGTTGTCTATTACAATGCCTAAAAATAAAGCTGATGATTCTGGTTGCAGAATTGAATTGTTGTGGCTAATTGCTATTGATGTTACTGGCAAATTACTTGTTTGAAATTGAACTATTTTAGTTTTATCAATATTGACATGAAGGTTATTGTCCCTCAACCATCTAATTACATTAATTAACTCATTATTACTATCAATTTCAATGTCAGATTTATTAGAGCATTTTATAGTCAAAGTAGTGTCGTCAGCAAATTGAATACAATCATATTTCAAACATTTTTTGAGGTCATTAATATATAACAAAAATAGCGGCGGACCCAGTATACTTCCCTGTGGAACGCCAGAGCGATTCGTTTTTAGTTCTGAGCAATATGTTTTCTTTGTATCATTTTCCATCCTAGAGATAACAGTTCTCTGTTGGCGATCAGATAAATAGCTTCTAAGCCAATCATGTGCTTTGCCCCTTATGCCATACTTCTCTAGCTTGTAAAGTAATCGTTCATGTGATACAAAATCAAATGCTTTGCTCATATCTAGGAATATCGATAAAGTAGACATTTTTTTATTAAGAGCTTCAGTAATTAGTTTCACTAGAGAAAAACATGCTAGCGTCGTTGAACTGTTTTTCCTGAAACCAAACTGACTGTCTACAATTAAATTGTATTTTGTTACAAAGCCATTTATTTTATCGTGCATTGCTTTTTCGAAAATTTTTGCAAAGACTGGGATCAGTGTAATGGGCCTATAATTACCCATATCAGTACACTTTCCTTTCTTGAACAGAGGTTTAATTATAGACTCTTTTAACCTAGACGGGAAAACGCCTTCTTCAAAAGAGAGGTTTATCAGATAACTAAGTGGTGATGCTATAATTTTTGCGCTTAATTTGATTATTTTGGTAGTAACTTCGTCGTACCCAGTAGAGCTTGTATTATTTAATGAATTAATTATTCTAATAACATCAGTTTCATTCACTGGGGTCAAAAATAGAGTATTTATGTTACTGTCCATTTTAATATTGCTTACGTCATGGTTATTACTGCTGATTTTTTGTGTCATCTCAATGAAATAATTATTAAATTGGTTGCATATGTCATTAGGATTATTGATTTTTTTGTCAAAGATTATTAATTCGTGTATGTCGGTGCTAGTATTAGTTTTGTTAAAATTATTTTTTATAATTGACCATGTGGCTTTGCATTTATTTTTAGAATTATTTAAAAATGTATCATTATTTATCTGTTGTGATTTTGATATGCATTTTTTCAAGATCTTAGTGTAATTGCGGTATTTTTTCTTGTGATAACGTTTACTTATAGCATCATGTTGATATTCATAATATAAAGCTCTCTTTTTAATACATGATATTTTTAAACCAGTACTAAGCCATTTGTTTTTTATAGGTTTATTGCAAGTTTTGACGATGATTTCGGGAAAGCACAATTTATAGAAAAGCGTGAACAGGTCGTGGAATATATTAAAAGCCTCATTGCAGCTCGCTGCTTCGTAAATTTCAATAAAACTTAAAGCTGCCAAGCAATCTAGAAATTTTGTGATGTTGTCCTCATTATAGTGCCTCTTCTTATCATACCAGGATTTAATAGGTTTTGATATATTTTTCATCTCATCAAGATAAAAAGTAAGCGATTGACCGGTATCGTGATCAGAGAGAGCTAAATTATGTGTACTGCATTTAAGATCAAGTTCGAGAATATTACTGGCTATTTGGTCTATGCTTGTATTTTTCCTAGTAGGCATTCTAACATGTGGTGAAATATTAAAATTGTTGAGAACTGATACTAGTTCTTTTGAATTTTTACTGTCTTTTAATATGTCTATGTTCCAATCTCCGCATAAAATAATATTTTTTTTAAGTTTGCGGGTTATATTGAGTAACAATAATTCCAGTTTTTTAAAAAAGATGGATACATCGGAATCCGGGATTCTATAAATACATACTATAATAAGATTATAACCCAATACTTCTATACCGCTGCATTCGAAACAAAAGTCACAACCCAGTTCATCAGTTATTGGTAATGAATTAAAATTGATACCTTTTCGTGCTAAAACACATGTTCCGCCACGTTTTTGCCCGTGTCTTGTGTAACTAGCAGCTAAATTAAAATGTGTAAGTGCTAGATTGCTTTCGTGTCCTGATTTTATAAAAGTTTCACTCAGACAAATAAAATCTATACACCCAATCTGATTCTCTAAGTCGGAAAGTGTGATTTCGAATAAGTCAGTTTTATTTAAGATCCCAGCTATATTTTGGTGTAATAGTATTATTTTTCGTTTCTTTCCAGAGCTAACTTCACTATGTATAACCTTTTTACATAAAGGAACGAAAAAGAGTTTTTTGGTTTTTTTTTTCCGATTTTTGTGAATTACAGTATTCATATTCGGTTGGATAGGTTTCAATGTCAACGAGTAGGCGGCGGAAAATACCATCATAAATACGTTTTATTCCGAGTTGGTTCACTTTGCCCGTATAATATGAAAATGTTTCATCGGATAGGTCAAGATTGCTGTCAAAAAAATAAGCATAATTGTGGTTTTCAATGTCCATGCAAAGTAGTCTATTAAACATTTCTATTTTATAATTGTGTATCAGAGCCCCTTGTACATATGTGGGGCAACATATAATAACATTAGTATTTGTTACATTTTTGAGAGTTTCTCTAATTAACCTCACCATTTCAATCGATTCACCTGTACCCTTAAAATCTTGCTCACCAATCATTATAATACAATAGTCATCTAGGCTATAATTCTGTGTTTTATAAACTATATTTGATATAATGTCCTTTAAACTACTATTACGTGACAGGTAATGACAAAACTCGAAATGTCGGTTAAAAGTGTTTCCCAATATTTCTAGTGTACCGCTATGATTGCAGTTACTTAGAACGCATAGCTGTCGTTTTCTTCTACAGACTTGTGTTAAGTTAGGATCTAGTGGTGTCTTCTTGTAATTATTATAATTGCTATATACCGGCGCCTCTGTTTGTGTTTGCTTATCCTTGTATATTCGATCACAAATTACTGGGTTTTTAATTGATACTAGATTGCACGCAATTTCTTTAGATTTTATGTCATTTTCCTTGGCGGTCTTCTTAGCATGTAAGTCGTTGTCCATGTGTTTGTGATTTTCCTTTACAGTTAAGGATGCAAAGGTGTTTGATGTTCTGTCAAGGTCTCTTTCTCCGCGAGATTCATTAAAAAGATCTGACTCCAATAATATGTTTGAGCTCTCAATGCAATCTTCTTCGTTGAGTTTGGATGAGCATTCTTGGTTTAAGGATACCTCACGTCGATTGTCCGTAATGGAACGTCTATTTCTCTTCCGTACAGACAGTAATTTTTGTCTTTGCATCTTAATAGGACTGGTACAAAGATCCTTCAATGTATTAATAGATGCTTGCTGTCGCAGTACTGTTTCTTTGAGTTCATTATTTTCGCATATTACCCTGTCCAATTCATTTTGTGTTAATTCAAATTGTTCTTTCAACTGTGATATTTCAACCTTCATTTCTTCTAATTCATTTTTAGATATACCCGTTGAAAGATCAAGACTTCGGGTATTGACTTCCGAACTTGTTTTGTCAAATGACGAGTCATTATTCAATGAATCTATGGACTTAGATCTAAACAACTGCCTTGGTTGTCGAATTGTGATGTGTTCCGTCGACATAAACACATCAAAAGTATCTAGGGATCAACATATATTTTTGCAATAACTTTCCTCCTGATTGATATTAATTAAAATTTTCTTTAAGGATTCATCAAATAAAGTGTTTTCGTTTGTCACAGTAACGATAAACCAAGTCACCTTTGCATTAATAAAGAAATTTGCCATTTTCCTAATAAAGGGATTTTTGACATTTGAACCACTAACATTAAAGTTCGAAAAAAAGACTGAAATAACAGTTTTCTTTAAAATTTTATTGGGTAACTTAAACAATTAATAATCCGTGTTTCTACCGCGAACACTAACAACACAAGAACATCGGTTTGGCATACTCAAAATGAGTTCATCCAAATCACGCTGTGGAATGGCCGCCCATGTTCGTTGCAACAACAAAAAAAGGTCTTCTTGCGACTGGATACCCTCCATATTCGGCAGAGCTCTTCTCTGTAGCATATCCCATGCATGCTCAATCGGGTTCAAGTCTGGCGACTGAGCAGGCCAGGGCAGGACATTGATGTTAGCTGCGGCGAGAGTCTGTCTTACAACTCTTGCGGTGTGCGGTCGTGCATTATCATGCATTAACTGAAATAAGGGACCGATTTGCACTTGTAGAGGAACGATGACGTCTGATACAATCGTCTCAGCATAAATTTGAGCGTTGAGGTTGCCTCTGATCCAAATCAACTCAGTTCTTCCGCCGATCCAAATACCCGCCCATACTATGATGGTTCCACCACTATAAGGATGGACTTCCTGGCAGGATTTTAATCGCTGTTGGCGTCCAGGGGTTCTCCAGTGTCGTATACGTCTTGTATCCGGTCTCATACCAAAACGAGACTCATCAGAAAAGCACACGAAACGCCATTGTTCTTCTGCCCAATTTCTGTGTTCAAGAGCCCATTGATATCGAATCCTACGATTGTGCATTGCTATAGGTGGTACCCGTAGCGGTCTTCGGGAATGAAGGTTCACTTCATGCAAGCGGTTTCTGACTGTTTGGTCGCTAATTAAGTTCCCTGAAGAGTGATGAAGCCTCACGGCTAACATCATGGCGGTTATTGTTGGAGCTCTTCGAGTTAAGATTTGAATGTATCGGTCTTGTCTCCGTGTGGTGCAGCGATACCGTCCTCCATGGCGCTCAGCCAAGGTAAGCGAAGAGCTCTGCCGAATATGGAGGGTATCCAGTCGCAAGAAGACCTTTTTTTGTTGTTGCAACGAACATGGGCGGCCATTCCACAGCGTGATTTGGATGAACTCATTTTGAGTATGCCAAACCGATGTTCTTGTGTTGTTAGTGTTCGCGGTAGAAACACGGATTATTAATTGTTTAAGTTACCCAATAAAATTTTAAAGAAAACTGTTATTTCAGTCTTTTTTTCGAACTTTAATGTTAGTGGTTCAAATGTCAAAAATCCCTTTATTAGGAAAATGGCAAATTTCTTTATTAATGCAAAGGTGACTTGGTTTATCGTTACTGTGACAAACGAAAACACTTTATTTGATGAATCCTTAAAGAAAATTTTAATTAATATCAATCAGGAGAAAAGTTATTGCAAAAATATATGTTGATCCCTAGATACTTTTGATGTGTTTAGTTGGAGATGAACTCAAGTAACTTACAAAAAGAGACAATGATTTTGTGAGGATCGAACCCGAACCACACCACTGATAGATGTAGCGTCTTAATCTCGGGAGCTAAACGCTCAGTTGTACTAAACGGCCAAAAATTGCACCTTAATGTAGAACTGATAGTATTTGAAACGAATAGTGGCCGTTAAATATGCGTCATTATGGAATTTTTGCACTGTTTCTTTGTTCACTTGATATTAGATAGGAACACTTTTTTGTTATTTTGGATTGTTTTTCCACTTTTAAATGTTGATTAAAAAGTTGTATTCGTTAATTTCGTAATGTTTAATATTCACTGTATTGACATTTTTTGGTTTTGTTTGGTATTGTTTACACTGTTTTTAGTTTTCTACACTGTCACTTTTTTTTACGATAAGTATGTTCAGCGATAGTTTACACTTATTTTAACACTTTAGTACTTAGTAAACATAAAAAACAGTAATTTATCTATTTTTTATACTTTTTTTCACAGAGCTTTGCAGGAATCGAACTCACGACGTCGGTAGCGCAGACGGTATTCGACGGTATTCAAAGAACCACGTATATCGTATTATATTTTATTCTCATCATTCCTTTCAAACTTTTATGATCGACTTTATTACGAGCAAGACTTAAATATCCTTGTTGTCTTAAATTTAGGTCACATTGCGTATTAAGTTTTACAGCCAGTGCTTAACTTAAATGTACTTACGGTTTTTAGTATTAAGTTATCACATTGTAACATGTGTTTTTCTTTTGTTAATATAAATACAGCAACAGCACGGTTTTGTGAAAATGCGCTCGACAAATACTAATCTTTTATTGTTTTCAAGCTTTTTGTTTGATAGCGTTGATTGCCGTGTACAAGTGGATGCAGTGTATACTGACTTCTGTAAAGCTTTCGACAAAGTAGACCATGAAATACTTCTCAACAAAATTTCTTTCAACGGTATCCGCGGTAATCTTCTGAGGTGGTTTGCGTCATATATTACCAATCGCAGTCAGAGGGTTGTAATAAATGGTCACCAATCTAATATTACCCAGGTGACCTCTGGCGTTCCCCAAGGGTCAATACTCGGTCCCCTTTTGTTTATCCTCTACATAAATGACATCTCCCAATGCTTTCACAATGCAAAGTTCCTTTTATACGCCGATGACCTCAAGGTTTATAGAGCCATACGACACTTAAATGATTGCCTTCTTCTTCAGCAAGACCTGGATCGACTGTCCTCCTATTGTCAGAAGAATAAGCTGCAATTAAGTCTCCCTAAATGTAATTTCGTAAACTTTACTAAGAATAAAAATATTATTAAACACACATACACACTGTGCGATGCCCCTCTGCTTAAATTGGACTCTATTCGTGACCTCGGTGTCACCCTTGATTCGAAGCTTTGCTTCGACTTACACATAGGAAAAATAGTTAGTAAAGCGTATCAACTATTCGGATTTATAATGCGTTCTACAATCGACTTTAAAAAGACGTCTTCCTATCTTTACTTGTATAAGTCCTTAGTTCGTTCTCAGTTGGAGTATGCCGTGTCCGTTTGGAGTCCATTCTACAAAAAATATATTGAAATGATTGAGCATGTTCAGTATAAATTCTTGCGTACCATGCACTATAGATGTTATGGTCATTATCTGTCCTACCATAATTTGCTTATAAAGTACAAGCTTGCAACACTTGAAAATAGACGTCAATATTTAGAAGCCGTAAATTTATACAATATCGTTAGAAATAAGTTTGACTGCATTGATTTGACAAATATGTTATGCTATGTGGTTCCTAGGACAGTCCATAGGCGAAGGGTGCGCGCTGGCAGATTGTTTTCAGTGGGCTCTTGCAAGTCCAACTCTGGTTTGCGTTCGCCTGTCCGCAGAATGGTCGAGTCCTATAACAGGACTTTTGAGCATATAGACATTTTTACATGTACTATCTATAAGTTCAAAAGTCTTGTACTTAAGGAGCTCTCATGAATGTTTATTTTCTCTCTATCTATTTATAAAACTTTGATGTATTATTTACTTTTATTGTTATTAACGCTTAAACACGATTGTTAAATATATTTTATTAAGTGTCACGTATCTGTCACCCTAGTGATTTTTTTTCTATGTATTCTACTGCCTATCTGTGAACAGCGTTGTGGGCTACAATATTGTGATATGTTTTCTGTATTGTCTTTGTCTTCTGTGTTTTATATTGTAGCTGTTTGTTGTTCCTTTTTTAAATAAAATAAAATAAAAAATAAAAAAAAATAAAATAATATGTAAAATTTTATAATTAAACGAACTTAGGCCCGGATCAACGGTGCGTTGTGTTCCACGCATGCCTCAAAGAGATGTCAGTAGAGAAGACGGGGCTTCATAGGATCAGTGCCTGCTAGAGTTGCGGAATTTGTTCGAAAGAGTCACTGCGGCCCTGGAACGCAAAGGGCACTAGGCCTCCTAGTGCCCTTTGCGTTCACGGCGTGCCTTTAGGACACAGCTTGGCCCAGAGCGGGAGACGTCATTTTATGATTTCTCATCCAGAAAAAAAAAACTACGCACGGTTAGCAGTGCATTTTTTTTTTTCAATCATATTTAACCGACATCGTTGTTTATCTGACATTTAATACAAGATAATGAATTAATTTATACTCATACTAGCTGACCCGGCAAACAAAATGTATTCGTACAGCTGATGCCGATGTAAATCGTCAATACACAGGAGCAGATAACTCGTACATCGATCGTGTAAGCATGTAGCAAATTGATCCAATGATTTAGAATCCTCATGAAACACAGAATTTTAAATCGAAGGAAACGATAAAAATCTCAGAATTATGACGAATCATTAACTTACCGGAGTCGCGAGTAAACTGGACTCCAATAGTAAATTCTTTTAGTAGTCTCCAAGTATGAACGTCAGCAGTAATAAATCCAGCAGAAACTAAAGCATGTCCCCGTCACTATGTACGATTCAGCTATTCTGTGAAATAACGAACCCGTTTGCCGGATCAAGTGCATTAAAGGCTAACTGCACAAAGAGTTTTATGTTTTCTTTTTTTTTCTTGTAGCCGTTTGAATATCGATCACAGGTATTTTTAGACAACTGACGTACTTGGCAATTTCCTAGTTATCAAGTTCTTACTGCTTTCAAGAGAATGACAGCCCAATTTACTGCATTAAAGAGTGTTTTTTTTTTTTCATTGTTGGGCAATGTCCTTTTATTACTAAACTTTCGTAGTCAAAGGTTGAAGTCAGCTTGTTATACATTAAATATATTTATGGTGGAGAGATGACCATGAAAACGTGACTATCTTCTTTTATGGATGGAAAATCATCAAATGACTTCTTTCGCTCTGGGCGGAGCGGAAGGGAGTGTCAGACTCTTACTGACTAAATCCCGCCCGTGTTCCTCCTAATGGTCTTTGCGTTCCATGGCCCGCGGTGACTCTTCTAAAAAAAACTGCAACAAGTCGTGACTACTTACGATGTACAATTTATTACATGGAACGACAATTTCATGAATGTTTAACAAAACGCTCGAAATATAAATGGATTCCACTCATTTATTTTTAGAACATTTGCTCTATTTTCAAAAGCTATAATAAACCTCGAATCACAACGTTTACTTACTCTAAGAACACTTTACATCATTTTCATTTCATATAAAAACATATGTTATAACTACACTTTCTCTTTAGTTTATTCTATTTAGTATAAAGGTTTTTTGATCTAATTATCATCATCATCTAAATATATATAACTCGAAAGTGACTGACTGACATAGAGATCTATCAATGCACAGCCCAAACCACTGAACGGATCCTGCTGAAATTTGACATGCAGGTAGATGTTATGACGTAGGCATCCGCTAAGAAAGGATGTTGATTAATTCTACCCCCAAGGGGATAAAATATGGGATGAAACTTTGTCAATTTTAAACCGATCAGGCTGAGAGTTTCAAAATCGGGGGTAAAGTAACTATTCCACGCGAACGAAGGAAAGTAGAAACGAAGGAAGTCGCTGGCAGAAGCTAGTGTATAAATAAAACCACTGAAGGAAGAGCAACCGCATCAGCACCACCTCGAGAACTTGGGGCACTTAAACCCGGGGGTCAACTTACCTAGGTCACGACCGTAATTAAAGCTGAGTGTACATTCGATAAAATTAGTGATCAATAGATCTGAGGTGTTTCAAACGCCAAATCTTATTCCAGACAGTGACATGGCCATGGCATGAAGGACGCAATTAATAATTCCGTGCATGAGTTTCTGGACTTTTGCTCCCTTGAGTTTTGGCATGTCATGTGGCCGGTTCGAAAGAAATTATATATATACATATAAACATTGTAACTTATAATAATTAATTTAACTGTGTGATATGTCAACTGAAGCTCATATGAAATGAACTTATTTCTCATGGATGTCTATGTATGTATGATAAAATATGTAGTATGCGGATCTCTCTCTGTCATTTAAAGATTTACTGGTAGAAAATTCAATTTTGACCTAAGCTCGCCTTTATAAATGACCTTTTTGAATCACTGTAAATTGATGTAAGTTGTTATGGTCGACAATAAAGAATGAAAGAAAATTTTATCAAACGAATTTATATCATTGGTTCTTTTATTAAAAATAATTATGCCTAACATAACTTACGCTAGAGAGCAGTGGTGGCTGAGTGGTAACGGCCCCGACTTACGAATTGTAGGTCGCGGGTTAAAACCCAGCCAGGCGCATTGCACTGCTCTCAAAACGGTGAAGGAAAACATCGTGAGGAAACCGGCATGTCCTAGAACCAAAAATTCGAAGACATGTGACATTCACCAACCCGCACTAGGCCCGCGTGGTGGATTACGGCCCATTCCCTCTCCTAGAGAGGAGGCCTTTGTCCCAGCAGTGGGAACGTTAAAAGGCTGATTATGCTATACTGACTGCCTGTCCAAAATTCGACAGGAGTTCCTGTCGAATTTTGGCTCCAATCGAAAGAGGAAGATTTATTGTAAACCTCATTTTTATACCGCAAGTAAACGGCAAAACTTTTCGTATAAATATTTTTTAAATTGCCAAATAGACTGTTAAATAACCAACCTCATTGAGAGCAATCACTTTAATCTTCACATTCATTGATTAGACCCGCATAACTTGAACCAACTCTCATAATAATTGTCAGTTCCCTGTTACGCAGTTAAACCTTATTAAATCGAAAATGTTGCAGAGGCCTGATAATTTTGTTCTGAAACCGAAAATTACGTAATTAGTTAACCGAAACGTATTTTTCAATTTTACGTGATTAGTGGGCCAACTTCAAGATCTGCCCAAATTAATATTAATAAAATGTTAATTGGGGTTTTGGCTCTTATATTTCGTTCGGTTTCATTTTTTTTTTTTTGATTATGAATAAGGATGTCTATGAGTAAGGAAAGACGAAACGACGGATGGAATTTTTGAAAGATGATTTGACTAGAAAGTGGTTGAAACAGTCCTTGACGACAAACATACAAAGAAAACGTATTTATTTGACGCACACAATATAAAACACTGTAGAAACAAAAATGAAGAAGTTTAAATAGAGAAGTATGGAAGAAAAAAAAGTCATTTAATCATCCCCAGCCCCCAGATAAATTGGGAAAAGTACAAGATAATTATTATCTTGTACTTATCTCAATTTATCTGGGGTCGATGTAATATGTCACTTTTTGAGTAAATTGACACAGTTTTTTTCTTTGTAAGAGTAGTTTTTTTATTATTACAAATCTTTCTTTTCTTTTTTTCCGGATCTGATTCCTGTACAGAAGCGGCCCACCAAGTTGAATATTTTTTGTAAAAGCTTTTGTTTGGCTGGGCTATTGTGTTTTCTAATCAGAGGCACCAGGTACTCCAGGTCTTCGGTTATCCTAGTTTTTATAGGTTTAATGACCACATAAATGATGTGGTCATTAAACCCTAGCTCTGTACCAAATTTCAGCTCTCTTAGTTTATCGGAAGTACTAGTTCTATTTTGATGATCATGAGTGAGTGAGTGTCATAAATTCGAAACGTTGCTTTCGCTTAACTAAATGACCTTCAGACTTGAAATTTTGGATTTAAAGTATGTGATTATAGCTTACTGGATGACGAAAATTTCTGCTTTCTGGTCTTATACAGAGGTTCTCAAATAGAGGCCTGAAAATGCGCGGTAAATGGTTCCAGTAAAGGATGGTACGCCAGTGTTTGCTTTGCGCTCGACTTGGCGGGGGCACTGCTGTGCCCCCAGATTCAAGTTGATCTAACTTATTTTTTAATAACCATTTATGTACCAATAATAATTATTGTATAAAATTAAATATATTATAAGGTTATATTGCTGGTTTTGAAGCTTGAAAAAAAAGTAACATATCAAATGACACCCTTCGATCCAACAGCTTGTCAAAATCAAAATCAAAAGACATTTATTCAAACTAGGCTGAGAGCCAGCACTTTTTGAACGTCAAATTTTACATAAAGACAGTCCCCCAAAACGACCATCCGTTACCATTTGATTGTCACTATTTGATTAATAATTTTGTAAAACTACCTCTATGTCATAAATGTAATATTCCTTCACAAAGCAGCAAGTATGTACTTTGCTTCTTTTACATCTTAAGAGACAACACACCAAATACTTTTCAGAGAATAAAATGTATATGAATAGAACACAAACGTTTATGTACATAAGAAAATACAAGAATAAGTTATGTCGCGTCAACTTTAGTAGTATTCTATATCTATATTAATATTATAAAAAGGAAAGATTTGTATTTTTGTATGTAACGAATAAACTCAAAACGTACTGGACCGATTTCAAAAATTCTTTCACCGCTAGAAAGCTACATTCACCCTGAGTAACATAGGCTACATTTTATTCCCATATTTCCACGGTAACAGGAACTACCTGGGTAAAACCGTGGGGTGCTGCTAGTATTAGATAATTGTGAGCAGGTTATTTATCTTGTATAGTATGAATAAAAATTTAAATTGCTACCAAAAAATTAGACTAAAATCTTCAAAGAATAGAAACAATTAAGCAAAGAGCAAATTAGGCTAAAAATTAATTATTATTAGACTAATAAGTTTGAAACAGAAATTCAAGGATACATTAAAATTATATTGAAATTCTAAGAAGAGAGATACAATATAGTAGCAAGAATATTAAAGTCTTGTTAGATAATGGATTTATTGAAGACTTCAATGGGTGTTTTCAAAGTCGGCTTAGACTCAAAAATAAATTATATTTTAAGCTACTACTAACTAGTCCTTAGTATCCTTAGTATAGAGAATATAATTTACATTTTATATTCTCTCAGAAAATTGATCCACAGAATAGTCTAATAGGTTATTTGACTAAAAAATCTAATTAGTATGTTAGATAGATTTCCAAAAATATTTGGACACGTAGGTACTTATCGCGCTGTATCAAATCTATACAAGATAAAAAGCATCAAACCTAAGTAAAAAGTAAGGGTTTGTGACGTCACATCATGATAAAAATTGAAGCGAGTAGTGACGTCACACGAGTATTCAACGCACTGTATCTTCTTCGTTTTTAATTTGCGTGATTAAATTCTTTTTTCACGTAAATTAAAAACAAAAATACACATCCAATATTTTTTGAAAATCTATCTGACGGATAAAAATTATGTAGATTTTTTTAGTCAAATTATATATCCTATTTCTGCTAAAAGTCGGAGTCGCATCGTTTTTGAAATGCTGTGAGCTTAAAATCGGGTGCCATCTACATTTTACGCTATTTTTTTTTTACTTAAGTACGTTGTCTCTCTTCTAGAAAAGGGATGCATTTTTAACGTTCGTGTAATTAGAATAGAATAATAAGATATATTATTGTACATCACAATTGTAACACTCGTCTTAGACGGTGTTTTGATTTCTTTAGTTAATGCGTCAGGAACGAGTCGAAATCTTCACAACAGCTTTGCTGTTGCCTGACGGCGGAGGCCTGTTCTGCTTGGGAGCACCACCATGTCCTAGTCGAGGCGATTGGCGGCGACAGCCTCGCGGTTCTGGCCCTGGTTCAATCCATAGCCCGAAACGAGGTTACATGGGAAGTAGTCACTTCCTTCTGCGAAGCAGTAATGCTAACGAAGGAGGAAGCGGGCAACGTAAGGGAGAGGCAAACTTGACACCCCAGCCATCGCAACAAAAGACGCCCCGGGCATCGTGTGCCACATAGCGATTCCTGGTCACCGTAGGCACGGGCCTGTGGATGGCGAGCGTTGGGTGGCTCGCCGTCCGATAACAACCAGGCCCAAGTCAACGGCGAGCGGTGTTCACCGTGATGTCACCATGTCAGTCGGGGTCCACAAGGATCATTGCCTACTAGGGTTGCGGAATATGTTCGAAAGAGTCACCGCGACTCTGGAACGTAAAGGGCACAAGAAGGATCACGGGTGGGCTGGTGTCAGTAAGACTCTGACACTCCCTTCCGCTCCACCCAGAGTGGGAAACGTCATTTGATGATTTCTATATGCTATGCTTTTATCTGCTACCGTTGTGATGCTCGTTTTTACTGCAATAAAACCCTTGCATCTATATATATTGAATGCACCCTGTTTGACGCACCCATTCCAAAACTACATGTCTATACGCAAAATCACCATCCGCTAAAAATAAACTAACATATTAGATCAATAATACCCGAAGATAATAATCCAAAAAGAGCATTAATCATCCCTTAAATATAAGTGTGTCTCATATTACTCCTCGTTCATAATAGAAACGTTAGTGACCCAGAAACAAAGTGACTGCCTCTTAATTAATTATGTCTGCTTTCATTTGTCGTGCGAAATAAGTATAGAAATTATTTAGTGCAATATATGTCTAAGAAATGGCTGCAAAGGCTTAGAATGTTTGTATTTTTTTATAATTATTTATTGAGGACAATAACTGTACACATCTATATCTATATTCTATATCTATATTATTATATTTATATAATATATATATATATATATTAGGGTGTCCCTTATTTTTCAAAGTTTTTATTTTTTAACGCATACGTCTTAGTTTTGTTTAAATGTTCCTAAAACACTCGAAAATACATTTTTAACTCATTTGGAGAACGATTACCCGTGCCGACTTGCATCGAAACATGATCATAAAAGTAACGCCAAACCAGCGGCGCGCACCCGTCGTATTTGTTATTTGTTCACAGTAACTCTCGTGATTAACATAATGTTTTAATTTTAAAAAATGGCAGTGGAATAAAGAAGCAATAAAAAAAGTATTTTCTTAGTTGGTGACGTGAACCATCAAATAACTGGAGCAAAGTTACCGTCTAATCGTCAAGTTCTTGGAGTCTTCTTTTTTAACATTCGTGAAGTTAAATTGACTGTTAATGAAAGCGCAAATCTTGCCGTTCGAGAGTGTATTATATTCTGGGAAAAAGCTAGAATCCTGTGCCTGTGTAAAAAAACTTGTGGATCTTCACCGTGCTTGGAGAGAGTCACAAAAAAAAACGCAAGATGTTTATAAGCGCCGCCGCCGTGAGGACGACTTTCAAAACAATTTAGATAATTTATTCGATATAGCACACGCAAATGCTTTGGAATGGATAAAAATAGAAGAAGATAAAATCTTTTTTGCAAAAACAAAGAGAACCAGGGCGTCCAGGATGTTTAGCGGGAGTAGATAAAAAGTTAGCCGAGAAAGAAGAAAGAGCAAGACAGAAAATTAAAAGAAGAGAAAAATAGACAAGAGCAAATATGTTCCGAAAGTTTGTCGTCATCTTTAACTACAGCAGATATTATAGAAACGCAAGAAAATCCCAATCAACCTACCAGCTCTGACGAAAGCCTTGAGGAACCCTTTCCATCGACATCTCAAATAGGTAAGTTCTGTAATAACTTCAAAAGGAGGAAGGAAAGACTGCATCACTCCTAAGTTAGCTGTAGATAAACAAACTAAGACAAATACTGTAGCGAACCTGCAAAGAGAGAGTTTGTATGATTCTGTAAAGAGATACATTCCATCAAAAGAAGATATGTCTGATTATTTGTATGGTAAGTGGAAATACATAATGTTTTCATATGTTTTCGCGATTTTTACACATTTAAATTAAATAACTTAATACGGTTTTATCGCGTTTATCACATTTTTATATCTAGAACTGACCTGACAAAAAAATGTAACAAACGCGATAACACCGTATTAAATTATTTAATTTAAATGAAAACACAGAGCTTTATGTCTTATATTATCCTTTTTAATAAACTGATAATAATATTATCTTGTCTTTTGTTGCAGGGAAATCATTAACTGATTTTGTATCTGTTAAGAGCACAAATTAATTTGCGCGTTTCAACATTGATACAAACTTCTTGAAGAGACCCGTTTCTTCATGGGAAGAAGATGTAACCTATTTGCAGGCAAAAAGAAGGGTTCTTTCTTTAAGGTGTGGAATGATACAGCTGAAAGAGCTGTAAAACTTATGCAAGATTTCCATGGTCTAGTCACTGCAAAGGAAGAACAAAAACAATTTTTGCTGCGCTGTGTACAAGAGCATAGAAATCTGTACGCAGATTGTAAAAAAGAGACCCTTAAAAGAAAATATCCTTGCTGATTTGTGATGTTCTTTTGATTAACAGATACCTATTTTCTAACTGTCTCTTAGATTATTATTTGTATACAATAAAAACATTTTATTTCATTTTATTACACATACACAACGGTAAGCGTTAAAGATACTTAAAGACAACGATTTTTAAAATCTTCAAGGCTCTGTCGGCACGGGTTAATGTTGACATATAAAGATAAAATTTTGTATTTGATTAAGTTTAGGTAGTTTAAAAAGAATGAAGGGGTATGCATTTCGATATCTGAAAAAAAAATTTTTTCACCTATATAAGGGACACCCTAATATATATTATATATATATATATATAAAAGAAAGTCGGGTTTGTTACAACACTTATAACTCGAGATCTACTGGACCAATTTTCTTGGTTTTTGTTTCGTTGGATTTGTCTCTGCCCCGAATAGCAGAATACATCTTAAAAACAATGAAAATTCGACGAATAAATAATTATGAAAAATGAATCATTTTCCCTAAATGTTCCTCTGTTTTCGTACCTGTCAAAAATTTGTAAGTAAAGATTTACATGTACCAGCAGACCATAAACATGTCGAAGCATTTCTGGGGCTGGAATTGTGAGTGAAGACTTACCAAGTACCAGGATACCAGGAACCATAATTATTTAACATCAAGCTATGATCCTTAGGAGACGAAAGAAAGAACACTGAGCCAGAAAGAATATATGGCGCAGGCATAGGATATATTTATATAGAACATTTTATCCCGTTTCCGTGAGACGTGATCAGTCTAGCCGTTTATTTGTTAAAAATGGTAGTTTCCGGGGCTAAAATTGCATGCGCTAAAGATTGACCAGAAAGAAGAATGTCGAAGTATTTCAGGGGCTGAAAATTTAAGGTAAGGATTCACGTGTACCAGCAGACCATAAACATGTCGAAGCATTTCTGGGGCTGGAATTGTGAGTGAAGATTTACAAAGTACCAGGATACCAAAACCATAATTATTTAACATCAAACTATGATGCATAGGAGACGAAAGAAAGAACACTGGACCAGAAATAATAAATAGTGCAGGCAGGTGAAACCGCGGGATACAGCCAAGAAGTATTTTAGCTTTAAGTTTTCTATTTTAAAAATTATTTCACCAATAGACAGCTAAATTTCACCTGCGACTTTCTTTTATATATATAAAACATCATTCATACCCCTAAATATTGTGTTTATTTTATATGGCAAAAGAACGTTTGCTGGGTCAGCTAGTAAAAAATATATTGAAGACAATTTGTTTTGGCTTAGTGCGCTCTTCAAATTCCAGAAAGCCAAACAGCTTCCTTTTGCAATGTGGAATTATTTGGTCTCAAGATGAGAGCAGTTAATATTATAGTAAGAGTTTTTCCATTCTTTGAACATGACCGGTTCAGGCGGCAGATTGATCTACATAATTTATAGTTGAATGGAACTCTTGCTTTGGCTGACTTGCCGGATGCGGGCTGTGGGTCCATATTTTGCGAAACTGAAGCCACGGCTCAATGGGGTCATGAAAGACCAAGAAGATGACCCCTAAGTGAATTGGCGGAAAAAGCTACACAGAGACAGATATAAAAGGAAGGTTGAGGTTTTTGCCCAGAAGGACAGTTCAGGCTGTCAAAAAACACCTGTACGTTATTACTCTTGTTTTCTTTAAAGAATTTATGTTATCTTTATTCTAGTTTACCGACGTGAACTCTATTAACACTGTTCTATCAATTTTCTCCTCTATCTATTGAACTGTTCATCCATATAATTTCAAATCACTACTTTCAACAGCTTAGAGACCTACACTCCAATTACAGCAGCAATCCCATTTCTAAATCCCAGCATTTACACAAGAAGAATCCAATCAAAAACTCAGCAAACAATCGGATATTAATCTGAGAAAGGTTACGATGAGTTCGGTCACCACGACCGAGGCACAGATCGTATTAACAGCAATTAACCAAACAGGGCCTTAAATCAAAATTTCAAATTATGCTACTCCCGCCGAGGGTGAAATGGGGTTGTATCCGTGAAATCGCATTCATCAAAACTTGGGAATTAGCTTCGTTCCCTAATTAAACCTGTCGGTTGTTAAGTTCGCTCCGATCTCTCTAGGGATCTCGAATCTTACGCAAATATTAGGTTTGAATAAAACTTTTATTATTATAGCTTTATTGGTGTTTAATACCCGTGATCCATTGTGTAAAGCGAAAGTTGATTTGAACGAATTCTAATTTGAAGAGACGAGAGGAAAGGTCAGACGTTTAGTATTCATTGCGTTCGCGAACTGTCTTTAAAAACTGTATACATTGATTAAATAGCTTTTCGGGCGAGTTTCTTTAAATCAACATTAAAAAACCTTCGATTTCTTTCTGAGTATTTGAGACACGTGCCGAAAAATGTGAAGATTGAAAGTTGATTTCAGAATGATATTGATTGATTGCTTACTTATTTTGTACGTTCATAAAGTACATCATTATTCTATGCTTACATACGACCTTCAAAGAATAGAAATTAATTATGCTTTACATTCAGAGTATCAGTATTAATCTGGATGTTTTCTGACAACATATTTGTTCTAGCAGTCACAAGAACTAAGCATGAAATCGGGGTCAAGCAAACTGTTATTGAGATTTTCTTTACGGAATTTGTCAGTTGCAGCCGAGAGTCTATTATCTCATATATCTCTATATTTGTGCCCCTTTCATTGCAAGACTTGTTCCTTATTAAGGGAGACTTAAGACACACATTGGCCTAACTCATCTAAAGATTAAAACATGATTTTCAACTGCAATCCTCAGTAACAGACGCCTCTTAGTTTCAGTAATTCTCTAATAAACATCCCTTCCATCCTGACCGTATTTCTAATTCACAAAGACAACTGAACTAAAACTAGTCGCCTTCTGTAAATTCCTGTTACTCACGAGCAATTTATCATCAAAAACAAATCCGTTTCAAACATCACTAAGTCAAACTAAGTTTCAGACAGTTATATTTCATTGGCTTAATAATATTTCAAGCGTCCAGCTTTGAGTGTGGACTAATATTTACGAATTGCAACTCCGGAGACGGAACTTGACTTTGCAATAATAATCACGAGTTAATTGGGCTGTACGGTCAGCAAAAGTACCTTGATGCTTCAGTTTTGGTTTTAGACTAGCTTGTTGATTCGGCTTTGCTCTGTTGGCCTATTAAAGTACAACGGTGCATTTTTTTTTGGGATAAATAGGCTATGGCAATTAACAAGACGAGTATCTAATTTTTTTAACCGACTTCTAAAAAAGGAGGAAGTTCTCAATTCGGATGTTTGTGTTTTTTTTTTTAATGTTTGTTCGCGCATAACTCCGTCGCTTGCCAACCGATTTGAAATATTCATTTTTTGTTGGAAAGGGTATACTTCCCAAATGGTCCCATGAAAATTTTATTGAAATCGAACAAGTGCTTTTTTGTTAATTTCAATAAATGATAGCAAATCTGTTGAGATAGCTGAAATCGCAAGTTTGTTTATTATTTACACTAATTTATACCACGTACGCTGTGATGGATATGTTTAGCTGGGAGTGAACCATTAAAAAGGGAAAAATAAAAAACTTTTTACAAAAAATAAAACCGACTTCTAAACAAAAAAAAACCAAAAAGTACAAAATAACTTTAATTTCGGAAGTCGGTGTGTTCAAAAACATGAAGCAACCAAAAACACCGAGTTCCGAAATTAAAGTTATTTTGTACTTTTTGGATTTTTTATGTTTAGAAGTCGGTTTTATATTTTGTAAAAAGTTTTTTTCTTGTTTAAAATTTTGATTTAGTCAAAATAGAAACCTCTGTCAAAACAAATAATAATACAAATTATCATAAAATTGTGGAAAATAATTGAATATATATATATATATATATATATATATATATATATATATATATATATATAACTAGCAGCGTCCCGCGGTTTAACCTGCGTAGTTCTCGTTCCCGTAGGAATATGGGGATAAAATATAGCCTATGTTACTCAGGGTGAATGTAACTTTCTTATAGTGAAATAATTTTTTAAATTGATGCAGTAGTTTTTGAGTTTATTCGTTACATACAAAAATACAAATCTTTCCTCTTTATAATATTAGTTAAGATTAAGTATTGAGTATATTAAGTATTAAGTATAGATAATAACTTTCACGAGCAATGGTGAAAATAAAATTTTATTGCAGTCTGTACAGTTGAGATCAAAGTTTTCAGCAAAATTAAATATGCATACTATATGAAACAACAATTCTGAAAAGCAGTTTCACGAAAAGATTTATGTTAATCCCCATTGCCCAATACTATGGGTACCCAGGTGTCTTGCCCATCATTACCAAAAAGCACTCTCTTCAATTTCCATGCTCACCGTACAATTCAGGTCAAACTTTTTAATAAAATGAATTATGCATTTCAAAGAGATTCTTGTTCAAGTCCCTGTGTCGGGGATTCTTTGGTCTGTTAAGAATTTTGGCAATTAAGAGACAATAAGGAGTCTTGTCAAAAAGTTGGGATGGCACAGCTTACTTTATTTAGTGAAGCAGTAAATAACGGCTTTTGACGTAGTTTGTGGGTGAAAGGGTAATTTAATTTTGTGAAAATGTTCGTAATAGCCGAAAGTCGAATAATTTGACAGAAAATCACATTTTGTGACTGTTAAATTTGATAAATTCTATAATAATTATAGGTAGATGGAGACTGAGAAAATTGTCTGTCTGAAAGTTATATGTATTAAAAAGGAATAATTGATAAAATTATAGCGTTATGTTGCTAAATAATCCCTATTCCGTACTGGCTACGGATGATTTTCCCGAGTGCAAAAAATATGATTTCATTTAGTCCATCAGTTAGATTATCGAAAAATATTGAACACGTACATTTTACATTATCGAATCAATAAAAAATGACGAAGATAAACAACATCAAGGATCAAGAGTGGGGGCTGTAAAAAATTGTAGCACGTAGTGACGTCACACGAGTCGATCTGACGGATTAATTAGATTAGTTTGGTCAACTACTCAACTGAAAAAGGAGAAAGGAGAAATGTTGTTTACTGGCCTTAAGGTCAGTGATTTTAAAAGAAATCACAATGTGTAGGCTCTATCCATCCATAATTATTTTTATCAAAAGCTGAAGTTTTTTTTTGTTTGTATGGTTGAACGCGATACTTCTTTCAGTATTGGAGAGCCCATTTTTGGTCTATATAACATCACGCTACGTCCAGTAGGAGCAGAGCATCAATGAAAAATGTCTTTTGCGACGCAGACGAAGTCGCGCGGGTCATCTAGTCTATACTACTTTTATAAAGAGGAAAGATTTGTTTGTTTGTTTGTGTAGAATAGGCTCCGAAACTACTGAACTGATTTGAAAAATTATTTCACTGTTTGGAAGCTATGCTATGCCCGGGTGACATAGGCTATATTTTATCCCCATATTCCCACGGGAACGGGAACTACGCGAGTAAAACCGCGGGGCGCTGCTAGTATACAGTAAAACAAAGAGTTGCGGTCTAGCTCTGTCTGATTCTTTCAAAATTTTTATAACTTCGCTAAAGAATTGCAGAGGCAATAGATGACGAAAATTTGCAAGCGAAACCGGCGCTGATCTCTTGTTCTATATATGTAAGTCTAAACCACAATACATAAGGTTTGTTCAAAATACTTTCAAACATCCTACAAGCTCTAAATAAAAAGCAACATTTAACAAACAAAGTTCCACATTAGTTTATTTCAATTGCAGCAGCGCCATTAATATTGCTGGGGTAACTTCCTCCCAAAGGGAAACAGGTATAATTAATATTCCAAGAACTGTTACTGTAGCTGTTACTATAGCGCAAGTTGTAACAGACAAACATCTTGCCAAATGTTATGTTTGTTCGTATCAATGGCTGGTGTGCATAAACTGCGATGTTGGATGCTGTTAATACTGTTTGCTGTAAGCTGGGTGGTGAGGAGTATTAATACAGTTCTATAGTGTTGGGGAGTTGTAACTGTTTTTGGAGTTTGAACTTCGATTTTGCTTAGGAAATATTGAAGCACATGAATGATTAAACTGGTGCAGTGGTAGTCGAACTTGCTTAAAGGGTTCAGAACGAATATAAACATATATTTTTTTAACTGGCGCATAGCAATGGAAAAGTGATTGTATGTATGTTGTGTATGGATTGCTTAGCCATTTTAAATATCGAAATCAGATATTGCAACTTTAAAATATTTTTTATTCATAATAAATCAATCACTCAATTTAAATGAAACGAAGAAATATTTTCTGCATTTTTGTTTCAAACATATAAGTTTAGGGTTTAACTGCATTGTGGAATTTGTTCGAAAGATTCACCGCCGCCCTGGAAAGCAAAGAACATTAGGAGGAACAGGAATGGGATTTAGTCAGTAAAAGTCTCACGCTTCCTTCTACGCCGCCCATAGTGGATGAAGTCATGAAGTCAAAAAAAGGTCAAAAACTTATGATCTTTGGACATCGCAATCAAACATAACAGGACCATTTTTGAAACTAGAATAAAACAGCTTAGAAATACTAAAAAAAAATTATACACATAAAAATTAATACTATAATAAATATAAATACAATACAAAGTACAGATATATAGTGTAAATTTTACTAAATAATAGCTTAATTTTTAATTATTAACATATATTAGTATTTGGCAAATATGGACCATGCTATGCTTAGGACTCCAAAGCCGGCAACTGTTATTGTGTGTGATACTGGCATAACAGATCACGAGACGGTTGTGTTAGGCCTTCACAAAGAACTAGCTAGGGCCAAAGTTGAGAAACGTCATGCACGAATCGACTATATAAAATTAAAAAAGGATATTGAAAACGAATCTTGGGATTGGCTTCTTGAAGAGTCCAACGCTACAATTGCATTCCAAAAATTTGTCGAGAAACTATCGATTAAAATTAAACAACACACCAATAACCGTGTATACCGTAGCTCAAAGGATATTATCAAGCCATGGATTACAAAAAACCTTTTGAAATGTATAAGACGACGTGACTTAATGCACAGTAACGCAAAGAAAAAAGAAAATCGCGATAATCTTGTCATCCAACAAGAATATAAGAAGTATCGTAACTATTGTAACAATATTTTAACAAATCTGAAACTTGACCATGATCGTAAAGTTCTCATGGAAACAAATGGCGACTGTAAAAAGCTATGGCATGAAATTAAGAAAATTTGCAATTTAAAAAATAAAAAAACCGGTAATATGGATCTTTTGGCAGATACCAAAAACCCTGTGTCCACGTTAAATTATGTGAACGACTATTTTTCAACTGTTGGTTAAACCTTGCAGCAAAAACACTAAGGCAACTGGGCTTAACTGAAATTGAATTGGCACGTAACAATGAGCAATACAGTACTATTAACTCCAGCACAAACTCTTTCTTCCTAGCTCCGACTGATGCAGAAGAAATATCTTCAATTATTTCTCATCTTAAAACGACGTCTGCAACAGGCCATGATGGTATCAGTAACACACTTCTAAAGCAGTGTTCGCATACTTTGGTCGGCCCTATTGCCATCCTGTGCAACTTAAGCCTAGCTACGGGCAAAGTCCCTGATTGCACAAAGATTGCAAATATATGTCCGATATTTAAAAGTGGAGATCCCAAAGTCCCTTCAAACTATCGCCCGATTTCTTTGCTGACAGCTCTCTCAAAAATCCTAGAGAAAGTGGTGAACAAGCGACTACTCGCATACCTAGAAAAAAATAGATTGCTGTCGGACAATCAATACGGTTTCAGAGTTGGCAGGTCCACGGAGGATGCAGTAACTAACTTAGCAGATTTTATATCCCTCAAACTTGGTCAAGGACAGGCATGTACTGGCATATTCCTGGACCTTGCCAAAGCATTTGACACGATTTCTAGGGAACTCATGATTAAAAAAATGACACTTCTGGGAGTTCGTGGCGTTGCTCTGGACTGGTTTATCTCATACCTCAACGATAGAACCCAAAAAGTCATTTTAGGGGAACATTCTAGTGACTCAACTTTAGTGAACTTTGGTGTGCCTCAAGGAAGCGTGCTGGGACCTACTCTATTTATTATATATATAAACTGACTATGCGCCATGAAAATCCCTCAAGCCAAAATATTTACATATGCGGACGACACCGCAGTCGTGTTTTATGGGAAAACTTGGCATGAAGTGGAGGTTGCAGTTAAAACTGGGATCAAAGCTGTTGCGAACTGGCTGCAATATAATCTCCTGACGCTTAATGTAGACAAAACGAAGGCAATTAACTTTGCCATCTCGAAACGCACATCCCCTAGAAATTTTACTTGTCCACAAGTACACTCCTGTTCTAGCCCAGAAAATTGTACTTGCCCTCGTATCGAACAAACCGATACGATTAAATATCTTGGAGTATTTGTTGATAACCGGTTGTCATGGTCAACACATTTGAGTGCTTTGAGGGGTAGGGTTCGAAAGATGCTCCGCATCTTTAAGCACCTGGGTAAGATTGCCGATGACTCAGTACTTAAAATGATTTACTTCTCTCTGTGCCAATCAGTACTTAACTACTGTATAATAGCATGGGGCGCGGCTGGTAAAACTTCAGTAATAATGGTAGAAAGAGCTCAGCGAGCTCTGCTTAAAGTTGCCTACAGAAGACCGTTCCGGTACCCCACTGACACACTGTATACTGAAATTGGCGTTCTCAGAGTTAGACAGCTTTACATCCTATCTGTCGCTCTGAGATTTCACAAAACCTCCCTGAGCACTTGTATCCGATCAAGTCGTAGGGTATACTGGGAAAAGGTTCGATGCCATAAAACAATCAATAGAAGGTCTTACAGCTTTATGGGACCGCACATTTATGCGAAACTAAATGACCAACACAAAATTCTGCAACTAACTCAAACTAAATGTAAAAGTACGGTAACAAAATGGCTTCTTACACTGGACTATGACTTGACTGAAAGCATCTTATCCTAAATAACGCACGTGACTCACCCTTGCTAGGAACATATTATGCATCTGTATTTTTTACATTTATATACATTAATTCCTAAAAAAACCCTTCCTTAAACTTCTATATACATATACATCAGGTGTAACATTTAGACACACTCATGACACACACACACACACACACACACACACACACACACATAAACTACACACACATGACATTACATATCATAGGTAACCTACTGTTTTATTTTCTTTTAATTATTTTTTATTTTATTTTATTTTTTTAGATTATTTGTAGAATAGTTTGATGAATATTGTAAAGGATATAGGCACCATATATAAACGGCACGAAGGAGCCTGGAACTCACGACACAGGGAATCCTAGTGTGAGTTTCAGGAAACAAATGCAATGATGTAATTTCTTAAACAATAAAAAATATTCTATTCTTATTCTATTCTATTCATAAAAGCGCTCTTCCTCTCTCCTACCTATTAAATTTTGCTGTGCCCGACAGAGTCCATAATTGATACTGCACTTATTTACCTACCACCT
Organism: Hecatera dysodea; assembly: GCA_905332915.2. Lineage (NCBI taxonomy): Eukaryota > Metazoa > Arthropoda > Insecta > Lepidoptera > Noctuidae > Hecatera > Hecatera dysodea. Next base: position 2,758,763 of record HG995298.1, on the reverse strand, counting down.
GTATATGCACATCGTGGATTGCAATAAACACTTGAAACTTGAAACTTGATACTCTATTGTAAACCATACCTAACATTAAAAGAAGCTTTAAAAAATCGTAACCCGCAAACACATTTCTAAGGTCAAAAACTTATGATCTTTGGACATCGCAATCAAACAGTGGAAATAAGAAATAAAAATATCGACACAGAAATCACTATAAAACATTTAGAAGATAAGCAAAAAGAATTAGATCAGGCGCACCTAAAGCTGGTTGAGTCTAACCGTAAAAATGAAAATAGAACAAAGGACCTGATACAAAAGGGTATATTTCTGGAAAAATATAATAAGTCACTGGAGGATCGTATAGGGTGGCTGGAGCAGAAGGAGTTGAAATTAAATGTTGAGTTAATTAATGTACGTAAACAGGAGGGTGAAAACATCAAAGAAGTAGTAGAGAAGATTGCGAAGGAACTGAAACTGAGGGTAGACGGCATAGAAAAGGTTTGGAGAGTTAGAGGCGAGGGAGTATCTACACCAGTTATAGTCAGAATGTGTAACAAAGAATCGCGCACTCAATGGCTTAAAAGTAAGAAACAACAGCTGACGAATCACTCGATATACAATAACAACGACGATACCCGCATCTACATTAATGAAAATCTTACGCGTCAAATGCGCCAACTATTCTGGACAACAAAACAGAATCTTAAAGATAATTTCAAGTTTATATGGATACAAGATGGAAAAAATTTAATAAAAAAGAATGAGGTGGAAAAGAAAGTTTATAATATCTGCTGTGAAAGCGACATAAATAAATACATATCTGTTAATAGCGAGAACGGAGAGTGAACAATCTACTTAATATCTAAACAAAACCTACTATAGAATAAAATAAACAAATAGCTAATTACTTAAACACAAACATGAACGCTGGAGACCTACAGGACATAATTTACTCAAAATATATAACTACAAAGCAGAAGACCGTTCCGGTACCCCACTGACACACTGTATACTGAAATTGGCGTTCTCAGAGTTAGACAGCTTTACATCCTATCTGTCGCTCTGAGATTTCACAAAACCTCCCTGAGCACTTGTATCCGATCAAGTCGTAGGGTATACTGGGAAAAGGTTCGATGCCATAAAACAATCAATAGAAGGTCTTACAGCTTTATGGGACCGCACATTTATGCGAAACTAAATGACCAACACAAAATTCTGCAACTAACTCAAACTAAATGTAAAAGTACGGTAACAAAATGGCTTCTTACACTGGACTATGACTTGACTGAAAGCATCTTATCCTAAATAACGCACGTGACTCACCCTTGCTAGGAACATATTATGCATCTGTATTTTTTACATTTATATACATTAATTCCTAAAAAAACCCTTCCTTAAACTTCTATATACATATACATCAGGTGTAACATTTAGACACACTCATGACACACACACACACACACACACACACACACACACACACATAAACTACACACACATGACATTACATATCATAGGTAACCTACTGTTTTATTTTCTTTTAATTATTTTTTATTTTATTTTATTTTTTTAGATTATTTGTAGAATAGTTTGATGAATATTGTAAAGGATATAGGCACCATATATAAACGGCACGAAGGAGCCTGGAACTCACGACACAGGGAATCCTAGTGTGAGTTTCAGGAAACAAATGCAATGATGTAATTTCTTAAACAATAAAAAATATTCTATTCTTATTCTATTCTATTCATAAAAGCGCTCTTCCTCTCTCCTACCTATTAAATTTTGCTGTGCCCGACAGAGTCCATAATTGATACTGCACTTATTTACCTACCACCTGTATATGCACATCGTGGATTGCAATAAACACTTGAAACTTGAAACTTGATACTCTATTGTAAACCATACCTAACATTAAAAGAAGCTTTAAAAAATCGTAACCCGCAAACACATTTCTAAGGTCAAAAACTTATGATCTTTGGACATCGCAATCAAACAGTGGAAATAAGAAATAAAAATATCGACACAGAAATCACTATAAAACATTTAGAAGATAAGCAAAAAGAATTAGATCAGGCGCACCTAAAGCTGGTTGAGTCTAACCGTAAAAATGAAAATAGAACAAAGGACCTGATACAAAAGGGTATATTTCTGGAAAAATATAATAAGTCACTGGAGGATCGTATAGGGTGGCTGGAGCAGAAGGAGTTGAAATTAAATGTTGAGTTAATTAATGTACGTAAACAGGAGGGTGAAAACATCAAAGAAGTAGTAGAGAAGATTGCGAAGGAACTGAAACTGAGGGTAGACGGCATAGAAAAGGTTTGGAGAGTTAGAGGCGAGGGAGTATCTACACCAGTTATAGTCAGAATGTGTAACAAAGAATCGCGCACTCAATGGCTTAAAAGTAAGAAACAACAGCTGACGAATCACTCGATATACAATAACAACGACGATACCCGCATCTACATTAATGAAAATCTTACGCGTCAAATGCGCCAACTATTCTGGACAACAAAACAGAATCTTAAAGATAATTTCAAGTTTATATGGATACAAGATGGAAAAAATTTAATAAAAAAGAATGAGGTGGAAAAGAAAGTTTATAATATCTGCTGTGAAAGCGACATAAATAAATACATATCTGTTAATAGCGAGAACGGAGAGTGAACAATCTACTTAATATCTAAACAAAACCTACTATAGAATAAAATAAACAAATAGCTAATTACTTAAACACAAACATGAACGCTGGAGACCTACAGGACATAATTTACTCAAAATATATAACTACAAAGCAATGGGTAAACCATGTTACACAAAATAAAAATAAACTAAATATCATACACATGAATATTTGTTCGATAAGGAAGCACTTCGGTGAATTTATTGTACTCATAAAGGACTGTCTACCTACACTAGACCTAATATGTCTAACCGAAATAAATATAAAAGAAGAGGAAGTTCATAATTATGAAATAAATGGCTACTGCTCATATTATTTAACTAGAGAAGAAAAAAGGGGAGGTGGTATTATAATCTATGTACAGAATGGTTTGGAGTTTAAAATGATACAAAATTATAATCTGTACTGTGAGCTTATGCATGGTCAGATTATCTCAAAACGTAAAATAGTTGACATAATAATTACTTACAGGCCTCCACAAATGAATAAAGCAAACTTTGTTAATGAACTAAAGAATCTAATACATGATATACCGATTAGAAATGATTTGGTGTTTATGGGAGACTGCAACATAAATATATTGCAAGGAGAAACCGACTCACACGCTACTAAATATCTAGACACTTTGAGTGAGTTAGGCCTGGAATGTTGCATCCAAGATGTTACGCGAGAGGTAGTGTTATCGGAGCGACGAGTGACGTCATGCATTGATCATATTTTTGTGCGAAGTGCGCGACCAGCCGGCGAGCTGCACGCCTACGTACTAACGACTAAAGTATCCGATCACTACTTAACGGGACTCTCAATGGAAGTGGATAAACAGCTGATGCCGGCTTGTTATCGCACGACTCTTAATAATGAATCGGTCAAAACTAAGTTAGGTAATGTAGAATGGAGTAATCTCATATGTATTGAAGACCCTTTGGAATTGTATAGGCGACTGTGCAATATTTTTAGCAACATATACAGCACGTCAAAAACTGAAAAAATAATCAAACAACGTGAATCTAATATTTGGGTTGATAAAAGGTTACAAAAACTATTAGAATATAAAGATACATTGGTTCGAAAATGGAAGGCGAATCCTAAAAATATGACACTACGATTAGAATACACAAAATATCGAAATAAAACAAATAAAGCTGTAAATATTGCTAGAAATACACACAGGCGACAAGAGATAAAAAACTGCAATGGAGACATGAGAAAAGTATGGGAGTGTATGAACAAGTGGCTTGGCAGAACAAAGATGAATATCGATGACGTGATACAAAAGTATTTTATACGAAGTAACGAGAAACTGGATATCGTATGTAACAACTTTTGTCAAACATTTACTAATGAAGTTGGTTCTTTGAAACAGAAACATTCATGTAACAGTCTATTTTATGATAGAAGTGAATATGTAAAGGAAAGTGATGTGAGTTTCAGATTTAAAAAGGTATGTCCTAGAGATATATGTATAATAATTGATAAGTTAAAATGCAGTAAGTCCCCAGGTTCCGATGGTATTAGAGTTCAAGACTTAAAAATAATTAAGCACCCAATTAGCCAAGTCATTGCTAATTTCATAAATAATTGTATAGCGCGAGAAGTATATCCTAATGATTTGAAAATCTCAATTATCAGACCAATCTTCAAGGGGGGGAAATACACAGAATACACAAATTATAGGCCTATTGCGATATTGAGCGTAATCAATAAAATTGTTGAGAAAGTAATTATGGGCCAAATAACAGTGTTTTTAGAAGCTCATAATATTTTAACTGATACTCAACACGGTTTTAGACCAAATAGAAGCACAACAACGGCATTAAGTAAGTTCACTGATTACATAAATAGCGCATTAAATTCGAAAGAGGTGGTTTTGTTAATATTTATTGACTTTAAAAAAGCCTTCGATACTCTGGACCATGAGGGCTTGCTGCAGGCCATGGACGAGTGTGGAATACGAGGGCCTGTAAAAGGGTGGTTCAGGCAATATCTGAACAACAGGTATTTAAAAGTTAGGGTTAAAGGTGCAGACAGTGAACTCGGTAAAATTAATTATGGAGTGCCGACCGGGTCAGTTTATGGACCGATCGGGTATATCATGCACGTCAATAGTATGGTTAATGTCATCAAAAACTGTAATACCTATATGTATGCAGACGACACGTGCTTGGCATACAGTGGTCGGGACTGTGAACTGATCCAGTCGGTAATGCAAGAAGATTTGGATAATATAGTAAAATGGGCGCACGATAATGGTATTCTTATCAACTTAAATAAAACCAAATGTATGTTGATATCGTCTCCGTACAACCGCTTAGCTAAAAATGCCTATGTCTCTGTAAAGGGCCACTCTTATGAATGCCTTCATGATAACAAGGTGAACTGTCAGTGTGAGTGTGTTGAGCGAGTAGCGAACTATAAGTACCTAGGACTAACTATTGATGAAAGATTTACATGGGACGCACATGTGGACAATGTGTGTGGTAGACTGCGCTCAGTACTAGGTAAACTGAATAATTTAAAATATATAGTTAGTAAGCGAATACTGTACATTCTTTATCACGCGCTCGCAGATGCAACAATAAACTACGGATTGGCTGCTTATGGACTAACGTTTCCAGTACATTTAAATAAAATAAAAAAATTGCAAATTCGGCTATTAAAATTACTATCAAACAAGGCAACTAAAGATAATATTAATAAGGAGTACGAAAAATTATTTAAATTTTGTAGAATATTACCTATACAAAGCAAAGTTAAGTTAACTATAATCTTGGAACACCACAATAACAACGAAAACAAAATTAAGAGAGTTTATAACCGGCCAACCCGTAAAGCAACACATAGAAATAAATACTTAGTCCCTAAAGTAAATAACTATTTCGGTCAAAGGACGCGGCAATGGCTAGTTCCGACATTATTAAATGAACTTCCAACGCAAATTACAACTGAAGCAGTTTCTAAAAATGCCTTAAAAAATGTCCTACGTAAACACTATTTGGGTTTGTGTCCTTAGCATAAGATCTTATAAAAAATAGTTGTATTATAGTGTAGTGAATATAAGCTGATAACTAATGATGGGGCAGGTGCGGGCCGGACGAACTAGCGTGCGCGTGCGCCGTGTTGTTATTCTCGTCCGTCTCGCTCGCGTTGTGTTGCTTGTCTCCCTCCGGCAGGGGTCGGGGCGTTTGGGTTGTGTTCGTGCGCTGCTCGTACTGGCCTGGTTGGCAATGCGACCTGAACCCGTCATTGGATATCTAGTGTGTACCTATGCCTACACTTTTTGTTTTTTGTTTCGACTTTGTGTAAGTAACTATAGTATTAAGTAAGTAGCCAATAAGTGCTTAGATGAAAGCTGTACCCGCGAGAACACTGCCGACAAACTGTTCTGCAGTTTGGCAGAAGATAAGTGTATTTGTTTCTCTGTAACTTTTCATAAATAAATAAATAAAAAAAAAAAAAAAAAAAAAAAAACATTACAGGCCATACATAGACATCCATGCGTAGGTAAGTATAGCGATATCTTTTACTTTCTGAGAGTAGAGAGTATCCTTTAGTATTCCACTCGCGAACCGACCTATCCTTCAAAGAACAAAGTGCTTGCCCAGAATGAAGTGAAAATTGGATAAGGTAGCTCTGTTATTGGTTTTGCGACAATAGAACCTTTTCACAATAAGTTTTCAAAGCTCAATTATTAGAAGTCGTTTTCCAGTTCTTGTTTTATTAGAACGATACGGTTCTAGGTTATTGTTTGTTTAGGAAGCTAATATTTGATTTTGATGACAATGGCTTTGATTGACAGTTTGAACGATATTAAAACGTTATTGCAGTACTAGCCGTGTGCTCGATGGAATTTCCATTGACAAACATGTAAAATTTCTATGAACAACTATCATGAATTTGTCACACATCCACAATCCAGTAACTGGGCACCATCATACCCTCCCCTGACATCTTCAAAGTCAAATCAACTGGTGTTCTAAGAACGGTTCAGATGGTCTCTCGACCATCTTGTAAGGTTTATACAAATCGCAGTTTGTGACGTAAGCTAGTGATAATCATATGTCTAGAGGTTAGACCTAAAGAATGTGTCATTTTGAAAACTTTTTGAAAACTTTTAACTAAGTATCAGATTTATGACATTAATTCTGATCAATCACTCCGACCGACAAATCACTTGAAAAACTAATTAAGTATTTCCTACCGCATCTGATATTTTACCTGTCATTCCAAATTGAAAACCAAATTAACTGTCGAGTGCATTGGCGTCACTACATGGCGAAATGAAATCAATACTCCGACGTATTTCAAACATTTTAAACATGATGATAATCATATTATGATTGGCGGATAACCAGTTTAATATTGCTAAAGGGTATTGAAAGAGCTGAAAACGTTCCCCTTCCATGTTTATTATTAAATCAACAGTCATTTTAACGGAATCGTCATAATTGTGTTCGTACAATAGGCCCGTGGGCCCGTTTGATCAGTTTTAAAAAGTTAATATTTCCCAAAATTGTTCTGTTCGACCGAAATGGTGTTTTAAATTGTATTTCGTACTGCGTTTATCTTGTATTATTTTGAAGTGAAGTTGATGGTTTGGAGTGAAATGTTTTTACAGAAAATTTAAGAGCTGTTTTGATTTCGGCATGGAAAGACAACTGTTTTTGTTAAAAAGTTGTTTACGGTATTTTTGTTTATTCAACTCGATGCTTTTTATGAATTCAAGCTGTGGTGCATATTAAGGTTTGATTTGATAAAAGTTGACTTTGTACAAGTCAACTTTCATTCATAGTTTGGTATATTTTTCTAACATCAGCAGGCAGGCAGGTTGCGCACCAGCACCAACAGAATCCTGGCTGTTATTGCAGGTAGGCTGATACGCGTTACGTCCAGCACTGGGTTAACACCCACATTAGAAAGTAATTTAATATCATTTATTTTTACCAACAGGACCCCGCGGTTTCAACCGCGTTGTTCCCGTTCCCAAAAGAATAGAGGAATTAAAATATAACATACTTTACTCGCTGATAATGTAGCTTTCTACTGGTGAAAAAATTGTTAAAATCAGACCGGTAGTTCGGTATGAGCAAAAAATAAAAAAAAAAACATTCCGATTTATACTATAAATATCAATAAAAAATCACAGAACTCAATTGTTTTCGAAACAATAATAATAATTAAAAAAAACATTTTTTTCATAAAATATGGTATAAAATATTAAGCCTATCTTTATTAATCCAAAATTTTTCGTAGTCTTTAATATTGTTATTAGTATATTATATTGATCTTTTTTTACTTATTCGACATTGTATTGATATTTATTATTACATTGTTTTTCTGATTCAATAACATTGTATTTATTTGTGTATTGTGATAGCAGCGCCCCACGGTTTCACCCGCGTAGTTCCTGTTTCCGTGGGAATATGGGGATAAAAAATAGCTTATGTCCCTCGGGAATAATGTAGCGTCCCAACAGTGAATGAAATTTTCAAATCGGTTCACTAGTTTCGGAGCTCATTCAATGCAAACAAACAATCAAATCTTTCCTCGTTATAATATTAGTACAGATTATGATAGAAGTGTAGATTAAATTTATTTCGTAATTTGTAATTGTAACATGCTTCCCATGTCACAAAATTACAATCACAAGTAACAAAATCTGAAATAAATTGACATGCTTTAATTTTATTTAATTAAAAATTATTTAAAGAGTTCATAGCGTTCAGAAACAAAAGTCAACTTTAAAACTTTTTATTTCAGAATCACAACATTTATTTTGAAAACAAAACGCATTCGTATTTGTAATTTATCTCTACATACGACCCACTTACAGTTAACGCCTAACAAGCTTATCCGCGGCCATTTTACTTTTTATTTTTTTGCGCTGTCCACACAGCGTTCTTTTTAATCAACACCGCGTCGGACCGATTCAGCGACGATTGCTATCTAATTAAAAACTCATTCCGCCTTATTCCAAAACAAGGTTTTTCTTTAAACCAGGTTTAAACCATTGAGCTCGGTTTTGTATTTCGAATCTTGATCATGTCAGAATAAGATTCAAATTACAAACCCTGGCTCAATGGTTTAAACCTGGTTTAAAGAAAAACCTTGTTTTGGAATAAGGCGGATTATGTTTAAAAGTCTGTCATTATCTGTGAAGTGGCCATTTTCTCTGGAATTGTGGGTTCGTTAATGCCATATCAAATATTTGCTTACAAAAGGATGTAACTAAAATATTATATCCAATACGCATATAAAATGACTCATAAAAAAGACATCCCTTGTGTGTGTTGGGAAAAGTGTTCGGAACGCTCAACTGGCAGTGTTGTTACCTTGGATCGCAAACCTCATTCTTGGACTAAAGTAAAAGCCAGCGCTCTGGTCAGGTGAAAGTCGACTAGATTTTATCTGATGTCCCTGAAAACAGGATGAGCATGTTGACAAGACTTGAAAACAACCATCCATCAACCATTATATCAAAGTAGTCTTGCTTTGATATAATAATTATGGACTTATCATAGTCTGGAAAAACTGCACGGCTGGATAGATTTTATCTAATGCTGTATCATTTAGTGCTTAACATTGGTTATAATGAATAATGACTAATGATTGTTTAAAAAAAAGGGTTTTGGAATTCTTTGTGGAATAAGATAAAACTTTAAACGTTAGGCGGGTGCCTAACGTTTAAAGTTGTATCACCACGAGTAAAAAATAAAAAGGATAATTAATAAATGATTTCCAATCTCCATAATCTCTACTAATATTTTAAAGAAGAAAGATTTGATTGTTTGTTTGTTTGCAATAGGCTCCGAAACTACTAAACCGATTTGAAAAATTCTTTCGCTGTTAGGAATATAATAGGCTACACTATCCCCGGGTAACATAAGCTATATTTTATCCCCATATTGCCCCGGGAACGGGAACTACGCGGGTGAAACCGTGGACGCTGCTAGTAACATTATGAACGTAACTCTCTCTCTCTCGTGTGTTTGTTTGATGCCTCTTGTTAGGTACAAAATATGTCGTTAGGTTCTTGGTCCGCGTAACAGTTGAATTTATTCCAAGGAAACACACTTCTGGTATAAATTAACTTTGTGCTATTTCAAGACCTGGTCTACACGTCTACCAACGTCTACGTTTCTGCGGAATTTGTTCGAAATAGTCACCGCGGGCCTGGAAGGCGGTGGCCATTAGGAGGAACACGGTGGGGTTTTGTCAGTAAGAGTCTAACACTCCCTTCCGCACCGCCCAGAGCGGAAGAAGTCGTATGATGATTTCCCATCCAGAAAAAAAAGGACAAACAAAGCACCAGCCAACTTGCATTTATAAAATTAGTTAGTGTACAATAAAAAAGTATCTATAGTCAAAAAAAAGTATTTCCTTCATTAGTAATTACAGTTCCTTTTACCTCAGAAATAACAGGTTCTTAATCCAAAAGTTATTATCTTTAAATTGAGAACCAATCAATATTAAAAGTCGTAGTCGAGATAATGGTCATGCATAAAGTTTTCCGAAAAGTTTTCAACCAGAATGGCAGGTGAATAATTATTTCCTGTAAATGGCAAAAACATTTTAAAATCCAACCAATTTCGACGAATTTCGTGTAATTAAAACCTCATTACATTTAAACTCTTCGTAATTTTATTAACGATGCACTATTTACTTGTGGTGAGGTTTATAATTTTATTTTAAAACTGTTTCAGAAGAAATATACATATTAAAAGTTAGAAATGATTTTAGATTACATAAACGTTATATCAAACAACGTTATATTAATTAAGTTTTAGAATAAATAAATGTTAGGTATATGGAAAGAAATTATAACAACAGTTCGTATATCTCATGTTGGTATATCTTATGAACGATAGTAAAATGAAATTAGACCAAGTGAGTTTATACGTTACTAGCGACCCGCCCCGGCTTCGCACGGATGCAATGTAGAGACTAATATTTTCTCTCCTATAATATGCATGTATTATACATATAAACCTTCCTTAAGAATCACTCTATCTATTAAAAAAACCGCATCAAAATCCGTCGCGGAGTTTTAAAGATCTAAGCATACATAGGGACAGAAAGCGGATAGCGACTTTGTTTTATACTATGTAGAGATGAGACGCAGCCCTTACTTTTTTTTAAATTTTCTCAATAGTGGTAGGTGATGAATTTTTTTTTATTCACTCATTTAATGGCTTCTTCCGCTCTGGGCAGTACGGACGGGAGTGTCAGACTCTTACTGACTAAAACCCGTCCCTGATCCTCCTAATGCCCTTTGCGTTCCAGGGCCGCGCTGACTCTTCCGAAAAAAATCCGCAACTCTGGCAGGTGTGATGCTAGCAGTCATAATGCGATGTGTAGACCTGCGATTTTCTGATAATTTAAAATATATACGCTATAACAGGGTTAAAATTTGTATATTTGATCAACGCAGTCTGAGCACGATGAAGACCTACAATGTCCTGAGAAGCTTACCTCTGATTCCAGCAGAAAATAAGAACAAACTAAGTATATACAATCCTCCAGAGAAGTGGATGCTTTGCCTTGCGTAATATTGATTGGAAACAAAATATCCTTATGAGAACCTGAAACTATCCACAGCCTATATTTTGGAACAGTATTGGGTTTCTTGTATTCCAATTGATTTTCAGCAGGCCTTACATGAAACTCGATTTCATTTCAACGTATCTATTAATAATAATATGTATTCTTTCTAGGGTCTAGCTATATTAAAATTCCAGTCTTCTAAGTCTTCTAAGTAATTTTCGTGTGTGCAATGCTTGGGCGGTTGCCTTTGCCAGATCCGAGATTTGTTTACATGAAAATTAATTTTGGTTTCTGTTTTATTCTATCTGGAACAGAGAAGATTATTCTTTCTTTTAAAAAAAATGGGACCAAAAAAAGCAAAAATATTCATACAAAATAAAAACATCCAAATCGGTTGTCAATTAGTGAAAACATCACAGAACAAACATACAAAAAAGAAACAGTCATATTGAGGGCTTGCTGGCCTGCTTTTTTGAAGTCGGTTAAAAAGCAGCTGTTCCCATTTTGCCAAGAAGAAAGTAAGAAAACCCTTTTATATCCAGAAATGACGCAAAAAAAAAACACAAAAATATAATAAAATAAATTATAAAATTCGCTGACTAAAAGTAAATTAATACATGTTTCACTGTCCTGAAAAAGCTATATGAGGACCGCCAAGGTATGCGAACAAAAACGTAATGTATGGCATTTATTAAATATTTATTGAATTGCATGAATACCATATCTTTGACACCTGATGCAAACGTAATGTGCATTTATTAAATATTTATTGAATTGCATGAATACCATATCTTTGACACCAGACCTGATACCTAACAAAATTTGGCTGGTCATTGAACAATTAACTTTTTAATTCATTGTTTCTGTTTCATTTCATCTTCAATGAAAATCGTCATACCTACATACCTAGTCGCTTTACTCAGTTATCCTATGTTTCAGGTTCGTGTGCCGTGATCAAAGAGTACAAAGTTCTGAACAGAAGTTAAATTCATTTAACTGGAAGAGGACTAAGTAAATAGAAAGGCGCGTTCTGAAAATTTTCCGCTATTGTTACAATGTAGGCGTAGTTACCCGCCTGTGGGAAACTTTGGAGGTGGCAACAAAGAGTTTGTTATTTCTATGTTTTGTATATGTATATGTAAATAAACATTCATGTTTAAATAAACATGAAACTGTCTTCTTTAAATAAACATGAATGTTTATTTAAAGAAGACAGTTTACTTAAATTGTTACTTCATATTAGAATATATTAGATATATATTTTGCCAGATTTTAATTTGATAAAATATATCTGAGGAGCTCGAGGCTAAAGAATAACTGCCGCGCAGATCGATCTTCAAGGTTAAGCAACGCTTGCCAAGGTTGGTCTGTGGATGGGTGACCATCTTAACATACCGAGTTTCCTCCATGCCTCGGAATGCACGTTAAGTCGTTGGTCCCAGCTGTCATTTGTAGATCTTTGTCAGTCGTTACGGATTGTCAGAAGCCAGAAAATCTGACACCAGTCTTGCCAAGAAGTATCGTGTTCCCCAGTTATTGGGTTGTGGAGATTTGGTAGGCAGCCGCTCCACGTTAAACACTGGTTATGTGGTAGGATTCAGCTGAATCCGGTATGACTGGAAGCCGACTCCGATATAGTTGGGAAAAGGCTAGGCAGATGATATCTCATCTAATAAATTCAGTAAGCATTACTATTCAACGCGGCAAAGCTGCTGCTGCAAAGTCTTTTGGGCTCGTTTCCGTATTGAAGCAATGTGGAGAGATACTTCGATGTTTAAGTGTTTTATGTATTAAGGTACATATATTTTATGCCAAGAGGTATATTTTACCAACTTATGTATACTGTAATTTATTTAATCAATAATATAAACTCATACGGTAACAAATATTATAACGAAGTAATAATACCTAGTTATTTATTTATTTAAGCAGGTATATAGTTACTTAATACAGACTTAATGAACTAGGCATTCTGTAGCACTCAATAAAGCTGATGAAGACATAACATGGCAGATGTATTTTTAGTCAGTCAGAAGAGACAAATGATAATTTCTGGTTCTAAAAGATCTCCCGATAAAGTATTTTTCCATTGGATATTTTATCGGAAGAGCTCCCCATATTAGCCGTTCGTGGAGTAAGGATAAGGGGTGAATACGGAATAAGACTGACCAAATTAAATTCGACTTACAATTTCACCGTTACTGTACCTACCATCCTTTTTTTTAATGGCAAATCATCAAATGAGTTCTCCCGCTCTGGACGGAGCGCAAGGGAGTGTCAGACTCTTACTGACTAAAACCCACCCGTGATCCTTCTTGTGCCCTTTGCGTTCCAGGGCCGCGGGGACTCTTTCGAACAAATTCTGCAAGCAACAAATTCCACAACCTGTACCTACTATCTAAGTTTATTTCCACATCCGCATCTGTTTGGACGCAGCTTAACTGCAAGTAATCCTATCACGGGCATCTGGGCAAAACAGACGGCTACTGCGACACAGTTATTGTTACTAGCTGATAGACGCTTGATCTGGAATAAGCCTTAGATTTAGAGGCGAGCAGAGTGACCATGCTTTGTTACTGTAAGTTCCGAATTCATCCCATTTTCCGCCCCACCTCAAATGCATTTTCTAAAAGTCGGGCGAAAAATTGGGATGATTTTGTAAATATTCTCACCCAATTTCACAGTTACCATACCCACCATTTAAGTTCATGTCCACATGGGCGTCTGCCTGTACGCAGCTTGACCACAAGTAATCCCATCGCGGGCACCTGGGCAAAACAAACGGGTATTGCGACAATTATTTTTACAAGTTGATAGACGCTTGATTTTGCACAAGCTTCAGAGTTAGTGGCGAGCAGGGTGACCATCTTTTGTAACACTAAGTTCCGTATTAGTCCCACATAAAGCATAATCAGCCTTTTCATGTTCCCACGACTGGGACACAGGCCTTCTTACTAGGAGAGGGAACGGGCCGTAATCCATCACGCAGGCCCAATGCGGGTTAGTCCCACGATCCGCCCTAACACACGTGAATTTTCTAAAAATGGGGCGAAAAATTGGGTCGATTTTGGAAACATTCTCACCCAATTTCACGTTTACCATACCCACCATTTAAGTCCATTTCCACATCCGCGTTTGTTTGGGCGCAGCTTGACCGCAAGTAATCCTATCGCGGCCACCTGCGCAAAACAAACGACATCGTAAATCCTCGCGGCGTCCGGGGCGCCTGTGACACAGTTATTGTTATTAGCTGACAGACGCTTGATTTGGCACAAGCCTTAGATTTAGTGGCGAGCGGGAAGATCGTCTTTTGTTAACTGTGACTAGCTTAAGCCTGTGGCTTTGCCCCTGTGCTGTCGGAAATTGATTCAGGAGAACATTATAAAGATGAAAAATCAACAATAAATCAAATAAGTAACTGATTTTAAATATCAAGTTTATCAGAATTTTAGTATAATTATGTATTTCATTTCAGTTTAAACTCAATATAGTCCGAATGGACCCAATATTATGTGATTCTAAAATTGATTGAGTCAGGCGTTACTTTGCGGAAATCCATTTTAATTTTGTATCTGTATTTATTAACTAACTTGTATCTTTTTTTTAAATTTAATATGAGTGGCTTTTACCAGGCAGTATGCAGGAGCTACTTGTTTTGGGCTGGGGGAAGGGCCTGCGCGCCAACCGCCCCGACCAAGCGCAAGAGGTCCGCCGCCGCCGCCGCCTCTGCCGCCGCCGCCGCGGCTTCCGTCGCCGCTTCTGCCGCTGCTGCTGTGGGTGCTGCGACTCCTGATACTCGGGAGGGGGCTGAAATGGAGTGCCAGTAATGGTCCCATTGCAGCCTCCTCCAGAGACAAGTCGGCCGCTGTGCTATTGCGCAGTGGCTGATGCCTATGGACGGTGAGCGTGGGTGGCTCGCCGTCCGATACCAGGTTGAGTCGACGACGCGTTGTCGTGCGTCACGCGCGTCTCAAGGAGCCGTCAGCACCTGGGACGGGGCCCAATAGGGTCGGTGCCTGCTAGGGTTGCGGAATTTGTTCGAAAGAGTTACCGCGGCCCTGGAACGCAAAGGGCACAAGAGGAACACGGGTGGGTTTTAGTCAGTAAGAGTCTGACACTCCCTACCGCTCCACCCAGGGCGGGAAGGGTCATTTGAAGATGTCCCATCCAAAAAAAAAAAATGTTGTTTTACAGTAAAATTGGTGTAAATCTGTTAAAAGCAAGTGTGTTTAAATTTTGTTCCGAATAAGTACCGAAACTATGCGATATATTTAAACAATTTTTGAAGGAAAGCTCCATTATCAGCAAATAACGCAGGCTTTATTTTATCTCCGTATTCACACGGAAACGGGAACTACGCGAGTGAAACCGCGAGGCGTTGCTAATAATAAATAGAATAATACTGATTTCTGTTCACAATTGCTTTAGTTTCTCGCATAACCTGAAGGTTTTTCAATAGTAACAAAACATACTCTTTATTTGTTTGTACCCAAAAACAAACGCCTGTAATAGTACACTAGACCCAAGGTCACAGTTAACGCTAAAATATTACTAAAACGTGCCAAACCCTATTTCAGTAAAGGTCAACTAAAGCTGTACAAACAAGTATAAAGCAAGATAAAATATCACAAAGAAAAAAGATTTTTGACTGAAAAAGATTATACAAAGTTTTGGACAAAAAATATTCCGCTTTTCAGTCATTTCGTGTGGCACTCCCATTAACATTTTGGCTTTTCACAAGACTGTATCTTAGAAATATTACTTACATATAACTATGAAAAAATCTGTGACGTTATTATGTTTGTACTTCACGCTGTTTTATTTAGGTTCAAAGATATTTATTCTCAAAAAAGATACTAAGTCACTTACATGAAGACCAATGTTTACCGTATGCGTTGAATTATAAGATTTTTTTTCTTTTTTCTTAAAAAAACTTTGCCCCACACTAGGATTTACTCATGTATCGTGGGTGCGTTCACAAACATGAAAACTCACATACACAAGACACCCAGTCCCGGAACAATTATCTGTAGGTCATACAAACATTTGTTCCGAACGGGGATCGAACCCTCGACATGTTGCGCAGCAGCAGAACGCTCGACCACTGCGCCAACCGTGTCGTCGATTTGAGTTATATGTAAGTAAATATGTGAAATATTCAGATTTTTACTGATCCAACGTATTCTTTTGATTTGTATTTTGTATGTATTGTTGTCGCGCGTAGAATCAACACGCTGAAGTGGAAGGGGGCCGGCCGTGTCTGTTGACGGACAGACAGTCGATGTAACCGACATTTGTTTGAGTGGGGACCACGTATGGGCTGACATAGTGTGGAACGCCCTGCGGCTCGATGGATCGATGATTTGCAGAAGGTGGCTACCAGGGGATGGCTCATTGGGGCAGTAAGCCTGCCCCAATGTTCGTTCTTTCTTGAATGGTAATTTGCTGGTATGATTTATGTTAAGGATGCATTGTTATTAGGTATTTATTTAATCAAGAGCATGTCATGCTCGCTCAAATGTTTCGTTGATGGTGGCGTGTGTGTTGGATCATTCGGTTCCCTTCAAAATGGTTGAGCTAAATGGTGCCAATACAGGCGTCATGTTCGTGAACGGGCGCCGTCGGTTGAGACTGGTCACCTTGTTTTAATCTTTATACTTTGAATTGTTTTTATAGTTTCCTTTTTTCTTTGCATTGTCCTCACATATAGAAGCGACCAAGGATGTAACCAAAGTTATGTAATACAGAAAATGATTTAAAAGAGTGTGCACGTTCTTCTCCATAGAGATCTACGCTTTGGAACGTGCAGATAGCTTCACCTCTTTCGACTTGACAATTCAAAAGTGCCTGTAAAGGGTTTAATTGAAATAAATGCTTTGAATTTTGAATTTTTGAAGTGTTTTTTAAAGTGTCATCATCTGCTTAGCCTTTTCCCAACTATATTGGGGTCGGCTTCCAGTCAAATCGGACTCAGCTGAATACCAATATTTTACGTGAAGCGGCTGCCTACCAGACCTTCACAACCCATCAACCGGGTAACACGATACATCTTGGCATGACTGGAGTCAGATTTACTGGCTTCTGACAATCCGTAACGACTGCCAAAGATCTACAAAATAATGACAGCTGGGAATGTTATATCAGTGTTATTTGTGATTATTTATGAATTAAATGTTCAGCTAATTAATTAACTATATATTTATTTCTTGCATCTAATCACTGTGTCACTTTTTGTAAGCGATGATATTATGATGTAGGTACGACGGATAACGCATACCTAGCCTATAAATTCTTAACTTACAAAATAAGGATAGACCAAGACCTGGAGTTTAACAAAGGATAGTAAATAGAATCACATAATTTTGAAAATGAAAATAATATATCTAGTTTTAATTTCCGCGGAAATTAAAACTAGATATATTATTTTCATTTTCAAAATTATGTGATTCTATTTACTATCCTTTGTTAAACTCCAGGTCTTGGTCTATCCTTATTTTGTAAGTTAAGAATTTATAGGCTAGGTATGCGTTATCCGTCGTACCTACATCATAATATCATCGCTTACAAAAAGTGACACAGTGATTAGATGCAAGAAATAAATATATAGTTAATTAATTAGCTGAACATTTCATTCATAAATAATCACAAATAACACTGATATAACATTCCCAGCTGTCATTATTTTGTAGATCTTTGGCAGTCGTTACGGATTGTCAGAAGCCAGTAAATCTGACTCCAGTCATGCCAAGATGTATCGTGTTACCCGGTTGATGGGTTGTGAAGGTCTGGTAGGCAGCCGCTTCACGTAAAATATTGGTATTCAGCTGAGTCCGATTTGACTGGAAGCCGACCCCAATATAGTTGGGAAAAGGCTAAGCAGATGATGACACTTTAAAAAACACTTCAAAAATTCAAAATTCAAAGCATTTATTTCAATTAAACCCTTTACAGGCACTTTTGAATTGTCAAGTCGAAAGAGGTGAAGCTATCTGCACGTTCCAAAGCGTAGATCTCTATGGAGAAGAACGTGCACACTCTTTTAAATCATTTTCTGTATTACATAACTTTGGTTACATCCTTGGTCGCTTCTATATGTGAGGACAATGCAAAGAAAAAAGGAAACTATAAAAACAATTCAAAGTATAAAGATTAAAACAAGGTGACCAGTCTCAACCGACGGCGCCCGTTCACGAACATGACGCCTGTATTGGCACCATTTAGCTCAACCATTTTGAAGGGAACCGAATGATCCAACACACACGCCATTATCAACGAAACATTTGAGCGAGCATGACATGCTCTTGATTAAATAAATACCTAATAACAATACATCCTTAACATAAATCATACCAGCAAATTGCCATTCAAGAAAGAACGTAAGCCTGCCCCAACGAGCCATCCCATGCTAGCCACCTTCTGCAAATCATCGATCCATCGAGCCGCAGGGCGTTCCACACTACGTCAGCCCATACGTGGTCCCCACTCAAACAAATGTCGGCTACATCGACTGTCTGTCCGTCAACAGACACGGCCGGCCCCCTTCCACTTCAGCATGTTGACTCTACGGGCCATAACAATACATACAAAATACAAATCAAAAGAATACGTTGGATCAGTAAAAATCTGAATATTTCACATATTTACTTACATATAACTCAAATCGACGACACGGTTGGCGCAGTGGTCGAGCGTTCTGCTGCTGCGCAACATGTCGAGGGTTCGATCCCCGTTCGGAACAAATGTTTGTATGACCTACAGATAATTGTTCCGGGACTGGGTGTCTTGTGTATGTGAGTTTTCATGTTTGTGAACGCACCCACGATACATGAGTAAATCCTAGTGTGGGGCAAAGTTTTTTTAAGAAAAAAGAAAAAAAATCTTATAATTCAACGCATACGGTAAACATTGGTCTTCATGTAAGTGACTTAGTATCTTTTTTGAGAATAAATATCTTTGAACCTAAATAAAACAGCGTGAAGTACAAACATAATAACGTCACAGATTTTTTCATAGTTATATGTAAGTAATATTTCTAAGATACAGTCTTGTGAAAAGCCAAAATGTTAATGGGAGTGCCACACGAAATGACTGAAAAGCGGAATATTTTTTGTCCAAAACTTTGTATAATCTTTTTCAGTCAAAAATCTTTTTTCTTTGTGATATTTTATCTTGCTTTATACTTGTTTGTACAGCTTTAGTTGACCTTTACTGAAATAGGGTTTGGCACGTTTTAGTAATATTTTAGCGTTAACTGTGACCTTGGGTCTAGTGTACTATTACAGGCGTTTGTTTTTGGGTACAAACAAATAAAGAGTATGTTTTGTTACTATTGAAAAACCTTCAGGTTATGCGAGAAACTAAAGCAATTGTGAACAGAAATCAGTATTATTCTATTTATTATTAGCAACGCCTCGCGGTTTCACTCGCGTAGTTCCCGTTTCCGTGTGAATACGGAGATAAAATAAAGCCTGCGTTATTCGCTGATTATGTAGCTTTCCTTCAAAAATTGTTTAAATAGGTCGCATAGTTTCGGTACTTATTCGGAACAAAATTTAAACACACTTGCTTTTAACAGATTTACACCACTTTCACTGTATAACAACATTTTTTTTTTTTGGATGGGACATCTTCAAATGACCCTTCCCGCCCTGGGTGGAGCGGTAGGGAGTGTCAGACTCTTACTGACTAAAACCCACCCGTGTTCCTCTTGTGCCCTTTGCGTTCCAGGGCCGCGGTAACTCTTTCGAACAAATTCCGCAACCCTAGCAGGCACCGACCCTATTGGGCCCCGTCCCAGGTGCTGACGGCTCCTTGAGACGCGCGTGACGCACGACAACGCGTCGTCGACTCAACCTGGTATCGGACGGCGAGCCACCCACGCTCACCGTCCATAGGCATCAGCCACTGCGCAATAGCACAGCGGCCGACTTGTCTCTGGAGGAGGCTGCAATGGGACCATTACTGGCACTCCATTTCAGCCCCCTCCCGAGTATCAGGAGTCGCAGCACCCACAGCAGCAGCGGCAGAAGCGGCGACGGAAGCCGCGGCGGCGGCGGCAGAGGCGGCGGCGGCGGCGGACCTCTTGCGCTTGGTCGGGGCGGTTGGCGCGCAGGCCCTTCCCCCAGCCCAAAACAAGTAGCTCCTGCATACTGCCTGGTAAAAGCCACTCATATTAAATTTAAAAAAAAGATACAAGTTAGTTAATAAATACAGAATGAGACGCCTCCAAAATGAGATATTTAATAGTTTTATTAAACAAAATTTTGAAACATTTATTTTAACTAAAATAAACATGAAAGTATAAACAGTTAGTGTACGAAGCGGGCGCGGAGTTTGTTCAAGTCTTACGCGATCAAGCTGGACCGTTGAAGCCTGAATAGTTGGGATTTTGTCACACTGACGCGTATCAACAATATTCAACATCGATGAAGTTACAGAGCGAAATGTTCATACAGGTGTGGAGTGGATTTCCCATCTACAGTCTGTATTTCTTGACAGCTACAACCGGGGTGTTCTTTTAGTCACTTTATCGTTGACCATTGTGATCTCTTATCATCGATTGAGGTGTTGGATAAAAGGAGGATTCATAAAACTGTTCTGTTTTTCAAACCACATTTACAAAATGGTTTTTAAATTTTAAATAAATCAACATAATTATGTGGTTTTGCTTAATGAAAACAGAAATAAGTTTGGTTGCGACTTTTAAAGTTTAATGAGCATACAATACGGCTCGTGACCTCATCTCTTAAAAAAGATAACATAGGTACTTTTTCACTGGTTGCGGAATTTGTTTGAAAGAGTCACCACGGCCCTGGAACGCAAAGGGCACAAGAAGGATCACAGGTAGGTTTTAGTCAGTAAGAGTCTGACACTCCCTTCCGCTCCGCCCGGAGCGGGAGAAGTCATTTGATGATTTCCCATCCAAATAAAAAGGCACTATGACATTTCTTGAATATTTGTAGCTTTTACCAATACGGTGTAACAAACTTCTAAAGTTACAGTTCTAAAGAAGGTTACTACACTAAAGAAGCCTGCAAAACTCTTTTATTTGAATTCCAAAACTGTTTATATTCAAAGTAGTTCCTGAACGAAACTTTTGACTTTCCTTTATGATATATAACGGTAATTACTCAGTTGTTCGTAAAGAATGGTAATGTTGTGAAGTTTTAGTGTAGTCAAACTTTCGTGAAGAATTTCTGTTCGTGCACTTTGAGGCCGTTAGTTGATTCTAGTCTTTAGCGTTTTCCACCAGCCAGATTGGAGAGTGTTATTGGGTTTCCACCTTTTCTTCTTAGCGATATCCTGACTGATTCATAATAATGACCCCAATAAGCCTTTTCAGGTACTGTGGTTATTTCGTAACACGTTATATATCTATACTAATATTATAAAGATGAAAGATTTGTATTTTTGTATGTAACGAATAAACTCAAAAACTACTGGATTGATTTCAAATACTACCATTAGAAAGCTACATTCACCCTGAGTAACATAGGCTATAGTTTATCCCCATATTCCCACGGGAACGGGAACTACGCGGGTAAAACCGCGGGGCGCTGCTAGTTTCCTATAATAATGAACTATATAAAAGCTTTTCAAACAAATGCTTTTGCTTAAATCCTGATTTCCAGATTCTAAATTCAAACTGTCTGAAGAATGAAGAATCTGCTAGTCTGTTTTTAAACTAAGAAATTGGACACTGCACGCACTAAACCTTCAAAGATCTTGGCTTTATACGAGATCTGATAATTTTTTCACAGGGTAAGCCACGTAGACTCGTCTTGGTAACATTTTTAAATGTAAATGTTTTTGGTGGGTCCCTATTACAGCTAGGACCAATAGGTTAAAGGTTTTTCTGAGAAACCGAGGACTCTCGGTATATTAAGATAGTGAACTATTCACAGAGCGACCTCGACAGAGATTGCTGTGTTGTTCTTGTTCTTAAAAAAAAACGTTGCCCCACACTAGGATGTACTCCTGTATCGTGGGTGCGTTCACAAACATGAATACTCACATAAACATGAAACCCAGACCCGGAACAGTTATCTGTAGGCCATACAAACATTTGTTCCGTGCGGGGATCGAAACCGCGACACGTAGCGCAGCAGCCGAACGCTCAACCACTGCGCCAACCGTGTCGTCGTGTTGCTTGTAATATGCGATTGTTTAGCTACGAGCTCTTACTATTAAAACTTCGGCTTAAACCTTGTGTATCTTAAACAATAATCAACAAACTTATTCCACTTGAAGCAACATAGACATAAATCACAACAAACAGCTGATATTCCAGAACAACTAAACATCGATAAAGTAGGTAGGCAAGTTGAATTATGCAGAAACTGATTAGCGCCCACGGCTCAAAATGTTCACGCATACAATTAACTTGCAAATATTGTAATCGAAACAAAGCTAACTCGCTAAACTAACACAATACAGATAAAGTCACAGTTTAACCACAGTGTACCTAACTTATCTGTGCCCGATCGGTAGTATACCCATTGGCTTTATCGTTATTAGGGGATAGGCTGTGGAACAATTTTGTCTGTTATAAACAAATGCATGAACTATAGAAATAGAAAAATAATTGAAGAACACACAAAAATAACACAAGTGTTAAATTAAGAAAAAATATGGTCAAGTGATAGCGAATATAAAAATCGATATGTCTAAAGGCAACCGGGTTTAATAATGAATATATTATATATTTTATTATACACCTTATAACTTATTATAAGACTATTTAATGTCTGTCCTATCCATACTTTGGTCCTATCCTTAAACAGGACAAATATTTATGAAAACAAGTGTACAATGGACGGTCTTATCGCACAAGGCAATCTCTTACAGACAGCTTTTGACTGTCAGTGTACAATAGTAGTTATAAATAATAATAATTACTCATAATAATATAAAATACTTAAAAAAATATAATTTCCTAATAAATATCAAACAGGTATATAGTTGAGAAAGGAGCAGAAAAATGAGAGTGATAAGTAATGCTCCTTCGCCATTTTTTGAACGCTGGTAGCGTCTGAGCACGCCTCACTTATTTATTCACTATTATGGGTAATGCATTCCATAAACGAGCTGCTTGTACACTAAAATGATAATCTTTTACCCATAAATAATTCGGAGATCAGAATGCATCAACCATTCCAGCCATGGGAACATGATAGGCTGATTTGGCAAACTAAAATAAAAAACACACATTGTTCACCCCAATATAATTATGTAAACGCAATTTTCTGACTAATTGTCTAAAAACTTATATAGATCTTTTATAAAACAAACCATAGTTAACTTATAAACATAAACATGCTTGAATTATGTGGAAACATTGAAGCGCCCGCAGCCTACACTGGCCGCCATATAATGAACTTCGACATTATCAAAACAAAGTTAATTCTAACTATCAACATAAGCTATGCTGCATAGCATATATACGTTAATATACAGGATGGTTTTGTTTAGGTACAATGTGTATGTAGGACTATTTTCTTTAAACTGTTTTAATACTGTTATGAAGCCGAAAAGGAAACATAAAAAAATCTGTTTGAGAATGGAACGCGAGCGGAGTGAAAGAGACAGAAGAGAATGACGGACGACGTATGACTGAGATGACGTGGTAAAGATCGCTTCATGCTCTGTCCACCTTATTATATACGGTGACCTATTGAAGAATCGAGCCTCTGTTCATGGCGACAAGTTAAAAACAAATGAATAACTTTATGACCTTTCATTACAATTGGTCTGTTTGATTAACCAGAGATCTTAGAGCCAGAGTGCACTTTTAAATTGGCTGTCGGTTCAAGCTAGCAGGCATGAGTACATTCAAAGATACAAACACCATCCTATCCTATACCCTATACACTATGTTACTGAAAAACTAAATGCTCTTTGTCCAAATTATTTAATAGAAAATAATTTTATCGAATTGGCTTGGCGTAACATAAACCATGAAACACGACAGATATGAGCACCGATCATCGACTTTTATCAAAACTCCTTAAATCAATATCATTTTTTTATCGATTCATCGATTCGAACACACTATCTTTTTCAAATGTAGGTGGGAATCAAAGTGAAGGTGTTACGTCAAGTTGACATCTGTCAGATAAGGTCAGAATTGTTCTAAATTCAAATAGGTCTCTTCGTTAAGACACCAGTTGCAATCTCTCAAAACCACCTCCAATTTGCCTATATTTAGACAGATGCGATTGTAAAGTTTCTTAAACATTTGTAGAATTGGCCCTTAGGTCTTTAGATACGTATACAGGTAGTAAAATATTGATTTTCAAGAAAAACGGCTTATTGACGACGACTACAAAACACAGCTTAGACGAAGTAAATATGAACTATGCTCTTCAAACTGGAAAAATAATAACGATGCATAATTATATCAACTAAATTGCAAAATTATAACAGCCGCACGGGTCGATCTTCCAAGTTAAGCAAAGTTTGCCGACGTTGGTCTGTGGATGGGTGACCGTCTTAACATAACGAGACTCCTCCGTGCCTCGGAAAGCACGTTAAGCCGTTTTGGTCCCGGCTGTCAATTGGAGATCTTAGGCAGTCGTTTTGACACCAGTCTTGAAAAAAAGTACCGCGTTCCCCAGTTAATGGATTGTGGAGATGCTTCACGTAAAATACTGGTATTCAGCTGAATCTGAGAGCCGACCCCATTATAGTTGGGAAAATTGATTGAGTCAGGCGTTACTTTGCGGAAATCCATTTTAAATTTGAAAATGAAAATAATATATCTAGTTTTAATTTCCGCGAATATTAGTGGGTTGCAGGTATGCACCTCCCTCCCGCCCGCTTTATTATGCACATGCAAGATTACAAGGCAAATGCAAGGATTTTAAGCACATGCAGGAAGGCAAAGCAAAACCCAACACTATTACCGACACGTGTTTCGCCTCTCCACGAGGCATCCTCAGGGGACGTGTTGACTCGCTGACCGTTGAGCGACTCAACGGTCAGCGAGTCAACACGTCCCCTGCATACCTGCAACCCACTAATATTCGCGGAAATTAAAACTAGATATATTATTTTCATTTTCAAATTTAGTTGGGAAAAGGCTAGGCAGATTATATTAATAAAATATAATATTATTAATAAAGCAACAGAAATAGTGGTGGTAGCTTATCTGTTTTATTACTAGGTAAGTTATAAATTCCCTCGTCCATATCAATATAACCCTCGTTGAACCAGTCGCCCTGTATTGTGAACAAAGTTTAACGTAATATTAATTCGCACAACTTCACGGACGGCACAAATGCTGCGTCGGGCGTTTTATCTCAACTTTAGTGTTGCATCGCTTGTGAACGGGTGTTGCTATTTACATAAATATTTATTTCGCTTTATGTTTATATCGTTGGGTATGTTTTGTTGTTTGTTATGAAGGCGATAAAGTAGTTTATGGCTTGGATTGCATTTAATTACAAAAGTATAACATTAAAAATAAAATTCGTATGCGCTTAATGCTTATGAAAACGGGTGTTAACATAAACGTTTTGTAAAGCCAATGCCAATATTAAGCTAGTACAAGGTGCTAAAAGTCGATAACACTAAAAACATCATTAGTCGCTTATTAGCTGTGGCCACAAAAATTCGGTGACCAGATACTTAACAAATTTCTGTAATCGGCCATGAAAACAGAAAATTCTGAACTAATATTTCAATTGAAGAAGATTTTGTATCATTAGAGTCAATGATATAACATCTTCTTCAAAATGTATGTTTTTGAAATAAAATTGTTCTGTACTACTTTTTATAAGTAAATCATTCTGGACAACAGGTTATTCCAAATTCAAATCAGAACTCCTGCTATATTAAAAAAAAAATAAAAAAAATAATGAATCATCTATTGTACACCTTGATCAGCAGTGCTATTCTGTAAGAACTCACCTGCGAATACGATTCATATCTCATTTTCGATTACACTTCGTAACTCACCTGAAGTGAAAAGTATTTGGTATTCTGACTGTCAAGTTAAATAACTTTTCACTTAAAAGAAGTTCGCTTCACCTATGTTCTCACTTAGTGGCGCTAGCGTAGTTTTCATCAAGTTACAGAATACCAAATACAGTTTTCACCGTAGAATCAGAAGTGAGAACTGGAGTGAGTTCTTACAGAATAGCATTGCTGTTCGCCGCATTTTGTCACTAAAGCTATTCACTGTCTTATTATTTTACGGTGATGACGACTTTTGGAACTTTTAGATGCTCATCGAATACTGTCACTGACTGTACCAATCTATTCTGATAAAATATCAAAAGTGAGCTTACACTCTTAAATATACATAGGCAGCTTAACTCACCTTTTCCACAGTCAGATTACGTTCACAGAATAGCAACTGACTAAAATGATCACCGACCATTCACAGACCGACAATTTCGACAGACAAACTGATGTTTCGCCAAGAAAAATAACATTGCAAACACTTCCAGAATCAAAATCTCTCACGTGGCTAAACCCATACATAATATATCAAACTCCAGCCATACAAGCATAAAGCATATTCTTAGTGCAACCGTCTGGCGTTGACTAAGCTACGAAGCTTGACCTTTCTAAGATGCACTTTATTTCCTGCGTTCGCTCATCCTTTAATGTCAGAAATCTACCTTCCTTTATATATGTATCTATAAATGTCTGTATGTACCGTCTGCTGCCCGCGACTTCGCTCGCGTCAAAGTAAAGAATTACTCCCAAGATGAAAAACTTTTAAGTGGCGGTACCGCGTGGGATACCACTAAAATCTGAAAAATAAAATACATTAACACCACCAAAATTTCATAGGAAAGCGTACTAGCAATACCACTAGGATGTCTCGGGAAAGCAAAATACGCAATTTTGTTTACTTGGATGTCATTTTTTGCAAAAAAAAAAAATACAACCGATTTCCACTTTTTAGTAGTACCTTGTACCATTAAAAAGCGAAAAATAATAATAATACTTCTTCTTCCCAGCTAAAACACTAGGAAGTGGTGACGGGTGGGCGTTTTAGGGGACTGTCTTTATGTAAAATTTGACGTTCAAAAAGTGCTGTCTATCAGCCTAGTTTGAATAAATGACTTTTGAATTTTGAATTTTGAATAGAGTTTTTTTTTCGCTTTTTAGTGATGATACACCACAACTAAACGTACCCATTACAGCGTTTTGCTCGACTTGGCGAGGACACTGCCGAGCGCCCAAATATATCTATACCTACTTATAATATCAAAATCTGCTCCAGACCATTGCTGCAAATGAGTTAATTATGTGTCAGTGTACTTGCCAGTCAGTATCAAACATTAATGCTGTCCAGCCTGAGGCAACGGAGGTACCGTCCCAGGCCGAGAATTTGTCTCAAGACTGCTTCACTGAACAAGATAATATTAATTTTGTACAAGATTTATCTCAAGTTGAACAGCCTGATATTGGTAGCTTTTCAGCTGTGAATAGTGGTTATCATTCAGTTATGTTCTCAGACAGTATAGGAAGAGGTTTAGGTAAACTGGTTGGTAACAACCTAAGTAATTCTACACAAAATTATTGTATGCCAGGTTTAACTTACAAGCGTATTATGGCATTAATAAAAAACAAAAATTATACTTCTAATACCACTATTACTGTGTTTATAGGTAATAGTTTAAAAGTAAAAAAAGCAGATATCACAGACAATGTAACTGAGATGTTAAATTTAAATTGTAATAAAATAATACTGTGTGCTTTTCCATATTTTGATCAATTGTCAATTAGACAAAATAACTACATTTATAGGCTAAATAAACACATGCACTTCTTGGCTAGTCACTATAGTGACAAGTTTATGTTTTTTGACACCAACATTTTTGTGGAAAATTTAAAATCTACTAGGGATACTGTGTATCTGCCAATTTATTTTAGACACACAATAGCAAAGCTATTAGCTAATTATATTAACTCAGACATAAGTAGTATGTCGAAGTCTTCTGTAATTAAATCCACAATGTTTAGTAACGATACTAAGAATCAGGTGGTGAACCAAAATAACTGTAGCACTATTGCTATAAATCTTTACACAAATTGTACGAAGGAGGTTCCATATATCACTAGGGAAAATTCATTGGTTAACATAGAGGACTCATTGCAAAGTGATGATATAGGGCAAACTCTGGATAAAAATTTAAACTAGTATATAAGACAACAGAGGATACTAATAACCAATTAGTTTTACCTACCAACATTAAAGTGTCCTCTTGCTCTCAATTTAATAAATGTCAAAAAGGGGGTCAGCAGCATACCATGAAATTATTTCATCAAAATATTCAGGGTGTCTCTTCCAAATTATTAGAAATTGAAATGTTTTTAGAAAGAACAATGTTTGATATTGTATGTCTTAGTGAACATTGGCTGAAGGATGACCAGATGCTAATTAATTACGAAAATTATAATGTGGGCAGCTGTTTTAATCGTACATCAATGTTACGCGGTGGTTCACTCATCTTAATAAAAAACTGCTTAAAATTTAAGCAACGTAATGACATTGTTAGCTTGTCAGTGGAACATTGCATCGAACTGTCCTGTGTTGAGCTAGATAAGCATGTTATAGTGTGTGTGTACAGACCTCCAAACCCTCAAAACTTTAATTTGTTTGAATCAACAATGGAAGACATCCTTGCGAAACTTGCAGCTGGTAACAAATCTGCGATTATTTGTGGAGATTTTAATGTTAATATTTTAGAAAATAATTCAGTAAAGAGTAGATTTTTAAACCTTTTTAAATCATTCAATTTATCAAATGTTTTTACAGAACCAACTAGGATAACACCAACTTCTTCAACTTGCATCGATAATGTGTTCTGCGATTGTGATTATATAGATAAAGCCATAGTAAATTATCTACCGTCTGACCATAGTGGACAATTGGTAACGTTTAAGTTTAAAGCTGTCTTACAACAAATTCAAATACAATATAGGCCAATTACAACTGGCAAATTAGCGAAATTCAATTGTATTTTACAAAATAAGTTAAATGATCTAGCCCATGACATTCAAGATGCAAATAAATTTTACGATAATTTCTTTTCAGTGGTATTAAAAGAATTCAATACAACATTTGAAAAGAAGTCAAAAGACACTTTCCCTAAGTTTATATTCAGTGACTGGGCGACTAAAGGTATTAGGATAAGCAGGGAAAGACTATATGAACTATATGGCCTTAAGCCTTTCATTAACACGGAATCATTTAATAAGTATGTAAACAAATATTCAAAAGTTTTTAGAAACACTTGCAAGGTAGCTAAAGCCCTGTACATTAGCAACAAGATCAAATGGGCTGATAATAAAATAAAGACAGTTTGGAAAGTTATCAATAACGAAACTAATAGAAATAAAGTACGGAACACTGATTTTTTATTGGAGACTTCACATGGGACCATAAGCTCAAATTTTGAAGTAGCTCAAGAATTTGTGAATTTTTTTACCAACATACCAATTAAAACTACAGAAGCTCTAAACTCGTCACCCGAGGTCTCAATTGCTTTATTAAGAGCAAACGTTCCAGACTGCCCGGTTGAATTCCAATTCAAACATATCAACCCTATGACAGTCATAAAAGCTTTCCGGCAAATTAAAATCAAATTAACCGAAGACCTATGGGGTATGTCCGTCAAAGTGTGCACATCCATAATTGAGACCACAGCACCATACTTGGCTTTAATATTTAATTTATGTGTGGACCAAGGTGTCTTTCCGGATATAATGAAATACAGTAAGGTTATACCACTTTTTAAGTCCGGCGATAGTAAAGACACCAATAACTATAGACCTGTATCCGTGTTGCCGGTTTTCAGCAAGGTCTTCGAAAAGGTGATGCTCAATCAGATGCTCAATCATTTCAACACCAACAAAATCTTACACGATCAACAGTATGGTTTCACCAGAGGACGTTGTACGACTGACGCTGGTGTCACCTTACTAAAACATATATTTGCAGCGTGGGAAGAGGCCCAAGATGCCATAGGAATATTTTGTGACCTCTCCAAGGCATTTGATTGTGTTCATCACGAAACCTTGCTTTTAAAACTAGAACATTACGGACTTAGTAAACTAGCACTTAGTTTAGTACAGTCTTATTTAAATGACAGACAGCAGCAAGTTCAAATAAACGGTGTAAATTCATGTGGTTTAGGAGTCAAAATGGGGGTACCACAAGGCTCAATACTGGGTCCTTTCCTCTTTTTAGTGTACATAAATGATCTACCCTATCTTTTGAAAAAACAATCACAAATGGTGTTATTTGCTGACGATACGTCCTTAATTTTTAAGATAAATAGACGTTCTGCAAATCTTGACGAAGTAAATGACTCCCTACAGCAGGTCCAAAATTGGTTTACTGCTAATAATTTAGTATTAAATGAGAAAAAAACCAAATGTATTAGATTTGTTTTACCGAATGTTAAAAGTAGTATTGAGGAAATAGTATTGAATAAAGAGAAACTAGAATTCGTCGAAAGCACAGTTTTCCTGGGGATAACGCTCGACTCAAGGCTACAATGGGGACCTCATTTAGCATCACTTGCAGGACGGCTAAGTTCAGCAGCATATGCTGTCAGAAAAATCCGTCAACTTACTAATGTAGATACCGCGAGACTGGTCTATTTTAGTTACTTTCATAGTGTCATGTCTTACGGTATTTTGCTATGGGGACGGGCTGCAGACATAGAGTCTATTTTTATTCTGCAGAAAAGAGCAGTTAGAGCCATTTACAATCTCCGCTGGCGCGATTCTCTAAGGGAACTGTTTAAGGAAATTAACATCATGACGGTACCTTGTCAATACATATATGAAAACATTATGTATGTTCGGAAAAATCTTCATATTTTTAATAAGATCAGCGACAGGCATAATGTTAATACTAGAAATAGAAACAAATTAGATCAACCTAGGTTTAGATTGGCTAAAGTACACACTTCTTTTATGGGGTATTGCGTAAAATTTTATAACAAAATACCAGTCGATATCCTTCAATTAAATGAGAGAAAATTTAAAACATGCATAAAACGCACACTATGTAGGCAAGCATATTATAAACTGGAAGATTATATCCTTGATAAAAATGCTTGGCTAAATGCCGGTCCTGCTCCACAGCCTCAACCACTTGGGTAAACAAGTTAGGATTTTTTATTTGGAAGAGATGCTCGCCCTTTTTTTTTTTTTGTCTCATTTATTTATTCTTTTTGTTATAATTTTATTTTGAGAATAAATAATTTCTCTTTTTTACTTGTATTTGCTTGGTCATTGTGAACCATAGTTTTGTATAATGTAGAAGCAGTTTATTTTCAAATATTGTAAATGTGAGTACCATGGAGCCATTTACAGGTTATAGTTTATTTTGTGACTTGAACTAAAATGGCAGTTGAGAGTATGTCATGCTCGCTCAAATGTCTCGCTGATGGTGGCGCGTGTGTCGGATCATTCGGTTCCCTTCAAAATGGTTGAGCTAAATGGTGCCGATACACGCGTCATGTTCGTGAACGGGCGCCGTCGGTTGAGACTGGTCACCTCTTAACTGCCACTGACTTGTTTTAATCTTTATACTTTGAATTGTTTTATAGTTTCCTTTTTTTTTCTCTGCATTGTCCTCACACATAGAAGCACCAAGGATGTAACCAAAGTTATGTAATACAGAACATGATTTAAAAGAGTGTCCGTGGAGTTTCTTGCACGTTCTTCTCCATAGAGATCTACGCTTTGGAACGTGCAGATAGCTTCACCTCTTTCGACTTGACAATTCAAAAGTGCCTGTAAAGGGTTTATTTGAAATAAATGCTTTGAATCTTGAATCTTGAATCTTGAACCATTGTATAAAATAATTCGCATGAATTC
Source organism: Hecatera dysodea (assembly GCA_905332915.2). Classification (NCBI taxonomy): domain Eukaryota; kingdom Metazoa; phylum Arthropoda; class Insecta; order Lepidoptera; family Noctuidae; genus Hecatera; species Hecatera dysodea. The sequence goes on along the minus strand of HG995298.1, from coordinate 2,726,698 downwards.
ATTTATTCGCTTGAACCAAAAAAGAAACATTGACTCCTGAGTTTGTTGTTCATCCAATCTAAGAAAAAACGCTTCATAGAGTAATATGTGAGAGACAAAAAAAAATCCATTTTCAGACCAAAATTTTGCATTTCATTTGATAGCAAGACATGGTAAAAACATGAAAGAAAAATAAATGCGGGAATGCTGAAGCGCAGTGAAATGTGCAGAGGCTCGACTTCCAAATCGTATGCGGAATGAAAAGACAGCTCCGATACGTTTGAAAGGGAAACTCCATGTAGAAATGAGAAAAGACATGCTTCGATGCTTTGAACACGAGGAATTATGCTGGATTGATTAAAATGTACGGTCAGGATTAAAAATTGCATATTTCATAACTAGCTGCTGCCCGCGACTTCGTCCCCGTGGAATCCCCGATTTTAAAACGTTCTTTATCGCTACTCCGCTCCTATTGGCTTAAGCGTGATGATATATAGCCTAAAGCCTTCCTCGATAAATGGTCTATTCAACCCAAAAATAATTTTTCAATTCGAACCAGTAGTTCCTGAGATTAGCGCGTTCAAACAAACAAACTCTTCAGCTTTATAATATTAGTATATAGATAGGGTAGTTAACTAAAAAAATCTGATTAGTCCGTCAGATAGATTTCCAAAAAATATTGGAGACGTATTTTTTCTTTTTTCACATAAACAAAAAATGAAGACGATACAGTGCGTTGAAAACTCGTGTGACGTCACTACTCGCTACAATTTTTACCGGGCCGCGACGTCACACGTTCCCACTCCTGATCTTTGATGCTTTTTATCTTCGTCAGTTCTTACAGATTTGATAAAGGAAAAAATACGTGTCCAATATTTTTCTATAATCTAACTGACGGACTAAACATAATCATATATTTTTTACTCAGGCTACATCCCTATTATCTATACCTACTAATACTTATTATAATAGGAAAGATTTAATTGTTTGTTTGTATTGAATAGGCTCCGAAACTGTGAACTGATTTGAAAAATTCTTTCATTGCTGGGAAGTTACACTATCCCCGGATGACATACATATATTTTATCCCCATATTCCCATTGAAACGGGAACTACGCGAGTGAAACTGCGGGGCGCTGTACTTTATAAATTATTGCTTTAATTACTATGCTTAAAGCTATATTGTGAAGTTGCATCCAAATCCATTAATTTCCAAATTCACATTCATAAACAAGGTAGGATTTTCTTTTTAACAGTAACTGGAATGAATAATTATAGTAGCACAAGCAATTAAAACGTAGAAAAATAAACATATTGATTATCACAAAAGAATTACATCGTAAAACCAATTTGTAAAGTTACCACAGTTGACTAACAAATGTAGTGATGAATACAGCAGAAATAAAGGAATCTATTGCAGATGTCGATAAACTCGGAAGGAATTCAAAAGTACTATCTAAGCAGAATAACTATAGCCTTGTGTTATTCTTATTGCTCTCGAAATACTATCGAACAATCCACCTCACTATAATAGACGTTTGAATTTTTTATCGAACGTAGTTTTTAGCAATAACTCGAAGTAGGTAAAAAAAAGAATGAAGAATGTTCATTATTGCACTATAATTCCATATTTAAAAAATGAGAATGAACGTATTGATTGCATTGTAAAACTACATTATTTATTTAATTGCAGCAATTGTTCCATCGATTCTCGTATGCTCACTCAATGGAACGGATACGCTCACTTTCGTGATTTGTCAGCCAATCAGGGGCCGAGGCCTGCATCGCGATATTAAAGTTTTCACAGCAGTTTGTATATAAGAACTGAATTGATTGATACACTCGGGGAGTCCGTTGTTACTGAGAAGACCGGCAGTGGCGAGGGCCGGACTCAATTCTCGCTAGTCCACGCAATTTGATTAATTCATGATTGGTAGAGCGGCCCTGTTTCTATAGTTGTAAGATTTGAAAAAATGCGAATGACTGAACGCTAACAGAAACCTCTCTTCTTCATCAAGTAGCAAGATTGACTTCCTTTTGTCGTTTTTTTTTATATCGATTTGTGTTGGCAATTTTTGCAGACAGCAATAACCTCCAACTATGCAACGAACATATTTGACCAGTACAATTGTATGGACTTCAAAAGACAGCTTGACCTCTGTGTTTGTTTCGGTGTTTCTTCTCAGGGTAGTCAGCTAGGAAACACCGGCCTCATCTAGTTTTATAACGGCCAAAAAAGAAGATTGACGTGTAAAAGTGTTTTTTACAACCTACTTATTAAAATCATTTATCATTATCATTTAACAGAAAGTAAAATGAATATATCTTACACGCAGTTTGACTTGTAGTTTTTCGTTATTTTTTAATTAAGTCTGTGTGCGAAGTCTATTGGATTGTGTTGGTCATACAGGGCTCTGCTATATGCTCCATACACAGGTATTCAGCCGCATCCGGTTGGATGGATCTCTAACTTAGTTTTCCTGTCTGATTAGATACACCTTTATTTGTTTGTTCAACATCTACCACAGTGTAGTTTTTTAGACCCTAAGGTTGAGTTGGTAGAGAATGAAGTCTGCCCATGTACCACTATCTTTACTAATATTATAAACTAGCTGCTGCCCGCGACTTCGTCCCCGTGGAATCCCCGATATTAAAACATTCTTTATCGCTGCTCCGCTCCTATTGGCTTAAGCGTGATGATATATAGCCTAAAGCCTTCCTCGATAAATGGTCTATTCAAACCAAAAATAATTTTTCTATTCGAACCAGTAGTTCCTGAGATTAGCGCGTTCAAACAAACAAACAAACAAACTCTTCAGCTTTATAATATTAGTATAGATATGAAAGCGTGGATGTTTGTTACGCTTTCACGCAAAAACTACTTGACGAATCATCATGAAACTTAGTACACATATTCTGGAAGGTACTAGAAGTAACATAGGATACTTTTTATCCCGGGATTATGTTTCCTTGGGATAATTTCCGACATTCACGCGGGCGAACATAAAGTTTAAATTATAAATTAATAAATCGCAACAGGCATTTACTGGTACATGTCCTCATTGACTTAGGTAAGCAAGGAGGGGAAAGTTAGGTAGGTATATCAATACAAAGATGACACCTATCCATACAAGTATTTCCAGTTTTTCTGAGTCAAAACGACACTCTCTTGATCATCACGGATGAATGGACTTACGACTCACTGATTAGAAATCGACCGTTCGGAAAACTGTTTGAAGAAGAATATTTTTTAATAAAATGTCTAAGTGCTTACCTAACGCTGCGCAATAAAAAGTTAATTGGGCTAACAGGGTCGTTTGCTTATGCCCGATTTGGCTGTTTAAATCATCTTCATTTTGTAATACAAAGCGAGGTTATAGATAGGAATTTTGTTTCAATTCATTTCTTTTTTTAGGTTGAATGAGCCGCAAAATGAGGTGTGTTTTTTAGGTATAACTATTTATAATATAACAAAGAACGACATAATTTCGTTTGATATAATTTGGATTTGTTATAATCGACTATTGTTATAACAACTTATGATACACCTACATACATACATACGAATTATGTCGTTTTTTGTTATATTAAAAATCGTTATAGCTAAACTATTTTTAATATAACAAAGAACGACATAATTTCGTTTGATGTAATTTGGATTTGTTATAATCTCCTATTTTTATAACAACTTATGAAATACATCCAAGTTCTATAATTTCTTTCATATAAGCTTCAGTTGACATATGTATATAATGATCATATTGTAAATATAAGACTTACTTCTAACCCACCACATGACATGCACGACCAATAAAATAGAATTGTATTTAGTGGTATTGGCAAATGCCTCCTGTATACTTACGGCCAAGTTGCTGTTTCGAATAATATGTGGCATTTGGAAACGCCACAGGTCTGATGATCACAAAATTTATCGAAAAAGCAAGGTTTAAAGGAACCTAACATGAATTGGATCACGGGATCCCATTAGAACTAAACCTACCACCGTCGGGGCGCCCTAAATTCCTGGTCGCTGTTTCCATAGGTTAGATCAAAAGTCAATTATAAAGAATGATTATTAGCTCAAACGAACGTTATACTGAATGAATGTTAGAGAAAGTGTTGTTGTTGGAAGTGTTGGTGTGTTGTTGTGTTGTGGTGTTGTTGTTGTTGTGTGTTGTGATATAAATTGAAAGTTATATTAAATGTAAATTATGTAATGTGTTGTTAGATGAAGTAAACGTTACGTCATTTGAGTTTTTGAAAACATAAAAAGGTACTTATACTAAATCAGCGGCACTCGTAAAAATTTACTAAACTGTTGGGTATGTAAGTTTATGATATTATAAAACTGGTCTGGACTATACTAACTTAACTAAAACTTATTATTGTCTGTTTATAAATACAAATCAAATTAAAATAAACATACACACAAATATAAATAAATAAATGGAAAATTAATTGTTTTTTGAAAATTGTGAAAGCATTTACCACATTTTTCTCTCATTTTTCTTCCTTAATTTTAGCATTATAAAAGCCAATCTTGAGACAGTCAATCAATGTTTTAGCGTGCCCGAATCATTTTGTAGCATGCCACGAAAACATGCCATTTGTTTTTGCCATTGGTGCACACGTGTCGTTGGTTGGCCATCCTTGTCCTAGAATAGAAAAAAAAAACAATAATGGAATATCTGTAATCTGCATTGGCATCAATGAATGGTAAATTACAACCCAGGGTAGGTTGTAACCCACACGTGATCCGCTCGCAATAAGAAAACAGGCCTAGCATTTTGAAGAAGAAAAAGACAACACAAACTAAAAACAAAAAACAAAGAACAACAAAAAAAGAAACAAACATTGATAACAAATATTTGACTGAGTTGAATATTATATCTTTCCAAAAAAAAAAAAAAAACAATCACAACCTAATATTTTTTCTATCTAGGATTGAAACCACAAAACGATTCAAAGGTCAATGTCAAATATTCAATTTCGTTTATTAGTATTCCTATTCCTACCTATTTAAGTACTAATAATAAACGAAATTGAATTTTCCATTTCATTTCATTTCATTTATTTATTTGCATACCATAATGTGAATAAAGGTGTTACAAATAGGCTTAAAGCTAAGGTACAGTTATGGACCCTGTAAGGGCACAGCAACAAAAGTAACAAGGACAATAATTAAATTAAAATTAAATAATAGCATTTCAGACATGAATAATTATTTTTTATATTAGATGTTATTACATTTTATAATCATACAATATTAATTATGTTTAATGTTCATTAGTGTAATAGGTGAGTGTCAAAGTAATATTAATTCATTATTTAAAGTATTGCAATTCCGGTCACAGTTTGTCATTTATATATTCATTTATAGTATAGTAGCTTTTATTTATTAGAAATAGGCTTTAATTTATTACTAAACATATTACAATTATTTATATTCTTAAGATGATCCGGTAGTTTATTATATATTTTTATTGACATTACATAAATGTACGATGATGATGATGATAATGAATGCATTTTAAGTCGTGATGTTGGAATGTTTAGTCTATTTTTATGCCTTAGAGTAAATTTATTCTGTATATCTTCTCTTTTGTTGTATAATTCGGGATATTTGCGAACAAATTTACAAATTTCAAATATATAAAGGCAAGGCAAGGTCAAAATCTCAAGTTCCCTAAAATGAGGCCTACAACTGTCAGCTTCATCTGTGTTAACTAGAGTTCTTATAAGTTTTTTCTGTATGGTAAATAATGTGGGCGCATCAGTACTATTACCCCATAAGATGACACCATATTTGAGCCATGCATAAGCGTACGCATAATACGTGAGCAGTGCAGTTTTTAGGTCTGTAGATTTTTTGATCTCGCGGAATGCATATGAGAATTTAGATAATTTCGCTCTCATTTTTTGGATATGGGACTTCCAATCAACATGTGAGTCTATGTCTAGGCCTAACAAAGTGAACTTACTAACAGCTTCTAGTTTCGAGTCTTTAAAACTAAAATTTATATCTAACGGTGTTTTTTGGCGGGGGTGGAACGTCATTATTTTGGTTTTATTAAAATTTATTTCCAGATTATGTTCCGTCATCCAATTTGTTGTGTCGTTAAGTATGGAGTTTAATTTATTATTAAGGTTGGTATTGGAGTCACATGAGGCTATTATCGATATATCGTCCGCAAACAAAACGCAGGGTTCTTCAATATGGTTAGGAAGGTCATTTACATACACAAGAAATAGAAAACAGCCAACAACGCTTCCTTGCGGGATTGAAGCTTTGATTAGTATGTTATTTGAACGGACTAACTCTATTTCGTTTGTTTTTTATTGTAATATTTCACTTCTACCAGTTGTTCTCTGTTTTGCAAGTAAGATGCGAACCAATCATGACATTTACCGCGATCCCAATACCCAATTCGTTTTGAAAGCTAAATAGTATTCCAATAAATATCACACGAAAGATATTTAGGTATTTATCAATGCGTCCTTTTATTTCAAATGTGACCTTTCCTATACGTCTACATGGATACAAAGAATTTCTTAGAAAAACTACTCACAAACATCAAGCGTCCATTACAGTGGAGAAACTTTGGCATATAAAAATATCAATAAAAATAATCAGTACAAGAACCCTGTTAATAGTACCCGCAGTGTACGCGGGGATTTTCCGTAGTGTATGAGGCACACCCGCTGAAATAACATCGCGTTTTTACGTACATAGATGTTAATTATTATAATTCGATTGCTTTTCATATTTCGACGTTTGTCTGTGATTTCTTTTTAAACCTAACATTAACTGCTAAAATTTAGATGAGTCCTTTCTAGACGTGTATAATCTCTCGACTAAACCACCCTTTTTTTAATAAATGTTGATAACAATGAAGCAACACATCTGCCGAATGCAATGTTCTGCGCCTTTTCCTGCGATGCTGCATGCGACATTTTGAAATGTCAGAAATATCAAAATGTCGTATTGAAAAAGGATTCATGTTCAAGTCACAATCAAAATGACAGAAACACGTCCAAATGTATACACTACGGTAAAAAGAAGACTAAGGAAAATTAACAGATATTTTGACAGTTTGTTATTGTGTGTGGTATTTTGACTGTGAGCTCTTTTCCTTTGAGAAATCGCAGTAGTTTTACGATATTCCCTTTTCATAGACAACAAAACGCGCAGAATATTCGTTGCGTGATTTTAGAGTTGTGAATTATTATTATAACAGTTCAATATCGATACGATATTCTAGCAACCAAATACGTCAAAGTGAAATGTCAAACGTTATATTACGCAACGACCTTTCAGCAGGTGTGTCCCCGCACTTATGTTTGTACCTACTACACATAACGCGGTAAACGCATCGTAAAATTCTACTTTTACGAGTAGCTACGGCGAAAAGATTTACCTTACCACAGCAGGTTTATTAGAACCCCAGGGTATTACCAGGTTTAGTGGCACTGGGAAACAGCAAACCTGTCTTTACGCTCATGAAGGAATGGTAAATGAGGTCACCCTTTGAGCTGGAATGCGTTCGCGAGTATCGCAGTGCATTTCCTTTCGGAAATTCGGTTTGCAAAGAATTCCTTGAAATCGAATTTCGCAGACTTTTTGGAATTATGTGAAAGAAGTTTAGAGTTGAACGTATGATGTGACTGTGAAGCTTTATAATATTACTTAAAAAATGTATCTGCTTATGCTATTGAAAAAGATGGGATCCTGAAGACAGTTATAGGCTACTTCAATGCAAGCAAAGTCTGGGACGAAACAGTACTGTGTAGTGGCCTCAGAGGCCGTATTACGAAGTGCCAAAGCTATCATGATTCGTGTGAGGGAAAGAGATAGTGCTATTCGTCTTATGTAACTCCGTCTCTCTCCGACTCAGAAATCATGATGGATATAAGACGTCGTAATAGGGCTGCAGGCAAAAAAAATCTTACGTCAATATTCATCCTTATTGTCTTTTTGCAATAAATCATAAATGATATTTATTAAATAACACTTTTACAAGTCCAATATTTCTGGTCATTTTAAGCTATATGAGGCCGGTGTTTCCTCGTCGACAACCCTGAGAAGAAACATCGAAACAAACTCAGGGGTCAAATTCTCTATGCAAATGACGTGGTTGTCTAGAACAACCACGTCATTTGCATGTTCATCTGTAAAGTCCACACAATCCGTACTGGTGATCCAGTAAACAGGAACCATGGCTGCACGCAGTCAACCCGGTTGATAACAGACCGCAGCTTCACGCACCGATGGTCGGTAGATGACGTCACCACACGTTTATTGCAGTGGAAGCTGATTGGCTTCGGTAGCCAATTTTTGGGAAACGTACATATGTATGTGTTCCAAAAATGGTCTTAAAAACATGAATCAAAATATACATAACTCAAAAGTGACTGACTGACTGACATAGTGATCTATCAACGCACAGCCCAAACCACTGAACGGATCGGGCTGAAATTTGGCATGCAGGTAGATGTAATGACGTAAACATCCGCTAAGAAAGGATGTTGATTAATTCTACCCCCAAGGGGATAAAATAGGGGATGAAACTTTGTCAATTTTAAACCGATCGGGCTGAGAGTTTCAAAATCGGGGGTAAAGTAACTATTGCACGCGGACGAAGTCGCGGGCAGAAGCTAGTATAACATATGTGTGTAGCCAAAACTTAAAAGAAAGTACTGCTTGAGTTCCAAGTAGTGTTTAACATTGTTTTCTTTTCTTTTGTTAATAAAGCCGTTGTTGCGTGATACAAGTCGAATTTCCGTATTCAATATAAAATATTATGTAAGAATGATCAAAATTGCAACAAGAAAGAGTATTGAGCGTTCCCTAACAAGTATTTTAAAAACAGTAGTGATTGTATTTAATTGATGCTGGCAGTGCATTACATAGACGAGTGGCTTGGATTGTAAAAGACTTATCTAAAAATGTAGTATTTATGCATTGGCGTTTCTAGTTTCAAGCTATCTGATGATCTAAGAAATTGCGTGTGATATTCGCAGAGAAACTGGAATTGGTTCTCTAGATAAAGAGTGTAAGGAGTCTTTGGACATTGGTCATCTTATGAATGTTGACACTACCGACCTGAATTTTGTTACGTTATATTAAACTTACAGTTAGACATTTCGAGAATACGGTTTTTTTATCACCCTAACGCAAGCCAAGCCGCGGGCTAAAGCTTGTGAAATCAAAGTCAAAACCTTTATTTCAATAAGGCCATTAAACGGCACTTTTGATCGTCATAATATACAGCTAAAATAATAAAGTGACTGTAGTGTCCATTTGCAAAGTTAGATTTTTATGGAGAAGAACGGAAAAGAATCTCCATTTTCAAATAAATGTTTCACAATAAGTATTTGGTATTGCAAAAGTTAATTTAATATATTTGTGAGGACGATGCACCTAGAGTATACTAGTAATAGAGGTTCCAAGAAATATCTTCAGGTGTGTGAAAGTTGGGCCTGCGGATGGCGAGCTATGGGTGGCTCACCGTCCGATAACAATCAGGCCCGGGTCGACGGCGCGTGGTATTCCACACACAAAGAGATGTCAGCAAAGAAGACGGGGCCCCATAGGGTCAGTGCCTAGTGTTGCGGAATTTGTTCGAAAATGTCATCGCGGCCGTGGAACGTAAACGACACGAGGAACATGGTTAGGTTTTAGTAAATAAGAGTCTGACACTCCCTTCTGCTGCGCCCAGAGTGGGAAAAGTCATTTCTTCTTCTTTTATTTTATTTTTCTTTCTTCTTTTTTGAAATAACGTTGCCCCACACTAGGATATACTCCTGTATCGTGGGTGCGTACACAAACATAACTACTCACATATACAAGACACCCAGACCCGGAACAATTATCTGTAGGCATTACAAACATTAATTGTTCCGTGCGGGGATCGAACCCGCAACACGTAGCGCAGCAGCTGAACGCTCAACCACTGCCGGCGCCAGCCGTGTCATCAAGTATATATTGATAATTCCCTTCAGAAAAAAAAGACACATAAATGTTTTACACAATACTAGTACTGTTTTTATAAAGCTGTCTCCAGCAGTGGCCCGTTCCGTGATCTATGGCTTCGAAATACAACGATGATTTATAAAGTCCAATTAAATGTAATACAATTCAGTAGGTCCAATTAAACATTTATCGACACACCGGCTGTTGTAGCTCTTAGATTTTTATTATTATCTATTTAATTATCGAATGCCGTAACTGTTTTATGTTAAACATTTTGAGTTTATTGTGTCTTCCTTTTTAGTATTATTTCGCTTTTAGCTGGAAAGGGCAGAGATTGTTGTATGAGAGTTTTGAGTGAGATTATTTTGAACGAATTATTTTTGCCTAATCATGTACGTAGATGTAATAAGAATAGTATTAAACTGGCTTAAAGTCACAGCATTTACATATTTTTAGAAAAGTATAATTATATTCGAAGTTACACTGTATTGACCTAAACGTACATCTCTATCGAAAATAACTTACAAGAAACTCTAATGCCTAGGAGTAACACGAGTAACACGGATGGGTTTTAGTTAGTAAGAGTCTGACACTCCCTTCTGCTCTACCCAGAGCGGGTGAAGTCATTTAATGATTTTCCACCCAGAAAAAATAAAAAAGCCCTTGATTATATTCAAATATTTTAACAAATTGTTATTAGATGACCGCGCCGTGAACTAAATAAATAGCTATTAATACATGTCTTTTGTAATCTCCTATCGATTCCTACACACCCAAAAGAAATAATATTAAACACTCTACCGAAAATCCAACTACATAATATATTCCATCAGCGGCTACCATTTTATACAATTTACAAATTTTCGTACCGTATCGGGTTGTCGGTTACCCCTAACATGGAACTGAATTTATCAGAAAAAATGCTAAAACCACCCCGTCTCGTCCCAAAAGGTCGGCCCGACCAATATGTTCTATCGAAAGTCACTTAGTGGGGCAACGTGTGGCGTAAATGTACAATCACTGGAGCTACTTGGGATGTAGAAAAATTCGATGAAAAAATTGTGGAAAATTTATTATGATTTCCTTCACCGTTTTGAAACATCATGAGGTAACCGGCATGTCCTAGAACCAAAAAATCGAAGACATGACTGTGACATTCACCAAACCACACTGGGCCCGCGTGGTGGATTACGGCCCATTACCTCTCCTAGAGAGGAGGCCTGAGTCCCAGCAGTGGGAACATTAAAAGGCTGATTAAGCTTATTATTATGATTTTAATGTATTTTGGGCAAGTATATGTATACACAGGCGGTAAGAAGTCATCGTATTTTATAATCTGACTTCCTTGACGAAAATATTTCGTCTACATAGCGAGCGAGGCAAATGGATACTGCTGCATATGGATATCAATCATACCAAACGTACCACAGGGGCGTTGCTAAGAAGACTCTCTTATTTTATACCCAAAGGTCCCAAAAGAGGGATAATGCTTTCCTTAAAACTGTTCATGTTATATCTCTACGTTAACGATTACTTTAGTATTGATCGTCAAATCGACGAGCTCCTCAAAGTTCTAAGTTTGAGCTACTCAGTAACTGACAAATGCTTGCACTGTCTATCTATACTGTCTATACCACTTCAGACATTAACCTACGTGGTTCTCATATGATTTGACCAGAACAATTGTATGGACTTCAAAAGAGACTGATCTCTGAGTTTGTTTCGGTGTTTCTTCTCAGGGTAGTCAGCTAGGAAACACCGGCCTCATCTAGTTTATAACGACCAAAAAGATTGAAGTGTAAAGTGATTTACAACCAACTTACAAAATAAATATCATTTATAATTTACGAAAAGACAAAAGAAGAAAGTTCATTCATGTAAAGTGCGTTTCATGAAAGAATTCCCTTCGCCGTAATATTGGCATTACGGAAAATCAGTGTTGCTATATATTTAGCAATAAAACTACTTAATATTAGAGAGATTCTTTTGGAACCTGTAATACTATTTTTTAACAAAATATACAACTTACTGCTCAGGAATTCACAACAATTCATAGCTTTATTGGAGTAGGCACTCACAGAATGAAACCACACATTGTCCTTTTATCGAGTGCTGGAACAGTCGAGTCTTAATGCGTTTGTTGACTAGCTAATGTTTACACCACGGCATAAACATACCCTTTGTAGACACTACAAACACTGACGCGGGGAATCGAGAAATTTTTAATGGCAGCATTGATGCCATCTCCATTCTTTGACGTTAAGACAGACAGGGCAGCCAACAATACGACGAAGGGAATTCTTTCGTGAAACGCACTATAGTAGGTATATGTTTAAGTGGAGTTGTACGGAACGACCACGTAGGTATTTACAATGTGTCGGAACTTTTTCGTTCCGACGGACGGCGAGACGATATTTAAAAGTCACAATGGTTGCTTCTAGAAAGTCTGAAGTAGGTACTGATAGTGACTAATTGGTTGAAGTGTTCTGTGGCTAATTTACTACTGTCATTCGCTAGATCGACTATATTAAGTGCAGAGTTAGAGAGTTAGAATGCAATTTACAGCTACGAGGCAACTAGCCCGCAGTAACCTTCAAAAGTACAACCAATCAATTACTAAGCATTAGGTGCAACTAACAATGGCAAACGGCTTCGTCCGCTTTACGATCAGAAGTTATCCAAAAATGAATCTTCTACCCTGATTAATAACACACTATTTCCAAAACTCACTTATAGTTTATCTTTGTGCCAAGTATCATCTGAACTCAATAACATGATTCACAAAAAAAAATACATTTATATTTATGTATGTAGTATATATTACAACTAATAGCCAATGTGGCTAACATCACGCTAACATCATCATACCTTAATTTTACTATTTATTTTATGTATACTTATTTTATAAAAAAAATATATGGTTTCGCAGTTTAATTTTACTTATTTTGATGACTTTATTTCGTAATGTTAACGAGTCACCAAAAGAAATAAAATTATATATTGTATTTATTATGGCTAATAACTGAAGTGCAGAATCCTAGTTTTAGCCGGCTTCAACTAGATGCAGCCATGCGGTTAAACTTAGATGTACCTATCCTACTTATCTTCGGTTAGAAGTAGGTTTAGTCTTCATCACAGTAGTTAGAGCTAGATGCAGATGCACCCCGGTGATTACACACCCGTGGCAGTTTTCATTACATCATAAAGTTATTCAACATTTTAATTCTGATTAAAACTGGCCAAGTTAAATCTAACCTACTTTAAGATCTCACATTTTTAAATAACAGCAATTATAGGTGTCGAATAAAACAAAGAAATAGAGCTTAATACTTGTTCATAGTGTTATTTTGTTCCTATAAATACATATTTCGATTCTGCATAGAACTTAGCACTCATTTAGATCTCCATTCATTTTGCGGTGAAGCGCACAGCCAAGCATAATTTTTGTATTGAACTTAGCTCTCCTTTTTTACATTTATGTTTTGGTGGGATTGAATATACCTACATATATTATGAACCGAATTTAATTTAACCAAAATGCTTAGCCAATGACAAATACACCTAATTCTTACCTAAAATAAATAGAATCTAAATTAAATAGGGAAGATGCAATTACAGAATTCATGAATATTTTATATTGAAATGATAAAATAGCATAAAAGAAGGGCCACTGCAATGTTTTTATTGTAGTTAATATTGATTTTTAACAACTATTATGAATTAATATAACGTGAAACGGAACGTAAACAATCAGCGTCTAGTGACGTCACTGGTGTAATAACAACGAAAAGTCGAACAGTTCATGACCTCTGGCAGACAGGAGTGACTTCATCATTCGTTTTCGCGGGAAAAGAAAAACAGTCAGTTTATAATCGCAATTTTGGCAATACATTAAAGCATATCATTTTTATTTTTGTATGGTCTATTTTACACGGAATTATTTTAAATGAAAGCAAGATGAAAATATTGCATGTTCCCTATTGCATGGCTGCACCTAGTCGAAGCCGGCTAAAATTAAGTGTAAACGCACTTTGGCTATTAGTCGTAACAAATATAACAAATGCTAACGAAATAAGTCACCAAAAGAAATAAAATTAAACTGCGAAACCATATTTTTTAATAATGTGACATGAAATTCAGGTAGGTTACTTTAAGTAATTACTTTAACATACCTACCATTTTTGGTTCGAACAATAATAATAATTTTATTTGTGACGTTAAAAACTGTCGTTGTATTTTAGAATGAATTATAATAATATGTGTATTTTCAGAATGAATTATAATTATATGGAATTGTGTGAGTTAATCAAGCTTTTTCATGGCAATGAAAAGCGTTCGTTAAGTGTAATGATATCCACACGGGACGACCTAATGGTTAAGCATCGGTTGCCATCCACAGATCATGTGTTGGTGACTATCTATTGAATACAAATACCATTCACCGGGTATAACTCATAGAGTCACCGCGGCCCTGGAACGCAAAGGGCACAAGGAGGATCACGGGTGGGTTTTAGTCAGTAATAGTCTGACACTCTCTTCCGCTCCGCCCAGAGCGGGAGAAGTCATTTGATGATTTCCCATCCAAAAAAAAAGGTATATCTCATGGGCCCGCTGACAGCGAGCTATGGGTGGCTTGTCGTCCGATAGCAACCAGGCGGCAATAGCGCGTCATGTTCCACGTGCGCCTCAAAGAGCTGTAAGCAACGAAGTCGGGGCCCCATAAGTTCAGTACCTGCCAGGGTTGCGGAATTTCTTCGAAAAAGTCACCACGGCCGTGGAACACAAAAAGCACTAGAAGGAACACACGAAGGTTTTAGTCAGTAAGAGTCTGACAATCCCTTCCGCTCATTCGAGAAGTCATTTGTAGATATTCCGAACAGAAAAAATAATAGACATACAGATATCTGATGTATAAAAATTCTACCAAAAATCCAAATCTCTCGACCTGCAAAAAAATGTTTGAATAAAAAATTCTTTCAGACATATTTATAAAGTTCCATTCAGTTTGGAAATATTCATATAATATTTTATCTAAACGCTGCACACGAGATCGTTAGTACGCAGACCGTATCAATTAAAATGTCGATTCAACGCCCGGAATAGTGGTGGCCATCACGTCGTTAAGTTGGTGGTGCTCTGAGACTTGTATTGCGTTTAATTTTTTTTTTTTAATGGATTTGCTCTTGACTCTAGTCTAGGTCACAGGTGACAGAGACAAAGTCGACGATGGAATAATCTTACCCAGAAGAAGTCTGTTCACTCTAACTTTGAAGAGATTAGGGTTGAATGCGTTCGGAAACAGACGCAGGCAGAGAGTTAAATAAACACAATAACTCCTTGCTTTTCTTGCTATGGAATTCACAGTTTACTTAATATAATACATGTGCAATTAACTTTATCTATTTATAACCTCTTCACGTCTTGTTGGCTGAACAGATTTGGATCAAACTTAGCACCATACGGGTAGAATATGACTTGAAATAAGACAAAGGATATTTTTCATCCTTGGATTATGTTCCCTTGGGATAATTTTTGACTATCACGCAGGCGGAGCCGCTGATAGGAGCTAATTAGTAAAATAAAGTATTTAAGTTAATATTGGTAGGCATCTGACACGTAGATTTTGATAAATAGAAATCACCGACATTGTAGACAGCTTAGAATTAATACGGTACCTGAAAACATTTTCAAGTACTTCATAATCAGCCTTTTTTTTAACGTTCCCACTGCTGGGACACAGGCCTCCTCTCTAGGAGAGGGAATGGGCCGTAATCCACCACGCGGGCCCAGTGCGGGTTGGTGAATGTCACATGTCTTCGAATTTTTGGTTCTAGGACATGCCGGTTTCCTCACGATGTTTTCCTTCACCGTTTTGAGAGCAGTGATGAAGAAATGAATTACACAAAGTAATGCGCCTGGCTTGGTTTGAACCCGCGACCTACGATTCGTAAGTCGGGGCCTTTACCACTCGGCCACCACTGCTCTTTTCAAGTACTTATCTTACACAAATACTACCATAGCTCTGGTAAATACATCTGATTTTCAATAATAAATAAACAGATTACACTAAAAACACAAGCTAATAAAAGCTAATAATTTTCAACTAGAATCTAAAACATTACATCAATTCGAATTAAGCCAACCTATTTAATACCTCTTACACTAGAAATTTCAAAAGATTACCTGAAATTTTCACTCAGGCAGTCCAGTAAAAATATTCATAAAGTAATTACCAAATTACTTTTAATGTTCACTAAAATCTTTATCTTGGACATTTGAGGATAATTCCCGTTAAAACGCAGGTGTCCCGGCTATTTCGAGACGATGGTACTTCGCTGTGACAGAGTGCAGATATTTTAGGCTAGCGAGATAAATTACTAGTTCATCTCTAGTTTTAACTGGACAGGATTTTATCTAAATTAGGTAATTTTGCCAGGTGAGATGGGAAGACATTGTCGCCATCGCGGGTGATCATGGATGAGATTTGGCAATGGAAACGTAAGAATTGGCACAGGAATAAAGTAGCTTATGTTCAGCAGTGGGCGAAGTCGAGTCGATGAATAATCAGAATAAGACTATTTTACGTCGTAAGTTTTAGTTGTCCAGCGTTGTAGCTAGGCTGCGCATCGCTCATCATTTGCTGAGCCCGCTCTGAGTCTCTCTTTTGCCACACTGAAAACCGTTATTTTATAAGATATGATCTTTGTATTTTTTTCATAATATTGTAGTTGCAGTGTTGGTGTTTTTTTCTTCTTTTAGGTTATACTAGCTTCTGCCAGCGACTTCGTCCGCGTGGAATAGTTACTTTATCCCCGATTTTGAAACTCTCAGCCCGATCGGTTTAAAATTGACAAAAGATAGACATGCTGTTTCGGGATATTTTTTAGATAATTGTATGTAGAACATTTCCGTAATACATACATGATTTCTATGTAACTTTAACCATTAAGGCTACACACGCGACGGAAGCTTAAAAAATGGAGTAACTTCATCCGTTTTCCCAACATTTTCCTTCACTGCTCTGCTCCTATTGATTGTAGCGTGATGAAAAGTATACTATAACCTGCCCAGGAGTATGAAGAATAATTGCACCAAGTTTCGTTAAAATCGGTCGAGTAGTTTTTGTTTCTATAAAGAACATACAGACAGACAGACAGACAGACAGACAGAAAGACAGACAGACAGACAAAAATTTTACTGATTGCATTTTTGGCACCAGTATCGATCACTAATCACCCCCTGATAGTTATTTTGAAAATATATTCCTTGTACAGAATTGACCTCTCTACAGATTTATTATAAGTATAGATAGATATGGTACTATTTTAACATATCTGCATGCAGGGTTGCAGAATCTACAAATGTTGCGTATATTGTTCGAAGGAGTCTCCGAGGCCCTGGAACGTAAAAGGCATTTGAAGGAACACGGGTGGTTTTTAGCCAGTGAGAGTTTGACACTCCCTGCCGCTCCGCCCAGAGCGAAAGAAGTCATTTGATGAGTTCCTATCCATAAAAAATGCTGATTCTTTACAAACCCCAACACAGGTTAGGCTGACTTTTTAAGTTTTATAAATCTTCACATTGACTTCAAATGTGACCAGAAATCGCCTTGCGTTTCCCGACAACCGAGCCATTTTCTTCTGTTGCGGCGGCTGGAGTATGAGGTTTCCCTCTCCCACACGTGGTCCGCCTCCTCCTTCGCCAGCAATATTGCTTCGCAGAAGGAGGCGACCGCGTCCCATGCCTCTTCGCTCCAGACCATGGATTGAACCAGGGCTGGACGCGAGAGGTCGCCGCCGCCGATCGCCTCGACGAGGACACGGTGTGGCTCCGCTCAAGCAGGGCAGACCTCGACTGTATGCTCCACCGTGTCCTCCGGGCGATCCACACAGTGTTGACACCCGGACGTGTCCTCCTGAAGCTGCATTAATTTGACCTCAATCTCACCTGATAGAAAGCGAACATGTTTTCGACGATAGAGTAGGCTTGTCTACAAGTAGCCTATTCACTCTTACCCATCAGCTTGTAGCTATCAGGAAAAACACACTCTGACAGAGAAATCCACTCCTTAGCTGTACGCAGTTCTATTTTTACAAAAAATAAGCCTAAATTTCGCTATCAACATCCCACACACATAACCTTATAAAAAAACTCACTAAGATTACAAAACAGAAAAGGTGATCAGAGGGCTGGCCTTTACTTTCGTCAACGAATCAGCATTGCCATTCAACGTGGTAATGCGGCCAGTGTTCTGGGCACTTTTCCCGTTGACAGCGACGTGGACGAATTTTTCGATGCCCTATGAGTCTTTTCCCCTTTTTACTCCGCTTGTACATATATAATTATATATATATATATTCTTTATTATATCTTGTTTAGTTGTATTTTGTAAATATTAAGATTTTGTTTTTAAAAGTGCCATAACTTAGTTGTACAATGAGACTTAACCCTGTAAATGGTTTATTTGAAAAGGTTAAACACCAATTAAAAATGTTAATGATCCCGGTGTACCACAGGTGTACCGTTAGCCGCTGCGGATAGAACTCGTAACTCATTTCAGCCGTGAATGGATCCAGCGATTTTTATACCAACTGTACCAAGGATTAGTGTGGATGAGTTTCCTTTAGTTTAATAGACTTGGTAATAACTGTTATGGGCTTAGAGGCGGGGTGGTATGCTTGGATTGACCTTGTTAGTAATCGTGTCGTTTATGGGCTTAGAAACTTAGATTATGAAAAACTAGCAGCGCCCCGTGGTTTCACCCGCGTTGTTCCCGTTCCCGTGGCAAGATGGGGATAAAATATATACATAATTTTGAAAATCGGTTCAGTAGATCCAGAGATTACCCCTTTTTTCTTTTTTTGGATGGGAAATCATCAAATGACCCCTCCCGCCCTGGGTGGAGCGGAAGGGAGTGTCAGACTTTTACTGACTAAAACCCACCCGTGTTCCTTCTTGTGCCCTTTGCGTTCCAGGGCCGCGGTGACTCTTTCGAACAAATTCCGCAACATCCAGAGATTACCCCTTACAACGTCACAAACTTTATCTCTTTGTAATATTAGTATAGAGTTATTTATTCTGGACTACCTGATCTGCGCAACTTCATCTGCGTTACATAAGAGAGAGAGAGAGAAAGTATTACCCCATTTTTGCAATATTCTTCATTGGTGCTTTGCTCCTATTGGTCTTAGCGTGAGCTTATAGCTACCGATAAATGTGCTATCTAACACTGAAATATTTTTTAAATCGGACCAGTAGTTCCCGAGATTAGCGCGTTCAAGCAAATAATCAAACAAACTCTTCAGCTTTATATATTAGTATAGATTAATCTGAATTACTGTTATATAAGAGGTAGTCACAAAATATAAAAATTACTCGTATTATATCTTAGCAGTGGTGGTGAAGTCATTGCGATCGTGAGTTATGTATTGTGGCTCTTTCGTTTGTAGTTTCGAACCCATACAGGCACAGTTCTTTGTGTTATTTATATCATCACCTCTCAAAATGATCGAGCAAAACATTGTGTGTTATAAACTCGAAGACATAAACACAAGACCAGGGCCGCAAGTCTGCTATTTTTATAAATTTGTCATTCCAACACGATCCCATTGTCATTTTGCTAAGAGTTCGTAATTTGCTAAATTCATAATGATCGATCATTGGTCGGTCTCTGGTCTCGTCATACTTTTTGATAAGCGAGCTATTAAAAAAATGACTGCACAACGACGTTTTAATGGTAGATCACTGATCAAAGAAACTGTCAAAATTTTAGCAGATTACCGCATAGGTCTGTCATTCATTTTTCAGTCATTCACTTGTCAAAATCAAGCATTATGAAAAATCAATGATAGAACATTCTGATACTATTGTAATAGTAGACTTGAGGCCCTGGTGAGAACTCAGTGAATCGGCGTGGTACGAAAAGTACAGTACCGATCGATGAGTCGACTCTTGGGTGAGGCTTATATCTATCAATGGATGTCCTTCGGCAGAAAGAACAACTTATCACCAAGAGAGCGACTGCCTTTATTAATAACTAGCCGTGATCCTTCTAGGGCCTTTTGCGTTCCAGGGCCGCGGTGACTCTTTCGAACAAATTCCGCAACCCCAGCAGGCACTGACCCTATGGGGCCCCCGTCTTCTTAATGTAAGATGAAATAAATGAAAACTTCTGTAACAACGTAATATAAGTACACTAGCCGCTATCCGCGACTTCGTCCCCGTGGAATCCCCGATTTTAAAACATTCTTTATCGCTGCTCCGCTCCTATTGGCTTAAGCGTGATGATATACAGCCTAAAGCCTTTCTCGATAAATGGTCTATTCAACCCAAAAAGATTTTTTCAATTCGAACCAGTAGTTCCTGAGATTGGCGCGTTCAAACAAACAAACTCTTCAGCTTTATAATATTAGTATAGATAAGCGACAAATCTAAACACAAAAACAAAACAACTGGCGTGCGTTCGTCTCGCTGAAACTCGACAATTTAATGTCTGTATTTTTCACCTGAGCATAAATTAAAAAAAACACGAGTCACAATCCCACCGGGTCATGTAGTACCTAATCCATATCTACGGGGAAACTACATGAGCAATTTATTAGGATAGGGCATAACGTGTTGTTTGCGGTCAACACTGATTGTAATATAATTATTGTCATGTCAAGTGTCTGTAATTACATTTAGGTACCTACATGACTCGGTACGGCTAATTCAGTTTATAGGACGAATTGTATGTAATCTGTCATGTTGCCCGAAGCGAACGGATGCCGGTGGCACTAACCTGTTTGACGTGAATTCTAATTGGAGATTTTGTCTCTGGAATAAGACAAAAAATAATGATAATAGGTTCTTTTTTTTATTTGCAGTTGCAAGTGCGACTTATGAGCTTTTGAGGAGCCACACGGGTTGATCTTCAAGGTTAAACACCACTTGTCGAGGTCGGTTTGTGGATGGATGACCATCTTAATATATCGAGATTTCTCTGTTCTTCAATAGTCCTCACACGACATACAATACAAAACAAGAATAATTTCACTTCAAATTAATCCTTAACTACTTGTTATAGAAACCACTTACTAGTGAATCCAAACGATCGAAAACCGTATACAGTAGAACAGCACTACTCTATCAGAAGCTACGGATCCACAAGCTCCTATCGCCAGAGACAATTCACCAGGTACAAGTGGATCGTTACCGTTGAAAATCAACGATATTATTGTCCGGTATATGCAGACTAGAGAGGCGACACGGTTGTGACACAGAATAATAGAAACAGAAGGACAACTGAGAACATCGAGCGAAAACGCACGCACACATAGACGCGTACGAACTGCAATCTAAAACAAATGACTTGTGAACACAAATAAAATTTTAAATACAGTAAAAGTAAAAGTAACGGACAAACTGATATGACTCTTTGGTGGAAAACATGTTTCATGAGAAATCGAATATTTTTCGGTAAGTACATTGTGTAGTTTTAAACATATTTTTACCTCCGTAAAGGTGGATCAAAAATATAAAGATTCAATTTAAACTGTCGTAGTCGATCAAATTCTCTTTTAAATTTGGCATTACAAGTTTAGTAATCTGTGTGTAAAAGTAAAAAACTGTGGCTTAGCTGTCCATCACGAAGATTTCATAGGCATTATTTCGTTGGGTGTGAAATAAAACGGCCAAGCCACAATTTTTGACTAAGCTTAGCTTGTAGGTGTAGAGCGTGTAGTCTTTAGTGCTTGGCGTCAGCCAAGCACTACGAGATCTGACAACTTTTTCACAGGGTAGGCTACGTAGATTCGTCTTGGCAACATTTTTACATGAAAATGTTTTTGGTGGGATGATATTTTTCTTTACATAAATTCTTTGTTTGGACAAATTATCCGAAATTCCAAGAGAAGGCGAAAGTGATTGTTAAAAATTGACAAATGCTGTCGAAATGTCACATGATCAATCCCTTATATTTTGGCTATCACTATGTCTGTAACCTAATATATGAAGTGCCTGTCTGTATTTTCGCTAGTTGTATGGAACAGAAACTTCTGATCCTATCTATTCTGTGCTATGACGGCGACATGGCTTCAGAATGGAAGCGATTGCGTCGCTTTTGTACGAGAATACTTTTTGTTTTTTTTATTTTATTTTAGGCGTTTAGGTGCATTGTTAGTGCGGTTTTTAGGGCTTAGGATATTTTGTCCTCGTGTTAAATAAACGTATTTTTACTTATGTTTCGGATATATTGTGCGGTGACTTTCAATATTTTTTCGCTACAGTAAATATCGTTATATTTCGACTAATTTTCATATTTTTAAGTAAAATTGTAACCGAAGCTTCTGCCAGGGTTGTGGAATTTGTTCGAAAGAGTCACCGCAACCTTGAAACGCAAAGGGCATTTTGAGGGCATCAGTAAGAATCTAACACTCCCTTTCGCTCCGTTGCGCGAAAGAAATTATTTGACAATTGCAAATCCTAAAAAACAAATCTTACGCTTGTTAAAAGTTTGTTGAAGAAAATAAAAACAGTTAATTAACAATATTAATTACATCAGTGTGCTTACATCGCCAGTTTTACAATATGTAATGTTGATCATTAAAAACATGTTTCATTATGAATCAAAATAAACATTCTATCAGACATACTACATTCCAACACTAATCTTATTAAAACTAGATTCCTAGCTACTAACAACTACTGAATCGGAATGGAGAGATAACTCAAGTCAGAAATTAAAGCGAACGAATCCATTGTGCCAATGTAATTGGTAAAGCTAACTGGGTGTGAACTTTCTTGGTTCGAGCGTTCAAAGCGAGGCGAAGTGAAAGTGTCAATCATTGAGTCCAAATTACGCCCATTCGAGGGTGTTGGGCCGTTAGTACAATACAGATACGTACAGAAGGTTTGTGCTATACAACGAGCGAAGACAGGAGCATTTACGTATGTAGGTGCTTCGTACACGAAAAGTTCAGCCATGCAGCTACTGCATGTATGCTCGTTAAGCAGTTGGATCTCGTTAGCATTCGCAGAATTTTTGATAGTCATTATAAACTCAAACTCACTCAAAGCATTTATTTGAATAAAACCCTGTACAGGCACTTTTGAAATGTCAAGGTCGGTCAGTCGAAAAAGGTGAAGCTATCTGCATATTGTGTGGTTTTGCTTTTCTGTTTTTATCTATTCTGTGGTGTTGGACCGTTGACGCTTGCCGAACGTTTAAGTGGTGAATTTTGTTTACGCCTCGCATTTGATCGACGGTTTTATTTGGCCGTGAATAAGTTAATGCTGTTTAATACTTCATGATTTTATTTAAACGTTGTGTACGTACAGTGATTTTTATTTGGGGAAGTTTGCTTGTTCCTGGATTTCTGATTTAAGCAGAAAGCTGACGCAAAAGAAACATCAATAATAGTATTACAACGATTTAAAATTGTTCTCTCAGGAAGTACTGATCTGATTACATCAATTCTGATATTGATGTATAGCAAGTCTACTCTATGGAACAGTGTGGCTTGTTTTAAAGGTTGTTACAGCCATATGCGTGCCTTGCCCGGGACGTCTAATGGCTTTGGTATATCACAACGTGGTCCTATGCGTCCCGAGATCGGCCTGAACACAGTCCTGTTTGAAAGAGTTCATTCAAAATGCAAAGCACAGAATTTTTTGAGCCCCGGACGGGTCACAGTTTGTCCTCGTCCGAACGAACTGGGCCTCAAGTCTGCTATTACAATAGTGTCAGAATGGTCTATCATTGATTTCATAATGGTTGATTTTTGCAAGTTTGGTAATCTACTAATATAAAAGCGTCACTATGACTTTCCAATGGTCAACCACTGAAACTCCATTGAAAAAAAGTGAAAAATAAAAAACTTTTTACAAAAAAAAAACAACCGACTTTTCCACAAAAAATCAAAAAAGTACAAAATAACTTTAATTTCGGAACTCGGTGTTTGTGGTTCCTTTTTCACTTTTTGAACACCGACTTCCGAAATTAAATTTATTTTGTACTTTTTTGATTTTTTGTGGAAAAGTCGGTTGTTTTTTTTTTTTGTAAAAAGTTTTTTTATTTTTCACTTTTTAGTGGTACCTAAACCCCCTCCCCTCCCCCCACCTAAACGAACCAATTGCATTAGTGCAAAAAAAACGCACAGCTCCAATGCAGAGTAAACTAAAAGGTCGTCAATGTAGACAATGTACATATTTTTTTAGATTTTTGTTGATTTTTCAAAAACCGCTTGTTCGATTTCGATAAAATTTTCATGGGACCATTTGGGAAGTATACTCTTTCCAAAAAAAAAAGAATTTTTCAAATCGGTGGGCAAGCGACGGAGTTATGCGCGAACAAACAATAAAAAAAAACATACAAACATCCGAATTGAGACCCTCCTCCTTTTTTAGAAGTCGGTTAAAAAATGGTATAGAATGGTAATCTCGTAAATAATGACAAATGAATTACAGATGTATGCGGTAATCCGCTACAATTTTGACAGTTCCTTTGATCAGTGATTCATTAGAACGTCATTGTGCTATCATCGTTTTTAATAGCTCGGTTATCAAAAAGTATTGCGAGACCATTGACAGACCAATGATCATCGACCATTATGAATTTAGCAGATTACGAACTTTTAGCAAAATGACAATGGGATCGTGTTGGGATGATAAATTTATAAAAATAGCAGACTTGGGGCCCTGGATATATGTATGTATGTATGTGGATAACCTTTGAGCAATTCTGAAATATATGTACCTGTATGGTTAACTACGCAAAAAATCATCACTTTCGTGCCAAATCAGACATCTTTACACTAAACATTTAATTCCCATCACGTTATTCAGCATACAGTTCACAAAAAGCTGATTATATTACCTGAATAACGTTGATTGTAATAAATGGCGTTCCATTTGAACTAATGAAAAGCAATACAGGACTGAATTCTGATGAGAATCTAAAGACTCGATCATGTTGTGTAACTAATCTATTTTATGATAAATATAATGGAAGATGTAAATGAAATAATTGAAAATCACTGTAATAACGTAATATACGTGTAACGTGCTTTTTTTTTCTGGATGGGAAATCATCAAATGACTTCTCCTGCTCTGAGCGGAACGGAAGAGAGTGTCAGACTCTTACTGACTAAAACCCACCCATGATCCTTCTAGTGCCCTTTGCGTTCCAGGACCGCGGTGACTCGAACAAATTCCGCTACTCTAGCAGGCACTGACCCTATACGGCCCCGTCTTCTTGATGTAAGATGAAATAACTGAAAACCTCTGTAACAACGTAATATACGTACATATAACGTGCTTTATTTCAAATAAACCATTTACAGGCTTTTCAATTGTCAAGATCGGTCAGTCAAAAACAAAGCTATTTGTACGTTCGTAAGCGTAGATCACTATGGAGAAGAACGTGCAGGAAACTCCACGGACACTCCTTTAAACCATGTTGTTGTTAATGTGAATAAGTTGGTAATCGTTATTATTATAGAAAAAGTTATTATTTTATTTATTTTCAGGTAATGTTATTCCATTAGAAGGAAAAGGTCTGCCTTCCTTCCATTACTGCCTGCTTTAAGCAAGTGTGGACCAATCTTGTCAATATGTGTCAACCGTCTTCGGTTGGTTCTTCCGCGATGTTACCGCATATTTTCTGGGACATACAGTCTTGTTGATTTAACCCTTGAACCGTTCGAAATAAGGCTAACGTGTCCGGAAATGAGATCAAACTAAAATGAGAGACCAAGCGGTCTCATTGCATACATATTTATATTTACATTTATGTGTTTTCATAATTATATGCTAACATATGAATATATGAAGCGGTTTTCATTTCAGGTTATTTGAGTTGTGACTATTTATTTTTCGTACAGTCTATTAATTTAGTGAAAAACGAGAGGCATCCACTTTAAAGCCAAACAAAAATGTGGGTGAAAAACCGAGATTTTCTCGCGAAGTACCTAAACACCAATTTGCACTACAAAAAACAATCTACACGCCCTTCAATTCACTCAAAACAAAATCCAAATGCGGCCACAAGAACGGCACCACTCAAAACACACCCCTACGAAAAAAATATCTAAATATAAATAAAAAATAAGTCATCAGTATTCAAGTGTTGTGCGAAAGCATCTTTGGGGCCGTCTTGTACAAATGCTTACAGATTATGATGGACAGATTCGTTTCATCGTGTCTCAAAGAACGAAGGATTTCATCATGTACTTTCTGAGTGTTGCTAAGTTGGGTACGTGATATGTCAGGGGTTACTTTTTGAAGGTAAGTCCTTTTTTTGCTGATGTGCTGTCGAATGTCAATGTGGGGTCTTTATTTTTGGCATGTTGTGTACTGGTTGAAGGGTTTTTATTTATCCATACTAATACATCATACGTACATATAAATACGAGAATATATCTGGGTGCCTATTCGTCGGTTTTTAGCTCTTTGCTACTTTACCGTTTTGGATGAAATTTGGCACACGAGTACAACATGTCCTGGATATACGGACACTATTAATTCCCGAATTATTTTCAAGTTTCACACGGGTGAAGCCACAAATAGAAGCAAGTATATTAAAAACAAGAAAACTTTTCTAGTTTCCTTATATTAGTTAATCATGAACTAACCACTATTAGATTACTTTATGTATCTAGGAAAAAAGAAACGCGACTTTCATAATTATATATTATTGTGAACTTATTAAAATACTTTTGTGAATCTCCTTCACACGGTGATGGAATAAGGTACATATATCTTAAGTGAGACTAGCTGATGAGATGACCCCCACGTCAATGATAAAACGGAAAGATTTATAGAATATCCATCATTTATAAACTGGTCATTGAGCGTTGGTCGCTGTTATTTAATTATTTTGTTGTGTGTGTATTTTACTTTTTAGTATTATAAAGAGAAAATGTTTGATCGTTAGTTTGAATCGAATAGGCTCCAAAACTGCTTAACCGATTAGAAAAATTCTTTCGCTGTTGGGAAGCTACACTATCCCCGGGTGACATAAGTTATATTTTTTCTCAATATTCCCACGGGAACGGGAACTATGCGGGTGAAACCGCGGTGCGCTGCTAGTTAGTTTATAACCATTATTTTATTTGTGTATATTATATTTTAGTAGGTATGTGTTCCGTGAGTGTATCCGTGGCATTACAGGCCCTATTGGAACACCAGTGCTGTGGTACTATATTTTTTTTAAATATCGCAGCATATGCTGAGATAGGGACCTTTTTTGGCATTGAATAGAATAGAATAGAATAGAATACTCTTTATTATGTACACCATATAAGTTACAGAAAATATAGATGAAGAAAACATTACATAGGGTGACACAATGGGCGGCCTTATCGCTAAAAGCAATCTTTTTTTTTTCTTTTTTTTTTTTTTTTTTTCTTTGATTGAATTTCATAATAAGCTTTTCTTTTATTTTGTGTGAGTCCTGAATAAATATTTTTCTTTCTTATCAATCAATCAACTCGGATTCCCTACTCATAATAGTTCACTGGTCCAAATAAAACTCATCCAGCAATAATTTCAATGAAATATTCTCCGGATCCAGCCAGTCCAAATAATAATCCATGTTGTAGGTAGCCATAATCTAATCATGAATTCCGGAGGATTACACAAATACGGGGCTTACATGAGTTCAATTAAACTATGGTTAGTTCCGGAACAGATTGGACGGTGCGTTAGGAATTACGTAAAGCTCTGTTGTAAGTAGATCGTTAAATTGGGGTTACCGACCGTGGTTTTAGTGCTACTGAAAAATGATTGGATTGGAATATTTTAGCAAAGTATAGGTACAGGATTATATTTCAATGGGCTGGCGGATGGCGAGCTATGGGTGACTCGCTGTCCGATAACAACCAGGCCCGGGTCTACGGCGCGTCGTGTTTGACGCGCACCTCTAAGTGCTGTCGGAAAAGGAGACGGGACCCCATAGGGTCACTGCCTGCTAAGATTGTGGAATTTGTTCGACAGAGTCACAGCGGCCCTGGAACGCAAAGGGCACTAGAAGAAACACGGGTGGGTTTTGGTCAGTAGGAGACTGACACCCCCTTGCACTCGGCCCAGAACGGGAGAAGACATTTTGATGATTTCCCATCCGGAAAAAAAATCGTTATATTTCAATGACCTTTCAAATCATTGCAAGAATTAGATATCAATCAAAGATCCAGAAAAAAGACATACGATACGAAATCAATAGACAGATCTTATGAAAAACTAGTGTTGAACTTTGAACCTGGTACTGGTAAATTGAGTTTCGACCTAAGCTAGCAACTACTCCATCACTCAGATTTTATTACTGAGAAAATTTCTGGGTTCTTCTGAGTTTCTAGGATCTTAATCAGAACGACGTTAGAGAGAGTCTCTGTACTGTGTCAGTTCAGTTTAATGACACAAATATATCAAATACTAGCAGCGCCCCGCGGTTTCACCCGCGCTGTTCCCCATCCTGTAACAATACGGGGTTAAATTGTAGCCTATGTTACTTGCCGATAGTGTAGCTCGTGGTATGTTGAAAAAATAGTTGAAATCAGTCTAGTAGTTTCGGAGTCTATTCAATGCAAACAAACAAATCAAATCTTTCCTCCTTATAATATTAGTGTAGACTAGCTTCAACCATCGGACGTGGGTGAACCACGTGCAAGTTAAAAACTAACCCAAAAGAAAAACAACTCCTAGGATAACAAGTATCCTATTTACTAACCAAGCATGGTCTATTTTGTCCCAAGTTTAATCCAAATCTGTTCCGCAATTACGACGTCAAAAGTGTTAGTTCGAATGTATCATTTATATTACTAGCATGGATTTCCCAAAATCGCATAACGAAACCAAAGCACCGAATTTCCACTTTTCCTACCCAATTTTCAAAACAGTTTCCAATGAAACTCCAACGAGCATAAAACAAGCTTAACAAAATGCTACTGTTGAACATTCAAAGTCTAATAAAAATTAATCAAAATGCAGCTACGATACGACTATTTAAAAAAGGCGGTATCGCACCGATTACTCGACTCATTTAAAATGATACAAGGCTCTCGACGAGCTTGCCAAATACTCAGCTTCCTGCGCAGAATGGTAGGGACCGTATTCTGGAGGCTGGGTTACGGTACGCCTTATCGATTAAGGGAGATTTTCTCGCTTTTAGAAGCAGATAGCTTCTAAAATCTACAACAATTCGACGACTTCTTAGAAAATCTTTAAACCTCAAGGTTAGAAAGGTGACACTTGCACTTGTTGAACATCGAGAATCGCATTATCTATACTAATATTATAAAGCTGAAGAGTTTGTTTGTTTGTTTGTTTGAACGCGCTAATCTCAGGAACTACTGGTTCTAATTGAAAAATTCTTTTTAGGTTGAATAGACCATTTATCGAGGAAGGCTTTAGGCTATATATCATCACGCTTAAGCCAATAGGAGCGGAGCAGCGATAAAGAATGTTTTAAAATCGGGGATTCCACGGGGACGAAGTCGCGGGCAGCAGCTAGTTTATTTATAAAATACTAGCAGCGCCCCGCGGTTTCACCCGCATAGTTCCCGTTCCCGTGGGAATACGGGGATAAATATAGCCTATGTAACTCAAGGTAAATGTAGCTTTCTAGTGGTGAAAGAATTTTTGAAGTCGGTCCAGTAGTTTTTCAGTTTATTCGTTACATACAAAAATATAAAAATACAAATCTTTCCTCTTTATAATATTAGTATAGAAGTATAGATATACCTGCTAATAGACTCTTTCTTTTGAATCTAAAAGTAAAGGCATTATAGGACCAGGACAAGCTAGGGCTTCGGATTTTAGAAAAAATAATGGTAATTTTGCGTCTATTTATCCCGTATTTCGACATACGCATATACAATTGCACTTTACCGAGAGTCCATTCTCGAATCGAGAAACATCCCTCTGGTAAATAAACCTTAATGATTGGTTGAATCGTCAGTAACCGATTTTCGGGAGAATTGTTGGGCCAGATAAGTGTTAATGGATTGTGAAGGGTTCGGGAAGATTTCATAAATTCAATCAACGAGCCTTCAGTAGGTACCTACTTGTCCCGATAGAATTTCTATTGCTGATCTAATCAAGCCTCCTATTTTCAGCGCAATTAAAGGGAAATATGGCGTTCGTTCCGCGTTTTAGTTAACAAAAATACGTTTGCGGAATTCATTCGAAAACGGATTTTTGTTGTTGCCATGAGCATGAGCTTCGCTAAACATTATACGCTTATATCCTTTTATACCAACCAACTAATAACTAACAACCAAATTATGTATGTATGATAACGAACTATATTGATAACTATATATGATAACTTATATATGATAACCAACTATGTATGATAACCAGTTGGTTATCATACATAGTTGGTTACCATGCATAGTTATGTATGGTAACCAACTATGTTAATAACTATGTGTGATAACTAACTATGCATGGTAACCAACTATGTTGATAACTATGTGAAAGAAAGAAAGAAAACTAGTTTATTCCCCTCATTTACACGCACAAGACATATTCAAACTAAAATATACACATCAAACATTAAACATTATGTGTGTGATAACCAACTATGTTGGGATCAGCTTTCAGTCTAACCGGAAGCAGCTGAATGCAAGCATTTAACAAAGACCGACTGCCTCTACGATCTGACCTCCACAACTTAGTCAACCACAAGACTAGCGTCAGATTTTCTGGCTTCGAACTAACATAGCGACTGCCAAAGATCAACAAATGACAGCCGAAACCAACGGTTCATCGGTTCACGTCACGGAGTCTCGATTTGAAATGAATGAAAGGTATCTCGCGCACGGCAAATCCAGAATACTACTGCCGCGGGCGTGCTAAATTTAACCGAATGCATAAATAACCAGTTTAATTGGGGGTGAAATCATGCTGCAGTTTTGATGAACAACTCGAAATTTTAAACGGCACCCCCGGTTTGTGCAGTTAACAGTTTTTTTTTTGCCTCTGTTAATTTTATTTACGACGTCAAAGTAATACATCATGTACCTTGCGTCATGTTGGAAAATTCGTGAAACTGTTGTCGAATTTTTGTGGGGACTAAAATTTACATGGTGATCTATTGCTTGCTTGAGTATTAAATTTATACCTGTGATATTTACCAAGTAGCAGAAACGGTACGAGAGATTTTGTCTTTATTTTATTAGTAAACTAGCCTCTGCCCGCGACTTCGTCCGCGTAGAATAGTCACTAAACCCCCGATTAAAATATTCTTCATTGGTGCTCCGATCCTATTGGTCTTTGCGTGATGTTATAGATAGCCTTCTTCGATAAATGGGCTATCTAACACTGAAAGAATTTTTCAAATCAAGCCAGTAGTTCCCTAGCTTAGCTCATTCAAGCAAACAAACAAACTCTTCGGCTTTATAAATTAGTATAGATACGAGTACCTACATGTTTCCGGCATAAAAAGTGTTGGAAACTGTTAAAAAATCGAATATTGATAGTCAGTTCAGATATGACTTGGGTGAGATGAAGCCACTACGGCCCTTGAAGTACGAGCAAATTTACTAGTATCTCGGGCATCCGACTCATTATAGAGGTTAGATCTGTGGGGTTTCAGTCGGTGGGAGTCCAACATAATCTTTCGTTCTGAGAAGGCGAAAGGTATCCGTGAGAATATCCCCACATAAAAATGCATAATCTAGAATAGGGATGGCGAAGTTTTATAGGAGATTGTATATTGATTTGACCATGGCGTGCCAATAACCATTCTTGTGGAAAAGTTTTAGATAGCTTTACCACATTTTTTTATCATATTTTGTTCTTAATTTAAGCATAATAAAAGCTGATCTTGAGAGGCAGTCAAATATTAATTTGGCGTGCTCGAATTATTTTGTAGCGTGCCACCACTGGCACGCGTGCCGTTGGTTCGCCATCCCTGATTTAGATGAAGCGTATCCCCAAGAGCCAAGTCCCACCCTAAAAAAAATGTGAAGCATCCGTTGGCGTCCAAAATTCGGTCAAATCCGTCCACCCGATGAAGAGTAATTGATTATTAACTAAACAGACTCAAAACATTATTGAACAGAAATAGGATGTGTTTTCTTTTTAATTCATTCTGAGCTAAAATCAATTCCTGACATAATAGGGATGTTTCCTGAATAAAAAAAAAACATATATTTTTAGTCCGTCGGTTAGATTATCGAAAAATATTGATTTGATTATTTGAGAAATTTGAGAAATTGAGAAAATTGATTATTTTTTGCGTTTTGAAATCTATAAAAGTTGACGAAGATATAAAGCATCAAATATCAGGAGTGGGAGCTTGTGACGTAACACCGTGGTAAAAATTGTAGTAGGTACGTAGTAACGTCACAGGAGTTTTCAACACACTGTACCGTCTTAGTTTTTTGTATATGTGAAAAAAGAAAAAATACGTGACCGATATTTTTTGAAAATCTATCTGAAGGACTAATTAGATTTTTTTAGCAAGCAACTACCTTATTTTCGATCGATACAACCATACCCAATCTTTACACAAATACACCCAAGAAATCATTGACTTCACGCATAAATTTTACACCAATCACATGAAAAGCAATTCAAAATACTCAAAGCTCGATTAAAAATGAAGACAGAAACCTATCACAGGACGCAATCAATGTAAGTGTTCCATTTTTAAGTCTCTCTGTGTCAGGGGTCCGTTAGGATTCCCTAGTCAATTTCATCGCGTTTATGACTTTCAATTCTTTTGATTAATTGAGAACTCCATAAGGGCGACGTTTTTCTTGCTATCCGTAGCTAGCCAATGGTTAAAAATTAGGAACACCAAAATTACGTTAATGTGCGATTTTAGATCTTTTTTTTTTGTTTTAGAGCCAATTTGAAAAATCCACATCAACATTTTTCGCCGGCACAATATTAATGTGCCAGCTAAAAAAATAATTAAAGTTGAGAAAAAAGTATTTAATGGCGTAAGTCTCGCGTCCTAATAAAAAAATGTTTGTTACATTTTTCTGTAAAACCAACTGGTTTTGGAGTACGTTGGAGAGAAAGCGATTAGAAATATATAATGACTGGACTATTTCGATAAACGCTTAAGAGGGTTGCAACGGGTGTTTAAAATTAACAAAGGGTGGTTAGTATTTTAATATTGATTTTTCAAATTGTCAAGAAACCCCCTAGTAAAGGCCTATGCTAAAATTCAGTTCACTAGGACTTTTTTCGCGGAATATGGTTTTAAATACAAATTTTACGAGGGGGTGCTTGAAATAGGGGAGGGGGTGGGGGATGGATGGGTAGTATTTAACTATCCCACATTTTCAATCACTAAAGACTACTCCCGGTGGAGGGGTGATAATGATCAGTTATAAAATAGATGATAAATAGCGACAGTTTAGTTTATGTTTCGAATGATTTATTCATAGTTCCCAGAAACCTATTTCTGTAGAAAATTGCTTCATAATTTAAAAAAAAAGTTTAATAAAACTAAATAGTAACTGCTACAATTCAACTGAAAGCCATAATATAGGTATCACTGTGTCATTTAAATTCAATTTCAACTACATTAATTAGATAACACTCATAACTTTAAGAATAATACATAAATAAATAAATAATCTATTTTACTTACTCATCGTTTAGAAACACATAGTTTCATGCACTACAGGCACTATTATTTTATATAGCATCGCCCCACGGTTTCATCCGCGTAGTTTCCGTTCCCGTGGGAATATGGGGATATAATAAAGTCTATGTTCACCGAAGATAGTGTAGCTCCCCAACAGTGAAAGAATTTTTCAAATCGGACAAGTAATTTTGGAGCCTATTCAATGCAATGAAACAAAAAAAAATCAAATCTTTCCTCTTAATAATATTAGTGTAGATCTAACTTTATGGTTCGCTGGCATGAGTGATGTTACAATACAGTAAAGCGTTATCATTGAAAAGGTTTTATTTTTGTACAACAATACTCAGAACAAATTCTATGTGATGTCACAACATTAAATCACACGTGTTTTGGGAACTTTAAAGGTTTATATACACATAAAACAACGTAGACGGACGTGTGGACCACGATCCGTCTGCGTCCCGGGCACGACCCTAGTATGTGAGAAAATCAGCTTTTAAACAAATACCAATCTAAACGCAACAACAGTCAAACTATAACAACAGTTACAAAATTCAAAAGAAAACACCGTGAAAAGGGTTATTTTTTCGAAAGAGTCACTATTGCCATAAAACGCTAAGAACATTAGGAGGAACATGGATGGGTTTTAGTCAATAAGAGTCTGGCACCTTTCGCTCCGCCCAGAGCGTAAGAAGTCATTTGATGTTTTCCCATCTTCTAGACCAGCCTTGGAGAGCAGTGGTGGCCGAGTGGTAACGAAAATTCGGGGTGACATACAAATTACAGATCGCGAGTTCAAACCCAGCTAGGCGCATTACTTTGTGTAATTAATTTCATCACCACTGCTCCCAAAACAGTGAAGAAAAACATGGTGAGGAAACCGGCTTGTCCTAGAACCAAAAAATCGAAGACATGTAACATTCACCAACCCGCACTGGGCCCGCGTGGTGGATTACGGCCCATTCCATCTCCTAGAGAGGAGGCCTGTGTCCCAGCAGTGGGAACATTAAATGCTTATTTTTATGCTACCCTACTTGGTATTAGCGCAACACGTCATCTTCTTCTATTTTCCTCCAACACTGTCAGTCACATAGTCACTAAACGCGACTTTACTTCATAATTATAGGTACAGCTTTAATAAACCGAGAGCCATGAACATTGTTTGTTGTTTGTAATAATATTCTGGTTTGTACTTGGAACTAATTTAAACAATAACATGTGTTTGTATTAGGAGTTAGGTATCCGCAGTACAAATACTACTGCCCTTTGGGCTATTTACATGCTGTTGTTTCCATAATGTGGTTTCATAAAGTTTACAGTTTATTACCTAACTGAAAAATACTACTTTCGTGATTACGCTTTCTGAATCGTCCTTTATCCTATGTAGATCCATTCTAAACTAGTCTACTAATATTATAAAGAGGAAAGATTTGATTCTTTGTTTGTATTGAATAGGCTTCGAAACTGCTGAACCGATTTGAAAAATTCATTCACTGTGGGAAGCTACAATATCCCCGGGTGACAGTGTTATATTTTATCCCCATATTAGCACGGGAACGGGAGATATGCGGGTGAAACCGCGGGATGCTGCTAGTCTACATCTACACTTCTACAGTAATATTGTAAAGAGGAAAGATTTGATTGTTTTATTGTTTACTAGCGACCCGCCCCGGCTTCGCACAGGTGCAATGCTGATACTAAATCTCTGCTATATTATGCATGAATTTTACATATAAACCTTCCTCTTGAATTATTCTATCTATTAAAAAAACTGCCTCAAAATCCGTTGCGTATTTTTGAAGATCTAAGCATACATAGGGACAGACAGCGGGAAGCGACTTTGTTTTATACTAAGTACTGATTTGTTTGCATTGAATAGGCTCCGAAACTCCTTGAACGATTTGAAAAATTCTTTCACAGTTGGGAAGCTACACTATCTCCAGTGAATACAGGCTATATTATATCCCCATATACCCACAGGAACGGGAACTATACGGGTGAAACCGCAGGACGCTGCTAGTAATATAATAAGGCCAAAGTAACTTTGTCCCTCTGTCTATTGGAAGCAGCATAATAACTTCCCAAGCTCGGCTACTCTATCCCCTCTGTAGCTGGAACCCATCAAATGTTAAACATCAATCTCTAACAAAAATCCGCCCCATAACCAACCCTTCCACACTTCATTAGACATGGGGCAATGGATCTTGTGAAAAACTGCCGCTAAAAGGCCGCCGTAATCGGGTAACTTTAACGAATGCTTGTAAACGAGGCGTTGGCGAGTTGAGTGATTCCTAAGGGCCGATAAGGGCCGTATTTGAAATAGATGAAGGGGATTGGCTGTTTTTGAGTTTAGAATGGTATTGGTATAAAGGTGATCATGGTCCACACGTCCGTTAGGCGTCCATTTAAATATTTCGCCATTTTTCTCGATGCCCCGTATCCACACGGATGCTGTGTGTGTTTTGTCTCGTGCACTGAATTTTCGTATGAGCTGGTCCGTAAGGTGCAACATGTCACCGTGTGCCGTCTGTGCTGATGCCATCGCTGCTGCATTGTGGAATTCCTGGTCAACTAATTTCACTTATTTCACTGCAGTCCCGGCCGATATAAATCAATGATTGCAAAATTTGTAAATATGTGAGTATTAGCAAATTTATTCATTTTACCTCAGCTGGTATTACTTTATTGTACCTATTAGTAGTATAGTACTAAATGTCATGTTCGGTGCATCGTCTTCACATAGGTATAGTCAATTGATAATTAATGTAGTA
The DNA here is from genome assembly GCA_905332915.2 of Hecatera dysodea. Classification (NCBI taxonomy): domain Eukaryota; kingdom Metazoa; phylum Arthropoda; class Insecta; order Lepidoptera; family Noctuidae; genus Hecatera; species Hecatera dysodea. Next base: position 2,690,391 of record HG995298.1, on the reverse strand, counting down.
ATGATTTATAAAAATATTGTAAAACTTATAATAGAAAAGAGTAAATATCGAGTTTCTTGTCCGTTTGTCTCCATAAGAATCTTCTTTCTTCGAATCTTTCTTTTTACGAATGGACAACTAGAGTCACTATAATATTTTTATTTTCAAACTGTTTTAACGTTCATTAGTGCCTTTTAATGGTCTAGTTGAAATAAATGAATTGACTTTGACTTTGCAGATTAACCTTTAAATTTCCCGAGACAGGTGTGATGTAAAATTTTGTGACGTCACAGAGAAATTATTCTGGATATTATTGTACAGATAAAACGTGTTCAATGAATACGCTTTGTCGTGTTGTAACGTCGCTTAAGCCTGCAAACTTTAAGCTGGAAATTAAATAATAGTGCCTGTCTTTAGAAGCTATAAAACTATACATTTTTTAAACGATGAGTAACTAAAATAAGATGATTCTTAAAGTTATGTGTGTGTTATTTAATCAACCTAGTTGATATCTAGTAGTTGCAATGTAATTCAAATGACACACGAGTGGTATCATTATTGGTTTCAACTGTGCTGTAGTAATTAGCATTTAGTTATGAATATAATTAACAAAATGTTTTATTTGTGAAACGTTTCAATATTTAAATCATTTGAAACACAAATTCAACTCTCACTATACATATCGTACATACATAATCAGCCTTTTAATGTTCCAACTGCTGGGACACAGGCCTCCTCTCTAGGAGAGGGAATGGGCCGTAATCTACCACGCGGGCCCAGTGCGGGTTGGTGAATGTCACATGTCTTCGAATTTTTGGTTCTAGGACATGCCGGTTTCCTCACGATGTTTTCCTTCACCGTTTTGAAAGCATTGGTGATGAAATTAATAACACAAAGTAATGCACCTGGCTGTGTTTGAACCCACGATCTAAAATTCGTAAGTCGGGGCCGTTACCACTCGGCCACCACTGCTCTCACTCTTTATCTGTCACTCTCACTATTTATCATCCATTCTATAATTGATCAAATGTCACCCTTTCATTTGGAAATCTTTAGTGACCGAAAATTTGTGATAGTTAAGTACTAACCAGGAAGAAGTCTGTTTGATTCATCTCAAACATAATGTGTAGAAAGATATACAGGGTTATTTGTAAAACACCAACAACCTCTTAAGAGGTCGTTATACTCATCATTATGAACAACTTAACTATAGGACCAAACCTGAAATCGCGAAAAAAAATCAGCGGTTCCTTACATTTATGTTCGTATAACTAATCAAAATGTAGGGGACAGCTGATGCTTTTTTCGCGATTTCAGGTTTGGTCCCATAGTAAAAGTTGTTCATAATGATGAGTAAACTGACCCCTTAAGGGGTTGTTGGTATTTTACAAATAACCCTGTAAAGGAAATTATTATAATGCTAAAGGATTATTTGATAGATTTACATTGAACTCAAAATATAAACAAACATTGCCCTCACAAATGTGTACCACAACTAAAGTTACATCCCAAACAAGTCTTCAAACACAAGTATCACTTTACCAATTCCTGCAATTTCACCCCTCCCCGAAAGCAAACCAATTTCATCACCAACAAGAAAAATAACAGAAATACGTAAAAACTTAGCGCACACAAACGTAGCAGTGGAAAAATTGAGGCTCGCGTAGCACAGATGTGTGAAACGTTGCCGGGGACAAATTGTTTTATCGAAAATTACTTTCTGGAACGGGAAAAGTGGATAAATTTCCATTTTTCTAATGGAACTGAATGTAGCCAGTCCCTTGGAGACGGTTGGCGTTCGTTACAATTACTAGATCCGATAAACCGGTGGATTATATTAAAAACTTGGCTCGATCATGCCGGGGTTAAAAGTGTTGTTTGGTTTTGGGAAGTTCGACTTGGAATTGTTGAGGTTGAGTGTTGTTTTGTTAAGCAGTTGCTTTGTAAAATACATTTAGTAAGACTGGATTTGTCCCCAACGTAATATAAAGAAAGAGAGAAAGAAAAATGTTTGTTTCTTCGTTTTTAAAACACTTAGTGTACTTCCGAAAAAAATATTTTATACTTTTTGCGGTTTTTGTTTAAAAGTCGGATGTATTTTTTTATGTAAAAAGATTTTTATTTTTCACTTTTAATCCTTTAAACCTTTCCTTTTTTTGGAAATCAAGCAGCCATTAGAAACACTCTGTATACATACATTATCATCATCAGCTCTCACTGAAGCGACTACCTATCAGACTGAGTAACACGATACTTCTTGAAGACTGGCAATCTGTAACGACTACCAAAGATTTCCAAATGACAGCTTAGACCAACAGCTTAACGTGCTTTCCAAGGCAGGGCGGAACTTCGGTATGTTAAGATGGTCACCCATCCACAGACCAACCTCGGCAAGCGTAGCTTACCTTTGAAGATCGACCCGTGCGGCTGTTATGATTTAGCCACGAGTTCCTCACTCTATCATCATTATTTGCGTAGCCTTTTCCCAACTATATTGGGGTCGGCTTCCAATCATACTGGATTCAGTGGAATACCAGTGCAGTATTCCCAAATTAATAATGTGCATGCAGATCTCGCTAATTGTCGTATTCCCGGAAACACCCGAATCAAAACACAATTCTAATAAATTATGCCCCCCTATATTATATATTCCCCCCTCTCCCGGCCGTCCGCGAGACAACACGTATTTTTTCTGTGCTCTTATACTAAAATCCATTACAGTGTCTAAAGTTTAAATCATACCCTAAAACCTATACCGTTGTGTGGCTAAGCGTACGAACCACAAAGTGCGCAAATTTATTTATAATTCCGCCTAGTGATAAACAAGTAAACAAACAGTTTCTGTGAGTTAATTATTGCAACCAAGAAATTATTCACCTGTCGAGCGCATGAGTTATCGTGTCACCGAACAGCTGAGCGACGCGGCGACGTTCCAGGGTCAACGACCGGCCTTCGGCACCCGGCACACTTCGTTGCAACGAGGCTCGTTCGGCTGAACTCGGCAGTCACTCGGGCCCACGGAAATCACCGATCACACGAAGTGTTATCCACCGACCTGGATACTCCTGCGCACCGTAACAGTCAGTAACAACTCATCGTATATCTATATTATTAGCTACTCATTACCACTTCACGATGCCGTTAAATCGCACACCACCGGCGACGCAGAGCCTACCAACAACTCAGCCTGCGGCAGCAGCGGTGACGCCTGTGACGAAAACTTTGCTCGCTAGTTTGGAGCAGGCGCTTTTCACTCCACTTAGCTCGTCTGAACCTAACTTAAATACAAGGCCGGATTCGCCTATTGATGAGAACTCGCCAAACATAACATTTCGAAATGGTAAACGTAGGCGACTACAGGACAGTGAAGAAAGCAAGCTATGCACTTTTATGTCGGAAATGAAACAAATGTTTCAAGATTTTAAGGCGCACCAGGATGAAAAATATGAAAAGTTGTTTTCCTTAGTCAATAGCATTCGTGACTCCTTTGATCACCTCTCAGCTCAGCACGACAACCTTAAATCTGAAATTGAGTTATTGGAAACGGAGCGCAAGGAAAATCTTTTATATATAAAAACACCTCGAAAATAAACTGGACAAAATGGAGCAGAGCTCAAGGTCCACCTGTTTAGAGATTCGGAATATCCCATGCTCCAAAGCTGAATCAAAGCCCTCTTTGTTAAAGACTGTGATTGACTGTGGCAGTCTACTGAACCTTGCAATACAACCTAGGGATGTGAAGGACGTATTCCGCATTCAAACAAAAGATCCAGCTAATAAAACAATTATCGTTGACTTTACCACCGTAATCCTTAAGGAAGAATTCCTAGTCAAGTTCAGGAACCACAACAAACATAGCTTTAAATTAACAACAGAACACCTCAAAATTACTGGCCCTGCAAAGCAAATTTACATTTCTGAAAATCTATCAGCTAAGAATAAAAGACTGTTCTTCCTGGCTAGAGACGCTGCAAAAACTAACGATTTTCAGTTCTGTTGGGTCTCGCATGGTAAAATCTTAGTACGGGAAAAAGTCGGATGTCCTCACTTTCAAGTCCAAAGCGAGAAGGATCTCGGCCGTATCAAAATTGGCGCGTGACTAGTTGTTTGTTATGTATCATTATTACCTTATTACCTCGTTAGCTTAACGTTATTATGTTGCTTGCAAATCTATTGCTATAACTTAAAATATTTTGAATTTGGGACTATTGTTGAACTCACACTTGTAAATACTTCTCATCCATCATACTCACACATCCCTACACACCCCCGCACTTTCCACAAACTTATTATACCCCCCCAACAAAAACTTTTCGACCCATTAGTGTGTCCTTCTACTGTTACCCCAATAAGCCTAGGGCTCTTACATTGCGATCATGAGTATGTTTACTGTATCCTAAAATTTTGTTACCCTTTTGTGATTATAATTAAAAATGGATAATATTACCGTGATTACTAATTAAGTTGAGCAAATTGCAGTCTCAAATTGCTATACATGTTCCCCTGAAACAAGTAATAAGTTTTTAAACTCTTCTCTTCATGACTTTAAAATATTACACACTAATATTCGTAGCCTTAACAGCAATTTTGATAATCTGGTAGTTTTTATGAGTAGATTAACTTACTTGCCGGACATTATTATTTTGACTGAGTGCTGGTTGAGCAAATGTCCAAACACTCCCTTACTAACCGGTTACAACTCACACACTTCATCGTTCAAAACACAGAATGAAGGCGTGGTTGCCTATGTGAGAGATTGTTATGATGCCACTGTTGAAATACCCATATACAATGAGGCAAACGTTCTTCTTCTTAAATTCTCAAATAAAGCTGCATTTATCGCAATCTATCGTTCTCCTTCATAGAGAGATCTGACTAATTTCCTTGGCAGCTTAGACAGTTTGCTTAGTTCCTTAACTCAATTTAAAACTGTAGCCATCATTGGTGACATTAATTTGAACATTACACCTGATAGCGCCGACCCACATGCTGATGAATACCTCAATCTTACAGCTTCGCATGCAATGCTCCCAGCCTACACTCTCCCAACTAGACTCTCAAACTGCCTTGACCATGTGATAATTCGCACCCAAAGCTCTGCTACTACACTAATCATAGATTCTCCTATCACTGACCACTCTCCTATTATTATTTTCTGCAACCTTAATTTAAAAACAAAAACTCCCTACCCTACCAGATCAAAAATTGATTTACCTCGACTTGTAGACCACATTAACAGCACTGATTTTTCCTCAATCTTTCAGTATCACAACCCGAATGAAGCTGCGAAATCTCTTGTTTCCATTATATCCTTAGCCATCCAATCGTACTCATATGTTTCACAAGTTCCCAGTAGAAAGCGCATCATTAAGCCATGGATCACTCCTGGCTTGCTGAGGTGTATTCGTCACAGGGATAAGTTGCATCGTAAATTTAAAAAGCACCCAGAGGATGAGACACAGAAATTGGTTTTCTGTCGCTATCGTAATTTTTGCAATAATCTCTTAAAAAAAGTCAAGCGAGAATATGAACGTTCAGAATTTCAGCAGGCTAAAAATGATCCAAAAGCTACATGGAATCTTGTCAAACGGGTAGCAAGCCTTGGCCAAAACAAACACTCGGCATCTGAGCTCCTAAAATGCAGTGTCGAACCGTCGCAGTCCGTGGACAAAGTTAACAATTATTTTGCGACTGTTGGTAGTCTCTTAGCAGATAAAATTAAAAACTCTGTCCTCTATAAATACCTCAATGATAGTGGTCCTAACCTTGAGATTCCGGATACTTCTTTACCGTCAGTACCCCAATCAATGGTAAGGACCATTGATTGGGGTACTGACGGTAAAGAAGCACAGCGTGGATAGTGCAGAGCTGGAAAATATAATTCTGAGTCTCAAGGACAATTGTGCTGTTGGATTTGACGGTATATCCCCCTCAATCGTCAAGGCTATCCGTCACATTCTTATTCCTATCCTAGTTTTCATTTTCAATCTATGTTTTTCAACAGGAACTTTTCCTGATGTTTTCAAAACTGCAGTTGTCCACCCTATCTATAAATCGGGAGACAAGAGCAATGTTGCTAATTACAGACCCATTTCAGTGCTGAGTACCCTCTCAAAGATATTCGAAAAGGTTATTAACCAAAGACTCACCAAATACCTAAATAAATTTAATCTTCTTTCTAATAATCAGCTAGGCTTTAGAACTGGCAAATCCACCGAAGATGCTGTGCTGGAACTTACAGATACGATTATTGGCCATTGGGAAAATAAACATAAAACTCTTGCCATCTTTTTAGACCTTTCCAAAGCCTTCGACACTGTCTCAATTCCCATACTTCTTTCGAAGCTTGAGCATCTTGGCATACGTGGGTTGGCCCACGATCTTTTCAGGAGCTATCTTACAGGTCGTAAACAAGTAATAAAGCTTGAAAAATACCTTAGCGAACCGGAGACAGTTACTTTTGGCGTCCCCCAGGGTAGTGTCCTGGGACCCCCACTCTTTCTCATATACGTAAATGAGCTGTGTCAGCTATCTTTACCCAACTGCAAAATTATAGCTTATGCTGATGACACAGCTCTAATTGTTCATGGACGGAGCTGGACTGAAACTAGCCGCTACTCTGAATCTGCCTTGAAAACCGTCATGTGGTGGCTGTCAAAAAATTTTTTAACTTTAAATCTCAATAAGACCAAGTTTATTACTTTCTCTACTATTAAGTCAAGTCAGCCATCATTACCGATTGTAATTCGTGCGCACACCTGCACAAACTTACACGCACACTGTGGCTGTCATCAACTAGAAAATACCCCCAGTATAAAATATCTTGGAGTCACAATTGATAGCAACCTGAATTGGAAGCAACATATTGCTTCAACTGTAGCTCGTGTAAGAAAGCTTATTTACATTTTTAAAAAGCTCAGAGGCGTGGCCGATTTTAGCTGTTTATTAACCGTCTACTTTGCGCTCGCTCAGTCTGTTCTAGGGTATTGCCTAACAGTCTGGGGTGGCGCCGGTAAAGTTGTGATGCTACGACTTGAGCGAGCGCAGAGAGCAGTCCTGAAGGTGCTGGCAAGGAAACCTATCCGATATCCGACATCCTCCCTATATAGCCTCTGCCAGGTCCTCACCGTCAGACAGCTATTTATCCTCAAAACTATTCTTCGCAAACACAGCCTACTTACTTTCAATCCAAAATGCTGTTCTGCACGCCGCTCAAATAGGGTCTGTAACACTGAGCCTCGTAGAACAGTAGCTGCCCGCCGTCATTACAGACACATAAGTTCTAAAATCTACAATAAAACAAACAAAAGCTTACACATCTACCCACTTACCAAGAGCAAATGTAAAATGAAACTTACGTCCTGGTTAAAATCACTGAATTATTGTGAAACAGAGAAGCTTGTGGAAGTGTAAAATCCCCATCACTCCCTCACACATCCCAACAAAACCACACTCCACACACATACCACTTACATTCCACAGTCCGTTAACACACACTCACTCACCCTACACTCACCACATTAACATCAAAATACATCCCAAATCAAATGCCCCGTACTGTTTACTTTTATTTAATTTTATTCTTTTTCTATTTTTGTTGTTAAATATCAATGTACTAAATCTAAATTAATTACTTATTAAGAACTTTTTGCGTGGAACATCATTCCATACTGTATCTGGAGAAGGGCGTTGTTAGCTGCGCTACAGTTTATACTTTTGCAGCTATTCATCGTTCACTTTTGTACTCAGTCTTGTGTTATTGTTCCGAAAATAAACGATTATTATTATTATTATGCATGAAGAAAATGCACTTAACCACTCTATATATGTACATATCGTCTTCCGACGCTCGGGGAATACGACCGTTACCGAAAAGTGACGAAGATTTCTATGCGCATTATCACTTTAGAAGACCTGTATTTACCATGGCCCATTAGCGTAACCCATTAACTGGGCAATACGTTACTTCTTAACAAGACTGGAGACAGATTTACTGGCTTCTGACAATCCGTAACGACTGCTAAAGATCTACAAATGATACCCGGGACCAACGGCTTAACGTGCTTTCCGAGGCACGGAGGAGACTAGGTATGTTAAGATGGTCACCCATCCACAGACCTTGGCAAGCGTTGCTTAACCTTGAAGATCGACCCGTGCGGCTGTTATGATGATTTATGCAAATTAGACTGCTCATCTTCTTAGTGTTCCAGGTTATAAGTTTAATCAAAGTTCCTTTGCCGCCGGTTACGATACTAAATAATCTCCAATATTGAAATCAGGTCGAAAAGATATTAAATATTAAAACTTTTATGAAAAGCCGATAGCCTGCAGAATACCAAATTATAATTTTACGGTCATTTAGCCCATTTTGGATGAGGAAAATAAATATCAGTGGACCGATATTTTGCCTGTTTTGAAAACGTCTAGATTCGAAAACATTGTACATCTATACATATAATAAAATCGTAGACTAGTAGTAGTTCTGACATTGAATATTTTTGTATTTAAATGACTGAGAAATGTTAGAAAAAAGACAGAATACAAAAACGCATTTTTTTAAATGTTTGTCTGTTTATCTGTTTGTCAGTGCGTTTGTAGAAGCATCACGCAAAAACCATTAATTAAATTCAAAATCTGGGTTTAAATTATTTTAGTGTTGGACAGCCCATTTATTGAGAAAGCAACATATAACATCAATACGACCTCTCTCTCTCTCTTATGTGACCGAACGAAGTTGCACGGGTCAGCTAGTATATTTTTGTATCTTTTAATTTTATTGTAAAAATAATGGCGAATCAACCGCCTATGCTACCCGAGATAGATAAGTTATACCGGGTAACATAGGCGGTTGATTTATTTTTTAACCGACTTCTAAAAAAGGAGGAGGTTCTCAATTCGGATGTTTGTATTTTTTTTTATGTTTGTTCGCGCATAACTCCGTTGCTTGTCAACCGATTTGAAAAATTATTTTTTTGTTGGAAAGGGTATACTTCCCAAATGGTCCCATGAATTTGAATTTTATCAAAATCGACCAAGCGATTTTCGAAAAATCAACAAAAATCTAAAAAAAAATATCTACATGTCTACATTGATGACCTCTTAGTTTACTCTGTAAAGGAGCAGTACGTTTTTTTTACACCAATGTGATTGGTTCGTTTAGGTGGGGGAGGGGAGGGGGTGTAGGTACCACTAAAAAGTGAAAAATAAAAAACTTTTTACAAAAAAATACAACCGACTTCTACACAAAAAATCAAAAAGTGCAAAATAACTTTAATTTCGGAAGTCGGTGTTCAAAAATCGAAAAAGCAACCACAAACACCGAGTTCCGAAATTAAAGTTATTTTAAATTATATGGTGGACAAGATACCTAGTTAACAATCTTTTCAATGCAGTCGAGGGACGGTTCTTTTGAATAGTTCTTTACAGGTCCCCGACTGCAATGAAAAGATTATTATCTATCTTGATTTTAATTTCTTAGTTCACTTTTTGACATGCAGGTGAGTTTATTTTTTCTTCGCCATAGTCCGATAAAAATATCAAAATAAGTAATAAATCTAAAGATCATTAAATGACATATCAAAATAATAAACAGCACTTGTCAAGGACATTATATTTTCGTTATATCAATGTAATTTGATTCAGGTGTTAAACAAACAGAAAACACCCTGTTATTTCAATAAAGTCTAAGAAATTTCTTGAAGGAAATAAAATACCTTTTGTGTACATAAATCGTTTGTGTTTTTCTTCGTTTAAAAATATCTTAAATATCTCGGCTTTTGACTTTTACTGAGAATTGGCCGAGTTCAAAGTACAGTACTCAAACAGTCGCTTTCCGATTCCCCGTAGATATAGCAGGAGGAAAGAGAGATTATAGAAATTCTGTTTATTCTGTAAAGACCGGGTTAAGTTTTAGTCAGACTCGCATAACGGCGCATCCACACATGCCGCCGGCTTATGCCGCCGGGTTTGCCGCCGGATTTCAGGCTGCCTTGATATAAAAGATGCGCGTGCCGGCGGCGGCCAGGTTGCCGGGTTGGCCGCCGGCCGTGCCGCTCAGCATGTGTGGATGCGCCATAAGAAAGCTTCTTGCGAAATATCATGATTATACTCAACATACATTAAAACTGGTTGTAAAAGTATGGTAAATGTTTTTTTTTAACTAGGTTACACATAACACTTATTGTCATTTTAAGTATGATAGGTACTTCACCGAGCTCGTGGCTAAATTATAACAGCCGCACGGGTCAATCTTCTAAGTTAAGCAACGCTTGCCGAAGTTGGTCTGTGGATGGGTGACCATCTTAACATAACGAGACTCCTCCGTGCCTCGGAAAGCACGTTAAGCCGTTGGTCCCGGCTGTCATTTGGAGATCCTTGGCAGTCGTTACGGATTGTCAGAAGCCAGAAAATCTGACACCAGTCTTGCCAAGATGTACCGTGTTCCCCAGTTAATGGGTTGTGGAGGTCTGGTCGGCAGCCGCTCCACGGTAAATACAGGTCTCCCAAAGTGATAATGCGCATAGAAATCTTCGTCACTCGTCTTCGGCAACGGTCGTATTCCCCGAGCGTCAGAAGACGATATGTATATAGAGTGGTTAAGTGCATTTTCTTCACGCATAATTTAGTAGAATTATGAGTTTTGATTCGGTTGTTTCCGGGAATACGACAATTAGCGAAGATCTGCATGCGCATTATTAATTTGGGAATACTGTAATGGGTTGTGGAGGTCTGGTAGGCAGCCACTTCACGTAAAATACTGGTATCCAGCTGAATCCGGCTTGACTGGGAGCCGACCCCAATGTAGTTGGGAAAAGGCTAGGCAGATGATGAGGTACTTCACCATCATTTTTACAATTAAATTAAAAGATACAAAAATATACTAGCTGATCCGTCCGACACGAACACCGACTTCCAAAATTAAAGTTATTTTATACTTTTTTTTTGTTTAGAAGTCGTTTGTTTTTTTTGTTGTAAAAAGTTTTTTTTTATTTTTTACTTTTTAGTGGTACGCCTTCCCCCCTCCCACCTAAGTCTATAATTGACGGAAATATCGGTGACCATACACACATAAAAAAAAACATACAGATGAATTGAGAACGTCCTCCTTTTTTCAACTCGGTTAAAAATGGAGATCTCTTGTTTTCACATATATACATATAAACTGAATAAGGAAGGTACCTAAATATTATTAGCAAGCCAACGCACTAAAATCATACATCCAATAATGTTATGTTCCGAGGGAACTTAAAACGAACATCGCCAAAATCAACATAGCAACGCTTCAAACAGCGTATATGAGTTTAATAATATGAGCAGTATTCATGCGACTGTGGAATTGAAAATAACTAACCACCAAATCAAATTCGCCTCCATACGCGTCGTTCTGCTGAAAGATTTGCTCGCTCCTGTAATGAAATGTTGAAATTCAACCGCATTTTGCTTATATGATATAGAGCAGTGGGTCCCAACGAATTGTTTAAAACTTAAATCTTTTCATCAATAAATATCATTGTTGTATTTTCTAAGACAATGCTATTAACAAAGAATAGTATGTAGAATATAACTATTATTACGCCATTGAAGTTATGAATATAACAAAAGTCTATGTCTAGAATAATTAATTTATTTTTATTCTTTTCTTCTTTATTTCGGGTGTAAAAAGAAAAGAAAGAAAAAATTTAACTTAGCACATACATGAAACAAGCACGGTACATGGTAAAAACAAAAGAAAAAAATAGGTATGACAAAAGGTATTAAAATTGATTTACCTATCTTTTCTGTAATATTTTATAAGTATCGCTGTTGGTATTCTGAATAAAGTAAAATAAATAAATAAATAAATAAGTGTGCGTCTCACGGCTTCACTAAATAGGTCCATTTCAGCGATATGTCAGACAGACTGATGCTGTCTGACGCTGATTTTGTAACTAACCTTTCAAAGGACGAGTGGCAGTTGATTTGAATCCTTATAAAAGAAAACATACATATATAAATTGGTATCTCTTACGTGGCAAAACGTATATCTCTTACGAAGGACCAGAAGGCAAATATTTGAATAACACCCCAGTATTTTGTCTTCCCAGTCGTGCTCTCATGTATCAGATTTATCAGATTTTTCCAGGATAGGTTATAGTCAATGTCTATAGCAAGCACTACCCAAGCCCGAGTCAAAAACCAGAGGCATTACGTCCGCCATTGTACATTTGTATGCTTATTTAGAAACGTAATAAGACGTTTGCATCGTCCTCACATATTTTTTTTTGTATATCAAATATCATAAAACATTTATTTAAAATACTCTATTTAAATAAATGTTTTACAATCAAAAAGTAAACAAAAAATTGTGTGAGGATGATGCACCAAGTATACTAGTTATAGAACCAAGTATTACCAGCAGAGGTAAGCTTGTTCATTAAGTAAAACATTTGTATTAAAAGAGTAACTACGAAGTTTCTTGTCCGTTCTTCTCCATAAGAATCTACTTTTGCGAATAGACACTAGAGTCATTTTATTATTTTAATGTTAATGATGACGTTCAAATGTGAAGAAAAATAACATTGTCTATTTGAAGATACTTCATTCGAATCTATTTCAAAGATGGCATGCCCTGACAACTAAATCGACTCGATTCCAAGTCGATTTATATTCGAGTACCTACAAATAATGTAATATTCCTTTTGGGCCATTGTATTTGATCAATGAAAACTCATTGAAGAGCACTGAGACAAAGACCCAGTTTTATTGATGATAGTTTAATTGATATTCAAGAAAAGTAATTGTAATCCAGACATGTAATTTCAATGAGGGTTTACGGGAAAACAGTAATATCTTGCAATGGAACCATTTATTTTATTATCCTACAAATCCACAAATGACCCAGTTAATGACCTATTTTTATGTCATAAATTCAGTATACTCACCTAAATTACATATGTATCTCGATTACTATTACTTTTCTTGAATATTAGGTAATTAAGCTATCATCAATATAACTAGGTCGTTGTCTCAGTAACCTAACCTAACCTAACCAAAACGTATTATTATTATTTTCGACATAAGTACGGTTAAAAGACCTACTGTTTAAAATACCTAAAGATTTATGTAATCACTACATAGTATAAAACAAAGTCGCTTCTCGCTGTCTGTTTGCCCCTTTCGAATCCGTTGCGTAGTTTTTTTAGTACCTGTACATGCTTAGATCTTTAAAACTACGCAACGGATTTGATGTGGTTTTTTTAATAGATAGAGTGATTCAAGAGAAAAGTTTATATGTATAATAAATGCATAATATAGTAGAGAAATACTGATAATTTTGGAGGTTTCTAATGTGATGTCGTAAAAAAACACATTTTTTTTTCTCATCAATGCAATTGTTGGCTGGATCCTATGAGATAAATCAAAATAATATACCATAGTATTATTTTTACCATATTATTGTATACCATAAAAAGGTCTCCAAAAAAGTCCACAATGGTCTATCTCTTAGGGATAACCCACAATAACATTTGTTTATCCTTTACTTTTGACAGCTATGCACCTGTGTCAAGCCGGGGCGGGTCGCCAGTAACTAATGAACGAAATCCATAAAGTAGAATACACCTAGGTACGGTTTATTCAACTACAATTAATTAACCTAAAGTTCATTAAAGTAACGAACGATTCACTTACTGATGATTTATCTGCGGTCAATATTTGGAGCCAAAATGAGAAAGTTAAACAGCTTACACTATACATGCAAGCATGCAACATACATAGTTTCTGTTATGGCTCCGGCGCTGCGGAGCTCCGGCGGTAACCTAAGGTTCGTTGAAGTAACGGAAATCAGAATTCAGAAATCAGAAATATTTTATTTGTGATACATAGGTACAGTGGTTGGACATGTTTTAGGTTAATGTGCGCTATGATCAGCCTATTATAGGCATACAAAAAGAATTAATTACAATTTTTACATGCAAATTAAGAGCTTACTCGTACTAAACTACAGATTAACTACATAAAGGATTGCATTATTCGATTACTATAGGAAGTCAAAATAAGTTAGGTAAATGTCAAATAATTTGTTAGAGAAATGTACGGACAACAAACGAACAATTCACTTACTGATGATTTATCTGTGGTCAATATTTGGAGCCAAAATTAGACAGTTAAGGCGATACCTCGACTAAAACCTTGCGATAGTGCGTTTTTCTTCGGTATTCAGAGACTATTTACTCATTAGTTATGAGAAATAATCTACATGTAAAAGCACATTATTGATGTTCGATGTCTTATCATCATATTCTACGTTCTAATTTGTTTTTACGTGTTATAAATAAATTTAGAATCTACTTTTAAAATGACTAAAATTGTTGATTTTATGCATCTGTTGCTAAATGCAACGCTCTTATCATTTGAGGATTATACTAACGGATAGATAATAGGGTAGTTGACTAAAAAAATCTAATTAGTCCGTTAGATAGATTTCCAAAAAATATTGGACACGTATTTTTTCTTTTTTCACGTAGACAATAAATGAAGACGATACAGAGCGTTGAAAACTCGTATGACGTCACTACTCGCTACAATTTTTACCGAGCCGTAACGTCACAAGCCCCCACTCCTGATCTTTGATGCTTTGTATCTTCGCCAGTTTTTTATAGATTTGATAAAGGAAAAAATACGTGTCCAATATTTTTCTATAATCTAACTGACGGACTAAACATAATCATATATTTTTACTCAGGAAACATCCCTATTTAAAAATCTAGATTATACACGTTTTATTTCATTTAAAGAGATCGCTTGTCTTTTTTAATCAAAATAATTCAAAAAATTGTGTGACATTTATGATAGACTAGCTGCTGCCCGCGACTTCGTCCCCGTGGAATACCCGATTTCAAAACATTCTTTATCGCTGCGCCGCTCCTATTGGTCTTAGCGTGATGATATATAGCCTAAAGCCTTCCTCGATAAATGGTCTATTCAACCCAAAAATAATTTTTCAATTCGAACCAGTAGTTCCTGAGATTAGCGCGTTCAAACAAACAAACAAACAAACAAACTCTTCAGCTTTATAATATTAGTATAGATATGCGCAGTGTGCGGGCGGAAAAGAGGGAACGAATGCTCAAGGTTATTTGGTCAGGGAAACGCCTTAAACAGCATAATTATACTATGCATGCATCATGCAAGCCAGCATGCAAAATGCAGCAGGCATAGTTTCTGTCACGGCTCCGGCGCTGCGGGGCTACGGCGGTCTCAAGCGAGCTTATCGTCGCAGATGGTTTCACGCTCACTACCGCGGCTTCGGCTTGTTAGAGTTGTTAGAGTTAGCTGCGTTCGTTAGTGCGATTAATTTTAATTTCATCAAAATTCAGTAAGTTAAACATTACTTGAGTCGTCCAGTATGAACATATGTATATGAATTAAGCGTAATTGTCTCGAAAATGTTAATAATTATAAACCCTTATTATTATTTTTTTTCTTGATGGGAAATCATCAAATGATTCCTCCCGTTCTGGGTGGAGCGGAAGGGAGTGTTAGACTCTTACCGATTAAAACTCACCCGTGATCCTTCTAGTGCCCTTTGTGTTTCTGGGCCGTGGTGACTCTTTCGAGCAAATTTCGCCAAATCTATACTTATAATAAACCGTTAGAGAGGTCAATTCTGTACAAGGAATATATTTTCAAAATAACTATCAGGGGGTGATAAGTGATCAATACTGGTGCCAAAAATGCAATCAGTAACATTTTTGTCTGTCTGTCTGTCTGTCTGTATGTTCTTTATAGAAACAAAAACTACTCGACCGATTTTAACGAAACTTGGTGCAATTATTCTTCATACTCCTGGGCAGGTTATAGTATACTTATCATCACGCTACAATCAATAGGAGCAGAGCAGTGAAGGAAAATGTTGGGAAAACGGGAGAAGTAACTCCATTTTTTAAGCTTCCGTCGCGTGTGTAGCCTTAATGGTTAAAGTTACATAGAAATCATGTATTACGGAAATGTTTTATATAAAATTATCTAAAAAATATCCCACTACAGCATATGTCTATCTTTTATGGTTGACTCACAATAACACGTGTAACTCCCGATAGCTTAGCAGTTCGGAGCTTTCTGATTATATATGTTTACTCTTACGTTTTTTTTTTTTCTTTTTTTAATTCTACCCCCAAGGGGATAAAATAGGGGATGAACGTTTGTATGAAACTTTGTCAATTTTAAACCGATTGGGCTGAGAGTTTCAAAATCGGGGGTAAAGTAACTATTCCACGCGGACGAAGTCGCTGGCAGAAGCTAGTATATAATATAACCCCTAAAAGTACCATAGAAAGTAAAAAGAAAACTTTCGCAAAATATACATAATTTTAAAAATCATACAAAACCGGGAAGCGGAGTGAGGCAGTCGAACGGGCAAGCGGAGCGAGGCAGTCGAGCGGGCAAGCGGAGCGAGGCAGTCGAGCGGGCAAGCGGAGCGAGGCAGTCGAATGCATAGTCGAATGGGCAAGCGTAGCGCGGAAGTGGAAAAAAAGTAGCTATTCTATTCTATTCTATTATTTATTTATTCAGTCCACATTTAAGGCACCACATCTTCACTTCAAAACTCACACTGATATCATGACGTCATTAGACGTGCTACTGATGTGGAGTCGTATTCATATCAATTTTCACATTCTAATTCGGAATAGGTACTTGTAACCACTATAAAGAATGCAAGCAATAGTCATCACTATGAAACAATTTACTATGAGACCATTCTTGAAATCGCGAAACATAATATACTGCCTCATACATTTATGTGTGCATTTTTCGATTTCTGGGTGTCATAGTAAAAGCTGTTCTTAGTGATGAGTGCAATGACCCCTCTTTACGTATCGCGTTCATTCTGTTACATGGCGCATAAATTACAGCAAACCTTTCCCAAATTCACAGCGTCTCCACACTTAAGGCACCACATCAAAACACACACTGATATCGTGACGTCATTAGACGCTACTGAACCGTCGACGAAACTTGGCCGCCATGTTTTCCGAGCAACTTGACGGTCCATCAACTCCGTCGTATATGAATACCCGGGTAACCGCTGTTTTATGAGCGACCAACTTTTTGACGCCAGACGATGTCTCTGCGGGTAGATATGGAAAGTCTTTTTTGATGGTTCGAGGTAGTTTGGGATGCCTATTCTACCTTCGCCCTTAATCTAGTTTTTTTTTTTTTTTGATAGTTTCATCAGTTTGTTTGGCTTTTTTTTTCGTTCTACTGTTTGTACAGTAAAAATTCAAGTCTCACTTGTGTTAAAAACAAAATCTGTATGTAGAATGGACGTTCTTCTTCATAATCAATCAACACACAATCAATGGTCAGTCAATGGTCACATTGGCTGTCCTGAACTCATTGCTAGTCTGTCATTACGCACGAATTTGATGGAATTACGTCAGCGACCAATATTAAATGTACTTTTCGCAATGACAAATTACAGGCGGAATGTCTTCTCAATAAGAAGTGCTCTTAGTTTCAATGGGCTTCCTGGGGACCTTAATGTCGACTTGTTTTGCACCAGTGTGGCGACCTTAAGACGGCTTTTGGCACAATTATTTTTTAAGGGCAGTTAATTTATCTACTGCTCTCTTAACTGGTTATATTAACTTGTATGTACTTTCTTTTGTATCGACTATTTTCCTTACCTATATGTGGAGGCTTGTTATTAGCTATTTGTTAATATTACAGTCTTTGTGTTATTGGTTGATTAGTCTGTAAGCCTTCTTTAAAATTAAATAAATAAATAAGAATCTACTTTTTGCGGATGGACAACCTGAGTCACTATAATATTTTTATTTTCAAACGTGAAAAAGTGCCTTTAATGGTCTACTTGAAATAAATGAATTGACTTTGACTTGAAGTGAAATGTCATTCCAGCTTAACTGGATCAGGTTTTGGTCTTGGTCAAGTCTTCAGTTCTCATCATATTCACGTTACCTTAGTTTTCAAGTTGAGATATTTAGCATAATAAGCATAATCAGCCTTTTAATGTTCCCACTACTGAGACACAGGCGTCCTCTCAAGGAAAGGGAATGGGCCGTAATCCACCACGCGGGCCCAGTGCGGGCTGGTGAATGTCACATGGCTTCGATTTTTGGTTCTATACCGAACGCCAGATAAATGTGCAATAACGGTCATTGATACTTACATTTATTGACAACTTTAATTCTTAAAACAGAAATAATTAATTAAAGCTATATTGAATCGACATCCATCGTGATCCTTTATATTTACTAGTAATGGAAAACGATTCATTTTTTTTGTCCATGTGCCTACGAAGAGATATCAAGGAAAGGGCAATGACCTTTATTGCACATTTATCTGGCGTTCGCTATAGGACATGTCAGTTTCACCACGATGTATTCTTTCACCGTTTTGAGAGCAGTGGTGATGAAAATAATCACGCAAAGTAATGCGCCTGGCTGGGTTTGAACCCGCGACCTACAATTCGTAACTTGTACCATTCGGCCAGCACTGCTCTTAGATAGAGATATTTACAGAATAGAAAATCTATTTTTTTTTCTAAATAGTTGCTGTACTTGCACCATCTAAGACTACAACAACTTGAAAGAAAATTAAAAGAAAAAGAAATAAATTAGAGTCGGAAAAGCACTTTTCAAGCAACACCCGTAATCTACTACCCGATTGACACCTCTAAGTCTGAACAAGAAACTCGCCACAAACGATATTTTTCCCCTACGAGGACCACTCTAGTATCGTATTGATACTATTTATTATCTGTACGATCTGTTGACACTCGATAGCAGTCTTTTCATTACTCCTTTGTTATTTTGACAAGTTCGAAACTTGCGAACAAGTTGTAGACTCGATTCGAACGGCTTTCGATAATTTTATTTTTGGTTTGTGTTTTTTGTCTCAAACAAAAGAAAATCATCTAGTTAACGTTGTAAGAGATAACATTTACAATTTCATAACTTTGCTTGCAGTGAGAGGTTAAGAAGAACATAAAAAATTTAAAGCGATTTTATTACAAATTTAGACGTGCGATAAGAATATTTTAAACAAACAAAAGCCATAGCTACTGTACTTGTTTTGTTGGTTGTTTTAGATGGGAACAACTGACACGCATGATCTCATTTATAAAGTGACAAGTTTTTACTATATGAGAGACTAGCAGCACCCCGCGGTTTCACCCGCATAAGTTTAGATCCCGGGGAATATTGGGGTAAAAATTATTCTATATGTTAATCCTGGTTATAACCCATCTTTGTGCTAAATTTCATCCAAATCCGTTCAGTAGTTTTTGTGTGAAAGAGTAACAAACGTTCATACTTACAAACTTTCGCGTTTATAATATTAGTAAGATAGTAGGAAGGACTAATCCAGGGTAGCAAACTTCTGTTTGAAAGAGCCATCGCGGCCCTGGAATGCAAAGGGAGGAACTCGAATGGGTTTTAGTTAGTAAGAATTTGCGGAAACAGAAGCGGAAGAAGTCATTTGGTGATACTATCCTCAAAAAAAAAAAACATGTGCCTATTCGCATAATTCAATTTAAATTTATATTTGGAACATAATACATCACTAGAGCAGTTAACATCTTGATCCTCTCAAAACAAAAAAATGAAACGAAACACAATATTCAAAGTCTTCTGAATATTTCCTTTACATACATACTCGTAACATCACGCTTCTTTACACATATCCAACGTATTCGTTAGACATAATTATAGGTAACCCAAATGACTGGGCACTAATCTAGACCCAAGCAGCAACTTTGAAATTCTGAATCGAGAAACTTAATAATTATCCACTTGGAAATCGATACCAGGAAAATGTCTTCCTGGTATCGATCGACTGATTGTGAGCTCAGCAATCGCGCTTACGAGCACTACACGAACGAGGCATTCCCTGCTACTACTCGGCACGATAAAACTTTTATGGCTTAATTTTGCGTACTCTTCATTATAGGGCCCGTTACGGAGCATTGTGGCTTTTTCGTCACGTTTTCATAAACTTCCTGTTTATTTCGAAACGAAGTTGAATTTGTCTCATTCGTTAATACTCTTTTTATTTTTGTTCTGTACCATTTTCTGTTTTTTATGATGCAACGTAATGTTGTATTAACGACTGACATTCCGGATTCAATTTGAAACTGGAAATAGTGTTTGTTGTTTCAGTTGTTGCTCGTACTTTTCAATTTAATAGTGTAATTACAATGTAACTACAAGATAAAAATGATATTGCTATCATGATACTTATGTTTTTTATACACCGATTCACTGGAATCCCAAAAAAATAAGAAACAGAAAAAAGCTCTATAAAAATTTTAGGTTTTTTTTTAGTATTAGTACAGACAATAAAAGAACTAAAAAACAGAGTGACGTTGAATTCAATATGTTTTCGCTATCCTGTGTCTAACAAAACTTCCTCAGTTTTGTTAGACACAGGATAGCGAAAACCTTTTTGTTTTGCATAATTTTAACTGTTTTCAATACTTTTAAAACAATCGAGACGGAATACTCTTGGGCAAGAAAGGTCATATTTTCTGGTAACTGACTCCTCATAACGTTTGTCAAAGTTTTCGAGGCACGGAAGAATCTCGATATGTAAAAATGAATCCATCTACGGACCAACTTCAGCTAACGTTGCTTTACCTCGAATTCTTCGCAAATATTCTGAAAGAACAAAAAAATAAAAAAAGACCATCAGTTCACTTTCAAAAACAACATTCTCGTTCGCAGCGATAAGGTGTGTAAACTGCATGTTTTATAGCTTGTTGATAAATTCAGGGACACCTGTGCTCACTGAATACATTACTTTGACCTAGTTTTCCTTACGACACTAGACATATGTACTACGCATCATCATTATTTTCTTTTTTTTTCATATGCCCCATTGACTATTTGGCTTTTCGAACAACCGATAGATTTCTGTCAATGAGTAGACAGAAATCTATCACCAAGCAGCGTCGAACTATGACGTCTTAAATCATATCATCCCACGTTAGGCAAAGGCAGAATTAAGACTATTTGCCTCTTCTTTAATTCTTTATTTTACACCAAAACAATTTATACTATATTATACACAATAAATTGCATGTACAAGGGCGAGCTTAACTCTAAGTTGAGTTTTCTCCCAGCAAACCTTTGAGTGATATCCAGTGTAAAATAATATAGATCAATATATTTGCGATTTGTGCAGGACGGCAGTCAGAAACTGGATGCGAGAAGCCGAAAATAGATCTAAGTGGCGTGCAATTGGAGAGGCCTATGTCCTGCAGTGGATTGCAACAGGCTGTTGATGATGATGATGATGACACATATACATACATACTTCTTGGTCAAGAACTCAGGGAAAATTAATTACCCTGTTTTTGATTGTTATGTTTAATTACTCCGGAAAATTGCAGACTTCGTCAGATTGTAATAAATCTTTATGAGGTTACAATAGGGTATTTTACTGTAAAAATCTAATTAGTCCGTCTGATAGGTTTACAAAAAATATTGGACACGTATTTTTTCTTTTTTCACGTAAACAAAAAATGAAGACGATACAGTGCGTTAAAAACTCACGTGACGTCACGTCGCTGGTAAAAATTGTAGCAACGTAGTGACGTCACGTGAGTTTTCAACGCACTGTATCGTCTTCATTTTTTGTTTACGTGAAAAAAGAAAAAATACGTGTCCACTATTTTTTGTAAATCTATCAGACAGACTAATTAGATTTTTACAGTAAAATACCCTATTTCTCGATATATTATGAAAACATCGTTTTGCGTAGTATAAACTCTATCCAAATTCAATAGTGTTTAATATATCTGTGTCTTATTAAAGAAAATATTGTTTAAAAATTCACGCGATATTTTACAATCTGCAATCTGCGTTTGCAATTTTTCGGTGACATTTACAAACTGATAATAACAGTAAAAAGAAAGCACTCATTGGACATAAAAAGTCGGGGTACATTTCCGTCAATAAGAAAAGTATTTAAAACACTGACAGCATTGATTGAATCATAAAAATTATATAATAGCATAATCAGCCTTTTAATGTTCCCATTGCTGGGAAACAGGCCTCCTCTCTAGGAGAGGGAATGGGCCGTAATCCACCACGCGGGCCCAGTGCGGGTTGGTGAATTTCACATGTCTTCGAATTTTTGGTTCTAGGACATGCCAGTTTCCTCACGATGTTTTCCTTCACCGTTTTGAGAACAGTGGTGATGAATTAAATTACACAAAGTAGTGCGCCTGGCTGGGTTTGATCCCGCGACCTACAAATCGTAATTTGGGGCCGTTACGACTCGGCCACCATTGCTCGTGAAAAAATTATATTCCATTCAAAATTAATTACTTATTTCGATTTCTGAAAAGGTAAATAAAAAAAAGAGTGACTGAAAAAATCCCTTCGCACGCTTCAGTTCTCTCAAGTCGGGGCAAAAGTTGAAGCTTTTCCAATATTTCTTATTTGATTCATCAAGCTAACTTTGAAGCATTTCTCACCCTTTCCTCCCCTTGCTTGTCCATTGCTCAGGGGTTGTTATATAACTCCATTCCCTTAGGGTTTGTACTTACGTGAGAAATCATATATATTTCAAGGTATGATTGTGTGCGTTTTATATTTTTGAATAGAACTAATAGTGCTTTGCGGTTTCACCTGCGTAATTCCCGTTCCCGTGAGAATAAGATACAAAATATAACCTATGTTAGATACTGATGATGTAGCTTTCCATTGGTGAGAAAATTGGTTAAAATCGGTCCAGTAGTTTCGGAGCTTATTCGGTACAAACAAGTCAACAAAAAAATCATTCCTCTTTATAATAATGTAGTATCGGATACAACAAATTATATGGTCAGTGTTGCTACAAATGCACGTTTAACCATTCTAGATTTTCATGGTTTTGTGAACTTTTTGGAGTTGGCACCATGGCCTTGGATAGGGCAGTTAGATACTATTCTACCTGCCCGGTAATTACATTAGAAGTAAAGGCTGTTTTATGTTTGTATGTCGAAATTAAGACCTGAAAACTGACAGGTCTAATACACACTGAACTTGTCTGTTGTGGCAGTTTTTCTATTGATCAATCGTTGGAAAGCTGGGGTTTCATAGACCCGACGAATACTCGACAAGATGTAAGTGTGGTGCTCCTGTTCAGAACCTGAGCCACACGTTGGAGTGCCCCAAAGTGCCCATGCAGCTGTACTTTGAGGGATGTAATGAATGCCACGGACGCTGCAATTAACGTAGCCACCTTATGGGCTCAAAACATCTAAGGAGTTAACCGTGGATTCGAAAAGAAGAAAAAAAAGAGAGATAATGATACAAATTCTTCAAAATAATGAATGTTGATACATGAATTTTAATCAAATACCGTCAGTAAGAGCAGTCAGCAAAGAGTCGTGAGAGCAGTGGTGGCCGAGTGGTAACGGCCCCCATTTACGAATCGTAGGTCGCGGGTTCAAACCCAGCCAGGCGCACTACTTTGTTTTAATTAATTTTATCACCACTGCTCTCAAAACGGTGAAGGAAAACATCGTGAGGAAACCGGCATGGCCGTATTCACCAACCCGCGCTAGGCCCGCGTGGTGGATTACGGCCCATTCCCTCTCCTAGAGAGGAGGCCTGTGTCACAGCAGGAACATTAAAAGGCTGATTATGCTTATGCTGTACTGTCAGTAAAAGTCTCAATACACTTATTTTAAACCCACTTCAACCATCATTAACGTCTTATATAAAAAAAAAAAAACTGTTCCTATCTATCTACGAAAGTGATTCAATGTATTTATTCTGTCAGCCATTTCCACTGTGACTCTTGTAAAACTAATATTAAAATGCAAAATGTCGTACCGGAGTGTTCTCTCTCTAGAAAGTTAAACTGTGTTCCAACGGCAAACTTAATCATAACAAAAACTAACAAGAGTTGAAAAAGCTGTTTATGTTTGTAATCAGAAAAATGTTCACGAGATAGTGAAGGAAAATGAGTTATGTGACTTTTACTTTACTTACAATGAAGCGAAACGGATCAGCTAAGGCTCGATTTGTGCCTTGCCAAGTTTTATTGTACTACCCAGTTACTGAGTTTTGGATATAAAGCCAGTAGCAGTATAAAATGCTGGTGTTAGGGATATGTTCTGGTGTGAAAATTTGAAGTACCTTTTGCCTTTTGATGGTGTTTTGTGTGATTTAAATAAAACAAGTACCTAACTGTTACAAATGGTCGTTAGCGAATGTAATTTATTTTCATAAGTATACAGCGATCGAGGGAAAAGGGGCAGGAACAAACGCGCCAATCACAACAAGCTATCGCGTCATTTAGCGTTGCTGTGTTTGGCTTACGATAGCGTGATAGAAACTGTTCGGATATTCATCCCAAACAACTGGTATATAGCTGCATCCACTCGTACAGGAAGGCGCTCCTAACATAGGTAGGAAAAAGCTAGGCAGGTTTATTGATCAGGCAAAGTGGTTTTGGTTGGTTGGTTTTTCATTAGAAATTTTATCAGCATCAGAACATTATGATAAAAAAAATACTGAGTATTATCATCATCATTTTAGCCTAAAGGCATCCACCACTCGACATAAGTCGCCCTTCTGCGAAGCATTAATGCTAGCGAAGGAGGAGGCGGGCCACGCGTGTGAGAGGCAAACCACACGCCCCAGCCGCTGCTACAGAAGAAACTCCGGGCGTCGGGAGTCGCAGGGTGATTCCTGGCCACCGTAGGCGCGGGCCTGCGGACGGCGAGAGTCGGGTGGCTCGCCGTCAAAGAGATGTCAGCATAGTAGTCGGGGCCTACTAGTGCCAGTGCCTGCAATGGCTGTCGAATTTGTTCGAAAGAGTCACTGCGGCTCTGGAACGTAAAGGGCGTTAGGAGGAACTTCGATTAGTCTGACTATCTCTTCCGCTACCCACAAAGCGAAAAATTTGATGATTTCCAAAACCCTAACCTGCTAAAAGATAACAAAAGATATCCTGCTAAAAGAGGAGAAGAGAGAGCAGTGGTGGCCGAGTGGTAACAGCCCGGACTTACGAATTGTAGGTCGCGGGTTCAAACCCAGCCAGGCGCGCATTACTTTGTGTAATTAATTTCATCATCACTGCAAAACGGTGAAGGAAAACATCGTGAGGAAACCGGCATGTCCTAGAAGCAAAAATTCGAAGACATGTGACATTCACCAACCCGCACTGGGCCCGCGTGGTGGATTACGGCCCATTCCTTTTCCTAGAGAGGAGGCCTGTGTCCCAGCAGTGGGAACATTAAAAGGCTGATTATGCTAAAAGATACGCCTCCCCTAAGAGTTGCTCGCATCCAGCTCATTCTCACGGTCTTCACCAGGTCGTCTGCTTCCCTTGTAGGATTTCTTCTAAACTTCCACCATCAGGTAGGTACACCGTACACGGAACCTATCGGCCCCATCGACCTCTCATTCTGCGAGCCTAATCTTCGGCGCAAAGCTACTTCAGTTTGGCAATTCTTCTGCCTTATCAGAAGTTGGTTGTTTCACTCCTGATTGACTATTTCTTTTCCACTCTGGGCGGAACGGACGGGAGTGACAGACTCTGACTGACTAAAACCCATGTGTATTCCTACAAATGTTGTTTCACTCCTGATTGACTATTTCTTTTTCCACTCTGAGCGGAACGGACGGGAGTGACAGACTCTTACTGACTAAAACCTAGTGGCTACTTATTTCGAACAAATTTCGCAATCCAGATTCGATCGTAGAAGTACTGCAAAATAATTTGATTTGTTAATTGATGGCACATTATTATGAGAAATATTATCAAATTTTGCAAAGGCAAAAAGTTCCAACACAGAAATGGTAATTCGCAGAACATAAATGATTCAAAAGAGTTCCGATCAGCTTCAGTAAAATTCGTATAACAATGTATCACAAGTTACTCCGCTGTCAGATGAGAATTTAGACAATTTTGTGATCTCGTTTGCATTTTAAATTATGGATGTTACAGGCTTATTATTCCTTTAATAATATTTCGTCGTTTTGAGCTACAATTTAGATAGAATCATGTTTGTTCTTAGCTATGTGTACATCGATCAAATTAGATTATCATTAATATCAATCTAGTCTAGATTGATATTAATGATAAGCTAACTTTTACCCGCGACTTTGTACGCGTAATATTTAGAATGTAGTATTTACCGAAAATATAATTTCCTGTCTTTAAATGTAGCATGTATATAAAAATAGGCATTTAGCAGTAGAGCGGTGAAAACTGCATTCAAATCCATGCAGAAGTTTTGGCGTGATGCGCGTACAAACAGAAAGACACACAGAAAAAAAATGAAAAACTGTTATTTTGGCCTGCTCTAACAAAGACCCCATTTAATATATATATATATATTTTCATTATCTTCAATTACAGACATTTGCATGATGTTTGATGTTATCTTATCCTGATAAACTTTTAAACTATGGTTGGATGTTTGTTAACAAGCCACTCCTGAACGACTGAACGAATTCGGATACTATTTCTGTTCGACTATATTTATGTATATTTTGAACCAATATTAAAGTCCAAAATAGGTTAATTTTCAACTTTCAAGCGTGTAAAACGGCTGGAAAAATCTAGTTAACATTATATACCATCACGCTACGACCAATAGGAGCGGAGCATTCATGAAAAATGTGACGTAGACGAAGTTGCGCGGGTCAGCTAGTATTCTATATAATATTTATTTATTACTCTACTGAATACGAGCTTAGTACTACGATGTACTAATTGGAAAACATTTTCTGTCATCATCTTCTTTGTGCGAGAGTTTCAGTTCCTAATCAGTAACAATCTTCCAATTTGGAGGTTTTACGTTATAAACATAATTTTTACTCTTATGTAACACACATGGCAACGGTCGGCCAAATCCTTGACGCCAACACACGCCACAAAACAACAAGGCTTTTGACGCATGAGCGTCAGTAACAATTATTCACTAAATCTATACCTATCATGAATAAAAAAATTCCTCTGGTCATAGATTGAATGATCCTTTTTAATAGAGAAATATATTGAAAAAAATATCCAAATTAGGGGCCATCCACAAATTACGTCACACGTTAAGGGGGAGGGAGGGAGTCGACGAAGTGTGACATTTTGTGACAAGGAGGTCTCTCTCACCCCCTTGTCACAAAATGTCACACTTCGTCTTATATTTCGTAACTAGCTTATGCCCGCGACTTCGTTCGCGTGCAGTTCCATACAAAATGTTAACCCCTTTTTCACCCCCTTAGGGGACGAATTTTCAAAAATCCTTTCTTAGCGTATGCCTACGTCATAATATCTACTTGCTTGCCAAATTTCAGCCCGATTCGTTCAGTGGTTTGGGCTTTGCGTTGATAGACTATGTCAGTCAGTCAGTCCCTTTTGAGTTATATATATTTAGACGTCACATTTCGAAATATATTACAATCTAAGTGTTAAAGTAAAACACGAACATATACATGAATAAAATTGTAAAATGTGTGATGTCACACCAGGAAGGGTGGAGGTCTTACAAATGTACTAGCTGTGACAAGAACGGGGGGCGGGGGTCAAAAATCATGAAATTTCTGTAACCTAATTTATGGATGGCCATTAACTCTAACCGCAAAGATCAAACAAATACATCACGATCACCAAAACCACCCCACTAAAATCAAAAACATAATTATTTTCAACAAAACTTTAACATAAACACGATAACTATCCATCATTTTGTATAGGCTTGTTTTCAACTGCCCCTAAATGTGAATAGTTGATTCGGAATGGTCGAACTCCGCCCATTATCCTCTGGCAAACAAATAAACGAATAATATTTGGTGAAATCGATCGAGAAATGAATGTATATTGATAAAGTTAAGCAATTATTTTCTTTATACTTAAGTAGGGTTGATGTTAATGATGATTTAAGTCATGTTGTGGATGTAATTAGAGGGATTTATGGTGTTTTGTAGCTGGTTTCATTGTAACTGATAAAATGTTTGCTCTCTTGTGTCATATATTTCGAAAATTAGAGCAGCTATTATTGGGCACGCCACCATTGCGGCGATGAGTCTCCTCTTTGAGGAGTGGTTGGAGAGACGCCACGGCGTCCTCACCTTCCGCCTGACGCAGGTGCTCACCGGACACGGCTGTTTCGGGAGATACCTATTTCAGAATCAGCGGGAAACACGTCCGGATGTCAACAGCGTGTTGATCACCCGGAGGACACGGTGTGGCATACGGTGGAGGTCTGCTTTGCTTGGGTGGAGAAACGCTGTGTCCTCGTTGAGGCGATCAGCGCCGGCCCTGGTTCAATCCATGGTTCGGAGCGAGGAGGCACGGAAGGCGGTCGCCTCCTTCTGCGAAGCAATAATGCTAGCGAAGGAGGAGGTGGACCGCATGCAGGAGAGGGCAATTTGGGCGTCGGGAAACGCAGGGCAATTTTCGTCCACTGTAGGCGCGGGCCTGCGGATCGACGGCGCATTGTGTTCCACGCGCGCCTCATAGTGCTGTCAGCAAAGAAGATAGGGCTCAATAGGGTCAGTGTGTTTGTTAGTGGGGTTTTAGTCCGTAAGAGTCTGACACTCCCTTCCGCTCCGCCCAGAGTGGCAGAAGTCATTTGATGATTTTGCATCAAGAAAAAAAAGTGGGTAGCTTTTATAATAGTGTATAACTAATCATGAAAATAATGTCAATTTACTTGTGGTTTCACCACTAACTAAAAAAAAAGAGAAAACTAAAAATTATTTTGTTAAAAAAAGACGACTTCCAAATAAAGACATTAGTTATCGGAAGTCGATGTCAAAAAACGATAAAACAACCAAAAATACCAACTTCCAAAATTAAAGTGATTTTATATTTGTAGTGTCTTTATTCAGAAGTCGTTTGTATTTATTTGTAAAAAAAGTTTTCAATCATAAATTTACATAATAAACCCACATACTTAAAATCACACGCCACAAATCATTTATCCAAAACAAAATAAGCAAACATATTAAAACTCTGAACATATTAACGAAATTCAATTTGATTCAAGAGTTAACAAATAAAGTTGAAACTAAAATACAAGTAAATTAACGTGTTAATCGGATTTCTGAACTAGTAATTAATCTGACTGCGACATTATTAATTAAGAACCCGCTTTAGTTTGGGTACCTATGTATATACGTGTGGGTTTTGAAATAGCAATTAAGGGTCAGCTCATATAAGATTAGGGACACGACGTGATGTGACCTTAAGGGCGCACCGAGTTTCTAGCGCTAATCGATTTTAGGTATTCTATGCGCTCCGTATATGTGTGCGTGAGGCACACCGGCAAGAGAGCAGCGCCGACCGCGCGCCGCGCGTATAATAACTTATCGGCTATATAAGTAGGGTAAAAATCCCAGTAGTCGACCTTTTATTTTCAATTTCAAATTATTTATTCATCAAAGTAGATTCAGTAAAAACTACGTTCGACTTTTAATTTCATTCAGTAACTTGACGGTTAATTTAACAGATTTTAATAAAAAACAGCTATTTGAGTTGGTGTAAGCATAAACTATATTCAATTAACTTCACAAATGTACTTGTCGGAGAAGGTATGTCGGTCTCTCGTTAGCATCAGGCATATTTTAATTAGTACTGTGGGCGTAATAAGGGTAGTGTTGGTTTTACCGCAATATTAAAACGGTTTGCAGTTCAAATCAGATTGCAATTCACGAACAAGTCAGTCACACTTGCAAATCACACACTGTAGGTACCTATACAAGTCAACGATACGGAACGCGACAGTTTCTATGCATATGTTGTTCGTACGATGTCCAATGTTTCGATGATCCCGAGAGCTTTTTTTTTTGAAAAATCTCTCGGTATCATCACTCTCACTCGGTGTATTCCCGTTCGTCCCCTCGACTTCGTCCCCTGAGGGGGACGAACGGGAATTTGGAAAATAATATTTAATTTGTTCCCGATCGTCCCAATCCTAATTCAAGAGGGGACGAATGGGAATATGTTCTTCGATTAGTGCCATTCGTCCCACTAAAAAGATTTGTGCAGTAATTTACTGACCCTATTTATGTGTTAAAATAATGAGTAAACTTTTCTAATTACTTCCATAATGTAAAACGTAAAATCTTGCCACCATACACATAAGCAACTGTTACTACAAAAATAGTGACTTATATTTCAAGTCGAGGGGACGAACGGGAATACACGACTAATCGAAGAATATATTCCCATTCGTCCCCTCTTGAATTAGGATTGGGACGATCGAGAACAAATTAAATATTATTTTTGTAAATTCCCGTTCGTCCCCCTCGGGGGACGAAGTCGAGGGGACGAACGGGAATACACCTCATCACTCGCAGTTCAGCACACTAAGGCTGGTTAATCCTGTGGTGGTCTCAAATGAATTTAAGGCCCCCAGCCAGGGCTAAAAACTACTTAAAACCTAAATGACCGCTCGCTAAGGGCATCCCCTGTGAGACACGGGCCTCGGCTTAGCAGGGTCATTGAGGGAGGGCAGCAAGGGACAGGCTGGGTCAGGTTGATATTATTTTGGTGATTTAACGGTAATGGCTCAGCGGCGCAGGCTGGCTCGTTAGGCAAAAGAGGGGTTTGACGGGGGCATCGCGATGTACCTCGTCGGCGAGGCCGGTATACGCGGAACGCGGTCTGTGTTTGTTTTTTCTAAGAGTACTGGTTTCCCTACTACTCTCTTGGTTCTGGGTGATGGGGTCATCGGGCTGAACAAGGGTATGCCGCGGTCGGCGGATCTTGCTGATCTGGGAGGGCGTGTATCTGGTAGCCGATACGATAAGGGGGTTCTGGTGCTTTTCAGCGGACTCTATGAAACGCTTTGAAAAACGTTTCATGAACTGTTTGATGGTGGGGATGCGGAGGTCGACATGGAGTCGCTCATTCCTAACGTACCACGGGGCTCCGTAACCTTTCGAAGAAACCGATTTTGGATAACCTGCAACCTACGGATCTGCTGAGGCTTAGCGTGTGCGAAGGCTATACACGCATAAGTCATTATCGGGCGTATGCACGTGGTGAAAATGCGTAGTTTGCATTTCAGGTATAGCTTGCTGCGTGCATTCAGGATGTAATGAAGCCTACCGAGAGCGAAAACGGCACGACTGCGTACCGTCTTTATGTGCTCTCCGAAAGTAAGCTTTCAGTAGGGGATCACACCTAGATATTTGGCTTGCTCCACCCAAGGGATCGGCTTGCCAAATAACGTGATTGGGCTGGGACGTGGTGGGAAGAGACGAGTCTGGGGCTTGTAAAACAAGATCGCCTGACTCTTCTCTGGGTTGACTTCCAGTCTCCACTTCCGGAACCAAGCGCCTAGTGCGTTTGCGGATCTCTGGAGGTGGCCGGCTATTGCCTTCTCGCTATTGCCGGAGCAATAGATCGCCGTGTCGTTAGCCAACAGAGCTAG
The DNA here is from genome assembly GCA_905332915.2 of Hecatera dysodea. Classification (NCBI taxonomy): domain Eukaryota; kingdom Metazoa; phylum Arthropoda; class Insecta; order Lepidoptera; family Noctuidae; genus Hecatera; species Hecatera dysodea. The sequence goes on along the minus strand of HG995298.1, from coordinate 2,659,031 downwards.
CTGTGTCTTAGTACTAGTGGGAATATCGGTACTAAATAGCGAGAACACCAGAGGGGAGAGGACACCGCCTTGGGGTACTCCGGCGTTTGAGATTTGAGTGGACCTGTCCAAACAGTGCAAGCATTTGTCAGTTATCATGTAGCTCAAATTTATAACTTTAAGGAGCTCAACGATTTGACGAACAATGCCAAAGTAAAGACATTTGGGTAGGCCACATAAAGAACTAAAGCCGCCAGACTAACATTAAATGAACCTCTGACATACACAATACGTTATATGAGGACCATGCGACTTTTAATAACTTGTCTTCAAAACACGTAACATTATTTTTCTTTGAACTGTCAAGTGTCAAGAATAGAATTAAAAGTCGAAGTATGTTTTTGCAGGCAGATTCTATTGAATTTCTGATAATGAAGTTACACGGTAAGTACTTTGTTCGTTATGGCAAGACTTTTTCGGGAATAAAGAAGCCAGCAAAATTGTTATGTACGATACCAACGGTTAGTATATAATTATTTTTAGTGAATCTCTGCTGGAAGACAACAATTTTGTTTCGGTGTAATTGGCATCCTACAATAAAGCAGAACATTTGATGTAATTATAATTTCTATAATTATCAACAAATCTGGTTTGGGATGAAAGTAACACTTATTCCTTAAAATTAATTAGTTTCTGGACTTGCAATTCTAGAGTTTGATAAATTTTGTAATCGGTCTTCCATGAAATTTACCCTGAAAATTGAAAGATTGAAAAATTGAAAAGTTAAAAATAACGAATCCTGAAAAATATCAAGATCAAAAGCAATAGCTTTTCTGCTGGAAGAAATTTCTATTGAAATAAGCAGTATCTTTGTGCTCTTGGTTTCTGTACAAAATTTTCTATTTTTAACCGACTTCTAAAAAAGGAGGAGGTTCTCAATTCGGGTGTTTGTATTTTTTTTTTAATGTTTGTTCGCGCATAACTCCGTCGCTTGCCAACCGATTTGGAAAATTCTTTTTTTGTTGGAAAAGGTATACTTCCCAAATGGTCCCATAAATTTTTTATCGAAATCGAACAAGCGGTTTTTTTGTTAATTTCAATAAATGATAGCAAATCTGTCGGGATAGCTGAAATCGCATGTTTGTTTATTGTTTACACCAATTTATACCACGTACGCTGTGATGGGTATGTTTAGCTGGGAGTGAACCACTAAAAAGTGAAAAATAAATTAACTTTTTTACAAAAAATAAAACCGACTTCTAAACAAAAAAACCAAAAAGTATAAAATAACTTTCATTTCGGAAATCGGTGTGTTCAACAACAAAAAAGCAACCAAAAACACCGAGTTCCGAAATTAAAGATATTTTATACTTTTTGGTTTTTTTTGTTTAGAAGTCGGTTTTATTTTTTGTAAAAAGTTTATTTTTAGTAAATTGTGTGTACATAAAAATAAAGAAATAAAAATGCTGTATGACAGATTTGTGTCATGTTTTTATTTGAGTTCATTATTACAATTTAAGGTAAGTATATCGTTTAAAAATCGTATTTCATTACTACTACAGCAAAAAAATATCTTGTATTATTTAAGGTTATTTATTTAACCATTATGAAACCACCTTTACGCAAAAGATGTGTTACTTTTGGGTTACATTTGTGTAACGGTAACAGAAAATCTGTTGTGTTACTTTTGTGATATTATATTTGACAATTTTGGTGGCCTTACCCTAATTCATTTCTTCATGCAAGCGTTTATTTAGCATTGGTTTTTCGCCAACCCCTTCTCTGTCTTGATTTCTTTACTTTGTTCCCCATTTCAAATACGCTACAATTCATTTTCATACAATTTTCTTCGTTACGTTATTAAATCCGCGCGTGAGCGCAAGCGACACAAGCTCCCCGTCCGATGGCCGACGGCGGACTAAAGCGGACAGGAGGGCGGCGCGGCGGCTCTGCTTATAATGGGAAAAATTCGCGCGAATTTAGGTATTTCCTTCTTATTGTTAAACAAATACATATTTTGAAAATGTAAAGTGTATACGTTGTATAAAACATGTAGTTTTGTTATTATTAAAAAACTGATGACCTTTCGCGAAGTATTCACGCCGTACTAAGCGTTTGTTGTGTTTTTTAGAGATAACTTTGTGAATTTATTCTATCGAGCCAACTTTATCAAATCGTGTTTCCATCGTGTATACTGCCTAGTATATATGGTCAATAATACCAATTTATTTCCTTAGATTTTAATTTAATTTTTTACTACTTCAAACAACCGTTATAAAAGCGCGTTTTTGTGCATAAAAAGCTCGGTGCCCCGTTAATATAGAGAATTAAAATATTTATTTTTGCTGAGGAAATCTTTTTACTTTTCCTCTTGGAAATACGAATGGTTTTATGTACATTCTTTTACAAAGTTGAACGTAGCTTACGATTTCTCTATCTATAGAGTAGATTTATTTTATTTTATTTTATTCAGATATCAGTGATCTATGATTTATTAGTAAAATTTACAAACTATTTTAGTAACTAATTTAATTTCTCAACACAGAATTCAATTTCATAACATTATGCACATATAATTAAAATGGAAGAAAAAAACACAAAATACAATCACTCAATAATTAGGACCCCCTCTTATTTATTGTTTAAATTTAATTTTTAGTTTGTGTGAAAATTTACCTAATGTTTTTAGCCTTGTTTAAATGACTTTTCTTACCTATTTACAAGTTTGTATGCCACAAAGGCCGAACATGACGGATCTTTTTGTTTATAAACAACCTGCATGCCTTATATGTATATAATGACCGGCACAAGTCGTGAGCACAGATGGGCAGTAGCGGGGGCAAGCTCGCGCATGTACACTTTCGGCCAAATTTATTTAGTACCAATAGAACAGTACAACCAATCGCGTGCAACCTCAGCGCCCCCTGCCTTCTTCATTCCGCCAAAGAGACCGGAAAATTAACTACTGCGCAGGTGTCAGTTTGTGCTCACGACTCATGCCGGTTACTATACTCATGTTTCTACAAATAAATGTCTTATCTTCTTATTTTATCTCTTGACTGTAAATGTGTGTGTTACTGCACACAATGCCAAAGTATTGGGCAGTCAGGTCGGCCAGTCACAGCGCTCAGAATACCGTTGCTACTGCCGCAGACACGATTTAGCATGGATGCGGCTCTCTTTCAGAGGAAGTTATGAAAGCTATCCACACACGCACTGGCAAACATGCCAGACGCGCTACAGTGCCACGGCAACCACATAAAAAATACAATAATTAAAAAAAAAGTTCATTGCTTCAACTTAAATAACTTATTCTAGTTACAATGTGCAAATAGTTTGCTTGTATTAGGATCTCCACCTTTCCCCATGTTATATAATTTCTATTAAGTTTATGAGCCTGTTCAAGATATATAAATTTATACAAGTTATATAAACAATGGAACGTAAAGGGTACTAGAAAGATCACGGGTGGGTTTTAGTCAGTAAGAGTCTGGCACTCCCTTCCGCTCCGCCCAGAACGGAAGAAGTTATTTGATGATTTCGCATCAAGAAAAAAAAAGGGTAGCTATCAATAATATAACCTTATACAAGATACATAAACTTATACATCAACATCCTACAACATCCTTTCCTACTTCTAGGCAAGTGTGCTTTATCTTCATCATCGCTTACCATCAGATGATGATAGTGGTCAAACGCGTGCATATCAATAGTAAAAAAGGTAAACTAATTTAATAAATGCGAAAGTAATTCGTTGGTTGCTGCGGGGCGCGGCTGCATGGCTTTCAGTAGACGTTGCAACCACTGTGTTTTCATAAAGGGTTTTTAATAATTAAATTAACTTTCAAATTTAAAAACCTGCTATGAAATTATTTTTTTTTAAACTTTAATAAACGTAACTTTTTGAAAGAAAAAAAACCTATTATCAGTCGTAACTACTACTACTTTAGCAAAGGACATTAGGGAGAACACGGATTGCTTTTAGTCAGTAAGAGTCTGACACTTCCTTCTACTCCACCCAGAACGGAAGATCATTTAATCATTTCATTCCTAAAATGGTAGTATAGCCGTTGATCAGACATGAACCCTAAATCCGATCTATTTATTCTAATAGATTTTGCATAAAGAAATAATTGTTCTTCAATGACGCTTAGTTTGATGTTTGCGACTAATCGACCAATTAAGAATTGCGATAGTATAATCATTATTATCATTATAGGCTAATCGACTGTAGCCATTTATCTACGCTCCGCCCAGAGCGAGAGAAGTAATTTCATGATTGCAAAAAGTAGTAGAATTCGCTACCGTAGTCTTTGTTTCCAGATAGCTACAGCCGCATATTCAGCTTTTTAACGTTACCACTGCTGGGACACAGGCCTCCTCTCTAGGAGAGGGAATGGGCCATAATCCACCACGCGGGCCCAGTTGTAGTTGGTTTTCCTTCACCGTTTTGAGAGCAGTGGTGATGAAATTAATTACACAAAGTAATGCGCCTGGCTGGGTTTGAACCCGCGACCTACAATTCGGGGCCGTTGCCACTCGGCCACCACTGCTCATGTAGCTACAGCCAGGGACTATCTAAGTCAAAATTGAATAATAAGTTGCTTCTAGGCAATTGATCGTTAACCAAATCGTATCTTAGCATGACGCAAGACTGTTGTCCAACGTGAGGCTATAAATAATAATAAAAAGGCAGAATTTTGAAATTTCACAGAAAGAAGAAATATCCCTTTAAACTCCAAGCGTTTGGGATCTGACACTGTAAGACCAACAGTATATACTACCATAAGAAAATGCCCTTAAAAGTCACAGCTACAACAACAAAAACACACAGCAACATTCTACTGCGACGAATACCATCATAAAGTGAGAAATAACACAACACAAACTGCAACACTATCCACCCATTTTATAGCTGGACACACGTCAAAACAGGCCACAACAACTTGAGCCAAACACTGTCCATACTTCGGAGCAACTCTTCAATAAATAAGTTTTATTTGCCGCCACTAGGGGGCGCCACATCAGGAAATGCAACCGGGTACAGTGTGGCGGCAACTTCTCAATAAGTATTGATTGAGCGTGATAACTTAGAAGGAACTTGCTCACTGACTGGACACTGCTTTCCGTCATAATTTTTCGAGAAAATATTGAAGAAGTCATTTTGTATTGGACGTTAAAGGCGATGGATTTTATTGAAGTTCTTACTGAATTTAATTTGCAGCAATGTTAAGATCATTTGACTTTTTAAGGAGAATTTTATTAAATCCACAGTTTTAGCTACTATTGAAACTCAAAATATGTCAGATAGTTTTTTTACTATTCATAGGCGCGCGGTTGGTCACTATCTCACCTGATGGTAAGCGATGATGTGGTTGAAGATGAACCACGCCTACAAGTAAACTATTCACTCTTGAATTAAAGAACCCCAGGTTGTAATTATCAGGAAATACAGACTCTGGCAGGGAATTCCACTTCTTAGCTGAAAACAATGAATGTGTAAAAATATGAGTTACTAATAAATTTATATAAGTAACTAATAGCTACTAAACCAACTAAATATTGTTCATATCCAAACAAACTTAACAATCATTATATGAAGATCTCAACCAGATACACAAAAGCATTACACACAATTAATACAAAATAACTCCACTGTAAACTCCAAAATTCTTGCAACAATAGCCAACAAATTAAGTACAGTTTAAGATTTACTACCGCTATCTCGAAACCAATAAACTTTTCAAACTAGCAAGGCCAGGATAGATATTAAACTGAAATCTGGCAAACTGATCTAATACACAGAGCGAAGATATTTCAGTGAAACTCTAAGGCAAACTAATAGACAATTAGTAGAGCAATCTGCTGCAGCTTCAATAAAATGCGACCGTTTTTTACGGCAATAGTGACTTAAATTGCTCCATAATTATATATGTACTCGTTTATCATATTGCTGCTCTGTATTTTTGTTTGGCTGTGTTGTGTCAGATTTTTGTTTATCAACGATATTACTCGTGTTTATACGTATTGCCAAGTTTATCCATATCACTGTGTGGTAAACATTTCGCCAAATTGACGCTTGCTGCCGTTACCTCAAATTGCTTGATATTATGTGACGTAATAATCGACCATTATTGCTTATAGTTGATAAATTTACATTGTTTACGTAACTTTCACCTCTTTCTCCGATTTGTTCAAGATCAAAAATTCTCGTATCATCACAGATCAGAATAATCTGTCTTTAAAACCTTACCGATTTCGAACACTCGAAATTTTATTTTTATCGAATGCGTATCGAAATCTAATATCGATACACGCCGATATGGAATCGAAATTGAAAGGGTACTGTGAGCTACCGAGAATTTAAAAGGAGTTGGAATTTTGTTAGAATGTTGTTTAATTTTATTTTGGGTTGGATTCGTTGTTGACTATATTGTGATATATGTACTTCTATAGATTTACGTCGTACGTCGTGTTTGGCGTTTTTGTCAATTGATAGAGTCTTTCTCGAATTCGATTAGAAGTATCAAAATCGACGAAAATATCGATCAAATATTTATATTAAAGTAGCACTTCGCCCGTGACTATGTCTGCACAGATTTAGTACTAACAAATTCCACCCCCATTTTACCCCCTTAGAAAAATCCGTTCTTCGCAGCTGTTTACACCCTATAAGGAACCTACTTGTCAAACTTTAATTTTGTAGATGTTAAAGTTTTTGAGATTTTGTGATCAATCAGTGAGTAGTATTTCGCATTTAAATTTAAAAAGAAGATTATTATTTTATGAAATCTTGATGCACTAAGAAGAAAAACCATGTACAAAGACGGACTTACCTTAGTGAGATGCACGGACAAAATATAGCAAATCCATGGTAATGGAAATACAAACAGAAAACAATAGAATCTGTAACTATAACATATAAAACTGAAGAGTTTGTTTTTGTTTGTTTGTTTGTTTGAACGCGCTAATCTCAGGAACTTATGATCTGATTTGAAAAATGTTTCAGTGTTAGAAAGCCCATTTATCGCGGTAGGCTATAAACTATATATATTATATATTATCACGCAACGACCAATAAGAGCAGAGCATTCATGTTTTTAGTTAGTAATAAATACAAATAAACAAAGTTTTTGTGAAAAACATATCCATGAACGAATTATTATGTCCCAGCTGAATGTCATTGCTACCGATATATTGAAGTCCAGTTCTTTCAAAACAATATGCACTGCTACGTATAAACTATGTAAAACAACATGAACCACATGTTTAGGTGACATAACCATTGCCACACACACAAACACAGGCTTGTAGTTTCCTTGATAATCGCTACTTATCGCTATGTTTTCAAAATTCCGATAGTATCAAAAACCTCTAGTAATGCGGCGCATGATGTAATTAAGGCCTGCAGACAGCGAAACGAGACTATAATCCTTTTTATGGAAATAACCCGTAGAAAAATTTATATTACAAATAATATTTCTCATCACAATATTATGGAATACATATTAATACTAGCTGCTGCCCGGGGCTTTGCCCGCGTGTATGTCAGAAATTATCACAAGGGAACATCCCGGGATAAAAGTATCCTATGTGTTATTCCAGACTATGATCTATATCTGTGCCAAATTTCATCAAGATCCATTCAGTAGTTTTTGCGTGAAAGAGTAAAAAACATCCATCCATATTTACAAACTTTCGCGTTTATATTATTAGTAAGATAATGTGGGAGACTGATGCTTAAACAAAGCTCTTGGCCCGTTTTTCAGGACACCAGGTCTCCGCCCTTTTACAAAATTATACATTTGAAAATGAAAATAATATATCTAGTTTTAATTTCCGCGAATATTAGTGCAAGAATACAAGGCCTTGTATTCTTGCATGTGCATAATATAGCGGGCGGGAGGGAGGTGCATACCTGCAGCCCACTAATATTCGCGGAAATTAAAACTAGACATATTATTTTCATTTTCAAATTTAAAATGGATTTCCACAAAGTAACGCCTGACTCAATCAATTAAAATTATACATTTTATTTTTTATATACATACCTACTTGTGCAATGACAACTGAAATCTAAGATTGGTGGCTAGAATGGAAATTTTTGCCATAAACTTTTGTCAGTAAGGTTATTTATATGTAGAAGTGTGTGTGTGTGTGTGTGTGTGTGTGTGTGCGTGTGTATAGAGTGGTTTTGGTCCATGCAAAAAACGTGTAGACGAATGAATGATAGTATTATACATACCTTTATTGTTATATTACTGCCTTGTGATAGTAGAACGGGACTATGGTAAGTTATACACTAAGCTGAACTTTAAGATTTTACAAAGAGAAAATGACGCTCGGTTGTCATATATCTGTCACACTTGACATAAACGTCTAAATCCCGACTTCGCCCAATGCACCCAGCATAAGCCCTCACTTTCCTTTGCTAACCCCCACGCTCCTGTCCCGCCCTCATTCAACATTTCTTCTATCGCAGTACTTGAACACTGAGTGACTGAGTGAGTCACTGCCTTTTTTTCTGGACGGAAAATCATCAAATGACTTCTCCCACTCTAGGCGTTTCGTGATGCCCAGGGCGTCTTCTGTTGCGGTAGCTGGGGCGTGAGGTTTCCCTCTCCCGCACGCGGTACACCTCCTCCTTTGCATAACTGCTTCGCGAAAAAAGAGGTGACCGCTTCCCATGCTTCCTCGCTCCGCACTATGGATTGAACCAGGGCCGGACGCGAGAGCGCGAGAGCGCTCGCGGCAATGGCGTTGGCCTTCCGCCGCTGCCTCCTCGCCTTGTTTTTGGCCCGCCGTTTCTGGCCAGCAACCTGCCACTCGGCCTCGGCCGCAGGAGGGTCCGAGGGTGGGGGTGGGGGCGGCTGCGGCACCACTGGCGCCGCAGCCTTAGCCGCTCCTCCAGCCTTCCTCCTACCCCTCTTCGCCGGGGCCGACTTGGTCGTCGCCGGCGTCGTAGTCGCCGGCGTCACAGGCGCTGTCGCTGACGCCGGCGCGGCTCCGCCCTTGGCCTTCGCCTTCGCCTTGCCAGACGTTCCCGGGCCGGCAGCCACGGCGGCCGCGTACGAAGCCGCCTTCTGCCGGCCCTGGGGCCTCTGTGTCGCCGCTAGTGGGGGACGCCGAATCATGTCCTCCAAAACGGAGAACTGCTTCTGGTAGGGAGCCAGCTCCTGCCGCACCAGGCTCCGCACCTGGCTCAGCACTAGGCTCCCCTCCAGCGTCGCCGGACTCGGCCCCCCCTGCGGCTCCTCCGAGGCCGCTCTGGCCATGCCAGCCAGGTCCCTCCGGAGCGACTCATTCTCTGCAATGAGTCGTTCCGTTACGGCCGCGAGGCGGGCGGAGGTCCGCCCGCAACTCTGTCGCCTCTCCGGACCCGCCGACGTTGGCCGCCGCCGCCGCCATAATCGAGGCTTTGGCCGCCGTAATGGCCTCCCGCTTGGAGGACTGCTTTCGCTTGAAGGCCACAGCGCGGATCGCGGCCTCCACGACCTCCGCAAACTGGGCCTTCTCTACGACAGTGGGACGCACCTCTCCCGGGGCCTCCGAGTCGTCGGAGTCGAGAGCAGGCGGAAGAGTAGAGGGAGCCCTACGACCGCTCCCTCCAGGGCAACGCCCCTCCTCCACCAACCTCCCGGCCCGACTCTCCACCTCCCGGGTAGAGGGAGCCAGCCCCCTCCCCGCCTCACAGCCCCTGCCCCGCCTGGCGGTGGGGATCTTGCGGGCGGAGGCAAACTCGCCCTCAGAGGACGACCCGCTGTCATCCTCCCGTCTGGGCCGCTTGCGGAAGAGCTTGACGCCCTCCACAGCAGCCCCCCCTCCTCTGTCTCCAGAGCCCGCCGAGCTGACCGTTACTAGGTCTAGCGCGGAGCCGGAATCCGACTCCGCACCACCCCGGCGCTCAGGCGAACCCTCCTCTACGCAACCGTACGCCATCAGCTCCTTAAAGGAAGCGGATTCGGATGACGACGATTGGGAGCCTCCTCGGCTCGTGTTGCCACTGGCAAGCGGAAGGCGTTTGGTGCCCACCCCAGAGTACGGAGGGCAGCCCGCCGAAGCGGGGTGGGATTCCCCGACCGCTGAGCAGTCGGGACCCACCTAGGGACTCATTTTACATTCGCCTTGTTTTTTCATAATGTTCCTTTAAAGGGTGCGGTCCCTGTTCGCTCCGCCCCTTCTCAGGGCCCTCTCTCCTAACTCACCTCTCCACCTGCTCGCTGCTCCCACAGTCACGTCTGATAATCAGACGCGTACCAGAGAGCAGCGAGCAGGCGTGTGTCTCTCTTGGTCTGATCCCTCACTTGCGACCTTCCGGCATGAGTGGCTCTACCGGGAAAGCTCGCAAGATCATTGGGACACTCAAGCCCCACCACGACGACAACGTGGAGACACATTCGGTGGGGCGCCTGAGACCCTGCGACTCAGTCACTGCCTTACAGCACAAGCAAAACCTTTAGGCATGTATACATTTCAATTGTTTTTACCTTTTTTTTTCAGTTCCACCTTTTTTGTGATGGATGGGAAATCATCAAATGACATCTCCCGCTCTGGGAGGAGCGGAAGGAGTGTCAGACTCTTTCTGACTAAAACCCAACCATATTCCTCCTGCTATGAAATTATCAAATGTGTTGCTATCCTTATAGATAGATCCATGATGTCTCTTATCTATCAACTCGTTCAGAATGAGAATTTTCCATTGAACCTACTATTTTTTACAAACAATTGTGTTCAGCTGCTTCGGAACAATAGCGTCGGATAATAAGCCTAATTCAAAGAGATTTTAACACTTCAATGCTACTGTGATTAATGGTCATGTAAGGTTCGATTTTAAACCGAGTTTAGTAATATCATTTTTGGGCTCATTTTTTTTTCTGTTCATGGGTCATATAATATTACAGCATATTTGAAACAAATTGCCAATCTCATTTTATTTAACTAGAAACATTAATATTTTATATTTCAATACTAATCTATATACAATTAAAATTAAAATAAACTAAAAACATTTGAGGTTGAAACTCTTGGACCTTGGGGTCCGAGTGCTCATGCGTTATTAAATAACTTGCTAAACGTTTACTTGACACTTCGCGTGACCCAAGGGCTGGCTTTTACTGCGAAGCAAATTAAAATCATCAAATTGCCGTTAGTGTAATTAGCCCGGATTCTTTCAGACTTCTGGATTCTGAATCATCGTTGACAGCTCGATGTTCTACTTGAACGTCTCGTTAAGTAATTTCTTTAATTAACTCAGGATTCTAAATCCTTCGGTATGGATGTCCAAACTGAAAGGGTTACCATCATAGCGTTAGCTCAATGCATTTTAACTTTATTTAATGCTGTGTCCATTTCAAATTAATATCCTCTATTTTACTCTATTCATACATAAACAAGAAATAGGTCAGAATAAAACCTTTTCAAAGCAAATCCTTTTAATTAAACTTGGCCTTAAAATCGATGCCCGATTAACACCCCGTTATTCAAATGAGCCCTAACACCTAATTATCGGCTCCAGTAGCCGTTTACTTGAGATGGTAATTATATTGACCCATTTGTAATTCATGATATGGTTTCAGTATGACATAGTTACAGAGTACGGAATAGCCGTGCCGGACACGCGAATCAATATCTCTAGTCCTTTCTCAATAATGTTTTCATTTTTATTTATTTATTTCTTTCTTTCTTTCTTTCTTTTTTTAAGACGGGGCCCCATAGGGTCAGTGCCTGCTAGGGTTGCGGAATTTGTTTGAAAGAGTCACCGCGGCCCTGGAACGCAAAGGGCACAAGAAGTATTATGGGTGGGTTTTAGTCAGTAAGAGTCTGACACTCCCTTCCGTTCCGCCCAGAGCGGGAGAAGTAATTTGATGATTTCCTATCCAAAAAAAAGCTTTGCCAGTCGTAGTTATAGTTAGAATACGCGCTGTTCATTTTTTTAAGTAAACCATAGACAAAACCATGTCTCAGGCAGGCAGTGTTAACTTTGGCAATACGATTTATATAAAAGAAGCAGGTGTGTTGCAAATTCGCTATGTCACTTTCTATAGATGAATAAATTTTGAGTCGTCAGTGCTCAATCTAGCCCCTATGGTGATCGCATTATTGACTACGAAGCTAATGACACTGTTGGTATGTATTTTTTTATTTGTTTACAATTTCGTTTCCAGTAGAATCCACAGAAGGGTCTCGTTGCTCTGTGGTACAATATAACTGCGCTACTAGTTTCATTTACGAAGCCATTGATTTGCTTCGAGTTATGAGGTACGGTTCTAAACATGGTTTATTGGGTGTTCATGGCTATTTTATGGGTGAATTTGAGTCCATGGACGGTTTATGCGATTGTGAATTGGCTGTAGGGGATGATTGGTAACGTGTGGTACATGCTCGATTGATTTTAGTTGTGTAGTGTGTGTGGTAAATGATTTTCTGATCATAAGGTTTACGTAGTTGATTATAATGAGGTTTGAAACTGCCTAAAGTAATGGTGTTTTCAAATTGTTTGTAAGGGAAGGTCTGTTCAGATTATGAAGATTCTTTCCCTTCTTAAGAAGCGTTACTCACACTGTCTCTGAGTATCATGCGTGACATGGCATGGTGGCATCATAGCTAGCTTCTATCTAGACCAGAATTCGTTTTGCACTGCATGCTCTGTAACTTGTCCATAGGCTGCATTAGCGAATGTTGTTACAGTAGCTGAATGCTGGGCCAATCATACAATTTTTAAACTATATTTTTCCTTCAGATACTAAAGAGGAGAAGGAAGTGTAACATCGAAAACTTTTTTCTTGAAAAAAAAACCTAGTCTCGGTCTCTACCGCTGGCCTTTTAAGCTGAAGCAAAGAAGCAGGAAATCTAGTTCTACATTACCTACTTACAGACATATTTGAGAGTACTTTGCCGAAAGAGAATCTCCACTGACTTATGCATTGGAGCATATTAAGTCAGTGATGCTTAGAATAAAAAAGAGGGGTCTATATTAGGAGAAGAAATCAAGAAATTAGACTCTCAATGCTGATCCTAAGTCAAACAAGTTAAGATTCAATTTTCCTCGCAAACAAATCTTACAAAACGTTCAAACTACAAACTCCACAGTGTCTGTTACCTTGTAACATTGATAATTATACTGAACTCATCTCCAGGGTCCCAAGTTGTTTGTAGACTGCAATTAGTAACCTGTCTTAGAGTACGTTTCTACCAGAGGTTTGTGAGGAATGTAAACTTTACTAATCTATGGCATAATATAACTTTCCCAAAGCCTCAGCTTAGCTCGAGGGAAAGGAAACCTTTTTTTTATGAATGGGAGCTGAGTCATCAAACGACTTCTTCTGCTCGGGCGGAGCGGAAGGGAGTGTCAGAATTTTACTGGCTAAAACCCACCCATGTTCCTCCTAATGCTATTTGCGTGTCAGGGTGGCAGTAACTCATTCGAACAAATTCCGTAACGGGAAAAGAAGTTAACTCTTTACACTACCTCCTCCTCCTTACATCATTTCCACAATACTGAGGGTTGTGAATACATCATGGTCTCAAAACTTTATTTTAATATGTTTCACCAATTGCTCCTATTTTCAACCACATGCATGGTTTTGATCTTACCAGCGTAAAGGACTTGGTGGAAACCAGCCCGTCGTCTGATGCTACGACAGAGGGGCTTTCCTTTAAACTGCATATACTAGGTACCATTCACAAGCTCTGTACCAAAAATAAATGAAATAGGAGCAGTAGTTTATTCGCAAATGTTTTATTAAGTTTTTGCCCCGTTTGAATACGATGTATATTTCCTAACAGCTGATTATGTCTATACATATAGGTTATGCCCCTTAAAACGATAAATCTGAGTATAACCTACGTTGCATTGCTGCCACTCTGATGCAAGTCACAAGTATAATCAAACGACGGTGCCATTTTGTCACCTAGGTATCTAAGGTCAGTTAAATTGATTAACAAATAGTGGATGCGTTTTACACTGATTTCTAAGCTATTTAATTTGTTCGAAAAAAAACTAATTTTTGGTGCTTTTTATTTTTATACCGTATCGAATGAATACTAAACACGTATAGTATACGTAGTGTAACTTAATGCCCCTCTGTCATATCAACTCTGTATATAGTTTGATACAATAAAACCTACATGGTAACGACTGTGAATATAATCTATACGGTTTCTAGGAAGGCTGCCAACTTCATGTTTGTAGCTAAAAGTATGCTTCGTTCTAAAACTAGATGTGACTGTGGGTATGTCAAAGTTCAATGCCCTAACAATTTATTTTTTTATATCTGTACTAATATTATGAAGAGGTAACGTTTGTGAGTTTGTGACGTTGTAAGGGGTAATCTCTAGATCTACTGAACCGATTTTCAAAATTATTTCATCAATAGAAAGCTACGTTATTGTGGAGTGTCATAGGCTATATTTTATCCCCGGTTTGCAACGGAAACGGGAACAACGGGGGTGAAACCGGGCGCTGCTAGTATTAAATAAAATCAAATTACATTTTTGCTGTTCTATCGCATATAAACGGATCATACAAAGGATTATGATGATTTTATACTGTATTTAAATAAAATCTCAACCAACTACATAAATAGGACACATATTATTTCCATACTAAAAGAATGAATAGTATATAAAACATTAATTTATTCATGACAGAAAGATAGAACGCAATAGCAACAAACATGTAATAAAAGTTCATATCAATGATACGATAACATAATAATTCCGTATATTTTAGAATTCATTATTCCTAAAACAAAAACTTAATCTTTTCAAACACCTGGCTTCAAAAAACACGTCAACGCAAGCAGGGTTAACAGGCTTAGCGCCGCGACAAGTGTGAATGTTTGCAGATTTTTTGCTACTTTTTGTTAAAAAAATTCTTACTCGATATAAGCCATCTGTGAGACGATCTTTAGTCTGTAGTGAACGGAACGTGATAGAAAGAAGATGGCGAAGAGTACCAAAGTCAAAATACTTGTTATGATCCTAACTTTAAGTTGGGTGAACGCACAGGAATATATTGAAAGTAAGTCTTTGTGAGTGATTTTAAATATTTAACGATGACATGCATTTAGATGAAAGGGCAAATCATGTATATACAGTATGTTAAATAACAAAGGCTGTTCCCTTAAACTCGTTAAGCTATATCATTAATAGATTAAAATAAAAATATCAGCATAGAAAAATAAGCATAAAATAATCATAATTCAAAAAAATAACTAATTGACAATAAATTCGAAACAATAAATCAAAATAGTAGCGCGGAATAGTACTCTTACGGCCGAACCCAATAACTGATCTATCACATACTGGAGATAGGAAAACAAATGAAACAACAGAAAACCTATATAATTTTTCTTGATTTTTCTATCTCCAGTATGTGATAGATCGGTTATTGGGTTCGGCCGTTAGTAGCAATGCTCAAACCGGCAAGTATGCGTGTACAGCTTTGATCAATAATAGGTGTACAGAGTGTTTCTTTAACGTATCAATTTAACATTTTTAGTGAATATTTTAATATGAAAAAAAAAACATTTTGTTTTCGAATGGTAATATTTTTTATCATAAATGGATGCTATACTATTGCGGGTTAACGGGAACCCCTTTGTTAGTTAACATATTGTATTGTTAACTATCCCAAAACCATCCCAAAATAAATGTGCAATGAATGTAAATATAATTCTATTGGCGTACAAGTTCTAAATAAACAAATGACTGTTTACCACAACACAGAACCTAGAATCAATCCTAATTAAATTCTACATCTAAGGACCTCTCAGACCATGGGGTTCGAGTACTCATGCGTTATTTAAAGAACTTACTTAAACGTTTAGTTGACACTTCGCACAACCTTTAAGTTATGGCTTTTACTTCGAATAGAGGATTAAACATTGCCATACCAAATGGCAAAGCCACCAGTTTTGCGCTCACTACCAGTCGATAGCGGCGCGAACATATTTTTTGACGCCATTTTGTAGTTAGGTTGATTTTAGTTTGTTTTTTATTTTAATTGTATATACTAAGATTAGTATTGAAATATACAGGACATTAAAAAAATGAATGTTGCACTGACATTTATAAAAACAAAATTTAACAATTTAATGACGTTTTTTCTAGATCTCCATGACTCAAAAGTCGGCACACATTTGAAAGAAATACCAAAATCATTCGAAGTTCAAGGTTTCGACGCGAACTCACAGTTTCAGAAATATTTCGAACATATCCAAGCAGTGGCGATGCAAGAGAACATGAACGTCTTATACAGGATTAAAGTAGAGATACAGAACCCGAATGAGAAGCACCATTCGAAGAAGCATATTTTACTGAAGAAGGGAAAGTCGAAGAAATACAATATTCCTTTGAAGAAGACCAGTATGAAGCTATCAAATTTTGAAGTGTGGCTAAGGAAGATGGCAGAGCAATCTGGCTTCATTAAGAAAGGACATGCCCAAAACTTCGAGAACTATGCCTCACCAACAACAGAAGGACTGAAATTGATAACAACGACGAAACAGATACAGTTCAAATATAAACCGATTATTTCTCGAACTAAGACGAATTATACAAAGTACGTGAAGCCTGTAAAGAGTCGAACTATCACTTTAGGTTAGTTGGTTAAGTTATGTTTTATACTGAAAAATTATGTTGTAGATACGTGTTGTAAATAAAAGTTTTTTTTAGTTCTACATGTTGGTTTAATTCATCAATCATTTCTTAATTAAAATTTTATCTTCAAATCAAACTTTTACTATGAATGAGCATGGCTCTCTCTTTATCCCTCAGTGTTTTTAATGCGACGTATCTAGTACCCATTTTCTTGTCTTGAAATTTTATTTTTATTGTGGCATCCAAAACACGAGCCTTAATGTGTAGAAGCAAACCAAAAAAAAAAAATCATTGCCCCGCGGTTCCATCCGCCTAGTTCCCATTCCCGTTGGAATAAAATAGATGTTACTTGCAAAACAGGCATAAAATAGATGTTACGTGCTGATAATATATGTGGCTTTCTTTTGATGAAAAACAGTTAAAATCGGTTCAGTAGTTTCAGAGCAAAGAGGATTTTGTTCTTTTTGTACCAAATATGGTACAAACAGAACAAAATCCTCTTTATATAATTAGTATACGTAATAGATAATATGCTAAAAAGTCATAACCATAACAAAATGGCGCTACCATATAAACGAACTTTCCAAAACCAAAACCAGAATAACGAACAAATTCTATTTCACATTCCCAAAGTTATTCGTTTCCATTGGTCTATTCGCCACAATTCACGGCGCGGCTGTGGTCAAGCTATAAAAAGTCTTGCAATATGCAGTTGTATAGCGGATTCTCCTCACGGTTAGTAATAAAAACGCGGTCTATCAGTTTTGTTTCTCTCACCAGGGGCACGCTTATGAAACATATTTCAGCCAAATTGCCGTACATGAAACCCGGAAAATATTTGGAGTTGATAGATTTTATTTATTGCCCTGTCGTTGTGTATTTTTGTTTTTGTCCGATGTTTTTTTGTTTCGATGTTGGCGCAGTTTGTTGTTTTTATAGATGCTTAGTTGATAGTTGGTGGTGACGTCATTGTATTCATATTAAGTTTAAGTATATTATTAGCTCTAGATTTTTTGACGCAATTATGTTAGTTTATGTTTACTTATATTTGAGTTTTTTTTTTTTTTTTATATACTTATAGTTATAGTAAATAGTTTATTTCTTTAATGATTAGTCTTGTTAAGTGATGGCCTGAAACACAGGTTTTATTAACCTAGCTCAGGAAAGTCGGTAATTATATATAATTGTGGGTTTAAATTTAATTTTCCATAAGTCCTAAAATATTGATAATTTAGTTATACACATAGTTATTTGTTTGATACTAGCATACTTATTTATTTAGATTACTTGTGGCTTTTTATAATTATGTAACTATATTGTGTAAAATATTTAATAAAGATTATTTATTTAGTTATTATTTTCTAAAATGTATTATTTCACACATGAATCATTAAAAGTAGTTTTTTTTTTCGTTCTATAATTTTATCTGAAAAAGACACGCCCTGTATATAAAAAATAAAAAAACACGCCTGCCATGTCAAAAAGTGAACTATATTTTTTTTTAATTTTCGCCTTTACATTGTTTCCTAGTAAGCTTAGCGCTTCTAACGATACCACAACATACATTGATATCGGTTAAGCCGAAAAAAAGTTATGGTGGAATAAAGAAACTCACAAACATACCTTCTTTTTTTTTATAGGACCACTCGTAGTTTAGCTCTTTAAGTTACTGGTTACTACTCAACCGGACAATCCTGTGGTGGCCCCCCCATTTCGATTTCAGTTTTTGAGCATATTTTAGAGCATCGGTAACATTCGATATATATGCTTCTTATTTTTGTCTCTCATCTTTTGTTTTTCTTTTTTTTTTTAATTTAGAGCAATTTTCGTTCTAAGTCTCGTTGACAAGTGGTAATTTTTCTCTTTATTTTGTCTTTGTATCTCCAAGTCTGGTAAGCATAAGTTAGACATACTAATAGCTCGATATATTTACCTGAAAATTGCATAACAATGTCATGCTAAGATTATCTCACACATAAAATTACACTAAAATACAGGACCTATTTAAAACCATCATATGAAATATATTTCAGCCAAATTGCCGTACATGAAACCCGGAAAATATTTGGAGTTTATAGATTCAATATCATGCATATATGCTAACATTACCTCACACATAAAATTACACTAAAATACAGGACATATTTAAAACCATCCACATCAGCACCCACAATATCCAGAAATTCCAATCCTTTCACCAAATCCTCAATAAAAATTTGTTGATCGAGAAATCCTTTTATACATTCGGGGTCGGGACCTCTTTCTATTCTGCTCACGCGTTGTTTCACATACCATGGTGTCGTGGTACAGAAAGCTACAGAAAGCCTTGGGGGCCTACGGAGCCGCTGCACAAAATTAAATATCATTCTAGCTCTATGTCGAGAGTATTTTGTTTGTTTTTATAATGTTTCCTGCCTGGAAAGTTAATAGGTTTAATGCTTATAACATTTTAATCTTAGTTATCTTAGTTTTTTTTTTTAGTTTTAGTTTCATCGTGAATTTGCACAACAAATGTTGAGACATAAGTAAACAATCTATCGATAAAGCAATCCAGTTTTAGACATGGTAATCCGGATTATATGTTTTTTTTTAATTGTTAGTGAAAAAAATACAGAACATAGTCAAAGTCAAAACGTTTATTTCAATTAGGCCACTAAACGGCACTTTTTAACGTCTTCATTAAAATTTATCATAATTAAACACACATAAAAAAATTAATGCATGTTGTTGAAATAAAAAGTTTCAAATTTTTTTTTTTTTTTTATCATGTGTCGGGATATTAAAACACCTTAAAGTAGCCTAAATACTAACATAATAATGAGCCTTGTTTTACAATTTTCAGGAAAGTCCGGCTAAGCAGTAACCAGCCATAAAGTGCTGAACTGCGAGTGTTATGGTAAGGTAGTGGCATTAAAAAAAAAAAACGTTTTAGTAACTAGGCTTTCAAGAAAAAGCTTGGTAAATACAGATCTGGGAAATGTACAAAAATAACAACTTTGCATAATTCACTATTAGAA
Source organism: Hecatera dysodea (assembly GCA_905332915.2). Taxonomy (NCBI): domain Eukaryota; kingdom Metazoa; phylum Arthropoda; class Insecta; order Lepidoptera; family Noctuidae; genus Hecatera; species Hecatera dysodea. The sequence continues at coordinate 2,639,433 of HG995298.1, read as the reverse complement.
AGTATCGGAAAAAAAGATTTATAATTTATAAATTACTAAAGAAAAATGGCCAACGAAAAATATTAACGACGAAAACAACTCCCGATATCGAATACCCAATTTGCGAATTGATCATTTAATTTTGAAAAGTGTGTCCAAATAATATTGAGATGGGTATTGAAAATTCGTGTTGTCTTCTCAAGAATTTATGATTTAAGGAAGTTTCTCAGATTCACTCTCAGTTGAGACTTTGTCCTAGTGACGTTAATTGACGGATCACAGAAAAAATTCTACTTCTTGATCATTTACCCATCATTCAATAATATTTTTAAATACCGCTATTTTGCCAAGATATTATTCTAATTCAAAAAGTAAACTTAGTAAGTTCTAAAAATGTGAAGTAACAAACAAACAAACATCCTCTCACCTCAAACGCATACACTGTCTCCGTTCCGTCGTGGGTAAAAATCGTTTAAAAGAAAACTAAGACAAAATAATTAGGCACCTAAGTGTAGGATACTTCACACGTAACTCAAAAGAAAATTCTCTCAGAACAAGAACCTAATCTGGGACACTCAAGATCCAATAATTTAAAACCAAGTATAAGTCTCTAAATTACTGAATCTCAAGTTGAGTTTTCCAGATTAGAGCGATACACGATTAATAAACCATGACACCAAAATGGAATGAAAAGAAAAGAATAAAGGTAAAATGGATGGTCCGCTTCAAGCGACCCTCTTTGTAATCAGATCTCTGACTGTTGTTCAGAGTAGAGCTTAGAGCGATCCGTCGCGATAGCCCCGACACTTACCTTGAGCGCGTCTGCTAGTGCTGGCTTTTTATCGATAACTCAGCATGGATATATGCATAAAACTGCTTGGAAAATGTATTTTTTTTTTCGGAGTTCCGTGTTGGTAAAAAATTTTTTCTTCTTTATACCAGATACAGAAACTTACGGCTTAAGCCACGTTGTGCATCTCTCAATCTCAACTTTATTTATTTACTCACTATAACATTATTTTAGAAATGTTTTCTACTATCATTTTATAATGACGAGTTATTTCAACTGACCATACACAAAAAAATAGTATTACTTTGATAGATTTTTATTAATGCAATAAAACAGTGGGTACAGTGTAATAGAAAGCCCCTACTTTTGCTTTTGCATCATATAAATGAGCAATCTGTATTATGAGCAAAAAAGACATAACATAACACCACGGTTGCATTCCCCGAAAGATAACTCATAGGTCGATATTCGACTCTATACACGAAGACGGGGCCCCATGGGGTCAGTGCCTGCTAGGGTTGCGGAATTTGTTCGAAAGAGTCACCGCGGCCCTGGAACGCAAAGGGCACAAGAAGGATCACGAGTGGGTTTTAGTCAGTAAGAATCTGACACTCCCTTCCGCTCCGCCCAGAGCGGGAGAAAAAATTTGACAATTTCCTATCCAAAAAAAGGTGTACCTATACAAAAGACCTAGTCTTTTGTATAGGTACACCTTTTTTTGAATTCTGATTAGATAAACCGAGCACGTTTCATCGATATCGTCCCATCCCTAGAACTGCATGTCGTGAGTGGTGATAGTATCACTGCGTTACGTGAAGCGCGCGATGAGACCGGCTGGCGACTAATCTCAGACCCTTTACTGCTAACATGAGAACGTTTGTGTGTACGCAACTCACATTCTTAACATTCTCAATGAGCTTCCAGTGTTCGTCTGTATTGTTTATGAGGAAGTCGTGGTTACATAATAACAACCGCATTGGTCGATCTTGTTGCGGAATTTGTTCGGAAGAGTCATTGCGGTCCTGGAACGCAAAGGGCATAGAACGGCTGTCCGCTAACAAATGCTACGTCCTCAAATTCTGCGAAAAAATATAGTCAATACTAGCTGACCCAGCAAACGTTGTTTTGTCATATGTAAAAAAAAATAGGGAATGAAAATAGATAGTAGCCGATTCTCAGACCTACTGAATTAGCATATAAAAATTTATAAAAAATCGATCCAGCCGTTTCGGAGGAGTATGGTAACTAACATTGTGACACGAGAACTTTTTAATATATAAGATTTAATATTGTCGTCAGCGGTCATTTGTCACCAGCGAGTCATTTGTCAAGACGGTTGGGTCGCGGTACAGGGGCGACTATTGTCACGAAGTGCAAAATGTTCCTAGAAAGGTTAAGCGACGCTTGCAGAGGTCAGCCCATGGATGGGTGATCATCCACTACATATCTTCGTGCCTCGGAAAATACATTAAGCATTATATCGGCTGTCATTTGTATGTTTTTGACAGTCATTACATACAGCAGCCCTACCATGCCGTCTTAAATCTATCATGATTCCTGTATCAGAGAGAGACGGAGTTACACAAAACGAATAGCACTATCCCTTTCCCTCACACTGAATCATGATAGCATTGGCACTTCGTAGTACGCCCACAGTTAGAAGCCAGAAAGTCTGACACCATTCACGCCAGTAAGTATCATATCGCCCAGTTACTGGGTTATAAAGGTTGAAAGGCAGTTGCGTCCGTTTAGACTGAAAATTGATCCCAATAAAATAGCTTAATGGCTGCCCACCCTTTTTTGGAGCGTTTCTTTTTTCAGTTTGCTCAAAAAAAAAAACAAACAAACAGTTTCCTTGTTCAAACGAGTTCGTGACAGCACGAAATGGATCCATCAATTTTCTGTAAATAAATTGGCCATCATCGAAAAAATTGTATTTTGTGAGACGTTTAATAAGCCCTTATTTTTAGACATTAATCACTTTCAACAACTTAATACATCAGCTATTGTCTATCAAACAAAAAAAAAACTAATTAAAAAAAAACCTTTCACACTTAATCCCGCGCCCCAATGGCCCGTGAAGTAATTTATTACTGCAGCAAGAATGCATTTTAATTTGTTTTACAACATCAACGGTATTACCGTCTAGCACGGTGTTGTACTCCATCTTCATAGAAATATCTTTATGTGAATATTAAACGTTGCCGCTTTTCATTTCAAGTACTTGGAATTGTATATTTGAAAACGAAATATTTTCATAACAATAATGCATGTTTTAAATGAAATCCTGTTTGATAGGACAGTATTCTAGATAGAGTTAAAACTACTGAACCCGGTAAAGCTGAGGCTGAACTGAGTGGTGAGTATTGAATGAGTAATGAAGTGTACAGCACTGTGCTGGTTCTTGACGTAAGAAGATAAGACAACAACCAAAATAGCGGTGGAAATAAGGTAAAATGTACATGCACTCGAGTGGACAGATGTCATTCCGGTTTAGAGAACATACATTTTGGTGAGGAGATTTCGTGACCAGCATTATTCCGACAAAAAATAGAGCAGTGGTGGCCGATTTTTAACAACCCCGACTTACGAATTGTAGGTCGTGTGTTCAAACCTAGCCAGGCGCGCATATTATATTGTGTAATTAATTTCATCACCACTGCTATTAAAACGGTGAAGGAAAACATCGTGAGGATACCGGCATGTCGTAGAACCAAAAATTCGAAGACATGTGACATTCACCAACCCGCACTGAGCCCGCGTGGTGGATAACGGCCCATTTCCTCTCCTAGAGAGGAGGCCTGTGTCCCAGCAGTGGGAATGTTAAAAAGGCTGATTATGCTTATGCTTATATTATCCTAAAAAGTCATTCAGAAGATCGAATGGAAACTGAAATGAACATAGAGCACTTGTTAAAATCGAATGTTTCTAGAGTACATAAAATCATTGAAGCATCAACAAGCTACACCCTATCTCTCATCTTCAGAACTTGTACCTTTCCTAAGATTACCTAAGGACACCACAGACTTAGTCTTTGCCTAACGTTTGCTAACTACCTTACAGCCTTCCATGAAACTGTTAGAGCAGAAAGCCTAAACAAGATTAAATCCAAATATCTAAACGCCAAGTTGGTAAGCGTAGTGAACTGTAATCTCAACAATTAGTTGGCAAAACCTAGTTGGGCAATTGTCGCTTGAAAATAAAGTTGCCAGTTGGATTCGCTCACATTTACTGCGAAACAATGTTAATTGTACCGCCAATATCGACCTTATAGTTATAGTAACAAGTATCAGTTTCGTAACGACTGATTTGCATAAACAAGATTGTAAATCGCTAACACGGCTTAAGGGATTTTGGATTTCCACTTTGATGCTAAACAGGAACGTTTTGAGTTTGGTTAAAGGAAAGTTCTATCGAAAACTATTTAACGAATAGCTAGTTCAACATTTACAGTTAGAGAAGTTTTGAATAATTTTCTAGGACTTTATAATTAAATGAGCATTGTTTGTTTGTTAAGTTTCAATAGTCATAAGTCATTGAGACTTCCAGCTTTTGGATTCTTGTCAATTTTAGAATTCTGAGAAGTTAAAAAAATTTATTGAGTCAGGCGTTACTTTGCGGAAATCCATTTTAAATTTGAAAATGAAAACAAAATATCTAGTTTTAATTTAGTTTTTTTTTAATTCTAGGTTTAAATTAAAACTAGATATTTTGTTTTCATTTTCAAATTCTGAGAAGTTTATAATGTGTTCCAAGTTTTGATCTTTTGATCCATTTTCACTGAAGTCATAAGATCTATGTAGGATCTGAAATTTACTGTCGTGACATTTTTGAATTACACAAATTTTTGAATTAGATAATAGTCAAATGTATTTTAAATTGCATGGTTTACTAACAAAAATAATCATTGACAACAGTCACATTAAATCAGGGTTAGGCATGTTTCATATCTCCATAAAACTTAACTAAAAATGAAAGCCAATAAAACTGAGCCGCTCAAAATTATTCCCATAACTTCCGCTCCAATAGTATCCCGACTACAACATTCTCACAGTATTGGAATATCGAATATCTAAAATACAGATCTATTCAAAACTTGATCATTTCGACTCCGAAACTTTTCCGTGTGAGAACTCACAATGGCGGCGGTAATTTCTCCTGATTCCTACAAACTTGGTCCCCGCACTCGATAAGAGTAAAACCACACAAGTGTATAAATTAAATCGAGAAGTTTCTCTGTTGCGGAATCAGACGCCTCTTGTGTTCCCTAAATATGGATATCGTTGTGGATTTTTTTAGGGGCCCGCGGTATCAATGTCGTCTAAAACACTTTCAGTAAAAAAATACTGAAATAACTGCACACCTGCGCGATTAATATAATCTTAAGGTACCAATTCAGAATATTTTATTCTGATAAACAATTAATTTTAACAAATAAATTAAACTTACAACAAACAAAAAAAAAAGCATAAAAATTCGTCTTCAACGCATTGCCTCATTACAATGCTTAGTGACCGTGACCCAGCTTACTTTTACTTCGGTACTGCCAAAATAAAAGCCAGTTATTGGGTCACGGGAAGTGTCAACCAGACATTTCGATATGTTCATGAAAAGACTGTGAGCACAATAAAGCCCATGGCCTAAGGGCGGTGGGGCCATTTGGGGTTAAAACCCGGCTCGAAAATATCCTCGATTTTCCGCAGCCGCAGCAACAGCGCCAGTACAACATGACGAACTAGGAAGATAGGATGACGCAAGAGTATTAACATAGGCTGCGTCCCATACTAAAGGCCTATCATTTATTAAATCTATTGTACACCTGTCCTGTGTAAAAGTGTTCATTAGGCGGTCTTATCCATCTTCCATGGTCACAAAAACATGCCGTCCGGTCTTTTGCCATAGTCACGTGTCCCATAATGTGTGGCTCGCTTTGTGACTAAAGATATGCCGTAGTGACTGAGGCTGTTGATGACCTCACCAAAATGACAGCTATGAGGAAAACAACATGGGGAAAGGAAATGAAGCAACGAGATGTCTTCGAACAAAGTGACTAGGTTCGACGACTGTAGTGCATGATGCACAGCCAGTAGGAGTAGATGTGGTCAGAAGCCCTACTGCGAAGTGCCAATGCTATAATGATTCAGTGTGAGGGAAAGGGATAGTGCTATTCGTCTTGTGTAACTCCGTCTCTCTCTGACACAGGAATCATGATGGATTTAAGACGTCATGGTAGGGCTGCAGTACCTATGTTGTTCTGAACTACTCTGCAGAGTGGTCGTCCCACTGGTTTTGGGATGGTTACGACTAACGATGAAATTGATTCGTGATTGATTGGATTTCCTCGGGATAAATATTTTATTTTTCTGTTCAATAGGTCGAGCTAAAAATATTGTAATGATATTATTAATCCGATTAAAACCCACGTCCATCAATGTTTTTACAGGTTATATACACGTGGAGGCGTAATGTCTGCGTCATTTTGCCAACAATAACTGAAACATGATATTTGGTATAATGTTATCAGTTGTCAATTATTAAAAACGAGATCTTTTCGACTGGTAATAACATTCGCAAATTCGACCGGTATTGAATATTCGAGCAGTCAAGCCAATATCTACGGACAAACTTCCAATAAAATCTGTACGGAATCCTCGAACTAGGGATGGCTGTGGACTATAAGGCTGTATGCACAATCAACCTATATTCACAACTCCTCGTCGAGGGGCAAGTCTAGTTACAAATTCACTTCTGTCAAATGCGAAGTCTCAAGTTTGGTCCCGGGTTAGCACCAATTTGACACGCCCGCGCCTTAACCCAATAACATACAGTTACGTGTTATAAAGTTGTTACTGAGATTCCATTGGTATAAGTAAGTTTACATTTAGTGGTTCGCTAAATAAACTTGTTTGCTGGTATGTAAGCAATAGAAGTTATATTGGGTTGGGAGTATCATTTATGATTGAGAGTCTAAACTAATATTATGATGTTATCTGTTCTTTGAACTGGGTAAGTTATAGACGGTGTACCGATAAATAGAAAGACTAAAAAAATCTGCTGTTCTGTACATTTTTTCAGGTTACACACATAAATGTAGGTGGCAATCAGTCATAATGAAAATGGCGGACAATTTTTTAACCAAAAAATCGACTGTACCGAACTTTTTCCTGTGTTTAACTCGACAAAATGTTGGTACTAAACAGTTGTCTTTTTTTCCACAATTCCTGGGTTTGACTCATTATCCAAATAGTTCGTATTGATGATAGGTAGATAGATAAGTTAACACAGATACATAGTTAGATAAACATGTAAACACTAGACATTATTAAAATTAAGATACAAGTAAATACATTTCAAAAATATTCTGAAATTGTGGCAGAATTAAAAAAAATGACATGACTGTAATGTTAACGCTACGTGTAAAATAACTTTAATTTCGGAAGTCGGTATTCAAAAAATGAAGAAACAATTAAAAAAAAAAACTTTTTACAAAAAAAATACAACCGACTTTTCCACAAAAAATCAAAAAAGTACAAAATAACTTTAATTTCGGAACTCGGTGTTTGTGGTTCCTTTTTTGTTTTTTGAACACCGACTTCCGAAATTAAAGTTATTTTGTACTTTTTTGATTTTTATGTTAAAAATCAAAAAATATTTTTTTGTTAAAAAGTTTTTTATTTTTCACTTTTTAGTGGTACTTACACCCCTCCCCTCCCCCACCTAAACGAACCAAATTACATTGGTGTAAAAAAACGCACTGTTCCAATGCAGAGTAAACTAAAAGGTCGTCAATGTAGACAATGTAGATATTTTTTTTAGATTTTTGTTGATTTTTCAAAAACCGCTTGTTCGATTTCGATAAAATTTTCATGGGACCATTTGGAAAGTATACCCTTTCCAACAAAAAAAGAATTTTTCAAATCGGTTGGCAAACGACGGAGTTATGCGCGAACAAACAATAAAAAAAAAAGAAAAGAAAAAAACATACAAACATCCGAATTGAGAACCTCCTCCTTTTTTAGAAGTCGGTTAAAAACACCATGTTCCGAAATTAAAGTTATTTTAAACTTTTTTTGTTTAGAAGTCGGTTGTTTTTTTTTCTCTAAAAAGTTTTTTCAGGTTTTGCATTTATTCTATTACACTTTATAAATTTCGATTGTGAGTTGAATAAGGAGCTGTATTATCAAATCTTTAGTCGACATTCTTCAAAAACCGCTCAACAATTTATTACATTTCTAGAATACAAACTAATACTGGTATTTATTTCAGGACCCCAAAAGCAGAGCACAAATCCTTGACACTCGACTCAAGGCGAGAATGCTAAACATTGCAACAGTTAATGTTAGGGGTCTAGCGACCTTTCCGCTTGGCAAACTATGCCAAAGGGCTGACGGAGGATATTGATATGCCCTCAGAACAAACGTACACAAACATTATTCAATGTGTTACGCCCACGTTTACATATATTAACTGAAAAGCCTACCAAGGGAACTCGACTGGAAGTCACATTGACATTTCTATTAAGAACTTAACTTCTGTCAGAAGCTTAGCCCTCGTTGAAAAATAAGCTAAGAGGTAGCTTAGCATAATTTTTACTTTGCTTTTTATGCTCCCGGAATAAAAGTATCCTATATCCTTTATTTCTGAAACGGCTCTTGTGTTAATTTTATATATCCCTGGACATGGTCTACCAGATTGCCAAGATTCATCTAAATCTGTACGGCCGTTCTGACGTGGAGAGGTAACAAACATACAGGAAGACAGAATTACTTTCGTTTTATTACGAATTTGAATGTTTGTAGTTTGCTTCGTTGTTATCTAAACAGTAGCAAAGATGGGTAGTTTATTATTGTATCCATATTTATGGAAACCACGATCGTCAAATCGGAGAACGGTATATTAATCTGCTTAGCAACGAAAACAAGTAAAAGTAGATGGTGTTTACAGCTACCTACATCAAATGACGTTAAAACCATTATTGGAATGAAAAGATTTTAATTACGGGTTATAATTATTTATCTAACCCGAAATTAAAACCTTTGTACTAGGAATATTAATTAATTAATATTCCTAGTACTCTGATAATGTATTTACTCTGCAGCAGCTTTATTACTTTAACCTTTATTCCTGGTATTGTTTCCTACAATCCATACTAAACGGATTTTGATGATAAACTTATTCAATTGGAAATATCCATGATAAGCTCTGTATCTAAACTGAAATTCAATTTCGACTTAGTTACAAAAGGTTAAAATTACCATTAAAAGCATTATCAGAATTGTTTGAGTGTCCATATACACTTGCGTGCAAAGAAATCGGTCCACACCGAATCTTATCTTAATCCTACAGAAAATCTGTTGAGTTCAATCAATCGTTAGGTTTTTTCTTAATGCCCGTTTTTTTTATTCTGCACAAGAAATTAAAACTAAACCAATAATTATTTAAACTTCACTCTAATTTTGTTTTAAAATCCGTAAAATCAATAAAAACGAATTTAATGTTACTTTTACGCCATCCTTCCCGCGGGTATGCTGGTAGGCTGCGGAAAACCTCAAGCAGCGTGAATATGATAACTTTATTGGTAACTATATTTTCGACCCGTTCGGGGTTGAAACCCTCAGACCGTAGGGCCCTTGTGCTCACAGTATTAAAGAAAAAGAAATACCAAACGGCTGGTTGACACTTTCCGTGACCTAAGAGCTGGCTTTTACTTTAGCTAGAGGCTAAGCATTGCCATTCAACGAGGCCATTCCGCCAGTCTCTTGGGCACATTACTAGCTGACAGCGCTGAGGACGAATTTTTTGATGCTATATTTTAGTTTGATGCAAGCTTAGTTTATTTGTTAATATCAATTGTTTATTCTCTACGATTTAATCTATTTAAAATAATTATTGTAAAAAATGTAACACAAAACCATATTTTTTTCATATGGTATTAAACACTAGAACCACCACATAAGTACTACTAACATTATCGTTAAGGATTAATGTTTAAGTTTTAGGTAATGAGTAAATGTGTGCATTTCACTTCAGTGATAATAAAACCTTTTTCTTTCTTTCTTAAACCAACCTCACGGGCTGCGTCCATTTTTTTGCACGCAAGTGTATATGTAGTTTCTATGTTAATTCAAATGCTGCAAAACAAACGCTATCGTGGCTCACACATCTCATTTCAATGGACAATTACAATTTGCGAGGGATGACCGGCCGCGATAGATTTAATACCCGATTTTAATCCATTTGGAACACATTAATGTAGAAACAATTAGTTTTATCTATCTTTTTCTTTGTACCTGAAAAAACACATAGTATTTAGAAGTAAAAATATATACATTAGGATTGTGGACAGGTGGGTGTGAGAGTTGTCAATTTACTTGACACTGTTAACAGTTTTAGTTTAACTTTAGGCAAAAATAGATTTTCAGACACTATTTTCGCTCCGCCCAGAGCGGAAGAAGTATAAATGAATAATTTTTATCAAAATAAATACTATTTATTTATGATTCACTTATTTATTTATAACCTACTTACATAAAAGTAGGTTGTAAATAACACTTTAACATGTCAATCTTTTTACACTGATTGGTTACATTTAATTATCCCATCCATAAAAAAGAAAAAAGGTCATTTTATTTGTGTGACACGTTACATCAAAATCTGTAAAGCAGTAAAGAAGTATTGTGTTACAGACACGAGTATGTGTGTTACATTTTTGCATTTAAGATATTTTAATGATTTTTTCTTCAACAATCAAACTCTAGTTTCTATCTTATCAATAGTAGGGGCAAATGTAAACCTGCGAAAACTAAACATTCGATACATATTATTAAGATTCACTGATTGGATCGGCTGGAGCTCCTCTACTGAAATTTGCCCTCTCACAGTCTCTTTACATAAAATTTGCATTATCGATTCTCCGTATACATTTTGTAGGTAACTTTGGTAGAGATTATACGGGGTCTACTTAGTTCTCTACAGCTCAATAAATGTTCCCTCGTCATTGGAATATTTTCGTTGGAAGGTGTGCCTCAAAGTTTATGCCTCTGGTTTACGATGTAATTTCTTTTTTGTTTTTGTATATCGGCGATTACTTTTCTCTTGGAGGAAGTTATTTTTGGTGATTGAAGAAGGAAGTGTTTCTTTTTTAATTAATTAACGGCCGAAACCAATAACCGATCTATCACATCCTGGAGATAGAAAAACTAAAAACGTTTTTCTATCTCCAGTATGTGATAGATCGGTTATTGGGTTCGGCCGTAAGACAAATAAGTACTGACATATTGAGATTTTATTGTTTAGGGCTTTGACTAAAACAATTCATTTATTTTCCAATTATTATATATATTTATTTATTTTAATGACGACACGGTTGGTGCTGTGGTTGAGCGATTGGCTGCTGCGTTACGTGTCGTGGGTTCGATTAACCAACAATCAAATATTTGTATGACCAACAGATAGTTGTTCCGGGTCTAGCTGTTTGTGTATGTGAGATTGATGTTTGTAAACGCACCCACGACACAGGAGAAATTCGGGTCTACCCTTTATAGCAGAACTTTTAATGTCATAATATTATTTTGCATAACAACGGATGGCATAATCTTCACTTCGCAGAAAATTGTTTGGTATACCCTCATTTATCATACATTAAAAAGTCATAATTTTATAAATCAGAATCATCTTTACGCATAAATTTCATATCCATAATAATTAAAAAGTAGAACCATCGTATCGCAGAAAGTTCACAGTCAGAATCGTCTTTTGGCATACATTTCATATCGGTACTCATTAAAAGGCAGAATTGTCATATTTCAGAAAGTTATTAGTTAGAATCATCTTTTGGCATACATTTGACATCCATAAATTGAAAGACATCTGTTGTATTACAGAAAATTTATAGTTACAATAATTTTGCATTTTTTACCAGAATAATAAAATTTGAGCAGTGTAAAATACTGCATGCAGCATGCAAGCAAGCATGCAGCATGCAAGCAAGCATGCAGCATGCAAGCAAGCAAGCAAGCATGCAGCATGCAAGCAAGCATGCAGCATGCAAGCAAGCAACATGCAGCATGCATGGATTCTGTCACGGCTACGGCGCTGCGGGGCTCCGGCGGTCCCACGCGAGTTTATCGTAGCAGATGGGTTTAACGCTCACCACCGCAGCTTCGGCTTGCTGCCCGGCTTCGCCGGCCAGCCTCAGCCGCGGCGGCGAGTGTTACAACCACCTGCTCCTCAACTCGCGGGTCGCCTCGCCCCTCCGCGCCTTCGCGGTTTTAAATTACACTCTAGGGGTAGGGCAGACAAGACTGCGTGGAGTCGGTTTTGCAGCGATTCGTTTCTGTCAGTAAATTTGTAGTAAAAAGCGTTTACTGTTAAGACAATGTTTAAATTTTAATATACCTAAGATAAGATAAATGCTTTTTTATGGAAATGGTTAAATAGATTCATCCCAGATAAAATTCTGCCATCTTCATAGTATGCCAAGTGAAATTATACAAAATGATCGTTGTTCCAAGTAAACATTGTGCTAAACGAAATTATGCGAAATTTTAACTATGCTAAAGGTAATTATGCCAAATAAAATTCTGCCATCTTAATAGTATGCCATTGTAAATTCGGACATATAAACATTCGGCCAAACAATAGTTATACTAAACATTTTTTATGCCTTACAAATATTCGTTTAAAAAAGATTATGCCAAGTGTGTTATGCCAAGTAAAATTCGGAGCAACAAGATTCTGCCAGATAGAGGGAACCCGAGAAATTCCTAGTGTGCGGCAACGTTTAAAAAAAATTGAAAACCTGTTCTATTTTTGCATTAAACCTTTAAAAAACCAACGAACTTTTTCAAGCCAGTAACCACGAAAGTTCTAGGTATTCCTGACGGAAAGTACTCTAACGAATAGTATACCTACTAAAAGTGTAGTAAAAGAGAAGTTGACTAAAAAAATTTAAGTAGACCATCAGATAGAGTTCCAAAAACATAGGAGACGGGTTTTTTTTTTCTTTTTACACGTAATTAAAAATGAAGGCGATACAGTGCGTTAAAAACTCAAGTGACGTCACTACGTGCTACAATTTATACCACGAAGTGACGTCAGAAGCCACCACTGCCGATCTTTGATGCTTTTTATCTTCGTCAATTTTTGTTGATTTGATAAAGTAACAAATACATGTCCAATAATTTTCGATAATCTAACTAACGGACTAAATATAATCATTTTTTTTTACTCAGGAAACATCCTCATTATTGAATTTACAATAATATTTTAATTATTCTACGAAGTTGCCAAGTAGGTACCTACTTAATAAAAAACAAGTTCACATATTCATACCTTACGAGTATCAATTTTCCCTGATATTTCGATAAACTGCTGAAAACATTACTGTAAAAAAACCGACACAAATCATTCCAAAATTTTTAGCTAAAATTATTGTTAGTACTGAGACTAACAATAATTTTAGCTTTCCTGACGCTAAAACCCACAACTAATTACCAAAGCGCCACCATTCAATTCTAAACTTCCGAAGTTCCAAATTACTTTCCCACTTATCGTGGCATGACCGTTGACTACCGTTATTCACCATAATCCTTGGCTAAAGGTTGTTCAGCACAGAACAAAGCTGCCGAGAGAGTTAAGGGCATTGCTAGACATGCTACTTCAAATACGAGCGACTTTGCGACTTCTCAAATGATACATTGCGTTTTGACGTCTCTCTGCTTTAAGGTAAGATGATGCTTCACAGCATTGCTTTATTACTGCATCCAGTGGCCATATTACGAAGTGCCAATGCTATCATGATTCGTGTGAGGGAAAGAGATAGTGCTATTTGTCTTGTGTAACTCCGTCTCTCTCTGACACAGAAAATATGATGGATTTAAGACGTCATAATAGGTCGCCTGGCTTGGTTACTTCTACTAAGGTTGAATTTGTTCCAAAGAATCTTACTTTATGACACTTTTTTGTTGAAAAATTATTGGGTTGTTAACTGGACCTATTTGGCGCAGCCGCGGGTCACACAATGTTATTGTTTTAATTTTAAGTTTCCTTTCAGTCAATCAGTCTTTTAATATTCCCACTGCTGGGACACGGACCCCCTTTTTGGGAGAGGGAATGGGCCGTAATCCACCACGCGGGCCCTGCAGTGCGGGTTGGTAAATGTCACAATGTCTTCGAATTTTTTTGGTTCTAGGACATGCCGATTCCCTCACGATGTTTTCCTTCACCGTTTTGAGAGCAGTGGTGTTGAAATTAATTTACACAAAGTAATGCAGCTGGCTGGGTTTGAACCCGCGATCTACAATTCGTAAAACGGGGCCGTTATCACTCGGCCACCACTGCTCACACACCAACAAACTTATTCTTCCGAAAACTGGCAACCGTTGATAAAGCAGCGTGTCTGCTGAGGCCTTTAGGTATCATAAATTTAGTGTTAATCCCACTCTCTGCCGTTTAGGTCATAAAGATTACGGCTACCAACATGAAATACAGCTGCTTGCTTAGTTTTTATAATGTTGGTGCAATAATGTACTTGGCATTGCAGACTTGTGACCGTTTATTTTAAAATGGTTGGCTGTTAACGGTTTTTCATCGTTAAAGTTTAGTGTCTGTTAATGGTAACAGCGATTAGGGAGTTTACGATGTATTGGTATTTAAAATTAACATGTTGTATGGTTGGAATAAGATGTTCGATGTGGTCATATATACATATAAATAAAATTGGAGCATCTGTTTGAAATATTGAAATACAATTTTTACTACATGCATATATGAATATATACGGTACATACACCAAAATTCCGGTTAATCTCTGAAATGGCTGGACCGATTTGACGGGACTTTTATTGGCAGGTAGCTGATGTAATAAGGAGTAACTTAGGCTACTTTTATTTTAGAAAAATTCTTTTGTTTTAGAAAAATAATGTAATGTTGCAATGTCCATGTACTGTCCAGTACCGCGCGCAGCTCACGCGCATGCCGTGCCGTCACGTCGGGCGCCTCCCGCCACTTCTCCCACCAATGAATAAATATCACAAAGAATCGGGGGATTAATAACTATTCCACGCGGACGAAGTCGCGGGCAGAAGCTAGTTTTACATATTATTTAATTTTTATTTTTATTTTGAGCGGGGTAGTACTCATTGTTTTTTTTTTCTTTCCACTATCCATATCGTTCCAACACCTCTCAAATCATTTTGAATAACTTTACATTAGAACGGAAAAACCGATTAATTTAGTGTAACCTAGGTATGTACCTACTGGGGCGCTGCTGTGACAACTATGCCTAGGTACCAAACCTATCGCAAAGTATAGTTTATGTCAGTTCGATCAGTGACAAAGAGTTCCATTTCCACCATAGTCAAAATTTGTAAAATATCTGGCAACCAACAATCCACCTACCAACCTAACCATAAACTTGATATATTGCTTACTTCTATCAAACAGTTAGAAAATCGATCGAATTTAGTCGGCGAAGTCTTTTGGGATATTAATATTCACCTAATAAAGGTTCAGACATCACTATCGTCATATCAGCCGGAATACGTCCACTGCTGGGCATAGGCCTCCCCCAAGTGTCGCCAAGTGCTGTCTCGCATCCATCGGCTGCCCGCGACCCTCACCAGGCCAGTTCACCTTTTTAGAAGACCTTCCAACGCTACGTCTTCCGGTTACCAGACATAACTGAAAAGTTTTTTTTTGTTTTTTTTTTAACGACTGCCCCACACTATGAATTTCTCCTGTATCATGGGTGCGTTTAGAAACATATGAACTCACACACACAAACTGCCAAACCCGGAACAGCTATCTGTAGGCCATACTAATATTTGTATGGCCTATAGATAGTGGAGCAGCCAATCGCTCAACTACTCAAAGTCAAAGTCAAAGTATTTATTAGTGTGTTTTTTGGTGATAAAATAGGTCTTATAATTAGGATATGGTAACTCAAAAAACTACCCATTAGGGCATACACTATTAGCAATTTAAGAATATAAAATCAATATTACATACAAATTAACAAAAGTAATAAATTTACTTTTATTTATTCTGATTCATGTGGTCTGTTTGTACTGGCTTAATTACAAGAAATATAACATTTTACAAATATGAATTTAAAAAAAAAATCATGTTAATAATTTGCATGAAACAGTCAGCCATCGAGTAATTTCTCCATCATTTATGTAGACAGCAAAAAAAGTAATACTAAAGGGTTACTAATAAAAAAAAATACATGTGGCACTCGGGGACTGCCGCGATAAAACTATTGCATAGCATTTTTTATCAATTTATGCAATTATATATTTAGTACTCTGCGTCATTGTGATATGATCTCGATTCGTTCACCTGGGTTACTGTACTAATGTAAATCACATACGTTTCACTTAACTTTGTCCCACCGATTGTTTCCGAACGCAGACGTTCGGGTCGGCTGGGTGACGGCGACATAATAGCTCAGTAACCAAGCGACCATTTTAAAAAGGCGGGGCCTAATCGAATGACGTAGCGGTGTTAGGTTATTTTCGTTACGGAATTTCTGGATCGGTTGCCACGCTCAAGGCCCGCGATAGAAGCTATGCAATAGCTTAAAAATAATTTACACTGTTCTAGTTATTAGTAGCTCTGGCTAAATCCATGGTCTAAAGAGATTGTTTTTATTTCCCAAGTCCCACTCCTGAGCAAAGGCCTCTCTCAACTGCTTCAAGATATTTTTGTCCCGAGCAACCTCAAACCAAACCTTGCAGTTGATGTCTAGGTCTGCGGAACGCGAGCTATGGGTAGCTCACCGTCCGATAACAACCAGGCCCGGGTCGCCGGCACGTCGTGTTCCATGTTTGCCTCAAAGAGATGTCAGCAAAAAAGACGGGATAACATATGGTCAGTACCTGCTAAGCTTGCGGAATTTGTTCGAAAGACTCACCACAGCCCTGGAACGCAAAGGACATTAGGAGGAGCACGGATAAGAGTTTGTTCCTTCCGCTCCGCCCGGAGCGGAAAAAGTCAGCAGATGACTTTCCATACACAAAAAAAAGGAGATAAGTCCCGAAAATTATATTCTGTCAGTATCAGTGCCTCATTGACCTAGTGGTTATAACTAATCCAGTGTGATGCGATTATAAATTTGCAAGGCCGGGTGAGTTTAGGTATAATTACATATAAATTTAGCTGTGTGGGGCTATCTTTTTTACACTGTCTATCTGTTTATGTCTTGGTTAGATGAGGAATCCAAATTAGTAGGCTCGCTGAGACTATTTTCAAAAGTACAAGTCAAAAAGTAGGTGAAAAATAAAACTACGAAAAAGTGATCTTAATAAAATATTTGAGGTTTCTTAGCCAATTACAATGCAACTTCAAGTGATAATCTTGTATCTTTTCAGTTACAAAAACTAATTTTTAACCGAAATGAGTTTTTGTGAGAACGCCTAACAAATTTCTTCGGGCAAAAAGGTCGCTGTCGAAATGTAGAAATGCCATGACACATTCTGAGCCCTAACTGTTGCAACCATTTATCTCAAACTAAGTATGCTGTATAAACATGGCTCAGGTATTATTCCAACCTTCTATATGCAGGAATTAAAGAAAATTAATATAAATGGTATGACGGGTGTCTTAACATGAACCGAACACCCCCACTAACGAAGCAAGTATATAAGCAACTTGTAAAAAAGTAGAAGCTGTTTTAGTGCACAGTAAAGAATTAAAAATGAATCAGATTAAAATAAAAAAAGCAGTGGTAGCCGAGTGGTAACGGCCCCGACTTACGAATTGTAAGCCGCGGTATCAAACCCAGCCAGGCGCATTACTTTGAGTATTTAATTTCATCACCGCTGCTCTCATAACGGTGAAGGAAAACATCGTGAGGAAAGAGAAGAGGCATGTACTAAAACCAAAAATTTGAAGACATGTGACATTCACCAACCCGCACTGGGCCCGCGTGGTGGATTACGGCCCATTCCCTCTTCTAGAGAGGAGGCCTGTGTCCCAGCAGTGGGAACATTAAAAGGCTGATTATGCAGATGAAAATGACATTGTTTTATAGGCAACTACTCAAAGTAATGTTATCGGAACTAGCTCTCAAATACAGAAACATATCATTTTCACTACTATTAATACTTTGTTACCCAACTCACTAACGTACCAAGTAAATAAACAACTTGTTAAAAAGTAGAAATCCAATCAATGAATCAGATGAAAAGAACATTGTTTTATTGACTCATACACACAGTAATGCTATCGAAACTAGCTTTCAAACACAGAAACATATCAGTTTCACACCGTATAGAAGCAAATAATATAATAACGAAACAAGTGGAAGACTCGCAAGACACAAATAACTTGAGAAAGAATAACACGTGAGCACAACTAAAT
Organism: Hecatera dysodea; assembly: GCA_905332915.2. Classification (NCBI taxonomy): domain Eukaryota; kingdom Metazoa; phylum Arthropoda; class Insecta; order Lepidoptera; family Noctuidae; genus Hecatera; species Hecatera dysodea. The sequence continues at coordinate 2,621,300 of HG995298.1, read as the reverse complement.
TCTCAACAGCTGCTGACCTCTGGGCTTTGGTCAATGATGTATGTGGACTGGAAGAGTTGGCTGTGGAACTTGTTGGGATGATACAAAGTGATTGCAAAGATAGGATTTCTGGGTCAATTAAAATACAAAAAGATGTTATCGAAGTTGATTTTAGAGATAATTTAATTGATCTTGAAAAGGCAACTGCTGTTTAAGGCGATAAATAAATAGTGTTTGCACAAGTACACTATTTGGTATAGAAGTAATGCTATTGTGGCTAAAGTAGAATTCGAATCATGTTACACGTTAAATCGAAGAATTAATTCAATACGAAAATAATTATAATTAACTTATTATACATATATTCACATTCAGAATAATTACATGAGAACAATTATTTATAAATATAAAGCTTGTAACAAGATCAATATTAAAAATCAAAGACGTATCCAAGACGTCTGCAGATGGCAACAAACTCCCCAGCAACACATCTGTCTATTGCGTTTCATCATCTACGCTTACACATAATTGAAATCAACCACCAAAACGAAATATCAATAATCATTTCCAAAATAAAGGCCAATAAACAAAACAAACAACAGGCACATATCTCTTCCAGTTTCCAGAAAATCTTTGACGAGAAGGTATTGAAACGCTATAAATTAGCTGCCTTATCTTGCCGGCCATTCGCAGCACATGCTCTTGGATTACTCTCTTGTAAGGGGAATCTTTTATTTCCTGGCAGTGCTCTCAAACTCGAAACGAGGTTAGCGATGCCGATAGAATTTGCGAAGCTGTAATTGTGTTACGCGATAAAGAATTGTTTGACGTAACTATGAGGCTTTCATGGAAGTTTTCCGGAGTTTGTAAGAGCTATGACGTCAGAGAACCGAGGTTATGTTTCATTTGAATTGAAGTTTCTTGTTTAGTCAATGGTTTATGGACAGAAATGGTGTTTTGTACTTCTGTGGCATTAAAAGGGAAATCGGAATCATACATAATATCGCTCACGGTTGGAGTGTATGGCGCGAGGACGATTTTTTTTTGGTTTTTTTTTTTTGATATTTTTTTACACAGTGGTTTTTAATTAGAGCAAATATTTTGCGGATGAGTAGTCACCTAAGCCCAATAATTTCTTTCCGGAAAAGATTTCATCCGAGCTACCATTTTGGAAAAAAAAGGGCGCTCCTAACTCTAAAACGGTGCGTCGTATGGCAATGCTTCTCAGAACCTAAATGATTTATTTCAACGTTAACCCGAAAGTGCAATAAAAATCAAATCAAACTTCCGAAAAAAGAAAAGAAATATGACCGTCCCAATTTTTTTTTTCTTTGCTGCTCATAGTGCCCCTAAGCGTATACTACTCCAACTCCTAAAACTCCGCCCCTAAGATGGCACACTGACCTAGCTCACTTATGATTATGTCCCATGTAGTAGAGAACGAAAACAACATTAAAATTATTAAATATGTAACTTGTACTTAGATATTATGACGAAAAATTCATAAATATTATTTAACCATAAACCTCAAAATGATTTTTTATTTTTATTTATTTAATTGAAAATTACAAGCATCGGTTTTGAACTGGCTCGGACGATAAGACTTACATAGGATAGTCGATCACATTTTAAAAAATGAGCATAATCTTCAACCATTCCATTTCCGTCAACAAAACTATTTTATAGCAGAATAAGCATAATCAGCCTTTTAATGTTCCCACTGCTGGGACAGAGGCCTCCTCTCTAGGAGAGTGAATGGACCGTAATCCACCACGCGGGCCCAGTGCGGGTTGGTGAATGTCACAATTTCTTCGAATTTTTGGTTCTAGGACATGCCGGTTTCCTCACGATGTTTTCCTTCACCGTTTTATAATAATAATAATAAACATTTATTTCAAACTAAGGTCCATATTTTTATTAATAACATTTTTTTGTGTTAATTAGTTTTGAGAGCAGTGGTAATGAAATTAACTAAACAAAGTAATGCGCCTGGCTGGGAACCCGCGACCTACATTTCGTAAGTCGGGGCCGTTACCACTCGGCCACTACTGCTCCGTGGTGCCACCACGTTCCATTTTATAATATTTTCTAAATATTAAAATTTGATTTGTCATCTTCATTAACGTCAAATCGCTCGAGCGTCAGCTTAGGAACCCATTTTGTTTTGCCGCGTTTCCTGTTTTTGCTGTGCACCATTTCGCAAAGTTCGACGCCTTATCTTCCAGACTAAGTTTTCCTTAATTAGTTTATTTATAGATTCCGATATCTTGTGGAGTTTCCAAGATTTAGGTCGCACGGTAAAAAGCGGGATTTTTTAATGTGATCGTCTTTTTTAGTTCTAGAAGGGTATGTTATGTTGTTTAAAGACATCAGGTGATAGCTAGTGACAGAAAACAGAACTGTGTGAAAATAGATAATAATTCACTAGTTCTATATTTGAATTCCCTCAATTTATTAAAACAACACGAAGAAATTTTGTAAAAGACAACATTAAAGTTTTAAAACAAATGAAAAAAAACTACTAATTTCAAATTAAATTTCTTCGAGCAGACCTGCGAAAGGAGAAACGAAAAACTAAAGTAACAATTCTTAATATAATAATATACTTATAATATATATATATATATATATATATATATATATATATATATCACTTCCACTCCACTTGTATCGTATTTTTTAACATAATTCCACTAAAAAATAAGTCTGAAGTCTTCAGTAGCTGCCAATGTCCTCGACCTTACTATCGATGTCCAATATTGGACTCCATTGTAGTGGTTAATAGAAGTCTCAAGTACTTTTACTAAGAACTACGTTGTCAGTATAGATGGATAAAAATAAAATACTAAATTTATATTGTAATACAGTTATTAGCATATCTGATTTAAAAAAGTTTTATATCAGAATTTATATAAATCTTCTGCCCTTGACTTCGTCCGCGTGGAATAGTTACTAACCCCCCGATTTTGAAACATTCATCATTAGTACTCCGCTCCTACTAGTCTTAGCGTAATAATATATAGCCTTTCTCGACAAATGGATTATCTAACACTTCTTCTCCTTCCTGAGATTAGCGCGTTCAAGCAAACAAGCAAACTCTTCAGCTTTATAGATAAGAGAAGTGGTTATGGGTTAGAGGGTCAGAAACATATTTACTACTGAATTAAACTTATATACATAAATGTATGTATGAACATAAACTTAGGCCCTTTCCCACGGGTGGCAGGCAGAAAGCCACATATTACGATTCTTTTTTTTCTCTGCTTGGGAAATCTTCAAATGACTTCTCGCTCTGGGCGAAGTGGAAGGGAGTGTCAGACTCTTACTGACTAAAACCCACCCGTGAACCTTCTTGTGCCCTTTGCGTTCCAGGGCCGCGGTGACTCTTTGAGACATGCATGGAACACGACGTGCCATCAACCCGGGCTTACTTGCTATCGAACGGCGAGCAACCCATAGCTCACCATTCGCAGAACCACAACATATAACGATCCTTACATACAACTTTTATTTCATTTTTACGTTCATGAATAAACAGTAATAGGTGCCTAACTTTTGATTGTTTTGTCTGTACCAAATAAGCTCCGAAACTACCGGATCGATTTTAGCAATTTTTTCATCCCCATATTCCCACGGGAACGGGAACTATGCGGGTGAAACCGCGAAGCACTATTAAACTATAAAATACAGCATTATATAATACACATATTGAACAAACGCAGTCAATCAAGTCCCGCCAATAAAATCGATATTTTCGAAGGCCGAAAAGCTAAATATTGAAATTTTCGGATCGGCAAGGTGTTGGCGATGCAAATTGTGTTTACATTGGAAATGTTGTCAAGTCAGTCAACATTCCAAGGTAGACGGCCCGAATGGTTGGATAATGTTTAACATTTGGACAAGCGTTACGAGATAAATGGAAAATTTTCAGTTATTTTTAACCGACTTCAAAAAAGGAGGTTATCAGTTCGACCCGTATGTATATAATATTTCTAGAACTGCCCAGTTTTCGTATATGTTAGTCGATATCGGCGTCTGAACAAATGTGCCAAGTTTTAAAAGTGTATGTATGTTTTTATGTTTGTGTTCGCATATCTCCGGAACTACAAGTCCGATTTAAGTAATTCTTTTTTTGCTGTACTAGATATTGTTCAACTTAGGGAATACTGCATATTTATTATATTAATTGTAATTATTTTTTATTTTCACTTTTTAGTGGTTCACTCGCAGCTAAACATATCCATCACAGCGTACGTGGTATAAATTGGTGTAAACAACATGCGATTTCAGCTATCCTGACAGATTTGCTATCATTTTAGATTGTTAATGTGTGTGAGCTTTGTTCCCTTTGTTGTCGGTATATTGAATCGAATAAATGAGAAACCTACCGTTTTTATAAAGGACTTGTAACACCCCATGGCGTATCCCTTAGGAGTTTGTTTATTATATTGTTTATTATATCTATGCTTAGGACCGTGCGAGATAGACAGCCTTTGGTACTCTGTTATAATGTCAAATCAAATCTATTGTAGCTTTATGAGAATGAGAGAATTTTCTTAGTTTGATCTTTAATAAGGTAGTAGACTAAAAAATCTAATTAGTCCATCGGATAGATTTCCCAAAAATTTGAACACGTATTTTTTATTTTGTCACGTAATTAAAAAAATGAAGACGATACAGTGCGTTGACAACTCGTGTGACGTCACTACGTGCTACAATTTTTACCACGACGTCACGTCACAACCCCCCACTCCTGATCTTTGATGCTTTTTATCTTCGTCAATTTTTATAGATTTTATAAAGGAAAAAATACGTGTCCAATATTTTTCTATAATCTAAATGACGGACTAAACATAATCATATATGTTTTACTCGTCTCCTTTAGCTCCACCGCTAGTGCGATAACTGACGCTCACTTTAGTGATTTATGAACATTAAACAACTGTTTGAAATAAAATACATTCGGTATAAATTTCCGAGAAAAATTGCAACGCTGCCTCCCGGACTTTAATCAAATCGATATAGCTCGAAAAGCTCTTTATAACGCAATCACATTCCAATTTCAAGATAACATTAATTACTTTAATTATAAAATGTTCGTAAAACAACATTGAGCAAACATAATAACAGAATTTGTCAGAAGAATATTTCAATTACTTGTGAAAACACAAACGGCTTAAAACTTAAAGTGTAATAAGTTTTTAAAAGTAATCACAGAATTATCTGGATACTGTCACTCATTATATTATTATGGAGTATGGAGTTGTGTATAGTTGAGTCGCTTATATCTTCGTCAGTTGAGTCCTTTTTTTTTCAAATAGGTTTATCAAATTTAGGATACGTAATAACGTTTGAAGCCACGGTAATAACAAGACCACTGCATGACATCAAAAAAAACTTTTTACAAAAAATAAAACCGACTTCTAAACAAAAAAAAACCAAAAAGTACAAAATAACTTTAATTTCGGAACTCGGTGTTTTTGGTTTCTTCATGTTTTTGAACACACCGACTTCCGAAATTAAAGTTATTTTGTACTTTTTGGTTTTTTTTTGTTTAGAAGTCGGTTTTATTTTTTGTAAAAAGTTTTTTTATTTTTCCCTTTTTAGTGGTTCATTCCCAGCTAAACATACCCATCACAGCGTACGTGGTATAAATTAGTGTAAACAATAAACAAACATGCGATTTCAGCTTCCTCGACAGATTTGCTATCATTTATTGAAATTAACAAAAAACCGCTTGTTCGATTTCGATAAAATTTTCATGGGACTATTTGGGAAGTTTACCCTTTCCAACAAAAAAAGAATTTTTCAAATCGGTTGACAAGCGACGGAGTTATGCGCGAACAAACAATAAAACAAAAAAAAAAAAAAAAAAAAAAACACATACAAACATCCGAATTGAGAACCTCCTCCTTTTTTAGAAGACGGTTAAAAAAAAAAAAAACATACAAACATCCGAATTGAGAACCTCCTCCTTTTTTACAAGTCGGTTAAAAAGACAATATTGTAATATTTTTATTTTTAGCAACTGAGTGTCAGTCTGTGTCATTGATCAATCTGTGTCTATGACAATTCTAAGTCAATTAGCAGTTTATCATGAATAAACAAGAGCAGATTCTAAGTTGACGAACTTCTTTTTAACCTGCGACGAAAAAAGAGTTGTGTTGTTGGAGGGCCGCGCTGCTTAGTTAGGTAATAGACTATTTGTAATTAAATTGTTAGGTTTGGAGCGGTCCCCCAACGCGACGTATTTTTTGAGAATTATTAATACATACTTTGGTAGTTTAAGATTGAGTTTTTTTTTTTACTTTTTAAAGGGTACTTAGGTTTTTGTGTCGGGGGTTTTTAAATTTTTACTTGCACTGTATACAATATGTATGTATATAGTTATTAAAAAACCACGTCATACTGATGGAATAATGAATAAATCATTTCGAATATATCGAAGTAAACAAATATTTAATATACGACGCATTTTAATAAGTTATTATTCATCAATAAGTTATCAAAGTATATTTACCAAGTTATCTACGAGAAGAAAATAAACATAATACCCACGTATAATGTATGAAAACATTATTGAATCTTGTTACTTGTTTGTACATTCTTGTAGAAATATTTACTTAACGAGTATCTCTGTTGACTGGTCTTATTAAAAAAGTATTTGTCAATCTATGTAAATATGATGTTGAATTCACGATTGATGAATTCATAAAGATGATTCACTGGAATCGATACATAAATTTCTTGTACGAGTATATATTGAAAAATTGTCAAAACAACTTCTAAAATCACGTTCATGAATAAAATCTCTTTATTATGTACACCATATAAGTTACAGAAAAAATAGATGAAGAAAACATTACATACGATACAATGGGCGGCCTTATCGCTAAAAGCGATCTTTTCAAGACAACCTTTGGATGGATTTTAAACAGAGAAGGATATACAGTACTGAAGGTAGTCTTAGGTGTACGATTTATCTGTACAACAGATACTTAATAAATAAATATATCAAACAAAAATAAACATTATAAAACAAAAAGCATAGAAACCTAGTAGAAACTATTAAAGAGAGAGGTAGCGATTTATTCAGTTCAATCATAGGCTTGAACATCTGACTTGATGGTGTTACATTTTTGTAAAGGCCTTCTAAAGCCTTCTAAAAATTGACACCTCACTAGACTGCCACAAAAACATGCGACTTCACTTGCAAACGGTCGCCATCTTCCAAACTTTATTTATTTTTCACCTCCGCCCTTAAAATGATCACGGAGCGTGGCAAGGAAACACGTATAAAAATCGACATACTAACATAGCTACATATTCTCGAAATACTTATAACCCTATTTTTGGAGTAGTTAGGTTCAACGAATATAAAAATTCAGAAACAATAACAAAGACTTTTCAATTTATTTTACTTTAAATCTAACTATATATACACTTAACCTAAAAATAAACTAAAACCCTCCTGACTACAAAATGGCATAAAAAAACTCGTCCACATCGCTATCGACTGGGAGTGAACCCAATAGACTGGCGGCATTGCCACGTTGTATAGCCATACTTATCCTCTGTCCGAAGTAAAACCGAGCCCTTGGGTACCGCGAAGTGCCAACCAAACGTTTAGCAAGTCCAAGTGTTTCAACCTCAAACGGCTCAAATATATAATTGTCGACTAGGTTATTATATTTCCGCCGTTTGACGTTCTCAGCAGCTGCAGCGGTAGCACCAGCACAACACGACGAGTTAGGAAGATGGGATGGCGCAAGAGTATCAAAACAAGTAGCGTCCCACACTAAAGGCCTACCCATCTTCCATGGAAATAAAGACATATCGTCCGGTCGCTTGCCATCAACAAAGATAGATATAAAAAAAAATACTGGTCACTATACATCTTAAAAATATATTTTAGCGTTCAAACACAGACCACAATTTCCAGGCGAAATCAACTCGATATTCCCCAGTCAACCAAAACCCGCGAAGCCACAAGAATATCAAAAGAATCTCAAAGGAGAAGAACTATCACAAAAACCATACAAATTATTTGAAATTGTGTTATAAAAATGTATGAGATTTATAACTTTATTGTCATACGGTATTGGTGACGAGTCTCCAGGGTATTTGAGCCTTCAAACATGCCCGGAATAGGAATCATGAGATTTTCGTATTAAAAATAGACTGGAGACGATCAGACTGATTATTCTGGCGTGATCGTTTGGAGATAGCCTTATTTGTGGAGCTTCGTTCGTAATGCCTTTGTTTTGAGCGCCGGCTTTGGCTGGAAATCACGCGTGTAAAGTCTTTTATTTGTTTGAAAAGTGACGGATGAGTATTCTATTGTTTATGTTTGTTAATATTTTACTTTAGAAAATGAAAACTTTGATTGATGTGTTTTTTAGTATCAGTAAGACTTAATAAAACATTTCAGTCAAGATTAAACAGCACTAGATTTATCCTGTGTCTTGACTCTCGTGCGACAAACCTCATTTTTCGAAAGTGTAGCTTTGAAAAATATCTGCAAAACATTTCTTATAATAATTTTGTTCTAAACACTATGTAATTTATCGTGTTTGTAAATAAATGAGACAGTGTGTTGAAAATCGTCGTTTATTTTAAGAGGACATTTGCTATTGCAGTCTCTGGATCGCATAATGGCCAAGCCTTCATCTCAGGCATCTATTCCCCCTTGCTAGTGATTCCCAGCAAGGTAAGTCTAACTTTAAGTTACAGTTAACAGTAAGTGTAACTTCAGTCATTTCAAAGTTACACTTTCGTCAAAATATGTTGTTGCATTTCAAGCTGAACATCATGAATAAAAAACAAAATTTTATTTACTGCATTAATCGTTGTCTAGTGCTATTTTAAGCCCTCTCAAATACCGCTTAGATTGCTGGTACCTTAAATATCGCCCTTATCATTTATTCACAGATGCTAACTGCAATTACTTAAATAATTTCGAGATAACATAAAACTAATTTATTTTGATTGATTGAAATAATATCAAAACGTTGTATGCCACAGGGAATATGATTAATGGACACGCAGATGTTTAGAGAAAACTTTACGAATTATAAATCTTGTCATATGAATGACTGTGAGATTTTGTTATTTTGTAAATAGAAACAAGAGATACAAGGGCAATGCTAAAAAATAATTTATATATTAAAATGTTGTCAATCAAACTGCAACTGCAAATTAATAAGGAACATGATTCCTCATTAATTGAAACTATCATAGTTATTAAATCCGCACTGGCAAAACCATGGTCCAAAGAGATTTTTTTTTTAAATTCAAACGATACAGTCTCACTCGAGAGCAAAGGTCTCACTCAAATGTTTCCAGATACTATATTTGTCCCGAGCAACCTCGAACCAAGCCTTACATTTGGTGTCTAGGTCTGCGGATGGCGAGCTATGAGTGGCTCACCGTCTGATAAAAACCAAACCCGGGTCGATGGGGCGTCGTGTTCCACGCGAAGAGACGAGATGTCTACAAAAAAGACGGTGCCCCATAGGGTCAGTGCCTGCTAGAGTTGCGGAATTTGTTCGAAAGAATCACCGCAGCCCTGGAACGCAAAGGGCATTAGAAGGAACATGGGTGGGTTTTAGTCTGTAAGAGTCTGACAATCCCTTCCGCTACGTTCAGAGCAGAAGAAGTTATTTGATTTTCCCATCCATAAGAATAAGGTCGTCTTGCTACCTTTTCCTATGCTGAACTCGGCGGCCGTCCATTCAAAGCGACCTCCTTTGTGCAGACTGAATGTCCAGTGGTCACTGTACATGTGGCTGATGTTAGCTATATATGGAACAGAATCATCATCATCAACGTCAACATCAACATCAAAAACGTACTCAAAAGGCTGGTGGCATTACCACGCTGAATGGCAATGCTTATTCTTCTAGAATGAATAATATATCTTTAAACCCAAACGCTTATAATTTGCTATTTCAAAATAATGGTTTTATGAAATGTTTCATTTAAGCACGGCAATAAGTAGAACACTTTGAAACATTGCTCGTTACCTTAAGTCTATTTGAGTCACTTATTTTATCCACACTGCGTACCGTATTAAATACTTGGATAATTATTCTGAAGGTTACGTTATCATAAAAGGAATATTTAAGGAAAGTTTCAGCAACTAAGTTCAAACAAAAACAGTCAGAAACAAGAACTTTAACATAACAGTAACAAATCTCCTGAAATATTGCGATAAAAAATAAAATGAACGAAAAAGTCTTGGTTTCGCATTTCCAAAACAAACGGAGAATATTTACTTAGGTCTAGTTATAAATATTATGATCACGCATGGAAATTATGCGTCGCTTCAGCAAAAACCTTTTATTTTGACGTGTGGGTCCAATATATTATATGTGTGGACTTCGCCTGAAAAGACTGTCCTGTTTGGATTAAGGTTTATATTTTTGAGAGGTTTATGGTATTTCATGAGTTGTTCCCTTGAGGAAGTAACTAATGTTAATGGTGATAGTAACCTCTTAAATGTCAATATTTTAATTCATTGATTACATTTAAGCCAAAATAAAGTACAGATATAACATTTACTCATCAAGAACCTGGGTATTTATGATTTTATTTGCTTTTGTAAAGATTTAAAGATTACAACAAACAAGAATTGTAAATATGTGAATACCATAAGCTTATTTAGAAGTTCACCTCTGCTGGTAATACTTTGTTCTATAACTAGTATACTTGGTGCATCGTCCTCACATACATGAAGTATTTTTTTTTTACCAAATATTGTAAAACATTTATTTAAGAATAACTATGGAGTTTCTTGTCCGTCCTTTTCCATAAGATTCTACCTTTGCGAATGGACGGTAGAGTCACTTAATTATGATAACTTTTCGGATGACGTTCAAAAGTGCTGTTTAATGACCTAATTGAAATAAATGTTTTGACTTTGACTTTGACAACAGAAATTAAGCAGTCTTCTTGTGGTTAATTTGTTTCATCGGAAAATGAGTTGGAAGTTAACGAAAAACTGATTTTAGACGCAATTTTTTAATTTGTCGTTATCGGCAATGATAAGAAGTGGCAAAACGAAAATTCTAGAAGAACTTGATGAATTTTCAAACCTCTCAAAAAACTTTCAAAGTGAAACTACCGAATGACTAAACTAAAATTACGACTTCCCGAAACAAGAAAAAAAAGACACTGTTAAAACGGTATTCATTTACAGCAATTTATAGCAAGTACTATCAGCAGACGACGACCAAACTCAATGAAACGATCATAACTACCAGTAATCATCTCGCGTATAACTATGGAATAAATTCAGCTCTAGGCAAAACTTTATATATGTTTGTACATGATAATCGTGAGTCGAGTATTAAAATGGAACGCTGTTGCTCTTTCTTTTTTCTAAAACAAAAATCTATTTAAAAACGTATTAATCATTTAAAAGGTACATGCATAATGTTATTACTTGATGTCACTGTCAGGTTTTAAGTTTGGACAAATCATCGTTTAAGAAGTCGTTCAAGTTATAGTAACATTAATCAACTAAAAGCCTGTTTAGATTTTTCTATACTAATACTTATAATATTATAAAGAAAGGAAGATTAAGTACATAATAAATCTATACTTATAATAAATCTGTAGAGAGGTCAATTCTGTACAAGGAATATATTTTCAAAGTAACTATCAGGGGGTGATTAGTGATCGATACTGGTGCCAAAAATGCAATCAGTAAAATTTTTGTCTGTCTGTCTGTCTGTCTGTCTGTCTGTCTGTCTGTCTGTCTGTCTGTATGTTCTTTATAGAAACAAAAACTACTCGACCGATTTTAACGAAACTTGGTGCAATTATTCTTCATACTCCTGGGCAGGTTATAGTATACTTTTCATCACGCTACAATCAATAGGAGCAGAGCAGTGAAGGAAAATGTTGGGAAAACGGAAGAAGTTACTCCATTTTTTAAGCTTCCGTCGCGTGTGTAGCCTTAATGGTTAAACTTACATAGAAATCATGTATTACGGAAATGTTCTACATAAAATTATCTAAAAAATATCCCGAAACAGCATGTCTATCTTTTGTCAATTTTAAACCGATCGGGCTGAGAGTTTCAAAATCGGGGGTAAAGTAACTATTCCACGCGGACGAAGTCGCTGGCAGAAGCTAGTAAATAAATAAAGAGGAGATATTTGATTGTTTGTTTCTATTGTATAGGCTCCGAAACTACAGAATTGATTTGAATAATTCTTTCACTGTTGGGAAGCTACACTATCCCCGGGTGACATAGGCTATACTTTATCCCCATATCCCCACGGGAACGGGAACTATGCGGGTGAAATCGCGGGGCGCTGTTAGTCTTAAATAAAGCAGTATACATGGCCATTACTTCTTTTGGTAATTTATTGTAAATTACAGGAGTCATGCGAACACACACTTTTGTGCATTAAAGCAGTGTAGGTTTGGCGCGCACAGAGGCGAAATGGGTCACGTTGTTGCCTATAATTCACTTCTGAGACAACTAATGTAAACATGTTTCTTTTGACCATAAAATATATTAAGAACACATAAATATAAAACCTGGCTTGGTACAGTCAAAATGTTGTAGGCACTCCTTTTTTTCCTTGACTCTTCTTACTGACTAAAACCCACCCGTGTTCCTCCTAGTGCCCTTTGCGTTCCAGGGTTGCGGTGACGTTTTCGAACAAATTCCGCAACACTAGCAGGCACTGACCCTATGGGGCCCCGTCTTCTTTGCTGACAGCTCTTTTTTTTTGGATGGGAAATTATCAAATGACTTCTCCGGCTCTGAGCGGAGCGGAAGGGAGTGTCACAGACTCTTACTGACTAAAACCCACCCGTGATCCTTCTTGTGCCCTTTGCGTTCTAGGGCTGCGTTGACTCCTTCAAACAAATTCCGCAACCCTAGCAGGCACTGACCCTATAGGGCCCCGTCATCTTTACTGACAGCTCTGTGAGGTGCGCGTGGAACACGATGCGCCGTCGACCCGAGCCTGGTTGCTATCGGATGACGAGCCACCCGTATCTCGCTGTTCGCAGGCCCAAATGTTGTTCTCCTGGAAGAAAGGTTTACATGTTTCGATTATTTGAAGTCCAAACACAGCCCATACACCGCTTCAAAAACTAAGTTAGTCAGTTTATTTACAGCAATTTATAGCAAGTATCAGCAGACGACGACCAAACTCAATGAAACAGTCATACCTACCAGTAATCATCTCGCTTTTAGCTGTGGACTAAATTCACCGGTCTAAGCAGAACTTTATATAGAGGCGGTAACTTTGTTCCACTTGCTAACTGCAGATGGTCAGGAGCCGTTAAATTTGGCTGCGTAGTGGTATAGGGTGTTAGGCGTTAGCTAACTCGCGCGGATTTTAACTAAGTTTTGGCGAGAAGAATTGGTGCTTTTGCTACGTGAAAACCTTTTATTTAAATTACATAAACATAGTAGCGCTGTATTTTTCAACCGACTTCCCGAAAAGGAGGAGGTTCTCAATTCGACTGTTTTGTTTTTGTTTTTGTTTTATCTGCTGTTTTTATTTCAATAAAAAAAAATGTATTAGGTACCGATTTTGGTCATTCTTTTTATATTTGAAAGCTGATGCTTGTCGTGTGGTCCCATTTAAATTTTATTGAGATCTGACGACTAGTATTTGAGTTATCCCTTATCATGCGTGGCTTCGACTACATTGATGATATTCTCATTTCCTGTTATCGATGTAAATTAATGAAAAAATAAAATTGTGTACGATGGTTTGGAAGAGCATCTTAACATTTCAATGTGGTCCCATTCTAGTTTGGTGAAGATCTGATGAAGAAAAGATTATAGGAACTCTTCAATAAATGATAGCAAATCGTTCGGGATTATCTATACTACTATTGTAAAGAGGAAAGATTTGTTTGTATTATTAAAGATTGTTTGTGTAGGCTCCGAAACTACTGAACCGATTTGAAAAATTCTTTCACTGTTTGAAAGCTACACTATCGCCGGGTAACATAGGCTATATTTTATCTCCATATTCCCACGGGAACGGGAACTAGGTGGGTGAAACCGCGGGCCGCTGCTAGTAAAAAATAAAAACGAAATAAAAAGAAAAAGGAAAAGTTTTTATATATATATGTATATCGCAGCGTATGCTGAGACGTGGACCTTATTGGCCTCGCACTGATAAAACTCATGTTTTTATTAATAAATTCGTATTACTGTTTGTTTGAATTATCTTTTTCTTCATCTCGCCGTCTCTTCCTACCAGTTGGCCTAGGTGGTGCCTTCCACCCATAGGGAATTCCTCCGTAGAGACTTATGTTCAGCGATCACTGTCCATGTGGTGGACTTGAGGAAAAATATCCACTTTTAATATACGGACGTATAAATTGTGCTTTTGACAGCATAACAGTACCACAGATTAAAACTAACCAAAACAAGTCGAGTTTCAATCATATTTCCACAGAAAAACCAGGAAACTTTCAGTTCAATCCGTATCTCGTGAAGTACGGATAAAAACCAACATCCTCCAGAGGGCGCTAATTGCGGGATATCGCGAAGTTCGCAACAAGCTCAGCCAACTAATAATTAATAGAACATAACCGCTTCAAGGTAGCTCCACTGACTTGTTCAGAAACTAAACCCAGGAATTATGTATTTTAGTTTCCTTTTTCTTTTTGCGAGGACTTGGTTTGAATTTTAGAGCTTGTTTTTTTTTGCCTCGTTGTATATAGGCTCTAGAAAATAGAACAAACGCAATACCTAAAAACGGGTACTTGTACTCAAGATTATGAATAACTTTTAGTATAGGAATAACCCGGGAATCGTGAAAAAAAATCACTTATTCATTATTCAGTACTTTTTGTCGATTTATGCACACATAAATGTATGGGTCTGTCATGTTTTTAAGATACCAAGCTATAAATAGACGACACGATTGGCCAAGGTTCGCGCAACATTTTTTTTAAATTTTATTATGAATAATTTCTTTTCCGTCTAAAAGAAAACAGTCACAGGATCAAGTAGCAAATCCTCTTCTAACATATTTAAGGCACATTCATGTTGCCAAAGGTGACCGAGGGTACTTTATTCTCCTTTTATGGCACCCTTAACTTAGTTATATGAATAAAGACAACCGTAATTCGGGTCTTTATAGCTACTTAGATTTGATTTAAGGCAACATATTCAATGTCTTCCTGTAGGTAAATAGAAATTTGTATGGACTATAGTTTCAGATTAAACTTACTCGATCAGTGGTAGGCCAAAGACCAAGGAACAGTCTAACGTATCGTATTTGGACGCAGATAGACACTTTGTATATATCACCAGATAATTGTAAAATGCGTCAGATTATAAGATATCTTGAGAGATTGTAAACTCCCGATAAATTGTGAACTGAACATTTGGAATACGTTTTTACGCATCAGAATTTGATGAATCCTCTCTCGAAGACGTTCCGAGAAATTGTGTACGGTTCTATAATAATTTATCAGATTTTTTGGGATAGCCAAGTAGCAGACCATAGGGCACAGGGAACTTAGGGCTCCCCGACATGGATAGGTAAGGTAAACCGCACTAAACGGTGTCGCGTCAAGCGAGTTGTTAATATTACGAACTTTTGCTGTATTATGTTTTAAATTTCGAACAAAATAAACCTGTTCAAAATTTAAAAAATTTTGAACAGGTTTGTTTTGTTCGAAAAAATTTAAAACATGCAACTGGAAGGTTTTTTTTAATAACGTCCAAGTATATAAATTTCTAGTATCGTGGGTACGAATATACATAAATATATCCTCACATATACAAACAGCCGGACCCAGAACAACTATCTGTAGCCCATAAAAATATTTGTTCCGTGCGGTAATCGAAATTATTGCAAAAAGCTCGGTAGTTGCAATTTTACATATTCAGAATCTGTTTGTTGTCATACCTATAATGTATTAGCGAAAACGCTAACATTTTTTTTTTAAATATTACTCCTGTTGCGAAAAAATAAAATTCTCCAAATCACTACATAGTATAAAACAATCGCTGTCCCTATGTATGCTTAGATCTTTAAAACTACGCAATGGATTTTGCTGTGTTTTTTTTTAAATAGATTGAGTGATTCAAGAGGAAGGTTTATATGTATGTAGATAAACACTGATAATTTTAGAGGTTTCTAATGTGATGTCGTAAATAAACACATTTTTTTCATAAAAAGCTGTCAATACTAATATTATAAAGATGAAAGATTTGTATTTTTGTATGTAACGAATAAACTCAAAAACTACTGGAACTATTTCAAAAATTCTTTCACCATTAGAAAGCTACATTCACCTTGAGTAACATAGGCTATATTTTATCCCCGTATTCCCACGGAAACGGGAACTACGCGGGTGAAACCGTAGGGCGCTGCTAGTTGTATATAAAGAAAGTCTGTACTATATCTAGTATCAGCATTGCACCCGTGCGAAGCCAGGGCGGGTCGCTAGTGTAGAATAAAAAAAAAGTGTTCACATATTTTCGACACTAACTGCACCAGAGAGGCTACCGGCCGATTTCCTTTGTCAAATAAAAATCTTCCCCCAAAAATATAAGCACCTCGAAATCTCCAAATTGTGACGCAAGAATGTCGCCTAACCTTTTTGTCTTGCGTTATACGTCGCGAACGTAATTCCCAATATCAGTATTGACAGACGGCAGTAATAATTTTACGAGCTCCTGAGAATCTACGGTTTTACGGTTACGTGCGTAGACTGGTTACGATTGAGGGGTTATCGGTTATTGTGGCGAAATATCGGTTTAATGTATTGAGGTTATTAGAATTTGTTTCGTGTTGCGATGTGTGTGTGTGTCGATTTCGGGACGGAAAGTACGAAACTAGAATCGAATATGTCTTTCTATCAATAAATACTCAGTACTTTATTGCATTCCATAATGTGTACATATAACAGTTGGTTGTTAAAAACATCGATCAATTATGGACCCTGTCGGGCACAGCAAAGTTATTTTTTATAGGAGGGAGGAAGAAGTCGCTTATTGTTAAGAAAAAAAATAACTAAAACAATATTTTTTTATTTTATGGTACCTATTCATATATTCAGTGGCGTGCAGTGGTTCGAGTCGGGTAGGCCAGAACATAATGTCCAAAAAAAACACACATTATTCAGGGTTGAAATGTGATTTTTTAATAAGCTTTTTAAAAAAAAATCATTTCATTAAAAATCAACCCTAAATAATGTGGTTATTTTTTAAAATTTATTTGGACATTTTCTCTAGCCTACCCTAACTCGAACCACTGTACGCGCCTGCATATATTTTGATTTAAATTATATCATATACGTTTAAGTTATGTATTGCACGAATTACATTATTAACATTTATAATAAACTAAATATTATTTATGAATTTTAGGTATTATAAAAAAAATGTTGTATTGTTTTTATTGTTGTTAAAATGTATCGCTAAAATATTCGTTAATAGTGTAGTAGCTTTTGGTTATTAGAAATTGTTTTAATTTATTGATATTATTATTATTTTTATTTTTTATGGATTCTGGTAGACTACTGTATATTTTAAAAGACAAACAAATGTACTAGAAGAGTACCATAACATCACAGCCTGAAGAATCGCTAAGTCTAAGCAGCAGTGGTCAGCGTACATTGTTCGTAGAACAGATAGTACCCAGCTAGGGAAAAGAAAACTTTAGAACGCCTGCTACAATATTAAGCGATTTTATGGCAAAAGCTAAGGAAAACCGCTGGATACGTGACACATTAGACTGGGGGATCTGGCAACATCAGCAAAGCTAACCAGAAGGATACATAACACAACACCAGAAGGATACATCATCGTATCTTTGAGTTACCTACAACTACGTTGAATACATCTTATAATAGCAGGGGGCTATTATAAGATGTATTCAACGTAGTTATAGGTACGTATGGCACGTATGGCAAGGCAATATAATGAAAGGTCCAACTTGACAGATTACCCTATTGATATATTCTCGATGAGTTTCGCTTCATACCGGCGGCGTTCCATACTTAAACAGTGTGAGTAGTTCACGTGTATGTAGCTCAAATTGTTTTTTTTTTTTTGGTGTTCTTGATTTAGCAATTTACACACACTTTGTTGTTTTTTTTTCTCTCTTTGTCTCTCATACTCATACTGTCAATGTCATGCGTACCTGATATTTGCATGGTTACTGAAATGCCAATTTTAAATGTTATTTAAGTGACTGTGCTGTTGGTGTGCTTATTCTTAATAAAAAAATAATAACCACATAATACTGCTCAATCGCTTCCATGAGGCTTATCACAATACTTTAGCGAGCGACAAATTAAATCGATTCATGCCAATATTCTCTTTACATGAGAAAATGTTCACGTACTAAATGATAACAAATCAAAATTTGATTGGATAAAATTACTATACAAAGGGTTCTTTTTTATATATATCCCATTACTCTGGGGTAATTAATCAGACCACCTAAGAAAATCGAATAACACAATTATTAAATCCAATCTATAAAGAGGAAAGATTTGTTTGTTTGTTGTACCGAATAAGCTCCGAAACTACCGGACCGATTTTAACTATTTTTCAAGCAATATAGGTTATATGTTATTACCTTATTCCCGCGAGTACGGGAACTACGCGGGTGAAACCGAATTTTTTTGATTATTTTCAATTCAATATTTTACTTCTTTTTCATCTGTCCTACAAAATAATTCGAGAAAACTAAGACTGTCCGTGTAAAACAATCTTACTTGATAAATATATTTTAAACCTTAATTTAAAAGCGGAGTCATCCGCTACATTAGCGTATGACTGACTTTTCTTATCAATGACATTTAATTGCCTAAATATTTGTTGTACTGGTGACATTTTTTAAATTATCATGCTTAAGTTAGAAAGAAAGAAAGAAAATTGTTTATTTTAGACTCGCACAAAACAAACAAAACCCACAAAATGTTTCTTGGAAATTTAACATAATTTCTATTCGAAGGATATATTATATTCCTTTAAGTTATGGGATATTAAAATGAACACGTATAATAACTCTGTTATTCTTATGAGATTATTATCATAATAGGAATGTTTCCTAAGCAAAAAAAAATATGATTTTATTTAGTCCGTCAGTTAGAAAAATAAGTATTGGACACGTATTTTTTGCTTTGTCATATCTACAAAAAGTGACGAAGATAAAAAACACCAAAGATCAGGAGTGGGGGTTTATGACGTCACGTCGTGGTAAAAATTGTAACACGTAGTGACGTCACAACGCACTGAATCTTCTTCGTGTTTTTTTTTACATTTAAAAAGAATAAATACGTGTCCAATAAAATTGATTGAGTCAGGCGTTACTTTGCGGAAATCCATTTTAATTTAAAATTGAAAACAATATATCTAGTTTTAATTTCCGCGAATATTAGTGGGTTGGGAGGTGCATACCTGCAACCCACTAATATTCGCGGAAATTAAAACTAGATATATTGTTTTCAATTTTAAATTACGTGTCCAATATTTTTTGGAAATCTATCTGAGGGACTAATTAGATTTTTTTAGCCAACTTCCCTATTTTCTTGCCTCTATCGCAACTACACAGGCATAAAAATAGGGTAATTGACTAAAAAAATCTAATAAGTCCCTCAGATAGATTTCATTTGTGTTCAACCCGTTTTTTGTTCTATTTCCATATACATAATGTATCTCTTTTTACCGTCATATAAAAAATCACTTGCACAGTGTCTCGGAAAATACAATACTTTATTCATCACCTCTTTTGGTTAGGTCTTAAAATATCTATTTATATTGAAAAATAAAGCCTGTTCAATTAACAAACTTTTAGTTCTCAGAAATAATTAATGGCTCTTCTGAAGCCTCAACTTTATTTCTACTAATTAATGTTTGTACCTTAAGCTTAAACTTAACATTTAACTTGTAAATCCCAGTTATTCTCAAGTTTTGATGGAAATTGCCTGAAACTTATGCACGCTAGGTACAAACTGCAAACACGTTACGTTTAACTTCAAGTTGACCATAGAATACATAATGCCGGAGGTTATGCTTGCGTATACAATGTGTTTGTAAATCTTGTGTGTCAACGCTAGGTGGCGCTGACGATGCGCCATAAAGTTTTGCCAATGGAAGATAGCGCCTTGTTGGCTAAGCTCGCCTATGCACCATTACTGTCCATAGTTTCAATAATATTTTGTATTTTGGAAGCAAAAAATTAAGAAAGACTTTTTCGTATAAAGTAGGCAACACCCTGGTTTTCCATGTTATTTCAAACCGTTTTAAGCAAATCGTCAAATCACTTCTCCCGCTCTGGGCGGAGCGGAAGGGAGTGTCAGACTCTTATTGACTCAAACCCATCTGTGTTCTTTTAAATGCCCTTTGGGTTCCAGGGCCGCGGTGACGCTTTCGAACAAATTTCGCAACTCTAGCAGGCACTGACCCTAGCGGGCCCCGTCTTCTATGCTGACATCTCTTTAAGTCATCAAAAGCTATAGCACATGGTTCGTTGTTTCGAAGCACTATAGTTTTTGTTGTTTTATAAGTAGGTATCCGATGTCCATATCTACATATATAAGTTGTGAAATATTTAGAAGAGAATAGGGTATTTTACTCTAAAAATCTAATTAGTCCGTCTGATAGATTTCCAAAAAATAATGGACACGAATTTTTTCTTTTTTCACGTAAACAAAAAATGAAGACGATACGGTGCGTTGAAAACTCACGTGACGTCACGTCGCTGGTAAAAATTGTAGCAACGTAGTGACGTCACGTGAGTTTTCAACGCACTGTATCGTCTTCATTTTTTGTTTACGTGAAAAAAGAAAAAATTCGTGTCCATTATTTTTTGGAAATCTATCAGACGGACTAATTAGATTTTTAGAGTAAAATACCCTATTGTCTTGTATTAAAAAACCGTTAAAATTCAGTAACAATTAGTTTTCAAGACACAAATCACCACTTTTAATGTGACGATTCGTGTATGTGATGTGTTATGTGTGCGTGTGTGTGTGTCTGTTCACGTTACGTGTGTTTTATCAGTTTTTTAGAACGATCGCTCCTTAAAAATACAAAAATTGCCCCTCTGGTAATTCTAGAATAGAACAGAAAAACACATTCAGGACAGACACAGCACAGCGGTTACAAGCACAAATTAAAGGAGAAGAAGAAATACAGAATGCGCCGAGCGTGTCCGAACCGAAAGGGTTCACCTCAGCATTTTTGCTGGGCGTAATATTCTTTATTGTACGCTATATAATGAACTTAGAAATAGAAGTTGAAAAAAAGGAGGTCTTATCGCTCAGGACACTCCTTACTAGATGGACTAAACTAAAAGAGACGAGATCGATTAAGGAGTGTCCGTGCACTAAGTAGTTGAGTGTACTCTTACAATAGGGATGTTTCCTGAGTAAAAAATATATGATTATGTTTAGTCCATCAGTTAGATTATAGAAAAATATTGGACAAGTATTTTTTCCTTTATCAAATCTATAAAAACTGACGAAGATACAAAGCATCAAAGATCAGGAGTGGGGGCTTGTGACGTCACGGCTCGGTAAAAATTGTAGCGAGTAGTGACGTCACACATGTTTTTGACGCACTGTATCGTCTTCATTTTTTGTTTACGTGAAAAAAGAAAAAATACGTGTCCAATATTTTTTGGAAATCTACCTGACGGACTAATTAGATTTTTTTAGTCAACTACCCTATTTAGTAGTAAGTAGGAGTAGTAAGTATTCCATGATGTATCATGGTATACTCCCTCTCACTGACAGGAGGCTCGTATCGTAATGCTATCCTACTAATATTATAAACGCCAAAATTTGTAAGTATGGATGGATGTTTGTTCTCTTTCACGCAAAAATTACTGAATGGAAGCTGTTGAAATGAAACACAGAGGTAGATTATAGTCTGGAATAAAACATAGGATACTTTTTATCCCGGGACTACGTTCCCTTGGGATAATTTTCGACAGTTACGCGGGTGGAGCGGCGGGCGGCAGCTAGTATATAGTATTGTTACAATCACATAAATTTCATCTAAACTACTAACAATCGACATAATTCCGACAAACAGTCAATATTAATCGTCCGTCCATTCAAAGTTTAACAATACGAATACAAACAAACAAAACTACATTGACGACCTGTACAACAATACACCATAGACAGTAATCAATGAAATTGAACTTTTTCGGCTTAACCCGTTGAACCGGAAATAATCTATTTCAAACAAACGGATCGCCGGACCAGGGTTAATTGAAAACTGATGAATTTCATCAGCTTTTGTTCCAAACCGGCAGGTTTACCCTTTCTGTAAAATCCATTTTAATCTGTCGCATATAGAAAGACAATCGGTGTTGTGAAAAGGCCGTATTTATTATGAAGAATTGGTCGAACATGAGAGAGGAACCCAAAAATACAACGAGATGATGAAATGTATTTATAAGAGAATGGGATAATTAGAAAGCCTTCGTATGAGAGTCACCGTTTTAATTAAAACCGTAGAGTTGTAATTATACAGTTGCGAAATATCAATTAACGTTGATAATGCTGTGTTGATTTGGTGTGTAGCGTTTGTGCTACGGCGTAGCTGTGACATTTTCGGGTATGCTACGGCGTAGCAACGATATTTGCTTTTTTTTAATTGAAAGAAGCTCGGTTTGTAATAGTCACTAATATATAGAAAAAGATACCAGAGCCCGCAGACCTGACTACTACCCACGCTAGCAGGTATGCGTACATTCAAAGTACTTCCTACTAATATTATAAATGCGAAAGTTTGTTAGTATGGATGGATGTTTGTTACTCCTTCACGCTAAAACTACTGGAGACTAGTTTTATTAACTGCATACTCATCATTTTTATTAAGTAGCAATGTGCTAATTAAACGCAAAAAATGGCTCGTAGTCAACGGGATATGTGACGACGTCATGAATCTCATATTCAATTTTATCATCATCTGCTCAGCCTTTTCCCAACTATATTGGGGTCGGCTTCCAGTCAAACCGGATTCAGTTGTATGCCAGTATTTTACGTGGAGCAGCTGCCTACCAGATCTCCACAGCCCATCAAGTTGGTAACACGATACTTTTTAGCACGACCGAGTCCACTGGTTCAGATTTTCTGACTTCTGAAAATCCGTAACGACTGCCAATGATATTCATTGTGAAATAATGTACAAAGGAAAGCACGTTAAACCATTGGGCTTAACGTACTTTCCAAAGCACGAAGGAATGTCGATATGTTAAGATGGTCACCTATCCACAAACCGACCTTGGCAAGCGTTGCTTAACCTTGAAGATCAACCCGTGCGGCTGTTATTATTTAGCCACGAGCTCTTCCCCATATTCAATTTCATGAACTATCAAAATACGCCACAAAAAATAAACGAAACGCAATATTATAAATACGCAACAAGAATAGCTATTCCTGTTATTTTTATCGCGTACTGTGGAACAATCCCTTTCATCTCATATTGCGTTGTCCACGGTGAGCCGTGATCTAGGATGAGAGCCTATTTTGGAAACATACGGGCAATTGTTCGTCCGAACATAGAATATTTGTGGTGTCAAGAATATAATCTATACTAATATTATAAAGCTGAAGAGTTTGTTTGTTGGTTTGTTTGAACGCGCTAATCTCAGGAACTACTGGTTCGAATTGAAAAATTCTTTTTGGGTTGAATAGACCATTTATCGAGGAAGGCTTTAGGTTATATATCATCACGCTTAAGCCAATAGGAGCGGAGCAGCGATAAATAATGTTTTAAAATCGGGGATTCCACGGGGACGAAGTCGCGGGCAGCAGCTAGTGATTTATAATTTGTGTCAATTCGGGCGAGTTATTGTTAGCGTGGTCCATAACCATAATTTTTGTCTTGCTGCGATTGATCTTAAAGCCTCAAATCCACCAGGCAACATTTGACGTATAAAACGTGACGCCGAACCAGTGAACGCAAATAAAACATGGAAGCATTACTTCAAGGGATCTAAGTGCGAATCGTGACCCAAACCTCCAAACAAACTCACACATCGAAACCTCGTCGCTGATTCGCCGAACCGCAACAACAACATTATTGCTAATACGATGCAAAGTTAAAAATTGACCTTATTTGCCAAGTATTTGGGTTTAAATTACCATGTAACGAATAGGCCGTGTAACTAAACACGTGAGCGGCGCAATCGGGTTATTCACCAACTCGACACAAGATACCGGACACACGTGTGTCCAGTTGGTGAAAATCAGAACTAGTACACTTATTATTTCGTCATCTGGACACGACAAAATTTTTACGCGTGTCCACATAGTGAAACTTAAATTAAATCACTTTTATGTTTTCGCCAACTGGACACACCCAGTTTTTTTGCAAAAAAGGGTACAGTCAGGTTAATAATCGCCTCGATTTCATGAAAAAGCTGTCTCACTTTTTTACTTGAAAAACCTTATTATTTTGAAATAAAACAAATATATAACAATTAAATTATATCATGATGATTTACTAATGTGAAGAAAAGTATATTAGCTAATGTTACTTTTTTTAATTATTGGTAGGTAGGTACTTTTATTACAAGAGCGTGAAAATATTCAATACTAGCTTCTGCCAGCGACTTCGTCCGCGTGGGATTGTTACTTTACCCCCGATTTTGAAACTCTCAGCCCGATCGGTTTAAAATTGACAAAAGATAGACATGCTGTTTCGAGATATTTTTTAGATAATTTTATGTAGAACATTTCCGTAATACATGATTTCTATGTAACTTTAACCATTAAGGCTACACACGCGACGGAAGCTTAAAAAATGGAGTAACTTCTTTCGTTTTCCCAACATTTTCCTTCACTGCTCTGCTCCTATTGATTGTAGCGTGATGAAAAGTATACTATGACCTGCCCAGGAGTATGAAGAATAATTGCACCAAGTTTCGTTAAAATCGGTCGAGTAGTTTTTGTTTCTATAAAGAACATACAGACAGACAGACAGACAGACAGAAAGACAGACAGACAGACAAAAATTTTACTGATTGCATTTTTGGCACCAGTATCGATCACTAATCACCCCCTGATAGTTATTTTGAAAATATATTCCTTGTACAGAATTGACCTCTCTACAGATTTATTATAAGTATAGATAATCTAAATATACCTAATAATTTAAAATCATCACTTCGAGGATCACAGAAAAATCAAATACGGTCATACATAAACTCAGAAAAATATATTTTTGTATTTTTCAAGATCTAACGCAATGACGTTTTTACCTTGAAAGATACACTCCACTCCTATACAAACTTTCAAAGCTTGCTTGCTTGTTACAGTAAAGTTTGAACTAGAGCGGAGTCAAAACGTTCAACCTTGATTTATGGCATAAAATAGAATATCAAAATAAAAACACCAACATCACCACCAGTTGACAAACAAAATATCATCAGTAGAGCATACTTATGATATAACAATACTAAAATGGGTGGGTAATTTTACAAACAATAATCATTATATAATACATACTATATTCTGTAACAACAATATTTGACACTTTGGAAATAGAGTGTTTTAGTAATAATTATAGATATCAATAAAATCAACAGTAAAACATAGAATATTATTATAAGACAATATAAATATAGTTTTGTGAATCTAGTAGTGTAGTGTAGTGTAGTAGTGAATAATTTTAAAATTATATACTTAATTACCCGTTCTCAGCAGTAGGATGTTTAGTGGCTGATGATAATTGTGACACAAAACATTAATGTGCTTGACTGTACTTTATCTTGAATTCGGGTAAAATACTAACATGTGTCCAGTTGGCGAAAACATAGAAGTAATTTATTTTATGTTTCACTATGTGGACACGAATAAAAATCTTGGAGTGTCCAGATGACGAAATAATAAGTGATACTAATTTGAGTTTCACCAACTGGACACACGTGTGTCCAGTCTCTTGTGTCGAGTTGGTGAATAACCCGCGCAATCGGTAAGCCCGGCGCAATGTGCTTTGGGTCATTTTTTTGAGTTAGGAATGCTTCCATGTTGTATTTGCGTTCACTGCGCCCAACATGTTCAGCAACATCACACGACTTGGCTGCAGGCGAATAACAGAGACAGTGTAACTATTGAACACCAAATCAAATAAGGATTCGAGGCCTAGGCCTAATAAAAGCTCACAAAAATATATATAAAATTAAAAACCACCCCGTTGCTAGCCGACCGACACCAACAAGCCCCTAGCAACGGGGTTGCCAGATCTGTCGCCAACAGTTACTAAAAAAAAATCTTACAAAAAATACAACCGACTTCTAAATAAAAAAATTAAAAAAAAAACACAAAAAGTATAAAATAACTTTAATTTCGAAACTCGGTGTTTTTGCTTAAAAAGTTTATTTTTTACTTTTTAGTGGTACACCCCCAGCTAAAGTTACCCATCACAGCGTACGTGGTATAAAATTGGTGTAAACAATAAATAAACATGCGATTTCAGCTATACCGACAGATTTGCTATCGTTTATTGTAGAGTTCCGTTTCCTATATCTGTTCTTCACCAAGCTGGAAAAAGACCATCTTGAAATACTAAGATGTTGATGACTCTTCCAAACCATCGTACTCAATTTTATTTATTCATTTAACATCGAGAAGCAGAAATGAGAACATCATCAAAGTAGTCGAAGCCACGCATGACTAGGGATAACTCAAATACTAGTCGTCAAATCTCAATTAAATTTAAATGGGACCACATGAAAAGCCAGCTTTCTAATATAAAAATAATCATCAAAATCGGTATATCCACGACCGCCATGGCTCACGCACAATGGTCCAATACTAGGACAAAGTACGGAAACCAAACCCTAACAGATAGATCGGTATATCCAGAAAAAGGTATGTGGTAACA
Organism: Hecatera dysodea; assembly: GCA_905332915.2. Lineage (NCBI taxonomy): Eukaryota > Metazoa > Arthropoda > Insecta > Lepidoptera > Noctuidae > Hecatera > Hecatera dysodea. Next base: position 2,594,464 of record HG995298.1, on the reverse strand, counting down.
CACACACAAAATCGAATTGAGGCCCTCTTCCTTTATTGGATTAAAAAAAGTTCCTCGCTGTGCTGCGTTGCCTAGTAGGTGCATAAATCCGATGTCGAGGCTGGCACTCTCTCTCAAAGCAACTGCTCCAGTTTATGATAACTAGTTGCGAAAAGGATGGTTGCATCTACTTGGCGTAGATTTGCAATTCTGTAGCCACTAACTACAACACCATCTGTCCAATTCTCAAGAGTTATGCGCATTAGCTCGGTGTACACGTTGAGAAGGAATGGTGATATAATATGCATCCTTGGCTGACAACCACGCTGGGAGTTGCTCCATAGCGCATTGTCTCTTCGTGCTGACGCTGTTCCTATTTCATACAGACACCTCGACATCTGTCTGGTGCACGTACCACGTATTCAGGTGGAGTCACCTGATGATTTCCAATCCATAATGTATGACAGGCTTTTATGTATATTTATGTATGTATGCTTTCGGATTTTACGTTCAAAGGACAATTTTGACTTTCCATCCAGAGTTTAATTAATGGTTGAAATAACGTATTAATCTATACTAATATTATAAAGCGGTAACGTTTGTGAGTTTGTGAGTTTGTGACGTTGTAAGGGGTAATCACTGGATCTACTGAACTGATTTTCAAAATTATTTCACCAATAGAAAGCTACGTTATTATAGTGTCATAAGCTATATTTTATCCCCGTATTACCCCGGGAACGGGAACAATGCGGGTGAAACCGCGGGGCGCTGCTAGTTAGATATAAAACCGGTTCGGTAAGAAGGAATATGAAGAAGTAAGTTTTTTGATGCCCGAAGGTTAAGACTGTGGGAACTGCTCAACACTTTAAAATATTGTTTTAAATTATCAGGAAAATAGTTTTTTTTTTTTATGAATTATACTATAGAAAACCTTCTAGGTTCACCTATGAGACTTCAATCATACTAAAACTATTGACAGTAAATCTGACTCCAGCACCCCTAGCCAAGTTACAAACGTTTCGTGTCGAATTCTATTCTCCAATCGGTAACGCCTCGGTTTTAGCAACTGTAGAAAACGATAAGTTGGTAGCCATGTTGTCGCGCCTGAGTCGGCCGCTCGTTCTACAATGTATTTAGAAAAACGACCTATTCTTTAGTCTCTGGCGATTGATCCTACAAACATCAAACAGGTTAAAATTTAAACTCTGTTTAAATGCTTTAAACATTAAGTTTAAACATTTTAACAAAGGATGTAGCGTTGAACATTGTAGAAACAATAACAATTCATTCTATCATTTTGAACGATGTGAACTTGGCTACGAATTATTGTCTATTCGTTTGCTCTAACCACGTGACTTATCGTTGAGACGATTTCATTCTCATACATTTGATTCGTTTTCGACTAGTGTTAACGATTGTAGATTATCAACTTGGCTAGGGGGGCAGTCATGCCAAGAAGGACTGTGTTACCCAGTAATGGTTCACTATTATATTTATATTTTCAAACTGTTTTGACTTTCAAGAGTGCCTTTTAATGGTCTAGTTGAAATAAATGAATTGACTTTTAATGGAGGCCGACCCCAATATAGTTGGGGCAAGGCTAGGCAGATTATGATGAAAACCATGGAGTTTCTTGCACGTTCTTCTCCATAGAGATCTACGCTTTGGAACGTGCAGATAGCTTCACTTGTTTCGACCTTGACAATTCAAAAGTGCCTGTAAAGGGTTTAATTGAAATAAATGCTTTGAGTTTTTTTTTTAAGCTATTTCATAGCTTCTATCGCGGGCCTTGAGCGTGGCAACCGAATCCAGAAATTCCGTAACGAAAATAACCTAACACCGCTACGTCATTCGATTAGGCCCCGCCTTTTTAAAATGGTCGCTTCGTTACTGAGCTATTATGTCGCCGTCACCGAGCTGACCCGAACGTCTGCGTTCGGAAACAATCGGTGGAACAAAGTTAAGTGAAACGTATGTGATTTACATTAGTACAGTAACCCAGGTGAACGAATCGAGACCATATCACAATGACGCAGAGTACTAAATATATAATTGCATAAGTTGATAAAAAATGCTATGCAATAGCTTTACCGCGGCAGTCCCCGAGTGCCACACGTATTTTTAAACTATTGTCAGTTTTTAATCTGGCTCGTCTGAACTTGCCCCTGTATATCTCGCAAATAGAACATAAAGCAAAACGCTCTGTTAGGTACCTAATAGAAATTCCACACGCATGTCGACTATGTGCGAGGGTCCTAATATCGTCTTTCAGAAGGATACACTTTTATTTTGCTTCCCTTTGGTATAATATGACCTTTCTCACGATATGATGTAAACTTTTATTGTAATCTATAGTATTGTGGGAATATCTGTTTTAATAATTTTTTCAGTTTGTTTTCGTATTTCAGTTGCACGATGTACCTGGCAGGAGTAGATGATTTACACGAAAAAAAGTGTTTATTAAGTTTTCCCGTATACGAATTTCTGAATAGCAGCCCTAAATTTGGAAGCTTTTGTTCAATTCCCATTCAAATTCATTGGACTGTGAGAGTACAGAAACAGAGAATATATACACACTTGTGCCCTCTAATATCTCCTGCGTACCTCGATAATATCCGTTGAGATTTTCCGTCGTCATCGAAAATCAGTCGGAAGGTTTAGAAAACGCCACCTCACGCCCCCGCTGCAACAGCCGATGACCCCCCGGGCGTCGGGAGTCGCAGCGCGATTCCCGACACCGTAGAAGCAGGCCTACGGATGGTGAGCTATGGGTGGCTCGCGATCCGATAATAACCAGGCCCGGGTCTACGGCATGTTGTGTTCCACGCGCGCCTCAAAGAGCCGAGCAAAGAAGACGAGGCCCCATAGGGTCAGTGCCTGCTAGGGTTGCGGAATTTGTTCGAAAGTGTCACCACGGCCCTGGAACGCAAAGGGCATTAGAAAGAGCACGGGTAAAAAAGTGGTTTATAAAACGCCAAGACTGTATCCTGGCGCATGTTAAACTAAATTAACATTTGACTTTATTGGGCCGCTACACAGCTTGTCTTCGTATTTTGTGTATATATATAGTTTATTGATGTCATGCAACTGGAGAGACTTATAACATAAAAGTGAAACATGACTAACAACACATAAAAGTACTTTCAATGCATGGAGTCCTTTAAATCTAGACTTAACTCATTTGGTTCTCAAGCAGTATTTACCAGACCTACTATGCAAAATGGACAGTTATTAAGCGAAAACCTTCTACCCTCTTCTACATAAATCTACAATCTGTCTACTCATACACCCTTTAAAGGCTAGGTATATACGAGTCCTTTGTCTAGTCCGTCATTTTAATCCTAGTGCCGGCCCGTTTAAGTTTATTAAGGTCTCCTTTGACGTCACAAATTGCAATCAAACGCTTGACCAGTTTTCATTGCAGGTGCGGTTCTTATCAAATGTGACGACTATCTAGGAACCTCTTAGATAGGATTAATACAGGTTTATGTTATCGGGCTGGATAGTACGCACACAGGAGTAAAAATATAGTTTTGTCTTGTATGATAACTGAATTTACATGGATTACTTTAATAACCTGCTCAGATCAACACTTAGTAGGAGACTCTTTTGTTGAATCATGTTATTTAGAGTCCCGTGCTCTAAGGATAAAACGGGACCCTATTACTAAGACTCCGCTGTTTGTCCATTCGACTGTCTGTCCGTCTATCACCAGGCTGTATCTCATGAACCGTGATATTTAGACTGTAGAAATTTCTTTAGAAGGGATTTTTTTAGAAGGGGTAAAATCCCTTAGATATTTATTTTATTCTGTTTTTGGGGGGATTTTTTTTTTCTCTATAACAGCAACAGGTAGACGATTGAAATATTCACAAAATATTTAATTATAAATTCGCAATAAAAATAAATAATTAAATAAAAATGAAACAATTATTTAAGGGGGCCATACAACAGACATGATTTTTTGCTATTTTATAGATAATAGCGACCCGCCCCGCATTCATCAACAGCCTGTTGCAGTCCACTGTTGGACATAAGCCTCTCCAATTGCACGCCACTTAAATCTATTTTCGGCTTCTCGCATCCAGTTTCTGCCAGCCGTCCTGCGCAAATCGTCACTCCACCGTGCCTGAGGACGTCCTACACTACGTTTGCCGAGACGCGGTCTCCACTCTAGAACTCGTTTACCCCAACGGTTGTCGGTTCTACGACTAATATGGCCAGCCCACTGCCACTTCAGCTTACTAATCCGGTGGGCTATATCGACCCCGACTTCGCACAGGTGCAATGTAAATACTAATGTTTCCTCTACTATAATATGCATGTATTATACACATAAACCTTTCTCTTCAATCACTCTATCTATTAAAAAAACACATCAAAATCTGTTGCGGAGTTTTAAAGATTTAAGCATACATAGGGATATAGGGACAGAGAAAGCGACTTTGTTTTATACTATGTAGTGATTTGGCTGGTTTGTTTCTATTATTGTTTTAAGGAGGGGATACATCTACTATCCTGGGGGGAGGGAGGCAAACTATCATTAAAAAAGTTAAATTCATACTGCCATATAAATTCGATTTGCAGTGGATAACAAAGAGCTGATTTAATATTTTTTCTCTGAGCAAGTTCATAATACTTTGGTGCGTCAGCCGTCAACTTAGTTACAAGTAGGTACCTTCTGCTGTCATAAGAAAAAAGGACGTATCTACACAAAACGATATAACCGATTTCCGACATTAAGATAGTAATTTAAGGTCGGGAATCAGTTACTTTCATTTGTGTAGATACGTCCTTTTTTATTACGATGGCAGAGTAGGTACACCATTACCAATACCATCCATTAGGGTGTAGCACTTCGAACATTATTTTAAAAGTTCTTTTGTATATAGAACAGCACACGACATATTCCATTACCTTTAATGGGTACAAAATGTGATAAGTCGTCATATGAGCAGAGTTTCTAGTGGCATTAGCCCTAAATAACCTATTCTTGTTCTAGATTTAGAACTTGCGTAGGTTGTAGAAATAGCTACAAGAGATTATTTTGATGAATATATTATTTTATTCTTGTACGTATGATAACTTCATGCGTAATACGAGATTACCAGATCGATTGAGCTATGGAACGGCCATAGGTCCCTGGACAAACGTGTGTCATTAGGGAGTGCTAACTGAAAACCAGCGCTGGGTGTCTAACGCCCAGAAAATGCTGAGATGGTAACTCTTTCGATATGGGCACGCTCGCGAGAGCGGTGGTGGCCGAGGGGTATCGGCCTCGACTTACGAATTGCAGACCTAGCCAGGCGCATTACTTTGTGTAATTAATTTCATCACCACTGCTCTCAAAACGGTGAAGGAAGACATCGTGAGGAAACCGGCATATCCTAGAACCAAAAATTCGAAGACATGTGACATTCACCAACCCGTACTGGGCCCGCGTGGTGGATTACAACCCATTCCCTCTCCTAGAGAGGAGGCCTGTGTCCTAGCAGTGGGAACATTTAAAGGTCGATTATTATGGGCGCGCTCAACGCAATTCTATCTACTATTATTTCTATCACTGTGTCACTGTTGCTGTACGTTTGTATTTTTGTTATCCTATCTGACCCCCATAATCCATTAAATGGTTAACATGATATTTTAAAGAATTTAGGGATCGGAAACCATGAAATGACGTGTTCCATGCTGGATGGAGTGGAAGGGATTGTCAGACTCTTACTGACTAAAACCCTCTTAAGGCCCTTTATGTTGCAGGGCCGCGGTGACTATTTCGAACAAATTCAACAAACCTGGCAGGAACTGACCCTAGCGGGCCCCGACTATACAGAATATTCGTAGACAAGACTAGTATCAGATTTTCTGGCTTCTAAGTATCTGTAACGACTTCCAAATATATTTAAATGACATCCAGGACCAACACTAGGAAAGAACACTAAAATGGTTTTAAAAACAAAACAATCACAAATGAGGACTATACTACACTACACTACACTACACATACTACACTACTACTACTATACTATCGTTTAAGATTTAGTTTAGAACAATAACTGTCGTTTTTGGTGGTAAATAAACGCTTTTTCTTTCTTTTCTTTTCTTTCTAGTACAGTGTCTAAGACACATAAAACTTCAAATTTGTCTATTTTCTAGGAAAGAATCAGAAATGAAATACTTCATAGATGTGAAAGTGTCTTTTTTTTTTTCATTCATTCGGTAAAAATAATCCCTTATCTGTTCCGATAAGAGAGTTACTCACTGTATTGTTTTGAATCCAAAGTTTGACTGGTAGAGAATGCCTTGTTGCATTAAATCCTCTGCCGTCTTGAGAAAAAAGAGCGCAACTACACAAAACGAAGTAACCGATTTACGACATTATTTAAACGAATTAAGGTCTGAAATCGGTTAGGCACTTCGTTTTGCTTAGATACGTCCTTTTTATGACGGCAGTACATAATTGTTGTATTTATACATAATGTTTAAAGTTCTTAAAGAATTATATATATTGTTAAAACATAATTGTCAATTTACGTGGAATAAGTTACCAAAAGATGCAAGAAATTATTTATTTATAAATACTATCTTATTAACATTATCGTGTCACGGTGTTTGTGGTTGAACTCTTCCGAAACGGCTCGTCTGATTTTCGTGAGTGAATATCGGCTCGGGTGGCGAATCGGATAACATCTATTTTTCATCCCCCTAAATGTTAACGGTGCTCCACCCCTATTTTTGTATGTGGCAAAACGACGTTTGCCGGATCAGCTAGTAGATATATGTATTTATCTGTCCTTAAAATACTCCTACCTTGAAACGAACGAGTAACACAGCGGACAAGCACTAGTCAATCGCCATACTATAAAAAACGGAACATCAAAACAGATATACGAGTACAATATTATCACGCTAAGCTTTCCTTCAATCTATGTAGGTCTTACCTTTGTAGCGTCTCTTCCATACATTCTGCAGCCGATAGAAGATTATTGGCTTGGATAGACTGAAGGAAAACAGCGTCACTAAGGCGAGGCATACATACATAATATTCAGGGATTTGCATACAATTACGAATATGTTACCTTTACCTTGTGTAAATCTGTTCGAGCTATGAATATGGAAGGAGTTAAATAATGTTTTAGATGGTGCAAGCGTTGTCCGTATACTAAACACTTGATGAATTAAAACTCTAACAAAAATAAGTATTTCTAAATCAGCTTATTGTTTTGCACTGCTGAGTACAGGCTCCCCCCCCCCCTTATGTTTCAAGACACTTTTTACGCAAACCTGTTTTTTTTTTCTGGATTGGAAATCATCAAATTTGGTACTTCTCCCGCTCTGAGCGGAGTGGAAGGGAGTGTCAGATTCTTTCTGACTAAAACCCACTCGTGTTCCTCCTAGTGCCCTTTAAGTTCCATGACTCTATTAAATAAAAACTTTTTATACCACCTTGAACCAGCCTCTGTGGTACGCCGGGGTCATCTCGCGACCACTTTTTGGATAGAATTACACCATTAGTTAGAAATTTCATAACAATAGCAACAAATTACGAGTAGTAGCATATTTTTATTTTATGTTACAAACTTAGATCACACAAGAACATAGATCAAATCAGAGAAAAACAAATTTTCAAACACAAATAAGAATATTTTCGTTTCATAATTCGATTCGAACACAAGTAAATACCGTATAAAAAAGCTAGTCTTATAACCTATACAGCTATTGTATGAAGCTGAAGATTTAGTTTGCTTGAACGCGCTAATCTCAGGAACTACTGGTCCGATTTGAAAAATTCTTTCAATTTTAAACAGCCTAGTTATCGAGGAAAGCTATATATAATTACGCTAAGACCAATAGGAGCGGAGCAGTCACAACGAATGTGACACTGTGGTTTACGTTTACTTAGCTAGCGCTACAACCACTAAACCTCTTTGATTTCAAATCGATAGTGATTAAATAGAAACCACTCAAGTATAACTAATAAAACTTTATGGACCCGTTGGAATTGACATTTTAAAATCAAATCTGAAACAATTGAAAGCAATTAAATTTTCTCAGAAGTTGAATCACTCCGATTAAAGTTATGTCTCTAGTGGGTAGTGTACATCAAACTTTGTTGATCAAGACTTTAGTTTTGGCCACGTTAAATGTTTGATGTTTTAACTAGTTTAGGATTAGGTATCTATACATATAAGAGAAGATCTATACACATAAAAGTAGAAGAGCGCAGTGGTGGTCGAGTGGTAACGGCCCCGTCTTACAAATCGTAGGTCGCGGGTTCAAACCTAGCCAGGCGCATTACTTTGTGTAATAAATTTCATCACCACTGCTCTCAAAGCGATGAAGGAAAACATCGTGAGGAAACCGGCATGTCCTAGAACCAAAAAATCGAAGACATGTGACATTCACCAACCCGCACTGGGCCCGCGTGGTGGATTACGGCCCATTCCTTCTCCTAGAGAGGCCTGTGTCCCAGCAGTGGGAACAGTTTTCATCGCTCTACTACTAGATGCCTAACTTAACATATGGGCTACATTTTACCACTTAGAAATACCAGATTCTAAGAACCACGCGTACAAAGTTGCGGGCAAATGCAAATTAATAATATTATAATAGGATTACATATACATTCATATATGTTTATCTCTGGAAAGAGTTCCAAAATAACTGTAAATTTGAACAAGTTTTAGCCTTAAAACATTATTATTATGTAAATAAATGCGAAAATAATTATGTCAAACTATTTCGCACGCTTAATAATAAACTGGAATAAGACAAAAATTCACTTTTTTGGGAAATCGCGGTCAAAGTTTGAGTCTCTACATCGTTGAAAACATTTTGACGGTTTTCACGTGTTTATGGTCTTATTTTTATATTCTTGGTCTTATACTGTAGAGAGATGTATAGCGCATATAACTGACATAATAGTTTAAATATATTATTTATACCAAACGAATAAATAAAGTTTATTTTCTAAAGCTTCGACTTATGTCAGTTTAGTATAAAATTTAATGAACAATTTTCAAAATTTTTGCAAATTAATATTTAGTAATCCAGTTTAGTATTAATAAATAATATAATCTATTTCGATGTATAATACTTATTACTCTTTAAAAGTAAAACGGAAATTAAAATATAGAAATGTTTTGCAAAACACCGTTATATTTGTTAATGTAAAACAAAAGTTTATATTTTAAGTTTTATCGTAACTGCTTCCTTAACCTAATAACAATAGTAGATAATAATCAGTCTAAATAGGAACTTATGATCATTTGTACTTAGTAATTAACGTATTTTTTGACGATCACAGAATTTTTATGAAAGTTTCATAGTCATCACAAAATGCGTAAGTAACGTACCTATCTAACATAATACTACATCGACTGGACAACTCTTCCCCAAGTTTATTTTGATAATTTAGTTATTCCCTTCTCTGAAAAAGTTAAAAACTTGGGGATATACATCGACAGAAACTTCTCTTGGACTGCCCAACTGCAGAAAGTTAGCCGCAAGCTATTTGCATCTGCTGCATTGTTGAGGAGGTTGCGTAATTTTCTTCCTACTGCCACCAAGATTGCGCTTGCGCAATCACTTCTTCTACCCATCCTTGATTACGCTGATGCTAGCTATCTTGACCTAACTCAAGAACAACTTGATAAACTTGAGCGGCTTCAAAATTTCTGTATTAGGTTCATATTCGGTTTGCGCAAATATGACCACATTTCTGAATTTCGCGTGAAGCTCAAGTGATTGCCAATTTGCCTTCGCCGGAATGCTCATATTCTTACCCTTTTATATAACGTCCTCTTTTCACCTTCCACCCCTCTTTATCTTAAGAGTCGCTTCCAATTTCTTTGTGATTCCCATTCTAAATTTTTGAGATCATCAGATAACTTACGACTAAAAATGCCAATGCATTCCACAACATTTTTGGATAAATCCTTCACTGTACAGGCTGCTCGTCTGTGGAATGCATTGCCAGTCCCCGTAAGACGCGCTCAGTCGTTGCCTGCATTTAAAAGACTTGTAAAGGAATATTACCTGTCGCTGTGATTATCGATAGTCCTCCGTATTTTTACTGCCTGTATAGTTGGTATGTATGTATTTATGTATCTATTATATGAAATTTGTATGTAGGTATCTATAGATACTGTCCATGCCAGGTTGTCTGGAAGAGATCGCGGAATGCGATAAGACCGCCCATTGTATGTGGTTTAGTTTTTAAGTCTACTTTTTTTGTGTTACTTTTGGTGTACAATAAAGTATATAATAAATAAATAAAAAAAAAATACAAAAAATAAAATCTTCTTAAACATATAACTACTTGCACTTTTACATCTACCAACATTAATATAATTAGAATCAATAGAACAAAGTAGGTTTTACCTATTAGTCTTAACCAGTCTCGTAAGTTGTGACTACTCAAAAAAAATATATATTTATTTATGTTCCTGGCCAAACTCGATTTCAGGACAAACTAGTTTTGCCTAGGCTAAACTAGTTCTTCCTATACGCGACAGGATTAATTAGTATAGCCTAGTCCAAACAAGTTCATCCTAAGCCCGGTAGTACAAACCAGTTTGGACTAGGCCAAACTAGTTGATCCTGATATAAATACGCACACTCCCAGAACCCAAAGTAGGACTTTCAACTTCCTCTTTGCCGCAAAAAATCATAAATGATATTCAGGACAATGATTTAAGGAAGGCAGAAGAACATTATTGCAATATTAACCTGACGGAAGACAGTGATGATAACGCTGCCGAAGTTAGAAACTAAGAAAAAGTTTCTTCATCTGAAAATGACATTCAAAAAGCTAGAAAAACTGCAGCAGAAAATCATGTGATTCAGGCTAAGGAAATGAAAGCTAGTTCTGACAAGTCTCATCCACCTCCCAATATTGAAGATAATGTGACTATACCAGATGTTGGCAAAGGCATAGGTGATCTCAAAAACATCATTGGGGTTATTCTTCAGAAAAATGACGAAGGTTTTTACAAAGTTGCACCAAACATTTCTAACGTAGCTTCAGAAACTATATTGCAGGGTTTATTTTTTCTTGCTTAATTATTTATATATATTTCTGGGGTATTAATGATATCATAAAGTATATATATCTATAAGTTTTTAAGTATTATTTTTTTCAGATCAGAATACGACATTTGCTATCAAACTTTTTAGAGGTAGCAGATATAAATCAAGGCTGTGAAATATCGTTGATGCAGTCCTTAACGATATTTTACAGCCTTGATTTTTAGCTACGAAACATTCAGTTCGATCAGGCCAAGGTTTTGTGAGATGCAGCTGCAACAAAAACGGTTACACAAACAGATGCCAGTGGAAGAAAGCAATGATACTCTGCAATTCTAAGTGTCACCAAAGCACACCATGTAAAAATTAAGAACAATTTTAATAATTGAGGTATAATTATTGCTTCTATTAAAAGAAACACTTATTATTTGTTATAGTATGATTTTTTGTATTGCGAATTATCCATTAGTTATAACGAAGAATCATTACCGTTTTAATAAAAGTGATAAGTTTTCCAATTATGGATTTTTTATACAATTTATTTTTAATATATATAAAAAATAGAGAGTATACTATTATGTTTAGACAAAGCTATACCAGTTTATCGTGGACTGTACGTATTTATATCAGCATCAGGCCTTGCCTAAACTGGTTTATCCTACCGGGCTTAGTATAAACTTGTTTGAACTAGGCTATACGAGTTAATCCTGTCGCGTATAAGAAGAACTAGTTTAGCCCAGTTAAAACTAGTTTGTCCTGAAGCGCATAGTAAGAACTAGTTTAGCCTAGGCAAAACTAGTTTGTCCTGAAATTGGATTTGTCCGGTAACATATACATATATAAATATACTACGAAAAAGATTCGTATACACATTTAAGGATTTGAGTTGTAAAAACTGGCATAATATAATGGAATCAGCCCCTTTGCGATTAACTCTTTCAAGTCCTTCTTCTCACTATCGCTTATCTCCTGTTTTTGCCATATGCTGCCTGCATGTTTATTTTTGTGACCGATTTCATCTTCCTTTGCTTATTTTGCACATTAACTTTTCTGTAGTTTTCGTCACTACATGACATGCGATATCATCACGACAAAAGCACGTTGCTACATACGATGTCATTTTTTTTTAATAAGACGTTGAGCAGTATCTTCAATGATTTCATTACTGTCATGTTCGTCATAATTATACAATAACGGAGACGATTTTATGGGTATACGAGAATTATCATCAGAGCTTGGGGAAGATGAGCCTGAAGAAGATGTTGAGTCCAAGGAAGAAGAGTCTAAAGAAAAACTTGAAGAACTGCTTGACGATGACCGGGACTTCCTGTATGGTGATGATGGAGTTTGCAATGCTGGACATTATCGTCTGTTTCATTGAGCAAAATCTAAAATAAATAATACACAACATTATATAAAAAGGTAAAATCTTCGATTCATTCAGAGAATATTACATGAAAATGTGCTATCGATACTGTACTCCGATTGAAGTTTGCAAGAGAGTAAACATAAATATTTCTTTTGCGTTAAAATTTGACTGATAGATCATAATACTGAGGGGGCCTGCGCGCCATCCGCCCCGACCAAGGGCAAGAGGTCCGCCGCCGCCGCCGCGGCTTCCGTCGCCGCTTCTGCCGCTACTGCTGTGGGTGCTGCGACTCCTGGTTCTCGGGAGGGGGCCGAGATGGAGTGCCAGTAATGGTCCCATCGTGGCCTCCTCCAGAGACAAGTCGGCCGCTGTGCTACTGCGCAGTGGCTGATGCCTGGGGACGGTGAGCGTGGGTGGCTCGCCGTCCGATACCAGGCTGAGTCGACGACGCGTTGTGCTTCACGCGCGCCTCAAGGAGCCGTCAGCACCAGAGACGGGGCCCCATAGGGTCGGTGCCTGCTAGGGTTGCGGAATTTGTTCGAAAGAGTTACCGCGGCCCTGGAACGCAAAGGGCACATGGAGGAGCACGGGTGGGTTTTAGTCAGTAAAAGTCTGACACTCCCTACCGCTCCACCCAGGGCGGGAGGGGTCATTTGATGATTTCCCATCCAAAAAAAAAAAAAAAAAGTGTATAAGTGTTAGGATAAAAATGTTAACGCAAACGCGATAGTTACGTTTACTCACTTGCAAATTTACAATCGGGGTACTGTACTTGTAACTACGTAAACGCGACGTTATTCGCTCACTTTTTTTTCGACTGGCTTGCAATTATCCATATCAGTACATCCAGTATTATTACTCATCATAAGATCCGTATTAGTACATCCAGCATTATTACTTATCATAAGAAGTTTTAGGCACCGCTGCTTCCTATTTGCAGACGTCATCTTCAGGATTAAAAATATGGAACTAGAAATTGAATACTTATTATTAATGGGTATTTGAAATAAATTGAAAGTACTTTTTGTGATAAACTGCAGTAAATATTACAGCACTTTTAGACTTTAGGATCATTTAAAACGTAAACCGAAATAAACACAAAAATTATTTAAATCTACCGATAGTTTTGGTAATAAAGTGATATAAAACGAATTGCTTCTCGAATAAAAGTAATAATTTTATACTAAAACGCACTAATACGCAATCTTTCTTATCTATACAATTGTAAATTATTGATAAACTGCAACAAGTCTAAATAGTACATGCTGTATTAGAACACTGTTTTCAACTAAAGTGAAGTAAAACGAGACATGCTAGTTTAGAATAAAATTAAGTAGAATAGTGTCAACTGGATTTGAATATAAACCGAATTATTTCACCTTAGTACTACTACAACGACGACTATCTCACATCACGGTCGCCACATCACTGAATGATTCTCTATCGCATGAAATGCATTGTCGCGCGCTTTTGTAGAAAAGAGAGGGGTGATCTAACAATAGGCCTTTTTGATGTCTTTCGCATGCGGAATTGCACCTATAGATTCTTCGGTCGGAGTTAGTTCGTTTTATTAAAAAAAGTGAAAATCCTTAATTTTTGACATATTCCGGTTTATTATTAAGCGTGCGATTTGTCTGTTTGTTTATTACCTTCTACTACACATGCTAAAGGCTGGACTGATTTGGGTGAAACTTGGCAGATAGATAAATCATGGCCCGGTTTACTTTTTGTTCATTTTAATTTGTCTTTACTAACATAGCTTAAGTCTACTAATACTACGATTTAGGTTTAAGTGGAAAATCCATTAATGTATATCATTTTGTACCAATTAAATACTTTACTACTAGTAGTAGTAGTAAAGTATTTAATTGGTACTACTTAACTACTACTACTACAAACAATACTTTTCTACTGGTAATATATTATTTTTTCTTCGTGGTTCTCTTAAATCGTGGGCAAAAGCATTATTTTGTTCCTTATATCTGAGTGACATTTAAAATCGACAGAGGCTCCAGAACAATTGTAATTCTATCAAACATAGTGCTTGTCGAAATGTCCATTTTGATTGATATAGTGTGCCCACAATGATAAGTATTTGATTAATATAAATCATTTTGGCGCTTCGACAATTGCTATCGCTGATAGAATATTACTTCGTCTATAGTAACCCTGATTAAGAAAAATAACTTTGTTCAAGGCATACAGAAAAACAATTGACCGTTCACACACAACCGACGATGATACGTTAGTGCGTCAAGTGTGAACGGTCTAGTATTTTTCTATACATTTGTCTGTTCTGGCGTTACGCCACCGATAATACGCGACGCATGTTCCGTCAGATATGAACCTTCCCTTAGTCATTTTATACATGCAGCCTGTGAGTTAGACATACGCAGAGTGCCTACAACGCTTTTCGTGTCCACTATAACAACGCCATTCGGGTGCTGTTAGGGCTACCACGATACTGTGTTGCGTCAGGCATGTTTGCTGAATCGACTATCGATAGTTTTTCAGTAATTATGCGAAAAAGAACAGCATGATTGTTACGCAGTATTCGGAGGAGTACCAATAGCATCCTGAAGGTTTTTTTCAATTTTACCTTTTTTTTATTAAAGTCTCAAACTTCATGAAAAGAAAAACAATTTTCCTTCTCGAAATCGTTTTCCAAAAACCTAAGGCGATAAACAATGAGACAATAGGCACCAGAATTGATTCGTTCCATCAAGCAGTCCCGTACCACGAGACAAATGCCGCCATTACCGAGACAAATCAGCGACGATTCGACGGCGACGAATCGTGTGTTTCCACATCGCAGCGAATTAGTGGTAATGAGGATAGTTCTTCAATGACTGATCTGAATGGCTATTTGGATGTTTGGTTTGGATGAGTATTAAGATTCTTGGAGACTTGAGTTTGAGTGACGCATCCAAAAGTAAGCGATGGTGCTACTCTCAATACTGTTGTTCAAATAAGGAATATTACGCACAACTCTGCGTAGGGGGCGCCACTAGCATAAACAGTAAACAAACAACGCCATGACATCATTATTTATTCGTAACAAAGAATCTGAGAAAATGTATTAATTTGTAATAGTCTTATTTTATAAAAATCCTGTACTGTGATATCAGGGCATCAACGAACGTTTTTAAAGCGGGTGATATAAAAAACATTTTCGAAAAATGAAGGATTTGGTGAAAAAGTACGATAAAAAAGATAAAGTCTAACTTCCAGCAAAAAACTGAAATCTATTCAATCCAATTTAAATAAATGTATTTTCAATTTCTTTTTTGTCTTGTTTCATGCTTGAACTACGAGTATACGATAAAAACAATAACTTTGAAGTATACAAGTGGATACACTGAAAGTGATAATACACTCAAATATTTCTTCAGTACTTTGACCTTTAGCTGGTTTCAGTATATAACTTTGTTCAAAATTAGACGCCAGCTTACATTGGTAACAACACTAAGATATAATTATTTTAATGCCAAATAAAAATGTTTTTTCTTCTTATTGTAAATAATGCAATCAATAAAACTTGCCTTGTGAATCGATGAAATTAAATGATTTAGTATAAAAGGCAAAATTGAAAATTTTGAAAAAACCCACGACGGTAAGAACATAATTTAAAAAGAATTAAATAATTAATAAAAACCCCCGACTTACAAAATTAATGTAACCTAAGAATATAATTATTTTCTTATAATCTTGCTATAACAGTATTCTTTTGAAAATACTACTTTAACCAGCGATTTATAGAGTTACACTATTCGAATATAAAAAAAAGAATCATCAAAATCGGTAAACCCAGTACAAAGATATGAGGTAACACACACAAAAAAATACAGTCGACTTGAGAACTTCCTCCTTTTTTAGAAGTCGGTTAATACGTGCGAATGTAATAAAAGAAATATTGGTTCATTTTGGCATAGTAACACCCAATAAAGTGAACATCCAATTATCCCTTAACATAACCTCACTCATTTTTCTATAGAATCCCTGAAAAGATATAGTGCGAGCAATAAATGCGTGACCCCTGAAACCTTATGCTTTCACTGTTATCAATATCATTCGTATTTCATTCAAATAGTTGATCCGGTCAGGAAGAGTCCCATCCGAATTTACTGACCATACGTGGGATGCGACATATGAAATCGTCATTCAATATCCAACCTTATTTTCACAATACATAGTCTAAATTTGGCTGCCAGGTACCTCAAATCATTGCATCAAAGTATTTTCAATATTCTTTCAAAGAAATAGCGATAAAAATTCAATTGGCTTGGGAATGCGATCACATGAAATGAAACCTTATGGCCAGGTAATAAAGACAATGTTTGAAATGGTAATAAACTGTACCAAATACGATTTGTCAGGCCGCCTACATGGTTCTGCCCCCCTAGCCAAGTTGATAATCTACAATCGTTAACGCTAGTCGAAAACGAATCAAATGTATGAGAATGAAATCGTCTCAACGATAAGTCACGTGGTTAGAGCAAAGGAATAGAAAATTCGTAGCCAAGTTCACATCGTTCAAAATGATAGAATGAACTGTTATCGTTTCTACAATGTTCAACGCTACATCCTTTGTTAAAATGTTCAAACTTAATGTTTAAAGCATACAGACAGAGTTTAAATTTTAACCTGTTTGATGTTTGTAGGATCAATCGCCAGAGACTAAAAAGAATAGGTCGTTTTTCTAAATACATTGTAGAACGAGCGGCCGACTCAGGCGCGACAACATGGCTACCAACTTATCGTTTTCTACAGTTACTGACACCGAGGCGTTACCGATTGGAGAATAGAATTCGACACGAAACGTTTGTAACTTGGCTAGGGGGGCTGAATATGTTTTTAAAACATATTTCCCTTGAAACGGTGTTTTTGTTTCCCTAAAAAATCCGTTGAAACGGATTTTTTTTATATGTTTCATGTTTATTTTATTTTTATCATTTTTGTTAGTGAAACGTGTTTGCAAAATAATTGAGTATATGCAAATTCTCTTTAGTTTCACGAGCAAAAGTTATTTATAAGATCTATGCTATTCTTGTATAGCTTACCAAACCAATGGCTTAGTTTTTAAAAGTTTGCACAAAAAGAGTCAGTTTTTGAACTCTGATTTAGAAAAACCTGGGGCGATTCTGTATAAAGTATTTTTTATTTAACCTTGTCTTAGCAACAAACGAAACGAACAGAGTGACATCATGACTTTCAAAGTCTTTGATCAAAGTCAAAGCAAATTGAAATCGAATCGAATTCAAGCTCACAAATCACTAAACAGCTGAATAGTACAGACGTATTGACGGCTAAAATTCAGCACACCGGAAAAACAAGATAGCCAAAAAGAAACCTAAAAAGACAGTTAGACATGCCTGATATATTCCCTAAAATGTGCCCAAAACACGACATTAGGGGCCGACTTTACTTTATGTATGGTTTCCGATGTGCCGATAATATATTGTGCTTTCGTCGCCTCCCTTTTCCTGACGGCAAGAATATACAGTAAAATGCTGCAGAGCCAATAACATGTGCAAGAGCCAACTATCTTGTACATCCTGGTGGGATATAAAGATCAGTTTGGTAGTGGAAATACTTTGTTTAGAAGATTAACTTATTCTGGTTTTAAGCGACTTCTAAAAAAGGAGGAGGTTCTCAAGTCGATTGTATTTGTTTTTTTTTTTTTAAGTGAAAACTTCTTTAGTCGCGTTGGGCAGTTATTGGTAGGGGAAAATCTTATGGGTTCGCATCACCGACATGCTCATAACTTCATGCGTATTTATACTGTGCATTGTTGAAATAGTGTTTTTGTTTGGTTATTATTTTAACTCAAACATTATGAAACTTCAAATTTTAATACTAAAAGTTCTAAGTGTTCACTTCTATCGGCATTCCCTATAACGCCATTTTTATATTTTCTGTGTATACGCTCTTAGGCCAACTCGTGGCTCCTGTTCTGAACGGCCTCTATCATTTTGGGTATTTTTTTTCTGGATGAGGAATCATCAAACGACTTTTCCCGCTCTGGGTGAAGTGGAAGAGATTATCAGACTCTTACTGACTAAAATCCATCCGTGATCCTTCCTGTACCTTTTGCGTTCCAGGGCCGCGGTGACTCTTTCGAACAAATTTCGCAACATCATTTTAGGTATCCAACGGGACTATAAAACTCAAGTGGGATTTGCAAAGGTCTACCTAGGTGTGTAACCATTTTAGTGCATTCCGCATGCCACTGCTGTTCCTTTCCACGTGACAGTGATGTTCATGGTGGTAGATTTTTTTTTACTGTTGAAAGGCACGCATTTTACCACTATCTCACCTGATGGTAAGTGATGTGGTCGAAGATGAAGCACGGTTGCCTAGAAGTAACCTATCAGCTCTTGACATAAAGATTCTCAGGTTGTAGTTATCAGGAAACACAGACTGGCAGAGAATTCCACTCCTAAGCTGTACGCACAATGAATATGTTCCCAAAACGTTTTGTTATTTTTGTTCATTTTCGCGTAAGTGCTGCTGAACAAATGAAAAACCGCTTTTAATTCGTATTAAATTTACCCATGTATATTAAATTGGAGATCTCTATTATATATTCTCACAGTACATAACTATAGAAGCTTGATGCCATAATCCCAGATATACATAAACAGCTGTATTCCCACCAAAGACTATGAAGCCATCAACTCCCAACCATAAAGACTAGCAATAAAGACTCTCCCATCGGCGCATTAGGCCGGGACACACAATAAATTCTGCAGGAAGCACCTCCCAACACACGAGCTTTACTTTTAATGAGTTCTGTACATAGCCTTATATTTATGACGTTGGCGCCGTAATAATTTTACTGAACATTGCGATTGCAAAAATGGATGTCTTTCTTCCGTTTTCTCGAGCGTTTAAACATAAGAACATATGTTTACTGTAGTACTTTCTGTTACGAATATGTATATTAGTACTGTTAGGAGTTATTTTGACTGTTTCATTTATGTGTCCACCATTTTTTCTAATAGATGCTCCTTTGACCACAATATACTACTAATGAAAAGCAATAATGTGGACGACAATGGAGCACGTTAGTGTAGAAATATAAACCTGTTCACACTTGACTTAACTAGGTTGTAGATACCAGGAAACACAGACACTGGCAAGGGAATCCACACCCTCTCATCACTTCTGACTGGAATGATTTGTCCTCTCTTTACACAAATAGTGCGATTATAAGTAAGCGTATAAGCACATTCCTCCTCCTCTTTCTTTGCAACTTAAACATAAAAAGCTAAATTTGGGTGTACTAAAAATAGGATGTAAGAAACATAGGCTTGTTACCGCGGCACTGGAACACAAAGAGCATTTGGAGGAACACGAGTGAGTTTATTTTAGTCAGTAAGAGTCTGACTCTCCCTTCTGCTCCGCTAGAGGAGAAGGACACATTTGTAAATTTCCAACAAAACAAAACACCTCTGAACACCTCTCTCTGTTGAACAAAAACCCTCGCTTCTAGCCAGTGGCGTGCAGTAGTTCGAGTTAGGGTAGGCCAGAGTAAATGTCCAAAAAAAAACACACCACATTATTCAGGGTTGAAATGTGGAGTTCTTTTTCTTAATAGGCAATTTAAAAAATCTCATTTCATTAAAAATCAACCCTGAATAATGTGGTGTATATTTTTTTGGACATTTACTCTGGCCTACCCTAACTTGAATCACTGCACGCCACTGCTTCTAGCCACTGTCTTTAAAATAAATCACAGATGAGTATCTCACTCAATCACGCAAACACGATTGTCATTCAAGTTAGGCCGCCAATAAACTTGTGTAATTATCAACTAGTAATCAGGCCAAGTAATTGTCACTGATAACGTTTTATAGTAGACATAAAATGTACATAAAACAGTCGTCGCTTCATAAGTGATTGCTAAGCGTCTTACAGGGAATGTTATAGAAATTGTAGTTGGATTTATTGTTGGTTAATGGTTTGGAATATTTGGGTTAGTTTAATAGATATACACTTCTCATTTTGTTTAAAAACTTCGTCAATTAAATGTAAAAATGTAATTTTTCAAAATTTTTCGTAATTAAGATTATTACATAAAACGTTTCTACTATCAACATTATTTTATATGTAAAAACGACACTTTAAAAAATTCTCGCCGAGTTCGCTAGATGTCGCTAGTGTCATTTCGATACTCTGTGGTATACTATGGATAGGGGTTTATTAAGGAATCTCATTTTACTATAATTAATTTTAAGTAGAGGTGCCATCCCATGAAAATCTCAAATTGTAAAAGAAACTTACTTAATAATACCCTTTTTCCATTATGAAGATATTTTTTTTTTAGAAAACCCGTGCTTGTTATATTTTTTTTTTTTTTATGTAGAAAAAAGACACTTCTTGCTAGAAATGAATCTATTTAAAGAAATAATAAATAACACACTACCTAAATTACATGGGAATGTAAATACCTTTTAAGTGATTGATTATGACACTTGAAAAATGAATTTTAAGGAAATTAAACATTTCAAATGCTGTAAAATTTATACTTTCTGAATACCTCATTTTTCTATTTAAACGACGGCGCGGCGGCGGCGGCGTACTGATTACAGTTTCAGTTATGACATAATTATAAGGACATTGGATATAAGTTTAACGCTTTGACTTGGCATGGAAAGTACAAAACGTGTACTGTAGTTATAGATGGAAGTTTACTGTATCATTTTTATGTGTCATTTTTGTTTTCCTTTTTACTCTGTGTTACCAAGGTGCTACCAAAATTCAGCAGCCATTACAAACTCAAGTCTTTTATCAAATCTACTAAGAACTGTTTTAAGGAAGTTGTTCAAGGTTTGTCACAAGTACAGAAAAGTGTATTTTCCTCATAGAGTTAAATGTGTACGTCGTAGCTATATCGTAGAATGTATTTGATGATGTGGCCTCGATAAGGTTAGGTTTGAAGTGGCCAATCATAATACGAAATGACCAATTCAACGATTTAGCTACTATATCTATACTAATACATAAAGAGTTTGTTTGTTTGTTTGAACTTAATCTCAGAAACTGCTGGCCTGGTTTGATAAATTCTTTCAGTATTACATAGCCCATTTATCAAGGAAGGTTATAGGCTATATATGATCACGCTAAGAGCAATAGGAGCGGAGCACCAATGAAGTATGTTTAATAACTATTCCGGCCTCATCTAGTTTTATAACGGCCAAAAAAAAAAGATTGACGTGTAAAAGTGTTTTTTACAACCTACTTACAAAAAATAAATCATTTATCATTTATCATTTATTCCACACGGACGAAGTCGCGGACAGATGCTAGTGTGGCATATGAGGCAAATACAATATTCGCTCTCGTCTATCCCCACATCACTCATAGCAGTCCCGAATCAACCGTTGTTTACTTATTTCACATGTCCTATCGGAATACGAGCACTATGACATTTTTTTATATAATAAGAAATATCACAGCATATGCTGAGATAGGGTTTCACCAAGCCGTCCCCATAGTTGCAAAACTTGTTCGAAAGAGTCACCGCGGCCCTGGAACGCAAAGGGCACTAGGAGGATCACAGGTGGGTTTTAGTCAGTAAGAGTCTGACACTCCCTTCCGCTCCGCCCAGAGCGGGAGAAGTCATTTGATGATTTCCCATCAAGTTCCCACCAGGAAAAGAAAAAAAAGCATGGCGACGGCTTGTTTTTTCTTTCGCAGCTTATATGAGATAGCCTATCAGCATCTATGTATATTATGGTAGTAATGGTGGCAAACCCTCTCAAATATTATTGTAATTTGAGTTTCCAAAGGGGAGGATAGATTTACAAGATTTGTGGACTGCTTTTGTAGAAAAGAAAAATTCTCGGATCTAAATTGCAATTCTGGAAAAAATATTTAGAATAGAATAGAATAGAATACTCTTTATTATGTACACCATATAAGTTACAGAAAATATAGATGAAGAAAACATTACATAGGGTGACACAATGGGCGGCCTTATCGCTAAAATATTTAGGTGTCTAGGTATATTATGAAGTTATCATTGGAAGCAAGATTTTACGAAAAAAGACATTTAAATTTTTTATGATTTTCTCAATTATAATAAAATGAACATAATCCTCAATTCGTTTTAAGAAACTTATGAACTGATATAATTTTGATAAAACATTAGTTATTATTTTTTATGATATTATCACTTGTCACATTATCTATTTAAATAATAATAACAAATTGAACATACGTATATTTCATCATTCTGGAATCTGATAATAAAAAAAAAGATTACGTAGTAAAATACAAATCAAACAGATAGAATAAACTGTTCATTTAAAAATACAAATATACTGTTTCAATAAAAAAATCCTTGCTAAAGGCTATTTCCACAAAGAAAAACACATTTTATAAAAATATCAAGTTGGTACCGGATGATCCCAGTTCTAACCGGAACGAGGCGGTTACAAGCGGAACTTTAAACTATGATAATGCACAAACTTGGAAATAGAACATGTCTATCAAAGTTACCGCGAACTTTCTTTGTTTTCTAACGTTCAACGTAACATCAAAAATAGCCAAACCTTTGACTTTTTAATTTGCATCCACTTTACCCGGTATTCAACCTTGTGTCTCTAAATTTAGAGATGAATTCACGTGTAAGGTTATCGTAGTATTTTCCCCGAAAGCTCCAGCATTTGATTGTACATGACAGTTACAAAAGAAGGTCCAAGTTGATTGCTTTACTCCTAAAGCTTTATCCGTTTCGTATTAATAATTAAAAAGGCAGTTTTGTCTTTTACTTTAGTAAGTATTAATAAATGTTTGTCCGAGTTTGTGTTAGTTTTGTTCTCTTCGTGTTCTATTTTAAGAGACATCTCTCGGGACTAAGTGAATTGAGCTTTTATTTTTGCTGCGTTTTTGTTTTTGATTTACTTTTGCTTTTTGTTTGAGCGTAGTTATTGAAGTTAATATTGTAAGCCATCTTTTTAGATCTGTTGGGTCGCTGCGAAATGTGACCGTTATGTGATGGTTATAGGCTGTTGGAACATTGCAGTAGTAGTTTCAATGTATTCATATTCATTTCATCAAAAAGGTCGTTGATTCAATAAACTAGTTAGAAACGAAACAATATAATATAATCACAAAAAAAAACCTTAAGCCGAACACATAACAAAGAATTTTATTAAAAATGAATACAAAAACACATTCAAAATCGCAAGTAAAAATATATATTCCGGTCAATTTTTTCCCGCAACCGGCCCTCAGTAGCCGGATAATCCCCGTCCGGTCATGTCTGACACGGCCACGAAAACAAATATGGCCTCCACCATTATAACCGTGTGTGTTTAGGTTAGGTTACACATTATTATGGCGTTATTTTTTGTTATCACACCGTTAAATTGGTAGCGTAATGGATGCTGTAAATTATATTTTCTTTTTTGTGCTTTTAGTGAAGTTTGACCTTTTTTTATTCAATGTCTAAAAGCTTAGTTAAAGCTTTCAATGCCTGTAGGCGAAATTCTAAGTAGTTTTCTGAGGAGAAAATGTAATAAAAGCGGAGTTATACTGATATTGTCTAGGTACAGAATAATTTACACTGACTGAATGTAGATTCGCATAAAATGAATTTGTGTAGGGAGAATATTTTATCTTTGAAAATATAATATGGGCCTAACACCAAATCATAAACATACCCATACAGTAAGCATAATCAGCCTTTTAATGTTCCCACTGCTGGGACACAGGCGTCCTCTCTAGGAGAGGGAATGGGCCGTAATCCACAACGCGGGCCCATTGCGTGTTGGTGAATGTCACATGTCTTCGAATTTTTGGTTCTAGGACATGACGGTTTCCTCACGATGTTTTCCGTCACCATACCACTGAAATCATATTAATTAAGTATACCTATACAAGTTGAGTTACTTTCCACATTTAAAACAATGTAACTTGTCATCTCTTCAGTACAAAGTTCGCCATTTTTTCTTTTTGTATGTATTTTTAAATAAATAAATACATAAATTACTCGTAATGAACAGCTTTTTACGAACTCAATTTTTTTTTCCACATTTAAATAAAATATCCTTTCACCACTTAAAATAATTAAATTGAGGTGTTCTGAGCGAAGCAAATGGAACGTTGAATCTGACGCTCGAATTCCGCCCCTGACACCATTCTGCCATTTTTATTGAAGAAATTCATTCCTTCCATAAAAAAACGTAGGGTAATCCCCTAGGTTTTTTTTATGGAAGGAATGAATTGTACGGCAAAAATGCATAATTATTTGAAGAAAGCGACTCAAAATCTGACATCATACTTTTATATCTACTTCTTAACCTCGACCGATAAAATTACGCTATCACATTTTTTGATCAAAGACGAGTCACTGTTCCCTTGTTGTTGATGCCAATGATCTTTATGATACAGGTATTTTTAATATCACTGTCATCAATTATAGATGTAGTGTCAAAAAAAATTATCCCGTGTAATTGTGAGCTGTACCTAGTACCCGCATAATATGAGTTGATTATGGTGTCAAAAGCCTAAGTAAAATCGATTCAATATTTACCTTTGCGACACTCTTGTGTCGATTCAACTTACACTGTGACCGCGACAATAACTTTAGCTATAATGTCCATTCCGGCCCGGCCATAATCAGGCCCATTCATGACAGAATTCGATGAGTACTTGGTTTGGATACTAGTTAATGGGTTCCAATTTCAAATTCTCAATGGAGAATTTGAGTACTGAATCTGCTGTTTGGTGTGTAAGCTGGGCATGGTTGGGGGCTTGCTCAGCATGTCATTTTCTACTTTTAATTATTATTTTTTTCCCTTTTTTTATTCCCTTATTGGATTGTGCGTATGTTTGGGAGGAGAAAACTATTTTCTTTCTTAATCTGTTTCTATTTATTGTCTCGCGACTGCTTTCTCTATGACGGTAGAAGTTTTCATCATGGAAAATCTAATGTAATCATTTTCTGCCTACCTTTTCCCAACTATGTTGTCTTATTACAGCTGAGTACCAGTATTTTATATGAAGCAACTAAGTATCTGACTTCCACCATCCAGTAACTGGGTTATATGATGCCACTTTTATTTTCTGGATGGGAAATCATCAAATTACTTCTGCCGCTGGGGCGGAGCGTAAGGGAGTGTCAGACTGACTAATATGCCGCTGTGTCTCTCCAACTATTCCTCAAAGAGTTGACTTATCGTCGAAATGGTGGCGTGGCCAAATACGGTACCCCTTTGCATGACTGTTGATTGCCTTCCGATTATGCGAACAGATTTTCAAAGGTCTACAAATACGCATAATCATTTATTTACCATGATCTGAATTGCTAGTTGACAGCTTAATGTGTAGCAATGTACACAATACATATTCTGAGAAAGAGCTGGATTACATTTGGATGTATGTACGAGCAAGATCGCTTAAACGTGATAAATTAACACAGCCATCCATCTTATTAGTTGAAGTTTGACAAGAACACTTTGTTTGCACAAACAACTCTAGGAACCCGACAAGATTTTGGCTAGCAACATGCTTATCCAACACTATTTCTTTCTTTCCCTGTAGTCTAGATATATTTCGTTTTTTCTATATACGTAACTACACATAACAATATCATTTTAGAAGCTACTGGTAACTCTATACTTCACTACATAATATAAAACAAAGTTGCTTTCTCTGTCCCTATATCCCTATTTATGCTTAAATCTTTAAAACTACGCATTGGATTTTGATGCGGTTTTTTAATAGAGAGAGAGAGATACATATTGTAGTAGAAGATTGTAGATTGATTGTTGTTGTGTTGTTGTTGTTGTAGTGTTGTAGTGTTGTTGTAGTAGGTCGTATTGTAGTTGTTGTGGGTGTTTGTTGTGTGGTTGTTGTATCTACATTGCACCCGTGCGAAGCCGGGGTGGGTCGCTAGTAGGTATATTATAAAGACGAAGGATTTGTTTGTTTGTACTGAATAAGCTCCGAAACTACAGGACCGATATTAACCAATTTTTCACCAGTGGAAAGCTACATTATCACCGAGTAAAATTATAATTTATATTATCCCCGTATTCCCATGGGAATGGGAACTATGAGGATGAAACCGCGAGGTGCAGCTAGTATAGTGTAAAGTTTTTTGCACAATTTGTGGCTTTGTATCTGGGGGACCGCATTGTTCTTTAGACCTTAAATTGCTGTTTGACTTAAAAGAATTTGTCTCAAAAGCTTTATGTGTTAAGTAAATACATATTAAACTAAGTAAATCTCAGTCTTATGCTAGTTTCGATCGCTATAAGGAGCGGCCAACGAACAAGCGTTGATGGAAATTAATAAAAACGTGCTTGAACCCACCAGTGTTCCTCCTAATGCCCTTTGCGTTCCAGGGCGGCAGTATAATAGCACTCTTTAGAACAATTCCGCAACCATGACCGGCACGGATTCCCTCAATTATGCTGACATATCTTTGAGGCGCGCGTGGAACACGACGTGTCATTGACCCCGGCAGTGGTTTGAGGACTTAATAGTCTTTTTTTTAACAGGCTATGAAGCTTGGCATTTATCAGTTTTTCGAAACCAATGAGCCTTTTAGCTCTGCGTTCCACCGAGTCAAGTGCGGCAACTTAGTATTTAGCTGAGTGCCCTCATATCTGTGGTAGGCAGTGACCTCTCGCTACCAGCCGTAGTCCGATCTATGGTCAGCGGCGAGGAGTCCTGGGAAGCGGTGGTTGAAACACAGAAGGGAGATCTCGACCTCTCTCCCTACCCGCAGCAGGCGCACCAGGCGTCGGAGGAGGGCGTACGCTGCCCTCTTCCAGCCCCCCTAACTGGCTCCAGGGGCGACGGACTTCGGACGTCCGTCGCTCCCCATTCATCCGGACCTGAGGTGGCGGCGCGTGGTGTTCCCGTGCACCCCTTTTTGACGTCGCGGGGGGAGTCAAACACCTCACTCCCTCCTATGACCCGAGGTGGCCCGCAGAGGCGGGCTGGCACCAGCCGGGGATTACGGATGTCGCATACGTTCCCGCGATCCCCGGCGTCGGTGAGAGATGGAACACCGGAGTGTTTTTAGTCAGTAAGAGTTTGACAGACCCCTCTGCCCGCCCCAGGGTGGAGGACATCCATGAGAATTTTCCCCCGTAAAAAAGGACCGGACCTGTACTTTGTAAAGCATTAAACAGCCAGTTTTAAAGACAGTTAAAAAAAAAAGCTGGTTCTTTTCTCTATGCCAGAAATATCCTTGTAAGTTAAAGTAACTGCACCAAATATTGATAGTCGCGTCGCAATTCTTCCTTACCTAATTTCGTTAGTGGGGCCAATGACGGTGCCTCAGGGCGCTCCCCCCACCTTCTTAATTTTTAAATTGAGTTGTCTCCTTCACTACTTCAGCCTGTGTAAGTAGCTGGGTGTAATATTATTGATGAGTTTAGTGCTTGCTTTAGTTCTTGAATAACGATTTCTTGTGAGTCTTCGAAAATTAGGTTTTTAAACTAACTAGTATTTAGATTTCGTGAGTTTTTTTATATACATCATTCTGCTTTTTAAAATAAAACCATGTTTTTCTTTGGACGCTACAGTTACTGGTGCGTGTAAGCAGACATCTTATGTACCATTCATAAAATCAAATTCATATATTGATCTATTTACTTGAGAGCCTTTTGAAATAGTCCGATGATTCTTAAAATCCTATGTAGACGTAAGACACATACTTTTATATATAAAAAAAAAACATTTATTTCAACCAAACCACATAAAAACATTATTAATTGATGGGAAGTCGGCGCGCTATTCAGAAACTTGAAGCTAATTAGCACATTTTAACGACTATATCATTTAACAACAAAACTTTAACGCAACGCAGTCAACCCAAATCACTTCAAAGTTTATTTATTTTATTCAGGTCGACCAACAATTGTTTATATCAGTACATAAGCTGATTGTTATTTAAAATAGGCTTCAATTGCGGGTGCAACAATTAATTATAGGTTAACACCTCTAGCACAAAAAATTGTGGTAAAACTATTAATTATTAAATTACAACAAATTCATAAAAAAAAGCTTAATAACATAGATTATAAATCAGATTAAAATAAATTAAATTACAATTTTTAAAACGAAATTCAAACAATATAAAACAACAATAATCAAAAGACTAGCTGTGGTAAGATAAAAATCTATAAAATATCCAAGCCATAACACACATAAGACTAATATTAACATTAAAACATAAATGAATTTAAAAAAAAAACGTTAGAGTGAACAGGCTTCCTCTGGGTAAGCTCATTCCATCGTCGACATTGTCTCTGTCACCTGTGACCTAGACTAGAGCCAAGAACAATTCCATCTCACAATAAAAAAAGACTTAGACGGAGTCCCACAGTAACCCTACCCTTCCTCAAATATCAGTGGACCTCTCAGTAATATGACCTCTTCACCATATTCATCCGTTAATTCAATACATAACATGTTTCCGGGTGTATAATTTAGTATTTTTAATATGACAACGAATGATATTAATTCGAATGATGTATATCATTTTATTCGATATTATCATCTATTGCTAAAACATGTTTTGTGTACAGTACCTCCATGAGCCATAATTTCATGAGTAGATATAACTTCTTGAATTAATGATTTAAAGTTATGTTCATATTGTATAAAATCTCTTTGATTTAGATAATTATTACTTTATATCATTTCATAGAATCTAAATCCAGTTTAAATTACGGCCGTGACCCGGGATAGTCGACAGTCGACGAAACCCTATTTTTGTCTGTAGTGTTTAAAGGAACCTAACTTGAATGGGATCACAGGAGCAAAGTTCGCTCGCTTTGCTCGCTCACTCTAGCCTCCGTTATCCCATTTGGACCTAACCCATCCATGTCGAGGTGGTAAGTTCTTGAGCTGGCCTCGCTCGCTCTTTGTTTAGCTGTTAAATCAAATGTTGGTTATATATGTACAATATATACTTAGATAAAAAAACGTTATAATTACTAATATTATAAACGTGAAAGTTTGTATGTAAGGATGTTTGTTAGTCTTTCACGCAAAAACAGAGGTAGATTATAGTCTGGAATAACAGATACTTTTTTATCCCGGGAGTATGTTCCCTTGGGATAATTTTCGGCATTCACGCGATATGTCATTTGAGTGTATAACGCTTAACTGACATATCGTTTTATTCATCTTACAGCTTTTGAAAATAGAACAAATATTGTTATGCAAAAGTTATGAGGCAACAAAACAAAACAAAAAACAGTCGACTTGAGAACCTCCTCCTTTTTTGGAAGTCGCTTAAAAATGATCCCATATTGACTGTACATTTAGACACGTCATACGGAACACACACAAGGCCAAACAATGCGGGCCACAATCGATTGGATCCGTTGCTCGGAATCCTGAAACTCGATACCATAATGCTACACTCTGCAGACAACACACAATAGGGTACGGAACGTACTGAGGATAAGATAACTGCTCCTATTGAGAAAGAGTTTATATTTTCTGATGTTGTTAAAACTTGTAGTTTTCAGATAACAGCACTCTAAATTACAGTTTCAATGACCGACCGAGTGATATTATTGAAAGAAAAAAATAGTTTCGTTTCTCCCAAACAGATTCACATGACATACGAGTATTTCAACATATACTAACAAAGTTACAAATAAAGCAGAAAAAGATAAAAAATGTAGAAAAAATAAATAAAAGTTAAAAATTACATGTTTGAAAACAGACCCATTCGTATTGCTTCATCCTAGTCTTAACTAGTATTAAAATAAATGTGAAAGTGATTTGAGTGTGTTTGTTTGGTATGCTTTCTCTCCTAAATTACTGAACTGATTTTAGTGATTTTTGTACAGGGGCTAGAACACTAGGTTCTTTTGCGAAAACCTTAACCGAAGCCGCGGGCAAAAACTAGAAGATAATTTACTTTAAATTGTTTGCTTGACAACAAAACCTATAATGTTGTTAAATTGTCAAATTTATATGAATTGCGATCGACTTCTTACGATGAATAAGTTTTCAAGTTGAAATCACAACCTTTGTGACATTAAACCGAAAATATATCACTGCTCATCCTCAAATCTTCTAAGTTTCAATATCCGTATTCCTTTCTTTAATCATTTCGCTTTATAAGACGGTAACCAATTCTGCAACCATAGCAATTCTACGACGGCCCCGTTTATGGTACCACATCAAATAATAGTTCATTTACCCACCTTCAATTACACCGCTACCGCTTCTCCAGACATGTCCAAATTAAGCCCAAAGTACTCGCCACCTGCTGGCCGTCTTTGACATGGTAAACTAATGACACAACAACCGGCACCTTGCAAACGTGCCTAGAATCGGTGTCGTTACGCTAATATCGGATAAACGCTCAAATCTGTTAGATAGAGCAGAGCTCAAAGACAGTGACTCAGGGCCTCAAGTCTGGTTGCGGAATTTGTTCGAAAGAGTTACCGCGGCCCTGGAACGCATAGGGCACAAGAAGGATCACGGGTGGGTTTTAGTCAGTAAAAGTCTGACACTCCCTACCGCTCCACCCAGGGCGGGAGGGGTCATTTGATGATTTCCCATCCAAAAAAAAAAAAACAAGGGCCTCAAGTCTGCTATTACAATAGTCTCAGAATGGTCTATCATTGATCTCATAATGGTTAATTTTTCAAGTTTGGTAATCTAATAATAAAAAAGCGTCACTATGACTTTCCAGTAGTCCACCACTGACACTCCATTGAAAGAAATGGCATAGAATGGTAATCTCGTACATAATAACAAATGAATGACAGACGTATGCGGTAGTCTGTTAAAGTTCCTTTGATCAGTGACCTACCATTAGAACGTCATTGTGCAGTCATTGCTTTTAATAGCTCGGTTATCAAAAAGTAGGTATTACGAGACCATTGGCCGACCAATGATCGACTATTATGAATTTAGCTGATTACGAACTTTTAGCAATACGACAATGGGATCGTGTTGGAATGACAAATTTATAAAAATAGCAGACTTGGGGCCCTGATCTGACTTAGACTTTAAAATGACTAGCTTTCCAAGCCTCGTCACTGTTTAAGAACGTATACACCGTACGGCATTTCATACAAATTTTCAAGTCCTTATTTTCCGAAATGACTAAACCAATTTTAATGAAACTTTACACACATACGCAGGATACCTACATAGGTCTAAAAAGTTAGTTGAAAACATTTTTGAGAAATAGTGTTATAATTAAATTAGACCCATTTTAAATACCATAGACCCATATAACATAAATGTACAGTTAACTTTTTGAAATTAGACATTTCGAAAATGTTTTTAACTAACTTTTTAGACCTAGGTACCCTGCTTATATGTGAAGTTTCATTAAAGTCGGTTCAGTCATTTCGCAAAATAGTGACTTGAAAATTTGTATGAAATGCCATACGGTGTACACGCTCTTAATCGACCCATATTTATGCCTCAACCAGCATTTTTAAGACACGAAACAAAAAACTTCGACAACTACTACAAGTTGCCTCGCAATCGTTACTCGGGCTTATGGTTACATGCCCGAGTTACGATTACTTGATACCTGGTATATGACAAATTATTCAAATTACATCAGCGCTGTATCTACCGATTGAGAACGACTTCGGAGAGTAACTCAATTGTTACCGATTTGATTCCATGTGTGGATGCATTTCATTTGCAAGTTTATTGAAGATCTGTGTTTTTAGGGTTATTGAACTTTTCTGTGGATCTACTTTATGTGTCCTTCTTTAACGTAATAAATGTATCAGTAACATAATTAAATTAATTCTATCACTGTCTGAGTGCAGTTTTCTTCACTGCTGCGTTTTCGTTGAAAGCGCTACCAATAATAAGCCCAAAGCCTATTGCGGTTTTGGAGATAAGAAAATGCTAGAACCCACTTTAGTATCTTTTGACAGGTTTTAGGCTAAAATTGATTCTGCTGGGTAAATATGATTACGGTAATTTTTACGCCAGACATAAAATAGAACAAAGGTACTGGTTACCGCTGGTTGCACGGCTGTCACTGCTCATGACTTGCCACGGTAAGCATGCTTCATCGTTGATAACCTCATCAGGTGAGCAGTGGCGTGCAGTGGTTCGAGTTAGGGTAGGCCAGAGAAAATGTCCAAATAAATTAAAAAAAAATAACCAGATTATTCAGGGTTGGTTTTTAATGAAATGAGTTTTTATTTAAATAGCCTATTTAAAAAAAAAAGACACATTTCAACCCTGAATAATGTGGTGTTTTTTTTTTGGACATTTTCTCTGGCCTGCCCTAACTCGAACCACTGCACGCCACTGTCACGTAAGGTCACGAGCCTATCAATTGTAATAAAAAACTTTCAGCTGTTTCTGTCCATGGCTGTGTAATAATTGTGGGGTCCACAACAGAGTAGGTTATAAATACTATTCAGATAACATGACAATGTGTACTTTCAGCTCAGTGTAGCGAAAGTAGACAATCGATTTGGGTGAGCTAATGTGTGGTGGATGACCCAGTTCCATTTTCGAACTCTCTATAAACACACGTGTGAAAAATTAGTGCTAGCCCCACCCGACACCTCTTTCCGAAGTTCCGAGAAAATTAAATTTGCTCCACATCGCGACAATCAACGCCTATTCATGTTTGGCCTTTTGTTATATAAAACAATGGCGGACAGGTTTTGCTAGTCAATTCGTTTGTTCCTATGTCCACAAACATCATTAGAGAACGAGAGAGGACAGTTTATTGTACTTTTTGTTTTAGAAAAAATAATTTCCAAAATTTTCCAGTGCTTGTCAAAGTTTGAAGAGCTTATGAGTTGGCAGGCGTTCCGTGGTCGGGTATTCATGTTTTATGTTAGGTATGTACTAAAGTACCTATTGTGGAAATGCTAGTCATTAGTATTGTAAACAGTGAATGAGTTAATCCAAGCAATAATTACCTGATTTTAGGAGGAAGTATTGATAAACAGCCGTGCTATCGCCGAGTGCTCAAGGCTATTTTTGGTTCCGGGAAAAAACCCTATGTCTCTCAGAATGCCCGTGGCAGTAAAACCTAGTGCTAGAATATTCTTCTTCTTAGAAAAGACTTCTTCCGCTGCTATACGGAGCAGAAGGGATTGTCAGACTCTTATGAATAAAACCCATCCGTGTTCCTCTTAATGCCCTTTACTTTTCAGGGCCGCGGTGACTCTTTCTTACAATTTCCTCAATGCTGGCAGAAAGAAAAAGCCTATAAATTAGCAATAGAAGTTTAAAATGTTAGAATCTTGTTGCTCACATAAACCTCAATGAGCAACAGCCCCAACGAAGCCCCGAGTGTGTTCCCCTCACTAACATCCTCAGTACCTATTTACTGAGATATAAAATAAGGTCACGATACATTGCTCCACATTTAGATGTCAAGCAGGAACGTCTCAGTTTTGATCAGGGCTTCGGTAGCGTTTTCTAAAATAAATAGAGGTGTTACTTGGACAAATGTACGACGATTTAGCTCTGGTGCATCGTTGGCACACAATTTATACGTGCAAGTGGCAGGGCACAGCGGATTGTGTATGAAATGTTGGAGAGTAAAATAAAAGTGGAGGAAGGCTTGTAATAAATGCTTATGAGGAATGGTAAAAAGAACTATGTTATTCGAAATGTTGCTTGTGGAGCTAAATTAAATAGAAATGCAACAAATTTTACTTTTTGCAGTTTTACAGGACCTGTAATATTCAATCAATCTGCCTAGCTTTTTCCAAACATGTTGACTTCCAGTCTAACCATTATTTACACAAAAAAAAATGTTCTATAATTTATAAATATTATGTTACAATTAGTAGAATTATAAGCAGATCTGCCAAGACATTCTCGTTTCGCTGTAATAAGCTAGGTCACAGACGCAACAATGTCAAGATCCAAAAAAGTATATTTTTCTGTGGGATAAACGAAAAGTTTCTGTAGAAATGGGCTGTAAGTTCTACAAGCCACAATGTCAATTGCCATGAACAAAACCAGTGTGTTCGATTTTATTCATAAGGACAAATTACCAAAAAGAAGAAGGAACTTAGTGGCAAAGAAATTGCCGTCTAAATACCGGCTTTACGTTTGAAGAGAAACCATAATAGGTACCTATAGCTGAAGAAGACACTCTGTCACATAAGAAGCTTATGATTTGCATATGAAGATGTTCCGTTTAGCTCCTAAATTGGCAATTGGGGTGGTAATATGTTGTCGTTTGAATTTATATACCTACCACAGATCTAATGGTGCTTTGAATGAGGTATTCCATGAAGCACACCCAAATGAAGCACACCCAGACGAAGCACACCTAAAGTATTCCACTTAGCACACCCGTAGGTGGGCTTCAAATAAAAATTTAAAATAATTAATTTCCTATTCCACGAAGCACACCTACGAATATCACTCGCATAGTGCGGGGACTAAGAAATAAAAATGTCGATAGAAGAAAATATTTATTATTTAAAAGACTAACTTAAATTTCTAACATCATTCAGTTTCATTATAATAATGTGATACAATATTTGACATTTTTGTAATCTTACTATTTAAAATCACAGATTGTTTCATAATTATCTTTCCAAAAAAATCAAAAAAGTACAAAATAACTTTAATTTCGGAACTCGGTGTATGTGGTTCCTTTTTCATTTTTTGAACACCGACTTCCGAAATTAAAGTTATTTTGTACTTTCTTGATTTTTTGTGGAAAAGTCGGTTGTATTTATTGTAAAAAGTTTTTTATTTTTCACTTTTTAGTGGTACCTAAACCCCCTCCCCTCCCCCCACCTAAACGAACCAATTACATTAGTGTAAAAAAACGCACTACTCCAATGCAGAGTAAACTAAAAGGTCGTCAATGTAGACAATGTAGATATTTTTTTAGATTTTTCAAAAACCGCTTGTTCGATTTCGATAAAATTTTCATGGGACTATTTAGGAAGTATACCCTTTCCAACAAAAAAAGAATTTTTCAAATCGGTTGGCAAGCGACGGAGTTATGCGCGAACAAACAATAAAAAAAAATTAAAAAAAAACATACAAACATCCGAATTGAGAACCTCCTCCTTTTTTAGAAGTCGGTTAATAAAATCACAGATTGTTTCATAATTATGCAATAAAAACTTGGACAAATATCAAAAATATTGTAAATATAGTTTTCCATAGAGATCTATGTTGAAGTTTTCTTATAGCTACCTGTTTAGTGAATAATAAAAATACTCTACTTTAACATAAAAAATCACAGATTGTTTCATAATTATGCAATAAAAACTTGGAAAAATATCAAAAACATTGTAAATATAGTTTTCCATAGAGATCTATCTGTTGAAGTTTTCTTATTACTTATTATTACTAGAGTATTTTTATTATTAGTTAAGTAGTAGCTATAAGAAAACATCAACATAGATCTCTATAGAAAACTATATTTACAATGTTTTTGATATTTCTCCAAGTTTTTATTGCATAATTATGAAACAATCTGTGATTTTATTAAGAGCACAAAAAAGGAAAATAATAGAAAAATAGTTAAAAACTAAAAATTTTTTTGGAAAGATAATTATGAAACAATCTGTGATTTTAAATAGTAAGATTACAAAAATGACAAATATTGTATCACATTATTATAATGAAACTGAATGATGTTAGAAATTTAAGTTAGTCTTTTAAATAATAAATATTTTCTTCTATCGACATTTTTATTTCTTAGTCCCCGCACTATGCGAGTGATATTCGTAGGTGTGCTTCGTGGAATAGGAAATTAATTATTTTAAATTTTTATTTGAAGCCCACCTACGGGTGTGCTAAGTGGAATACTTTAGGTGTGCTTCGTCTGGGTGTGCTTCATTTGGGTGTGCTTCATGGAATACCTCCTTTGAATTCATTCTGATTCTATGTTGTGTCTTTGTGTTAGACTAGAAAGATTTATGAATCTATCAGACTGTATTTGTGTTTGTTATTTTGGAGGTTTATTTGCCTTGACTTACGACTGTGAAATAAGACTTATTTTTTAATACTCCTCAATTTATTTACGTTTCAAGTTAGGTTCGAAGTTATCATTTCATAATGTGACCAAACGTGGTTTGATTTATCAACAAACGTTGACGTTTATACGATACTAGCTTCTGTCCGCGACTTCGTCCCCGTAGAATCCCCGATTTTAAAACATTCTTTATCGCTGCTCCGCTCCTATTGGCTTAAGCGTGATGATATATAGCCTAAAGCCTTCCTCGATAAATGGTCTATTCAACCCAAAAAGAATTTTTCAATTCGAACCAGTAGTTCCTGAGATTAGCGCGTTCAAACAAACAAACAAACTCTTCAGCTTTTTAATATTAGTATAGATTGTCAGTTTTGCTGGCATATTTGCTGTGATATTGCTAGTTTACAGTGTAAACTTTGTAATTATTATTAGGTATGCGTTCATAACAAAATCTCCTCTTTTCAATTAATAACAATGCGTTACGAAATTAAACTATTGATCAGTCAGTATTTTACATTTGGATTGGAGTTTTTTAATATATTTATTTTATAAATACGTTTTTTATTTACATTTAAATACGAGCCATTAAATTATACAGCGTAATTTTTTGCCTTTAGTGCGAATGATGACGTAGTAAAATTCAAAATGGTTGTCGCCAAACGTCATCATGACATAACATCCAATTTGAGCGTCCGCCATCTTGAATTGCTGTCACGGTAATTAATTATCAAACTTTGAACGTCCGATTTACTCTTGTTTCTTATTTCATCATCATCTTCCTGCCTTTATCCCATGTTACTTGGGGTCGGCGCAACACGTTTTTTTCTTCCATTCTGTCCTGTCAGCCGTCACGCTATCACTAACTACCTTTTCTTTTATATCACTCCTCACACAATCCATCCATCGTTTCTTTGGCCTACCTCTCCCTTTCCATCCATCCACATTTTTGTATATTCATAACCCTTTGAGTTACATGCGTTTCATCCCTCCTTTTTACATGACCATACCAAGACAAGTGGTTCCCTGTACTCTTGTTTCTTATTTATTTTATCACTAGCTGCGCCCCGCGGTTTCACCCGCGTAGTTCCCGTTCCCGTGGGAATATGGGCATAAAATATAGCCTATGTTACTTAGGATCAATGTAGCTTTCTAATGGTGAAAGAATTTTTGAAATCGGTCTATTTTTTTTAGTTTATTCGTTACATACAAAAATACAAATCTTTCCTCTTTATAATATTAGTAGTTATAGATATAGATTGATGTACCTACATACAGACAAACAGTAGCAGATTTAACATAATAACTTTTAATCAGCCACACTTACGTTTTTTCAAATTAATAAGAGCCTATCTCCTATAACTTGTAACCTCACAGCAGTAACATATTCGCAACTGGCAATACTCGAGCGGTATGGATTGGCTTGCTGAGTACAATTGAGGACATCAGCGCGGGTGACTAGCGTTCTGATACACACTCGTCTTTGATTCAATACATACCTCACACGCTGGTGTTTGCGAAGGTATTTTTGAGGAAGAATATGAGGGCTCAAATGACAGTAACTGATTATAGTGACGTCATAAGGGTAAAAGCAATATCTGTGACAGTTAGTATCCAGAAATTTTAGTTTTGTAAATAACGTTTTCTCTTTAAACTGCAATTGGGAAAACTTTTATGGGCATTTTTTTAAAATAAATATTTGGCTTAGTTCATTAGAAGCGTATTTTTTTAGCTGTACGATACCAGAAAACATTTACGATGTTATTTAGAAATATACCGATTTCGTGTTTTGGATGGAATATAATTATTAATTACTAGCAGCGGCCCGCGGTTTCACCCGCGTAGTTCCCGTTCCCGTGGGAATACTGGGATAAAATATTGTCTATGTTACTTAGGGTGAGTGTATATTTCTAATAGTGAAAGATTTTTTTAAATCGGTCTAGTAGTTTTTGAGTTTATTCGTTACATACAAAAATACAAATCTTTCCTCTTTATAATATTAGTATATGTAGATGGATGGATTCATTGGATACTTATCGTCCTTATCGCCTAGGGCCAAGCATGCCACTTGGCGAGTAGTGAAGTGAAACGAATCGTTTTAAAGTGTACGTAACCAGCCGCACTGATCACTTGCACTGGCTACTTAGATTAAGTGCTACCCCCGCTAGAGTCAGTGCCTGTCAAGGGCGCGGAATTTTTTCGAAACAGTCACTGAGGGCCTGGAACGCAATGATCATTAGGAGGAACACGGATGAGTTTTAGTCAGTAAGAGTCTGACACTTCCTTCCACATCGGCCAGAGTGGAAGTCGTGAAGAAGCCATTTGATGATTTCCCATACATCAAAAAATGCCGCCTGTTAGTGCGTTTGAGAGGCTAGTTGAACGGTTCCATTAGGTTTGTTTTAATGCAGAAAATCCGGTAAAACACACAACGCTTACCGAATTAGGGTTCCGTAATCGAAGAGAAACCAACGGGACGTTATTACTAAGCCACCGCTGTCCATCCGTCCATCTGCTGGCTGCATCTCATGAACCATAATAGGTAGACAGTTGAAATATAAAAATAATGGATTAAAAATTAAAGCGTGCTCAAGGGAGCACGCTTTAATTTTAAACGCAAAAAACTCCTTTCTTGTCCTTACAAGAAAGGAGTTTTTTGCGTTATTTGCTCGATCTTAATAACGACAACAGGTAGACTTTAACGGCATAATAGTATATTGTAATACTGGCGATGGTACGGAAGTTGATGCAAGAATACAACTCGCAATTAACCTTTTTTTAAATACGTGTTAGAAAAGTCAAAGAAAATTATCCTTTACAGCCGAAAAATAGGTAGGTTGTGTCCGCAATACCCGGTATTTGACTTGACTATTGGGTGACCACTGAGCACAGCTCATAAATTGAACACACGAAAGCCTGAATGAAAACCACTTTTACCTATGCGTGAGAGGTACCCAAATAATGTTGTACGCCACCTGCTCCTCGAACGAGATAGCTACATAGCCCAACCAACCGTGCTATATGTAAGTAGAGCTTTATGCTCTGGAGCGCAGTGGTGGCCGAGTGGTAACGGCCCCGACTTACGAATTGTAGGTCGCGGGCTCAAACCCAGACAGGCACATTACTTTGTGTAATTAATTTCATCACTACTGCTCTCCAAACGGTGAAGGAAAACGTCGTGAGGAAACCGGCATGTCCTAGAACCAAACATTTGCAGACATGTGACATTCACCAACCCGCACTGGGCCCGCGTGGTTGATTTTGGCCCATTCCCGCTCCTAGAGAGGAGGCCTTTGTCCCAGCAGTGGGATCGTTAAAAGGCTGATTATGTATGCTCTGGATTTGCTGATCAATACTAAAATCATAAAATAAAAAATAAGTAGGTGTATTTATTTGTTTAACGCCAAGATAGCAGAACCATTTTTGATGATATTCCCTAGTATCTAGCACAACACAATCACGTATCTCTGCACAACACAATTTATTTTAGTTACAGGCTATTTTTTTGCGACAATGTACAACGACGAGAAAGAAGCCGGGAGCAAAAACTAGTTATATTTTCATAAGCATAAATGTGATTAGGTGCTCGAGAAAAGAAAATAAGCCCATTTTTTTTCTACCAATTGTTTAAGGTGTAGTTACGATGAATTGTCGTAACGAACGAAACTAAATTAATCACGACAGAGCCAACAATCACGAATACAATCACGTATGTACAATCCTAATTTATTCCTTCGTTCCTTGATATTACCTGTTCAATAAACACAGAATCTCTTCTAATACGTTATGGGGTACCGCAAGAATGAATCGCACCATATGTCGCGACATGGCTTCCCTAAATTGTTTTACTTTCGACTTCCCCCTTTTCGTCTCGTTTGGTTAACATACGTATACTATATGTATGTGTGTATATTGATACTAAACATATTGATATTAAACATTAATTGTTATTCTTCATATGAGGGTATATTGATACCCTCATATGAAGAATGACGATTAATGTCCTTGTTACCTCATCGTGAGATAATTGCGTTTCAATTGTGTTAATGGGAACAGGAAAGTCGAGTTTAAAGGTATGAACATAATACATTATTTATTACAGCACATTTTTATTATTGACCAACAGCGCCCCTCGGTTTTACCCGCGCAGTTCCAGTTCCCGTGGGAATATGGGCATAAAATATAGCCTATGTTACTCAGGGTAAATGTAGCTTTCTTATGGCGAAAGAATTTTTGAAATCGGTCCAGTAGGTTTTGAGTTTATTCAATACATACAAAAATACAATATTATATACTATTATAATATGTGTGTATCAATATACCCTCATAATTATGAAGGGTCCACTGCAATAACGATGAATGTCCTTGTAACCTCGTTTTGAGATAATTGCGTTTCAATTGTTTTAATGGGAACAGGAAAGTCGAGTTTAAAGGTATGAACATAATACATTATTTGTTACAGCACATTTTTATTATTGATATTATATTATTTGTTTACTTAAGCTTTATTTAAGAACTAAGTAAAAAATATATGATTTAGTATTTATTTAAAAAAAACCAGGACTTTACTGAGTGCTTTTTATCTAATATAAGCGTGCACTGTCTAAAATATCGGGATTTACGAGAATACCAACTACAGATATCCAGTGGCTGAATGACGTGCTTACTTAGAATCTTCACAAAAACGGACTTTCATCATTATTTCAGTGGAACCTTTATATGGAATGGTATATGACATATGCGCGGTATATATATATAGAGTTCCATGTTTGGGACTTCGAGAAATTCGTGGCTTACTAATATTTATTTTATAACAGCCGCACAGGTCCATATTCAAGGTTAGGCAACAGCCACAGTCGATTATTTGTTCCTTAACATAGTTGTGTACACTAAGTACAGTTGTGTACAGTTGTGTACAGTTTTGAAGTTGGTACTGTACCATTCCAGGCTTCCTAAGGGTATTTAAAGTCAAGAGTGAATAGCTTACTCTTAGGCGAGCGTGTTCCATCGTCGAAAAAACGGTTTTCACAAATAATAATCATCATCTGGCTAGCCTTTTCCAAACTATACGGTACTTCTTCACAAGACTCGTGCCAGATATTCTGGCTTCTGACAATCTGTAATGACTGCCAAAGATCTACAAATGACAGCCGGGACCAACGGCATAACGTGCTTTCAGAGGCACGGAGGAATCTCGGTATCTTAAGATGGTCACCCATCCACAGACCAACCTTGGCAAGCGTTGCTTAACCTTGAAGATCGACCTGTGCGGATGTTATTCTTTAGCCACGAGCTAAAGAACAAAAAAAAAAACATACTATCATTTCACAAATAATAGTATCTTACACAAAGATCTTAGAAGAACGAGAACTTTAAAAATCCTACAACCATAAGACTACTGACGCAAAAAATGTATTTTTACGAAACACCCTTCATAGATATCATTATAATTGATAGGGTGCCGCTCCATTGGCTTGCGCTCACTTTTACCCTATAATACGGTTTCCCTAAGTCGACTTTTACAACTCTCAAGTCTCGATAAATAAGCTTATTTGGAACTTTGTTTTTCTTTTTATTATTGCGTATTGAACCCTTGATGGGTAACTATCGCACAACGTAACATTAGTAAGAAAATC
The DNA here is from genome assembly GCA_905332915.2 of Hecatera dysodea. Taxonomy (NCBI): domain Eukaryota; kingdom Metazoa; phylum Arthropoda; class Insecta; order Lepidoptera; family Noctuidae; genus Hecatera; species Hecatera dysodea. The sequence continues at coordinate 2,552,511 of HG995298.1, read as the reverse complement.
GTTATTGTACGAGATTTTCCAGATTATGTGGTACTTTAGACGTCAAATAGCGAGGCTATTAGTTTTTAATATTAACTCAGACATAATTAGTATGTCGAAGTACTCTGGTATTAGCACCACAATTAGTAATAGTACTAATGTCTTGGTTGCTGGCTCAAATAATTTAAACTAGGTAATAAGACAACAGAAGGTACCATAGACAAATTAGCTGAGCTTGTAAACAACACGGTATCTTCTAGCAGTAACAAAAAGGGAGCTAATCAGAAATCCTTTACTCTATACCTTCAAAACATTCAAGGCTTTTCTTCGAAGCAATTGGAAATTGAACTATTTTTAGAAAAAACAATGTATGACATTGTTTGTATAACAGAGCATTGGCTAAAGGATTCTGAAATGATAATTATAATAATTATAGTTTGGGCAGTTGTTTTAACCGTAAATCAATGCTGCGCGGGGGTTCACTTATCTTAATTAAGCAGTCTATTAAATATAAAACTCGAAAAGATATAGTTGAACTGTCGGTTGAACATAACATTGAACTGTCCTGTGTTGAGCTAGATAAGCATGTCATAGTGTGCGTTTACAGACCCCCTAATTATCAAAACTACTCTATTTTTGTGTCGGTAAAACTTGCAAGTGGTAATAAACTTTTAATTATCTGTGGAGATTTTAATATTAATATTGGTGAAGATAATTCAGATAGCAGTCGCTTTTTAAGTCTCTTTAGGTCATTCAATTTATCAAATGTGTTCATTGAACCAACCCGAACTACGTTAACGACTGCTACATGCATTGATAATGTTTTTTGTTGCGGCAACTACTTAGAAAAAGCCATTGTAAATTGTCTCCCTTCTGATCACAGTGGGCTAACGGTAACTTTTGAGTCCACCTCACCTATACAACAAGTGCAGATACAATCAAGACCAATAACATCAGGTAAATTAAATAAATTTAACATCACTTTAAGCAACAAGTTAAGTGATCGGGATTTCACAATGAATAATGGTAATATTCTATATAAAGAATTTTTTTCTGTTGTCCAAACTGAGTTCAATAATACTTTTAAAAAGACAACTAAAACTATCTGCCCTAAGTTTTTATTTAATGACTGGGCGACTAAAGGACTCAGAAAAAGTAGGGAAAGACTTTACGAGCTATACGGCCTTAAGCCTTATATTAATACTGAAGCTTTTAATAAGTATGTAGCTACTTACTCAAAAATTTATAAAAATACTTGTAAGGTAGCTAAAGCTTTATACATAAGCAATAAGGTAAAAACAGCAGACAACAAAGTAAAGACGGTTTGGAAAATTATAAATAACGAAACAAACAGGAATAAAAGACATAATACGGATTTCACATTGGAGACTACTCAGGGTCTTATTAGTGATAACCTAAAAGTTGCTCAAGAATTTGTAAATTTCTTTACCAGTATCCCTATTAAAACTACTGAAGCTTTAAATTCTTCGCCTTCGCTTGCTTTTGATTTATTACAGTCGAATGTGTCAGCCTGCCCGACTGAATTTAATTTTAAGCACATTAACCCCTTAACAGTAATGAAGGCTTTCAAACAGATCAAAATTAAACTGACGGAAGATTTATGGGGATTGTCTATCAAAGTTTGTACCTCAATTATTGAGACTGTAGCCCCTTTCTTAGCTTTAATATTTAATTTGTGTGTGGATCAAGGAGTCTTTCCGGACCTAATGAAATTCAGTAAAGTAATACCACTTTTTAAAAACGGGGACAGTAAAGACACAAATAATTATAGACCAGTATCCGTGTTGCCAGTCTTCAGTAAGGTATTTGAAAAAGTGATGCTAAATCAAATGCTTTATCATTTTAACACGAATAACATCTTGCATGATAAACAGTATGGTTTCACCAGAGGACGTTGTACTACTGACGCTGGTGTCACCTTACTGAAGCATATATTTAATGCGTGGGAAGAGGCGCAAGATGCCATAGGCATCTTCTGCGACCTATCTAAGGCGTTTGATTGTGTGGATCACGAAACATTACTCCTGAAACTTGGGCACTACGGACTGGGGAAAACAGCTTTAAGCCTTGTTAAATCTTATTTGAATGATAGACAGCAAGTAGTGCAAATAAACGGTGTCAATTCATCGGGCTTAAACGTGAAATTGGGCGTTCCACAGGGCTCAATTTTGGGTCCTTTTTTATTTTTAGTTTATATAAATGATTTACCCCATTTATTGCAAAACAAGCTAAACATGGTCTTGTTTGCCGACGACACTTCGTTGATTTTTAAAATAAATAGACGTAGTAATAATCTTGACGTCGTAAATAACGCCCTTTTGCAGGTCCAAAATTGGTTCACTGCTAATAATTTGGTTTTAAATGGGAAGAAAACGAAGTGCATAAGGTTTGCTTTACCAAATGTCAAAAGTAGTGATTGTGATATAGTGTTGAACAGGGAAAAACTAGAATTCGTCGATAGAACGGTTTTCCTGGGGATTACGCTTGACTCAAGGCTACAATGGGGTCCTCATTTAGCATCTCTAGCAGGACGACTAAGCTCAGCAGCATATGCTGTTAGGAAAATCCGCCAATTTACAGATGTTGATACCGCGAGACTAGTCTATTTCAGTTACTTTCATAGTATAATGTCTTACGGTATCTTATTATGGGGACGGGCTGCAGACATCGAGTCAATTTTTATTCTGCAGAAAAGAGCCATCAAAGCCATTTACAATCTCCGCCGGCGCGATTCTCTAAGGGAACTGTTTAAGGAAATTAACATCATGACGGTACCTTGTCAATATATCTACGAAAACATTATGTACGTTAGAAAAAATTTACATCTCTTTAGTAAACGAGGCGACAGACACAATTATGCTACTAGAAATAGGGATCAATTAGTTCAACCAGGTTTCAGACTGTCTAAAGTAGCCACATCTTTCATAGGGTATTGTTTAAAATGTTACAATAAAATTCCTCCCCATATATTAGAACTGAATGAAACGAAATTTAAATCTTGTATTAAACGCACATTATGCAGGCAAGCATATTATAAGTTGGGGGATTACATTGAAGATAATAATGCTTGGCTAAATGCCGGTCCTGCTCCACAGCCTCAACCACTTGGGTAAACAAGTTAGGATTTCATATTTGGAAGAGATGCTCGCCTTTTTAACCGACTTCTAAAAAAGGAGGAGGTTCTCAATTCGGATGTTTGTATTTTTTTTTTATGTTTGTTCGCGCATAACTCCGTCGCTTGTCAACCGATTTGAAAAATTCTTTTTTTGTTGGAAAGGGTATACTTCCCAAATGGTCCCATGAAAATTTTATCGAAATCAACCAAGCGGTTTTCGAAAAATCTAAAAAAAATATGTACTTTGCCTACTTTGACGACCTCTTAGTGTAATCTGCAAAGGAGCTGTACGTTTTTTTTTACACCAATGTGATTGGTTCGTTTAGGTGGGGGAGGGGAGGGGGTGTAGGTACCACTAAAAAGTGAAAAATAAAAACTTTTTACAAAAAAATACAACCGACTTCTACACAAAAAATCAAAAAAGTGCAAAATAACTTTAATTTCGGAAGTCGGTGTTCAAAAAACGAAAAAGCAACCACAAACACCGAGTTCCGAAATTAAAGTTATTTTGCACTTTTTTGATTTTTTGTGTAGATGTCGGTTGTATTTTTTTGTAAAAAGTTTTTTATAATATTATTTTGATAATAAATCATTTCCTTTTCTTTTTTTTTTTTTTGTACTTATAGTTGCTTGGTTATTGTAAACCATAGTTTTGTATAATGTAGAAGCATTTTATTTTCAAATATTGTAAATGTGAGTACCATGGAGCCATTAACATGTAATAAGTTATGTTTTACTTTGTGACATGAACTAAAATGGCAGTTGAGAGCATGTCATGCTCGCTTAAATGTTTCGCTGATGGCGGCGTGTGTGTTGGATCATTCGGTTCCCTTCAAAATGGTTGAGCTAAATGGTGCCGATACACGCGTCATGTTCGTGAACGGGCGCCGTCGGTTGAGACTGGTCACCTCTTGACTGCCAATGACTTGTTTTAATCTTTATACTTAGAATTGTTTTCATAGTTTCCTTTTTTTTCTTTACATTGTCCTCACATATAGAAGCGACCAAGGATAGTCATAGTCATAGTCATAGTCATAGTCATAGTCATTTATTCATGAACAAGTATTTTGTATCTGAATTTACACACACAAACACACTAACAGTACATCCTACATACACTAAAATGAATTACATTTGATGTAACCAAGGTTATGTAATACAGAACATGATTTAAAAGAGTGTCCGTGGAGTTTCTTGCACGTTCTTCTCCATAGAGATCTACGCTTTGGAACGTGCAGATAGCTTCATTTTTTTTTTATAAACTGTACTGTATTCAATCGTGTTTTGTTAAATTCCTGGAATTGATGAAAATCAAACAAGAAAAATACTCTCATATTTACGTGGAGCAAAAATTGGCCAAACTAAGTAACTTCCATCTTGAATAGTACTAAACTTTTATGACGCTGAAAACCACTTTTTTCACCATAAACAATTACGGAACTAACTTCAATTTGTACATAAATCAGTAATTATTAATCGTAACATTGCAGCTAAATTAAACAAAAGACGGCCGATTCTTTGAAAAGTATTTACGGCATTGTACTCAAATGCAAATCGTTACAATATTCCATTGCCTCATAAAATTGAATAAAGAAACGATTAAATTGAAAGTCGGGAACGAGTTTCTGAGTTTTCAAGGAAATCGACCTTTTATTACGGTAAAGTCATCAAAACTGCAAAGGGTGAATTGACCGACCAAGTTTTACTGTTACCTGAGTCGAGTTATGAACGTATTTCTACAATTTATCTAATTGCAGTGAACTTTAAAATGCAATTGAGGTGTAAGGGAACGTTAATTCGGCTATAAGACACATTTTCGGACGGTGGCAGTTGAGGAAACTTTAGGATTGTTACCTTACAGAGCTTTATTGACAGACTCTTCGAGATTGGTTATTTATTTTAATGATTATGTTATAATAGAAGAATAGAAGGCGGCGGGATCTGATGGACGATATAAGTGGCGATGTTCTGGGAGGCCTATGTCTGTATGAGCAGTGGACGACATTCGCCTAAAATGATGATGACCATTTTATTGATGTACAATGCACATATACATTCGATCCTGTCCGAGCTGTCATCATCTGTTCACACTACCGCTATTTACGACCATCGCCATAGCGAAATCCTCAATTTATCGTACTCTAAGCATCAAGCCTTTTTTTTTTTTTTTGTATTTTTTTTTGTGTTGTATTATGATTAGTAGTATTTTCTTTTGATGTCATACATTCAAAAGGTTAACTGAGTTGACCAATAATTTTTTTGTACGCCATTTATGGCAAAACATGTAGATCCTTTTTAAAAATGTTATTATAAGACCATACAAACTGTATGTACTCATGTTTTACAAAAATAAATCTTATCTATCTTATCTTATCTTATCTTAAGCCCTAAGTAAATCATTCTGAGGTAAAAATAAAGCCGTATAATTTTTTAACACACAAAGAGCGCTAATCCTCTTAATTCGAAATATGAACTCATAAAAAACCTAATAATAATTACAACGATACATTCTCAATTCCCCGCGACCCTAATAATTGTAATTAAACAATTACGAGCGACTAACGGCCAGTCAATCTGAACTAATGGCATCACCAGATTAAGCACAAAGCCTCCACGATAACGCGAACATTAGGGGACTCGCTTTCAGCCCCACGATGACAGTATCTTTTACTTCCCTTGTTCGATATGGGGGTGCAAAAGATAGGATTTTATCTTTTGTTATTATGGAGATTAAAGTTTATTGGAGGAAAAAATAATGCGGTTCCAAAGTGGGCTTGAGTTCATTATCAAAAAGATATGTAGTTCTGAACACAGGCCAGTCCCTCAAGAATTAACAGAGTGACGAGTTCTAACTCCGCTGTTCTGCGTTAGTATGCAGGCGTTAATACTTAGTTTATTAAGGTGGGATAGCTAAAGGAAATCGTTTTTGGGAAGTTACTCTGACAAGTGAAAAAATATCAGAGATAGTGGCAATTGTCATTGCTGATAGATTGTCATGTTTTCTAGGTCTCTTGGCAGCTCTAGAAAAATAACACTACCTATCAGCTGAAAAATTGACCAAAATTCAAAAAGCTACGGAAATATCACGTGATGTCTTTTCTTGCTTATAAAATATCAGTTTTTCTAAAGTCAAAGTTAAATTTGAGAAAATAAAAGAGAGAGACACAGAAAGTGTGTGTTTGTCGATGTATTGCATCCGTTCTCACATTCGTGTGTCAATTCACAACAAAGTATTGTTGTTCCGCGGAACTTATCGAAGTTAATAAAGCGAATGGAAAATATTAATCTCACGAGAAGGAAAGTTCTGTTTATTTGGTTTCCTGCAACTTTGTATAAATATTGTTTTGACTGATACCTACATTTTTCCTGAAAAGTTCAAATATTTGCTACAATTTAACATCTTGCTCGGTTAGGGTTGGCGTATTCATATGGATAAAAACCCCGTATTAAATAATAGAATAAAAAAAAAACATCTTGCTCATCTTTTTTGCAACTATTGCGCCACTGAAATCAAGTTCATGATGTTAATCAACTGTTTACTCTCTGCTTCAATACCAATTTACCGCCCCTTATTAGGTTTGGTACATCTGAATGTTCGCCAATTTAGCCCAGCTTGGCGAGTACTGGCTTCCCTCGAGGTGACTGACCCCATGTTAATAGGTACGAACAGTGCCCTACACAATTTCTAAAACACCTGACCTCTAGCTTCGTCCTACCGACCCTCGTTGCTAACTAGTGTAACGGCCATGACATGCCATGTATTTTTTATTTATAGTGCGTTAAAATGTCTACTATTATGTACTTCTTACTCTACCATCGCTGACCAGTAATGTTTTAAGCACTTTCCTCAAATTAATTTTACTTCATTTTATCAGGTCCTATAAAAGTTAACTCACAAAAGAATAGCATTAATTACCTATAATAAAGTAAAACATTCGCGGCTTAGGTAATAAAATGTAGTCTGAATTCGTTGAAGTGCCCATGCACTTCAACGAATTCCGAGTTTATATTTTTCCACCACCATTATACCCTCAATATGACTCATTCTGCCATGGGGCAGAATGAGTCACATTGGGGGTATAATGGTTCATAGTGGGGTAAAGTGAGCCCCATTAGGGGTGCGTCACGTTACACGGAAACGAGGGAACTAGCCTCGCCGGAAACGCCGAGTATGAATAACATGTCCTGCTGAAATATAAAACTCACTGAAAACGTTTGAACAGGGTGCTACTTTTTGTTGAATTACTGAAAATAAAAAGAAGGCCTCTTGATTATAGTGAATTTCTGTGATCGCCATCGATTGTCAAAATACCCACGAGGGATACCGGTAGCCCAGATTAATCTTATAAGTAATGCCAGCAAGCAGCAATCATAAATAATATAATTATTAGTCAAAAGGCGAGTGTTGCGCCCTAAAAGGTAATGTATTAAAAAGTTAAGCATTGCCTGTAACCGTGTGCACATTGTGTGCAGTATATAAATAAATACATCCAAGCTTGCGAAATTTGTTCGAAAGAATTACGGCGGCCCTGGAATGCAAAGAGAACTAGGAGGAACACTGATGGGTTTTAACCAGGAAGAGTCTGACACCATCCCGCTCTGCCTAGAGCGAAAGAAGACATTAGATGATTTCACATCCGTAAAAAAAAAAGTCTGGGTAACACGGTACTTCTTGGCAAGACTGGTGTCATATATCCTGGCTTGTGACACTTCGTAACGACTGTCAAAGGTTTACAAATTACTGCAGGGACCATCTCATTTTTTATCATCGAATCAGCACTTCAATGTTCAAGTTATACAAACAGACAAATTCTACCTCTTAATAATAATAGTTTTATCAAGGCGGACCGATGATGAACTAAGCCGTGAAAATCCGCGGATGACCAATTGTACCGCCCGGTAGTAACAACACTTAGGAAAGTCCTATGTTCAGCATTTGAGAATGATCGTTTTAATCTTTCGAATGATGATAAATATTAGATAAAAAGCACAAAATGGAATCTTCTTCATTAGTAGACATTTTGGGAACCACCCTGTATATCCCAGAGCCTCACGGCCGGACATCACATACCCAGCTCGCCGACTCCTCGGTACACGCTGCTTTATAACTAAACCTAATGCCAAGTGCCGCTAAATATGTATATGGAAATGACACTTTTCGTATTTTAGCCGTTTTACGCTAGATAAAAAAAAAATACAAAAAAACAACCGACTTTTTTAGAGACAGCTAATGTTTTACTATTATTTTGTATTTGAAACATTCAGACCTACTCATACGTACTAAGTAAAGTCAGCACCTTCCATAATAATCCCAACATTTTCAATTACATAGTTATAGATACTTCCGATCGAAAAGGCTCAGTAGCTATCAGCATTATTGCGTCCTACACATCCGCTACGATTGTCTATTAGCTGTTCCTTTTCCCTAAACCCACCTGCGTCCGACAAAACAAACCATTGAGTCGTAGAATTGACAAAAAAAGCTGGTGAAGTGCATGTTGAACACGCACACAAAGGGTTCCGTACAAATCTTCGTCGAGGCGATCGGCGGCGGCGACCTCTCGCGTCCGGCCCTGGTTCAATCCATGGTCCGAAGCGAGCAGGCATGGGAAGCGGTTACTTCCTTCTGCGAAGAAGTAATGCTAGCGAAGGAGCAAGCCTCACGCTCCAGCCACCGCAGCAGAAGAAGATGCCCCGTGCGTCGGAAAACGCAGGGCGATTCCCGGCCACCGTAGGCGCGGGCCCGTGGCTAGCTATGGGTGCCTCGCCATCCAATAGCAACCAGGCCCGGGTCGACGGCGCGTCGTGTATCACGCGCGCTTCAAAGAGCTGTCAGCAAAGAAGATGGGGCCTCATAGGGTCAGTACCTGCTAAGGTTGCGGAATTTGTTCGAAAGATTCACCACAGCCCTGGAACGCAAAGGGTACTAGAAGGATCACGGGTGGGTTTTATTAAGAGCCTGACACTTCCTTCCGCTCTGCGTAGTGTGGGAGAAGTCATTTGATGATTTCCCACCCAAAAACATTTGTTGTATGAGAGCCCCCTTAAATATATATTTTATTCTGTTTTTTAGTATTTGTTGTTATAGCGGCAATAGAAATACATCATCTGTGAAAATTTTAACTGTCTAACTATCACGGTTCATGAGACAAAGCCTGGTGACAGACGGACAGACAAACAGACGGGCAGACAACGGAGTCTTAGTAATAGGTTCCCGTTTTATCCATCCATTCTACGAAACCCTAAAAACTACGAATAACCGTGTGTAAGTCTTAGAATAAATTCTCTTTATTAGTCAAATCCCTTAATATAGCCTATCCCAGCCAAAAATAGTGGTTCGCCACAAGGGCCTCGGAGACCCTGCCGTAATAGAATCTGACCCGGCATTAAAGGGTTAACAATGTCCTACACATATATGTAGATAATATATTTTGATTTGTAAATTGTTGTCACGCTGTATCTTAAAGGGTTAATGAGTTTGTCAAGGGCGTTGATTTGGGTGCGAACTATATTTTAGAGGTGTTAGTTAAATTGGAGCTGCTTTAGTGTTAATAATAATAATAATCTGTGGCCCGGCTGACAACTGGAACGTCACAAAATTTTCTCAATCTGATTTTTTCAATATAAATTAATTAATAACAATAACCAAAATGCATATTATACTGAGTACCACGAAAAAAAAAACACGCACATCTATTAAAAGAAAAACCTACGACCGATTACCCATTTTTGACCAACATGGATTGATATGAAATGCTGACAAGAAGCCGGGCACAAGCACAAACAGCACAAGCAACATCTTCGGGTTCGTCGCTCAGCTCCGCCTCGCAGCCGCCGGGACCTGCACCACCCGTGAGTCCAGAGATTCCGGTAGCTGCAGTTGCGTCGAGCTCGAGCGACGAATACTTCTCGCCGCCGACGACACCACCACCTGCGCGTCGGCGCGGACGAGGCCGACCACCGAACAGCTTAGGACCTCGAGGCCCGCCGGCCTCTGACAGGGTTCCCGCTATCGGTGGAAGTGTGCAGCGCATGCGATGGACACAATCCATTAATGTGAATGTCATGCGCTCATACTTTGGGGTTACAGAGGGGGGAACTAACCTGACTGCGTACCGTGGTCGGATGCTCTCTCTGTTTCAGGTGCTCGAGCCAGCTGTCAACGTTTCGGCCCAACGACTGTCGGATCAGGTGCGGGTCATCCAGCGTAACAATATGTTGGATGACGCCGTGCTTGATAGACTACGACTAGAATCACGGAGTAGCTGTGTCTCAACTGCTTCACCACCGGTCACGGCGCAACAACAAACTAGTGTTTTACCACGACCCGCCCACGATGGTGAAGAAGATGAAGACGGGGCTATATCCGTGAGTACCCAGTGCAATGAACGATTGAGGAGCGCTTTGGAAGATGCGTACCGAGAATACCGCTCCACGCCGCCTGAGCTTAGACCTCGGCTACCACGTTTGCCCATGCACAACAAGAATAGGGCGCTGGTGTGTGCTCTAGATTCGCAGCTATCAATTTATTTTGATAGCAGTGAAAACCTTACCGATACCCACTCGATCCTGTACTGCGGGGCTGCAGCGGCGTGTCGTGTAGCTCATGTCAAACTTCCAAACAGTGACAGAGTTGCACGACTAGCTATACCAGCTTGGCAGTGTAGGATCGAGCGTCGTATCGGTGAGGCTAGAGCGCTCATCGGCAAACTTATCTGCTTCAGGGAGGGCAACACTCGCCCTAGAGTGATGCGCTTTGTGAGGCGGGCGTTCTCGGGGACTGATATTAGTCCTCGAGACTATCTGACCCGCGTCACAGAGCGTATCGACTTTCTGAAGCAGAAAGTCTATGCATGGGCAAACCGTATTCGTCGGTACAAGCGGCGAGTGGAGCGATATACTCAGAATCGCACGTTCCAAAGAAATGAGAGGTGGGTTTACAGGGCTTGGGAGCGACCAGACCAAGGTGTGACTGATACGCGCCTACCGAATGATGAAGCCATGCTTTCATTCTGGCGTAACATCTGGTCGGTGCCTGTCAGTCATACCGAGGGTGACTGGACCCGGGAGGTCGAGCGCGCGTGCGATCCGATACCAGAAATGGGGGCAATTAACATCAGCCCCCAAGATGTAGCTCGTGCAGTCCGTCCGCTGCCTAATTGGAAATCTCCAGGGCCGGACGGGCTGCACAACTTTTGGATAAAATGGTTCAAAGGATCGCATGCTCGTTTGGCAGCCCAGTTTCAGGCTGCCTTAGGGTCAGGATCGCTACCCAAGTTCTTAACTACAGGAATAACCCACCTGCTCCATAAATCAGGTAGTACTGCGGAACCCAAAAATTATAGACCGATCACGTGTTTACCTACGGTCTATAAAGTTCTTACATCCATTCTGAGAGCTAAGATTAACAACCATATTGACAGTAATTCAATAATGTCGGCTTCTCAGAATGGATGTAGGAACGGGTCCCGCGGTACTAAGGAGCTGCTCCTTATCGATGTTGCCATTAGCCAACAGGTTCGTCGTTCCCGAAGGGATCTGTCGATATGTTGGATAGACTATAAGAAGGCCTATGACTCAGTGCCACATACATGGCTCATGAGGGTGCTGGAGCTGTATAAAGTTGATGCAGTTCTACGCACCTTCCTGATGTCGTGTATGGGGCAGTGGAGGACCGTCCTTCACTATCCAGGATGTCGACAGACCCAAGCGAACAGTGAACCGATAAGGATCGAGCGCGGCATATTTCAGGGCGACAGTCTGAGTCCTCTGTGGTTTTGTCTGGCCCTGAACCCTCTTAGTACACTGCTGGAGGGTTCAGGCCAAGGCTACCGGTTGAGAAGAGGTGGTCAGGTCATATCGCACCTCCTTTACATGGATGACTTGAAACTCTTTGCCCCCAACAACTTGCAACTGATGAAGCTACTGAAGGTAACAGAAACCTTCAGTAGCGACATCAGTATGGAATTTGGTGTGGACAAATGTGCGGTCATGCATGTGAAGCGAGGTGAGATTATGGAATCCGTGGGAACCCAACTCTCGGATTCCATACACCTTAGATCCCTTTGCTCAACCGAAACTTACAAGTATTTGGGTATGTCGGAAGCGTTGGGCATCAATGCTACTGGCGTGAAACAATCGTTGAAGGAGCGCTTCTTCGGCCGCCTGAACAAAGTACTAAATAGTCTTTTATCAGGCGGAAACAAGGTGCGCGCCTTTAACGGTTGGGTCATGCCGGTATTGATGTACTCTTTCGGCATACTCAAATGGACTCAGACAGAACTGGACGCCCTGGATAGGAGGGTCCGTTCACTGCTGACCGCAAATCGGATGCATCACCCACGATCATCGGTAATGAGGCTGTATATCCCGCGGAAGTGTGGGGGTCGTGGCTTCTTAAATGCTAAGACTCTGCACAACCGCGAGGTATGCAGCCTTAGGGAATACTTCCTAGAAGCCGACGTGGGTATGCACCGGGATGTCGTCGCAGTGGACAAGGGCCTCACCCCACTCTCCTTGGCTAACGAGAACTGGCGCAAACCTGTGGTATTAGATACTAATGATCGCAGGGAGGTATGGAAGAGCAAGGAGCTTCACGGGCGCTTTTATCGGGTCCTACATGGGCCCGATGTAGACTTTCTAGCGTCCGTGGCCTGGCTACGTTTTGGTGACCTCTTTGGGGAAACCGAAGGTTTTATCTGTGCGATTACAGACGAAGTTATGATGACGAACAACTACCGGAAATACATTGTGAAGGACGGTACGGTTGACATATGTCGGGCATGTCACCGGCCGGGGGAATCCATCCGCCACATTATTTCCGGTTGTTCTAGTCTGGCTAACGGAGACTATTTGCACAGGCACAACCTTGTAGCCAGGATTATCCATCAGCAACTTGCCCTTAAATACAATCTTGTGGAATCGGAAGTACCGTACTATAGGTATGCGCCCGACCCAGTTCTCGAAAATGGCAATTGCACATTGTACTGGGATCGGTCTATCATCACTGACAGGACTATTGTTGCCAATAAGCCTGACATAGTGGTGATAGACCGACTAGAGCGTCGCGCAATGATTGTAGATATAGCAGTCCCGCATGACGAGAACCTCGTGAAGGCTGAGAAAGATAAACAATCGAAGTATCTTGACTTGGCTCACGAGGTTGTCGACATGTGGAATGTGAACACAGCAGTCATTGTGCCGATAGTCGTGACGGCCAATGGCATAATTGCCAAGAGCCTCGACCAACATCTTAAGAGGCTCTCGTTGGGCAGCTGGATCAAGGGCTTGATCCAGAAAGCGGTACTCCTGGACACGGCGCGTATCGTTAGGAGGTTCCTCTCTCGGGAGCCCTGACCACCGGTAGCTTGGACCCTGTTCTCGATACCGGTGGGCTACTATTTTTTATATTTTTAAATGTTTTGTTTTTTTTATAGAAATATTTATAAATGTATTAAGTATGTATAGTAAATAAATAAATGGAATAATAATAATAATACTTTACTACTCCTTAACGATTAGGAGTTAGGGGACAGTACTGCAATTTGTCGATGGAAACTAGGTAGTAGTATGTAGGGCTAACCTGATACAAGACTTGAAGGGTAGGTACTACTCCTGAGATAAATACGATATAATCACGAAATTCCAGAGATATCGAGGGAAATTCTGACCAATATCTCAGTGAAATCGAGACGATTTCTCAAAAATAATAAGTATGCTTAAAAGGGTATATACTCACATAATTATGTATTTTTACAATAGTCGTCTCAATCTTTCCATTTCTCGTAATGCCTTTTCAACCGACTTGTGGCGGCGCGGCGATGATAGGTGAAGACATTATATTACCATCGCGGGTAAAACCTGGACGAGGCTAGCACAGGAATGTGCGGATTCGCAAAAAAAAAGTTTTAATAAAAAAATACAACCGACTTCTAAACAAAAAAAAACACAAAAAAGTATAAAATAACTTTAATTTCGGTACTCGGTAATTTTGATTGCTTTTTCGTTTTTTGAACACCGACTTCCAAAATTAAAGTTATTTTATACTTTTTTGTGTTATTTTTTGTTTATAAGTCGTTTGTTTTTTTTTTATAAAGTTTTGTTGCCGGTACCTTTAACTCCCATGCAGTAAAGAACACCGGTAAGATGGTCCGATTCCATAAAGAAGGCTATTGGTGGCAGCATGTAGGTACACAGCGATCCACGCAGAAGACTGCTTGGCTTGGAAACGCATCATATGTGATCGCGATCCTCAGCAAGGAACAACAAGGAACAAGAGGAAACAACGAGGAAGAAGAGAAAGTTCAGGGGCAAGCTCATGAACATGGCCATAAAACCAGTACCCAGGATGCTATTGAGAAATCCCAAATATAAGTTATGATTTTTTTTAAGCTATTGCATAGCTTCTATCGCGGGCCATGAGCGTGGCAACCGAATCCAGAAATTCCGTAACGAAAATAACCTAACACCGCTACGTCATACGATTAGGCCCCGCCTTTTTAAAATGGTCGCTCGCCGTCACCGAGCCGACCCGAACGTCTGCGTTCGGAAACAATCTTATGTGATTTACATTAGTACAGTAACCCAGGTGAACGAATCGAGACCATATCACAATGACGCAGAGTACTAAATATATAATTGCATAAGTTGATAAAAAATGCTATGCAATAGCTTTAGCGCGGCAGTCCCCGAGTGCCACATGTATTTTTTTTTTGTCTTCATGTAAAATCGTTCAAAAAGTGCTGACTCTTTTTAAATTTGAATAAAAATCTTGGTTTTCCTGAGCCTCTTGACATATTATGTAAAGATTATAAACAAGAAGGTAATTTAATCATTTACGTAACATAAGCCTCCAATAACAATAGGTGGCTTTAAATAAGATAATTCATTGGAACAATGTAATAAGACTAGAAACGTTGTACTTCGGTAATAAATCTCTGTTATCTAAGCGCGGAACATGTGAAACAACGAACAACTGAAGTAAGGATGCTATTCCACTGTTAGCTAAGATTTTTGTCTGGTGTTTTCATAGGCATAGTGCTGAGCTAAAGTTTTTTTTATCCATGGTAGATTTTTTTTTTTATCTTAGAATATTTTATTATTACATCAAACAGTCAAAAAACCCCTGATACAAAATAGTATGAACGTAAAAAGCCTAAAACAAGTAGAATAAGACTATGAAAAAATACCTATAAATAGAACTAAAAAGGTATAAACATAAAACCCTATACAAATAAAAAAATAAATCTTGAAAATATATAATTCGCCATTTTGTGGGGGCGGCCATCATTTTTCATCAAACACGCTAAGAACACTCCCGACTAATCCACCTTTTAAACATAAAAAAATCTAATTCGGTTCATCCGTTAGGGAGCTACGATGCCACAGACAGACACACACACAGACACGTCAAACTTATATCACCCCACCATTTTTGCGTCGGGGATTAAAAACATGAGTATACGTCAAATAATATTTACAAGATCTTAAAAATAACAAGTAGATCTTAAGAATTAGAATTTGCTTGATTACCTTTAAATATGAATTTGCTTTCAAGCATCCACCTAAACTGTTCATGTCAGACAGCTGTCCAGAGTAATTCAATGGAAGATTTTCATTTACGAGACTTTTTTAAAAAATATATGGGGATTACAAAACAATCAAAAGGTCATGACTAAGTTACTCGTTAAAAAAAAAGAAAGAAAAAATGTTTATTTAGGATTCGCACAAAATAAAACAAAAAAAAGCTTATTATTAGTTTTAAACTGTGCGAGGCCAAAAAGGTCCCCATCTCAGCATATGCTGCGATATTAAAAAAAAAAAGTAAATACCACAGTGCTGGTGTCTGATAGGGCCTGTGATACCACGGATACACTCACGAAACACGTACCTACTAAAATGAAATATATAAATACAATAGTTAATCGTTAATGAAATCCTCTAATACCATAATAATCTTTTGTATATTTTGGCTTCAAGGTACTTTGGTAAGGTCTAGAACCCGGTAACTGGATAACGACTATCATAATAATTATAATCGAAAAAAAAAATACAATAAAAAACAACCGACTTCTAAACAAAAAAAGTATAAAATAATTTCGGAACTCGGTGTTTTTGGTCGTTTCTGTTTTTGTTTAGAAGTCCGTTTTTTTTTTTTGTAAAATGTTTATTTTTTATTTTTCACTTTTTAGTGGTACCCCCCGTCCCTCCCCCACCTAAACGTACCCATCACAGCATACATGGTATACAATGTTATGAGGAGATAACACACACAGAACCTCCTCCTTTTTTGGAAGCTTTAAAAATTACAGCCGCGAGCAACAGCTTAACATTACTACGTACATACTAGGAATCTCGGTATCTCGGCTTTGGAAAGCATTGCTTAACTTTGAAGATCGACCCGTGGTTATTATCTAGTCACGAGCTCCTTCAACTACTAACCCACATATCTAACTAATTACTGCAGTAATATTCAACGTGCTCGCTGCAGTACATCGAGCGAATACCTTAAAGTGTCTCCGAAGCGTTCTATTATCAGAGCGTTCGAGAACATTCGCTAGAAATAATTAAACTTGTCATGCGTTGTGCTGGATAGGGTCTCGACTCGCTTGCTCGTGACGTGTGAACACGTTAGGATTTAGATGGGTGTGGCGGTTTTGGACTAATTTAGGACGTTATTTTTTTTATATGGGACTGTTCCTTGCAGGCACTGACCCTATGGAGCTCCGTATCTGTATTTTTATATCCTTACTTATAATGAAAGGGACTTCATATTGAAGAAAAAAAACTTTTTACAAAAAATAAAACCGACTTCTAAACAAAAAAAACCAAAAAGTATAAAATAACTTTAATTTCGGAACTCGGTGTTTTTGGTTGCTTTTTTGTTGTTGAACACACCGACTTCCGAAATTAAAGTTATTTTATACTTTTTGGTTTTTTTTGTTTAGAAGTCGGTTTTATTTTTTGTAAAAAGTTTTTTTTATTTTTCACTTTTTAGTGGTACCTACACCCCCTCCCTTCCCCCACCTAAACGAACCAATCACATTGGTGTAAAAAAAAACGTACTGCTCCTTCGCAGAGTAAACTAAGAGGTCATCAATGTAGAAAATGTACATATTTTTTTTAGATTTTTGTTGATTTTTCGAAAACCGCTTGGTTGATTTCGATAAAATTTTCATGGGACCATTTGGGAAGTATACCCTTTCCAACAAAAAAAGAATTTTTCAAATCGGTTGACAAGCGAGTTATGCGTGAACAAACAAAAAAAAAACATACAAACATCCGAATTGAGAACCTCCTCCTTTTTTAGAAGTCGGTTAAAAAGAGGTAAAGTTTGTGAAGTTGTAGGGGGTAATCTCTAGATCTACTGAACCGATTTTGAATATTCTTTAACCAATAGAAAGCCACATATTTTTTGAAGTCATAGGCTACTTTTGTCCCCGAATGCCACCGCGGGTGAAACCACAGGACGCTGCTATTCCCAATAAAGCTGCTATCCAGTTTCTTCACTCGACCAAAACGCAATCGTACTACCTATTGCCAAAACCCAGTTGCACAATCCACCGGCAGCCTTATACTAGGTTGTCTGACATCCTGCTTAGCGCATGACATCAGCACAGGACGTCTCCAGCATCTCACTGCAGCGCAAACATTAATCTAAGTCTCGCTTCGTTTGCACATATCCTTATTTCTAATGAAACGGGCTTGAGATCGTGCTGCGTTAAACAGAGTGTCTGTTCTGTGTTGGTTGTTTTGTGTTTGGATTTAGATAATTTTGTGGTTTGTGTGATGTAGATTGGTAAATTGAAGAAATAATAATCTATACTTATAATAAATCTGTAGAGAGGTCAATTCTGTACAAGGAATATATTTTCAAAATAACTATCAGGGGGTGATTAGTGATCGATACTGGTGCTAAAAATGCAATCAGTAAAATTTTTGTTTGTCTGTCTGTCTTTCTGTCTGTCTGTCTGTCTGTCTGTATGTTCTTTATAGAAAAAAAAACTACTTGACCGATTTTAACGAAACTTGGTGCAATAATTCTTCATACTCCTAGGCAGGTTATAGTATACTTTTCATCACGCTACAATCAATAGGAGCAGAGCAGTGAAGGAAAATGTTGGGAAAACGGAAGAAGTTACTCCATTTTTCAAGCTTCCGTCGCGTGTGTAGCCTTAATGGTTAAAGTTACATAGAAATAATGTATGACGGAAATGTTCTACATAAAATTATCTAAAAAATATCCCGAAACAGCATGTCTATCTTTTGTCAATTTTAAACCGATCGGGCTGAGAGTTTCAAAATCGGGGGTAAAGTAACTATTCCACGCGGACGAAGTCGCTGGCAGAAGCTAGTCGAAAATAAAACACTATAAATAATATTGTGGAAAGTTTTCAGAAAAAGTCTTCAGAACAAAAAAAAAGGAAGGGAAATAAAATTAACTTATCCTCCACAGACTCACCAATTAAAACAGCCGCAATTGTTTCGTTTTTATTTTTTTTAATAATTAATTTGTCTATTGATCAGCAGCCCTACCATGACGTCTTGAATCCATCATGATTCCTGTGTCAGAGAGAGACGGAGTTACACAAGACGAATAGCACTATCCCTTTCCCTCACACTAAATCATGATAGCATTGGCACTTCGTAGTACGGCCACAGATATGTATCTGATCGATGGTCGACGACCCAGCACGCTTGCTTAGAAGTAACGTACCTATTTACTCTTAACTTAAAGACCTATTCTTATCAATCAGGAAACTCATAATCCGCTAGGAAATTCCACGCCTCTCTTCCTTATCTTGCTGTGCCGTCTGAGAAAAGAGGCACAATGAAAGTAGTCCCAAACGAGATTGAATTGATTTATAAGTTAGTCTTAAGTTAAATCTAACCTTAATTACTTGCTGCGTGTAAGTATTTAGGTCAGTTAATGGTTACCACTTAGCTTTCTTACCGTAGTAAATTTTCGTAGAATATCTATAATCCATTTTTTTTCTATTGCTTAATTTTTGCAGATATGTTCATCTACAACAAAGATAATTCAGACCACATCCTTTTTACAAAAAAAAAGAAAGAAGTTAACAGTTCATAACCGGATTACAAAACTCCATAGAGAATTCAAAACGTACATTGGTACCTTTTTGATGGGAAATCATCAAATGACTTCTCCCGCTCTGGGCGGAGCGGGAGGGAGTGTCAGACTCTTACTGACTAAAACCCACCCGTGAAACTTCTTGTGCCCTTTGCGTTCCAGGGCCGCGGTGACTCTTTCGAATAAATTCCGCAACTCTACGTTATAGATCACAATAGTATGAACATTAATCCGCTGTGACGACGCTGACGTAGTGCGGCTTACCGTTGATACGTACACGTCGCTTGCTGCTGTCAGTCACCTGCTGCTTCCATATTCATTCACTAAGTATTAATGGTATGTAATGCTCCCGACCGAATTTCGGTTACGGTGGCCCATTTTAATATAAAATAGCCGAGAACACAGAATTTTAGCGCACAAGACAGTGTTTGCGCATAAAAGGTGCACTCTCCTTTAATTGGGTAGTTGACTAGAAATCTAATTAGTCAGTCAGATAATTTTCCAAAAAAATATGGACTCGTATTTTTTTCTTTTTTCACATAAACAAAAAACGAAGACGATACAGTGCGTTCTAAACTCTTGTGACGTCACTACGCGCTACGATTTTAACCACGGCGTGACGTCCCAAGCCCCTATTTCTGATCTTTATGCTTTATAACTTTGTCAACTTTTATAGATTTGAAAAAGCAAAAAATACGTGTCCAATATTTTACGATAATCTAACCGACGGACTAAATAGAATCATATTTTTTTACTCAGATAACATTCCTATTGTCCAATGCGATGGCAATCCAACAAGACCAGAATCATCCATAGGACCAACGCTTTTAAGTGCTATCTAAGGCATGTAGGTGTCCCATCACCCCACTCCAAATACTGGGCTGGTACTAAAATATTCGTAATAGAAAAACCCTATTAACACATTTTGCCCGACCTAGGAATTAAACTAAGCACCCTACACTCAGGAAACCTTGCTTTGCGAGACCAATTTATTAGAGGCCTTTTTATAGGTAGGTAGGAGACAGCGACTATCTCAACCCAGTGCTGGGCACGCCACTATTGCGGCGATAAGTCCCCTCTTTGAGGCGTGGCTGGAGAGACGTCACGGCGTCCTCACCTTCCGCCTGACGCAGGTGCTCACCGGACACGGCTGTTTCGTGAGGTACCTGTGTCGGATCCAGCGGGAGGACTCGTCCGGGTGTCAACACTGTGCGGATCGTCCGGAGGACACGGTGGAGCATACAGTGGAGGTCTGCCCTGCTTGGGCGGAGCACCGCCGTGTCCTCGTCGAGGCGATCGGCGGCGGCGACCTCTCGCGTCCGGCCCTGGTTCAAGCCATGGTCCGGAGCGAGGAGGCATGGGAAGCGGTCGCCTCCTTCTGCGAAGCAGTAATGCTAGCGAAGGAGGAGGCGGAACGCGTGCGTGAGAGGGAAACCTCACGCCCCAGCCGCCGCAACAGAAGAAGACGCCCCGGGCGTCGGGAAACGCAGGGCGATTCCCGGCCACCGTAGGCGCGGGCCTGCGGATGGCGAGCTATGGGTGGCTTGCCGTCCGATAGCAACCAGGCCCGAGTCGACGGCGCGTCGTGTTCCACGCGCGCCTCAAAGAGCCGTCAGCAAAGAAGACGGGGCCCCATAGGGTCAGTGCCTGCTAGGGTTGCGGAATTTGTTCGAAAGAGTCACCGCAGCCCTGGAACGCAAAGGGCACAAGAAGGATCACGGGTGGGTTTTAGTCAGTAAGAGTCTGACACTCCCTTCCGCTCCGCCCAGAGCGGGAGAAGTCATTTGATGATTTCCCATCCAGAAAAAAAAAAAAAAAAAAAAAAAAAAGACCAAGTAAAAAAAAATAACATTACAGATAAGAATGATCAGGAACGAAAAATAACTGCAAATCTAATCAAAATCTAAGCTCACCCGATTCTTTTACCAAAAAACAAACAAACATCCTCTCACCCCAAACGCATACACTGTCTCCGTTCCGTCGTGGGAAAAAAAAGACTTTCTAAAGTTACACATTGCTACGAACACTCGATAATTTCTCAAATAACTTAAGCAAGCATTATGATACCAAAGCCTTCTCATATCAGTATTCAGTGTGTAGGAGGAATATAAAAATTCGGTGTTCGCCCCCTACCCTGGCTCCCGTAGATCACATAAAGTTATGGTTTATAGCAGAGTCGAACGCGAAATGTAAAGTCGATCACTACCCTTACGATCATGTTTTCCTAGTATTTTTTTGAGAATTTGTTACGTAAATAACGGGATAATGAGATAACAGAAAGAGAAAATATTATTCAAGGTCGTTTTGGTTCCTACAAAAAACAGATAAATGTGAATCTTTGTCAATGACTGTGACAGCTTTTGATGGAATTAGATGTTGCAAAGATTAGAAATTACTGAAAGGTAATTTATGTACATACTTATTAAACGACCCAGTGAACTCCGTAGTCGATCGATATGTAAAGTCGATTACTTCCCTTACAATCACGTTTTCCTAGTATTAGTTATTACTTTGAGAATTTATTACGTAAATAACGAAATAATGAGATAACAGAAAGAGAAAATATTATTCCAGGTCGTTTTGGTTGTTAGTAGATCCATGAGTTATATGGCTACAAAATAGATAAATGTGACTCTTTGTCAAGGACTGTTACAGCTTTTGGTGGAATTAGGTGTTGCAAAGATTAGAAATTACTGAAAGGTAATTTATATTCTTATTACATGACCTGGTGAACTCCGTATGTACACCACTTAAAATTGATTTCTGTTTATAAAATATCGATTGAATATTTGCGAGACAAACACACGGCATTATTTTTTTTTATAATGTGTAATGCATAAATAAATATATTTTGTACCATACTTAACCTTTCACACAAAACCTAGTTAAAATTTTGACACTATCAAGGAACCGTGAATCATTACTAATATTATAAACGCGAAAGTTAAAAACTACTGAATGGATTTTGATAAAATTTCACACACATAGACAGAGATAGATTATAATCTGGAGCAACACAGGATACTTTTTATCTCGGGACTATGTTCCCTTGGGATAATTTTCGACCGGACCTATAATAGGGATGTTTCCTGAAGAATAAAAATATGATCCTATTTAGTCCGTCAGTTAGATTATCGAAAAATATTGGAAACGTATTTGGTGCTTTATCAAATCTATAGAAATTGACGAAGATAAAAAGCTTCAAAGATCATGAGCGGGGGCTTGTGACATCACGGCGTGGTAAAAATCGTCGCACGAAGTGACGTCACACGAGTTTTCAACGCACTATACCGTCTTCGTTTTTGGTATACGTCATAAAATAAAAAAATACATGTCCAATATTTTTGGGAAGTCTATCTTACGGACTAATTAGATTTTTTTAGGCAACTACCCTATTCTTCAGTAAAGAAATCAAAACCAAAGTCTATTATCGTCGTATGAAACTGGGAAACGTAAAAAAATAACAGTCCTTTATTTATTATAAATAAGACTAGCATTGACTGAACAAGTTTACCTAGAAACCTTGAAAACCTAATTTTACCCCAGAAATTAATCACGAACTCAACTAAAATTCCATTCTTCTGAGTGAAAACAATTCGTTGGGAAAAGTTATTAAAATTAATAAGCTAATATCGAGTACCTTAACAGAGTTCTCAGAAATGTTCTAACACTCCGGAGATACTTTCATACATAAGTAAGGGAGCAGGGGCGGATGGAGCCCGATAGGGCCAGTACCTGCTAGGGTTTCGGAATTTGTTCGAAAGAGTCACCGCGGCCCTGGAACGCAAAGGGCACAAGAAGGATCACGGGTGGGTTTTAGTCAGTAAGAGTCTGACACTCCCTTCCGCTCTGCTTAGAGCGGGTGAAGTCATTTGATGTTTTATAGTAAATGAAAATTTATTATAAATAATATAATCAAATTTATTCTTTATAATACAGAAAACAATTAATAGGACATGTTCTTGAATTTTCAGTTTAAATAATATTTAGTTTCCAAAATTCCGTCAAGTTTAAATCTTTGATGTCATTTGGTATTTTATTGAATATTTTCGGAGCCATGCAGAGGATGCTTTTGTGCATAAGGGTGGTCTTTGAGACTGTAATACATTATTCTTGACGATATTCTTGCGTTGTCGATCTATAGCGTTGCTCTGAAGCTAGCTTTTTAAACAATTCACTATTTTGCTTTACCAACAATGCGGTCTCGTATATGTAAAGACAAGATTATGTTAGTATTTTAAGAGTTTTAAAAAAGAAAAGCGCTCATTTTTAACGAAGGGGGAACCAACTAGACAAAGCCAAAAACTAGTAAGCGTTGTTCAAAATGATAAGTACAATGAATTTTCAGGTATTCCCCTTTTTTTGTGCATGATTCGTATTTCGAATTGCACGTGGCCGCGAGGACAACTAAGAGGGGATAAGTTTGACGTGTCTGTCTGTCTGTGTGTCTATTTGTCTGTCAGTCTGTGGCTCCGTAGCTCGCGAACGGGTGAAGTGATTTCAATTTAGTCTTTTTTGTATGAAAGATGAGTTACGGGCGAGTGTTCTTAAATATGTTAGATGAAAATCAGTTGAGCCGTTTAAAAGTTGTGGGGGGTGAAAGCGGGGAAGAATAATTGAATTTCTGCAAATGTACTCGAGTGGAGTCTCAAATGAAAGCGTACTGAAAGAGAATATTGATGATGACATAATCGAGAGCGTTCTTTTATGTATGTACCCATTAAACGGATAAAATAAAAAAATAAATTAAAAAAAAACTCGATCTTAAAGTATCAAAGTAGGTATAAAAAATACGTCGCTTTGGGGGACCGCGCTACTTAGTTAGGTTATCTCTATTTGTAATTAAATTGTTAGGTTTGGAGCGGTCCGCTAACGAAACGTATTTTTTTAGAATTATTTTTTACTTTTAAAAGGGACCTTAGGTTTTTTTTAAGGACCGGATCCGCCCCTGCTAGAGAACGATATGAAACAAATCCAATACGAACTCCCAGACGGCAGGTATATATAAAACTTATGTAGGTAGGTGCTCACAATGAAAAGTTACCAGTTTGTATCTTGTTTTCAGGGAAAGCTTTTGAACTGAACGCGTGGTAACAAAATTATGGTGCCCTAGAATATAATTGTGTTATTAATTTGGCGGTAACAGTAATTGTTGATTCATGAACAGCCGAAGTTGTTGCATGTTTTGTTATTTTTGAATGATAAGCACAGCCTGCTAGCCAGAAATTAACTGCTAATATAAGCCAATCTGCGAAAAATACTACTATGCTTACTAGACAAAATATTATACATTACTTTAACTGTTATCTCAACGAGCCTTTCTACAAAATAATATTAAAATAAGTGTTTTTTTTTTAATTTACTGAACAGAAACTGCTTTTAGTACCTGCCAGTTCTACTACAAAACCAAATGACTGAATATAAGTTTTTATATCTATTCATCTATACAAATATTATAAAGAGGTAACGTTTGTGAGTTTGTGATGTTGTAAGGGGTAATTTCTGGATCTACTGAACCGATTTTCAAAATTATTTCACCAATTGGAAAGCTACGTTATTGTGACGTGTCATAAGCTATATTTTATCCCCGTATTGCCACGGGAACGGGAACAACGTGGGTGAAACCGCGGGGCGCTGCTTGTTTGATTATATAGTAGAGCTATGTGTATAAATGAATTGTACCAGTACTCTGTGTAAAAGATAATTTGAGTTATTAAAACATTTGAACACCCTCCGTTGGACCAATGCTCAATTGCATGGGATGTCCGAATCTGGGTCAAAATAATCCGATTTAATTAAACTCAGGCCGTAAATTCATGACTGCGAGTCCTTCCCCTTTTAGAAGGATCATTAAGTAGATATTGCTTTTAATCAAAATTTTCCTTTGCAATATGTATAAAGGAAGATAAACTTTAAAAAAGGAGAAAAAATGTAGAAAGAGGGATGGCAGCGAATCTTATTGCTAATGCAAGTGAACGAAACACCCGTCATTCCCTTCGAACCTAACATCCAATTACTTCAGCCCCCGTCATCCCTTTCGAACCCAGTATTTATGAACCACTGAACGTAAGACATTATTATCACCGTCTTACTTTATTTAATAGTCTGAGATGAAAAGGCTACATACAAAAGCCCTTACATAAGTCTTAACAGTAAATTATTCACCTAACACATTCCAATCCGGAATTTGATATATCGAATCTGGCACTAAAGCCCAAGAGGCAAACGTCCCTGATAAGTGAAACATTGATTTACGCCAATATCTACCTCGGTCTCACTATATATTTCGCTATAAGGTCGTTATCACCGTGGCAAGATTATATAAAATGGTTAGTTTGCCAAGCCTTCTTGCCTCTTAAATTACCTAAAGAGAGTAACCGTTTACAGAAGCTTTTGTGAATATTTAAAATTTCCCAACAGTATCCTTTTGCAATTAAGACTTGTGAAGCGTTGAACTAGGTGATTCTGATACCTTGGAAGCTGATTTATCTTTTTAAATTATGTATTTGGCACGGAAAAATGTGGTATGGGGAGGGTGAAACGTTTTCAGGCATTTTATTAAATTCTTGTAGCTAAATGAGCGCTATCTATCTATTTGGGTTTGGTTTCCGCACTTAGTCCTAGTATTGAACCATTTTGCGTGAGCCATGGCGGCCGTCACTCCAACCAGCCGACTTCCCTCCAGAAGCAGATCAGTCCACTCACTATGTTCAGCATTCGTGTAAGTGAATTCGGTGTCCCTATTGTTTGCTTTTGTATTTCGGCTACACCTGTGCACTCAAGGAGCACTTGCGATACCGTTTCCTCCTCCTCCATGCATGCTCTGCATAGAGGACTGTCCGTGATACCTATCGTGTATAGGTGTTTGTTCAGTGAGCAGTGTCCAGTGATTGTCCCCACCATCATTCGCACAGAAGGCGCCTGGTCAGTTTTTAGTCCAGGGTAGGCATAAACTGCTTGGACTGTCTGCAGCCAGGTGCCGAAGACCACCATCGTTCTGCTTGTGTCTGGGTGTGTTCTCGTAGCCATGTGCGCAGCTGGGTGAAAGGGAGTGGAACTATGGGTTCGGGTCCAGCAGCCAACGTTCCAGATCCCCTTCTAGCCAGCTCATCGGCCGCATCGTTTCCTAGTGACTCGCTGTGTCCTTTTATCCACTGCAGCGTCACAGTGTTGCGGTTGTTTACCGTGATGCGTTCTAAGGCGTTGTGGCAAATTAGCGCTTCGGACTGCAATTTACGCGGATGCAAATTTGTTCAGTCATACAAATACATATATAGCCTCCGAACGTCCACTATTGTTGAGTCTAGTAAACACTTTGAAATTTACTCTAATTGAAAAGCTCAAATACACTCAAACTGTAAACTAAAGCTCATCTTTATTGGACCAAAAATCGCTTACCTTGCAATTTAGTAAAAGATCTAAAAGTCAAGATTTTATAGACAATCTAGCATGTGGGATACATCATTCGAATCGTAACTGTATAAAACGAATGTATCCAAACAATATACAGAGAGTTACGACCGAAACTGCAAGTTTGTATCTACACTACACCATAAGTTTGTCCCTCTAACCGCTGCATTTTCGGACCTTAACAACTTTAAAACTTATAAACACAACCGAAAACCAACGCTAACAAAACGGAATAAGTTTCACATCGACAGCATTACACAAAGTTGCAGTTGCAGTGCACAATTTTATAGGTGTAAACGAAACAAACAATTCTAAACTTTGCCTCTTTCTCATAAGGTGCATCTGAAAGTTAGTAAGCTTTTGTAACATAGTTGTATTCAGGCGTTCGCATAGTTTAAACGGTACAAATTGCCATTTAAAACGTCATCACGTTTTGTGGGGAGCATGTAACACGTATATTCTTGTGTTTTACTATCATATCAAAATGTTTATGCCGTGTGAATTGGAAATACGTAGCAATATTACGTTACTGAGGCGTCAATATAAGGAAACCCGATGTAGGGGTGTAACTATAAGCTAATAGTAACTTTTTGGAGTATATGGGCATTCCTACAGTAAGTTGTTTACAGGTTAAGTAATAGATAATAATCTATACTAATATTATAAAGAGGAAAGATTTGTATTTTTGTATGTAACAAATAAACTAGAAAACTACTGGACCGATTTCAAAAATTCTTTCACCATTAGAAAGCTACATTCACTTTGAGTAACACAAGTTATATTTTATCCCCATATTCCCATGGGAACGGAAATTACGCGGGTAAAACTTCGGGGCGCTGCTAGTAGATAATAATAGAGAAGACAACAGCCGATCGAAGGCTAGAGGCGAATCCAAAAACAAATGACTATCTCCCCAATTTTACAACCGCCCCATCAAACAGCAAAGTATTTACGAACTAAAATAATAACAAAAGGAATACTGCCAATCGATAGAATGACAACGACTGCACATCGAGGCCATAAAACAAAGTTCTGATACTTAAAAGTAACATAAAAATTGTATTTTACGATACAACTGAAATGACTTTTATTATATCTGTAACCGTGACCAGGCCTCCGTCACTCCATGTACTTGCGCGCTATAATTACCTACCACCCGACCGAGCCGTCTCGGGCCGCTTGCGGACCAAACTCAGTGCGGTTTTCGCAAGCGAAGCGCACGCAAGTTGTTCAATTTTAATTATTTTGTTCGTTTGTACGGGTACCTACGATGCCGTCTGGTGCCTTATGTGCAGGAGATGGGAGCAAATCAAGTAAAAAAAGAGATAAATACCTAACATTTTTCCATTTACCTGTCAAAAGTGATAAACTATTACTATTTTTGTTGTTTCAAAATTATTTTTAATAGGTATACTAAGCATATAGCTTGCCTTTCAGACACAGATTTAGATATTTTTGTTACATAGAAACGTCATAATTACCTTAAACACTATTTTAACAACGTTTAAACAGCTATTTTTATTAGAATAAAAAGGTTAATTTCCCATGATATCGTCAAAAAATTCTTTAGCCTGCCCCGTGTTATAGTTAATAATAAATTGATAAATGTTATAACTACTTCATGTGCCAGTACTGAACCAGAATCTAAAGAAATATCGACACCTCTATAATTATGTTTTAGATGTATTGCACAGTCAGCACCAATTTATTAAAAAAATATATTTTATAAACGATACAATTTTAAACTTCCACCTATAGTCAGAACATATTCACAGTTCTCAATAAAATAGACACAAATAGATATCTTAATTTAATTCTATCGAAGAGGTAGCCCTGCGATTGTTGTGGGATTACGCGGTGCGAAGCAATCACAACTGTACGCTTGAGCATTTAGGCACGTTTTAGCATGCAGTGGTTGCTGACGCGACGGAGTAGGCTATTATAGCAGTAGGTATTGGAAATTTTCTACTGAGTGAAGTATCTGTTACGTAGTAACTATTTAGTAATCTGTGCCGTGACGTTTATCGCTGAAAGCGCTTGTTCTGAGACAAATTAAGGCTGATACAGCGATGCAGCGGCTGAGTGGTGAGGAACTTTAATAGATTTCCTGAATTACGGTCTCGTTGACTTCAAGATGGTTTTTCATTTTCTACGGAAGTGTTTAGGAGTTGGAACTGTTTATTTAAGTCGATACGCTAAGTACATGTACTAAGGTACAATACCTAAGTCATCATCTGCCTAGCCTTTTCCCAACTATATTGGGGTCGGCTTCCAGTCATACCGGATTCAGCTGAATACCAGTATAACGTGGAGCAGCTGCCTACCAGACCTCCACAACCAATTAACTGGGGACCACGGTAGGTACTTCTTGGCAAGACTTGTGTCAGATTTTCTGGCTTCTGACAATCCGTAACGACTGCCAATGATCTACAAATGACAGCCGGGACCAACGGCTTAACGTGCTTTCCGAGACACGGAAGAAACTTTGTATGTTAAGATGTTCACCTATCCACAGACCTTGGCAAGCGTTGCTTAACCTTGAAAATCGACACAAATACGACAACTATTGTAAAACATTTATTTGTAAAGAGTAACTATGGAGTTAATTGTCCGTTCGTCTCCACAAGAATCTACCTTTGCGAAATCACGCTATTACGTTAACTGTAAATTATGACGTTCAAAGGTACCGTTTAATGGCCTAATTTAAATACGTAAACCTTGACTTTGACTTACACATTAAATTACCACCTTTTTACCAATATACAACAAATCAATTACTTAATCGATTGATGGTCTATTTTTAAAACGCATCCATTGTAGAACATGTCAAATCTTTCTTTGTATAAACCAATCAAGTTAGAAAGCAAAACAATACGAGAATAAAGAAATCAAGACGCCAAGTCAGTCGGGGTTAAAAGTTAACTTGACTATGAACCCCAACTAGACTAGGTACTATACTAAAATCTATTTTCTCTAGATACAAAGACCGGTCGTCTGCCCGAAAGAATAAAATGCCCACGGTGTTTTAGACCGAATCTTAAGGCGCAGCGTAGCTCAATTTAATTTTGAAATTGCTGCAGATTTTCGTTTTGCTTTTTTTTTATTTTATTTTTTTAGAATTTCGTTACGGCCGTCACTTTTTTGCACGTATGTGCCAACTGAAAGTGTTAACTTTATTATATTATTGGCACATGGATATGCTCTTGACTCTAGTCTAGATCCCTGGAACGCAAAGGGCACAAGAAGGATCACGGGTGGGTTTTAGTCAGTAAGAGTCTGACACTACCTTCCGCTCCGCCCAGAGCGGGAGAAGTCATTTGATGATTTCCCATCAAGAAAAAAAAAAGGTGACAGAGATAAAGTCGACGGTGGAATGTGCTTATCCAGAAGAAGCCTGTTCACTCTAACTTTGAAGAGATCAGGGTTGAATGCATTCGGAAACACAGACGCAGGCAGAGAGTTCCACTCCTTTGCTGTGCGCACTACAAAAGACGATTGGAAACCTTTGGTGCGAGTTCTACTTGAATGAATTTTGGTTTTTGATGCACCTTGGTTCTGTTTGTTGACAAATTTGAAGGTACATTTTTATGAAAATATTGCCAAATCCACTAACCCAATGTTCCTTCCTAGTGAAAGGTGAGTAATTCCATTACCCAATACCTATTTGACCCACTATCGATATTTAATTCCTTAGAACTTGGCCTTAAGTTAACCCATACAAGATTCCCGGGGTACATTCGTACCTCCAATCAAAATAATAGCAGCACCTAAAGATCCGTCGAGCTAGCCATTCCATTCGGTCCCGTCCCGTTCATTCGTTCAATCGGTCCCATTCGGCGGATAATTTGAAACGCTGACTCGTTCACTTGTTTGTTTTCTATACAATCTATTTATGGAATTTTCTTACGTCGCTTTATTGAATAAAATGAAAATTTTGTTGGTTCACTATGACTGGATGAGTTATTGTAAACGGTTTCAAAGACGGTAGCTTTTCTATGGATAGAAGGTCGTGACTGGCTGGACATTGTGGATATTTTGTATTCGCTTCCCATTTTTTTTAACTTAAGAAAATGTTTGATGCAGACTGCTGACTGTGCATCATGATACCTACATTCAGCCATGTAAGTTAGAAGTAGGTAATCGACGTCGGGTTTCCTCTATCTGGCAGAATCAGTATGCCAAGAGAAGATTCTGACTGTGAGCTTTCTGCGATATGATAGTTCTACTTTTTAATTATTAAAGATCATTATAAATTTGAGGAGCGGTGATGAGTGGGCTTTGACCTTTACAATATTATGATTTTATAATGAATGATAAATTAGTGTATGCGAAACGATTTTCTGCGAAGTAAAGTATATGCCATCCGTTATTCTGCAAAACAATATTAAGATATAAAATGCTATAAAGGGTAGACGTAACAAATTGCAAAAACAAATAAAGAATTAAAAAAAAAACTTTCCTTAATCCTACTTCGTTATACTAGAACTATGGTAACTCAAGTAAACAAAGACTTATCCTCGATTTACATAATTTTACGGACCTCATAGAGGTGGTTTATGGCAATTATTTTAATTTATGAAACATATTCTGCAAGTTTCGCCTTATGTTGTGTATTAAGAGGTAATAAAGGAGAACAATAAACAAAGGAAATACAGTTTGCTAGTTACGTTCATTATGTTTCATTGTTTCACAAATCGTTCGCATTCAGTTCATGAAATTGAATACTGCTACTTAGTTTGTTACAATTAAGAGCCAGAGTTCAACAGGATTTTGAATTTAAATAGTGAACAAATCTTAAACTCGGTTGGAGCAACAAAACGTATTGAACGAATGAATGAATGATTTCTTTTTTGACAGATTTATAGGTTAAAAAAATATTGAGAAGATTTCCATTTACACTAAAGTATTAATAAGTGTCTTAAATATTAAATTCTTAGCTTCAGAAACTTTTAATAATATTAAAGTAGATGAAATACCTCCATCCATTGTCATAACGCGTTTTTTCTAAGTTTTCCATCACGGTATTCTCCTATAAATCTTGTGTCGTAATTTATCTTCCTTCGAGTCGCCAAATAGGGCGTCAGTGAAGGCTATACGTACCATGGTTATATAGTTACTAGTACCTACGAAATGCTGTGAACGTGATAATGAGCAATTCCGTCCTATCGAAAAAGGACCATTCGTAATATGAGAATATAATAATGAAAGCGTAGAGAAATTGATACTTATTTTTTCACATAGCAGGGCATTAAGAAACAAGACAGGTACTATATGTTTTGGTCACCATTATGGCGATAAGTCCCCTCTTTGAGGTGTGGTTGGAGAGACGCCACGGCGTCCTCGTCTTCCGCCTGATGCAGATACACACCGGACGGCTGTTTTAGGAGGTACCTGTCTCGGATCCAGCGAGATCACACGTCCGAGTGTCAAAAATGTAAAGATCGCCCGGAGGACGCGATGGAAAATATGGTGGAGGTACCTGCTTGGGCGGAGCAACGCCTAATCGCCTCGTTGAGACGATCGGTGGTAGCGACCTCTCGCTTTTGGCCCTGGTTCAATCCATAGATCGGAGCGAGGAGGCATATGAAGCGGTTACCTCCTTCAGCGAGCTAAGTAGCGAAGGAGGAGACGGAACGCGCGCGGGGGACGGAATCGTCGTAACCCAGCCGCTGCCGCGCTGCAACAGAAGACGTCGGGAGTCGCAGGGCTTTGTAATAAAAAATGACTTTCTAAGGCAACATACCAAAGTCTCAAGAGCCTGATATTGGCTTTGTTTATGTATTTATCCCGAGAACAAACCCTCTTCCATGGCTTTCTCTTACGAATTCGGTGAATAATTTGCTTCCTAGAATACCTTACTCGATATCAAGGTTTCCAATTCTCGTCTTAATTAGGTACCCGAGTCTCAAGTATTATTGGAATCCGATCGACAGGCCTTTGTTATTTTGTCCAGCAATCATTAATCTGGTATATCCCGGTAGCACGACACTTAAGGGCAGCATAGATATTTATTTAATCCAAAAAAAGTAATCAAATATGTAGGCCGGCTCCCATAGAAAAAATATCAACTTTAAACTTATCGAAAACAGCCAAAAAGTAAACTCTCAAGAACTGCAACTGTTAAATCTGCCTTGTTTTTTCGTTTAGGCAAAACGGCATGTATTAGAAAAGCATTAGTCGTAGTTCTACAAACAGTTTGCATGATGACCAGTTGTTAGTGGATAAAAATCAATCAATCTCCCTGGTCTCCACAGCTCGCCATCCGCAGGCCCGGAATTATACATACATATATAGTACCTACCTGCCTACTGCCCAGGATTACCTACTAACCTATATACCAGGAATACCAGGTAATTTGTGTGTTGTATACAATTAGATTCAGTAATTACTGGTATCAGCTGACACATCAGATAAACGTGTTTAATTATGTTCGAGACGCAATCAGATTTTGATAACGCATTTTAGCTGTGACCTGTGCCCTATATTCAGGGGAATTGTTTTGTTTAACGGAATTTATTTAGAATTTTACTTTTCTTGCTTACCAGCGTGTCAATTCTACTAAGCCTAGTTCACATTTAGAACGCAGTAGCAATCTGTTCAGAAAGCTTTTTTTTTTTTCTTCGCCCCTTTTAGGGCAGGCTAAGATCGTAGACCATACCGCCTCGTCTTAAGTAAATGTTAAGATAGCATAAATTTCTATACTCATATTTTTAAAAGAAAAGAAAGAAAACTCGTTTATTCTGCCAGAAAAGACGCACAAAAAAAAAAACTAAAAAGAAAATAAACAAACTTAAAAGAAAACAACTTATCGACTAAAACTACAAAACTGTGTCAGCACCGGAAATCAACGACCACGAGTCTCTGATCGCACCACTGACAAAAAAGAACACAGTCAATTTTAATTTTACTTTTTTATTTTTATTTTTTTTGGCAGAATGTGGCAGAGATATGGTTGTGAACATTGCTCAAAAAATATTAGAATTGACATTCAGGTGTATACCGGTACTCTGCTGTATTCTGATGGACTGAAAGCCAATCCCAGCATAGTTTGGAGAGGGCTTGACAGATTAATCGATGCTTCCCAGATCAAACAATAATGGAAATGGATAACCGCGATGGGAAGATTAGCTAGGCGTAAACATATCTACTATTAATCACAATCCAATGGTTTTTAAGGGAATTCTGGATTAATCCAACACGCAGTCATTGAAAATTTCATTTGCTCAACTACTTATATAACGCAAATAATGTTGTTGTAGGTTAAAAATGAATGGTGTTGCAAATAAACATAAATAAGTGCAACTAAAATACCTGACAACATCCAGATCACACCATTACGACATAAACATCTTAAAAAAATACATTTTTAAGAATTATAGTATTATTATTTCTTTGAGCAGTAGTGGCCGAGGGGTAATTGTCACCACTACGACTTACGAATTGTAATCTACGGGCTCAAACCCAGACATTTACTTTGTGTAATTAATTTCATCACTACTGCTCTCTAAACGGTGAAGGAAAACATCGTGAGGAAACCGGCATGTCCTAGGATTTCGAAGACATGTGACTTTCACCAACCCGCACTGGGCTCGCGTGGTGGATTACGGCCCATTCCCTCTCCTAGAGAGGAGGCCTGTGTCCCAGCAGTGGGAACATTAAAAGGCTGATTATACAACAGGTCTTGAAGGCCTGGTCAGGGTTTCTAGTGCAGACACCAGTCTACAATAAAGGAATTATTACGTATCTACTAAGGTACTTAATAGTTATACAATATTACTTTGCAAGTACCTTTTCTGGAAGAGAAGGTAAATATTTATATAAATAATGTTACCTACCCACTGAATATTGATAAGAGAGCATAGATAAGGACGATAGATACTTATAGTAGTATAAGTATCAAATCTATTTTACTACGAAGTCTCGTCTTATTCATTTTATTTATTTTTGCCATCATATATTTTATATTTCAGTACTAACCTAACTGAGAAACAATAAAAATAAACTAACATCTCTCCTCTAAAACATGGCATCGAAAAATTCGTTCGTATCGCTATTGACTGGAAGTGATCCCAAAAGACTGGCAGCATTGCCACTTTGTCCGACCTCTGTTATATTTAAAACCTTTGCAAAAAATATAACCCAACCCACTTCTACTACACAAAAAAAAAAAAAAGTAAAAAATAAATTTAATTTCGGAACTCGGTGTTTGTAGTTTCTTTTTCGTTTTTTGAACACCAGCTTCTAAACTTCAAATTTATTTTGTACTCTTTTTTTTTTGTTTTTTCTCTTTGTTTTTTTTTTGGTTGTATTTTTTTGCAGAAAGTTTTATAATTTTTCACTTTTTAATGGTATCCCCCCACCTAAACGTACCAATCACTTTGATGTAAACAATAAAAAAACTTACGATTTCAGCAATCACGAACGATTTGCTATAATTTATTGAAGAGTTCCATTTCCTATCATCTCTGTTCTTCATCAGATCTTCACCAAACTAGCAAGTAACACGT
This sequence comes from Hecatera dysodea, assembly GCA_905332915.2. Lineage (NCBI taxonomy): Eukaryota > Metazoa > Arthropoda > Insecta > Lepidoptera > Noctuidae > Hecatera > Hecatera dysodea. Next base: position 2,517,389 of record HG995298.1, on the reverse strand, counting down.
TGAAATACTTAGATGCTCTTCCAAACCATCGTACAACATTTTATTTTTTCATTTTACATCGACAAGAGGGAATGAGAACGTCATCAGTGTCAACTAAGCCACGCATTATTAGGTATAACTCAAATACTTGTCGTCAGTTCTCAATACCACACCTCAAAACCAGCACACACACAAACAAGACACCAGCAGCACAAAACAAGCACCAGCTTTCGAATAAAAAAAGAATCATCAAAATCGGTACACCCAATACAAAGTTATGAGGTAACAAACATAAAAAAGTCGAATTAAGAACCTCCTCCTTTTTTGGAAGTCGGTTGAAACGTCTATTTGAAAGTTTTATTTCGTACTAGCTTCTGCCAGCGACTTCGTCCGCGTGGAATAGTTACTTTACCCCCGATTTTGAAACTCTCAGCCCGATCGGTTTAAAATTGACAAAAGATAGACATGCTGTTTCGGGATATGTTTTAGATAATTTTATGTAGAACATTTCGGTAATACATGGTTTCTATGTAACTTTAACCATTAAGGCTACACACGCGACGGAAGCTTAAAAAATGGAGTAACTTCTTCCGTTTTCCCAACATTTTTCTTCACTGCTCTGCTCCTATTGACTGTAGCGTGATGAAAAGTATACTATAACCTGCCCAGGAGTATGAAGAATAATTGCACCAAGTTTCGTTAAAATCGGTCGAGTAGTTTTTGTTTCTATAAAGAACATACAGACAGACAGACAGATAGACAGACAGACAGACAAAAATTTTACTGATTGCATTTTTGGCACCAGTATCGATCACTAATCACCCCCTGATAGTTATTTTGAAAATATATTCCTTGTACAGAATTGACCTCTCTACAGATTTATTATAAGTATAGATATAGAAGATATATTCTTTATAACGTCTTATTTCTCCAATAACTTTTGTACTTCTCAAAATATTCATATCCAAAAGAAAATAGACACAATAAATGTCATGAATGTGAGATGATTTCACAGAATTTTAAATGTTTCTTGGTAAAAGAAGCAAAATGACTTTTCTTCTGAAAACCCAAAACATTAAAGATACTTGAATAAAGATTCCATAGCATATCAACATCAGATACAAAACGTTTAACACAAAGCTACATGAGAGGGAGGTTGTACCCTCATTATGAACGAAGATTGAATGATAGGGTTGCCTCATCTGTCAATTTTCATAAATTATTTACGTTACGTTTAACGATTGCTATTTTTTTTTAAAGTCAGACTTTTTGTATTTGTATTGGCTAGAATAACGACACCTTTAACAAACGTGATGGACAAAATAACAGCTTCTCAAATGAGACGAAAATAATTTAAACTGACAGTAAAATTTTATTTTACACAAAAAAGTTTCCCGCGTTATTGGCCATAACTTGTCTGTAATTAAAAGCCGATATACAGTACTTCCGTCGAGTGTCGCGCCCAAAATATCGCCCGCATAACAATAAATTTATCTATTAATCCCAAAACATTAACTATAATACACAAACGACATCCGACAACCCTAACAAAGGGTTATAAATACAGGTATTTAAATTCGGCCATTCATTTCATCGCTCATCCCGCTGTACAAAGCGCTTCATTATTCAATACGAGTATAAATCACTTTCGTTGAACGAACGAAGGATCACAATGTTTATCGATAGAAAAATACGGTCGGGTTTCGAAGGTTGTGAACGAATGTTATGACGTCATCTGAAACCCTTCTATTTATAAAAAAATAAAAAATATATATTTTCAATTTTGGAATGAAAATTGAAATCGTTGTCGCAGTTTGCGATGGGATGGCGGTTTTATGAATTCGATTCTGTTATTCCGAGCTGCTTCATAAAATAAATCTAAAACGTTTATTCTGTTTGTTTTATATAATTCCGCACTTACTTTACTCCTGGTTTTGTGGGCTTTCGCTTTTTTGTGGAGATAAATCTCTTGAAATATGCAAGTAAATAAAATGAGCCTTAACGGACGATATATGTATAAAACCTACACAGTGTTAAATTGCAAAATCACGTTATTCGATTTGGAACAACCTTAATATGTAAGATATTCAGGCTTATTCATAAGAAAACTAACCATAACTATGCACAACTTAAAACATACTGATTAACTCTCAAAATGCATTGGGTAGTTAATTATTAATAATACCTTGGTATTATTAAACAATCAACAGGTTTGAAGATTATGACACTAATTCCTTTCAATTTCCCCAACAACGAACAAAGGAAGAATAATCAAAGATTCCTCGTTCCAACTAAATCAACAAGTAAAAAAAAAACGAAAGTGCACAAGAACAAAACACCTGCAAACGATTCCCTGAGTGCAGTTCAATTGATTTAGATACTCTAAGAAATATTCCAAGGAATATCGTTGAAAAGACACTTCATTTTCTTCGCTATGAAATTCAATTGTTTAGAAAGGAGGCTGCAGCGATAGTCTGTGGCACAATAGAGCCCGGGCATGAATGCATTCTAATGAAATAAAGAAACGTTTTGTCCCGGTTTGCATTGAGTTGGGACCTAAATACGGGTGAATGGGGTCTGCAAGCTGCCTATTCACTGCACTATCTGTTGATATCGCAGATTTTTTAGCGTGTGAATGGGAAGTTTTCCGTATGTAGACGAAGGTAGGGTTGGTTTTGTTTTTTTTTTTTAACCAGGTCAATAAAAACTAGATTAGAAGACCTAATTATTTTTCGGAAACTGATTGCCGTCCCTATTGCTTTTAGGCTTACTTGAAGTGAACACACTAGTGCGGGTAAGTGCACAGGACAGCCTCCACTTGTTAAATTGATGGTATTAATTATGTCTAATTATATTAGGCTGGTCGCCAGATAGCTGCAATTAAAATCAACCCCTCAAAAAAAAATCTACGAGCCATTTCTCATCTATCACTGAAATCCAAATCAATTGCCCCACACATTTACATACCTGCGCTAACGCGATAAATGTACTTGAACAGCAGATAAATGTATTTTTTTTAGATTTCGAGTTTGTTCCATGGTGAAACGTATTCATATAGGTACCTAATTATGAATAAGTTTCTGTGTGAGTGGGTATGATGATACCTTTTTAAATATTGCATTAATTCTGGTGTATAGAAGTATAGACGCAAATGAAAAGCATCCGCACTGTCTGCTCCTCCTGAACTCCTGCTGAAACAGTAGCTATACCTAAATAAACTTCACAAACACGTTATTTTATTCAGAAAGCAATACAAACTTTTCTTTTAAACTCCTACAGACTTGCCTCACCAATTCCGAGAAGTATTTGAAAAATGAAATTTCAATTCAGTTTTCCTGCGTTGATGTCGAACTGTGACTTTTTGTTATTAAATAAGCGAAGTCGGTGAGAACTCTCTTGAAGTCGCGATGACTTCCTTTTATTTATTTTTTTGTTGATATCAATCACCTGAAAATGTTGAAACCCACCAACGGTTTAGTATTGTATATGTCACTGGATAATTGCAAAATAAATAAAGAAAGAAAAATATTTATTTAAGACTCGCACAACACAAAACAAAGAAAAATAAAAATAAAGTATTATTAATTTAAACTACGCGAGGCCAAAAATATGCTGTAATATGCTGCGATATAAAAAACAATACATATTAAACTTTAGTTAGGTATAATTTATTTTACCGGAAAATGGATTTAACGGGGCACCGAGCTTTTTATGCTCAAAAACGCGCTTTTATAACGGTTGTTTGAAGTAGTAAACAATTAAATTAAAATCTAAGGAAATAAATTGGTATTATTGACCATATATACTAGGCAGTATACACGATGGAAACACGATTTGATAAAGTTGGCTCGATAGAATAAATTCACAAAGTTATCTCTAAAAAACACAACAAACGCTTAGTACGGCGTGAATACTTCGCGAAAGGTCATCAGTTTTTTAATAATAACAAAACTACATGTTTTATACAACGTATACACTTTACATTTTCAAAATATGTATTTGTTTAACAATAAGAAGGAAATACTTAAATTCGCGCGAATTTTTCCCATTATAAGCAGAGCCGCCGCGCCGCCCTCCTGTCCGCTTTAGTCCGCCGTCGGCCATCGGACGGGGAGCTTGTGTCGCTTGCGCTCACGCGCGGATTTAATAACGTAACGAAGAAAATTGTATGAAAATGAATTGTAGCGTATTTGAAATGGGGAACAAAGTAAAGAAATCAAGACAGAGAAGGGGTTGGCGAAAAACCAATGCTAAATAAACGCTTGCATGAAGAAATGAATTAGGGTAAGGCCACCAAAATTGTCAAATATAATATCACAAAAGTAACACAACAGATTTTCTGTTACCGTTACACAAATGTAACCCTATAGTTACGCATCTTTTGCGTAAAGGTGGTTTCATAATGGTTAAATAAATAACCTTAAATAATACAAGATATTTTTTTGCTGTAGTAGTAATGAAATACGATTTTCGAAAAAAAAAATTGTAATAATGAACTCAAATAAAAACATCACACAAATCTGTCACACAGCATTTTTATTTATTTATTTTTTATGTACACACAATTTACTAAAAATAAACTTTTTACAAAAAATAAAACCGACTTCTAAACAAAAAAACCAAAAAGTATAAAATAACTTTAATTTCGGAACTCGGTGTTTTTGGTTGCTTTTTTGTTGTTGAACACACCGATTTCCGAAATTAAAGTTATTTTATACTTTTTGGTTTTTTTGTTTAGAAGTCGGTCTTATTTTTTGTAAAAAGTTAATTTATTTTTCACTTTTTAGTGGTTCACTCCCAGCTAAACATACCCATCACAGCGTACGTGGTATTAATTGGTGTAAACAATAAACAAACATGCGATTTCAGCTATCCCGACAGATTTGCTATCATTTATTGAAATTAACAAAAAAACCGCTTATTCGATTTCGATAAAAAATTTATGGGACCATTTGGGAAGTATACCCTTTCCAACAAAAAAAAAAATTCCAAATCGGTTGGCAAGCGACGGAGTTATGCGCGAACAAACATTAAAAAAAAAATACAAACATCCGAATTGAGAACCTCCTCCTTTTTTAGAAGTCGGTTAAAAATAGAACATTTTGTACAGAAACCAAGAGCACAAAGATACTGCTTATTTCAATAGAAATTTCTTCCAGCAGAAAAGCTATTGCTTTTGATCTTGATATTTTTCAGGATTCGTTATTTTTAACTTTTCAATTTTTCAATCTTTCAATTTTCAGGGTAAATTTCATGGAAGACCGATTACAAAATTTATCAAACTCTAGAATTGCAAGTCCAGAAACTAATTAATTTTAAGAAATAAGTGTTACTTTCATCCCAAACCAGATTTGTTGATAATTATAGAAATTATAATTACATCAAATGTTCTGCTTTATTATAGGATGCCAATTACACCGAAACAAAATTGTTGTCTTCCAGCAGAGATTCACTAAAAATAATTATATACTAACCGTTGGTATCGTACATAACAATTTTGCTGGCTTCTTTAGTCCCGAAAAAGTCTTGCCATAACGAACAAAGTACTTACCGTGTAACTTCATTATCAGAAATTCAATAGAATCTGCCTGCAAAAACATACTTCGACTTTTAATTCTATTCTTGACACTTGACAGTTCAAAGAAAAATAATGTTACGTGTTTTGAAGACAAGTTATTAAAAGTCGCATGGTCCTCATATAACGTATTGTGTATGTCAGAGGTTCATTTAATGTTAGTCTGGCGGCTTTAGTTCTTTATGTGGCCTACCCAAATGTCTTTACTTTGGCATTGTTCGTCAAATCGTTGAGCTCCTTAAAGTTATAAATTTGAGCTACATGATAACTGACAAATGCTTGCACTGTTTGGACAGGTCCACTCAAATCTCAAACGCCGGAGTACCCCAAGGCGGTGTCCTCTCCCCTCTGGTGTTCTCGCTATTTAGTACCGATATTCCCACTAGTACTAAGACACAGCTAGCTCTGTTGGCTAACGACACGGCGATCTATTGCTCCGGCAATAGCGAGAAGGCAATAGCCGGCCACCTCCAGAGATCCGCAAACGCACTAGGCGCTTGGTTCCGGAAGTGGAGACTGGAAGTCAACCCAGAGAAGAGTCAGGCGATCTTGTTTTACAAGCCCCAGACTCGTCTCTTGCCACCACGTCCCAGCCCAATCACGTTATTTGGCAAGCCGATCCCTTGGGTGGAGCAAGCCAAATATCTAGGTGTGATCCCCTACTGAAAGCTTACTTTCGGAGAGCACATAAAGACGGTACGCAGTCGTGCCGTTTTCGCTCTCGGTAGGCTTCATTACATCCTGAATGCACGCAGCAAGCTATACCTGAAATGCAAACTACGCATTTTCACCACGTGCATACGCCCGATAATGACTTATGCGTGTATAGCCTTCGCACACGCTAAGCCTCACCAGATCCGTAGGTTGCAGGTTATCCAAAATCGGTTTCTTCGAAAGGTTACGGAGCCCCGTGGTACGTTAGGAATGAGCGACTCCATGTCGACCTCCGCATCCCCACCATCAAACAGTTCATGAAACGTTTTTCAAAGCGTTTCATAGAGTCCGCTGAAAAGCACCAGAACCCCCTTATCGTATCGGCTACCAGATACACGCCCTCCCAGATCAGCAAGATCCGCCGACCGCGGCATACCCTTGTTCAGCCCGATGACCCCATCACCCAGAACCAAGAGAGTAGTAGGGAAACCAGTACTCTTAGGAAAAACAAATACAGACCGCGTTCCGCGTATACCGGCCTCGCCGACGAGGTACATCGCGATGCCCCCGTCAAACCCCTCTTTTGCCTAACGAGCCAGCCTGCGCCGCTGAGCCATTACCGTTAAATCACCAAAATAATATCAACCTGACCCAGCCTGTCCCTTGCTGCCCTCCCTCAATGACCCTGCTAAGCCGAGGCCCGTGTCTCACAGGGGATGCCCTTAGCGAGCGGTCATTTAGGTTTTAAGTAGTTTTTAGCCCTGGCTGGGGGCCTTAAATTCATTTGAGACCACCACAGGATTAACCAGCCTTAGTGTGCTGAACTGCGAGTGATGATACCGAGAGATTTTTTCAAAAAAAAAAAGCTCTCGGGATCATCGAAACATTGGACATCGTACGAACAACATATGCATAGAAACTGTCGCGTTCCGTATCGTTGAGTTGTATAGGTACCTACAGTGTGTGATTCGCAAGTGTGACTGACTTGTTCGTGAATTGCAATCTGATTTGAACTGCAAACCGTTTTAATATTGCGGTATAACCAACACTACCCTTATTACGCCCACAGTACTAATTAAAATATGCCTGATGCTAACGAGAGACCGACATACCTTCTCCGACAAGTACATTTGTGAAGTTAATTGAATATAGTTTATGCTTACACCAACTCAAATAGCTGTTTTTTATTAAAATCTGTTAAATTAACCGTCAAGTTACTGAATGAAATTAAAAGTCGAACCTTACGTACCTACTAACGAAAGTAGTTTTTACTGAATCTACTTTGATGAATAAATAATTTGAAATTGAAAATAAAAGGTCGACTACTGGGATTTTTACCCTACTTATATAGCCGATAAGTTATTATACGCGTGGCGCGCGGTCGGCGCTGCTCTCTTGCCGGTGTGCCTCACGCACACATATACGGAGCGCATAGAATACCTAAAATCGATTAGCGCTGGAAACTCGGTGCGCCCTTAAAGAATAAGTAATTAATGCCTAGGAGGTAGGTACCCCGCCATTTTCTAATAAAGTATTAGAATAGGGTTTTATAAGTTCTAACTCCAAATAACCAGCCGCTAAGTATGTTGAGGAATATTTTCAAAAGATTTACTACGGCCCTGGAACGCTATGGACATTTGAAGGAACTCTTATGGGTTTTAGTCAGTAAGAGTCTACTAACACTGTCCGTCTGTGCGGAGCAGAAGGCAGTGTTGACTCGGAAGAAGTCATTTGATTATATCCTATCCATAAAATAGTACCGATTTACCGCAGTCCTGGAACACAAAGGGCAGTTAAATGAACAAGGGTTGATTTTAGTCAGTAGGTGTCGCGAATGCAAAGTAGGTAATAGGTACATATATAATACAATACTTAGTTATAAAAATATAGTACCTACTTTGATATGAAAATCAGATTTGGTGTGACATTTTCAGCTGAATAAAAATAGCTACTCACTTATGTAGGTAAATTATTTTTGATATTATTGTTTATCAAGTTATACCTACTTCCTACGTCCCCTAAAGGTTAGGCAGTGGTATACTTACTAAAAAAAACCAGTATGAAAATAAAATAAAACCTACTTTGCTCGACCTAGGATTCGAAACCAGGACATTATGATCCGCAGTAGCTCTTGCAACTACCGGACACGAACAAAGTTTTCACCAATTCTTTGTTAAGCTGTCGCCACACCGAAGCCCGCCGGGCTCGTGCGTGCCGCTGGGCGGCATCGATGTGTAGACAGCTTTAATCACGCGCTACTTTACTATATTAAACAAAGACTTGAAATTTTAAGAATGTACACCTTTATAATGTTTTTTTTTTTCTTAATAGAATCAATAGAAGTTTATCTTCAATTTACGAATTGATGCAGTAACTAAACGTTAACCATGACAGAACGGACCACACGCAAAATGTCACTGTCAAAACTCATTTGTCAAAAATTGTTTTCGTATTTTTTCATTGAGAATTTGTGAATATAATTGCTAACTATTGTACAATATTTAGACCATATTTCAAAACTGTGTTATTCATTCAATATTGTTGTGTACGTGTCGGTTTGAAACGTGTAAACTAACATTTGTAACTGGAAGTGCGTCACAAAGAAATCCCCTCTGGTTTTTCGCAAATCGTCGTAATTTTTATTGTAAACGATGGCAAATTCGGATTATGTTACAACTTTAAAGATCCTGGTTATCGGGGAGAGTGGTGTTGGTAAATCCAGGTGAGATCTCTTTATTGGACCTTGACTTTATCGCTACATACAGAGACGCACCTATTTTCTAAAAAAAAAAACGATTGAGTCATATCCTACGATTAAGTAGGTACTCTAACTTTAGAACCATTTACATCGAATGCCAATATCTTTGGTAGTGTATTAACATACCTATATTCGCAATTTAAGTGGCAAAACATGAATAAATTCAACTAACATTCGTATTTTTTAACCTTGACTTAAATTATCATGATTAAACTAGTACAATATTGTATGGTAAAACAATTATTATTAATTACGTTGTTGCGTTGTTTTAGCAAATTTAGTCTTTTATCACCTAAATGATTAATGCAAAAAGACAAAATAATTAGTAAAAAAAAAGATTAAGCAAGTAATACATCTAACTACCATAAGTACTTTATGCCAACTTCTATTGTAGGCAACAACTTAGCCTAACATGCCTTGTCCTAGTATCTAGGACCTAGATACTTTGGGGTTAGCCTTCAAGTCACTATTTAGTGTTGAATTTCAATAGGCTCGGAAACACCGGCTTCATCTAGCTTAAAATGACACAAAATATTGGGTGTGTAAAAGTGTTATGTCTTACCTACTTAAGAAATAAATATCATTCATCAATATTTCTGTTGGGAAGATGCTGTGTGCTGAGACCTCTATTTCCCAATTATCAAATTCAAGATTAAACCCTTTACAGGCATGATATTTGAAATGTCAAGGTCAGTCAGTCAAAAATATGAAGCTATTTGCATGTTCGAAAGTGTAGATCACTATGGAGAAGAATGTGCAAGAAACTCCATGGAAGTGTCCATGGAGCTTTTGTCTTTTAAATCATGGTTGTTACATTATCCTTGTTGCTTCTATATGTGAGGACAATGCAAAGAAAGAAAAGTAAACATAAAAAAATTCAAAATATAAAGATTAAAACAAGTGAGTGGCAGTTAAGAGGTGACCAGTCTCAACTGACAGCCCCCATTCACGCATATGACGTGTGTATTGGCACCATTTAGCTCATCCATTTTGAAGGGAACCAAATGATCTAATACACACGCCACCATCGGTAGTAAATCTTTGGCAGTGAGAGTCCAGAAAATCGGACTCCAGTCTGGCCAAGAAATACCATGTTACCTAGTTAATGGGTTGTGGAGATAAAAAACTGAAAAACTTTGTCTGGAAGCCAGCCCTAATATAATCGGGATAAGGTTAGGCATATGATGATTTAAATATTATAAAATATGGTGATAATGATGGGTTTAGATTACAAAAAGAAGTACACTCATAATCCCTAATATTTAAACTACTAGACAAGAGCCTCTCCGAGCATCACCACAGCAACTGGTTACGATATGGGGTCACCATCGTAACCAGTTGTTGCGTTGATGCTCGGAAGAGGGCCTTGCCTCTGCAGACTCCTGCAGGAGATGACTACATACATTTGGATTCATACCTCAGTCGTATTTTCAATAAATAAACAATAATTAATTTTATTTTTAGCATAATCCTAGCGTTCACTACGGGAGACTACAATGCCTCGTTCCCTGCCACAATCGGAGTTGACTACAAGTGTAAAGTTATGGATGTGAACGGAGTCAAAGTTAAACTTGGAATCTGGGACACCGCTGGACAGGAACGATACAGGACATTGACATCCAGTTTTTACAGGTATGGCATTTTTATTGCGTAATATGCTTACATAACATAACATAATCAGCCTTTTAATGTTCCCACTGCTGGGACACAGGCCTCCTCTCTAGGAGAGGGAATGGGCCGTAATCCACCACGCGGGCCCAGTGCGGGTTGGTGAATGTCACATGTCTTCGAATTTTTGGTTCTAAGACATGCCGGTTTCCTCACGATGTTTTCCTTCACCGGTTTGAGAGCAGTGGTGATGAAGGTGGTGAATTACACAAAGTAATGCGCCTGGCTGGGTTTGAACCCGCGACCTACAATTCGTAAGTCGGGGCCATTACCACTCGGCTAACACTGCTCGTAATATGCTTATTTTATTCTAATTTAAGAGTGTTTCAACAGACATTTAGAAGTAAATCATTGCTGTATGTCTCTAGTCACATTGTAGCAAGGGTTACATGATTTTTTCAAAACTATCTGTATGTTAGCAAATAATTTCACTATGACCTTAAGGGTTAAGGTTCAATTTCGCTTTCACTTCATTAAACGGTTCACAGTCCCAAGGAACCATTGCTGTTTTTGCTGATTGTTTAACTATTGTGTTTGCTGAGAGGTGATAAACAACAAGTAGATGAGCAACCTTCGTGAAGTCTTAATCTACAAGGATTTTTTATCAAAGGTGTTAAACAATACATTTTCTGACTAAGCAATGAAGCGTAATATTCTATCAATCTATCTCTTTAAAATAGGCTGAAAGACATTCCTGTGTTATAAAAATTTAATATTGGAATGATACGTTTATTCTAGGTTTGTCGAACGCCTTTCGGCATACCCCGAAATAGCTTCTTATTTCGACCTTTCACTGGTGTATTTTTATTCAAACCTAGTAGACTGAAAAGTTCCTTACTTTTCAGTCAAACGTCGCAAGTAAAATAATCTATTTCGGGGTTTTCCTATTCTTAGTCAAACTTCATCATTTGTGTTACATGTTTAAACAGGTTTTTTTTATTGCGAGCATAACTGCAGTATTATATCGTTTAATTACTTGCCTAGCCAAGTAGCAGAACATAGGGCACAGTGAGCTTAGGGCATCCCGACACGGATAGATTAGCTGGAGTGAGCGAGCGCGAACTTAGCTCCCGTCATGCTATTCATGTAAGGTTCCTGGAAACCCTGCAGACAGAAATAGGAGCAGCTCTGAATTAAATAATTTAGGTCTTACTGGTCAAACCCTGATCTTATCTTATTGGTTTCCGGTGTTTGTCTGTTCATATTAGTCTCTCCTAGGATTAACCAAAAATTCATTAGTCAAAGGTAGAAAAGTGTTACCTATTCGTTTGGACTTTGACTAAGGCGTTATGTTTGACCTGAAGTGTGACCAGGCTAACTTAGGAACCGGCGTTTTGGTGTTTGTTTATAACATGTGTACATAAGTATGTATTGTGGCGATGGTAGCCTCTTTGGCTGCGGGTCACTGGTAGACAAGTTTGACGATAGAACTTTGGAGACGTCTGGCAAAAGAATAAAGAGTATTTTTGAATTATGAATACGGAAAATGTGTTTTGTTTTATATGAGAAGTCATGTAGTAGCACTCTTATAAGGCAGATGCCGTAAATAAGTAAGAAGTTAAGAGCGTATACGCCGTATGGCATTTCATACAAATTTTTAAGTCACTGTTTTGCGTTATGACTGAACCGATTTTAATGAACTTCACACATATAAGCAGGATACATACATAGGTCTAAAAAGTTAGTTAAAAACATTTTAGAAATGTCTTATTTAAAAAAGGGTAACTGGAAATTTATGTTTGTATGGAAAATGGGTCTAATTTAACTGTAACACTATTTATCGAAAATATTTTCAACTAACTTTTTAGTCCTATGTAACCTGATAGGTGTGAAGTTTCAATCAAATCGGTTCAGTCATTTCGGAAAATAACGATTTGAAAAGTATAACATGCCGTTTGGCGTATACGCTCTTAAATCGAAGCCCGTGTTTTATTAATTAGAATAGTAAGTAACACTAGGGGCGAGGTCCCAGGTGTTAAAGTATATTCACATCATGCACCAGAATAGCAACTCTAGGGTCCCAGCAGTTGCCCTCTTTTAATGTTGCCATTTTAGAATATAATCATCAACAATATTATCACAGTGATTTATGTTGAAAAATTCATTCAATTAATTTTATTTTAAAAATAATGTATCCAGTCCTTTGGTACGGTCAATAAGTATTAACTCTTTGACCTTACCAAGTTTAATGAATCACCTTTAGTACTCCTATTGTATTGCATGTTTGTTTTAATGTTTTTGAACCATATTGTTTCGGTTTAACTGCCATTAAACAAAGGAGATTTTTCTTTTTATATTTGACAGGCACGCATTTATCCACATTTGTGATTTTGAAGCAGCCATTAACTATAGAAAAAAAAACTTTTGTTGCCCTTTATTAGATTAATAGAATCAGCCTTTATTAATTAAATTGAAACCATCAACTGCACGACTATAAACATAAAAATTTGCTCTTGACAACGCCTTTATTTCTTTGTAATGAGAGCTGATTTCGAAGTTGAAGTATTATAATCTTAACTAATATTATAAGGCGTAAATTTGTGATTCCAACACGATCCCACTGTCATTTTGCTCAAAGTTCGTAATCTGCTAAATTCATAATGGGCCATTGACCGACCAATGATCGATCATTGGTCGGTCAATGGTCTCGTACCTAATACTTTTTGATAACCGAGCTATTAAACGCAATAACTGCACAATGACGTTCTAATGGTAGGTCACTGATCAAAAGAACTGTCAAAATTTTAGCAAATTACCGCATACGTCTGTCATTCATTTGTCATTATGTACGAGATTACCATTCTATGCCATTTCTTTCAATGAAGTGTCAGTGCTTGACCATTGGCAAGGCATAATGACGCTTTTATATTAGTAGATTACCAAACTTGTCAAAATCAACCATTATGAAATCAATGATAGACCATTCTGACACTATTGTAATAGCAGACTTGTGGGCCAGCTCCATTTCATTTCCGTAATTCGTATTCCGATGTCGGAAATCTTCGTACGTCTTCGGTTATTGCCGTTTAGAAGTCTATTAGCCTTATGCTATGAAAATATGCTTCTAATAGTGCAGAAATATTTTTTTTTATTTAAAAAATATTGTTTCAGAGACGCTCACGGTGCTATTCTAGTTTATGATGTGTCAGAACCAAAGTCCTTAGCCAAACTGAACGAGTGGGTGGAAGAACTACAAGTGTACTCCACGAAGAAGAACATAGTCTGCTTAGTCGTGGGCAACAAGATCGATAAAGTAAGTTCTTATAGCATAGTAACGAAATAATTATTAACCGACTTCTAAAAAAGGAGGAGGTTCTCAATTCGGATGTTTGTATGTTTTTTTTTTAATATTTGTTCGCGCATAACTCCGTCGCTTGCCAACCGATTTGAAAAATTCTTTTTTTGTTAGAAAGGGTATACTTCCCAAATGGTCCCATGAAATTTTTATCGAAATCGAACAAGCGGTTTTTTTGTTAATTTCAATAAATGATAGCAAATCTGTCGGGATAACTGAAAGCGCATGTTTGTTTATTGTTTACACCAATTTATACCACGTACGCTGTGATGGGTATGTTTAGCTGGGAGTGAACCACTAAAAAGTGAAAAATAAAAAAAACTTTTTAAGTATAAAAAATAAAACCGACTTCTAAACATAAAAAACCAAAAAGTATAAAATAACTTTAATTTCGGAAGTCGGTGTGTTCAACAACAAAAAAGCAACCAAAAACACCGAGTTCCGAAATTAAAGTTATTTTATACTTTTTGGTATTTTTGTTTAGAAGTCGGTTTTTTTTTAGTGTACTTGCTAGTCTATTTTCAGCTTTTGCTAGTCTTTTTTCATTTTTATTGTCACTTAATCACATGTCACACAAGTTATACACATATTCTTCTTTTTGTAACGATTGACTTTTATTATATTTTCGCCGACCAGCTCCCCTAGCCAAGTTGGTAATCTGCAATCGTTAACGCTAGTCGAAAACTAATCAAATTTATGGGAATGAAATCATCTCAACATTAAGTCACGCGGTCGTTTTCCTAAAGACATTGTAGAACGAGCGGCTGACTCAGGCGCGTCAAAACTGCTATCAACTTATCGTTTTCTACAGTTGCTGACACCGAGGCGTTCCCGATTGGAGAACGGAATTCGACACGAAACGGTTGTAACTTGGCTAGGGGGGCAGTATTGAGCAACCTGTACCGCTCTATCATTGGCGTTGTTCACATCTTGGATGGTGCAGGTGCGAAGGGGCTCCGCACTGGCACTGCGTTTGTGATGGATGAAGAATGCCCCATTTGGCCAAATTATTTTTACAGTGGCCAACCTAGGTCCGCAGTCGGTTAAGATATTTCTAGGTTGGTCACTGAAGTTCGCGTTAAGCTGGAAGATTTTCTGCCGGTGGAATGAAGTGTAGGGGGAGACGATGTTTATGCCTATACATATAAAGTGTCATAGATAGTTCAAATTAAACTCCATTTAAATGTATAACCGAAGATATATTATCACACCGGAGCACGATAAAGTATTCATTATCATGTGCCTAGCCTTTTTCCAACTTTCTTGGGTTGGATTTTAGTCAGAATGGATGCAGCTATAATGTTTATATCTGATTAGTTTGAGTGATAGATGGACAGAATTTTGGGCTTCTGTAAGGTATGCCAAAGTTCTTGAAATTACCATGAAGTCCAAATGCTTACCGTTATTTCACGCAACAAAGATGACTATCTTTCAGGATAGTCTGGGTGAGGTTGCGATCGTCTGCCTAGCATTTTCCCAACTATGGGAAAAGGCTAGAGTTCCAGTCCAGGTTCCCAACCTGGACTGGAAGCCGACTCCAAAGGATTCAGCTGAATAACCACAACCAGTATTTTACGTGGAGCAACAGCCTACCAGACCGCCACAACCCATTAACTGGGTAACACGGTACTTCTTGGCAAGACTGTTTTCCTAGCTGCTTTTTCTGATTTTCTGGCTTCTTACATCCGTAACGACTGCCAAAGATTTACAAATGACAGCCGGGACCTGCTTAGCGTGCTTTCCTAGGCACGGAGGAGTCTGGGTTATGCTAAGATTGTCACCCATCTACTGACCGATCTCTGGAAGCGTTGCTTAACCATGAAATTGACCCATACGACTATTATTACTTAGCCACGAGCTCTTTATGATTGACATTTGTATCGTACAATTAATAGTTTATCTAATTATTTTCTGCTAGCATAGGAACCAATCTCATTAAAGCCAAACCGTAGCAGCCAATTGAACAGTTTGTCTTCATTTACAACCTGGGGCCGTATTATGACATCTTAAAACCATCATGTTTTCTGTGTGAGAAAAGGATAGTGCTATTCGTCCTGTACAGCTCCGTCTCTTTTTCACACCGAAAACATGATGGTTTTAAGAGGTCATACGGCCCCTGGTAAGTAAGCAGCAGGCATTTTGTATAAACATGTTATTTTTCCTGTAGCAAAACCGTGTGGTAACGCGGGAACAAGGCCAGGCATTCGCTCAGAAACACAGGATGCTGTTCATTGAGAGCAGCGCTAAGACGCAGGAGGGGATCAGCCTGGCTTTTGAAGAACTCGTGCAAAAGGTCAGTTTAAACGTTTCTATCAATAGGTTCCTCTTATTTGATTGCCTTTGCTGGTAAATCCACGAAAGATTACAGACAAACAGCTTTGCAGTTCGGCAGATGTGTGTGAGACTTTCAGAGTAATGTGTAAGTAAATCATACGATAAAAAAAATAATTGGTTGTCTGTAAAGTCTGTTTAAGGACGATAGTTTAGCGTGACAACGTCGTAACAAAATATTGATGAAATTATAGTGTCTCTCGCTCCGATCGTAACGTTACAATGAGCGTAACGTTACAATGAGTCATCTTTTTTCGTACGTGCAGCCGACTTTCATCGATATATTAAACGTTATCACGTCAAAAAAAAAATGGCAGAGGATAGAGGTGTGTTTTAAAAGAAGAGGCCTTTGTCACGAGACAGACTGATAGAGTAGGTAGATAAATATAATAGATAGATTAGTTTAGGTGTTAAATTTGCATTTATTCTGTTAGCTTTAGTAACTTCAAACACGCATTAATTTCCAACTTTGCCATGCATAAACATAAAATTAAGTGATTTGTTAATTGTTATTCAAGTGAGATTTAAATCAAGAATGGTGTCTGTGGGCTATGTTTTTTTTTTACTTACGTAATGACGCACAGAATATGAACTGTTACCTTTTAAAACGCGAAAAAATGACAAGATTAAATTCACCTTATTTTGTCACATATAATTTTAAAGAACAGGGTACACCTTTACTTTTTCAAAATTTATGTCACAATGGCGTTCAAATATAAAATTGACTCTACTGCTACTAGCCTTAAAATTCTCTATTTCCCTCTAGATCATAGAGACTCCTGGACTCTGGGAGACGGGGGGCTCGTCATCCAACATACGCATATCAAACGAGGAGAGAAGACAGCAGGAAGAGTCTTCGTGCTACGACTACACTTGCACCATTTAGAATAAGGTCTATAGTTGGCTGGCATCTGAAGATTTTTCTACTTTTTACACCATAGGGAACGGAGACCCGTCGATGGCCACTTCTAAAGATGGCATAGTCTCTTTCAATACCAATACAAACCTAATGCATCAATGGGCGTCACTTTTTAATCATTTGACAGCATGTGACAATTCTGACAAAGCGTTAATGAGGTTTTTCAGCAAGTTTACGCTGCGAATTAGCGCCACTTGACGTCAGTAATAATCCAGGAACCGTCAGTAAAAATCCTTATTGCGTGCGCACCAATATTATATGTCTATTCGCTGTCGGGCGTGGCTATTTTGTGCTTTGAAATTTACAAATATGAAGCCAGAAAAACAGCCTCGCTAATTTTCTGCTCGTCGAGAGTGAATGTGTTGGTTGCCAAATAAAAAAAAATGTGAGTAAAGCCACTAAAGAAAAAAAAAAGTTGCGCAAGTCTTTTGATAACGGCTGTACTTCTATGACGTTAGAGTTTTATACTAATGTGAACCTTATTTGTGAGACGGCAAAGTTCATATTAGTATGCGACGTAAACTTTAGTCTGCAAAGTAAAATTTGCGTTGCTCTTGCTGATTCTGTTGTCACGACAAGAAATTATAAGAATCTTGCTGTGAATCCTATTTGCTGATTGATATTTTAGGCAAATATCAATCAGCAAATAGGATATTTTACTGAAAAAATCTAATTAGTCCGTCAGATAGACTTCCAAGTAATATTGGATATGTATTTTTTTTTCACATAAATAAAAAATGAAGACGATAGAGTTCGTTGAAAACTTGCGTGACGTCACTACGTGCTACAATTTTTACTAGCGACGTGACGTCACCAGCCCCCTCTTGAATTTTGATGCGCTTTATCTTTATATTTTTAAAAATACGTGTCCAATATTTTTTTTGAAAATACAACGGACGGACTTCATAGAATTATAGTTTGTGATATACATTCTAAAAGATAAAATAAAAAGCGTAAAAGCATAGCGGTTATGCTGTACTAATATTATAAAGCGAGTTTGTTTGTTTAGTTGATCGCGGTAATCTCAAGAACTACTGGTTCGAATTGAACAATTCTTTAAGTGTTTGATAGCCCATTTATCGAGGAAGCTTATGGACTATATAAAATTACTTTACGACCAATAGGAGCGGAGCATCAATGAAAAAGGTTGCAAAAACGGGATTAGCTAGTCGGTTATATTTGCTAGAAGCTGTCCACAAAATCTAGAGCTATAAAATATGTAACCAAGGGCAAAATTCTTACACATGTATGGAATTTAAAACAGCATCAACACAGGCGCTTAGTTTTCCTAATTATTTGAAAGAATGATGTCGAAACATTTTTGAGACTCTGTAGTTAGCTAGTTCCACTAAATGTAAAAAAAAACACATCACAATAGATTTATAGATTAGAACTATCTAATACATATATATGTACAAGAACAAGTTATCAAATTATTCGAAATCAGTTAACAGATTTCTGTGTGTGATTTTTTGAAAGTTACCGCTTAGTTGTACTAAAATATCTATGGAATTAGTGTGGGGACTCAAACTAGGACTGAAGTCGTTGCGTTTTGTTATGACAATACCGTTCAATGACCTATGTATATCTATCGTTTTTGTAAATTTATTGACATATTCAAGTACAAAAACGAAAATAAAGACAAGAAATGTCGTCTTTGATCGACATTAGCGTGATCCTCAATATGTTTCACAAATTAAAAACATTTCGGGTTCTTTAAGGGAAGGGAAATTTAAGGGAAATGGCGAACCAGTATTGCCATGCCAAAGCGAAACAACTATAGTAATATAATTTATACCGATGATAGCGTAGATTATGATCTATACTTATAATAAATCTGTAGAGAGGTCAATTCTGTACAAGGAATATATTTTCAAAATAACTATCAGGGGGTGATTAGTGATCGATACTGGTGCCAAAAATGCAATCAGTAAAATTTTTGTCTGTCTGTCTGTCTTTCTGTCTGTCTGTCTGTCTGTCTGTATGTTCTTTATAGAAACAAAAACTACTCGACCGATTTTAACGAAACTTGGTGCAATTATTCTTCATACTCCTGGGCAGGTTATAGTATACTTTTCATCACGCTACAATCAATAGGAGCAGAGCAGTGAAGGAAAATGTTGGGAAAACGGAAGAAGTTACTCCATTTTTTAAGCTTCCGTCGCGTGTGTAGCCTTAATGGTTAAAGTTACATAGAAATCATGTATTACGGAAATGTTCTACATAAAATTATCTAAAAAATATCCCGAAACAGCATGTCTATCTTTTGTCAATTTTAAACCGATCGGGCTGAGAGTTTCAAAATCGGGGGTAAAGTAACTATTCCACGCGGACGAAGTCGCTGGCAGAAGCTAGTAGAAAATAATTGCAATCATGGGTAGGTTAGTTGCAGAACTGTCTCTGAAGCGAAATGGGTCCAAAAATGGAATACAAAAATCTTTTGGTATTTGTTTGTGTGGCTTAATTTACAAGGTTGTGATATCCAAAACCTGGTATTGCTTCAAATTGCGACTTCTGTACAATATGATTCCGTGTAGGTAGCCAAATATAAGCAAGGAGCAATTTAGTTGCCTCGATTTTTACTATGAAAGCCCCCTAAATAAATCACCAAGAAGATGGTACTTATAGATTTTTTATAACTTATAGAAAATTGTAAGAGCATGCATATTTAGAAAAAATCTAATCGTAATGGGTTATTTATTAGTTTAATTGTAAAATTACTTTAGCTTTACTCATTAAAAGTTTTCCCAGTGATGTGATCTTCAGATGTGCGCCAACTAAGGTGATTGTGATATCTCTGTCTGCTTTTGTACATAGAATTAATAAAGTAATTATTGTATGTTGTACACTATATTATTATTATAAATTAAATATTTCACAAAACTCTAGTGTTTTCATTTCTTTTCATTCTCAAATTCAGGCTACGACTCAGCAGGCCCAGATAAAAACTACTATGAACAATGTTTCTAACGTTTAAAATACAAGTTTTCGCCGCTTGAATGTCAAAAAGCAACTAACTGGTAATTATATGAAAACGTATCCTATTGTTAACATGGTCACGATTAAACATAGGATAGATTCCTGGTCTACCAATTCACAAAGTAGGCGTGATTGATAAACTAACTTACCTACTAACAGAAATACTTATTTTTATTTTTCTGGCTAGGAAATCATCAAATGACTTCTCCCGCTCTGGGTGGAGCGGAAAGGAGTGTCATACTCTTACTGAATTAAACCCACCCGTGATCCTTCCTGTGCCCTTTGCGTTCCAGGGCCGCGCTGACTCTTTCAAACAAATTCGACAACCCTAGCAGGCACTGACCCTATGGGGCCCCGTCTTCTTTGCTGACAGCTCTTTGAGGCGCGCGTGGAAAACGACGCGCCGTCGACTCGGGCCTGGTTGCTATCGAACGGCGAGCCACCCGTAGCTCGCCGTCTGCAGGCCCGAAATACTTAAATCTGAGTAGGATTTACTCTGCACTAAATTTAATTCGATTAAATTGGGCGCAAAACCTATTGTTTTTTTGTCCAAACCAGATCACAAACATAAATCAGTCCACTAATGTTTTACAAACTCTCTTCACACTCGGAAAACCCCCATTGGCACTCCCATGGGGGAAACATAAAGGTATAACAAAGAATATATAGCCCCCGTGGAAAAACACCATAGCAGTCGTTATCGCCCCGGTTTTATGGGGCAATTTTTCAGGAAGTCTGTCTAAACTGCGTATACTTTTTGCCTTGCTGGCCTACATTCGTTTTATTGCCGATCATTGTCCATTTTAACCTGGAAATTGAAGGTGAATCGATGTTTTTAGAAGAACATCTGTATTTGTCTGGGTACCTATACTCCGTTTTCCATAGCATTAGACAGAAGTTAAAAAAGGCTCTTTTAGGGGCACACTGTTATAAAAGTGTTACAAACATTAGTACAGTCAAATTGATGAGGGGTTCATAGATGAATATACGGGGTTAAATATAGTCAATTTAAATAAAAGTTGTCACACTAAATTGTACTTATTTAACCTACCTACCTTCTGAAACTAAAAGGCTTTCATTTAATTTTATTTAAAAAAAAATATATATATATATATATTTATGTTTAAAATCTAAAAGAAGCTTAGGCGGACAGTACCGGGAACGTTTTCCATGTCACTATAACTCTATCAAATCTAAAATGTCACCTCCCTTCATAAGGTGTGAAAGCACGTGTTTTTTTTTTAAATTTATTACTATTACTAAAAATTTTTTCGTTTCATATAGGTACCTATCCAAGCATCGTGATGAGTAAATCGATGAAATATGCTTTATTGTATGCCATACATTGTTACTTATAAATAAAGCATATTATCTATTAAAATTGTTTGAACTTAACTTGAAAACAAAAGGTTTCGTACTTCTACTTCTACGAGCCTCTTTTTTCTAATGTTATAATAAACGGAGATAATTATATTAACGCGAGTGAAGCCGCGAGCTAGTATTTATATAGAAGTAGATTACAGAAAAAGAAGAGAGGAATAAACAGAGCGAAATAAGTCATTTGATGATTTCCCATCCTTTAAAAAGACTTAGTACCACTAATGTTGAAAGCCACGCACATTTATCAACTTTATTAGGGCGCATAAGGCATAGATTATGTAGGTACTTACTTAAGTAGGTATGTATCTAATTTAAGTAGGTACTAGGTAAAGGTAACAATTCCATATAACATATGAATGTGAGGATCATGTAGATCGCCATATTAGGGTCTCATCTCAGTTAGTCTGGCAGTTTCGAGTTATTTATGCGGCCTACCCAAATGTCCTGAATTTGGTGTTGTTCGTCAAATCGTTGAGCCCCATAAAGTTCTAAGTTTGAATTACACGGTAACTGACAAATGCTTGCAATGTCTGGACAGGTCCACTCAAATGTGTGTGGGTGGAACTTTGCTCAAAAGGCCACCTCGGACAACTACATTGTTCTTACATGATTTGACCAGTATGGCTTGTATGGACCCGAGTTTATTTCGATATTTCTTCTCAGGATAGTCGGCTAGTTAACACCGGCCTCATGTAGCTTAAAATGACCAGAAATATTGGACGTGTGAAAGTGTTAAGTTTAATCAACTTTCACAATAAATATAATGTACCTACATATATCATAGAAACACCGAAGAATGACAATACTAACATTCGGTAGGTTGGTATTGCCGTTCGTCGGAGCTTCTCCTCTCTCAATATCATTTTATTAACAAACTTTAATAAGTATTGGTCCTAAAACTGCGTAAAAACATGTCTTTGTAATGAAAATGATAAATATTATTCTCGTTTGAGTATGAAATACACGGAAACGGAATTTGAGCGAGATCGCGTGGATAAAAAAGTTTAGTCGTTGTCGACATTTTTTCATTATAGTTCTTTGTTACCTACCTACCTCCACATGTACCTTGATAGGCGGATTTGCGGTCTTGGGATCGACCTCACTGGGTAATGGGGCTAAACGGGAACTGGCCGATACCAGTTCGGTGTATAAATTAAGTCGTACCTTAAGTCATGGTAGCGTTAGGAATAGTAGGTTTTTAGTCAGTAAGAGTCTGAGAAATGAGAGAGAAATGAGAATACCTTCCGTTTCCCCAGACGGAAGATATTCTCATTTCAGGATAGGTAAGCGTTGAGTTTTCACCAGAGAAGGACGAATAAATAAGTTAAGTACCTATGTACGACGCAGATTAGTCGGTACGCACTTTTTTAACCGACTTCCAAGAAAGGAGGAGGTTCCCAAGTCGACTGTGTTTTTTTTTATGTGTTAGGTACCTCAACTTTGTACTGGGTGTCCCGATTTTGATGATTCTTTTTATATTCGAAAGCTGGTGCTTGTCGTGTGGTCTGTGGGAAAAAAAACAACCAACTTCTAAACAAAAAAAGTTCAGTACAGAACACCGACTTCCGGTAAGTTATTTTATACTCTTTGTTTAGAAGTTGCTTATTTAAAAGGTTTTTAATGGTTACCTTTAGCCTACGAGTATCTATAGAGTATCTATATAGCCTGCCAGAAATTTGCCAAGCTGCATAGCGATAAATGCCTGCCATCTATGTAATAGCCATAATATTTTTTTGTTAGACCACGTTCACTTCTTTATATACGAGTAGCTATGTATATGTTGCAGCCAACTAGCTAAATCTGCCGTTTAATTGGCTACCTAGTCATTTCATTTAATTGCGCCGTTTAATAAGCGGCGTTCATCACGCCATTTAACTGGACAGCTAAGCAAACGACTTGGTTCAATATTTCTAGTTTTAATGACTTGCCTAGTCAAGTAGTGGGTACGGGGAACTTAGTGAGGTGCGAATGGTATGAGCCAGCTCCCGTCATGCTAGGTTACTTTATGTTAGGTTCCTTTAAACCCTGCAGACAGAGATTGGAGTCCCGTGGCTCAGGTTGAAAATTGATTGTTGTTTATATTTAGAATTCCCAAAATTAAATATTTCATATACATATTTATATGACCCGGCAAACGTCGTTTTGCCACATAAAACAAAAAAAAAATAGGGGACATTTAGGGGGATGAAAAATAGATGTTGTCTGATTCGCCACCCTAGCCGATATGCACGCTAAGATTCATGAAAATCGGTCGAGCCGTTTCGGAGGAGTTCAACCACAAACACCGTGACACGAGGATTTTATATAAATAAGATTTTCGTAAGGTTACCCTAATCTATGAACGGCCTAAGCATCAACTAACCCTGCCATTAAATGTTTTATAAGATGCATTGGCTGGATGTGATTCAGGCCGTTGAATACACGGCGCACTTAATAAAAAGGCTAGGCAGCCAATTAAACGGCTGATTAATCCAGTTGATTGCGACATGTAATTCGTTAAATTCAGACTACCACAGCTCAGACACAGCACGTCGACAATTCGCTCACAGCGGCGTCTCCACCACAAACGCCGCGCCGTACGTCTCCCAAGCGTCCACTAGCTCTTTCCGAATGTCTCCAGTTAATACCAGTGCCCGGGACACTCCCATTTATCACTAACTACCGAGGACAAATAGGCTCAAGGAGGGCTGCCCCCAATGGCCTCAGAACGAACCCCTCATTAATGACCAGCCATCCTTCAGTACTCGAGGATAAACGTTGACAAATATAAAGGAAGCTTCTCCTATGATTTACGGTTTAAGTGGTTTTCCTCAATGATGTATGGTAATGCATGCTTTAGCTGTTTATTTTTCTCAGTAATTGATGAGTGGGAGGATGGATCATATTTTCATGTTGGGGTAAATAAGGTTATTTAGTGGATATGTGAAGTTATAGCGACGTATAAAGACTCATTTTTAAATATGGCAAACAATCATGGTAAATTACTTCTTCCGTGAATGGATTGTCAGAATTATTGACTCCCTTCCGTATCCTTCCTAATGCCCTTTGCCTACCAGCTACCGTACTACGAAGTGCCAACGCTATCATGATTCAGTGTGAGGGAAAGGGATACTTAGTGCTATTCATCTTATGTAACTCTGTCTCTCTCTGACACAGGAATCATGATGGATTTAAGACATCATGGTAGGGCTGCAGGGCTTTTTTTATGGATGGGACATCATCAAATTGCTTCTCCCGCTCTGGGCAGAGAGGAAGGGAGCGTCAGACTCTTATCTCCCGTGATCTTTCTAGTGCCCTTTGCGTGCCAGGGCTGCGGTGACTCTTTCGATCAAATTCCACAACCCTGGCAGACATCTGAAGCCTATATTGAACAATAAGTAGATTCATGAAACGGTTTAAACTGAAGTTGATATGTTCATTATTCTATAGTAGCATCGTGACATTATCAGACGTGTTAATGAGTTTTCGTATTAAGTATTCAATGAGGTGTGTTTATAAGACTGAAACTGAACTGCATACATAGGTATATATGTACATATGTATCTAAGAGAAACTTTAATACAACCTAATGTTATAAATGATCATCATCATTTTCTTACCCGTATCCCAATTTATTGAGGTTTAATAAGTCATCTTAAATTTTTCTAATAGCCCTTACCTTAGAAGTCAACCCTATTTAAGTTCTAGCCATATCATCTTATACACAGAGAAAAACTTCTTGTCATATATCAATGACAAAGAGTTTTGTATTTGACGATATGGGTACCAACATCATTACTATTATTATAGCTAGCCTGAAATGTCCCACTGCTGGGCAAAGGCCTCCCTCCACTCCTTCCACTTTTCCCGATCCTGTGCCACATCCTGCCAATTCCCAAGGAAGACATCCAAGTCGTCCCGCCATCTCCTTCGTGGTCTGCCGCGGCCCCGTCTCGCGATTTCAGGGCACCAATTTTTTGTTTTATAGGCTCACCGCTCGATGGACATACGGCAGACATGTCCAGCCCAGTCCCATTTAAGCTGGGCAGCGTTCTGAGCCACGGCAACGGTCTATGTTTTTGAGCGCAGTATCGTGTTTCGAATTCGATCCGTTAATTTAACACCAAGTATACTGCGCTCCATAGCACGTTGGCAAACCTTGAGTTTGGACTGTTGGATGTTTTTCAAGGACCAAGTTTGTGAACCATAGGTCAAAATGGGTACCAACATATGTAGATACTCGTTAACCATTAGGAATACATTAGGTACACTGTATGTTCTGTCATAATTATACCTCAGGGTCAAAATAACACGATCTAATCCCGAAATCATCGACAGTCAGACTCTTACTGAATATTTTAGTCAGTAAGAGTCTGACAGACCCTTTCGTGTTCGTCCAAATGCCCTTTGCGTTCAAGGGTCGCGTTGACTTTCGAACAAATCTATATATCTAAATCTATATAAATATTTAGAGTCTAGTTTTAAATAACGATTTTCTCTCATGTACAAAAATGGCGATCTGTCCTATAGAAACAAAAATATTTAGTCTATCTCTATCCTATTTAACTTCATATAAAATTATACACAATTTGTACTACCTGAAAAGGATGACATTAATATTGCTAAATAATTGTATTAAATTCATTATTAATATTGACATAACTATAATTTCTCTATTGAATTGTACTAATATAAAAGAAAATACAAAAAATACAATAAAGAAATACAAAAATACAAAATGGTTTATTGCTTCAATAAGTTTACATTTTTTTAAAAATACCCAAAACCCTGCCTGCCTGCTGCCTTTTTAAAATAAGAAAAAGCAAATTATAATAAAATTGCAATGCTTGAAAAAGGCTGCTAAGACATAAGTACTAACATAACATAACATCACATTGTACACTTAGTTCGCAATAAACGTTTTGACTTTGACAAATTCCGCAACGACTGCATGGTTCTGCATAAACAAAGCCACTAGGTATCATATTGAAACAACTCACCCACAAGTTGCATGTTTATTTTATCATCATTTTATACGTAGTATTTAGTTCATCGAAATGGAGCATTCGTTCATTTCTACATACAAACCCAATAGACTCGTCCACAGCGCTCGCACGACGCGAATTTGAAACTGAGCATGAATAAATTACACATCAGTGTATTTACACTATCATTTTATATTCATACACGGAATTCTGTTAGTAGTATATATATTTTTGTTAGTTCAGCGTTTAAAGAGGATTCTGACTTTTTTTTTTTGAAATTTTATGAACTTCATTTACTTTGAAAAACATAAGGTCCTATACATATACAACTACATACATACGTACCTACTTAAATACATAAACAATACAGGGTACCTAATTGTAATATAGGGAAGATGCAATTACATAATTCATAAACATTTTGTTTTTGAAATGATAAAATAGTATAAAAGAAGGGCCACTGCAATGTTTTTACTGTAGTTAATATTGATTTTTAACAACTATGTATGTTATGTGTGTATGTTTTTACTACTGTGAAACGGAACGTAAACAATAAGCGTCTAGTGACGTCACTGGTGTTATGATAACGAAAAGAAGAACTTAAATTTTAATAGGTACATGATGTCTGTGCAGAAAGGAGTGACTTCATCGTCCGTTTTCGCGGGAAAAGAAAAACATTCAGTTTATAATCGTAATTTTGGCAATACATTAAACCGTATTAATTTTTTAACTTTTGTATGGTCTATTTTACACGGAATTCTTTTATAATAAAGCAAGATGAAAATATTCCATGTTTATTGGAGCTTTGAATCCTTCGTCCATTAAGCTTGCATATTGAATTTGTCCTAGAGATCTTACCTGAGCATACTTAACCGATATCGATTAAAAAAAAATCAAAGATACAATTTTAGTTTTCATCAAAATAAAGCCCAAGACATTTCACTATTTTTAAAATTTCCTCATCTTTTTCATTCGTTTTGAATTTGGCCTTCCACGCCCACTTGCATTTTATTTTTTCTTTTCTTTTTTTTTTTTAAAAACGTTGCCCCTCCCTAGGATTTACTCCTGTATCGTGGGTGCGTTCACAAACATGTAAACTCACATACACAAGACATCCAGACCCGGAACAATTTGTTCCGTGCGGAAATCAAACCCGCGACACATGGCGCAGCAGCCGAACGCTCAACCACTGCGCAAAAAACACAAATGCGCCAACTCATAATATCATAATCAGCCTTTTAATGTTCCCACTGCTGGGACACAGGCCTCTTCTCTAGGAGAGGGAATGGGCCGTAATCCACCACGCGGGCCCAGTGCGGGTTGGTGAATGTCACATGTCTTCGAATGCAAATTCGACGCGCAAACTCACCCTGTATTTAAATAACAAAGTTGCGAAATTTGTTCGAAAGAGTCACCCTGAAACGTAAAGGGCATTTGGAGGAATACAGATAGGGTCATTAGGAGTCTGACACTCCATTCTGCTTCGCCCAGAGAGGAGTCATTTTATGATTTCCACCTGTAAGTTTTCAGACTCTGGCCACACATATAAGCAAAGAAAATTCTATAAAAGATTACTTAAATTTTTATACACGGAAAAAGTTTTACAACCTCGAATGATTTCCTTAAATCCCCTGTCGATATTTGAGCACACCTCACCTGGAACTAATCCTTGGATCAGACGCGGTGTCACAATGTTGTAATGGCGCATATAACAAGGATATTGTTATGTATGGGTTTATGCGAGTTTTATCCTGTCGCACGTGAGAAAACATCTTGTCGTATTACCACGTCTCGCTGTAAATAAAGTCAAAAGATTTAATAATGTCTAATATGGAGTTAGCATTTGAAAAGTCCACTGCAATATCGATAAAAATGGCCTTGTTACCTCGTTTTGTATTAATGTTTACAGGAAAGTCGTGTTTAAAGGTATGAACATAATACATTATTAATTTGTTACAGCACATGTTTATTATTGATATTAAATTGTTCCTTTACTCAAGCTTTATTTAGGAACTAAGTAAAAAATATATTATTTAGGGATATTTTTAAACACGAGGACTTCATTGAGTACCTACCCTTTATCTAATATAAGCGTGCACTGTATAAAATATCGGGATTTTAAGTAATATTGCTAAGTTTGTTAACGAGAATACCAACTACAGATATCCAGTGGCTGAATGACGTGCTTACTTGGATTTTTTACAAAAATGGACTTTCATAATTATTGCAGTGGACCCTTCATTTGGTGTCAACATCTAGAATAAGCAAGCACTAATGGATATGCAAATATAGTACGGTCGTGGCCAGATGTGTAGGCGCACTCTCTCGAAGTGATTTAATGTTATTGAGAAACGGGGCAGTTGTCCACCCTTTAAGGCGGCTGCACGCCTTGCATTTTAGTAGTGCATAAAATTTTAATAAATAAAAAAAAAAAACAATCCCGGAATCCAAGATTGTAGCTTTTTTAAATGGGTGGGAAATTATTCAATGACTTCTTCCGCTCTGGGCGGAGCGGAAGGGAATATCAGATTCTTACTGACTAAAACCCACCCGTGTTCCTCTTAGTGCCCTTTGCGTTCCAGGGCCGCAGTGACTTTAAAAAAAAATCCGTAAACATAATCCCTGGCTGTACTTATACCTGGCTAAATTCAATAGCGATTTTCTTTTTATTTCTTGGATTCAAAGCAAAAGCTATTAGTATTATAGCGTACATTTCGACAAGTAGAACCTACGATATCCATAATGTACAAATCAATAAATAAGACTGTAAATTTGATAAGATACAATTTATTATCTTCTAGATAGTATAAAACAAAACCGCTTCCCGCTGTCTGGCTGTCCATATGTTTGCTTAGATCTATAGATCGAGTGATTCAAGAGTACAATTTACGTTGTATGTATAATATATAAAGATATTCTGTAATATGTAATATCCCTAGTACCAGCATTGCACCAGTGCAAAGCCGGGGCGGGTCGCTAAGTATAGTATGGTTTAACTTAAAGAAAACTCAACGGATTTTTTATGAATTCCTGGAACATAAAGTGTACAATAAGATCCCCGTAAAACTTCATCACAATGAACAATTATTACTTTTTTAAAGTTGTCTACTTGAAAAATTAATAAGTTCATAAAATAAATAATGTTTTGTTTTTCATACAAAGAAGTTTAAGTACTGCAACTTGAGGAATTAATTAAAGGATCAGAAGTCACGAACCTTTAGTGTTCGGAGAAATCTTAACAGAGAAACACGTCTTCTTAGAAACGTGAGGCGCGAATGAGATCATTCACTTACAAGCACCACTTAAGATTGTCGTCAAATAGACATGTAAACAGATATTCTGGTAATTCAGCTTTCTTTGTGATGAGCCTTCGAACCACTCAGGTGTTACGGAAGAAAATTATATATGTCTCTGTCTAGTGTGTTTGTCTGGAAAATACCTAAACTGTACTTCTAAATCTACACTTATATGTATGTATATTATAAAGAGGATAGACTTGTTTATTTGTACCGAATGAGCTCCGGAACTGAATTTAACCATTTTCTGAGTTTTTGTATTTTTGAGTTTCTAGTAGGTAGTATTTCCACAACGGGAAAAATTAAAAAAATAAACAGATTTCAAATATAATACCTATTTATCCAGTACAATTTTTTAATTTTTATGTACAAACTACTTATTGAATAAATTATTATATATTATTATTATTATAATTGTATGGACTTTTTTTCTGTATGGGAAATCATCAAATGACTTCTCCCGCTCTGGGCGGAGCGGAAGGGAGTGTCAGACTCTTACTGACTAAAACCCACCCGTGATCTTCTAGTGCCCTTTGCGTCCCAGGGCCGCGGTGGGCGGTAGACAGACACGGAAGTTATTAAATTAAAAGAATAATAACCAGAAGGGTCCTCACCCCTGCCAAAATTAACTCAACACCAGCAACACTCTTATATCATCGATTGCATATTTCCCTAGCCCAAGAGCGCCAACAAATCGCTCCGGGCGTCGGCGTAAAATATTTGCAATGCAAATCACCGATTTCTCGCATAACTCAAGATAAGGAGGTATCGTAAAAATGCTGTAAACCCGCCTATATTGCTCCGGCGAGGATTTTTTCTGTTTTTACCTATCTATCGGTGGTCCTAACGATATTCTGTATCTTATAAATCTGAGTTATCGCGTCGTTATCCGATACATTTGCATGGCCTAGTAGGATCCGCGTGTAGTTATGTCTCTTCATGATCAGGACAATGGCCGGTTTTATGGTAATGGAACAGTTCCGGAGTTTGGGAGTGCGTATTTTTCTTCCTTAGCTTTGAAGTCGGAAAACGCGGAAACATAACTGTAGGTAAGATTTTTATGTGCGACCATAAATAGCTGTCTCTAGCCGTGTGGTTCTGAATAAGGGCTAGTTCATAGATCTTTATTTGTACATACAATAACGTAGATTAGTGGCAGAGTTAAAGGTCTTATTCAAGACTGAAAGTCGTCCAAAAATTCATCGAGAGTTCTATGTTCGGAGTTCCTCTGCATAATCGAATCAAAAGTCAAATGTAAAGTATGCAGGGATCCCGCGGTTGTAAGTGCTATAGGATCTACGAGTATCTCGTGCCTTCTTTATCTGACAGTGCAATCATAGTTACTCACTAATATTATGTTAGTAAGGGCAGTGCAAAATTACTAAGTTAACAATAATAGGGTTGCCAATAAGATATAGTGGTGGTGGACTGAATGGAGAGGCATGCAATAACTGTAGAAATAACTGTTCCGCATGACGAAGACCTCGTGAAAGTCGAAAAAGATAAACAAATCAAATATCTTGACTTGGCTCGCGAGCTTGTCGACATAAGGGATGTTAATTTAGAAATATTTGTATCGATAGTCGTGTCAGCCAATGGTTTAATAGCCCTGAGCCTCGACAAACACCTAAGGAGGCCCACGTTGGGCAGTTGGATCAAGGGCTTGATTCAGAAAGCAGTACTTCTGAACATAGCCCGCATTTTTAGAAGGTCGGCTATCTGGAGTCCTCACCACCGCGCAACGGTAGCTTAGACACTGTTCCCGATATCGTGGGCTACTTTTTTTTTAACTTTTTTCTAAGATATTAAAGAAAAAAAAATGTATATGTATAAAAAAATAACAGTAAGAAATATCTACTTAATACAGCATAGGCCACAGCCTTAATCCCATTGCAGTGAATAAGATAAACGAGCCAAGTCTGTAGAAAATATAGCGCTTCAGTACCATCAGATACATCGGTATGATTGATGATAACATAACTTTAGCAGTCAATCATGACTTACGTGGATTCATTTACGGGATTTTGATATTTAGGGCATAACACAACTTTCATAAGTAGAAAAAAACCTTAAGAGACGGCACAGCAACGCCTAAGTAGACTGAGACCAGAGGATCATGAAAAAATAACATTCTATTGTATTATAGAATTGGCCCGGGAACGTAAAGAGCACAAGAAGGATCACGGGTGGGTTTTAGTCAGTAAGAGTCTGACACTCCCTTCCGCTCCACCCAGAGCGGGAGAAGTCATTTGATGATTCCCATCCAGAAAAAAAAGCTAATTAAGGTTCCGGAATAGGTAACGAAACACCAACATAAAAAAGAAAATAATTCCATCCGAAGAATATGAAGTAAAATTACATCGAAATATACCAACGAAATAACAAAGCGAATCCCAAAGACGAACACTGAAGTAAAATCAATTTCCCATCGCGAGTAGTTTTTCACCATTTGCACTGAACTTGCCTTTGCCCATCTAGTGGTCCCACTATGAAAATCGTAATTATTCCTCGGGAAACGAAATCCGTTGGTGGATTAAAAGCGAAGCTGTATTAACTGGTCATTTGAAGATAAAACAAGTGTGGAGACGGCTTTTTTGACAATTCAATGTTCCTAGAGACACGCCATCCAGACTATAAGGATGCAGCTATATAGTACGTGAAGAATCTGCCTATTTTACCTTTACAAGCCAGTAACTTGGCAACATGATATTACTTATCACGACTGGTATCAGATTGCTTGGCCTTTGACCATCTGTCACAACGACTGTTAAAGAACTACAAATGACAGTCTCGACCAACAGCTTAGCGGCCTTTCCGAGGCTCAATATTAATATTAAGCCCCGGATCCCCGGATCTCCAGATCCAGGGATTTCCAGCAGCAA
This sequence comes from Hecatera dysodea, assembly GCA_905332915.2. Lineage (NCBI taxonomy): Eukaryota > Metazoa > Arthropoda > Insecta > Lepidoptera > Noctuidae > Hecatera > Hecatera dysodea. The sequence continues at coordinate 2,484,709 of HG995298.1, read as the reverse complement.
TAGTTAACCTTGAAGATCACATCAACAACCCACTTTTTAGAAACGTGGCAACGTTATGTTAGGACGAAAGAATAAGTTTGCCTGGAGTTAAAAGGCTGCCAAAACTAAGAGTAGCTACGTTTAGGAAACACAAAGTATAACATATCCAAATATTCTGCATGAATCGTGTTATAAATTTGTAACTTGTAACTTTAACTTAGCCTGAGGCATATTTTCCTAAAATCTGTCGACGTAAAAGTGACATAAAATCTTTAGATTTAAGATTTTAAGTCACTTTTTATCCTTCTATAAAACAGAATTCATGTCAGAAATCGATTAGAGAAGGCAGTCTTGGATACAAGAACTCGGGAACTTTTACATCCTTATTTCACACATGGCACAGTATAGTTTCGGTATCTGGACCCGCAAACAGGCTTCGGCATCAATCACAAGACTTACACAATCGTATCTCCAGCCAAATATCCTTAACACGAAAATCCCATACATTTTTATCTTCAGCCCTAACTGTTGCTCGAACAATCTACTGTCCGATCTACAACGGTTAAGACGATAAGCCTAAACGTGTTCCTGATTACATGGGAAAAAAACTGGAATATATTAAGGGCTTTGTACAGAAAATCTCACGTCTTAGATAGCAGTTTGATATTGACAGTGCGTCTACCATCATCATTTCAGCCGAAAGACGTCCACTGCTGGATATAGGCCTCCCCCGAGTGTTGTCCAGTGCTGTGCGTTTGGCATCCAGTGGCGATGGCTGTGGGCAGAGTAGATTGATCTCAGAACACATAGTCCTTTCGACCCCAACCTTGCGGCCGCGTATTGGAAGACGCAGCGTTGGACGACTTCCCTGAAAGTCTAGCTGGCTAGTGAGGGCCGCAGAAGCCCATTTTTTTTTTGTGAAAAGCTCTGGACTGGTTGATGTGAAGATACTGGTGTAAGGCCTGTGTCCAGGAGAAAGTCTAGCGTAAGTATGTAGCAGTTTTTGTAGTTCAAGTTTAACGAGATTTTGTGGTAGATTGTACGTAATACAGTGACTAAGTAAAGATTGATTTGATATTATACAGGCAGCGAGCTTCCTATTTTATGTCGCATATTCTCATTTACATATCGGATTTTTGGAGGATCCGCCTAAGGCTAAGATTGAAGTGAACAATTTTGTTCTAATCTTTTGCTTTAATAATTTCGAGATTTTTTGATAAATTCAATATTGTATGGTTTGGAAGAAGCTGCTTCCCTCTCCTGGAGAGGAGGCCTGTGTCTCAGCAGTGGGAACGTTAAAAGGCTGATTATGTAAGCATAATCAGCCTTTTAACGTTCCAAGCATAGCAATCCAATTCCAATGTTCTCTTCCAAGCATAGCATAAGTGCTATGCTTGGAAGAGATATTCAATGACGATGATTATATAGCTGTATTGTTTCTGAGCTGTAAATAGCCGACACTGTTTTTTAAAAAAAATGTTTTTTTGGTCCATCGATCACAACTATACTCGATCAAATTGCAAAGCCTTTTGCAGACTGAGTTGTGATTTGCTTCCAGATTAACCGATGTGGTTGAATACCAGTATTATGGTCGAGTGATTGCCTATTTAACCGCCACAACCCAGTAAATGGGTTTCACTTACACATAAGGTCTAAATTTTTGGCAAGACTGATGTCAGTTTCTGGTACCAGTCTAGTCGTGACGACTGTCAAATATTTATATCATTGACTGAAGACTTAAATTATGCATCTATCCCGTCTAATATAACTAGTTACTAACGAAATTTGAAAATGAAAATAATATATCTAGTTTTAATTTAAAATGGATTTCCGCAAAGTAACGCCTGACTCAATCAATTTTTTTTAGTTACTAACGCCTTTTTTTCCTCACACCTCTGTGCCTAGATCGTATGAACCAATCAGTTAGCGGGTCATGTCAGTTGCATGTCAAACGAGGAATGTGCAGAAAAAGTACTACCGAATAGGTGCCATTAAATGCCATCCAATGGATATCACGTCAGAGCTATGTGAAGATAGCGGGACTTGCTCGACTCTACCGAAAAAACAGGCGCAAAATACTGTTAAACTACTACTAATAAATAATAATAACCATAGCCGTTTCCACACAATCCTAGCCCTGAAAATTTCAAAGTTAGCAGACAGCGCAGTGTAAAAAGAAGAACGTCGGCCGTTCCACGAAATAGGTAATAACAGGGACCACTGGATGTTGCTAATTAATATTGAACTATGTCAGGTTTTATTATATATTTTTTTATAGTTTTACATCTGAGCACATTTCAGGATTACATAACAAACAAATGGTTTATCTTTATGTAAACGGGATGCCCGGGTGTCTTGAGCCCCTTTTTTAAGGATGAGAATTCTTCAAATGCCTTCCACCACTCTGTGCAGAGTGGAAGCGAGTGTCAGACAGTTACTGAATAACACCCATCCATGTTCCTATTAATACCCTTTGCGTTCCAAGGCCGCAGGGACTCTTTCGAACAAAGTCCCGCTACTCTGGCACAGACAGCCCCTTAGGCTCTACACAAAGTGACTTTTTATTAACGATAAGAGTATCTAAAATACAAGGATGTATGAGATTGACAGGTCAAGTAGTCAATCTCAAATATTTTTACATTAATTTCATAATAACGCTATAGCCAAAAGAATGCATCTTTGTTCAGAAAGCCAATTTTAGTAATTCAGAAGCGTTCGAATTCAAGTCGCAATGTCATCTCAGCGATTATTCATTTCTGAAAAATGAAGAAATATACAGAAATAGTGATGTTCTTTAACAGTTCGCGACTGAGGCTGCAATGTAATATGCATGCTCCTTAAAAAAGGTCAAGTGCAAAGGTGTCCGAACGAATAATATATTTCAACATGTTACCTTCAAATCATCGAGTTCTTCTAGGTTTTCTTGTAATATTTAGGTAAAGACCTACTATCTCTATTTCTTTTTTATTTCCGATAAGCGGGGAATGGTAAATTTTCATCAATTTTTTTTACGCATCCGTGTTTGGGTCGCAAAAGCTAGACAGAACGACAGACAGACAACCGACTCATCCTTAATGGGTTCCGTTTGCCCATACTGATGTTATTAACCCTAAATACGAGAATTTCTCCTCAGATCCCCAAAGGTTACATGGTTACGTGGACAACGAGAAATGAGCAATTTTTGCTAATTTCAATACGAATCTGATATAGCCGTGAATTGATCGGTTTTGCCGAATAGCCATAACCTTATAATAATTTAAAAAAAGAACTTTTTATTTCTTGCAATAACAAAGTAAGTTATAATAATCCAAACCTAATACAACGTATTTTTTTTTAGTTTGCAAAACCCCTCCGCAGCAGAAGACCTCCTACAAAGAATTCTAGCCGTCTCTATCATGGGCTGTTTGCATCCAGCTGTTTGGACCAGCCGTTTTGCTGGTGTCTTCCGCCCATCTTGTAGGCGGTCTTCCTCTGTGGCGTTACCCTCCTAGGTCTCTCCACTGTGTCTCTTATGGTCCTCCGCTCATCTGACAGTCTTGCCACATGACCCACCCATTTCCATTTCAGTTTTTGAGTATATTTTAGAGCATCGGTAACATACAATGCTAGCCTTAACCTTAAGGGGATGAAAATATCAAAAGCCAAAAGACAAACAAAAGTGCTAGCGTTCATCACAATATAAATATAAATCATCGGCCACCTTTTTCGCAAGATCTAGATCCTAATACAATTTATGTAAGTTGTTACAGCATTCGGTAACACTAGAGCTGTAGAGATATCTGAAAACAATTGCTATCACTCAGCCCTTATCGACCGGCCATTGAACCGTGCGACGAACATGCGAAGGCTTGGTAAGCACTATCAAGCAAGATAGGATTGCCTTTTGGGTTTTGGGTTCTTTTTGGGGTCGTTTTTGGTACGATGACTAATTCTCGTAGATAAAAAAGCGTTAAATGCGAGCAAGAATGTAATCTCAGAGATAATTTATTGTTGAAAACACATCAAAATGGCGGGGTGCTAATTTTACTATTTTTAACCGACTTCTAAAAAAGGAGGAGGTTCTCAATTCGGATGTTTGTATGTTTTTTTTTTAAATTTTTTTTTATTGTTTGTTCGCGCATAACTCCGTCGCTTGTCAACCGATTTGAAAAATTCTTTTTTTGTTGGAAAGGGTATACTTCCCAAATGGTCCCATGGTTTTTGAAAAATCAACGAAAATCTAAAAAAATTATGTACATTTTCTACATTGATGACCTCTTAGTTTACTCTGCGAAGGAGCAGTACGTTTTTTTTACACCAATGTGATTGGTTCGTTTAGGTGGGGGAGGGGAGGGGGTGTAGGTACCACTAAAAAGTGAAAAATAAAAAAAACTTTTTACAAAAAATAAAACCGACTTCTAAACAAAAAAAAAACCTAAAAGTATAAAATAACTTTAATTTCAGAAGTCGGTGTGTTCAACAACAAAAAAGCAACCAAAAACACTTTTAACGGTAACGGTTCTATTTTTTGTAAAAAGTTTTTTTTTTAAAACAACATTCGCACTCCATCTTAACATAAGTATGTATTTGCGAATGAATGCAAGGTGATACTGTCGGAATGTTTGAATTTTTGTGAGAAGAATGCATGATGTGTATAGTAAATTATATGTAAAAATTAGCTTAAATAGTGTAAGTGGCTTCGGCCGTTCTATTTAAATAAATAAAATAAATCCTAAATACCGAGTTTCCTCCGTGCCTCGGTAAGCACGTTAAGCCGTTGATCCCGGCTGTCATTTGTAGATCTTTGGCAGTCATTACGGATTGTCAGAAGCCAAAAAATCTGACATTAGTCTTTCCAAGAAGTACCGTGTTCCCCAGTTATTGGGTTGTGGAGGTCTGGTAGGCAGCCGCTCCACTTTAAATACTGGTATTCAGCTGAATCCGGTATGACTGGAAGCCGACCCCAATATAATTGGGAAAAGGCTAGGCAGATGATGATACGCACTCGAAATTGTAGTAAAATTGTGGCTTTTTTGTTGATGGCGATGAGATGCGGTAAAATATAAAAACATAGTATATAGAATTGGCCCGTAGATTGCAACTGCAATGCGAATGAGGAATTTTACGTTAAAAACAGAAATGGGGATCATTGCTACAGGTTATTATATTACAAAAACAGTGTAATTTTATAATCTGCATGTCCTTAAATATCTGTGAATAAATTGCAAGTCTGGCGATCAACGCCAGAACTATAATTATACGAATGCGGAATTCGTGGTAACTATAAACTTTGTGTTATATCTTCAAAATTCCATTGCCCCGCACTAAAAATAGCTTTCTATTGGGGAAAAAATGGTTAAAATTAGTGGGACCTTATTCGATATTCTTTACCTAACAAACAAAAAATTCTTACCTCTTTATTATATTAGTTAGTATAGAAAGCATTTAACTATCGCAACATTTGTGTACTAAAAAAAAAAAACTTTAACTGAAAACTCAACTATCGCATGGAACACGCCTTAAAGTTTCCTTAGAGAAAAACCTTGGGCTGCTCCGTTAAGACCATAATCCTTATCTAAGACCCTTGGGCAGCGGTTAGCAGCCCATCAATTGGGAACACCCCCTATAAATTGTTGCTCAGATAAAGCAGCAGTTTCAATCATCAGATTTTTTGTCTGTTGCTGAACGTATAGGTGGGTAGGTAGGAAGAGAATGAGTTCAAAACCAAACTCAGTTCCACAAGAATTGTTTTTTTTTTTTTTCAAAGTTGTGATTTTATCTAATGACTTCTTCCGCTCTGGGCGGAGCGGAAAGGAGTGTCAGACTTATACTGACTGAAACCCATCTGTGTTCCTCCTAATGCCTCTTGCGTTTCAGGGTCGCGGTGAGTCTTTCGAACATAGTCCGCGACACAAAGACTATGCTATCAGTAAACTTTTGAGTAGGGTCAAGACTGCGAAAAAACACGCATGATCACAAAAGAAAGAAAATTGTTTAGTTGGCATTTGCATAAGACAAACATATAAACAAAAGAATCAATATAAAACTGATAATAAAATAAAAAAAAAAAAGCTAACAATATTACTTTAGTTGTGCGAGGCCAAAAAGGTTCCTATCTTAGAATATGCTGCGATATTAAAAAAAATACGTTATTATGATGTTGTTACATTGGAATTATTGGTCCGCTTTTAGCAACAGTACGTCTGTTCACGGATTTCTTATCGGCAAGAAATTTTACCGATTACGATCACAATTCGGGGTTTCAATCAAAAGAAATTTGGTCCTTTTTCCCTTCCTAATTTTAATTCTCAATGTAAAGTTTATCATTCATGTTCAATTTAGGTCGTCCAAAAATCCCATCTTTCATTTTCCTACCGATCCCCAATTAACCCACTTTCAAGCCAATCTTTAATCGTAAAAGATATGAATTTCTGTGTATGTATTTAGATGTTTGTTTATCGTTCATAAATCAACGGCTGAACGGATGCGATAAAAATTGCCTTTTTTGGAATAAAAAAAAAATACATTTTGTTTTAAATCAACTTCCAAAAGAGGAAAAGAAAATATAAAAAAATACAGTCGACTTGAGATGTCGACTGTATTTTTTTTGTGTGTTTTACCTCATAACTTTTTACTGGGTGGGATTTTGGTGATTCTTTTTGTATTTGGTGCTTGACATGAGATCTTACGACTAGTATTTGAGAGAGAGAAACAAAAGAACAGCCAAAAGCACTGACTTCCGAAAGTAAATTATTTTATACTTTTCATGTTTTTTTTTTGTTTAGAAGTCGGTTGTATTTTTAGTCAATCTCTTTTTATTTAATTGACTCAATCTACTCGTTAAAATATTTTATAGTGAAGTTGATTTATGATTTCCATGTTGGATATATTTTTTTTTCTATCATTTCCTTTGCATACTATTGTATAAATTCAAGTTCTTAAAACGCAACAGATAGATGTGTTGCTGGGGAGTTTGTTGCGCCACTTCTTCCCAGCTAAAAAACTAGGAAGTGGTGACGGGTGGGCGTTTTGGGAGACTATTTTTATGTAAAATTTGACGTTCAAAAAGTGCTGTCTCTTAGCCTAGTTTGAATAAATGACTTTTGATTTTGATTTGATTTGATTAGTACGAAAGTTTTATTTTTTTTTTTTTTATTAAAATATTTTTAATCTTGTAATGTTAAGTGATGATGTGGTCAACGATGGAACACGCTAGCGTAGAACCCACCCTTGACTAAAATCGGTGGGTCGGTGACATAGGTCATCGGCAGTTAATTCCAATACTTAACTTTGCGCACAGTTAAATTATCCCAAAACGTTTCTTAATGGTTTTCCTGTATTTCTAGATTATGTGTATCCGTTTTTTTAGACGTGACCACTCGCAGTTCAGCACGCTAAAGCTGGTTAATGCTCAACCGGACAATCCTGTGGTGGCGTCAATGAATTTAAGGCCCCCAGCCAGGGCTAAAAAACTACTTAAAAGCTAAATCAACGCTTTGCTAAGGGCATCCCTTGTGGGATACGGGCCTCAGCTTAACGGGGTCATTGAGGGGTTAATGTGTATCCGTGAAATAAACCGTGTTTATTAATGATAATTGTTATGATTTCTTTCATTATCTCTGTAGCGCAAACTCATCGACATGTGTATTCTGTTCATCCTAATGTACGGCGCTCAGACTTGGTCGTACTAGTTCCGCCTTGGTGTTTGCCAAAGAGCGATGGAACGCAGCAGACTGAGCGTAAAAATACAACAATCGGAACACCAAGCTGTGTTCAAAAACTGGAATACTTAGTGGATGTGGGTGAGTAGGCTGCCAAGCTCAAATGGGATTGGGCAGGTCACGTTAGCTGCAAGCACGGTGGCCGTTGGGCAAAAGTACAATGGGTGCCCAAAGATGGACGCCGCTGCTAAGGCCAGCCCACAAGAGGTCGCGAGACGACCTGTACGCGTACCATGAGGGAATGAGGTGGCGCGGGTAGTGGGAGCATAAGCATAATCAGCCTTTTAACATTCCCACTGCTGGGACACAGGCTCCTCTCTAGGAGAGAGAATGGGCAAAGTAATACGCCTGGCTGGATTTGAACACGCGACCTAAAATTCGTAAGTCAGGGCCGTTACCACTCGTCCACCACTACTCACTCGCAGTGAGAGCGTTTGGGTTGAATAAAAAAATAAAAACTCTGTAGATCGTACCTATGATAATCTCCATAATCAACGCGGGCAGAACCGCTGGCAAAAGCAAGTTCCTAATATAAACAGAACTAATAACTCACAATACATTCAATTACGCACACTTTACGATCAAGTTCGAGACTTGACCTTTTACGCATTTAAATTTAATTTCCCTCAAACTCGTCCATTATGAGATCCTATTTACCGAGGGATGATCCCACTTGTGCGCATCATTCGGGTCTATTTTATTATTTTATAGATGAGATGGTCCTCCTTGGATGTCTATGGAAAAACGTGGAATTCTTTTTATTGGTTGTGAATGTGTATGGTTTTAAAATTGTAAGGAGATGGTGTGAGTTAATTTTATAATAAGGGTGTAGTGGAATGTAAACAGAGTGTATTTAAGCTATTAGTTCACTTAATAATAACAATAATTCTTTATTTCTAGATGACCCGCGCAACTTCGTTTGCGACAAAATAACCCCGTTTTTGCAAAATTCTTCATTGGTGCTCCGCTCCTATTGGTCTTAGCGTAATGATATATAACCTATAGACTTTTTAGATAAATGGGCTATCTAACAATGAAATAATTTTTCAAATCGGACCAGTCGTTCCTGAGATTATCGCGTTCAAACAAACAAACTCTTCAGTTTTATATATCAGTATAGATATAGATACCAAGGATGACCTTATTCGTAGTAGTAGTAACAACAACAATAAGTAAAATTATGTATAATAATTTTAGTGTAAAGTATTTCAGCAAAATACTGGAGCAACAATTCATTACAGAATTGTCCAGTCTTTGGCATACCCAAGATGAAAACCTGAGAAAGGATAAAAAAAAACAAATGTAGTACTAACTATATTTGCCTGTTTTTGACAAATGAACATCGACTCTTACAGTATTCAACAGTTTGGAATTTCCATTTCATCTGTGCTTACATTGAGATGAAAGAACTCATCTAGAATATTATACAGAACAAAAAAAAACCAAAGCTTGAAAAAAATTACTTCATAAAAGTGATGACCAAAACAAAATGTAATCCTTGTCATCTTGAAAAAAAAACCGCATTATTACTGCAGGGCCAAAATGGCATACTCACCGCATAACATAAAATATTTCAATCAATCAATGACATATATAATTACATTTATTTAGGCGGAAAAAGAGAGGGTCAACCGGCTATCAAATTGGAGTCCTTATCTGTTAAGGGGTATTCTGTTATGTTGCTTTTGGGATTTTTTAAACCTTATTATAAGCCACTGAGATTATTTTGCTTATCATTCCATTTTGCTGGTTGCTAGGCAAATAATCCAATTATCGAGGACAAATGAATGTCCAGCAAAGTTTAAATTTTTTACTTCAAACTTTAAAGTCATGAAAAAAAGCATATTTTGGGATGTTTTCTCTTACTAAGAAATTAAATACAGGCTAGTTTATTTCTAGCAAATGGATAAAATGACTTCCTATTGAGTAAGTACCTACAAATCACAATAACTACTAATCACGACTGTCGGTCCACTAGACTCATCAACATACGGCTGCTGCACTGTGTGTCGTGGGTTCGATTCCCTCACGTAGCAAATATTTGTATGATCTACAAATAGTTTTTTCCGGGCTTTGCTGTTTGTGTATGTCAGTCTATATGTTTCTAAACACACACACAAGATAAATTCCTAGTGGGGCAATGTCATTTACAATTTCTTTTTCTTTTTAAAAAAATCACTGTCAGTGAAAAAAACCTAATTTTTCATACGTTTTCGACAGATAGCTACTGCGATACTAATGCGAACGTTGTTTGAAAATTTATAGATTTGGCACTACGAGTATGTATACCCCTTAAGAGAAACAATCAATCTCCATCAGAAATATAACGTGTACCATATTTTTGTGCCGCAATGTTTCAGTAGGCTAGGCGAGCAGCGATGCGCCGCGATAGCTGTTCAGGTAGGCGCTGTAAATTATAGCTGTCATTTGTCACTGGTAAACATACCTAAGTGCTTCAGTGTTGCGGAATTTGTTCGAAAAAGTCATCGTCCTGGAACGCAGTGAACCTTAGGAAGAATACGGATAGGTTTTAGCCAGTTAGAACCGGATACTCCCTTCCACTCCGCCAAGAGCGAAAGAAGCAATTTGATGATTTCCCATACTTAAAAAAAAAACATGGAATGCTCTTGTGGACTACTGTAATTTTTTTTTATTGTGTTGGTAGTTAGGTACTAAAATAGCTTCACTAATTTTTTGAGAAAAAATTTGATGTACATTTTACCTGTTTAAAATGGGCTATTTTTTTCCTGATTCAGAATTTACAATTTGACACGAATGTTTTCTTTATAAAGTATTCTTTTTTTATTGCGACATGAATATTTACTTTGTAAAGTAATAATTTTTATTTTTATGTATTGTTTGACATGAATAATTCCTTTGTAAGGTATTATGTTTTTTACTATATGAGGACTACATGGGTTGTTATTTTCGTTATTCTTTCCATATTTAAAGTATTTTTAACGATTTCTGGCAGTTTGAGTACTTTTGCGGCCTACCCAAATGTCCTTTCTTTGTCATTGTTCGTCAAATCGTTGAGCTCCTTAAAGTTCTAATTATGAGCTACACGGTAACTGTCAAATGCTTGCACTGTCTGGACAGATCCACTCAAATCTGTGTGGCACTTTCCTCAAAAGGCCACCTCAGACATTAACCTACATGGTTCTCATATGATTTGACCAGTACGGATTGCATGGAGTTTGTTTCGGTGTTTCTTCTCAGGGTAGTCGGCTAGGAAACACTGGCCTCATCTAGCTTGAAATGACCAAAAGATATTGGTCATGTAAAAGTGTTATGTTTAACCTACTTACAAAATAAATATCATTTATCTAATTTAACTTAACCAGCTATATTTGACTTAGACCTTGAAGTTCATAAAATTGACCCCAATAATTTTAAGTCAAACCAAAACGCGTAACCTTGCTTAACCACTTCGCCAGTAGGGCTTATATTCTTCACCCCCAGGGGTGAAAATAATGCAAATTTTGAATTTTGAGGATGACCGCAAAGTAATTAATTCAACACAATTCTATTTCTGACTGAAATTTGCTAAATTAATTCCAAACGGATTTACAGAATCTAAGATCGTTTGTTAGGATTAGTAAACTAAATAGTATCTTACGTAAAACAAAATATTCATTTGATCAAATACACTTCCTAGAATCCCAGAATATCTATTAATAATTCTCTGCTACGACCACGTAGCTCCGTAGCAGCGGCTACGACGTGAGAGCTACGCCGTAGCAAGCTTCTTTTTAGGGTCCCATAATATTAAAATGAAACCAACTTACTTGTAGATACCAACAACGAATATATTTCGATTATTCTAATCACAATTGATTAATTACTAGGTTGTACATACACTTGCTCTTAAGACTAGTGTTTGCTTCCAGTGTCGACGACGAACCGACCCCACAACCTTCCTACCATCCCACCATAACTCGCCATAGCCGCCAATGCGGTCGAATTATGGAGGGAAAGTATCCTTTCAACTTAGCTCTAATCAATACAACTACCAACTAAACATAATATTTATTAATAGTTTTCTGATAAATAATAATGTGTACCAATACATTTAAATATTCAATGTGCAATATGTTTCAGGTATCAAATGCGTATACGTAACAATTAAATAATTCAACTGTTTCACATCTGTAAATAAATAATCTCAAGTCAATACAACTACCTACTTAATTAGAAAAATAGCGAGAATCACGACAATATTGTCGTTTCAAGTTTGTCCATCCACCCGCGGTCTTACTCAGAAATGCTTGACAGATGCTGCGAAAGCGTATACATATTTCGATACGGATCACACTTACAATATTATGAGATCAAATCTGAAAATTTATTTATTTAAGGTCCAGGCTCCTCGGTGTACAAGTATTATGGGTGCAAATACGGAATCCTTTACTGTTCTTCTCCTAACAAACATTAGCTGTTTATTTTTTAATTCCTAGGTCTCTATTAAGATTTACGTTCTATTCATACCCATAACGATTGCCAAAATTTATGTATCGATAACGTATGTAATTCTCTAACATTTTGAAGTTTTTGAATTTTTTTTACCGCTGTTGGAAAAAACCTTGTTGGAAGAGCTTGATAGATTATTTTAAAATTCAGTACCACGTTATTTTAGTACATTTAAGATTAACAATACATTGAAAAATTACATTTCTAATTTAATCTTGTAAACTATGTACTGATAGGAACTTAATAACCCGTTTAGATACAAATATGATGTTTTGTTATAATGAAATTTAGGAATAATAAGAAATAAGTCCTATTTATTTATTTATTACCTTTTTTTTTGTTTATTTATTTGGATAAAATTATTTTTAATTTTATTCATTTTGTAATACTGTAGAAAAATATTGATATTTGGATGTTCATTTGACAATCTGTATTGAGTCATGTCGTCACGAGATCACCCCACCTTGTTTACAAAAATCAACGATATAAAAGAGGAGTCGTACGGTAAGGGGACATTGTCCGGTTCAGCAGTAACCAGCCTTAGTGTGCTGAACTGCGAGTGGTCCATTCAAAAAAAAAAAAAAAAAGGTAAGGGGGCAGTGCCTTTTTGACTTTTGAGCTGTGCGGACCTCGACAAGAAAACGTGTTGTGGTGGATCAAGTGGTTGGCGTTTTAGTTGGAAAATCAAATCAAGTTAAGTAAAACTTTATTACTATCTGTAATTTTAGCTATTTATTCCATGCTACAATTTTAAATTTTATTAAACGATTTTTAATTTTTATAATTATGATGGTATTATTTCGATCATTATTGTTTAGTTTAGGGAGTAATATAGTTTGATAAACCTACCCTCATTACGTTTTTGTTGTTGATATGCTATGCTATTCTACATATGAAAATAGCTAAATACCTTAATATTTAATGAATTACACAATTACAAATATTTTAAATTATTATTATATTGATACTGGATAGAAGTAACTACTTCTTGACCTATACAAAATAAATAAAGTTATTAAGCTCGTGGCTAAATTAAACCAGCTGCACGGGTTGATTATCAAGGTTAAGCAACGCTTGCCGAGGTTGGTAGGGATGGGTGAGCATCTTAATATAACGAGACTCCTCCGTGCCTCAGAAAGCACGTCAAATCGTTGCTTTCGGCTGTTATTTGTAGATCTTTGGCAGTTGTTGCGGATTGTCAGAAGACAGTAAATCTGACTCCAGTCTTACCAAGAAGTACCGTGTTACCCAGTTAATGGGTTGTGGAGGTCTGGTAGGCAGTCGCTTCACGTAAAATACTGGTATTCAGCTGAATCCGGCTTAACTGGGAGCCGACCCCAATATAGTTGGGAAAAGGCTAGGCAGATGATGTTGGAGAAGACCTTGTGTTGTTACTAATTTTAGCCCGCGATGTTTTTGTTGTTTTTGTTTTTTATTATTATTATTATTATTATTATTATTATTATTATTATTATTATTATTATTATTATTATTATTATTATTATTATTATTATTATTATTATTATTATTATTATTATTATTATTATTATTATTATTATTATTATTATTATTAATTTTAGCCCGCGGATTTGTTTGCGTTAAGTAGTCTATAACCATCTCTAGGGTCCCATCTATATCTGTATCAAAATTCATCAAGATCCGTTCAGCGTGCGAGCGTGAAAATTAAATAACGTAACTAACAAACCAACTCACTTTCGCGTTTATTAATATTAGTCAGGGATATGATGATGAATATAGATCATCGTAAATTTTGAATCGCTTTAAAATCGATTGCTTTCATGAAAATAATAAAACTTCTACCAAGAACCTAATTCACAGAAGTGAACCGAACTCACCCCAAAAATGAAAGATGCGAATGAAGAAGTTTCCCTACCTTTGGGATATCATAAATTGGTAAGCATAATCCGAAGGGATCCACTCGGTATTCAACTGACGTCCGCGACCCTTCGCGTGCATTAACTAAGGTATGCAATAAAATATGTAGTATGTTTTATCAATTTTTTGTACCCCTAATAGATTGACGAAGTTAAGTAGGGGTGGTGGTTTGCAAATTTTTGGGGTGGTTTCGTACCTCAATATTATTGAAAGTATATAATTTTGCCGAGTGTTAAATTATTTATTTAACGACGCTCGTTTGAAAAAAGTTTCGTGGCCTTAGTACGATTTTTTAACGTGCTCGATCACGTTAGCGTAAACGTCAATTGGTATTGAAACTGATTTAGCATCGTCTGGTGACTATAACGGGAAACTATTTTTCCATACACTATGACATAAGCGAAAGTACCTATGTTAAAAAATTCGCATTAAGCCCTCAGACCTTATTTGCCTTTATAACTCAAACCAAGTTAACACTGACCAAACGTCACTGTTAACAAAACTCGAACTCAAAGCATTTATTTCCATTAAACCCTTTACAGGCACTTTTGAATTATCAAGGTCAAAAGAGGTGAAGCTATCTGCACGTTCCAAAGCGTAGACCTCTATCGAAAAGAACGTGCAAGAAACTCCACGGACACTCTTTTAAATCAATAAATTGTTACAAAGTTGTGGATACATTGTTTTCTTGAAATTATTCCTATACATATGTAAGAACGATGTGTATGATACAAGCATCCAGAGAAGAAGGAAAAATTCGTTCCCGTGGGAATATGGGGATATAATATAGCCTATGTTCACCGGAGATAGTGTAGCTTCCCAACAGTGAAATAATTTTTCAAATCGGTCAAGAAGTTACAGAGCCTATTCAATGCAAACAAACAAAAAACAATCAAATCTTTCCACTTTATAATATTAGTGTAGATTAAAATAAACTGTGGCAGCTGAGAGATGACCCGCCGCTGTCGGAGCCAAATGATGAATGAAACACATACGCCACCATCAGAGAGACTTTTGAGTGAGCATGACACTCCCAAAACCAGTATAAGTGGGCCTCGCATTCTATACAAGCTCCGTACTACCCTAAGTCAACAAAGGGTCAAAGTGTTCCACTACAAGAACACCACCACCACCACCACCACTTTTACTATAAGAATTCCATATACTTATAGTATTTTTTTATAAGCGTATTCATTCTGCAACGTAAAGTCTTCATCATCTGCCTAGCCTTTTCCCAAATATATTGGAGTTAAACACCATTATTATTTTACGTGGAGCGGCTACCTACCAGACCACCACGACCCATTAACTGGTTAACACGATACTTCTTGGTAAGACTGGAATCAGATTTTCTGGCTTTTGACAATCCGTATCGATGGCCAAAGATCTATATATCTATAGCTTTACTAACTCGAGGGAAACCATGGGTCGTATTTTACTTACTTTTTCCCGCATTTATTATCCAATTACGTAGTAGCTATTATGTATATTAACTTTAAAAATAGAAACGCATCCTGATGTCAGTAATATTTGTCCCTCAAACTTATTAAGCACCCTAATTCTGCGCCTTACATAAATTACAAGATATGCGAGTCACCGCGGCCCTGGAACGCAAAGGGCATTAGGTGGATCACGTGTGGGTTTTAGTCAGTAAGAGTGACACTCCTTTCCGCTCCGCCTAGAGCGGGAGAAATCATTCGATGATTTCCCATCCGGAAAATAAAGGAACTGCGTATAAATTACAACCGTTCGATAGTTACACTAATTTTACAATTGCTTTAAATTCTAAAGCGCGGCGCATCCCGCGGGGGCCATTAGCACTATTACAAAGTTACGAGAGTTTAGCTTTTTGGCCAATTGTCCGACGCATGGCCGGACGCTACCTAGTTAGGTATGGTCGGTGTAAATCATGAACGTGTGACTTATAGTGTTGATATAAGGTTTGAATTGCAGTGAAACCGTTTCGTGTGCATATAGGTATGAGTTTTATTAATTTATGACGTAGTTAGTAGTTTAGTTATTAGACTGGGTTTTAATTAAATTTATTTATAGTACTTTTTATTATTATTTATTTTTACGTTAGTTTTTTTTTTACACATTTTCTATATTTAAAAACGTATATATCTGTTAGTCCGTCTGTCTATCCGCCTGTCTGTCCGCCTGTCTGTCCGCCTGTCTGTCCATCTGTTAGTCCGTCTGTCCGCCTGTCTGTCCATCTGTTAGTCCGTCTGTCTGCCTGTCTGTCCATCTGTTAGTCCGTCTGTCTGTCCGCCTGTCTGTCCGCCTGTCTGTCCGCCTGTCTGTCCGCTTGTCTGTCCGTCTGTCCGTCTGTCCGTCTGTCCGTCTGTCCGTCTGTCCGTCTGTCCGTCTGTCCGTCTGTACGTCTGTCCGTCTGTCCGTCTGTAGGTAGTTCTTTGGGTTCCGTACCAGAAAGATACCCACCAATGCAACCGAATTTGCGTTGGTGAGGTCTTAGTAAAGTAATGACTAAGATGCCTGTCTGTCTATCAGCGCACGTAATAGGTAGACAGTAGAAAATGTACACAGCAATAAATAAAAAAACATCCGTTTGTCGCCGCTGCGCTTGAAAGAATAGGGCCCCTTTTGACACCCCTTGTGGGGTACGGACTTCGGCTCAGAGCGTCGCTAGATCTTTTGGCATATCTAGATTTGACATCCATAAATTGAAAGACACATCTATTATGTATGTTACAAAAAATTCATAGTTACAATAATTTTGTATTACTTAGCATAATTATAAAATTCTTGCAAGCAGGCATGCAGCATGCAAGTAAGCATACATCATGCAAGCAAGCATACATCATACAAGCAAGTATGCATAATGCAAGCAAGTAGCATTCAAGTAAGCATGCAACACACAAGTAAGCATGCAGCATGCCAGCAAGCATCCAGAATGCCAGCAAGCATGCAACGTGCAATCTGCAACATGCAGCAGGCATGGTTTCTCTCACGGCTCCGGCGCTGCAGAGCTCCAAGTGGTCCCATGCGAGCTTATTGTCGCAGTTGGTTTTCACGCTCACTACCGCAGCTTCGGCGGTTACACTCCAATTTGTTCGAAAGAGTTCGAAAGAGAGGCACAAGAAGGAGCACGGGTGGGTTTTAGTCAGTAAAAGTCTGACACTCCCTACCGCCCCGCCCAGGGCGGGAGGGGTCATTTGATGATTTCCCATCCAAAAAAAAAGGCTAGGGGATAGGGCAGACAAGACTACGTGGACTCGGTTTTGCAGCGATTCGTTTCTGTCACTAACTTTTGTAGCACGAAATGTTTACTTTTAAGACAATGTATACAATTTTTATTTAACTGAATATAATTATTCCTAATGAAATTCTATCATCTTCATAGTATGCCAAGAAAGTATACAAAATAATCGTTGCTCCAAGTAAACATTATGCTAAACGAAATTATGCGGAATTCTTACTATGCCAAATAAAATTCTGCCATCTTAATAGTATGCCACTGTAAATTCGGGCATATAAACATTCGGCCAAACGATACTTTTACTAAATCATTTTTATGCCTTACTATTCGTTTAGAGAAGATTATGCCAAGTGTGTTAAGCCAAGTAAATTTTGGAGCATCAAAACTGCCATATAGAGGGAACCCTTATTTAATGTATCTGCTCGCATAACTTTATATTATTATGTATTTTCTATACAAAAGTTTTAACAAGCTAGGTATATCAAGATGTACTTAAATTATAATTTAGAACATTATAAGTAACATAGCAATTATGTTAACTTTGTTTTAAGTTTCTCGAGATTGTTTATTCAATTTGGAATGTTCAGTTCAGCAGTTTATATAGCTACAATAATTATATACAATATGTGATTTTTTATTTTTACGTGCCTTTGATATTTTGGGACCTTTGGTGTACGAGGGTCCGAAGCCACCTCGCAGAGGCCCCATTAGATTTTTTAAATGGATTGCCAAACAGCACTGGATGCAATTTTTATGTAAGTATACCCAAGGAAAATAACCGGTTGCTACAACACTATTACGGAATATGAAAACAAAGAAATTAGACCACGGGTTTGGTTGGCTAAAGTGTTTTGGTTTCCTAAAAATATACTCGTACAGGTCTGAACCTGCTTTTACTTTTGTATTTCCCCTCCAAAAAATTTTATCTTCGTCAATAAAATATGAGTGCTATTATATATACAAGCAATTACAATGAGAAATAAGACCTTTTAAACAAGTGGCTTAATCCAAAAATAAATCGTTCAATCGTGAAACAGATTCAGCTATAATAATTACCTTATTCGTTCTATAGTTATTCGCATGGCTGGACTCAGACATTGTTCTAGATAAAATTAAACGTAGAATGTCACCTTTAAATCTAAAACTTGTTATCTAAATAATTCAAGAACTATTGTGATTCGATGCTTGTGCTACTGAATACCCCAAGTCTTATTTGATCTGTCAAGAACCTCAGGATTCTTCGAAAATAAATGATTTGGCGAGAATAGCCCGGGCAATTTTAGAGAGCAATAGTTTCTCACTAAAACATATTAAATATTCGATAAACGTAGTCTAGAATCCTGGTTTAGATTAATGTTGATCTAGAATAAGAAATTAACTGGAGCTTCAATTACGCTCCACTGATTCTGACCGCTGTTAGCTGAAATACCAATTCGTGCTGAAGAGTTTGTCTGCTGCAAACAAGTTTTTTTTTTATTCATAGTTGAAAATATTTTTATTTTCAAGATGTTTTTGTTAGGGTTCCGTAGCCAAATGGCAAAAACGTAACCCTTATAATTTCGTCATGTCCGTCTGTCTGTCTGTCCGCCCGTCTGTCTGTATGTCACGGCCGTTTTGCTCGGAGACTACTAAAGCTACATAACTCAAATTGGTAGGTAGGTGCAACCTGTTAACCACTATTCAATAGCGCTGTGATATTATGGAAAAAAGTAATTTTAGGGGTGGCACTCCATACATGTAACCCCGGGATGAAAAAATAAATTCCAAGAAACATAATCGTATGGGGTATCATTGGCTAGCTCTGTCAAAATGAAAGGTTCTAAAAAAGTTTTTTATTTAAGTCAATCGTTTTTGAGATATGTGCTTCCAAATTCGTAAAAAATGTGTCTCCCCTCTAACTTTTAATATTATCTATCTATACTTATAATAAATCTGTAGAGAGGTCAATTCTGTACAAGGAATATATTTTCAAAATAACTATCAGGGGGTGATTAGTGATCGATACTGGTGCCAAAAATGCAATCAGTAAAATTTTTGTCTGTCTGTCTGTCTGTCTGTCTGTATGTTCTTTATAGAAACAAAAACTACTCGACCGATTTTAACGAAACTTGGTGCAATTATTCTTCATACTCCTGAGCAGGTTATAGTATACTTTTCATCACGCTACAATCAATAGCAAGCAGAGCAGAGCAGTGAAGGAAAATGTTGGGAAAACGGGAGAAGTTACTCCATTTTTTAAGCTTCCGTCGCGTGTGTAGCCTTAATGGTTAAAGTTACATAGAAATCATGTATTACGGAAATGTTCTACATAAAATTATCTAAAAAATATCCCGAAACAGCATATGTCTATCTTTTATGGTTGACTCACAATAACACGTGTAACTCCCGATAGCTTAGCAGTTCGGAGCTTTCTGATTATATTTTTGTTTACTCTTACGTTTATAATACTCTCACTCAACCTTAATTAAAAACATTATTACCTATTCAATAAAAAAAAGAATCATAGAAATCGGTATAGAAACACCAAACTTATACATGAATACAATAATAAGCCATCGTACCGTCGCGCTTTAATACTGAATCATGCTGTAAGATGTTATTGTGATTATTTTTGTGTAACTTTTGTTGCTATTTTATAAAATAGGTACTTATTAGTTATTTTGGTTATGTTTAAATATTCGTTCAAATTACAAATAATTAATAGTTTCAATTTTATTTCTTTTTAGGTGAAGTAGTAGTAGAAGTAGGAGCATAGATTTTTAGATACCGATAGGTTAGTTTTGGCTAATTTATGTTCTGTTTTTTTAGTATTCAGTAGGTAAAAGCGTAGATACTTTTATTAATTAGTAGTTATTTTATTAATTAGTTATACGTAGTTATAGGTATTTATTTTTAAGTGAAGTAGGTATAGGTTATTATAATATAATTTTGCACAGGCATTTCAGCTTTACTTTCATTTCTTTTTTTGTTGTAAGTTGTACATATTTCACAGACACATAGTGATCTATCAATGCACAGCCCAAACCACTGAACGGATCGGGCTGAAATTTGGCATGCAGGTAGATGTTATGACATAGGCATCCGCTAAGAAAGGATTTTGATTAATTCTACCCCCAAGGGGATAAAATAGGGGATTAACGTTTGTATGAAACTTTGTCAATTTTAAACCGATCGGGCTGAGAGTTTTGAAATCGGGGGTAAAGTAACTATTCCACGCGGACGAAGTCGCTGGCAGAAGCTAGTATAGAATATATAATATTAAAAGTTATACGATAGAATTGTAAATTCTAAAAAAAGTTGACCATTTTTCCACTGTTTGACCACTCTTCCAACGAAAATTGGTTTGAACATCACAACTTATATATACTTTTAGAGATATGAAATTTTCAGTAACACGCTCAAATTGGTGTGAACAACACAGCTTGACGCAACAGTAACTTAAATATTAATAATAATACATAAATGCAAATTACTCTACTCTAAGGCAGGTCATAAAAATATAAATACATATGTATACTGTATTGTTGATAATGTTGACTGACATTATCAATAAAAATATTTTAAAAAAAAGTGAACTGCGGAACCCTTCACTATGCGTGGTTTGACACGCACTTGGCCGGTTTTTATATACTCACGGAGCCTATTTGTCACTTTGCGTGACAAGAGGGCTGGATCTTTCTTTACTCACAGAATAAGCGTCGCCATTCAAATTGGGAATACTGCCAGTCTTGTGGGCGAGTACTTTGACCCTTAAGTGTACCTATGTATGTATTTTGTTTTTTTATTTGTGCTTAGTGAGGTTTACAAAACATAATCTTAATATTTACAAAATACAACTAAACAAGATATAAAATAGAAAATATAGCTATGTACAAGCGGAATAAAAAGGAGGAAAGACTCATAGGGCATCGAATAATTGCGTGCACATCGCTGTCAACGGGAAAAGTGCCCAGAACACTGGCCGCATTGCCACGTTGGATGGCAATGCTGATTCGTTGACTAAAGAAATGGCCAGCTCTCTGGTCTCGTGAATAGTCGACCAACTGCTTAATTTTTTTTTACAAATAATTATATTTAAAAAAAATTATAAAGCTGAAGAGTTTGTTTGTTTGTTTGTTTGTTTGAACGCGCTAATCTCAGGAACTACTGGTCCGATTTGAAAAAATCTTTCAGTGTTAGATATTTTATCCCCATATTCCCACGGGAACGGGAACTACGCGGGTGAAACCGCGAGGCGCTGCTAGTTTAAAAAATAAAATTAAATATTGTAAACACATTTTTGAATTGTACTTTTCTATAATTCTGCGTTCATTACACGCGGTCGAAATCCACAAACGCTAACTTGTAATAAAGTGTTGATCAAATAAAATATTATGATTGTTAACTGCACACAAGCCAGGTGATAATCCCCTCGCTGCAAGTTTTAATCCCCCTGTTTCCATCCAGTCCAGTATTGTTTGGCCCTCCGAGTACACTAAATACTTTTAAGAGTCAACTTTTTAAATTAGCACTACAAGAAAACGAGTTGTTTTGTGTACAATCTTTGTACAGCTTTGTTCCTTTAAAAGCTCCACCTAAATTACTTCTGTGTTTGTACAAAAAAAAATGTATACTTTGTTTCACATGAACGTAAGACTTAAATACTGCAAGTGTTTATTCAATCTCTAAACGTAATATTTATGCATGCTAATGGTGCTTTATATACCCCGCGTTGAATAAGTACTATCGTTTCAAGGCAATAAACACAGATTATCGCAGTTCACTGCGAACATAAGCCTCTACCAAGCAGTCACAAGCCAATGCTATCATGATTCGTGTGAGAGAAATAGATAGTGCTTTTCGTCTAGTGTAACTCCGTCTCTCTCTGACACAGAAATCATGATGCATTTAAGACGTCATAATAGGGCTGCTGGTCATCCGTATATATCGTATTCAGTGGGTCTCCATTTTTACCAGCTTCAAAAAAGGTTATCAATAGATTTAAATTTTTAGAAAAGTTTTTCTATTTTTTTTAATAAGTTGTCTTGCGTAGCGGAGTGATAACTTGCGCGTTTGTTTCAAGTACCCTGGGGAGAACGCTCATCATAATACCTAAAAAAACAGCAGTCAACACACTACAGCGCCACAACATCCCACACCGTTCGTTCCATTGTAAGAGTAACAGACGTCCTCTTCAATATTTAATTGCCGAAAGCCTTTTTAAGCTGCGCTTTGAAGACAGCCGCGCGACTCCACGCCGCCGGCGGGCCGCGCCTTGAATGCTAAAACGAAACGTACGTAGTTCAGTACACTATGCGGAGTATTGAGGTATTGTATTTTCAGGAATAAATTGGTGAATGTCTTTTAAAAGTTATTGGACAGAAAAGGTTTTGTTTTTTGGAAAAATAATATTCGAGGTAACCGACAAAGCCTGAAGAATTTCCAAACCTAAAAGCAAAGCGCAGTAGATACTATGGGCATGACAGATTGGTCGCACAATGGGGGAGGGGGGCTAAACTTTTTGAATGACAACCAAAAGATGCCTTGGAAACCTCCCACAATGTTCACCAATGACCAGTGCAGGACCGCGAAAATCACAGATTCGGCCGATAGCAACACTCTTTTGATGAATCACCACATTTTTTATTTTATGTCTGAATGACCACTGCGGAATAAAATGGTTCCCTATCCATTAGCATAAAATTTTAAGACCTAATATAACTTAGCATAATGTTGTTTGGCATAATTATTTTTTCGCATAATATAGTTACGCATAACAGCTCATGCATAATTTTTTTAAGCATAATGTCTGTAACCATAATAATGATTAGGCATAATATTTTAAAGCATAAACTTATTAAGCATAAAGTTCTAAAGCATAACTTTTTTAAGCATAAAGTTCTAAAGCATAACTTCTTTAAGCATAATATCCTAAAGCATAAAAGTTAAGCATAAATAACGCATCGATTGGAGAAAAGCCATATCTCCTGAATCAGGTAATATATAAAATATTAATATATTATAACGTATTGAACAATTTTGTGAGTATTTTTTCGCTGTAGGAAGCAAGCATTGCAAGCATACAGCATGCAAGCAAGCATGCAGCATGCAAGCAAGCATGCAGCATGCAAGCAAGCATGCAAGCAAGCAAGCAAGCAAGCAGCATGCAGCAGCCAGGGTTTCTATGACGGCTCCGGCGCTGCGGCCCTCCGGCGGCCCCACGCGTTCTTATCGTCGCAGACGGCTTTCGCTCACCACCGCAGCTTCGGCTTGTTGGCCGGCTTCGCCGGCCAGCCTCAGCCGCGGCGGATCGCTCGCAGCCGCCTGCTCCTCAGCCCGCGGGCCGCCTCGCCCCTACGCGCCTACGCGATTTTAAATAACACTCTAGGGGTAGGACAAACAAGACTACGTGAAGTCGGTTTTGCAGCAATTCGGTTCTGTGACTAACTTTTGTTGCACAGCATATTAAGTTTTTAACCAACAATATTATTTGATTGTTACAGGTACTATAGCTAATTGGTTATTAGGCCTACTAACGTTATGCTAAAAGTTTTTAGGCCTACTAACGTTATGCTAATAGTCATTAGGTCTACTAACGTTATGCGAATCAAATTTATGCCAAAACAAATTAGTCTTTAACATGATTATGCCAACATAAAATGTATGCCTAAAAAAATTATGCCAAAGTATTATTATGCCAAAACAAATTGTGCCAAAATCGTTATGCCGAAGTATATTAGGACAAAAAACATTATGCGAAAAGAAGGGATCCCGAATAAAATCATAGGATTCCGATTTTCTTCTCTTCATCTTCGAAAAGAGTTTGGCAACGATATGGAAAACGAAAAGCCAAGCATATTTTTTTGTACTTGTAACACAGAAAAAATGAGGGATAAATATAATTGGTATATTTATCCTTCCTCTTTTCCTTGTTACTTTATATATCGCATAAGATAGCAAGCTCCTCAGATATTTCTGTTACGTTTATATATTCAACTAGCTTCTGTCCGCGACTTCGTCCGTGTGGAATAGTTACTTTAACCCCGATTTTGAAACTCTCAGCCCGATCGGTTTAAAATTGACAAAGTTTAATACAAACTTTCATCCCTTTCGACCAAATTTGATTACCACAAAAACGGTTCTAGTGAGTTAATCTTAAAAGATAGACATATACTGTCGCGGACATTTTTTTAGATAATTTTAAGAGGAATAATTCTTTCCTACATATTTTTTTGGTATCTTGAACCGTTTTCGCAGCGCACGCAACGGAAGCCCTCAAAGATGAATAATTTTCCCCGTTTTTTCCACATTTTCCATTTTTTCTTCGCTCCTATTACTCGCAGCGTGATGTTATAATTATAGCATAAAGCCTTCCTCGATAAATGGTCTATTCAACCCAAAAAGAATTTTTCAATTCGAACCAGTAGTTCCGGAGATTCGCGCGTTCAAACAAACAAAACAAACAAACTCTTCAGCTTTATAATATTAGTATAGATAGGTAAACGTATCAGAAATATAATTTCAAAGAATGATAAATCATAGAATTACATTTCACATAGACCTTTTTAAGGATGGGAAATCATCAAATGACTTCTTCCGCCCTCTTTGACTCTTACTGACTAAAACCCATCCATGTTACTCCTAATGCCCTTTGCGTTCCAGGGCTGCGATGGCTCTTTCGAACAAATTCGGAAACCTTGGCAAGCATTGAAACCTAGAGCCTTGAGCTTGCAAGCCCCATCTTCTATGCTGATATCTCTTTGAGGAGCAGGAATGAAAGACAACGCGTAATCGACCCGGGCCATATTAATTGGGTACATTAATATGGCCCAGGTCGATACCTGCTGATGCCTGCCTACTAAAATATTCTGCTTTGTTATAATCCAGGGCATGGGCGTACTCGTTTCATTCACACATTACAAAGTTATTGATTAACAAAAAACGGGCTTAAACATTTCGTTTTGTTTTCAATAAAAAACAGTAATCAATAAAATCGTTATGGATAGCGACCCCGGAGAGAGTGGAGACTCTTACTCACTAAAACGGTTCTTCAAAAAATTTCAATGAATTTAAATTTTCTTTTACTACCTACAGCTTTTGGTTTTCATTATAATATCAAACATTTTGCCATCTTTTTTTCTAGTTTATATTTTTAGCGTGCCAAAATCTTAATCCAGAATCTGAAATAGTGTTGCCTAGAGGCTAACACTTAAAATGCTAATATAATAATTTTGAGCGTCACTTTCAAAATGTTATCTGGCCACAGTAAAGGCACGCAACGTCAAAAGCCTACGATATATCTATCTATACTTATAATAAATCTGTAGAGAGGTCAATTCTGTACAAGGAATATATTTTCAAAATAACTATCAGGGGGTGATTAGTGATCGATACTGGTGCCAAAAATGCAATTAGTAAAATTTTTGTCTGTCTGTCTGTCTGTCTTTCTGTCTGTCTGTCTGTCTGTCTGTCTGTCTGTATGTTCTTTATAGAAACACTACTCGACCGATTTTAACGAAACTTGGTGCAATTATTCTTCATACTCCTGGGCAGGTTATAGTATACTTTTCATCACGCTACAATCAATAGGAGCAGAGCAGTGAAGGAAAATGTTGGGAAAACGGAAGAAGTTACTCCATTTTTTAAGCTTCCGTCGCGTGTGTAGCCTTAATGGTTAGTTACATAGAAATCATGTATTACGGAAATGTTCTACATAAAATTATCTAAAAATATCCCGAAACAGCATGTCTATCTTTTGTCAATTTTAAACCGATCGGGCTGAGAGTTTCAAAATCGGGGGTAAAGTAACTATTCCACGCGGACGAAGTCGCTGGCAGAAGCTAGTTAGTAATAAATTATAAAAAGACATCAAAGGGAGGCTAACTTCTGTTTTCTTTGCGATTTCACGCTCTTTTCGCGAACATTATATTAATATTTATTTTGAAAGAGGGTCGTTTGGTCGTCGTGTTGGTGGTTTAAGTGATAGACTTACAAAATGTAAGGTCAAAAGGATGTTTGTAAGAGATTGCCTTGTGCGATGAGACTGCTAATTGTACACTTACTATTGTAAATTTTTGTCCTGTTCTTATAAAGAGGTTTACAAAAAAGTTTACATAAATAAAAGTATCGTTATTTATTAAGTAGCTTCAATTTGTTATATAATAAAAGTATCGTTATTTATTAAGTAGCTTCAAGTCCTATTGGTCCAATGTATAATTGAAATCCAAAAAAAATAGTAAGTTTTTTTTAAATTGCTCTACCCATAAGTCCTTTAATTTACACGTATCTGTCTGTGTCGTTTTCACGTCAACGAACTGGAAACACTATAAAACCGTTGAAGTTATAAAACTTTTATGACTTGAGTACAAGTTGGAAGATTATATTTTTGGCCAGTCTATGGTAATAGGTAAAACTACATTATATTTATGAAAAATTAAATGATCAATTAATAATGTTTATTGTTAGTCTATACTAATATTATAAAAAGGAATGATTTGTATTTTTGTATGTAACGAAAAAACTCAAAAACTACTAGACCGATTTCAAAGTTTTCTACCTTCGGTAAGCCGTTGATCCTGCCGCGGCCGGTCATTTGTAAAACTGACAACATTGCCAAAAATCTGACAGCAGTCTTACCTTGCCTTACCTGGGTAACTCGTGTTCGTGTTATCCAGTTACTGTGTGGAAGTTAATTCATAGAAAAGACTAACATCCAGCTGAACATAATATCCGTCTTTTTCCAACTATGTTGGAAGTATGCACTTGGGCAGTTGTGGCCGAGTGGTAACGGCCCCGACTTACGAATTGTAGGTCGCGGGTTCAGACCCAGCTAGGCGCATTACGTTGTGTAATTTCATCACCACTGCTCTTAAAACGCTGAAGGAAAACATCGTGAGGAAACTTGCATGTCCTAGAACCAAAAGTTCGGAGACGTGTGACATTCACCAACCCGCACTGGGCCCGCGTGGTGGATTACGGCCCATTCCCTCTCCTAGAGAGAGGAGGCCTGTGTCGCAGCAGTGGGAACGTTAAAAGGCTGATTATTTATGTATGTATTTTATGCACTTGGGTAGATTTCTTAACGTTTAATTTGTCGCTCAGCGTTTATAGCTTGCACCGCTGCCTTAAAAAAAATGTTTCAACTTTCCTATTCGGAAACGAATCATGATATAATATAATTATTATCTCTTAGATTACACGGTCCATTTAAAGAGCCAGCTTTGTAGTCAGGGACCGGCGTGAATTTAGAATTTAGTAGAATAAGTCTTTGTTCAATGTTTAATTTACGTAATTTAATTAAAAGTCATTGTTTACGTTTTCTTTTAATCTAAAATGCGAAATAAGCTGAAAAATAATAGTTTATTTTTTTTGTTCATTTAATTAAGCTTCAAATTTTTATTGCGCTGCTAGTTACCAGCACCCCTTGGTTTCACCCGTGTGATTCCAGCATTCCCGTGGGAATACAAGGATAAAATATAAATTATGTTACCCGCTGATAATGTATCTTTCCATTGGTGAAAACATGGTTAAATCGTTCCAGTGGTTTCAAAGCTTATTCGGTACAAACAAAGAAACAAAAAATATTTCTACTTTATAATATTAGTATAGATTTAGTGTTTGTCATTAATTGAGAGGTGCAAATAATTGGGCTAGGCAAATTTGTTAGTGAAAGAAGCCGTAGTATTAAAAACGGTTTGTTTTGAGAAATATTGTTTTGTACTATCATTATTTGTAGCAATTTTTCCAAATTTATTGGGGTCGGCTTCCAGTCAAACCGGATTCAGCTGACTACCAGTATTTTACGTGGAGCGGCTGCCTACCAAACCTCCACAACCCATTAACTGGGGAACACGGTACTTCTTGGCAAGGCTGCATTCAGATTTTCTAGCTTCTGACAATCAGTAACGACTGCTAAAGATCTACAAATGACAGACGTGACGTGTGCACGTGTTTTGAACCAGCCAATTGAAAAAATACTTTTTTTTATTTATTTGTGAAAATATAAAGTTACATGTTAAAACCTTAAACTAAGTTACAGGTGGTGGATTACGGCCCATTTCCCTCTCCTAGAGAGGAGGCCTGTGTCCTAGCAGTGGGAACGTTAAAAGGCTGATTATGATACAGAAATTATATACTATTATATAATACCTACGACATTTTCCACAACATATTAAAAGTTATATCTTACAATACGCTATTGTTAACCTATTAAAACAGAATCGTAGTTACTAGTGAACTTAAACATAGTCAGGCATGCAAACAACAGAGAAAAAGAGAGAGAGGGAGAGAAAATTAGTATATAAAAAACTAACTATAATAATCTAAAATTGTCTTGTGATTTTTAAATTTTTGAGCAGAAACAGTCTTCAAAGATCTTATTGTATCGATTAGTACTTAAGCTGGGATCGCTTCATCTGTGTTACGATGGTAGGTTGAATAGATTTGATTGGTGTATCCTGCACCTCGACACACCCCAGTAATGTGTACCTAGCTTAACTGTCCATCATTTACCATCATTTTTCCACCCAGTCGTAAACGTACCTACACCACAAAAGTGTGTAGAAATATTACAATGCTCGTAAATTAAAAAGAAAAAAAACATACAAAGTTGATACGACAGAGGGGCTTTCCTTTAAACTGCATATACTAGGGACCATTTACAAGCTCTGTACCAAAAATCAATTAAATAGGAGCAGTAGTTTAGTCGCAAATGATTTTTTAAGTTTTTGCCCCGTTTAAACACGATGTATATTTCCTAACAGCTGATTATGTCTATACGCATAGGTCATGCCCCTTAAAACGATAAATCTGAGTATAACCTACGATGCCTTGTTGCCACTCTGATGCAAGTCGCAAGTACAACCAAACGACGGTGCCGCTTTGTCACCTAGGTTTCTAAGGTCAGTTAAATTTATTTACAAAGTGTGGTTGCGTTTACTCTGATTTGTAAGCTATTTAGTTTGTTCGAAAAAAAAAACTCGTTTTTGGTGATTTTTGTTTTTATTCCATATCGAATTAATACTAAACACGTATAGTATATGTAGTGTAATTTAATGCCCCACTGTCATATCAACTCTGTATATAGGTACTCAGCTGCGCAGCTCAAAAAATACCGGATCATAGACTAAAGTTCGCTAGAATATCTCAAGGCTATCCATTAACCAGCTACTTCGAATCAACGACATGAAATTAAAACCTTATCACGCTACAAAGGGCTTAACTAACACACAAAGTAGCGATATCGTTTAAAACTCCCATCCCTTTAATAAAATAAGAGCTGAAAGATAAGATACACTAAGAATTCTTAAACATTTTCATTACCCCCGAACTATATCACTGTTAAAACATCTTATCTGCACGCTTTACTTGGCAGTGGAAACTTTTCTCATTATAAAGAAGTAATTTAGGAGGTGAGAACGGAATAAACAAAAAAATAAAAATAAAATAGAAAAAAAAACAAGTCGAAGAGGAATCTAATTAAAAAGAACTTCAGTTTGAGCGTGTATTTTTCGCCTCGATAGTACCTTTATTTTCTATTTTTAGATTGTATTTAAACGGGCCTGGCGAGTTCTTTAATGGGAAGGGCAAATAATAAACTTTAGGGAAAATTATGTTGTTCATGCTGATTTAAATGTAAATCTTTTATAATTGCTTTTTTATTTCATTGTTTGATTACACATCCCATTGCATGTTGTTGTTGTTTGTGTCTCATTGTTTGTAAAGTAAAAAAAAAAACAATTTTTTTACTAATTCATTTAAATTTTTGGAGGACTGACCTGATATTCGTTAGTTGTATGTGACGCCTTCCATAGTGCCACGTTATTTAAATGTAGGTAACTAAATAGTCCTCTCGAAAATCATAGAACAAATCAACTAACAACTAACACAATACATATTTCCGTCGTAAATTTAAATATTTTGAATGTTCATAGCAGCTGGAATACCCGAATAACAATGATCTTACAGAAAACGTACTCAAATAGAATTCCATAAATACTATCCGAGATACTAGATAAATTATATTCCTGTACTAAACCAGTAATAACACTGTGATGTAAATTATATATCCACATTCGTAATATTCAATTTTCCGATGCACGTTAGAAAACATTCTGATTATGAATATGCATGGCGCGCAGAGTCGCCATCAAAAAGCGTGTAGATCTAGTTTTTTGTTTTGTTTTTATTGAAATTTGTTTCAGGGTTCCGTGGGTGTGGGGATACTTTGCCGGGATGATTGTTTGATGATTATGAACTGAAACACGACAGGAGACAAAGTAGGGCTACTGGTACTGGGCTAGATTGACATACTTTTCCATTTATACATGACATTTTTTTCCATTTGACGTTACTATTATTTTTTATGCCAATATTTAATTTAAAATTTAACGTTATTTGCATGTCCATGTAACGGTAGAATATGGAGGAGTTATTATAAATCAAACACCTGTAAAAATTACCCATGTTTGCAAATGAATGAATGATTATGATTGTTAAGCTAAATCGGGTTTTCGCCCGTGGCTTCGCCCACGTGACCCTTCAGGTACTAAGAATTCTACCAGGGTTGCGAAATTTATTCGAAAGATTCACAGCGGCCCTGGAACGCAAAGGGCATTAGGAGGAACACGGATGGGTTTTAGTCAGTAAGATTCTACCACTTGATTCCGCTCTGCTCTGGGCGGAAGATGTCATTTGATGATTTCGTATCCACAAAAAAGAACTGACTAGGTATAAAATCTCTTTAAACAAACATACATGCATGCATACTCTCATCACACTTGATAGGACGTTGGTCTCCCTCGCCTCAGAAATACGAACAATCCGTAGGACCAACTGCGTCCATCAGAAAACACGCTTGACGCATATTTTTCCACAAGCGAGTAGGTAACCAATTCATTAGTATTCCACCCAGGGCCGGTACACGTAACCGTTTGTACCAAAGCGGACAAATCAAAAAGTTTCTTTTTTTTTTTCAACCCACTTTTTTCAACGCGTGATGCAGTTTAGTTGCCATCTTTTTTTTATCAGAAGCTTTATTCGAGTTGATGGGATATTATTGGTGTGTTTGTAACACTGCGTGTTTTTCATGGACGCTGAATGAATTATTTAGTGTGTGTTTTTGGGGCTGCGTTTCAAAGGGTGTCAGTATGCGGTGCTGCCATTTTAGGCTGTATTTGTTGCTAGCTATTCGATTGACACCGATGCTGGGTCGTTGCTTTGTGTTTGATCTCTCAAATAGAGAGTTTGACGGGTGGAAACAACGTTTGAATGCGTCAAATTGTTCGGAGAAATGTGGCAGTGTGTTTCATCGAGGCTACGAAATAAATAGTTTCAAATAAATATGAGAAATATTGGGTCCTACTAAATTGCAGTTTTATATAGGGAATCTTTTATAGGGCGCCGATTAATTCCAGAACCCTCCATCGTAGAAAAATCTAGAATGTTCTAGCATAGAAAAAGTCTAGAAGGTTCTCGACTCTACTAGTTCTGCTACTCGATACTAGATGGCACTAGTGGTAACAAATGCCGCTATCTTTGCCTAATTGTGGTGCGTAATAATATTTTCAAAGCCAAATCCAAGTTGATAGGTACTTACAATTCAAATCGACATGTTTAGTAAATTTCATGGGTTTTTATACTAATGATCATAATTGTCACTCTTCCATACTCACAGATCATCATAACAAAAATATACTGGGCCGACATTTTCTCAATTCACTAAAGAACATATAGCAAAATAAAATATAACATTCACCTTTTGACTCGCAGATCTTTTGAATAGAAACGGACACACTTACCTTCTCTCCATTCATACATAAATAGAATAAACGTATTTCTTTTAGAAGTAAAGCATTACGGTATTCATTCTTTTATGTGGGTCTTATCTTTTATTTTCATTTTGCATTGTGGGTGAATAGCATCTGGAATTACAGTGGTTAAATCAGAAAGTCGCTTCGGCCAATAAAATGCGACTGAATTAGGGTTTCACCTGAGGGAATGTTGTGAAGTTCGATTGTTTTTGGTTTTTAGTGTTCTGTTTCTTTGTGATTTTGTCTCTGGTTTTGTTTTATTATACTATGGATTCAAATTTGATCTTTGTTTCCATGGAAAGTGGGTAGGCCTTCAGTGAGTGACGCACCTGTTTTGATACTTTTGCGCCATCTTCTTAGTTCATCGTGTTGTGTTCATGTTGTCGTAGCACTGCCGCTGCAGCTGCAAACAACCTCAGCTGTGTAAATATTGATGCATTATCGATAACTATATTTTCGAGCCGTTAGGGGGTTGGAGTTGCGGAATTTGTTCGAAAGAGTCACCGCGGCCCTGGAACACTAGAAGGATCACGGGTGGGTTTTAGTCGGTAAGAGTGTGACACTCCCTTCCGCTCCACCCAGAGCGGGAAAAGTCATTTGATGATATTCCATCCAGAAAAAAAGGCTAAGTGGGCTAAGTGGGCACATTACTAGCTGACAGCGTTAAGGACGATTTTTTCATTTTTATAGCAAATAAATATCGTTACATATAAAAATCATAACATGCATTGAACTGTATAATGCAGAATTATATTATCAACAACTCCCAGTGCGTTTAAAAAGTCAGTGTACCCTTAAATGAAAATAAACTTAGTCGATTTCAATTCCATATGTACATCGCGAAGTCCTCCCATTTTCTTCCAGACTTTCACGCTGAGATTACAATCATTTATTGGACATCTGTATCTGGATCCACAGCTTAAACGCGGATCCGAAAATTCGCCTAGGCCGAATTCACTTCGACTTTTAACCTCCCCCATAAAAGTCACATTTTCTGCCTCCCACAACGGATATACCACCATACTGATCGCAGATTGCAAGAAAATGCGTTACATTCTAAGAAACGCTGCTTAGCACTCGACAAAGTAGATTGAACCTTATGCATTGAGTGATAGAGCTCTAATTTGAATGAGGTGCTGTCGGTTAAGCTTTGAAATCAAAATCTTGGTAGTTGAAATTCAGGCTCAGAGCGCCTCTCATTTTTGCAATAACAGTGTTTAAAGGGATTCTTTTTTCAATCCAACTTTGGCGTCGTTAGGGGAAGTTTTGACGTTTAGGAGTATCATTTTGCGGTCTTTTTATTTGTTTGTTCATTCTTTTTTAAGGAATAAACGTAAAATGTACAAACTGTAGCGTGTCCTTTATTGTTATTATGAATTGTAAGAATAATCTTAATTTTTAGTTTAGTGTCTTTTTTCCGCAATCCAGATCTCATGTTCCTCTATCAATAAGGATTCAAATTAGTTCACCGATTGGTTTGGCTGAGGTGTACTTCTACTAATTACTTCTCTCACTTCCACTCGTTCCAGTGTGTTACTTACCTTCTCCGACTAATCCGTCGTAAGAAGGAAGAAAGGAATATTTAATTGCTACAAAACGACATACAAACCCCTCTTACGGCCAGTACTATCTACAAAAATGTCAAAAGAGTTTTACTGACACATCCAATGTATCTGTAACAGCCATCTCAATAACAAAATTCTGTCCACGGTAGCTCTAATCAAAGATAGATAGATCTCTCACCTTCAGTTACCGCGTCTCTCCGAAATGTTCTGTTTTTTTTTAAATTTAAACAAAACCGATTATTGTATGAAAATTTCACCGATAGTAAATTATTTCTAATCGGTGGTGCTAGTTTAAATAATATGGTACTTTTGAATACTTCCTTTTACATTACAGTTTTACAAAACACAGTAGACTTTTATAATTGTTAAAAATTAAATATGTACTGTTATAACACTTGCGAACCTTTTTTGTATGGAAAATCATCAAATGACTTCTCCCGCTCTGGGCGGAGTGGAAGGAAGTGTCAGACTCTTACTAGGTAACTAAAACCCACCCGTGATCCTTCTTATGCCCTTGAAACGCCCTGCGTTTCCCGACGCCAGGGGCGTCTTCTTCTGTTGCTGTGGCAGACGTCCACCGTATGCTCCACTGTGTCCTCCGGGAACACTTGCGAACCTGAAGTAATAAAACGCATTTTGACGTGTGACTGACAAACATGACGTTCCTGTTACTGATGGTAGCTAATCCACAGTTGGTAAAAGCACTACTATCACAATAATAAAAAAGATACGTTATTGAGTGATCACGCCAGCATTTTCTAGGCCTCGGTCCGGTGTCGTCGTCAACATAGTACAAAATATTTATCTTCCCCATCACATATTCACGCATCAGTAACACAAAATAAGCAGTGCTCTATAAAGAAACAATATAAATGCCAGAACATTCAGCCGCACTTCCACCCATCGATCTTGAGTTCTAAGCGTTCAAATAAAATAAACTTGCAAGAATATATCAAAGAAAGACTGGGTCACAGAATAGATAAGATACAGAAGGCCAGCTCAGTAGGAGCAAAAATGTATTATATAGGCTGAATAATATGTAATATAGGCTGAATTTATCAATTGGGAGTGCAGGGCTAAATTTGATAGCGGAATTTCTTCGAAAGAGTCCTGGAGCGCAAAGAGCAGAACACGGATCGGTTTTAGCCAGCAAAAGTCTGACACTCCCTCAGCTCCACCCCGAGCGGAAGAAGTCAATGATGATTGCCCATCCTTAGAAAAAGGTCTAAATCTGAAACTATGAGGAAAAACTCAAAGGAGTCTCGGGCCCAATTTCGATGAAAACGAAATCGTGCATCATTGGGTTTTCAAATATTCATTTTGCGAACTAGGTATATAATTCATAGCGTCTCTAACCAAAGCCCGTGTATTAAGCTGAGATGGCTATATGTACCTTCGCATGTGTGATTCAATCAATTTTCGTATGCGTTTAGCTTTCTGCATCTACTTACTCTGTGGCTCGGTGGAGCAATAACTTTAACCCTGCATAACTAGACTACGAGCCTTTCAGACCCATTTATAACTTCACAGATTTTTCATGATTTCCAGACTTATTTTGTGATGGTACACTGGGATTGTTTCACCTATTTTGCGGGCTGGTTCATTGTTATATTTCGTTATGGTTTTTCTGAGAAGTTGTCTTGTGTTGTCAGTATTTCGATTGGTAAAGATATAATGGATAACTTTGAAGATAGGCAACGGAACTCACTTAATAAATGGTAGCAAATCTCCCGAGGTTACTGGAGGAACAAAAAAGTACGTATAAAATAATTTTAATTTCGAATGTCGGTGTCAAAAAACGAAGAAACAACCGCTTTTTATTTAAGCCAAAACGATACCACCTTTTAATTATGGAGTTTCTTGTCTATTCTTCTCCATCTGTCTACCATTGCTAAAAATCGTTTTTTTAATATAATTGTTGAACGTTCGAAAATTCTTTTTAAATGGTCTATTGTAATAAATAAATAAACATTGACTTAGAACTTTGTCCACAACCTCGACATCTTAATCTAGGACCTAACGCTTAGCACTGGACTGTGTAGCTGCAAAATAAAACGAGGAAACGTGAATGACTGACACTTTTATAAAAACATTTTTTTTTTAAAACGATCGATTCCACAACTAACAAAACTCCGTCAACATTCCAAAGAGAGCTCAGAGTAGAAGTTTCAGCTCAAAACCTCAAAACCTGATTAAAGAAATCAAGGCGTTCGGTGCCGGCACGATTCAAAGGCTTCGTGTGCGTCAACTCACTAACTTTGTAAATGTAGCTGCACTTGCTCCTAACTCACTTAAGTTCAGGACTGTTAAGCAGGCAGCACCGCGCTAACCAGAGTTTCGGTTACCATTGATTTGTTAGTAAATTAGGTTATGATTGATTTTCAACTGACGTTTTTTCATTTGGCTGTGATGATGATCTCTGTAGACCTTGCTTCATCAAGATTGCCAAGAATATTAGAGTTTTCTAGATACATTTTTGGGTTAGCGTTTAAGACCATATAGCAAAACGACTATAATATTGTACAGGAATGAGGGAGTAATAGAACTGGGAGAGATGACGGTCCACAAAACCAAAATTTTCTAAACCTTCTTCAACCAAGCCGGCCACGCAACTTCAACTCCTAAGAGCCAGAATCAAAAGTGTCACCACCTTGCACGGGTTTTTGAACAATCATAATATAATTAACTTCTACTTAACCGCCCACGGTGCAACCTGCCGCTAGGTTAGCGATGCGCAGTCATTAGTCCCCCGCGTGAGCCGTCGAACTCCGCAACTCCTGGTAGTTGCAGTCGCGAGCGTTTTGATACGCGCCGTGTTCCCGTAGCTGGCGAATTGATTACTTTGATTCACTTGCTGAATTAGGAAATAGATACTTGGAATGTTTCGTTGGAATTATGTTCCTACTTGTACCTGTAAGTTTTAAATTGTTGTGTAAGTAATAACAGAAGCATGGGCCGATGTTACGTGTTAAGCATCACTTGTCAAGCTTGGTCTATACATTACATACCTAGAATCCTCTGATATCTGACTCATCTACC
This sequence comes from Hecatera dysodea, assembly GCA_905332915.2. Taxonomy (NCBI): domain Eukaryota; kingdom Metazoa; phylum Arthropoda; class Insecta; order Lepidoptera; family Noctuidae; genus Hecatera; species Hecatera dysodea. The sequence continues at coordinate 2,448,051 of HG995298.1, read as the reverse complement.
ACTTGGAGATCTTTGAGAGTAATTAAAGGTTGTCAGAAGTCAGAAAATCTGGCAACAGTTACACACACAACAGGGAGTGTCGTGTTACTCAGTAAGTGGGTTGTAGAAGTCAGCTAGCTAGTGATCATAATGGCGCATCCACACATGCCGCCGGGTCTACCGCCGGATTTCAGGCTACCTTGATATAAAAGATGCGCGTGCCGGCGGCCAGGCCGCTGGGTTGGCCGCCAGCCGTGCCGCTCAGCAGGTGTGGATGCGCCATAAGGCACAAGTTTAGATTCACGAGTCGGGCGAAGTGTTTTTGGGACAAGGCTAAGAAGATGAAAGCCTGTACCAATATGTTGCTTGAAAATCAGAATTTTTTGACTTAGTCGGGATCTGTGCGCAGTTGTATTTGCTCACCTGTTACATGATAATAACCCAGGAAATCATCAAATGACTTCTCCCTCTCTGGGTGGAGCAGAAGGGAGTCTCAGACTCTTACTGACTAAAACCACCCGTGTTCCTCCTGATGCGCTTTTAGTTCCAGGACTGCGGTGAGTGTTGCAAACCAATTTCCGCATCCTAGCTCATAAATCCTACTTTTTTTTAATATAGGAGCATATCTTGAGACAGGTACCTTTTCTGACCTTGCACAATTACAATTCACGATTTTTTTATTACTCTTAGTTTAGAATGCTGCAAAAAGCATTTGTTTCACGGCCGCAGTGACTCTTTCGAGCAAACTCTTCAACCCTAGCAGGCACTGACCCTATGGTGCCCCGCCTACTTTGCTGACATTTCTTTACTGCGTAAAATACACGTTCACTGACAGCCCTAAATCTATGTATCTCTTTTATTTCAGTCCATCCAAAGGTTGTCTGTAAGAGATTGCCTTGTGCGATAAGACCGCCCATTGTACACCTGTTTTTATAAATGTTTTCCTGTTATTATTACAAGATGTACAATAAAGTATATAATAATAATAAAATAGGAACAAGTGAGTTCCTCTTTGACTATCTCTTTGAGGAATACGGACGTGAGGTAATGTTTTCGTAACAGAAAACCAAACTAAAGAAAGCTTATTCACATTGTAGAAATTTAATCACAGACTAGACCGAAAGCCGATCGAGCTAGACAGATGTTAATTTAGTAGGCAAATTCTGTGAGTCCGCTCATTGGAGCACGTTTAATACAACAGTTAATCCGCGTAATATCAGATAATCTTCTATATAATGGAACTCGCGCTCGCGACAGCTCGGCTAAGCTCCTTGTAATTGTACCTCAATATGCATGCAGTTTGAATTTCACAGTTCTTGCTACAGTGATTTAGGGAATATTGAGGAGGGGATAAAGGCTTTAGCGTCTTTTGTTTTTGGTAAGGGTATAAAGACTTGTTAGCACGCGAGCGTGGAGACTGTTGTAGGAAAAAGTGGTCTATGCTCAGTTGTGGGTGGAGACGGGCTCTGTATGATGATGACGACTTAGATTTAACGAGGTAAGCTCTCTTCGTTTAACCTATGATGATTTCATTAATGATGTTGCATGTAAGGCATCTTGTACAGAGCTTACATTTATACAGCGTGTTCCAGAAGTGAGTGGTCATATTTGTGGGTGATATTGGGTAGTTGATATAGATTAAGAAAACAATAGCAAAACAAACAAAAAAATACTACCGACTGTTAAACAAACAATCACAAAAAGTATTAACTAACTTTAGGAAGTCGATAATTGTCTTGTATCAGTCGTTAGAAAACAAATTTGTATCGAAATGTGAATTGAAAAATATTTAACAAGCCGTCTCTAAACATTCTACCTATTTTCTGGTGAAACAACAATGAACAATATACTCAATTTTACGATATTTGTTTTTCAACATTCCGAAATATTCCTAGATTTTGTAGTGATTTAAAGTCGCGGGCCCTCTCTTTGCATCGGAGCACGGTGGTTAAATATTACTAGACAGAAAAATGTCAATTATTAATTACTGATTTAATAAGCCTTATAGCAAAAATTTAAAATTTTGAAAAAACCCACGACAGTAAAAACATAATTGAAAAAGAATTAAATAATTAATAAAAACCCCCGAATTACAGAATTAATGTAACAAAAGAATATCCGTCAGGGCTGCCATTAAATGAGCTAGTTTTGCAGATAGTGATGGCAGCCCCCGACGATCTAAGAACATGCACCAATCAAATCCGAACCCATCACTGAAAACCGCATGAAAATCGTACTAGTAGTACTGGAGATAAATGGGAACATTGGTTTGCACAAACCAACAAACAAACATCCTCTCACCCCAAACGCATACACTGTCTCCGTTCCGTCGTGGGTAATAAAATCTAAAGTGTATATTAAACTAGTCGCAGATTAGCATTCTTCTACAAAATCAAAGCAAAAAACTGCTACTACTGTACTACATACAAGCCGAGCCAATCACAGTTTTCAAATGAAATTTCAAATCCTCGTAATAAGCCCTCTCCCACAAAATTAACATAAAACATAATAAACATTTTTCCAACGCTTCCGATGGTACCTTTATTCAAATTTCGACGATAATATGCAAAATTGGGTCGCCATTGAAACATTGCTTTTAATATTCTGGTGATTTCGGATGTCAGCTGTTTTAATCGCTCCCTGTTAGTATACTAGGGAGATAATGTCACGATAAAGTCCATATTTAAAATACCTGGACTAAAACGTATAAAAAGACAGGACAAAATCCGAAACACCACGCTGCGTTCCAAAACGGGGATTGCCAGGGCAAGCCAAGGGAAAGGGATTGGGCGGTTCACGTTAGCCGCATGCACGGTGACTGTTGGGCAAAAGTTTTCACACAATGGGTGCCCGAATAGGGACGGCGCGGGCGCTGCCGAGGCTGGCCCAGAAAGATGTGACGAGACGACCTGATCGCGTACTGTGAGGGCTGGTACGAGGTGGCGTGGGATAAAAATTCTTGGAAGGACTTAGGGGAGGCCTTTGTCCAACAGTGCGACAGTTCGGGTTAAAAAAAATCATCTTTTGGGCCAGTTAATATCTTTTCCTGCCATCTTGACATATAATCAGCTCGAGAGGTACCCACTATTAGGGACATAGACGCTGTTTCAATGCTGGGATGGAGCGGCAAACCATAATGCTGGGACATTGAGGTTTCGTGGATGACTTGAAATTACGACATTTTTTGGACTAAATCATGTCGGTTTCCTCGCGGTGTTGTCCTTTACAATTTACAAAAATGTTGTAATTATATATTTGAAGATTCAATTTAAGTAAATAAAATAAAGACGGGTGAAGTTCTGTTCTCCTAGGCAGGTTAAAATATAGTCTGTGTTAAAGAGAGACAGTGAGTCCCCTGATTGGCAGATTATTATAAAAATAGAAAGTGCTTAATATAAACATTTAAACAGCATCTGTATACAGGGTTATTTGAAAAATACCAACAACCTCTTAAGAGGTCATTGTTCTTATCATTATGAACAACTTTTACTATGGGAACAAACCTGAAATCCCGAAATAATTCAGCTGTTTCTTACATTTATGTTCATATAACTTATCAAAATGTAGGGGACAGCTGATTTTTTCTGTTTTGCGATTTCAGGTTTAATAAAAGGTAACTAGGTATTTTAATTGTTATGAATATCATAATTCTATTTTGTACGTTTGATGGGTTTAAAAAAAATTGTACACGTATTTTTTGTTATTTCAAATTGTGAAAAACTTATAAAGAAAAAGCGCATCAAAGTTCAAGAGTGGGGGCTGGTGACGTCACGTCGCTTGTAAAAATTGTAACACATAGTGACGTCATGGGAGTTTCAACGCACCGTATCGTCTTCATTTTTTGTTTACGTGAAAAAAGAAAAAATACGTGTCCAATATTTTTTGGCAATCTATCAGACGGACTAATTAGTTTTTTCAGTAAAATACCCTATGAGTTCTATAACTATTTAATCGTTTCATCTATACCAGTGTTCAATTATTAGTGAATGGCAGACAGTAGATTTTAGCGCGTTACATAACAATAACATGATAACTAATAAGTTCAGGTGAGAGTTAGACCTGCCACACACAGAATATTGGGCGGGTTTAGTTAGTGTTTAGTTTTGAATTGACTTGCATGTGTTGCTAACTTTGGATTATAGGTACAGCAATCATATTTTGAAACATATTTTTGACATGTCACAATTTAAACCTAATTCAAGTTTGAACGAAAATTATTTGAAATGCGTTCAAATAATTTTCGTTCTGGAAACTGGGCTTAGACTTTTGATCGTATGGAAGAATGTGGGCTTTTAAAAAACGATAACTATAATTATGGAAATTGATAATAATGTTACGAGCTTCGGGTTCGTTACAATAAAATCAGCCGATTAAATAAACAAAGATGACACTTTAATTTACACCACTCTAATTACACTATAAACTCACTAATAACAAAACACAATCGCACTATTAATCACTTGAGTTCGCAGTCGAAGATCGCTCTCGAAGTTATCACTTGTATCGCAAATCCAATACTGACCCTGTCGGCACATGTGCCGGCCTTATATAGGGCGCCGAGTAGAACTCCAGAAAGTTCGCGTACATATCGGTCGCGACCGACTAAGGTCCGAGAATTCTAGCATAGAAAAATCTCGAAGGTCCTTGACTTCAATAGTTCTGCTACTCAATACTAGATGGCGCTAGTGGTACCGAATGCCGCTATCATCCTAACTTAATTCTGGCGCGCAACACTGCCCCCTCCTAAGACATGCTCGTCCCGAGCATTATCAGCGCCATAATAACGCGCCAGTCGATCAACATGAACGATCTTAGGAGCGCTTCTTGTACCTTTCTGTATACGGTAGGTCACGTCATTGATCTTCGTCACAATCCGGTACGGTCCGTCCCAGTTAGCTTGAAGCTTAGGAGATTTCCCTTTGCTGCGAACTGGATTATGCAACCACACTAGTGAACCTTCCTCGAACCCTTTATTGTTCATTTTGCGGTCATAGCGGGTTTTCATCTTTTCAGACATTTGCTGGCCCGATTGTCTGACGTGCTCATGAATGTCGTTCATTTTGTTCCGCAAGTCATTCGCATAATCGGTTATACTGCGTGGAGCATCAGGTGGTATTCCGGTGATCAGGTCTGCAGGTAGCCGCAATTCTTTTCCAAAGTTTGCGAAAGCTGGTGTCACTGACGTGCTTTCATGAACAGCACTTCGGTATGACAGCAAAAACGGTTGTATGTGCTTGTCCCAATCTCGTTGCCGGTTTTCCACAACTTTGGCCAGATATCTCTCCAATGTCTGATTAAATCGTTCTACCATTCCATCCGATTGTGGGTGGTAAGAAGTTGTCCTCGTTTTATGCGTACCCATAACTCGGCAAGTTTCCTGGAATATTTGGGACTCAAAATTCCTTCCTTGATCGCTGTGAATCTCCAAGGGTACTCCAAAACGACAGAAGACTTCATGAACTAGTTTATCCGCAACTGTTGAAGCTTCTTGGTTTGGAATGGCGAAGACTTCCGGCCACTTAGTGAAATAATCCATAACCACCATGAAATACTTGTTACCACTTTCACTTTCCGGAAACGGTCCCGCAACGTCTAGCGCTATCCTTTCCCATGGTGCACCAACATTGTACAATTTCAATGCACCTCTGCTACGAGTCTGAGGTCCTTTTACAGCCGCACAACTTGTACACTTGCGACACCAGTCCTCAACATCGTCACGACAGTGGACCCAGTAAAACCGTTCCCGTATCTTCAGTAGAGTCCGTTTAACTCCCATATGGCCTCCTGAACAACCATTATGGTACAGCTGTAGAACATCCGGTACTTTAGCTTTAGGGACAACCATTTGCAAATGACAGTTGTCTCCACGAGCATTTTCCCATTTACTGCACAGAACTCCATCCTGAATCACTAAGCTGTCCCATTGGGCCCAATAGCTTTTTGTGATTGAACTCATCGCTGAGACATCACTCCACGTAGGCTTCGGAGCACTGGCCTTCATCCACTCCAGGATCGGCTTGATGTCCAAATCATCCTGCTGTGCACGTTCCAAGTTTTCCTTCCACTCGTTACCAAGATCTGTCTTGATCATCCTCACAGGTACGACTTCTTTACCCTCTTGCCGAGTACAATGCTTGCAGTCTTCAGGGCATGGTCCTCTTGTCAATACATCTGCGTTGCCATGAGATCTCCCGCTACGACCTTCGACCACCAAGTCATACTCTCCCAATCGCTGTCCGCGATTGTCAGCCGCTCTACCTGCTAGAGGTCGGCTATTTGCCCTTTGAGCAGTCCGCTTAGGGCAACTGGGCCTCAAGTGGCCCCTTTCACCACAGCCGTAGCATCTAGGGCTGCGCCCTTGATAATGGTCACGAACTGCAGCTGCTGCAACCTCCCTGCCATAGTGGGAACGATGGTTCTGCCGCACAGCTTCTCCTTCTGAAGTCCGCCTAGTGCAACTGGACCGTAGGTGGCCCCTTTCCCCACAACCATAGCATCGAGGGCTGTATCCTTTAAAACGGTCGCGAACTGTAGCCGCTGCAACCTCCCTGACGCAATGGGAACGATAATCCTGCCGCGCAGCTTCCACCTCCAATGCATGTGCCAAGGCGTCTTTAAGCTTCTCGTGGTGCCCGAGCCTCACGGCAGCTCTGACCTCAAGGTCGCGGATGCCGTCAATGAATGCCTGCACCAGGTTTCCTTGAATGAGCGCAGGTACAGACTGGTATGCTTTTCGGACCAGCTTCTCCACCTCAAGGGCCCACTGCTGCAGGTTTTCACCGCTGCGTTGCACGCGATCCTTCAGCTGCGCACGAAACACGTGTTCCAGATGAGCGTCGCCATACCTAGATTCCAACGCCTCAAGGAGCTGCTCGTAAGTCACTTCCTTGCCGAGAGCTTCCAGAACAGTTAAGGCCTGGTCCCGCAGACCTAGTGTGAGGGCAGTCATGGCCTGATTTTTATTCCACCCGTTCGCCTGCATAACGGCCTCAAATTGTATTTTGTAGGCCGACCAGGAAGATGTTCCATCGAACGGCGGCACATTGAATCCCCGTGGCGAAGGAGTAGTTGCTACGGAGGTTGCAATTCCATCTCCTACTTTAAGGTTGTCCAGCGTTTTCTTTATTTCCACAATCTGGGTTTCAGCTTCTATCAGGCGGTTTTCGTGTTGAACCACCTTATCTTTTACAACCTTTATTTCTTTGCCGAAAGTAGCATGCAGATCCTTCATGAGGAACATCTGTTCTTCCTGGCGACGCGCCTGCTCCTCTTTGTCACGCTGCAGCTGTTCTTCCAATCGACGGGCCTGTTCTTCCTGACGGCGAGCCAGTTCCTCCTGTCGGCGGGCCTGTTCCTCCTTGTCACGCTGCAGCTGCTCTTCTAAACGATGGGCCTGTTCTTCCTGGCGGCGGGCCTGTTCTTCCTGGCGGCGGGCCTGTTCTTCCTGGCGGCGGGCCTGTTCTTCCTGGCGGCGGGCCTGTTCTTCCTGGCGGCGGGCCTGTTCCTCCTTGTCACGCTGCAGCCGTTCTTCCAATCGAAGAGCCTGTTCCTCCTGACGACGAGCCTGTTCCTGCAGCATCATCATCAGAGCAGCAAAGTCTGGTGCTGATGATGATGCTGGAGTTACTGCGGACGAGCCGGCCTCTAATGTCGGCAACTGTCTCTCCGTAGCCTGCGGCGTTGCGCTTCCAAAACGCCTCTGGTCCGTCTCTTGCTGGCGTTGACTACGGGTACGAATACCCTCAGTGTCGTCCTTCGGTAGAATCGGCATCTTTTAAATCCACTCTTCTGACACCAATTGTTACGAGCTTCGGGTTCGTTACAATAAAATCAGCCGATTAAATAAACAAAGATGACACTTTAATTTACACCACTCTAATTACACTATAAACTCACTAATAACAAAACACAATCGCACTATTAATCACTTGAGTTCGCAGTCGAAGATCGCTCTCGAAGTTATCACTTGTATCGCAAATCCAATACTGACCCTGTCGGCACATGTGCCGGCCTTATATAGGGCGCCGAGTAGAACTCCAGAAAGTTCGCGTACATATCGGTCGCGACCGACTAAGGTCCGAGAATTCTAGCATAGAAAAATCTCGAAGGTCCTTGACTTCAATAGTTCTGCTACTCAATACTAGATGGCGCTAGTGGTACCGAATGCCGCTATCATCCTAACTTAATTCTGGCGCGCAACAATAAATACTAAACTGTTCCAACTAAGATGCTTTGCCTCCTCTCTCGTGTAAATCGCCGATTTAACAAATAAGGCAGTTTAATTTATGATCCTAGTTCATGGTTGTATAAGTGTGGCCATATAACAGAAGATAAAAAAAAAACTCGATTTTGAAAAAGGAATTACTTACTAACAAGTTTTAAACATAAATTTTATCTGAATTCAACATTCCAAATCCTACAGGCAGTTTTCTAGATCCTTGATGTATTTGCTACAATCGTTTTTAGTTAATACCAATATAATTTTGATTAAACACAGTTCCGCAGTCTCTTGGGAAAAAAGTGACCTTCACTAAAAATACTCCCTTAAACAAAAAGCTGTGAAACTTCCCTTTGACCTACAAGCCTAATTCGTCCCCTGTTCGTCCGTAACGCATAAAAAAGTTACGATTAACCTCGAAAGGTTATCACGACGCAGAAGCACAACTAAGAATAACATTTACAAGATTTAACAAAAAGAAACTCGGCGTATCATTAGCAATTCATCAGACATTTCAGTTTCCGAGTGCCAAGAAAACGTGAACCCATTAGGGCGAGGTGGGTGTGACGGCGGGGAATACAGCTTGATCGTATTTAAGTGTTTCAAATATCCGTAAGAAACGGAACTCTTGTAGGACCACTCGGGTTTCTGGAGGTCCGTCTGTCACAGCCAATTTTCTTCGAACCTACTGAATCGATTCTGTTGAAATTTGGTACACATATGAACTTCTGTGCGAGCCCGTGTTCTCGAACACGGGCTCTTTACGTATACAAATACATTTTGAGTATGGGGACTTTGGATTACTTTGAGGAGACTATTCATCAATTGTCAATTGCGCAAAATTGAAAAGAGAGAAAGTAATATTTCCTGTCAACATTGTAAAATCATAATCTTCTTCTAAATATATATAACTCAAAAGTGACTGACTGACATAGTGATCTATCAACGCACAGCCCAAACCACTGAACGGATCGGGCTGAAATTTGGCATGCAGGTAGATATTATGACGTAGGCATACGCTAATCTTCTAAATATATATAACTCAAAAGGGACTGACTGACTGACATACTGATCTATCAACGCACAGCCCAAACCACTGAACGGATCGGGCTGAAATTTGGCATGCAGGTAGATATTATGACGTAGGCATACGCTAAGAAAGATTTTTGAAAATTTGTCCCGTAAGGGGGTGAAAAAGGGGTTAACATTTTGTATGGAACTCCACGCGAACGAAGTCGCGGGCATAAGCTAGTATTAACATATATGGCAAAAGGAGTGAACTCAACAAATATTGAGCAATGTATAGCATAGCTATAACCCTGGTCGATGCCAATAGGGTAGTTAACTAAAAAAATCTAATAAGTCCGTTGGATAGATTTCCAAAAAATATTGGAGACATTTTTTTTTCACGTAAACAAAAAATGAAGACGATACAATGCGTTGAAAACTCGTGTGACGTCACTACTCGCTACAATTTTTACCCAGCCGTGATGTCACAAGCCCCCACTCCTGATCTTTGATGCTTTGTATCTTCGTCAGTTTTTATAGATAAAGGAAAAACTACGTGTCCAATATTTTTCTATAATTTTTAGTCAGGAAACATCCCTATTAAAAGTCCACTTTTTTACTTAAATACCTTTTTTTTTTCAAACTATAATCAACTTTAAAATAGGCATTTTTTAAACTGTCAAAATTTGATAGGTACATGATCGATCACGCCGATAGCTGATTCATGGACATGATTTGTATCACGTCCCTAGAGAAATCCGAATTTTATAATATACGAGTACTTACGTCTGAACTCACAAATCACTCACGTATCGCAGTGTCAAATATTTCTGAAAATTCTGAGTCATCAAATGAAATAAAGAAAAAAAGAAGACTAACAATATTGAGCCAAAAACAATTTAAAAATGTGTTTAAGATATTCTAATTTTTTAGATCTTTGGCAGTGCTGATTTGATTACCTACGACAATGATTTCGCTAATAGAAAGCTTGAATTTCTTTGATTTTTTATCCATGATAGTTACAGGATTCCTGTATTGGGCTACAATAGCGATGCCTTGGACAAAGGTCATCAACAGCGTGTTGCAGTTCACTGGTGGACATAGACCTCTCCAATTGCCCGCCACTTAGATTTATTTCCGGCTTCTCGCATCCAGGAAAAAAAAAAGCAAAGGCAAAGGTAGGCCCTTACATTTCTCAAAGTCAATTCATTTATTTCAAAAAGGCACTTTTGTACTTCAAAACAGATCAAAAATAAAATAATATAGTGACCCTAGTTGTCCTTTCGCAAAAAGTAGATTCTTATGGAGAAGAACGGACAAGAAACTCCATTAAGTTACTCTTCTCTCAAAGCGATGCCGCCCTGCAACATGCTGCTTTGTTCAGAATGCCACAGACTTCCAACTTTGACCGCCACTGATTTTGCTATAGACGTAACTACTGGAACATAAGAAGTTAACCATCGAATAGAAGAAGCTTGAATAACAAAATAGTTCCATCTAGTCCGCTACCACTCGAGACTCATCCAATATTTCTAAATGAATACGCAATACGAGAAAGATAAAAAAGAAACGAGAATAGCCAACGCTCATTAACAATTCTCATTGTTTCCTTAATATAAAAGAAAATAATTAATTTACTTGGCCTAGAAACAAACAATAAAGCAGACAATGATTTTGCCTTTTCTTTAAGATTTTCGTTTTATTAAAAGTAGGTTTAAGATGGAATTTGGCAGCCGACATCGTGTTTCTTTTTTTCTTGTACAATAATATTGGTTGACCTTTGTAATTCTCACGATTTTTATTATTAGGGATATAGTTATTTCTTTTTGGGCTTTGAACTAGATAGGATTATTTGTACCTACTTAAATAGACGCCTATAGTTATTGTCTTAGTCTACTTTTGTTCCAAAGATCTTAAAGTGGTTTTGGTATTTTATATCATAAATACGACGACAAGCATATGCTCATAGACCAGCTCCCTTGAGCTGTTCCGTCATCCTGACCCTACAATGAGACTTTGGCGCACTCTGCTTATTTTGTAAGTATGACATAGATGGGCACGCCACCAATGTGGTTATAAGTATCCCTCTTTGAAGAGTAGTTGGAGAGGCACCACGGCGTTCTCACCTTTCTTCCGCCTGACACAGGTACGTACTTACTGAACATGGGTATTCGGATTTGGTGGGAGGAGACGTCCGGGTGTCAACACTGTGTGGGTCGCCCGGAGAACACGAGGGAGCATACGGTGGAGGTCTGCCCTGCTTGTGTGGAGTAACGCCGTGTCCTCGACGAGGCGATTGGCGGCGGCGACCTCTCACTTCCGGCCCTGGTTCAATCTATGGTCCAGAGCGGGAAGGCATGGGATGTGGTAATACTAGCGAAAGAGGAGGCCTCATGTTCTAGTGGTGGCTAGAACATGAGGCCTCGAAAACGAGGCTCCAGAAACGTATTTGGTCCTTATAAATCGTAAGCTCTAAAAGCGCATACAAATACCTACTCAATAAGTAGTTCCCATCAAAAACAATAATTTAATAAACGATTTAACCCCAATTTTAAACGAACAAAAAGAAGTTAAACGTTTTTTTTTCCTTTTTATAAATTTTTGTCTCCACAAAATTTGTGTTAAATAGAATTCGTAATAAAAAAGTTTTCGTTGCGATCCGGGGAGCGCTTTGGCTTTTAATTTAATTTAATTTAGCTTCACGAAAAAAAAAAAAGAAATTCCTTAAAGACGTTTTCAATATTAAAAGATTTTTTAAACACATTTTTTTTTTATGATTATGCTTATGACATTATAATTTTCATTACATTGTAACAAGTTTTAAAATATAATTGAGAATCTGTTCCTTTAATAAATTTAAATCTATTTCTAAAATTTGTTTATTGTTGAATTAGTAATATTTGTGACTGCAGATATTCGGTTTGATGTATTTATTCGTTCATTCGTTTTAAAAGCTAAGTTACGAAATGTTAGAAGTAGATACTTCGATTTAATTGACTTACATCAATCGTTTTTAGTTTATTAAAAAAAGAAATACCCTGAATATATATCCTAACGAGAACAAATTGCAAGAAACCTGTTAAAACATTCCTCAAAACCATGAACTGTGTAAACATATCAAGCATCTTTTAAAATTAACTTCCGTCGTTCCTCACCAGCCACAACTTCCTCACACGAAATTCGCTCTCGTAAATTCTTTTACTCATATTCATGTCTCACTTGTCATTCTCGCCCTCATACTCTCTTTCATTCATAAACACTTCCACCGTCACACCAAAAATAACTCATTTCGCATGCCACAATCTACACTTCAGCAATTTTTTTGATCTGTTTTTATTTACGTTTTATTTTCCCTACATTTTTGTATAATTTTCTGTTGACGGTACATGTTCTTACTTGCCTCATACAAATCTTCAAATGTTGAACCATTTTAATACCATAGGGAGGTCCTGGTGACCTGTATCATAGGTTTTCCTCCAAAAAGCTTTTTCAGGGACCAGTCTCTTCTTTGGTTGAGTTTGGTTATATACATGATATATATGATATCAATTTTAATGCAACCAATGTGAAGAGAGATTAAATGATTTTTGAAATTTAGAAAATCTATTTTGGAAAATAAACCCTAGGTTAAAAGTTACGTCATTTCCATTCTAAGCGTGCGAATTAAACAGACCGTTTTATGTTCAGTTATGAAAGAACCATTATTTTTCCCTACTCGTATTACTCTCTAACTATTAGAGCTGAAAAGTCTCTCATCCTTTTATCAACACTGGCCGATCGATCGGTTTTTCAAACCGGATTAAAGTGTTCCGGTAGTGATACGTAAACATTGGCGTTCGTTTTTTACCGGATGGACGGACAAACTACGATGTATATTTGAGCTGTAGCCCACGGCGTCCGGATGCCTGCCGGCTGGAGGACATAGAAAACAAAGGATGCTAGTGTGTACATAGAAATACAGCCATTTTTTTTAAAATTTTATTTTAGACATAACAAGTGGATATTTTGGAGGAGCTCGTAGCTTAATTATAACAGCCGCACGGGTCGACCTTCAAGATTAAGCAACTTTTGCCGAGGTTGGTCTGTGGATAGGTGACCATCTTAACATACGAGACTTCTCCGTGCCTCGAAAAGCACATTAGGCCGTTCGTCCCAGCTGTCGTTTGGAGAACCTTGGCAGTCGTTACGGATTGTCAGAAGCCAGAAAATCTGACACCAGTCTTGCCAAGAAGTACCGTGTTCCCCAGTTAATGGGTTGTGGAGGTCTGGTAGGCAGCCACTTCACGTAAAATACTGGTATTCAGCTGAATACGGCTTGACTATATTGGGGCCAGCTATATTGGGGTCGGCTCTCGACCCCAATATAGCTGGGAAAAGGCTAGGCAGATCGGCAAGTGGATTTTCGAAATTAAAGAGAAGCAAGAACTCGCTTTAGCCTACGACTTGTATCCCAATTTTTCCCGTTCCCATAGGAATTTCGGGAAATTCTCCCATAGTGCTCCCCTACGAAGTATAGGGAACCTACAAACAAATAGCTTTCACAACAAAAAATTTCAGCTTTTTACAACCAGTAGTTTCGGCCGTGCTTTGTCTGCCACTCACTCACTCAATGACTCATTAGTACCAGAAGAGTTTTATATACCTATGTATGTACATATCTATGTATGTTATACTCGAGTAGTCTGTGGGTAAACTTCACTCGCCAGGCTGCTAGTGTTCTGCGTGTCCAATACAACAACGTTTTCAGGATGCTGATGCGGCTGCCTCGCTATTGTAGTGCGTCCGGAATGTTTGCAGAGGCGCGAACGGACGACTTTCACGCGGTTGTACGAAAGAAAGTGGCCTCGTTGTTGCAGCGCGTGCGAGGCAGTAGCAACAGTATCCTGCAGATGGTTGTATCTCGTGTGGATTACCCCATACAGAACAAATGGATGCGTATTATGATGGGTTCTGACTAACATAGAGAATAAGTTTTTTACTAACATAATTGTATATTTTTTTTTTTATAATTTGTATTTTAAATTCTGTAATTTATTTCTCTAAATGTTTAACTGTATGGATTGTCTTTTAATCTGAAATAAACTGATTAATAATAATATCTATATTGATTACAGGTTTATGGTTTATATAATACAAGCGACCCACCCCGGCTTCGTACGGATGCAATGCTGATACTAACATATAAACCTTCCTCTTGAATCACTCGTATCTATTAAAAAAAAACTGCATCAAAATCCATTATCTCTGGGCTCCTCAAGTCAGGAAGACCAAAGCCAAAAAAGAAGTGCCGCAACCAATCAGACTTAAGTGATTTTATCACAAAACATGTTCGCGACCAATCGGACATAAGTCCAATTGTCACAAAACAAGCGGGGTCACTTAAGCCATTAACAGAACATTCCCGCATCTCATTATGCAATCATTACTCTATTCCGGTCGCCATTTTACGTGTAATCCGGTGATTTAGTCTGCAGAGTAACAACGTCGGTAGATTTACGTGCCACTTCAAATTAATGGAAGCATGGACTTAGGACCTTTTTTTAGGATTCCATAGCCAAATGGCAAAAACGGAAGTTTTATTAATTAGGTCATGTCCGTCCGTCTGTCTGTATGCCACAGCCGTTTTACTCGGAGACTATTAAAGCTACATAAATGAAAATTGGTAGCTAGTCAACCTGTGAACTGCTATTCAATAGTGTTGTGATATTATGGAAAAAAAAAATTTAGTGGAGGCACTCCATACTTGTTAAAAATATATATTCCAATAAACATAATCGTGTGGAAAACCATTGGATAGTTCTTTCAAAATGAAATAGAGATTTCTAAAAATGTGTTTTTTTTTTTTTGGAATAAAGTGCTTCCAAATTCGAAAAGTGGAAAATTCTAAAAAAAAAATAGAACTTCACAGATACTTCCAACGAAAATTGATTTGAACACCACAGCTTACATACTTTTAGAGACATGAGATTTTAACAGTGAACTACGGAACCCTTCACTATGCGTGGCGGACACGCACCTGGTCGGTCTTTTTTGTTTAAAAATCAACCTACCTAGCCTTTTTCCTGTGTTGCTGTAGGCTTCTAGTCCAAACAGGATACAACTGAGAACTAGTATTTTACGCGGAGCACCTGTCTACCTGATCTCAGATTCCAGTAAGTCTGGGTAACACGGTACTTCTTGGCAAGACTGTTGTAAATATTGTTTTTACAAGTTTGTGAGTTGCATGACAGGAAGCAATCTTATTAGAATAATAATAATAAAACTTTATTCTCAATTAACCTGACTCAACTGTGTTAGTAACACTTATTTCTTATCCCTATGTTAGTGTTCCTATTCTTATCACTTAACCTTAAGCAATGTATATAATATGTATGTATATGAGTCGCTACCACACGCCTACCACCGAGGTGGACAGCTTGCAGCAGCGAGTCACATACATACAATCGAGTCTGCTCGACACACAGCGCAGAATAAGGTTCTCTGAAAGTAGCCATATTAAAAATACGTTGAATTTCCTCGTACGGAAATAATACAAAATTCACTAAAATAATGATAAAGTCTTAAGTATACATTTTAATATGCGATCAGTGTTTTTCCTGACGCATTATAGTTCCCAAACTAGCTAGAAATTATATTGCTGTTTTAAATTCTAATATACACTATCGTGTTACTTTAAACTGCCAATATCCCAAAATGAAACCTCATTCTATAAACAATTTCGTCAAAGAATGCATTCATCTGCTACGGCGTAGCTTCGTAGCGCATGTGCTACGCGCTACGCCGTCAGCGAAGAAGCTGTTCACCAATTTTAATTTATAATGAGCTTACATATCGTAGTTCTGCATATAGTAAAGCACAAGCAGTAATATTATGTTCAGCGGAGGGGACATTATATTAGCGGCCTCGTTGGCCTAGTGGTCGCAAGCGTTATTGCTGTTCAATGGAACCTAAGTTCGAGTCAGCAAAAGTGTTAATAGTTTTTTCAGTCTGGTATTTCTTAGTAACAATCTCAGTATGGAATTCAGCTCGTTGTTGCAGCAGCGGGATGTTGGTTTTTTTTTTCTTTCTATTTATCATTAAAAAAAAGAAAAAAACATTTTGTACTGTGTTGTTGTCATAAAAAATAACCTTGTGAACACTTAAGAATTAAACTCTTAAGATTTTTTTCAGAGCAATTTTAATAGCAAGTTATAATCCATCAGCCACCAGCGCTGTGGTATTTATTTATCTATTCATTAAATATATCGCAGCATATGCTGACATAGGGACCTTTTTTGGCCTCGCACAGATTAAAATTAATATTAAGCTTTTAATTATGTATTTTTTGTTTTGTGCGCGTCCTAAATAAGCATTTTTCTTTCTTTCTTTCTTATAATAGTAAGATAAGCAGTATTTCTAACTACCTTGCTTTTGGCCCTTGGCCGAAACAAAAACACCATAAGTAAAAAAATACTGCATCACGTCTTAAACAAAAACCATGTCAATTAAGCCGTCCATAAAAAGCCCCACACACGCTTACGCCAAATTCGGTCACACTATGAATAGTGACGTCACGCTTAGCGAACGTGCGTGTCTCTTTAACACGAATGAATGAACTGGAGGCATCTTAAAGTCCCGCGCGGTCCCTTAACGAGCCATGTCACTTACCGTACTCTCTGAGGACTAACAGCTGATTGTGTCACGCTATGGGGGGAGGGGGGAGGGTATAAATAGCCTTCTTTAGTGTGTGTGGGGAAGAGGTTTCGGGTTCCCTGTATCTAGCTTATTTTGTAAACTTCACGACATAACCGTTCGCTATGGTAATTTCGACATTGGAAAAGACTGCAAATTCTTTTTCAATGTCGAAAAAACGAAGAAACAACAAAAAACACCGACTTCCAGAATTAAAGTTATTTTATACATTTTGTGTTCTTTTGTAAAGAAGTCGGTTAACACCACAACTAAACGTACCCCATCACAGCGTGCGTGTTATAAACTGGTGTTAACAATAAACACACAAGCGATTTCAGCAATCCCGGAAAACTTGCTATCATTTATTGAAGAGTTCCGTTTCCTATCTCCGTTCTTCATCAGATTTTCACCAAACTAGAAAATGACCACCTCGAAATACTAAAACGCTCTTCCAAACCATCGTATATAGTTTTTCTCGTTTTTTTTTCATTTTACATCAACAATTGAGAGTGTAAAAAAAAACATCATCAATGTAGTTGAAGTCACGCATTATTAGGGATGCCACAAATCTCAAATACTAGTCGTGAAATCTCACTCAAATTTAAATGGGACCACATGAAAAGCACTAGCTTTCGAATGTATAAAGAATCATCAAAATCGGTACACCCAGTCAAAAGTTATGAGACAACACACAAAAATAAATGCAGTTGACTTGAGAACCTCCCCCTTTGATAGATACTAATGTTTCCTCTACTATAATAGTCATTATTATACATATAAACCTCCCTCTTCAATCACTTTATCTATTAAAAAACCGCATCAAAATCCGTTGCGTAGTTTAAAGATTTAAGCATATATAGGGATATAGGGACAGAGAAAGCGACATAGTTTTATACTATGTAGTGAAGACGTAGGAACAAATTACTCGTAACTGATACTGATTTATCCTTTAACGATCATTTACCTTCCTCTCTGAAGACTAAACGTGGATAGTGTTACGCTAAAGGGAGGAGGAAGGGGGGAGGGCGTAAATAGCCTTCCTTAGTACGTGAAAGGAAGACGTTCTGGTTTAAAAAAAATATATATCAATTTAATCATTTGGATGAAACAGCCAGCCATCGAGTAATTTGTACATCATTTATGTAGACAGCAAAAAGTAATAATAAAGGGTTGCTAATTTAAAAAAAAAAAACACCTTTTTTGTCCCAGAGTCACCGCGTCTCTGGAACGCAAAGGGCATTAGGAGGAACACGGATGGGTCTAGGACCAGAGCAGAAGAAGTCATTTGATGATTTCCCATCCTTTAAAAACAAAAGTTATGGGTTTCTCGTGGCTTAATAAGAACAGGAAAAAAACTAGCCCCAAACCCTCAATTTGCAGTAGTTAGGTAAATATAACCAGATTACATTAATAGAGAAGGTTCAATCTATTTCGTTTCTATCTGCATCAAAAGGACAATGCCAGATATTCTATAGAACTTTGCTCCACTCAATAAAATTCATTTACAACTAAACATTTTTCCTGCAACCTGTAAAACTTGCGGTTTTTAAAAACGATACACAATAATGACATTGATTAATATTAAATCACCCTTACTGTAAAACAATATCACTTAGTCGACGGAAGGGAAAACAAAAAGGAAAATTGAGGCGCGAAAACACAACGGGAATGCAGAAAGAGAACGAATGAATGATAGTTTATTACTGACACTGACAGCTGACTTGAGCGTTTAAAAACGTTTCGTTACACAAAATTCACAACTATGATTGTAATAGTTTTTTTATTATTTTATAATTTCATCTTTAACGGTTTAAACAACGACTAAATGTTAATAATTATTATAATCTTGACATATAATAATGACATATTTCATGTAAAATGATATTCGTTTTACAGAAACCTACTTAACATTTTTTTTTTAGTTTTGTACATGCGTTTTATGTAACGCAGATGTTTATCAGAAAATAGGAAATGACTTTTAAAGAAAAACTATTTATTATGAAAAGGCTCCTTATTCTTCACAATTTACTTTTTCTGTAAATGATAACCATAACAGGGACAAGATCTGGCATTGTTATTTGACCTTTACAACCTTACACCTTTAACCTTAGGTAAGTATTATAAATAAATACTATGGGAATCATTGAAAACACAAAGTCCTTTATAGTTAAAACGCGCTTTGGTAATGTTTTTCTGATACGCATATTTCTTGGTCTTTGTTTATATAATAATTAAATGCCAAAAGAGGAACGCGGTATGATATAAATATAATTTTTTCCTTAAATATTTATTTACACCGCCTATTATATTATTTAATACTTCATCTTCCCTATTTAACCTTTAAGGCCATGTACAAAAATAACACCCATAGAAATAAGAAAAAAATATAATATTTCTTTGGCAAAAGGAAACCTGGCGCGTGGAGCGATACAGATAATTCTCAACAAGGAAAGCCTATTCCTCGGGGACTAAGACCCTTAAAATGCTGCTTATTTACGCAGACTCTCATTGAGATAACTTTTATTTATCTTTACGTGATATTTTCCTCACGGGAAGGGCAAAAGTCTAAATTATGTAAAGGCTTTGAATCGGCGGGAACCGTCACAATGTACAGTTGAACTTTTATCGTGGATATTTTAAAATGTTAGGTGATTGAGAATTATAGAAGGTTAGTCAAAACTTTGTTTTGTTTACTAAGTCCCCTCTTTGAGGAGTGTTGGGAGAGACGCCACGGCGGGCGTCCTCACATTTCGCCTGACGCAGGTGTTCACCAGACACAGCTGTTTCAAGAGGTACCCGTGTCGGATCCAGCGTGAGGACACATCCGGGTGTCAACACTGTGTGGATCGCCCGGAGGATACGGTGGAGGTCTGCCCTGCTTGGGCGGAGCAACGCCGTGTCCTCGTCGAGGCGATCGGCGGCGGCGACCTCTCGCGTCAGGCCCTGGTTCAAACCATGGTCTGGAGCGAGGAGGCATGGGAAGCGGTCGCCTCCTTCTGCGAAGCAGTAATGCTAGCGAAGAAGGAGGCGGAACGCGTGCGAGAGCGGGAAACCACACGCTCCAGCCGCCGCAATAGAAGAAGACGCCCCGGGCGTTGGGAAACGCAAGGCGATTCCCAGCCACCGCAGGCGCGGGCCTTCGGATAGTGAGCTATGGGTGGCTCGCCGTGCGATAGCAACCAGGCCCGAGGCGCGTCGTGTTCCACGCGCGCCTCAAAGAGCCGTCAGTCAGCAAAGAAGACGGGGCCCCATAGGGTCAGTACCTGCTGGGATTACGGAATTTGTTCGAAAGAGTCACCGTGGCCCTGTAACGCAAAGTCAGTAAGACTCTGACACTCCCTTCCGCTCCGCCCAGAGGGGGAGAAGTCATTTCATGATTTCTCATCCAAAAAAAAAAAGGTATGGGATCCAGGTGTTTGAATGACTTAGTGAATTGGAAAGGTACAAAATGGAACATAGGTTCCTGAAGGTAAAAGCGATCACCTTGGACCATGGGGTACAAAATGAAGTATTCGCAAATTAATAAGCATTTTCTTGCCGTTCCCAAAGGGTAAAACGGGACGAAACGAGCGTCATTTTATGATCTCGTGTGAAAATATAGCGTGTGACGTAGTTAGCGTGTACAGTAATTGTGAGGGGCACGTCGTGAAGTCGCCGGGAATACTAACACAGAACAAACACGCCCATGAATACATACTTCTTGGTGTTTCCAATCACTTATCCAGCATCATGAATAAGAAAGAGATTATTCGTACCAAAGACTTAGAAACTCTTGAAGAAAAAAAAAAGCAATTTTTTTTTTCAGTGGTATTTTCTACAATTGTCAACCGATTTGGATGTTATTTTTTTAGTTGAAAGAATATTTACTGACTGGCGAAAATCTGGTGAAAAATTTCGGAGACAGACAACGGAACTGTTCAGTACATGAATGCAAATCTTCCGGGATTGCTGAAAGCGCATGTCTGTTTATTGTTTACCACTTTATAACATATCATGCCAGTATAACATAACAGTGTCCAAAAAACTGAGTAAGTAATTAAATAGTAATTACAGTAATTTTATACTAAATAGTGTCTTCTAAATCTAGTTTTTTCAACTTTTTATTTGGTGTACTCCTTTAATTTTGCATACACATTTGTCCGATTCTACATAGGTAGTAATTCCATCCATACTTTTCATCCTTGCTTAGTACAACTTTTACGATACGAGGTAAAAGGGCCGTTTAATCCAAGCGTATCAATACAAAATACTTGGTAACATGTCAAGTCAGTTCGGAACGCTACAACCGCGGGCAGCTGGCATCCCAGGCACCTGATCATATCGGCCATGGCTCGATACATACATACTTCTGCAAATATTCACTGAGCTCCGGTATTTTATACCAAGTTTTACGTAGCACGGAATTTTGTCATAGAATCGAGAGTGGATAATCGATCATTTTTGCAGCATAAAATTAGAATAGAAATATAATTTTGATGACACGGTTGGCGCAGTGGTTGAGCGTTCGGATGCTGCGCTACGTGTAGCGGGTTCAATTTCCGCACGGAGCAAATGTTTTTATGGCCTACAGATAATTGCACCGGGTCTGGGTGTCTTGTGTTTGTGAGTTTTCATGTTTGTGAATGCACTCATGATACAGGAGTAAAGGGAAAAGTGCCAATGTTACCATGATTAAGTATAAAATAGGGATAGTGCTATTCGTCCTGTATAACTCCGTCTCTCTCTGACTCAGGAAGCATGATGGACTTAAGACGACATGGTAAGGCTACAGGCCTTGAAAACGCTAGTTCAAGCTCCCTCCAAAACAATAGAACATCTCCTTTATAATTCCGCACACACGTTTGACGCATTGGTTGAGCGATGAACTGCTGCGCTGCATGTCGCGGGTTTCGATTCCCGCACGGAAGAAATATTTGTATGGCCTACAGATAGTTGTTCCGGGTCTGGCTGTTTGTGTATTTGAGTTTATATGTTTGGAAACTCACTCACGACACAGGAGAAATTTATAGAGGGGAGCAACGTTTAAAATAAAATTGGTTCCCTTCATCATTCCATCATGATAAAGGAGTCCCCAGAGCATCGCGAAACCGACCACACTAGCGCTTCTGTCATTCAGCTGATTCTCAAATCGATTACCCGCGATTACCCGGTCATCAGCAACTACAGCAAACATAATAAAGCTGAACTATAATTTTCCATGAACTAACACAGCAACACTTCTCAGTCGTAATTATCTTGGATGCTTGCCAGGGTTACCAAATGGAGATATGGTCGGTTAGCTGAAAGTTAAATTACAGCCGTAAAGTACACATCCTTGAGCTTAGTGGATGCTGATAGAATGCTGAGCTGGGTGGTACCAGCATTTGTACTGCCTGGAGCTTGTGGATATTGTTTGTCTTGTGTATTGGGATTCTGTTCTTAAGGTATGTGTGCAAGTGTATAGGTTTCAGGCTTGCAACTTGAAAAAAGACACGGATTTTCGCGGTAATTCCACCATGACGTAGAATTGATGAAGGACCTAGTGCCATCACCCCATTTGCCACCCCCAAAAAAAGCTGGACAACTGAAACTCCTGTGCAAAATTGGCCAAACATCCTCGAATCGAGAGTTTAGAAAAAACAACACTTCAACATGGAAACACGTATTTTTGTCGCCGAGTAAGGGCCGACTTTTTCATTTGTAGAATAAATATAGCGGTTTTTTTATTGACAAAAAAAGAAGACTGAAATGTGTACCTATACCTTTTTTTCTTTTTCTTTGGATTGGAAATCATCAAATGACTTCTCCCGCTCTGGGCGGAGTGGAAAGGAGTGTCAGACTCTTACTAACTACCCATCCATGTTGTGAGAGGAGGCTTGTGTCCCAGCAGTGGGAACATTAAAAGGCTGATTATGCTAACCTTCTTTTTTTTCTGGATGGGAAATCATCCAATGACTTCTCCCGCTCTGGGCGGAGCGGAAGGGAGTGTCAGAGTCTTACTGACTAAAACCCACCCGTGATCCTTCTTGGGCCCTTTGCGTTACCTAAACATAAAGAAAGGCTTAAGAAAGCTAGGGTAGTCTCAGTTATATTCAAGTAGTCTTCATTACAAATTGTACCAATGAGGCGACAGTCACTTCACTAAACGTTTGTTCGCCAAAGTGAGATAGTGCCTATACTGTCAACTGGCGTGAAATACTGTGCAGACAACGTGCACTGAATAGCTAGGACGTCTACGCTATGGCGTCTTAAGGGGCGAATTTGATCAGAGAAACTGATTTTTAACTTAGCTTTATATTCTAAGTCACCAAATTAATTCACCGTCAGACTTTTTCCTCAGTTCTTGGCAGTGGCGTGCAGTGGTTCGAGTTAGGGTAGGCCAGAGAAAATGTCCAAATAAATTTTAAAAAATAACCACATTATTCAGGGTTGATTTTTAATGAAATGAGGTTTTTTTTTAATTTTTTTAATTGCCTATTTAAAAAAAACCAAAAAAAAAGACACCAAATTTCAACCCTGAATAATGTGGTGTGTTTTTTTTTGGACATTATTTTCTGGCCTACCCTAACTCGAACCACTGCACGCCACTGGTTCTTGGTATAAAACCCTACGTTTGCGACTTTACTTGGCCGGTTATTTTTTTAATTTTTCTGTGACATTTTTCAAGGGGAGCTGTGGTGCCCGAGTGGTAACGGCCCCGACTTACCAATTGTAGGTCGCTGGTTCAAACCCAGCCAGGCGCATTACTTTGTGTAATTATTATGATTATGCTTATGCTTACTTTGACATTTTTCAAACAACTTTTTCTTGGATAAAATTGTTAAGATCTTTGTTTAACTTTGGGACAGTATCAACTACCAAAAATACTGTTAGAACATTGCTTGTATTTATATCTTTATAATTATTAATTTTTTAAATTTTCCCTGACATTATCATGCTGACTGGTCAATATTTTGACCATTCCTTTTGTAATGTATTACTAAACATTACTTTTATTGTACGCTGACAGGTACACTTTGTAAACATTTTACTTAAGCAATGAGATGGACATAAAGTGATCAAAACTCAACCTTATGTTCATTTTATATCCATTTTCTTATATTCATTTACAAACTTACAACCATAAAAAAGGAAGGTAACATTAAATTAAAGCATGTAGGAGAAACGTTTGCTACTGACAGTGGCTAGAGGCTCTTTTATTTGTAACAGTTAATTAATTTATATTTCTTAACTTTGTATTGTTACTCAAGTAAGGGTCAATGGGGTACATACATCAAGTTTGATCAGAAAAATAATAATATGTTTCTGGCCTGCTTGGTCGGAGCAACGCCGTGTCCTCGTCGATGCGAGCGGTGGCGGGGACCTCTCACTACCGGCCCTGGTTCGATCCATGGTCCGGAGGCATGAGTAGAGGTCACCTCCTTCTGCGAAGCTGTAATGCTAGCGAAGGAGGAGGCAGACCGCGTGCAAGAGAGGGAAACCTCACGCTCAACGCCGACGCTCCGGGCGTCGGGAAACGCACGGCTATCCCCGGCCACAATAGCTCGCCAACCTCTTTCGGACAAATTCCGCAACCCTAGCAGGCACTGATGTGAATTTGTCCGAAAGAGTCACCGCGGCCCTGAAACGCAAAGCAGAGCATTCAAATAGTCATAAAAAACATATATTTTAATTGTGCAAGGCAAAAATTAATACCCTTTCTCAACGCATATAAAAAAAAAACATATTTTTAATTTGTTCCTTGATATTGATTGGGTGAAATAGCAGAAACAAGGTTCGTATAAAACTATGTACTTACCTTTTTTTTCTAGATGGGAAATCATCAAATGACGTCTCCCGCTCTGGGCGGAGCGGAAGGTAGTATCAGACTCTTACTGAATAAAACCCACCGGTGTTCTTCCTAGTGCCTTTTGCGTTCCAGAGCCGCGGTGACTCTTTCGAACAAATTCCGCAATGAACTATGTATCTATTCTTTTTTAAATTGAAAAGCCTTTGTAATGCAAAAAGTCGTATAATATACTATTTAATATTATCTGATGACTTGTTTATATCTTAGCTTATTAGCGTCCATAAAATAACAGTATCTAAAACTAAAGATATAAAAGATGTAAGTAATGACCAGCGAAATGACCTGTTGCTAACATTTACGAGTTTAACACTAACTATTGGATCCTTCAGTAGTTTTAGTAGATCGTTAACATGCCGATAATGTATGGCTCTGAACTCTGAACTCTGCGAAGCTAAACCAATTTTGTTTCGTCCTGTGATGAGCCAAACTTAACGAGACCGACACCCATGGTTAACGATCAAAAAGTATCCTATATCCCTCTTCAAATTACAACCTATCGCTATTATAACACTCACTAAAACTTGCTCTTCAGTTAAGGCGTATATGCGTTACAAACAGTCAGTTTCTTTCGCATTCAATATTCATCTGCCTTTTCCCAACTATATTGGGGTCGGCTTCAAGTTAATTCGGATTCCGCTGAATACAAGTATTTCCAATACAATTTATTAAGACGCAACGAAAACAAAGTTAATTTATTTATTAAATTTATATTTAATTAATTAAATTAAGTTAAATTGATTAAATTTAATTTAATTTCAAAACGCAGAAGGACCATCGTGAGGAAACCGGCATGTCCTAGAACCAAAAAATCGAAGAGATGTGACATTCACCAACCCACACTGGGCCCGCGTGGTGGATTACGGCCTATTCCCTCTCCTAGATAGGAGGCTTGTGTCCCAGCAGTAGGAATATTACAAGACTGATTGTGCTATGGTTAATATGATTACGACATTATTTATAAATAAAAATCACTACTTTATTTTAACGAAACTCTGTCCACTCTACTTTACTCGGCCAGTAACAACCCACCAAAATTCTTTAGATGTTAATATCAAAGCTTGTAACTGTCACCTTCATTGTTCTTCAATTGGCTGAGTCACGTAGTAGAACTGACTTGTGAAGATTTTGAGGAAAGTTTTGACTGTAAACGGTTAGTCTACTCTTCACGTGACAAGAAATCTGACCTTCTCTTCTTCCAGGGTTGCAAAGTTTGTTCGAAAGAGTCACCGCGGCCCTAAATGTAAAGGGCACAAGAAGGATCACGGGTGGGTTTTAGTCAGTAAGAGTCTAACACTCCCTTCCGCTCCGCCCAGAGAGAGAGAAGTTATTTGATAATTTCCCATTCCCATTCATAAAAAAAGCCTTTTCTTGGGTCAAAGAGTCAGCATTGCTTTCCAACATGACAACGTGGTTTTCCAATAGAGCAAAGATACAATTAATTAAGGTTTATCAGTCATGTTACATTCCCTCATCGTGTTGCCTCGTGAAAAACAAACCTATTCACTTTACCTGTAAGTGACTACTAAAAATCAGCGCCGTGCTGAGGGTGCCCTACGGTACAGCATTATGCTGAGTGGAGGCCTTTTTGCTAATATTATAAAGAGAAGTTTTTTATTTTTGTTTGTTTGCATTGAATAGGCTCCGAAAGTACTTGACCGATTTGAGAAATTCTTTCACTGTTGGGAAGCTACACTATCTCGGGTGAACATAAGCTATATTATATCCCCATAATCGCATGGGAACGGGAAATACGCGGGTGAAACCGCAGGACGATGCTAGTAAAAAATAAAACATCGATTAAAGCCCGCTCAATTCATCACACAAAAGGGGTCATGAATTTACTGAAAACTGTTCGAAAATTCCCCACATTCCGCCCCACCATAGTCACATGATCTCCCTCTAATATTTCAACCTTCCTCCACTCTATATATCATGCCAGGACTGTGGTCATGCTCGCGTGATATGGAACTGTAAAATTGACTCTGCTTATTATATTATCTGGTAGTTACTAGTACATTATGTGTTGGTCGATTTGTAGTGGTAATGTAGTTTATCAAACCAAAGTTGTAATTTCTAATCAGTGTTTCGAGTTGGGTAGGCAGAAAATAATGCCCAAAAAAAACACCACATTATTTAGGGTTGAAATGTGGTGTTTTTTTTATAGGTTATTTAAAAAAAAAAAACTCAATTAATTAAAAATCAACCCTGAATAATGTGGTTATTTTTTTTAATTTATTGGGACATTTTCTCTGGCCTACACTAACTCGAACCACTGCACGCGCCTGTTTCTAATTGATAAAATAAAGTCTGCATGTAAACTGATTGGTGGACCGTTATGTTGCTGATCCAAAGGCTTTTCCTCCTGTGGCAACACTACAGCTAACAGCTGTTTTAAATTTCTCCTGTTTATTTTAATTTTAAATATTAAATTTCTTTGTTTTTAAGGCCTATTTCCAATTACTCATCAAGTAATTAGGATACTAATTTGTATTTAGTGTTCGTTTTTTATCTTTGAGGTGAAATAAGTGATAAAATATTTTAAGTGAATCGGTGACAGTTTAGAGGTTACCGGCTCGAGTGAATTTTTGCATTGTCATCTTGTTAACAGGTATTACACATAAAGTTACTTTCTATCATATTGTTTACGATCCAGTTATTTATTGCTTAGCATATTTATATTTCTTTTTGTCACATTTTTATACAGTTACATATTCATGTCAGTGACCTATAAAACGTAAACATAACCTCAGTTAGTTGATGACAGAACTTCTTACGGTCGTAACTAAATTTCGCCTTAATTTCTCATTTCTTACTTAATTTTTTTTTTTTTTGTTTTCCACATTTTGCCCTTCCTTCAATTTCTTTTCAACTACATACATCCATATAATCATGCCTATGACACGTAGCGCCTATGCTCGCCAAGAAGAGTCCAAGCTCAATCTGGCTTTGAGCGAATTAAAGGCGTCCAAAGAGTGCTGTGATCAACTGATTAAGGAAATGGATGACAATGAAAAGGTTCTTTTGGAAGCTCATAACAAGATTAGACAGTTAAAAAATGAGATGGCTCAGTTATACACTCAATTCACTGAGGCCATTGAAGCCCGGGATAGGCTCCAGCTTGTTGTAGACGGGTTCAGCCAGTGTAGCACAGAGTACGAACAAGCTCTTAATCACAAGTATATATTACAACAGCAGCTACAAGAGGCTCAAACTCAAATATCACAACTTGAGACGGCAAACCTTAACATCACAGCCTCCCTGAACCAAAGTTTATTTAGCGAGTTGGTGCCTATTGCCCCATCCATGGTTCCTCTAATAAACCCCTTATACACAATAGATTTAACTAGTGAAGATGATTCTGAATCATGTAAAAAAGTGAGGGTAGTTACTAGTAATAATAAACTAAAAAAATATATAAAAATTAATAGGTACATACTCAAAACTCAAAAAATGGTTAGAAGACAAAAGTTTTTTATAAAAAATGTTAAACTAAATAGGGAAAGGTTAAACTTGCTAAAACAATTGGATATGTATTCTTTTAATCTGGAACAAAGTACTAGGAAGCACAAAGTGGACACAGAGGGCTTGCAATCTCAACTAAAGCACTTACAGGAAAAACTTAGCTCCATGACTAGCAGATATAATACCTCAGAAAACCTTATGAGGGAATATGTGTTGGCTATGAACGAACTGGTAAGCTCACAAACAACCAACTGTGAGCATTGTCAACCTAATAACGTACAGACACCAGACCATTCATTGTCAACATGCAATACCACCATACCGCAGACTTGTGTTGATTTTCCAAGTCCTACTGTTAGTCCTAGAAAGCAGTGCACATCAGTAGTAAATAATGACATAGTTATATTTTGCGATGAGATTGGAAAAGATCTAGGCCACTTGTTGAATTCTGAATATCCCGGACACTCAATTATTAACTATTGTATGCCTGGTTGTTCTCTATATGATATTATGAAGAAAATTGTTAGCTATAACTTTCACCAGGATACCACTTTATTAATATTTGTTGGTAATCGAGCTAACGTAAACAAAGGAGAATTGCTCCAATATTATAGGTCCTTAAGCAACCTTAAGTTAAGAAAAATTGTTATGTCTACATTTCCTTATAGTAAAAGTTTGCCACAGGAAGAAAACTACCTTAGATTTAATATTAATAAGACATTGCATAATATCACATATAGTAATAATACATTTCATTTAATAGACATAAACAATTACATTGGTAATCGTTTTCTTTTGAGGAAAGATAGATATCTTATAGATAGGTACTATCTTTCAAACTATTGTAGGAGACAGATAGCTGTGTCGCTATCATATTATTTTTCTATCACAGCCAAGAACTTGGCTAAACAAATTGCTCATATTGAGCAATGCTATGACTGTTTAGATAATTCTGCCAATAACTTGGCAGCTAATATTGACATTGATAATAATTTAAATTAGAAATTAAGACAACAGAGGTAATCTCTGGCACTAATGTACTAAACAGCATAAACACTTCAGATAAAGTCATAAAATCAATAAATTCTATCAACTTGGTGCATCAAAATATTCAAGGATTTATGAACAAGGATTTAGAAGTAGAATTATTCCTTAATTTTAACAGTATTGATATTCTCTGCTTAACAGAAC
The DNA here is from genome assembly GCA_905332915.2 of Hecatera dysodea. Classification (NCBI taxonomy): domain Eukaryota; kingdom Metazoa; phylum Arthropoda; class Insecta; order Lepidoptera; family Noctuidae; genus Hecatera; species Hecatera dysodea. The sequence continues at coordinate 2,418,694 of HG995298.1, read as the reverse complement.
ATTGGCTTAAAAGCCATCAGTTTATTTTCCACTTTAGTAATCACCAGGTTGGTAGTTCGTTCAGCAGAGAAAATGCTATACATGGTGGCTCATTAATTTTAATAAATAATCACCTTAAATATAAGGAACGCAAGGATATAGTGTGCCTCTCTGTTGAGCGAATAATTGAAATAGCCTGTATTGAATTGGAGCAGTTTATTATATTAAGTGTGTACAGACCACCTTCAGGATTGTATGATTGTTTTGAGAAAGTAATGGATGAAGTTTTGCACAAAATTTGTAATTCTACTAAGTCTGTCGTTATCTGTGGAGACTTTAATGTTAATTTGTTAGAACATTCTGGTTTAAGTACAAAAATTGTTAGTTTGTTTCAATCATACAATCTTGTACACCTATTTATGGAGCCTACTCGAATAACGCCCACTAGTGCCACATGCCTAGATAATATTTACACAGATATTGTACCTACCCACAAAAAAATTATAAATTTAATGGATTCTGATCATTGTGGACAATTAATTACTATATCAAATGTAAACAAAATAAAGCCAAAAAAAGATATCACTGTAAACCCAAAATCTAAATATCGCCTGGAAACATTTAAAAATAAACTATTAAATAAAATGCCATGTTTGTCAACCAATGATGACCCTAATCAACATTACAATGATTTTTTCAAAATGTATTGCACACAATTTGACACTACATATATTCCTAAAACTATTTCTGTTAATAATAATACTTCTTTCAGTGACTGGGCCACCATTGGTATTTATAAGAGCAGAGAACGGCTTTATGAGTTGTATGAAGAACGGGCTTATATTAATACAGCAGAGTTTAATGTATACGTTAAAAACTGTTCTAGATTATACAAAAAAGTTTGTTATATGGCCAAGTCTCGGTACTTGAGTTCAAAAATTAAAAATAGCAGTAATGTTATTAAAATGACATGGAATATTATTAATAGCGAAACGGGAAGGTCTTGCAATCGAACCAATGATTACAGTCTTGCTATTAATGACAGTGTAATTAATTTAGATTCCGAAGTCGCCGCGGCTTTTGAAAATTTCTTTGCAGAGATTCCCGTCTCAACAACTAAGTTTTTAAATTCATCACCCACCGCTGCAGAAATTTTACTTAAAGAAAACGTTCCACTATGTGATGCTGAGTTTAAATTCCAACATGTCACTTATAGTGATATAATAAAAACTTTTAATTCTTTGAATTTAAAAAAAACGGCAGATCTATGGGGTAATTCTGTTGATCTGGCAAAGTCCATTATACATATTGTGGCACCTACCTTAGCTGTTATTTTTAATAAATGTATCGACCGTGGTGAGTTTCCTGATCTAATGAAATATAGTAAAATAATACCTTTATTTAAATCAGGTAGTACGTCAGACCCTAGTAATTATAGACCTATATCAGTACTACCTACTTTTAGTAAAATTTTTGAGAAAGTTATCCTAAATCAAATGCAAAGATATTTTAACAAACACAAACTGTTACATAATAAACAGTTTGGTTTTACACGGGGTCGTTCAACAGCCGATGCCGGCATTGAACTGTTAGGACATATTTATGATGCATGGGAGGACAAGTGCGATGCTTTGGGCATTTTTTGCGATTTATCCAAGGCATTCGATTGTGTTCTCCATGAGACATTAATCAGGAAGCTGCACTATTACGGAGTCCGGGACGCCTCTCTGGATCTTCTTATTTCTTACCTGAGTGATAGGATTCAAAGAGTTGACGTCAACGGTAAAAGATCTCCTGGATCTGTAGTGAGGATGGGGGTCCCACAGGGCTCGATTTTAGGTCCCTTTTTGTTTCTCATTTATATAAATGATTTGCCGTACCTCGTAAAGGATAAACATGATATAGTGTTGTTTGCAGACGACACGTCGCTTTTATTCAAACTGAAACGTCAGCAGCATAACATAGACGCTGTAAATAGTGCCCTTACGATTATAGTTAAGTGGTTCAATATTAATAATCTTCTACTTAATGAGAAAAAAACGAAATGTATAAAGTTCACGTTACCTCATGTTAGACAGGTGAACACTAGTGTGTTAATAAAGGGGGAAGAGTTAAAACCCGAAGATAGCACACTGTTCTTAGGCATAACTTTGGAGCCGAAACTACAGTGGGGCCCCCATATAGATAAATTGTCCAAAAAATGCAGCATATGCCGTCAGAAAAATACGTGGCTTAACAGATTCAGAGACAGCACGTTTAGTATACTTTGGTTATTTTCATAGTGTGATGTCATACGGCATTTTGTTGTGGGGAAATGCCGCTGATATTCAGACAGTATTTGTGTTACAAAAAAGAGCTATCCGTGCAATTTACAAATTAAGTCCTAGACAGTCCCTCAGAGAAAAATTTAAAGAGATTAATATAATGACTGTGCCTTCTCAGTATATTTATGAGAATCTTTTGTATGCACATAAAAATATTAATATATTTAAAAGATACAGTGATATCCATAACGTGAATACTAGGAACAAACATAATTTTGTCATTCCTAAAACTAGGCTCAAGAAAATAGGTGGTTCATTTAGATGTCAATGTATACGTTTTTATAATAAACTCCCTTCATATATCCAAGACCTTAGTATTAATAAATTCAAATTGATGGTAAAACGTAAGCTATGCCAGAAAGCTTTTTACACAGTTAAAGACTATATTGAAGACCAAAAGGCTTGGGATTGAGCTGCTTCAACGATGTACATGGCCTAATATTACTTTTATCTATTGATACTTTTCTCAATTTTAGATTTGACATTTTATATTCTCCTGTTTGTGCAATTTTGACATGAATGTTTACTTTATGAAGTATTATTTTATTATTGTGACATGAATATTTACTTGTTAAAGTAATATATATTTTTTTTTTTATTTATTATGTTTGACATGTATACTTACTTTGTAAAGTATTATATTTTTACTTAATTTATTTTTGTGAATATGAGGACTATATGGGTATTATTTTCTATTTCTTTCCTTTTTTAAAGTATATATAACGACGACGTCTGGCAGTTTAAGTACTTTTGTGGCCTACCCAAATGTCCCTTCTTTGGTATTGTTCGTCGGGTCGTTGAGCTCCTTATTGTTTCCTAAGTTGAGCTACTCGACTACTGACAAAAGCTTGCACTGAATGGACAGGCCCACTTAAATCTGTGTGGTTCTTTCTTCAAAAGACCATTTCAGACACTGATCTGCATGGTTCTCATATAACATATTGTGAATGTGAGGACTATGTAGATCGCCATATTAGGGTTTTATTTCAGTTTGTCTGGCAGTTTGAGTAATTATTGCGGCCTACCCAAATGTCCTTACTTTGGTATTGTTCGTCAAATCGTTGAGCTCCTTGAAGTTCTAAGTTTGAGCTACACGGTATCTGACAAATGCTTGCACTGTCTGGACAGGTCCACTCAAATCTGTGTGGCACTTTCCTCAAAAGGCTACCTCAGACATTAACCTACATGGTTCTCATATGACTTGACCAGTACGGATTGTATGGACTTTAAAAGAGACTTTGACCTCTGAGTTTGTTTCGGTGTTTCTTCTCAGGGTAGTCGGCTAGGAAACACCGGCTTCATCTAGCTTAAAATGACCAGAAATATTTGACGTGTAAAAGTGTTATGTTTAACCTACTTACAAAATAAATATCATTTATCATTTATCAAATTTCCGACATAGGAATCAGAAAATGAGATTTTTTAAAACTATGGTTAAGCCTAAAAATCCTGGCAAGGAGGTTAGAATATTTTTGTTTGAGAGCTAGCATAGCCTCCAGCCGCCTTTTGACTTTTTTTTTTCGAGTACATTATGTAACATACACATACATATGGGTAGAGCATACTTGATTGTCTCGGGCAATTATTAAATAAAGCATATGCATAGCATTATCAGCTTTTTAACGTTCCCACTGCTGTGACACAGGCCTTCTCTCTAGGAGAGGGAATGGGCCGTAATCCACCACGCGGACCCAGTGCGGGTTGGTGAATGTAACCAAACAACGTGTTCGATTTTTTGGTTCTAGGACATGCTGGTTTCCTCACGATGTTTTCCTTCACCGTTTTGAGAGCAGTGGTGATGAAATTAATTACGCAAAGTAATGCGCCTGGCGGGGTTTGAACCCCGCCAGGCGCTGATTCGTAAGTCGGGGCCGTTACCACTCGGCCACCAATGCTCTTAAATCAAGCTGGGACTTAATTCATTTTAAATGATTTTACTGTTGTCACATGACGACTTACCTTCAAAATACCTCGGCAACGTGATACTTTAAGCCATGTATTATTAATACGTGTATTTATAACTATACCCTGAAGTGTCACGTTGCAATATATTTATCCTCCACCAATATAGACAAGCTTTATCGTGAGCCGTGTTTTCTGAAAAAGTAAAAAATATGGCGGCCGGACCACAGAGGTTCTATTCACTTTTGCGTATCATTTTATTTGTTTGCTTAAGATTTCATACTTCATGAATCTCTTTTTCGCTTTTCTACAACCAAATAATGCTGATTTGCAAAAACTTTCTATATATGCAGAGATAAACACGAAGATACATACACACTATTGTAGGAACAGTTTATGCTAAACCTCTAAGATTCTGCTCTTCGCCGTGTTGACTTGCCTGTTCGAGACAGCCAAGATATATCTTTACGGGAGCTAACTAAGCATCCAGCTTGATATAAGCAGCATCCACCCCAATTTCGCAGCAAGACTGGTCTACATTGGCTTCAAAATTCACCACGAAACGTATGCATGTTACCTACATTCTCGTTAAGTACATAACATTATGTAAGTAGCTCGCAGGCATTGTGCTAAGCCAACCTGTAGCTAAATATACAAGGTAGTCTGCTAAAGACACGACAAAGACGATGAAACTTGGAGTAATGAGCAAATGGAGAGATAATGTGTGGGAATTCAGTTTGTTGCATGTTAGGTACACTTTGTTTTTTTATCAAAATATACATATATGTAATGTATTGCATTCACATAAACTCACACCTTTTTTTTAAATGGGAAAACATCAAATGACTTCGAACGGAAGGGATTGTCAGACTCTTATTGACTAAAACCTGTATACAGCAACTTGTGAATTGCATCCAATAAAAGATATATACGGAATCCATGAATAATTATACACAATTCAATGAATACTGTTATATCAATTATGAGTCACAAAGTCTATTTTAAATATTACTGCCAAATATTTTTTTACTATAAACTGGCTGTTTCGGAAGTTAGTGTTTATTTCATATTCAAGGTGATGTTTTGACCTTTGTTTTCTATTGCTTTAATGTATGTCAGATGCAAAACACCAACTTTATAAATAATCAATTGATCACGCACTTCTGAAACACCTTCGACCAAATTACTATTTTATGTTAATTTTCTAAAATTGTATAGCCCATTCCACGTCGTAGAAGAATTATCTTCTCTCTAGAAATGAAAACTCCATCTTACTATATCCTCCGTGTCAAAAACTAAGCTCACAACTAGCGTTCGAACTTGTATGTTAATTAGATTATCTTGTACTGGAAATGTTGTATTCGCGGTGAATTTGCGAGAAATATTCTTAGTGCTCCGAGTAACAGTGTGAGATTATGAGTAATTAATTGTATTTGTGGACAAGGGATGACACAGAAGGCAGTTAGATCAAGATCTCCTATAGTAGACGTGTGTATATGTTGGGTCCTAAAGATTAATATTCCTTATACTAAGTCGATTTAGCTAGAACAAGATCTTCTTACACTTATTTCATTTAAAAATTAAGAACATGACTTTTGTGTTTTTTTATGTTATCGCAAAAAGTAATTCTTTGAGATCAAGACTGGAAATTGAATTTTATAATAATTCAAACAAAGATAAAATAAGTTGTTATTTCGATAATCAAGCTTTTGTTTTGTGTCCACAATCCATCAAGGATTTCGATTAAAAGTTTGGAAGACAGCACTTATTATTATTTTGTAAGTTATAACAATATATTGGTATGTCTTCTCAAAACTACGTAATCGATTTATATTATTAGGATCACTAAATTGGTAACATTTGTAGTGAGATGGTAACTCGGAATAAAAAAGCAGTTTGCTCCTCTGAATTACTTTATATGAACAAAATTAAGCGGAACCTGGAGCAGTGGTGGCCAAGTGGTAACGGCCCCGACTTACAAATTGCAGGTCACGGGTTCAAACCCAGCCAGGCGCATAACTTTTGGTAATTTATTTAATCACCACTGCTCTCAAAACAGTGAAAGAAAACATCTTGAGGAAACCGGCATGTCCTAGAACTAAAAATTCGAAGACATGTGACATTCCCCAACCCGCACTGGGCCCGCGTGGTGGATTACGACCCATTCCCTCTCCTAGAGAGGAGACTTGTGTCCCAGCAGTGGGATCATTAAAAGGCTGATTATGAAGTGGAACCTTTATTTACATAATACAGATTACCCCGACTAGTGGAATATAGAGTTCCACTATATGCTTATCTTCAAATTACTTCTGTCACAACTATTTGAAAAAAAAAACACAAATTTTTCCAAACGTGTACACTTGTACAGAGTACAGACACCACCACTATTCTTGAGACCCACTGAACTAAAAACTGCGAAATTAAACACTCGCATAACTCCACTATTCTGTTTGCATCTACATAACACAGCAAAAAAAAGACTTTAATAGTTTTCTCCTTTGAAGGCGCGAAAACGAATTTTCCGCGGAACTTTTTTCTCTCTAAAACGCTCTTTACTTACTGTGACGTAGATCAAAGAATTCAGTTACACTTGAGGCCGATAAAAGGTATAAATCGAAGAATTCTCGTAAATTTAAAACTTCGCGTTGCGGCGTACTTTCCAAAGAGAGTACTTATTGATAGTTTAAGTTGAAGTTTACTTTAAAATTTCAGTATAAAATAAATGTATAGTGTTTTTTTATAATGAAGAATGTGGTCTTGGTTGTTTTTTAATTAATACGAGACGAATTTTCTTGAAGTCTTTTGTTTTCTGAAGTAATAAGTAATGATTTTGAATTTACCTGCCATTGACAATTAAAATTTGCTTTGTAAATAATCTGTGTTACACTTGATTGGTATTCATTGTTTAATTTCGTCCAATATTTAGAGAACAAATTAAATAAGATTAAGATTTATTCGAACTATCTTGTTTTATGGTTGGCTGAACTTCAATGAGCAAATAGGCACGGCGAGTATTTGTGGTTTAAGGAGAGGTATTTGGATAACTAGGTACCATTATCAATTTCGGCGGAGTATTTTTGTCAAAGAGCAAAACCTTACATTTACATTAAATCGTGTAAACCTTTTCTTCTAAATCAGGTACAGATATTTTCGTAACTCTTGAATGGTTCTATAAGAATTAATATTTTTTTCATAATACATTGAGAGTTTATACAAAAACCTCGCAAGATTGATCACAAACAACATATTTGCCTGGCATAATTTATCTGGCGACTTCATCTGTCTAACCGTTTTTCAAGTATATTGGAAGCGACCCCCAGTCAAATCAGACAAACCAGCATATTTTACGTGGATCGGCTGTCTACTAGACCTCCACAACCCATCAATTGGGTAACGCGGCACTTCTTGCCAAGACTGGCGTCAGATTTCCTGACTTCCAAAGATCTACAAATGACAGTCGGGACCAACGGCTTAACGTGCTTTCCACAAGCCAACCTTGGCAAGCGTTGCTTAACCTTGAAGATCGATCCGTGCGGCTGTTGTTGCTTAACCACGAGCTAAGCAACAACAGCAAGCTAAGCAACAAAACTCCTTGATCAATCAGGTGACATTTATATTAAAACATTGTTTTAGAGCATCTAATACTTCTGCTCGGCAGTGTAATCTCAGTTCTTTGCCGAAGAACACTTTGATTTCTGTCGTTTGTATATCGTGGTGTGAATGTGCGCACATTGTAACTGTTACATCGTTATACATATATGTATTTACATTAACAAATAAAATGCACAAACAGAAATTTGGTAACTGGCTGACTTGATGGTTTAGTCGTCGAACGGGCACACACATAATAATATGTGAATTCTTATTCAATGTTATTTTTGAGTGATTGCACTACCCTACCTTTCGGGAAATACAGGCATGGTGATGTTATGATACTAGTAAACCTTTTTATAATGACTACGTCGTAGACAGTTTGCTACGACGTAGTCGGTGTGCTACGCCGTAGACTGTGGTGTCTCGTCAAATTAATATTAGCTACTTCCCGATTCAAAAACATGGCAAAAATAGAAAAAATAACTGAACACGAATGGCATTACGTCAAGACTTTGATCTTCATACATTTATTCCCGCTTCAGCTTTTTAGAATGCTTGTGTTCATTCCCGTTTGATCAACCTTTTTTTGGCAAGTACAATCACGAGAAACGTTTTATGTGCTATTAACTCTGTGTGCCTTCGTAGATCAAGTCAAGAACAGTTCATAGTTAAATATCTACTTTGCTTTGGGATAAGCCTAAGGCACCTCGCGCACTATACGGCCACAATCACGACCAGTGGCCGCAACGATCAGATTTAGTAAAGAAACCATATAAACGTCGCGCACTTAGCCGCAACGGCTTCTTTAGTAAATCTGATCATTGCGGCCACTGGTCGTGGTCGTGGCCGTCTAGTCGCGAGGTGCCTAATAATAACGCACTTAACAAGATTATAAGTTTAGGAGATCAATAGTTTAGTTTATCTTTGAAGTTCAACGTCCAATGCAAATTCAATATATTCAAAATATTTCAACGCAAAAACCATCATCAAGACCGGTTCATTAACAATAAGGTTTTGCGCAAAAACATGCTTGACATCTGCGACCCCTTCATAGCGTTCCGGCGTGATGTTGTTTTATAAACTGGTGTAAACAATGTACAGACATGTGATATCAGCAATCGCGGAAGATTTGCTTACATTTATTGAAGAGTTCCGTTACCTATCACCGAAATTCTTCATCAGATCCTCGACAAATTAATACACTCTTCCAAACAAAAAAATAATAATCCAAACCGGTTGATAATTGGCGAAAATATCGCCCAAGAAACATAAAAAAAACAGGCGAATTAAGAAATTCCTCCGTATTTTTTAAGTCATTTCAAAAGAAACAAGAACCGTTGTTTTATGTTATACTAGCAGCGCCCCGCGGTTTTACCCGCATAGTTCCCGTTCCCGTAGGAATATGGGGATAAAATACAGCCTATGTTACTCAGGGTGAATTTAACTTTCTAATGTTGCAAGAATTTTTGAAATCGGTCTAGTAGTTTTTGAGTTTGTTCGTTACATACAAAAATACAAACCTTCCTCTTTATAATATTAGTATAGATTTACTCTCTTAGTTACGCCCGCAGCTTTGCTCGCATGAAAAGTGTTTTGATTATCACTTTTGTATCCTTCCAGGGCATGTTCGATGGCGAGCTATGGGTGGCTCGCCGTCCGATAGAAACCAGGCCCGAGTCGACGGCGCGTCGTGTTCCACGCGCGCCTCAAAGAGCCGTCAGCAAAGAAGACGGGGCCCCATAGGGTCAGTGCCTGCTAGGGTTGCGGAATTTGTTCGAAAGAGTCACCGCGGCCCTGGAACGCAAAGGGCACAAGAAGGAACACGGGTGGGTTTTAGACAGTAAGAGTCTGACACTCTCTTCCGCTCCGCCCAGCGCGGGAGAAGTCATTTGATGATTTCCCATCCAAAAAAAAAAAGAACATGCCCTTTTTTTCCTCTAGATCGGTTTTAATTTCGTGATACCTACTAAAATATTGTTATCCCTGTGAACTGGTATATTCTTTTAATTAGCTTCAGCCAGCGACTTAATAGTCCAATCCCATCCAAAACTGTTTCAACTAACATTATAAATGAGAAAGTTAAAATACTTCTTAACTGTAACCCGCGGTTTCGACATTCGGCAATTTCGTGTGATTACAAATATACATTTATCTACATTAATATTATAAAGAGGTAAGATTGAATAAGATTGAGTATTGAATAGGCTCCGAAACTACTTGACCCATTTGAAAAATTCTTTCACTGTTGGGAAGCTACACTATCTCCGGTGAACATAGGCTATATTATATCCCCATATTCCCAAGGGAACGGAAACGCGGGTGAAACCGCGGGGCGGTGTTAGTAATATATATTTTTTATACATATTTTTTATATATATAATTGTATTTTTTATTTGTTTTGTGTAAAAAACGGTACCTATCTAAAGTTGTAAAAAGTCAATAAAGAACAGACGTGTTGCGCAAACTGGTGCGCCATTTCTTTTTTTTTTTTGGCTTCTACACTTCATATGAGACGATACGTCACATGGCACAATTTGAAAAACATTTCGCATGTCGCTTGTATATTCTTGACCTTAACCTCTCGACTCATCTCCAATCTTCTATTTGCAATGCAATGTCAACCTTATTAGCATAATCAGCTTTTTAACGTTCCCACTGCTGGGACACAGGCATCCTCTCTGAGAGGGAATGGGCCGTTCACCATTCACCAACCCGCACTGTGCCCACGTGGTGGATACCACGCGCGCAGTGCGAGTTGGTGAATGTCACGTGTCTTCGAATGTTTGGTTTTAGGACATGCCGGTTCCTCACGATGTTTCCCTTCACCGTTTTGAGAGCAGTGGTAATGAAATTATTTACAGAAAGTAATGCGTCTGGGCTGGGTTTGAAAGTTTGACCTACAATTCATAAGTCGGGGCCGTTACCACTTGGCCACCACTGTTTCAATGTCAACCTTATTACAGTGTTCTTTTCATAATCAGCCCGAGGAAGCGCTGAGTTCGCTTAATGATTAAATTTGTATGCATTACAGCGCCACGTACAGAGCTTTATTTAGATAACAATCGTTCCTTGAAGCGATAATAACATGGCAAGATATATGTATATTACCCACGTACTTGTAAGTATGGCCTGTTTCATGCTGTTAAGCTATTTCTGTAGAAAAAGACTGCTTTATTCCATCAATTCGCACCAAGCATTTCCAATCGTCTTTTGTAATGCGCACAGCAAAGGAGTGGAACTCTCTGCATTTTTAGATAATTCTTTTACAGTCCAGGGCCCCAAGTATTTTTATTTTGTCATTCCAACACGATCCCAAGTGTAATTTTGATAAAAGTTCGTAATCTGCTAAATTCATAATGGTCGATCATTGGTCAGTCAATGGTCTCGTAATACTTTTTGATAACCGAGCTTTTAAAAGCAAAGGCTAAATAGGTCACTGATTAAAGGAAGTGTGAGAATTTTAGCAGATAACTGCATACGTCTGTCAATCATTATGTACGAAATTACCATTCTAAGCTATTTCTTTCAATGGAATGTCAGTGGTTGACCATTTGAAAGTCATAGTGTCGCTTTTATATTGGTAGATTACCAAACTTGCAAAAATTAACCATTATGAAAACAATGATAGACCATTCTGCAACATCAATTAAAAAAACGCTCACAATCACTATTGCTTTTAAAAGACTTGTTAAGGTTAAAAGACTAGTTGACTACTTGATTCCTTTCCCGTTGTTCTTTATATATTTTTTTAAATAAGTATGTATCTAAGTATTAACGTTAGTAAATTGTATTGATTTATTAATTTTATGTGTACATTTGACTTTTTTTTCTACGGTAACTTTATTTTAGCACCAACTGCAACCCCATTTCGTGTACAGGTTATCTCCAGGTGGCCCGGATGAGATCATGGAATGCGATAAGGCAGCCAATTGTATGTTTTGTATATTAAGATTTTCTGTATGTATTTTTAAAATTGGCGTACAAAAATTAATAAAGAAATAAGTGCTACATTTACAGTTATAATAATAAAGTGACAGTGTCCATTTGCTAAGCTGGATTTTTATGGAAAAGAACGGACTAGAAACTTCGTGATTAGTGATCGATGCTGGTGCCAAAAATGCAATCAGTAAAATTTTTGTCTGTCTGTCTGTCTTTCTGTCTATCTGTCTGTCTGTCTGTCTGTCTGTCTGTATGTTCTGTATAGAAACAAAAACTACTCGACCGATTTTAACGAAACTTGGTGCAATTATTCTTCATACTCCTGGGCAGGTTATAGTATACTTTCCATCACGCTACAATCAATAGGAGCAGAGCAGTGAAGGAAAATGTTGGGAAAACGGAAGAAGTTACTCCATTTTTTAAGCTTCCGCCGCGTGTGTAGCCTTAATGGTTAAAGTTACATAGAAATCATGTATTACGGAAATGTTCTTATACATAAAATTATCTAAAAAATATCCCGAAACAGCATGTCTATCTTTTGTCAATTTTAAACCGATCGGGCTGAGAGTTTCAAAATCGGGGGTAAAGTAACTATTCCACGCGGACGAAGTCGCTGGCAGAAGCTAGTTTCAAATAAATGTTACACAATATTTAGTGTGTAATTTTAATTTAATATACATATGTATCTGAGGACGACGGGCCTAGAGTACACTAGTTATAGGAACAAAGTATTACCAGTAGGAATAAACTTACTCATTTTATAAATTATAACCTGATACTCACATATTTATAAATATTGGAACCGTTAAATAAAGAGCGTGTTTTATGTTACACACTGTTAGAAATAAAACAAATATACACACAAAAAGAAACAGTACATTTATAAAATTAATATTTAAATCAACCAGTTTGATTCTGTCCCCTTGAATCTTGGGAGAAAGCTAGCTTTTGTTCAGCCAGCATCTGAAATTATGGTGAACCTTAGGAGGTGCAATAGTAGCAGCTTGTAATTCTCGATATATGTACATATATAATGTACATTAATAAATAATAAATGACCTTTAACTGAGGCTGCACTAGTCCCATCCTTTTAGGAATATACGCAGGCGTTATTCTATACTAATATTATAAAGAGGAGAGATTTGTATTTTTGTATGTAATAAATAAACTCAAAAACTACTGGACCAATTTCAAAAATTCTTTCACCATTAGAAAGCTACATTCACTCTGAGTAACATAGGCTATATTTTATCCCCATATTCCCACGGGAACGGAACTACGCGGGTAAAACCGCGGGGCGCTGCTAGTGTTATATAAAGTAATTCATAATTATGTATACAACGACCTTTTCAGGTATTGCGTTAATTCTGTTACACAACGCGTAACAAAATTAACTTTTACGGGACTGACACAAATCGACTGGAGGCTCCATGCATAACTCAACAAAATGTATTGAACGGAAGATTGAATATATATAGGTATAATACACGTTTCATGATGTTCCAATCTATACTTATAATAAATCTGTAGAGAGGTCAATTCTGTACAAGGAATATATTTTCAAAATAACTATCAGGGGGTGATTAGTGATCGATACTGGTGCCAAAAATGCAATCAGTAAAATTTTTGTCTGTCTGTCTGTCTTTCTGTCTGTCTGTCTGTCTGTCTGTCTGTCTGTCTGTCTGTATGTTCTTTATAGAAACAAAAACTACTCGACCGATTTTAACGAAACTTGGTGCAATTATTCTTCATACTCCTGGGCAGGTTATAGTATACTTTTCATCACGCTACAATCAATAAGAGCAGAGCAGTGAAGGAAAATTTTGGGAAAACGGAAGAAGTCATCTACATAAAATTATCTAAAAAAACATCCCGAAACAGCATGTCTATCTTTTGTCAATTTTAAACCGATCGGGCTGAGAGTTTCAAAATCGGGGGTAAAGTAACTATTCCACGCGGACGAAGTCGCTGGCAGAAGCTAGTATATAATATAATCCTTATTTCTTGTATGTACTCAAAAATAGTTACATATATGTATATACAGAAGTTGTTGCCGCAATGCTTATCTACTTCTCCCTGACAAATTACTAGTTCACGAACACTTGAACTACCTGTATCTAAGTTGGTTCTAAGTTTTGATGACGTAGCTCAAGTGGAAAGTATCAAGTGCTTGAAACTTTACATACGTAGGTATGTAACTCGAAGGTACTTTTTCAGGAAAATAAACAAACGTTTGCTAAGACGCTAGGCATCCCTTCGTAACCTTTGTTGTATAAGTAAGAGTTCAATAACTTCATTTTATAAGAAACTAGTGACCCGCCCCGGCTTCGCACGGGTGCAATGTATATACTAATGTTTCCTCTACTACAATATGCATGTATTATACAGATAAACCTTCCTCTTTAATCACTCTAACTATTTAAAAAAACCGCATCAAAATCCGTTGCGAAGTTTTAAAGATTAGGGATATAGGGACAGAGAAAGCGACTTTGTTTTATATTATGTATTGATATATTAAGGTGGCAATTGCAAAACAAACAAATAAAACCTCTTCTTTAAAAAACCGACATTACTTGACATAGAAATAAATTGTATGCAAATGCAATAAAGCATAAAAAAGTCGTTTCGGAGGAGTATGGTAACTAACATTGTGACACGAGAATTTTATATAGGTACTAGCTTCTGCCAGCGACTTCGTCCGCGTGGAATAGTTACTTTACCCCCGATTTTGAAACTCTCAGCCCGATCGGTTTAAAATTGACAAAAGATAGACATGCTGTTTCGGGATATTTTTTAGATAATTTTATATAGAACATTTCCATAATACATGATTTCTATGTAACTTTAACCATTAAGGCTACACACGCAACGAAAGCTTAAAAAATGGAGTAACTTCTTCCGTTTTCCCAACATTTTCCTTCACTGCTCTGCTCCTATTGATTGTAGCGTGATGAAAAGTATATTATAACCTGCCCAGGAGTATGAAGAATAATTGCACCAAGTTTCGTTAAAATCGGTCGAGTAGTTTTTGTTTCTATAAAGAACATACAGACAGACAGACAGACAGACAAAAAATTTACTGATTGCATTTTTGGCACCAGTATCGATCACTAATCACCCCTGATAGTTATTTTGAAAATATATTCTTTGTACAGAATTGACCTCTCTACAGATTTATTATAAGTATAGATATAGAAGATAGATAAGATTATTAGTTGAACAATAAAATGTGCATTGTGTTTTTGTATGTATCTTTTAATGTCCCAATATCACAGTCCCGCGACAAATGTTTCATGTATATCCTTCACCTTGCATCCAGCGCAATTTTAGTCTTTTTGTTCAACGTCTACGATTCCTAAAATATAAATCTCGTGTCTTTCATTTTCAACTCAGACGTTTGAAAGATATTCAGAATTTCCTCTGCAGTTCTTATCTAAGGGGCAAAAGTTCAGGAAGACGGGGCCCCATAAGGTCAGTGCCTGCTAGGGTTGCGGAATTTGTTCGAAAGAGTCAGCGCGGCCCTGGAACGCAAAGGGCACAGGAAAGATCACGGGTCGGTTTTTGTCAGTATAATAAGAGTCCGACACTCCCTTCCGCTCCGCCCAGAGTGGGAGAAGTCATTTGATGATTTCGCAACCAGAAAAAAAAAATAGGGTCAAATGTTCTGCCGATGTGTTGAAATGCCCCACACTTCATCACATCGGCAGAACCCGGTTCCATGCGTCCACAATGGCTGTTATTGCAAAAACAAAATGTTGCAGTTTTTTCTGAGCTTCGATTACATACTTGAAATAAAAACTATATTTTTAATGATTTAATTACAAATATTTAGTTTTCAGAATTTTCCCTGTACCTGTAGTGTAAGACTTACTTGCCAAATTTCATAGTTCTAGGTCAACAGAAACCCTATACATTTTGACTTCCTTGAGAATGTCGAAATATATGTACGTTGTTTGCAGCATGAACGGCTGTATCTGTTTTTTTACGTTAACTTAGAAGCTCAACCTGAGTAGATATACGTTTTAATTGCAACTCGATATCTCCACGCGTTCCCGATATAAAGGGTCTTGACAGACAGACGGGCGGACGGACGGACAAAATAGTGATCCTATAAGGGTTCAATTTTTCTTTTGAGGAACGGAACTCTAAAAAACAATATCAAAAACAAACCACAAACATGTTATTTGAAATGCCCTAGAAATATTTACCAACACAGCCACAGCGCGGCAACAAATTTTTATCGACTGCGATCGAGTGTAGTATATTGGTACTTAGTAACATGGTAACCAATAGAGGTTGCAATCAGTAAAGTATACAGCCATTTTATATACGTTCACGTTTAACTTCTGAGGTAGCAACAGCAAGCACTTGGACATAGTCCAGACAAACTTGCGGTGTTTGGTACAAGTTACAAGTTTTTGGGATACCGAATATTTTTTTTATTTGGGTACTTTCTTCGTTAGTGCTCAAAATTTAACTGCTCCTGTATGAATTGTGGAGGAAATGTCTTCATAGTTTAATTTCTTTTTTAGGTTGTACAGTAGTAGTAGTTATTATTAATTGATATTGTTTGGCAGCAGTCAGTTGCCACCAACACCGCCGCCGCCGCCAGCCGTTGCCGTTGTTGTTGTTACTAAATATATCAAAATGAATTACAAATGTAATGAAGTTGAAAGCAGCTTATTTTGGAAAAAAAAAAGATTAATCAGACAGGGAACGGAGAATAATCAGTCTTCATCAGATTGAAAAATTATACCTTAATTATGGGATATGTCGTTTGTTTTTCATTTGACAAACAAAAGTTTTCCCTTATTGAAATAAATATTTATTTCGTCCAGTAAATTCGGAACAAATTAAGCTGTGACAAACGGACAGACTGACAGACAAACGCTGGGCCCTATAAGTGTTCCTTTTCGTTCAACCTTATGTAATCCTAAAAAACACCGACTATAAAAATGAAAATTGCAGTGTCACCGCCATTACATTCTATTTGCACCACAGTGCAATACTGATTAGATTGGCGGCGACTGCGTTCGGGCCAATGCAAACCTTCCTATTGTCTTCGAAACGGTTAAGTTTTTCAAATGGACCTTGTAAACACGAGATTGGCCAGATAATGTTGTTATGTAGCGTATCGGAGCTGGTTTTTGCTTATATTGAGTTTTAATGCGTTTATTGGATGTTTTAGAGTTTTCTTCGGATATTCTGATTTGTTTGCTCGTCTATAGATGTAACAATCTTTTGCCTGTCTTTTGTTAATGCCTGCTCATTGTGACATTTATTGTTGTTTTTTATTTATCTGATGACTATGTAGGTCAATCCGATTTTACTTCATTGACTAAATCTACTCTTTACAATGTTTTATGTCTTAAGTGAATTGATTTATGATTTCCATTTTGGATTTTAAAAAATCATGCAAAATTTTACGCACAAAATAGCGTATATTAGGCTGAGAACCAGTACTGGTTCTCAGCCTAGTATACGCTAGTATACGTGACTTTCAATTTTTGTTTCTTTTTTTTTTTGACTGGTAAGATTGGAGATCCCATTGTTTCATAAGGCTCTGCGTAGGCCATTAAATGTCAGAATGATTGGCGAGAGAACCGATACTGTTCTGCTCAGTAGGTTCACTGAACTCGATGTGCTGCGGAGAACGATGAGCCTACTGTGCAGGGGTAAACGGTGTGTATTTTCTTCTTTAATTACTTTTAATCACTAACATTAGTTATAAGCAAAATTTCTTACTAACAACCTTGTCTTGTCTATGGACTTTTTTGTCTGAAATAAATATTTTATTATTTTTTATTTATTTATTAAATCGACCTGTATGATGATAACCCCTGTAATAACTTTAAGTTAAAATCTCGTCGAACACAACTTGAGCATCAGAAATTTTGTCTTATCTTTAACTTCTCTAGTAAAAGCTAGCAAGATGGCTCCTCTCCCACCAACGAATTAATGTGGCAAAAAATTGGGGGGTTAGTAACTATTCCACGCGGACGAAGTCGCGGACAGAAGCTAGTCATAAATATTAACCGCATTATGAATGGCAATGAAGATTTGCTATTCGATTCAAAAATCGACTGTGATAAGATCTAAGTGTACAAACACATTCGCAACTCATCGTAAAACCATTGCCTTTACTTCCTACTAACCAAAAAAAAAGAAACACCAAAAACGCTGTGAAACTCTCGACAACTATCCCCAGACAATAATACCCTTAGATATTGTTCTAACAATGATCCAGTTATACTTATAGCGAACTTAGAACAAGCCGAACAACTTGGTGTATAAATCACCGCCTCGACGGGCAGCTTTCGAGAGGGAAAAACTGAAACTTGCTCGGTCGTGCTGGTTATATAAACAGAGGAAAAAACAAGCACCGCCGGGAGACATCGACAGTTTTATTTTTGTTGGGTTTCTGATGCGCTGCGGTAGTTCAAGCGATGGTTTTATTATTATAGACGTTTGAAAGAATAAACGTGAAAATGTGTAATTGTACTCGTATTATTATGATCAACTTTTATTAAGAAAAAACTGCTGTTAGTTTGTCGAGTTATGCACCGATTTATTAATGGAACAGTCGTTTCTTTTTTTTTTTCATTAAGATACCTCAATTATTTTGGAGGAGCTCGTGGCTAAATTATAATAGGCGCACGGGTTGATCTTCGAGGTTAAGCAACGCCTGCCGAGGTTGGTCTGTGGATAGGAACATAGCGAGACTTCTCCGTGCCTCGGAAAGCACGTTAAGTCGTTGGTCCCGGCTGTCATTTGGAGATCGTTGACAGTCGTTACGGATTGTCAGAAGCCAGAAAATCTGACACGTCGTGCCAAGAAGTACCATGATCCCCAGTTAATGGGTTGTGGAGGTCTGGTAGGCAGCCGCTCCACGTAAAATACTAGTATTCAGCTGAATCCAGCTTGTCTGGGAGCTGACCCCAATATAATTGGGAAAAGGCTAGGCAGATGATGAATTATTTCGCACAGAAACTTTTGCTTTGACCGTATCGAGAATGGCAACGCAGAGGCCATTTTGAATATTTTAGGTCACACTACCAATCATTTGAATAACTGTCGTGCCAGCAACATGAAGAAGAATCAACCTGCCTAGCCTTTTACCAAATATGTTGGCGTCAGATTCATGTCAAACCGGGTTCAGCTAAATACTAGTACTTAAAATGGAGAGACTGCCTGCCCTTTTTTTTGAGATGGGATATCATCATATGACTTCTCCCCCTCTGGGCGAAGTGGAAGGGAGTGTCAGACTCTTACTGACTAAAACCCACCCGTGTTCCTCCTAGTGCCCTTTGCGTTCCAGGGCCGCGGTGACTCTTTCAAACAAATTCCGCAACCCTAGCAGGCACTGACCCTATGGAGCCTCGTCTTCAAAAATGAAAACTATTAATTAAATAAAGTACCAAACTACTAAATCTATTGAAATAGATCTAATCTTCGAAATAGGGTCCACTTTTTAAGAAAGAAGAAACTGTTTTACACTTACGTACTATCATATTTTTAGGTTTCCAATGGAACGAACGGAACCCTATTACTTAGTCTCCGCTGTCGGTCCGTCTACCCACGGGTTGTATCTCACGAACCGTTTGACTATGTACAAAATTAAAATGTTTAGGTATTAGTGATTGTTGATAGACACTCTGAGTGCCGCCAAATGTTTTTGGTTCCATAAAAGAAACGATTTTATTTTCGTTTTTATCTTTATTTTTATTTATCGGATTATTTAATGTTATTTACTTCCAACAAATCAAAAATTGAACCTGCTTTGTTATCTCTTTATTCCCATTGGTTGCCTGCCTTTGTACTTTCGTATAATATATGAACGCAAAATAATAAGACCATTGCACCCCTCCAAAGACTTCAAAGTACGACTAATAAAAAACTCGAACAATGCATGAAGAACCAATTCATACAAGTTTAACAAGAAAACAAATGCATGCTGAAGTAATCTAAGTCAGGCACAGAACAGATAAAAGATTAATCTGTTCTGTGAAGTCAGGTATGTTGTAAGTCTTCCGTGAATGAGGATGAGATATGGGAACTCATAACGTGGTAGTTCAAGTTTTTATAGTGGGAACTTAGCGACGAATTCCAAGTGTATTGCGTGCTCGTTTAAATGGATATAGCTTTAAAGCGCTTCAGAATCCACGATGGTTTTGTTTTATAGGTTATGTGGATCATGAGGATTATTATTTAGACGGATCCTGAGACTTTAGGAGATCTCTAGAGGTCTTGTTTTTGGGTACTCGAAATATCAACAGCGTATACTAAAAACTGGGGGTTTAGTTACAGAGAAATTGCTGAGTTAATTGTTTTATAAGAAGAGAGAAAGAAAAAGTATTTACACTCACAAAATTATAAACTACTAGCTTCTGTCCGCGACTTCGTCCCCGTGGAATCCCCGATTTTAAAACATTCTTTATCGCTGCTCCGCTCCTATTAGCTTAAGCGTGATGATATATAGCCTAAAGCCTTCCTTGATAAATGGTCTATTCAACCCAAAAAGAATTTTTCAATTCGAACCAGTAGTTCCTGAGATTAGCGCGTTCAAACAAACAAACAAACAAACAAACTTCAACTTTATAATATTAGTATAGATTAGCAGCGCCTCGCGGTTTCACCCACGTAGTTTCCGTTCCCGTAGGAATACGGGGATAAAATATAGCCTATGTGACTCAGGGCTGTAGCTTTCTAATGGTGAAAGAATTTTTGAAATCGGTCCAGTAGTTTTTGAGTTTATTCGTTACATACAAAAAAAAAACTTTTTACAAAAAATAAAATCGACTTCTAAACGAATTTCGGAACTCGGTGTTTTTGGTTGCTTCATGTTTTTGAACACACTGACTTCCGAAATTAAAGTTATTTTGTACTTTTTGTTTTTTTTTTTGTTTAGAAGTCGGTTTTATTTTTTGTAAAAAGTTTTTTTATTTTTCCCTTTTTAGTGGTTCACTCCCAGCTAAACATACCCATCACAGCGTACGTACGTGGTATAAATTGGTGTAAACATTAAACAAACATGCGATTTCAGCTATCCCGACAGATTTGCTATCATTTATTGAAATTAATAAAAAACCGCTTGTTCGATTTCGATAAAATTTTCATGGGACTATTTGGGAAGTATACCCTTTCCAACAAAAAAAGAATTTTTCAAATCGGTTAGCTAACGACGGAGTTATGCGCGAACAAACATTAAAAAAAAAACATACAAACATCCGAATTGAGAACCTCCTCCTTTTTTAGAAGTCGGTAAAAATACAAATCTTTCCTCTTTATAATATTAGTATAGACAAAGTATAAAGTTTTAACGTTAGCGTTAATAGTAAGTATTATATATTATGTAAGTACAAACAAATATTGAAGTCAGTTAATTTATTTCAATAAGGTAGACCAATGGTTGCGGAATTTGTTCGAAAGAGTCATCGTGGCCCTGGAATGCAAAGGACATTAGGAGGAACACGGATGGCTGTTAGTCAGTAAGAGTCTGACTCTCCCTTCCGCTAAGCCAAAAGTGTGAGAAGTCTTTGATGATTTCACATCCAAAACTAATAACAGTCACTTAGAGATTGTCGAATATTTCAGGCATCAACATGATAAACGTAGATGCTCTATTTAAGAGCTATGAGATGAAAAGTGGCACGAAGGCACAGGTTTTCCACTCTAGGTACACTTAATACTCTATTGACCCTGAGAAAATGGAATGGAGCAATAACGACTGTTAAAAAGGTCGACGGAATTCACGATCTTGAGTTTTGAAACGATGTGTTCACGAGGTGGCGAGGTGTAGAATGTCACTACATGGTTCTCATACGATTTAACAAGTACAATTATTGTATGGACTTCAAAAGAGACCTTGACGTCTGAGTTTGTTTCGGTGTTTCTTCTCAGGGTAGTCAGCTAGGAAACACCGGCCTTATCTAGTTTTTATAACGGCCAAAAAATATTGACGTGTAAAAGTGTTTTTTACAACCTACTTACAAAATAAAAATCATTTTGCACTACCTCAAGCCCAAATATATTTTTTGTCTTCAATGACATACAGTTAATGGGTTGTAGAGATCTTACAAGCAGCCGCTCAACGTAAAATACTGGTATTCAGCTGAATCTGGTTTGACTGGGAGCCGGCTGCAATATGGTTGAAAAAGGCTAGGCAGATGGTAACTGTCTTTTCAAAACATGTAGACGGATCAGTGCGTTGAAAACTCGCGTGACGTCACGCGTCGGAACACCGATCACTAACAAGTGACGTCACCAACCCCCACTGAACTTTGATGTGCCTTATCTTTGTCAGTATTTATCGATTAGGAAAGGCAAATAATTTGCCTAAACGAAGCGTCCATTTTTTTAAATGCTGCGGATAGACTGTAGGCAATTAATATTGAACTATCAAAGAAAATGTCCCATTTTCCATAGTTAAATACGTCCACGCTAACAAAACCTTAATTGACTCCTAGAAGTCACCACATCATGAAATGCATTGTAAACAAACGCCTTACCCCTTAAGGGGTGTGGGCCATAAAGGTTATGTCGTGTTAGACCTCTCTCTCATAACAATTGCTCAGCGGCCCGCACATGACACTTTGTCCCTCTCAACAGCTGCCTCTGATGGATTATTCAAATTCCAAAGAGTTGGCAAACTTAGACGGTGGTGGTGAGACCTAAAACAATAACGTTTTTGTGTGAGTTTCGAGTTATGAGCGGGAGCGTTTTAAATAATTTTGGTGGAGTAGAATAGAAACAATATTATATAAAGAAAGAAAACTCGTTTATTCCGCCATAGATTAGGCACAAAAAAAATAAACAAGCTTAAAAACAAACAGAAAATAACGTTTCAGGACCGGGCACGACTACCACGAGTCTCTGGTACACCACAGACAAAACAGAACACATTTAAACTTCTGTCTATGGCGTGACACCCGGCACCGACATTGACAGCAGTGACAACATAATAACAAACAAATGACAGTAGACTGTTTACTTATTGTCCACTTGAAAAAAAAAAAAAACTACTTTGTGCGTTGCATCCAAGCAAGAATCGGTTGTTGCTCAGCATATGCCGCGACTCTGGACAAGTCCAACAATCAACGGCGCTCATTTTCAGCAACCACCGTTCGTTTATATTTATACATATTCTAGCATATCTGCATTTAGACTACGATTTGGTTTGTTGTGCATTTGGGTCTAGGCTAACCTAGGAAGCTTTGCTTCTTCCAGAAATACAGAAGCTTTCTGGGGGCTTCACGGAGGAACCTCACCGTTCCGAAAATTTATGTACGACTAGCAGCGCCCCACGGTTTCACCCGCGTAGTTTCCATTCCCGTGGGTACATGGGAATAAAATATAGCCTATGTCACCCGGGGATAATGTAGTTTCCCAACAGTGAAAGAATTTTTCAAATCGGTTCAGTAGTTTTGGAGCCTATTCAATACAAAGAAACAATCAAATCTTTCCTCTTTATAATAATACTATGGATGAGATACCACGGCCTCGCATACCCTCATGACATCAAGAATAATCATGTATTTTTTTTTCTTATTCTGTCGTTTATTGAAATAGTTATTGAATGTCATATTTTTTTAAATGCCCAATTCTGTAATATGGGTAAGGAACCTATATTTTATCACCATCCATTCCAAAGCCTGAGGTTTTATGCTTCATTCAGAAATTGAGAGTTCAATACATTTTCTGTCGCCCAATCGTAGCGTTCTATATTTTAATTTAATTGTGAACCAAAAACACTTATTAAAGAAATATACAAACATATATGTCACAAAAAAAAATTGATTGAGTCAGGCGTTACTTTGCGGAAATCCATTTTAAATTTGAAGGCATCCTCAGGGGACGTGTTGACTCGCTGACCGTTGAGTTGCGACATCAACAACAACAACGCAACTCAACGGTCAGCGAGTCAACACGTCCCCTGAGGATGCCTCGTGGAGAGGCGAAACACGTGTCGGTAATGGTGTTGGGTTTTGCTTTGCCTTCCTGCATGTACTTAAAATCCTTGCATTTGCCTTGTAATCTTGCATGTGCATAATAAAGCGGGCGGGAGGGAGGAACATACCTGCAACCCACTAATATTCGCGGAAATTAAAACTAGATATATTATTTTCATTTTCAAAAATATATGTCACGGCCGACTAGCTTAGTCAGCCGTCTAATTGGCTGCTTACGTGATATAGCGGCAGTTAATTGAACAGCTAGACTAATGAATTGGTTCAATATCGTTTAAAGACTTGCCTAGCCAAGTAGTGGGACATAAGGTACAGGGAGCTTAGGGCACTCCTGCACGGGCGATTCCTTACCACCGTAGGTGCGGGCCCGCGGATGGCGAGCTATGGTTGGCTCGCCGACCTATAGTAACCAGGCCCGAGTCAACGGCGCGTCGTGTTCCACGCGCGCCTCAAAGAGCCGTCAGCAACAAAGACGGTTGTGAACAAAGAAGAAGAAGGTTGTGGAATTTGTTCGAAAGAGTCATCGCGGCCCCAGAACGCAAAGGGCACAAGAAGGATCACGTTGACACACATTGTACAAGATAGGTTATGTTGGTTAGAGTAGTCACACGATTACCCTATTCTATGAAACGGCCTAAGTATTTGCCAGCTTGTTCAATAACTGTTGTATTAGACGCATTGCCTAGATATCATTTAAGCCGCTTATATTATTAAACGGCGCCGTTTTATGAATAAGCTAATCAGCTGAGACTAAGACAGTTGACTGCGACGTACATACATAGATACGACACAAAGGTTCTACTTTGGCTTCATGAGACAGTTCTGGTGACAAACTCCACCACAACAGTAATTATTTTGAACTAGCTGCCGCCCGCGACTCCACTTGAATGTTAAAATCTTTCTCAAGGAAACATATTCCCGGAATAAAAAAGTATCCAATGTATTATTCCAGACTATAATCTACTTCTGTACCAATTTCATCAAGATTAATTTAGTAATTTTTGCGTGAAAGGGTAACAAACATCCAGACATACAAACTTTCATGTTTAGAATATTAATAAGGATAACATTAACACCACGTCATATCATATTCCAAATAAACTTAACTCCTCAGTGTTTAATATCGTTTAGAGCACTTCAAGACTATTAAACCGTGAGAATAATGGCGACACTAAAACTATGGTACGTGCCACGTTATGGCGGAAAGTAATATCTGTGTTATTCATCAAATAAGTGCAGTGGTGGCCGAGTGGTAACCCCAACTTACGAATTGTAGGTCGCAGGTTCAAACCCAGCCAGGCGCATTACTTTGTGTAATTTCATCACCACTGCTCTCAAAACGATGAAGGAATACATCGTGAGGAATCCAGCATGTCCTAGAACCAGAAATTCGAAGACATGTGACATTCACCAACCCGCACTGGGCCCGCGTGGTGGATTACGGCCCATTCCCTCTCCTAGAGAGGAGGCCTGTGTGCAGGAGGTGGCTAAATTATAACAGCTGGAAGGGTCGATCTTTAAGATTAAGCAACGCTAGCCGAGATTGGTCTGTGGATGGGTGACCATCTTAACATACCGAGACTCCACTTTGCCGCAGAAAGCACTCGAAGCCGCTGGTCCCGGCTGCCATTTGGACATCTTTAGCAGTCGTTACGGAATGTCAGAAGCGAGGAAATCGGACACCAGTCTTGCCAAGAAGTACTGTGTTACCCAGTTAGTGAGTAGTGGAGCTCTGGGGCCGTATTACGACCTCTTAAAACCATCATATTTTCGGTGTGAAAAAGAGACGGAGCTATACAAGACGAATAGCACTATCCTTTTCTCACGCAGAAAACATGACTGGGCGCCGACCCCAATGTAGTTGGGAAAAGGCTAGGCAGCTGATGATCCTTTCATCTTTGTACCTCACTTGTACCTCTTTCACGTATTGTACAGAAAGTGTACAAATTGACAATAAAACTAAAATAAAACGTAAATATAAATACGATCACCAAAACTTTCATACCCCGGTCGATGCCTCACATAAAAACTGATCTTAGTAAATAAACCTGGTTCCCGAGCTCACCAACATGGCGGCTTGCCTCAGGTGAAATTTCACTAATAAACTTTGGTAGTCAATAAAAGAAACGCGACAGAGAGGAATTTGAGCTCTGTTTTAACGTCTTTGTGACATACTGACGTGTTGTTTGACGAGCAGAATGATTTTTTAAGATTACTTTTGGGTGGTGGAATGACGTTGTCGATAATGACACTTACGACTTTTTTAATAGACAATATTAAATCCTTTTCAAACGTGTACCAGCTGGTACATAAATACTTAGAGCGGTTTTTAAATAGCCTGGAAGCCGACTGATTAATTATTTATTGATAGATCTATCCTTATAATATTTTTAACACATAGTTACGTAATTTGCAAAGTTAATACTTTATTAAATTGAAACGACAAAAGCATTTGTTAATCATCATTTTTGGTTTCTTCATTAGACAAAATTGATGATTTCCGAAATGCAAATGGTGTTGATTGCTACTATTTTATCGTAAACATTAATTAGACTTTAAACAGACTTCAATAATTAATTAAAACATAATAAGATAGAAATAAAACCTTTTTCTTAAAAATTTAAAGTAAATATACCAACTATTTTTGAGGTCTATACTTGCTTTATTTTGTTCCCACTTGGTAGCCGTATATCGTATATCAGTACACCCCGCCGAACGCAGTCAGGCTCATAGACTATAAAAAAAAATGGTCAGGCTAACACTAACCTCAAAAAAATATTTGACGTATTTATTAAGATTTTTTGCAATCTGACTTATAGTAGTAGTAATATAGGGACACACACGTTTAAAAGCTGGTATAAACTAACATATACATAAACTGTGCAATTATGACTATATACCATACACACGGGTCGAATTGATAACCTCCTTGTTTTGCTTGGACAACGGTATAGATAGTTTATTAAGTTATAATTTATAATGGCGAAGCTTGATATTCTCCCAAGCAGTGTGTAACACAACTTAAAGGTACTGCTTAACTTTTCCAATAAAATCGAAGTGAAATGAAATTTGGAATTTAGGAGTGAAGGTGAAACCGATCCACGCTGCTGTCAATGCTAATTTAGAACATTTCGCTAAAATGACGATATTAAATTTGGCAGGAATCTGTGAAAATATTTTTTCCCTCCCTATGAGGATCTCAAGTTACGAGGATAAGTTATTTTTGCTTGCAATTGATTTTCTGCTCCCCTTTGAGCGTACGAAATGCTCGGTTCCCGCAGTGCCTGTTGGCAAATTGAATTTAAGGTAAGTAAAAGAGGAATTTTATTTTCATTTTATTTTCACATTTCATAAAATGCATTGTCTGTGCGTCTGTCAGTGAAATGTACAGATTCAATTAGCTGAGGAACAACGTTGGCTTTGTGGAAACATTTTTGGTCACTGAGGAAGGCAGGTCTTAATTTGAACCCTGAAATCATGTGTAACCACCCAATATAATTGGAGTTATTGGTAGCTACAGAACAGATAAAATATCTGTTCTGTGGTAGCTGCTTCCCTTGTTTTTTATTTAATCTATAATGCGTTCTCCTTAGCTGATCACCATGATATGAGCCTGCAGTAGAAATATACTGATAATTACAGATTGGGGGCAATTTGGGGGTACTTCAGTCAAGAGTGATTAGGTCAATTTTATGCAATAGTCCTTCAGTATCATCGACCGCTTGATCGCTTACCATTGACAGATGTGTTGCTGGGGAGTTTGTTGCGCCATTTCTTCTTCCCATCTAAAAAGTAGGAAGTAGTGAAGAGTGAACGGTGGGCGTTTTGGGGCACTGTGTTTATGCAAAATTTGACGTTCATAAAATGCTGACTGTCAGACGAGTTTGAATAAACTTTTGATTGAGCTTAGACGTTATTCAAACACGAGCCTTTCAAAAATAATGTGAACGAAGACTTAGCAGATGTATTCGATACTGAACGCAGTTAATTACTAACGCTAATACCAGTCCAGATATGTGCATACGAAACTGGTCTTTTCACCTAACACTTTGACCTATTTTAAGCCATTTTTCCCATAAAAGCTTTTTTTTCCCGCCCGCATTTGTTTCTCGCAACCACAGAACATACGCCACTTCCGATATTATACCTAAGCACCCTTATCCTGTAGTAAGTCAAGGAACTTCCAAAGTGCGCAAAACTTGGATTTTCCCCGAACATATACATAAATCTGAACTTAGTTACGCATCAACTTGGCTATACTGAACTTGGTACACGGAAGGGGAAAATTCACTTTTTTACTTGTTAATCTTCGTGTGGTTTTATTGGTGCATTTCTTGTTTGGATGTTAAGAACTTTTTATCAGCAATTACATTGAAGGCATAAGCATAGCATAATCAGCCTTTTAATGTTCCCTCTGCTGGGACACAGGCCTCCTCTCTAGGAGAGGGAATGGGCCGTAATCCACCACGCGGGCTCAGTATGTCGTCGAATTTTTGGTTCTAGGACATGCCGGTTTCCTCACGATGTTTTCCTTCACCGTTTTGAGAGCAGTGGTGAAGAAATTTATTACACAAAGTAGTGCGCCTGGCCGGGTTGATTGAAGAACTCGTGGGTATCTGCCGCATGGGTTGATGCGCTTGCGAAAATCAGTCTATGGATAGGTCCATCCAGTACATACCGAAACTCCTCCATGACCGGAAAAATCATTAAAATGGTTATCAATTGGTCCCGTATGTTACTAGAAGATCTTTGACAGTTGTTACGGATAGAAAATCTGAACATTTGGAACACTTTTTTATACATCTTTGATAGTCTTATGTCATATGACGACACAGTTGGCGCATTGGTTGAGCATTCGGCTGCTACGCTACGTGTCGCGGGTTCGATCCCCGCACGGAACAAATGTTTGTATGACTTACCGATAATTATTCCGGGTTTGGGTGTCTTTTGTATGTGAGTATTCATGTTTGTGAACGCACCCACGATACAGGAGTAAATCCTAGTGTGGGGCAACATTTAATTTTAAAATTTTAATTTTTTAAAGTCTCTCGAATTCATTCCAAGAAATTGTAGAACAGCAAACAATGAAACGTTAAGTAATATTACAATTTCAACATTCAAACCAACGACGCGAAGGAGGAAAAAACATGTATGTATAGCATGATGATTGCTACCATCATACCATTCGAACCTAACCTATCCATATCGGGAAGCCCTTAGTTCCCTGTGCCCTAAGTCCCCTGTGTCCTTTGCTAGGCCAGAAAATCTGATAAACTGTAGAACCGTACACTGATAGATCGCCAACATGACGGTTCTCTACTTATCGGGACTTTACAATCTCTCAAGATATTTTATAATCTTACGCATTTTACAATTATCAGGGGCCTAAGTCTGCTATTTTTATAAAATCGTCATTCCAACACGATCCCATTGTCATTTTGCTAAAAGGTTGTAATCTGCTAAATTCATAATGGTCGATCATTGGTCGGTCAATGGTCATGTAATACTTTTTGATAACCGAGCTATTATTTTAAAAGCAATGACTGCACAATGACGTTCTAATGGTAGGTCACTGATCAAAGGAACTGTCGAAATTTTAGCAGACTACCGCATACGTCTGTCATTGATTTGTCATTATGTACGAGATTACCATTCTATGCCATTTCTTTCAATGGAGTGTCAGTGGTTGACCACTGGAAAGTCATAGTGACGCTATTTTATTAGTAGATTACTAAACTTGTAAAAATGAACCATTATGAGATCAATGATAGACCATTCTGAGATTATTGTAATAGCAGACTTGAGGCCCAGGTGAGATACATGATAAAGCGTATTCTATTATATAGCCACAACGAGTGTGTTCCTTAAAATACATTGTAAGTAAAATTCATGATATATGATGCAAGTTAAAGTTATTGTTACAAGTACATTTTTATATTTTTTATAAGTTTTTGTATAACCACTCAGAATAATAATTTCAGTATAATGTTACAGTTAAAATAGCACCACAGTCTATGAAATATGAAAGGCAATTTATGAATTAATAGTAGGCAAGTAAAGCTAAATATTACAAAGCATAGTTTTCAGCAGAACGTAATTTATGCTGGTAGAAAAGTATTGTAGCAATAAACAGTCATGTTTATTTTTCGAAGATTTCAGTATCTCATTCGGTCGTTTCGTCATTTTTATTCGGACAAAAGGAAAGTTAGTATTTTAGGCAGTAGACTTAATATTTTGAGTAAGGACAATTCTTCTTTTTTTATCGGAGCTTTTATTATTACCCTAATATTAATAGCGACTCCCCCGGCTTCGCACGGGTGCAGTGTAATTACTAATGTTTCCTCTACTATAATACGAGTATGCATGTATTATAAATATAAACCTTCCTCTTCAATTACTCTATCTATTAAAAAAACCGCATCAAAATCCGTTGCGTAGTTTTAAGGATTTAAGCGTACATAGACATATAGGGACAGAGAAAGCGACTTTGTTTTATACTGTGTTATGTAGTGATTTGAAATTGAAATTATATATAAAGTAAGTAGCCGGTCCTAGTAATCTTCAACTAATTCGAAAAAATATTCATAACCACCAAAACTCAAACCAACGACGTTACACACATTATATACTTAAACGTACAGACCTTATGACCCATATTCCGTTAAAGGCAGCCATTACAAAAGAGCAAATACCTATCACTTATCCTAGAGTCCAAGTTACAAGCAGTTGTTATGCTGGGACACGGATACGATAACCTGAACGTGACGACTCGTAGCTAACCAAATTATGTGCCCACAAACTTAACTTTTCCGACCTTTACAACTCTAAAATCAACAGCACAAAGACCAAATTCGATAGACTACAAAATTCTGTAAGTTTGTTTTATGACCAAGTTTATTTTGCAGTGCAGTTGGACTTTATGTCTAGGGTGTTAAGGTGAGATTTGGGTAAGTGTTGAAAGAGTGGTTATTATAAAATGCAAAAATACTTGAGCAGTTAGATTGTATTGTACAGTTGTTAGGGTAAGTGCTATGCGTGAAAATAAAATGTATGATGTAGTTAGGAAGTTTTCCTTTTGTCCCATTTCTTTGTTTTAATGTAGTATCACATTGTGTGAAAATTCTTTTAAGAAAAGGTAGTATGAGAAAACAATATATTTTTACCACAAAAAGAAGAGGATTACCAAAGAAAAGGTGGACAGTGTGAATTATGGAATGGGTTGGAACCTGTGATAGGTTAGGTTCGAATAGTGTGATGGAAGCTAGAGTGAGCGAGCAAAGCGAATTATGTTAGTTTTTTTAAACCTGCAGACAGTATTAGCCCCGCGCAGCTGGGTTCCGTCGTCGAAATTAGTAGAGACAATTCGTAAGTAAAAAATATTATATTTAGTCCGTCAGTTAGATTAACATAAAATATTGGACACGTA
The DNA here is from genome assembly GCA_905332915.2 of Hecatera dysodea. NCBI lineage: Eukaryota > Metazoa > Arthropoda > Insecta > Lepidoptera > Noctuidae > Hecatera > Hecatera dysodea. The sequence continues at coordinate 2,387,564 of HG995298.1, read as the reverse complement.
TTTTTAGCTTAATCAAATCAATAAAAAATGACGTAGATGAATGCATCAAAGATGGAGTGGGGGTTTGTGACGTCACGTCGTGGTAAAATTTTTAGCACGTAGTGAAGTTACACGACTTTTCAACGCGCGTGTATCGTTTTCGTTTTTTTCTTTCGTGAAAAAGTAAAAAACGTTGTCCAATATTTTTTGGAAGTCTATCTGACGGAGTAATTAGTTTTGTTAGTCAACTTATTGTAATAGTTGACAGTTCCTTATTTGCTATTCCCCAATTTTTCGAAATGATTTCGAAAGGCTACCAACACACTAAATACACACGCACTCACAATTAACTATCAAATTATGATGCGTAAAAAAGTGTTCCAAATGTTCAGCTGACAATTTACTGAGAATTTACAATTCCTCGAGATATTTTAAAAACCTACGGAGTTAGCCATATTCCGGTAAATGGATAGCTGTTATAAAGTAACGATAATTTTGCTGAAATGATTGAAATTTTCCAGATTCAAGTCTAGACCAAAATACACAGCTAGAAGGTAATAATTGTATGTCTCACGAACAAGACATAATCCTAAGTTTAACTTGAAATAGAACATTATTCCGATAAGACAATAGATGACTTGTTAGTAACATTTCTAATTAGTAGAACATTTGTAAGACAGTGCACACACAAGAGTGATAAATCTACTAATTTCAACGTTCTCATTTGCATGTCAGTCGCAGTCTATCAAAAATCTATTTTTTTTTTAACTCTAAACTTTCATTACAGATTTAAAAACCTAATCTGATAGCATGAGGGGTATTTGGACAGCTGGCGACTAACATGTGAATGACGTTGTTAACATTTTGTAGAATTGTTCCTCTCGTACAAGTAATTGCCATATAACTTTTAATGAACAATATTCGAACCTAAACTACTTATTTTATTAAGGTACCTCCCGAACAGCCGTATCCGGTGAGTACCTGCGCCAGGCGGAAGGTGAGGACGCCGCGGCGGCTCTCCAACCACTCCTCAAAGAGGGGACTAACACGCTACAACAATGGTAGCGTAAAACCCAAACATAAAATACCTATGTCTCCAAAATAGCCTACGATATGATAAAGATCTAAGGAGCGGTCCTTCACTTTATCTAAAACATCTTTTTATGATTCGAGGATTCTGGAAATTGTGTGATTCAACAAACTTTGCAGTTCAATTTCGGCTTTAGATTCTGAGATCGATACACGATCTGGGTAGCAATTCTTTTTAGCAATTAAAATACTTTGGTAGGAAGGTAAAATATTACGTGAAGTTTTACTATTAACAAAATTTCTAATTAGTAAATATTGGTGTTAGTGTTAATTTAGCCTCTACAACAAGTAATAAAACCTTGTCTGCATTAATATTTGATGTAAAACTAGTATCAGACTTATCAGAAGTGTCGAGCAATGTTTTCACAGCAGAGCCTTGACTTGAGATAGCTGTCTCAATCGTCTACGTTTTGATTTCTGACTAAGCTGAGAAAAATCTTTTTTTTTACACCCGCGAGATGGTTTCTCCATCTAGTACACAATATAATAAATAAATCAACTTTTTTTCCCAAACTGTGGTTCAAGAAAAAGGAAAACGATACAGTCCGGTCAGCGGCGGATCCGGGGAAAAAAGTGGTGTCGAAGTTGGAAAACTCGACGATTCCCTGAGGATGGAAACAAGTCGAGTTCAAAACATGTTTGAGTAAGAATTGTACTGTATTACTGTACTTTTGATATTGAGTTAAATACTGATTTTTATACCCAGTTTCTTTATATATTCTTCATATCAGTGATCAATTTTCAAGCAGGTAAACTTCGGTATCCGTTGGAATATTTACGTAAATCGACAAAATGTATTTATTTATTTAACAATTTATGTATGTGTACATAAATTGTTAAATAAATAGATAAGAAGAAGGAAACAGAAAAATAGGTACAAAGGTGATGCTTATTTATATAGAAATCTCTTCCAGCATACCTACCTGCGATAGGAGAGTCGAGTAAAAAGAGATGTAGACATTGTGTGTAAAAGTATTGAGTAGGAAAAATGTAACTAAAATGTAACAAAAAAATGTACCGAGAAGCAGATCTTTTTATTTTGTCAAATTGATATAAATTTAAAATTCTGACTTATCTAAACGCAGGAAGACTGGAGTTATAAGATAAAATTTTGCAGAAACTAGGGTTCAATTTGTTTGTTTAACAAATTAGGCACTGTTTGTGGAATTTATTCGAAAGAGTCACCGCGGCCCTGGAACACAAAGGGCACAAGAAGGATCACGGGTGGATTTTTTTTTCATTTTACTTTATTCAGAATTTAGTCAGGAAGAGTCTAAAACTCCCTTCCACTTCACCCAAAGCGAATGAAGTTATTTGATGATTTCCGATGCGCAACCTCAGAGCGTATTCGCTAAAAACCGGCTCTGAACTTAAATATTTGTTTTATTTTAATTTTATTATTTATTACTAAAGTATATCTGAGTATTTTATGAATATTCAAGTGCCGACCTGATACCATTATTGATATCTAGCAAAAAATGGCAAAAAACCGCGTTGAACGGATGGCTCCCATAAATATTTATTTTATTTTGTTTTTAGTATTTTTTATTATAGCGGCAACAGAAATACATAATTTGTGAAAATTTCAACTGTCTAGCTACCGTGGTTCTTGAGATACAGCCTGGTGATAAACAGACGGACGGACGGACAGCCAAGTCTTAGTGATAGGGTCCCGTTTTTACCCTTTGGATACGAAATCCTAAAAAGAACAAACAAACAAAAATCTCTCCTCGTTACAATAATGGTAATATATGATATATTATTGTTGGGAGAGCAGTGTTCGTCTGTCAAAAAGTTAACCTTTCCGTTTACTGCCCTATAATCCGGTATCTAAACAATAAACGGAAAACAAGATAAAAGACGGTTAACACTTTGAAGCAGCCGTGAGTCAACAACTCTGCAAACAACTGATTTGATTCTAATCAAAATCTATACAAGTGTTGACAAACCCTTATTTATGTTCAAGACAACGGTTTGACACATTTTTTTCCGTTCAGCTAACGAAGTTATATTGTGTGTAAGTTTTCAACTGTGTGTACATTTGCGCGTTAAAACGCCGACCTTTGTATGAGCGTTTTTGGGCTCTCCAGCAAATAATTGGTTTTGTATTTGTTTCAGTTGTACAGAATAGGAAGCCAAATATCTTTCAAGAAATTTTAAAATTATCTAATAAGTCTGCTTATGAATATTTTAATCTTGTACGGCTGATCGAAAGTTCATTCAACTTAAGCAAATTATAAAAGGCATTGAATGTCCTACAGCCAAAGAATATTCATTAAACTGTAATAATTATGACTAAGTTAAATCATATTTCAATAGCTCCTGGTTTTAATAAACTTTCATAATTACAAAATGCAATGCGCCTCGACTTCGTAGACAATCTGCGCTACGGCGTAGCGAAGTTCGTAGCGCAACACTACGGCGTAGCAAGGTCGTAGCAAACTATTTCATTATGAAGGTGATTCAACTGACGTAGGTACTTAATTGTAAAACTTGTTAGATTGTAGTTATTTACACATGACTTAATATGTTCAGAAACTAAATTATAATAATTTGAGTGGGTTATGTCTTCATAGCACGCAATTTCACTAATGAAGAAATCTTATAAGTTCTAGTGAAGCGTAGTTTATTTAAATAAACAAGAATGTGTTTGCAATTACGTTACTTAAAGTAAAATAACGTATGATTTACAGAAATTAATTTTTATCCTTCTATGTATAAGCAATTACTAACAGAATAAGGCAAGGCCTATTTTTTTTTTAAGCCAAGCTCATTCTATGCGTTTAGTCAAGGTAAACCAAAAATTCAGTACTCGGCTGTAAACAATGATAAATTGTAACTGTACCATGTTTATTACTTACTTCTGAAATAAATTTTAGGGCAGGAAATATACCCATTAGAGGCTTTACACAAGCGACATTCTGAAAGCATTGGTTCCGAAAAAGTGTTCGAAAGAGTCACCGCGGCCCTGGAACGCAAAAGCACAAGAAGGATCACGGGTGGGTTTAGTCAGTAAGAGTCTGACACTCCCTTCCGCTTCGCCCAGAGGAGGAGAAGCTATTTGATGCTTTCTCATCCAAAAAAAAAGTGTGCTGTGTGTGTGCTGTGTTGCTTGCACAAATTAGATTTTTTTTAAGCTGATAGTAGTGACTGACTTTTTCATGTTTTTTTTTCGTTTCAATTAATATGCCACCGGTAAATTGCAAACGTCGTAAGTGTTCGCGACGATGCGTCTTAGCTACATAGTATAGGTAGTTATAGGTAGCTATAGTAGTACATAGAATGTTGCAACAAATAAAACCGCGACTACATAGTATAGGTAGTTATAGGTAGTTAGTTAGTACATAGAATGCTGTAACAAATAAAGCTGCATAGTATAGATAGTTATAGGTAGCTATAGTTGATACATAGTTTGTTATTGAAATAAAACACATTCGTTACAGTTGTTTGCTCTCAAGAGGCAGTATATAAGCCCTTGGAGCCTTTATTTCTTCCAAATAGATAGAATATAGTTAGGTAGGGTATCCTATCCCTTACACATAACAGTAAACACATGGTAACCCTGGTAATCGAAGGTATATAAAGGTAATCAAGGTATATAAAGGTATATCGGTGGTATATAAGGTAATCGAGGTATATACACACACAGACAGACATACATAGGTAAATAGAAAGGGCTTGGTAAATTGAGACCTGAAATATTGGGTCAAAGGTAGTCGCATAGCTAAAAGCGACACTGACCAATCACAGAGCAGGAGGGTGCTGGTACGTGATTGGTCAACAGTTTTTGATAAATAGCCCTGGTGAAGGTATGCACAAAATAAAACACTTTGCATCTACCTTTCCCGAAAATACAAGTCTAGATTCTAGACTTCTAAATGTCTGAAATAGAACCGCCTTGAAAAATCCTTTCAGGGGATATATAGATGTCTATAGTGTATGCAGGCATAAAGCCGTAATTTAGGTTTAAATAAAACTGTTTATTTTTATCCCCCTGAAACATATACGCTTATAGAGTTGCAACCCCTTAAGTGACAGGGTTGAAACATATGTAGTTTTGTAGAGGGTTGTCGTATCTACAGAGATACATATAGCTGTATAGCCCTCCTAGCATAGTTTTACGGTAAATTCACCCCAAGTAGGTAATAGCTTCGCGCCTACTATAGTTTTGTATAGTTTTCGGCATCTCACCCCTACATGGAGGGGGATGAAGGGGTGAATTCGTCTCCGCTGTATGGAGCCTACCGAGGGCTATCCATAAAGGTACGACAACCCCTACTCACATAGACCTAAGCCTAGATATAGCTTAAAATCTAGAATTGTTATAGTGAAAATTGGCGTTAATAAACTTCATCACACACGGTGATTTTTTGGGTGTCGATACGGTATAGTTGCGCCGTACAATAGAAACATAGAAACTTTAAGAAATTTGTAGTCATTTGCAAGATATTTCGGATTTATACCTAAATGTAGAATCATATAGTCGCGAATTTCACCCTTCAAATCGCTAAGTGCATAGTGAACAAGTTAAATAGTGTTTTATTGTGACTTTATTGGTAAGCCCTCTATACCTACCCCTATATACTGTGTCAATAACAGCAAGTATAGCAAGTATTCAGCTAAGGGTTGCATCCTCATGGCCCGTAGCTTATAGACGGAGCGTCAACGCGTCTGGATCATTTATACCTAGGTGGGTTGTCACCATACAGTCCACTTTCGAAGAATAGGATAACCTACCCTGGCCACCCTACAGTCCAGTCGATCACGTCCGCCCCGTACATTTTCTGGTCCATCGGAGCCGGATATTTTGAAGATAGCCTGATCTAGCTATTTGGAAGTTGGATTTATAGAACCACGCAGCTACCCTGAAGGCGCAACCCCTATTGTGAAGTCGCACCCCCTTGAAGAAAAAACTACCCTTCAACATTTCAAGACACGAAGGGTGTCCCTAGAAGCTAAATAGAAGTCGGACCTTGAAGAAATCATCCCTTCAAGAAAACTACCCCTAGGCAGATTGATGTTGAAAAATAGTGAAGCAACAACATAGAAGAAATTTAATCAAGCTGAACTTAGAAAATTTCGAACGACTTCACACTTTGAAAATTTTGAGGGGTTCCGACACTTAGAATATTTTTGAAGATTTTGAACTTGGAAAATTTTTTGAAGAATTTTGAACTTAGAAAATTTTCAACAATCCGGGACTTGGAAAATTTTTGAAGAATTTTGAACTTGGAAAATTTTCAACAACCTGACACTTAGAAAAGTTTTGATCAAGCGGGACATAGAATATTTTTGAAGAATTTTGGACTTAGAGAATTTCGATCGACTTCACACATAGAAGATTTTGAACAGTCTGGGACTTAGAAAAGTTTCAGTCAATCCGAACTTAGAATATTTTTTGAAGATTGGGGACTTTGAAGAATTTTGAAAATTTTTTGAAAAATTTTTTTTTTGGAAACTTGGATTGAAGTTTCACCTGAGGCTTACCAGTGGACTACCGAATAGTTTTGAAGATTCATTGAAGACTTCAACAATGCCGATCACGAGGTCGCATGGCAAATCATCCGAGGCGTGGACAGTTCCGATACAGGAACCAGCCGAGAGGGTTCCTGCTATCCATCATCAGGTGCCGCCGCGTTCGCCTTCATCGTCTGGGACGGCGCGATCGATGCAGCAGCGCAGTGAAGACGTGTCTCCGCCTGCTGCCGCTGAACGAATAGAACAGATAGAAGCTTCAGCAATAGAACGAGTACCTGCACCATTGCCGACAACAGTACAGAAACAGATGCCATCGACCTCAAGGAAGGGAACCCGCTTTGAGACGACTTCAGATAGTACAATGAAGCCGTCAAATAGAAGAGATAGCCGAGTCTTGCCAATGACTACCCGGGGTGACGCCCGTATAGAACATAGACGTCCGTCGTCGACCATTGACAGGTCACCGCGGTCATATAGAAAATTACAGAAGGCTCGCGAAGACTTATTGAAGGTTAAGTTGGAGCTTGCCCAGTTAGCACTTCAGAGAGCCGAACAAGAGTCGGACGAAGAATATTTGGACGATAGAAACTCAAATGAAGAGTACGTGCGTTCCTGGCTGGAAGAGGCGCCTGAACCTGTTCCGGATCAGAGAGAGACCAACGCCGCCGAGGGGGACATCCGTGATAGTCGACAGCAACCGCCCCCCCCTGTGGACTTCGAACCAATAGTGGACTCTCGTCGAACGCACATAGATCCAGATAGTGCTAAACAGATAGAGCCACCACCTATGAAGAAAATAGAAGACGATAGGAGCGAGGATAATTTACGTCCATTCGTTACGGACCTTACGGCTGCTATAGCATCTTTAGTTGACAAGAAAACAGAACAGCAGTCACAGAATTCCTCCTCGGCGTCAAAGGTCATTATGACTTTACCGAACTTCAGTGGTGCACATACAGAATGGTTGTCATTTCGAGCCATTTATGAAACAACTCGAAAATATTTCAACGATGTCGAGAATACAGCAAGACTTAGAAGAAGCCTGCATGGACGCGCTTTAGAAACAGTTAGTTCAGAACTCATCGGCCATGCAAGACCAGATGACATCATGAAGGAACTCGAGCTGCAATTCGGCCGACCAGATTCGATAGCACAGGCCGAAACAGATAGATTGCGAGGACTGACACGATGCAGTGAAAATCCAAAGGATATTTGCTCATTCGCAAGCCACGTGAGGTGCGCTATAGTAACGCTGCGAGCATTGAAGAAGGATCATTACCTGATCAACGCCGAGCTCATGCGAACCTTGACAGAGAAGCTACCGAACTCGATACGTGTACAGTGGTACCGTATATATACAGAAAAATACCAGTCCTTGCCAGACTTGTCGCTGTTTAGCGAATTCATTACCGAACAGGCTCGATACTGCAGCGCTTTCGCTCCTGCTGAAAACATCAAGACAGAGGGCTCATCCAACCGACGCACACCGCAGCAGAGGACTCACACAACAACAGAGAAGTCAGCAAGCAAGTGCCGACTGTGTGAGAAGGATGGCCATATAGAAAGCGATTGCTCGAAGTTCAAGAATAGCAATAGTAACAAGAGATGGGAAATTGCGAAGAATCTAAACCTGTGCTTCCGTTGCCTGAAGCCAAGAAGAGAGCGGCATAAATGCAACGCGAAGAAGTGTGACGTCAAGGGGTGTACAGCCACGCACAGTCGGCTACTTCATTACGACAAGAAGCCTGCTGCGGTGGCAGCCGAAAAGCCCAGACAGACCGAAGTCAAAAAGGAGCCCAAGGAGACAGTCGCCAGCTCAAGATCATCGTCGAATCACGCCTATTTAAAGATCATCCCGGTCCGGGTCATTGGACCGGCGGGAGAGGCATCTACGTTCGCCCTACTCGACGATGGATCGACCGTATCGTTGATCGATGAAGACATCGCCGACCAAGTCGGAGCCGAGGGCAAGATCGACCCACTGAAGATTGGTGCGATCGGTGACACCATGATCGACACTCCTTGTTCGAAAAGAGTCACAGTGACACTCGCGAGTCAGCATAGAAATAGGGTGCCGTTCAGAGCGCGCACCATACCGAAGCTTAATCTCGCGTCACAGACAGTCCGTGAAGAAGATGTCACACATTGCAAACATCTCATCGACTTGAAAGAGCAGCTAGTCTATGATGTTGGCGCGCCCAAGATTTTGATTGGCCAAGACAACTGGCACCTTCTCCTTGCCAGTGAAGTCAGAAGAGGCCCCAGGCACCAGCCAATAGCGTCACTTACAACGCTTGGATGGACGCTACATGGCGCGCACACTAGAATACTCGGTCAGCAGGTGCATTACGTCAGCGCATGCAGAGAAGATAGAGAAAATAGAGACGATAGACTGAACGAGCAACTTCGTGAATTTTTCGCACTCGAGTCCCTAATAGTTAATCCTCGGCGTCCAGATTCTGATCCAGAGAAGCAGGCTGAAGACATCTTGAAAAGACATACCAAACAGTTGACAGATGGGCATATAGAAACAGCTATGTTATGGAAAAATAACAATTTTGAAATGCCCGATAGTTATGGGACAGCACACAAGCGGCTGATCTCTATAGAAAAGAAGCTCGACAAAGATCCGAGTCTTCGAAATAAATATATAGAACAGATGGACTCGCTCCTTTCAAAAGGGTACGCAGAAAAAGCGCCCAAACAGACCACGCCAGGAAGAACCTGGTATCTGCCTCATTTCGACGTCTTCAATCCCATGAAGCCGGAGAAGTTCCGAATAGTACACGACGCCGCAGCTAAATCGAATGGAATGTCGCTGAACGACTTCCTACTCACAGGACCGGACCTGTTACAGTCGCTGCCCGGCGTCATGATGAGGTTTCGTAGATATCCGATAGCCATTTCAGGTGACATTACCGAAATGTTCATGCAGGTCAAAGTACGACCTGAAGATAGAGACGCCCTCCGATATTTGTGGAGAGGCAATAGAAGAGAAGGAGCCCCCGACGAGTATCGAATGACGTCAATCATATTCGGCGCGGCAAGCTCACCGTGCACGGCCATATTCGCGAAGAATTGGAACGCGAACCGGCACATAGAACAGCATCCAGAAGCAGTAGAAGCAATAGTGAAGAACCATTATATGGACGATTATCTGGATAGCTATAGAACAGTTGAAGAAGCGACACACATAGCAACAGCGGTGAAGAAGATACACCAACAGGCTCGTTTCGAAATTAAGAAATGGGTATCGAATGACATCGACGTCATACAGAATATAGAACCGTCGCTTATAGAAACAGACGTCGTCGACATCGGCGACCACATAATAGAAGCCGAATACCTCCAACAAGCGGAGAGGTCACTCGTGCACGCTGTACAGCAACAGATGTTTTCCCGCGAGTTGACAAGTTTGCGAGAAAACGAAGAAATAGATAAAGATAGCGCCCTGCGACCGTTACAGATAGAATTGAAAGATGACGTCATACGCCTCAGAAGTCGTATAGAGAGAATCGACATAGTCATAGAAGACGTCAAGTACCTACCCGAGCTCCAACACCGGCGGGAGCCCCATAGCCGTGGCCCTAATCTGCAGGTGGGTGATCCCGTACTCATTGCAGACGGCCAGCTGCCTCGCAACACGTGGCCGCGAGGCCGCATAATCGCAGTTTTCCCGGGCGCTGATGGAGAGGTCCGGACAGCTGAGGTGCGCACATCCGGCGGCACCTTAAAGCGTCCAGTAAAGAAACTTGTCCCACTACCCAAGTAAGACAACAGCAGGCGATGCTGCTCCTACAGCTCGCCAACCAACAGATAGATGGGTGACGCTGCCAATACGCGCAGCTCGCCCCCCGTGCGGGCATATCCGGCCCGCTACCAACTTACTTTCAGCGGACAGAGAGAGAGTGATGCTGCCCACCGGCGCAGCTCACCTCCCGCGGACATGTTCGGTCCGCATTCGGCTCGCGTCAAGCGAGCAATAGCCGGCGATGCTGCTCTCACAGCTCGCCAACCAATAGATGGGTGATGCTTCACAGCTCGCCCCCCGCGGACATATTCGGTCCGCAACCGGCTCGCATTCAGCGGGCAATAGCCGGCGATGCTGCTCTCACAGCTCGCCAACCGATAGCTGGGCGACGCTGCCCGCAAGGCGCAGCTCGCCCCACTGCGGGCGTATCCGGCCCGCCGCCGCCTTGCTTTGTGCAGGCGACACAGCAGGCGATGCTGCTCACACAGCTCGCCAACCGATAGATGGGCGACGCTGCCCGCAAGGCGCAGCTCGCCCCACTGCGGGCATATCCGGCCCGCCGCCGCCTTGCTTTGTGCAGGCGACACAGCAGGCGATGCTGCTCTCACAGCTCGCCAACCATAGATGGGCGACGCTGCCCGCAAGGCGCAGCTCGCCCCACCGCGGACATATTCGGTCCGCATTCGGCTCGCATCAAGCGAGCAGTAGCCGGCGATGCTCTCACAGCTCGCCAACATAGATGGGCGACGCTGCCCGCAAGTCGCAGCTCGCCCCACCGCGGACATATTCGGTCCGCATTCGGCTCGCATCAAGCGAGCAGTAGCCGGCGATGCTCTCACAGCTCGCCAACCATAGATGGGCGACGCTGCCCGCAAGTCGCAGCTCGCCCCACCGCGGACATATTCGGTCCGCATTCGGCTCGCATCAAGCGAGCAGTAGCCGGCGACGCTGCTCTCACAGCTCGCCAACCATAGATGGGTGACGCTGCCCGCAAGGCGCAGCTCACCCCACCGCGGACATGTTCGGTCCGCATTCGGCTCGCATCAAGCGAGCAGTAGCAGGCGATGCTCCCACAGCTCGCCAACCGATAGCTGGGCGACGCTGCCCGCAAGGCGCAGCTCGCCCCACTGCGGGCGTATCCGGCCCGCCGCCGCCTTGCTTTGTGCAGGCGACACAGCAGGCGATGCTGCTCTCACAGCTCGCCAACCGATAGATGGGTGACGCTGCCCGCAAGGCGCAGCTCACCCCACCGCGGACATATTCGGTCCGCATTCGGCTCGCATCAAGCGAGCAGTAGTAGCGGGCGATGCTGCTCACACAGCTCGCCAACCATAGACGAGTGATGCTGCCCGCAAGTCGCAGCTCGCCCCACCGCGGACATATTCGGTCCGCATTCGGCTCGCATCAAGCGAGCAGTAGCCGGCGATGCTCCCACAGCTCGCCAACATAGCGAGTGATGCTGCCCACTGGCGCAGCTCACCACCGCGGACATATTCGGTCCGCATTCGGCTCGCATCAAGCGAGCAGTAGCAGGCGATACTGCTCACGCAGCTCGCCAACATAGCGGGCGATGCTGCCCACGGGCGCAGCCAGCCCCCATTGCGGGCATATTCGGCCCGCCACCGCCTTGCTTTGAGCAGGCGATACAGCAGGCAATGCTGCCTACACAGCTTGCCACCGCAGCAAGCGACGCTGCGCGCACTCGCAGCTCGCACAGACAGCGGGCCATCCGGCCCACAGCTCGCACATTTTCGAGAGCCTACGCAACAGCCTTGCGACTGCAGGCGACCCACAGCAGGGAAGCGGCAGACCGGCGACTGCACAGCTGCGTCGAGCACCGGCATCGAGCACCGGCGCCGCGCAGCGGGCGACGTGGCTACAGGCGTCGCTCACCGGCTTTCTGCAGCGCCGCGACGTCATCGCACCGAGTCATCGCTGCACTGCACGGCGGGAGAGATGTTCGCGACGATGCGTCTTAGCTACATAGTATAGGTAGTTATAGGTAGCTATAGTAGTACATAGAATGTTGCAACAAATAAAACCGCGACTACATAGTATAGGTAGTTATAGGTAGTTAGTTAGTACATAGAATGCTGTAACAAATAAAGCTGCATAGTATAGATAGTTATAGGTAGCTATAGTTGATACATAGTTTGTTATTGAAATAAAACACATTCGTTACAGTTGTTTGCTCTCAAGAGGCAGTATATAAGCCCTTGGAGCCTTTATTTCTTCCAAATAGATAGAATATAGTTAGGTAGGGTATCCTATCCCTTACACATAACAGTAAACACATGGTAACCCTGGTAATCGAAGGTATATAAAGGTAATCAAGGTATATAAAGGTATATCGGTGGTATATAAGGTAATCGAGGTATATACACACACAGACAGACATACATAGGTAAATAGAAAGGGCTTGGTAAATTGAGACCTGAAATATTGGGTCAAAGGTAGTCGCATAGCTAAAAGCGACACTGACCAATCACAGAGCAGGAGGGTGCTGGTACGTGATTGGTCAACAGTTTTTGATAAATAGCCCTGGTGAAGGTATGCACAAAATAAAACACTTTGCATCTACCTTTCCCGAAAATACAAGTCTAGATTCTAGACTTCTAAATGTCTGAAATAGAACCGCCTTGAAAAATCCTTTCAGGGGATATATAGATGTCTATAGTGTATGCAGGCATAAAGCCGTAATTTAGGTTTAAATAAAACTGTTTATTTTTATCCCCCTGAAACATATACGCTTATAGAGTTGCAACCCCTTAAGTGACAGGGTTGAAACATATGTAGTTTTGTAGAGGGTTGTCGTATCTACAGAGATACATATAGCTGTATAGCCCTCCTAGCATAGTTTTACGGTAAATTCACCCCAAGTAGGTAATAGCTTCGCGCCTACTATAGTTTTGTATAGTTTTCGGCATCTCACCCCTACATGGAGGGGGATGAAGGGGTGAATTCGTCTCCGCTGTATGGAGCCTACCGAGGGCTATCCATAAAGGTACGACAACCCCTACTCACATAGACCTAAGCCTAGATATAGCTTAAAATCTAGAATTGTTATAGTGAAAATTGGCGTTAATAAACTTCATCACACACGGTGATTTTTTGGGTGTCGATACGGTATAGTTGCGCCGTACAATAGAAACATAGAAACTTTAAGAAATTTGTAGTCATTTGCAAGATATTTCGGATTTATACCTAAATGTAGAATCATATAGTCGCGAATTTCACCCTTCAAATCGCTAAGTGCATAGTGAACAAGTTAAATAGTGTTTTATTGTGACTTTATTGGTAAGCCCTCTATACCTACCCCTATATACTGTGTCAATAACAGCAAGTATAGCAAGTATTCAGCTAAGGGTTGCATCCTCATGGCCCGTAGCTTATAGACGGAGCGTCAACGCGTCTGGATCATTTATACCTAGGTGGGTTGTCACCATACAGTCCACTTTCGAAGAATAGGATAACCTACCCTGGCCACCCTACAGTCCAGTCGATCACGTCCGCCCCGTACAGTAAGACTGTCCGTGGCGTATCTTGCACGTTCTTCTCCATAGAGTTCTACGTTTTGGAACGTGCAAATCGCTATTTCAATTATAATAGTTACACACACTTTTGAATTATCAAGATCGGTCAGTCAGAGTCACCTCTGACTGCTTTGAGTTCGAAATAAACTAAACTACTTATTTCTTAAAAAGACACGGATATATTGGAAACTATTGAATTTGGATGGGATTTATTGTATACAAAACGATTTATCATACTATTATTTCAAGAAGTTATAATCTGATAAAGATTCATTACAATTTTACGAGTCTGTAATTTTCTGGTAACATATATAATTTACCGGGAAATGGAAAATTTTGTGAGATTTTAAAATATCTTGAAATATTGTAAGCTCTCGATAACTTGTCAACTGAACATTTGGAACATATTATGTATTATACGCATAAATATTTGATAGTCTATTGATAGTCTATAATTTCTCGAAGTCAAGTCAAGAGAAATTGTAGAATTGTAAGTAAATGAGGAGTTTCTTGTCCGTTCTTCTCTATAAGAATCTACCTTTGCGAATGGACGCTAAAGTCACTTAATTTATGACAATTTTTATTGATGACGTTCAAAAGTGCCGTTAATGGCCTAATTGAAATAAACGTTTTGACTTTGACTTTTGACTTTTAAATAAAAGATAAGAATAACAATTTCAACATTCTTTCCGACGACGGAGCCTCCTGTTTCTGTCTCCAGGGTTTAAAAAAGTTTTAAAGTTTATGTCGGTTCACAATTTCTCGGAATGACTTCGACAGATTACAGACTATCAAATTCTAATACGTAAAAAAGTATTCCAAATGTTCAGTTAACAATTTATCGAAAGTATACCATCTCTCAAGATAATTTATTACCTGACGCGTTTTACGATATTCCGATGACATATATGAGACTAAGATTAGTAAAAATGTTTACGAAAGTGTAAAACTAGTACTGTTTAAATAATAGGGGTATTAAGTGCAGTATTCAAATTTTATTCCAGAAATATCATCTACTACACCCATGTCCAGAAGAAAACGCCAGAAAAACGCAGCGTTTACAATCACACGTATGTATAAAACCCAATACGTATTCGGTGTGCCCAAGTTTTGATTGCTCACATGTACCCACTATAAATCATACGGTGATGTGCCACCTACTAGGCAGGTATACAGGCTGTTTCAGAGGCTATATGTGATGTTTATTTTTTTTTAATTGAGAGACAATGGCGGAACAAACAGATCGGTAAAACGGTTAAATAATAATAGTTTATTTTCGGAACAATAACACAAGACTGAGTACAAAAGTGAACGATGAATAGCTGCAAAAGTATAAACTGCAGCGCAGCTAACAAAGCCCTTCTCCAGATGGTTAGAGGTCCAAATCCTCCAGAGGTTAAAATAAATCATTTTTCATGTAGTCTGATGCAGTTCAATCCGTGATGTATTTCCTCTCGTTTTTCTGTTCAAAGGTTTTCGGTAAGGGATTGCCCTGAGCCATTATTTTATTTGATTGAATTTAATATTATAAGTAGGTATATGGACTGGTTTCCGAAATAAATGAATTTTAATTTAATTAATTAATTTTAATTTAATTAGACTGCACTTTGTACATTTGTTGTTATAAATATTTTTCATGTGCTTATTATGTACTTACAATAAAGTATAAAATATGCAACAGACTGGTTGAAAAGTGATTTGACATCTATACTCATATTCTATAGAGGTACCTTTTGTGAGTTTGTGAGTTTGTGACGTTGTAGGGGGTTATCTCTGGATGTAATGAACCGATTTTCAAAATTATTTCACCAATAGAAAGCCACGTTATTGTGGAGTGTCATAGGCTATATTTTATCCCCGTATTGCCACGGGAACGGGAACAACGCAGGTGAAACCGCGGGGCGCTGCTAGTCGTTCATAAAATACTTTATAACAACAAATACAAGTACCAATGTGTTTTTTTAATGTCAGATTCACAAAATCTCCTTAAAATTGACCACGCATTTCTGAAACGACCTGTATATGAACAAAACTCGAGTTTCTGAAGTTTTCACATCTTTATTTATGAGACGGCTCGTTTACATCCGATCAGTGGTTTTTACTTCGCTACAAGTTCGCAGTTTACTTTTTTGGCAGCACCAAGTGATTTGTTGACGTTACGGATTGAGGCCAGAATGGATATGACATATTTTTTTGCAAAATTAAAAGAAAGAAAAAGATTTAAAAAAAAAACAAAGCCACACACTAGGAACTTCTCCTGTGTCGTGGGTGCGTTCATAAACATCTCGCAGACACACCATAATCTAAATATGCACCATGGAATGGCGGCCATTTGCAAATCGGCATGGCGTCAACGAGACAAAAAATCTTGGGTATACTAATACTCAGATGTCCGTCAACCAATTCATTCACCCACTATAAATTGTACGGATAACTCTGATACCGCGATGCACGATTTTGTACAGTTAATTCATCACTGGCGGGATAGATGGCATTGCGTTTCGTTTTCCTGCCGAATTTTATGCTTCTTTTAATTCTTTTAATTCTTTATTGTACACTAAAACAACTTATATTTTTTTTTTCCTTAATGGTATAATCAAAATATTCACACACAAAAATAAAACAGTAGAAATATCAATTTAAAAATAAATTGTCACAGGTCAATAAATAAACCGCCCCTGATCGTTCCCGGTGCAAAGGTGCCCATAACACTCGCCGCATTACCTCGCTGAATAGCGATGGCCATCCTTTGCACTAAGAACGACCCGGACCGGGAGTCACCAGTTGCCTCCCCTAGCCTATGACCCAAATCCCTCACAAAACATTTTGCCTCCGTACTCCAACTGCCCAGAGTCTCCACGGCAACCGGCACAAAATGGTAAAGCTGAACCAATGAAGCGTACTTAAGCCTTTTTTTAGAGCAGGCCTCTTCAGCGGCGGCAGAGGCAGTGTGCATGGTGCGACTCAGGTGACTGGCGGCGACAGTGCTGACGCAAGTTGCGTCCCAGATCAGGCACTTCCCATTTTTCCATGGCACCAGGGTCAGCCCATCCGGCCTCTTACCATCAGATCTGTTAAGACCTGGAGGCTCAAGCACGCAGGGGACGTTTGCCGATACAAGGGCCCTTCGGACTATGTCGTTCAGGGCATGGTGACGCGGGAACCTCCCTGTACAGCGCCGACAACTCAATGCGTGATGGCCATCAGCCTCCACCATAGAACCGCAGGTGCAAGTATGAGGTTCACACACCTTACAACCCAGACGGAGAGCCACAGCCACACGCAAAGAGTCATTGTCGAGCAGGGTCCCCAGATGAGGCGAAGGAATCGCCTGTAACCACGCCCCGGACTCGGGTTGCGACACAGCTCGTAGTCTAGCCCTATCGACTCTCATAGCATTTGCTAACAAATGCTCTTGGATCAGCTTCACCCCTATGTCATCCCACGCCCGCTGAACATTCTCTGATTCGGGGATTGCCGCACCCGAGTTGAGGGTCAACCAAACTGACACCGCATCCGACACAAAGGGCATGCTTCCCCCGTCACCATTAATATTGAGTAATACAGTGACCAGGTTGGCAACCCCATGCGCAGACGCCAAGAAAGCCGGCAGACCCACATCCCGTGCGCACCGCACCCCGAGACCACCACAACGGATTGGTAGAGTTGCCTGTCTCCACTGGGGCTCATCCAGGGAGACATTGAGAACAGACTCTACCACCGATTTCAAGGCGTTGTCAAAAGAGGAAACTTCCTCTGGACAAAGCCAAGTAGGGGCGGTCCGCAACAGATATGTGATTTTAGGGAGAGCGAAGCACATGCGCAACAGGACAATCGCAACGTGCGCGGAAAGATCTTTAAGACGCTCGTGAGCAGAAAGGAGAAGCCGAGTTCGAGAAGTAATGGCCTCCGGAACTGCACTAAGAAAAATAGGGGATCCTAACAGATTGAAGTCGGAGCATGAAAGTTTTCTGAGGCCAGGAAGAAAGGAGTTACAGCGAGAAAAGTGTGTACGAGCTTCAGTACCACAGGGGAAGAATTCGCACTTCGAGGGATTCACCTCGAGACCCAGGTCTCTGAGGCGAGGGACAAGAGCCTCTAAGTCCTGAAAAACATCCTCAGGTCTACCCCCGATAGTGCCATCGTCGAGGTACCACACGTTTAAGCCAGATTTTAACCCGACAATCGCTTTATGAATGGCCAAACTGAAAACGAGTGGCCCCAGCGGGTCCCCCTGCTGGGCTCCCACTTTTGAAAGAATAAGATTATTACCGGAGAAAAGATTTGAAGGCAGCCTATAAACCTGATGAAGAAAGGGATATAAAGAAGGGATTTTATCCTTTACCTCGCTCAACAGAACGTCTCTTTCCAAAGAATTGAAAGCGTTGCGAATATCGAGTTTCAGCAGAATCGAGTCTTCGTTCTCCGGGTCCATCACAAATGTTCGCGTGGCGTGGATGGCAGCTTCGCATCCCAAACGTATGCCGAAACCCAACTGATGAGGCTGCAAGTAACGGGCCATGTCCTCTTTGACTGCACGACACGCTAATTTTGCAGTAAGACGGCGAAAGACACTACCGACTGCAATTGGTCTTACACCACCATCTTTTTTTTCCAGTGCAAAGAGTGATGCTCCATACAGGAACGGACAAACGCAAGGGTTCAACTGACCACTTAGCAAAAAATTTGCCAGCCTAGTCAAACCCCCTACAAGGCGCTTTCCATTTTCCCCCGCCGTCACAGAAATCAACTCCTTGAGGTGCCCAGGCCGGATCCCGTCCAACCCCGCTGCCGATCCTGTATAAAAAGAACCAAGCGCCGATACCACATCCTCCACAGTGACTGACAATGCCGTAAATGACGGGTCAGGGTCTGGTGGAAAACTGAGAGGACGTGAAGGATCGGGATGCTTAAGTTTCAGCGAAGCAAGGGTGTCGGCATCCCCTCGAGCGAACGAGTCGTCTGACATCAATAGCCATACTGCACCTCTCATATCGCCCTCGAAAACCTTTGTCTCGATACTTTTTTTTATAGATCGGGATCCCGACCTCCTACTTGCGACCACTTCATCGTCAAGACAATGCACAGGTGACATTATATTGGCTTTGACCTTAGATGTCACATTACCGGGCAACTCTTTCGCTGGGACTCTTAAAGATGTGTAGGCAAATGAAAGTAGAGCACTCCACTCATCTACCCCATTACTAGCAACACAAGCATCTACTATGTCACAGAGTTTCCCTGCCGCCTGATTTCGTGCACCCTTAGGTATATGCCGAAGAACGGGAATACTAGCCTTGCTAGCAGCTAGCTTATCTAAGGGACTCTGGGCAGGCGCAAGCACCGGAGGCACTTCTCCCGACGACGAGGCGTTAACTGTGTCGACCGGTGGGACCTGTGACACAGCTCCTGAACGCAAGGCATGCTTGTGCATGCGCCCGATGTGCACCTTCAGCCCGTGAGCAGAGAAAACGCGAGAAGAACCCGGGCAGTGGGGGCAAGTCAAACATGAAGGCAAACTCATTTTTAATAAAAACAAATATCGTGCAAAAGAATTGGGAAATGCAAATGATTAGACTATAAATAAATTATAATCGAAATATGATATTCCCAAATAAAGTGGCAACAAAAAACAATATGTCAATAACTAATAAATACAATTAAGCAATTTAATCAATCATGTCAGATATAATAATAAATTAAAACAATTCCTTTACGAAAATAAACCAAAAAAAAAATAGTCCAATAGGTATGTCAAAGAGATAAGATTATTATAAATAGCAAAATATGTAAAAAAAAAAAAAACCATAAAATTGACGTATATATAAAAAAAAAAAAATACGTCTTAAAAAAAACGCAATTAACCCTTACAATAATAAAAATTAATACAAATAAAATGTGAGAAAAACTTTGCAATGTACGCTAAAATAAATACTCGTATGATCTAGGATAATCTAGATCTCAACACAAGACACTTTAAATAAGCTACTTCACAGATTATCACACCTACCACCTATTATCTATAGATTACGGAACTATCGTATTATTCAATTATCTAATATTAAGTAGTGGGAGCAGGACTAAAATAAATTATACTACAAATGCGAGATCTGAAAAAATAAAATAAATGTGGAAGTCGCTATTTGGTTCGGAGAGGGCTGCCCTCTGCCGTCCCCCACTGGAAAACTGACGAGCTTGAGTGAGTGTTGCAAACTCAAAGTGAGTCCCTCTGGTGGTCGCAGCGCAAACCTCGGCGTCAGACCGGTAGCATTGATCTTTCCTTGCAGTATTGATCGGTGACAAGTCACCGGCGAGTTGATACCAGGCTCCGAGGCTAGATGGCGGTAAAAGCGGGTTCGAGCTAGGGATAATTTACTTTTAACAAAGTAATCCTCTTTCCAAATATAATCCACTTTTAGGTCACAGCACCACTTTCCACTTTTCACTTTCTTGCCCAGAGATTATAACGATTTCTACAATAAAACAAGCTGCTTCGACGAAATCTTCGGAATCCACAACACCAACGGATTGATTTCCAAATTATCAATCATTACTGGCCAGTAATGCAGGGAAAACATAGGAGCACTCCTAATTATCCTGAACCGTTGTAAATATTTGAAGTTAGTTAACGAAAACGTAAAAAGAAATAATAAAAACAATAATAAATACGCAGAGGTAAAACCTCTTGCGGGGCTTCCTACCCGCTTTTCGTTTTAGTTTATTTAGGAGCACCTCCGTCGCATCTAGGAAACAGACATCGGCATAGTCTATAAGGGGTAGAAGAAGAGATTGAGCAAGACTGACCTTAGTGTGAAATGGTAAGAATTTTTGGAGACGTTTAAGGGACTGGAAAGTGTAGAATACCCTCTTACTAACATGAGTTACGTGAACCTCCTAAGAGAGGTAAGTATCCATATGGACGCCGAGGTTCTTAGCGCTTTCAGAATATATGATAGGCACCGATTCATACACTACCGGCGGCAGAGACTGGCGATTTAATTGACTGAGCATGTATCTGCCACCAATAATGAGCGCTTGAGATTTAGTTGGATTCAGCAAGAGTCCAAAGGATTTAGCCCATGTGCTGATTCTTGCAAGGTCATCATTGATGGCAGCCACAGCCCCAGTCAGTTCATTCACTTTAAAATGACGATATAGCTGCAAGTCGTCCGCATAGAGATGATAGTTCGAAGTAAGGACCTTTGTGATAGCGTTTATAAAGATTGAGAAGAGAAGAGGTGAGAGGACGCCACCTTGTGGAACACCCACAGTCAAATCACACCATTCAGAGGAAACCTCATCAGATCGAACAGACTGCGAGCGTCCCTGAAGATAGGATTTGAACCACTCAATTACCGTTGCAGATATATTAAGAGAGGAAAGGATTCCCAAGAGAATGTCAAAGTCAACCGAGTTAAAAGCACTGCTGAAGTCCAGTAGAACCAATACTGTTAGACACTTGTTTTCCATAGCCAGCCGTATATCGTCAGTTATTTTGACTAGCGTTGTCACAGTGCTATGGCCAGGTCTGAAGCCAGATTGGTAAGGACTCAACAGGCCATTAGAGGAAAGATAATAAGTCAGTTGCTTTTGTACAATACTCTCGAGGACTTTGGAGAGGACAGGGAGAATGGATATTGGACCGAACTGGGATGGTGAGGAGGGATTCGAAACTTTAGGAAGCGGTAGGACGTGAGCCTTCTTCCACGCTGAAGGAAAGGAGTTAGTGTAGAGAGAGACGTTTATGATATGTGTTATGACAGGAACAATTTCACTTATAATGGGTAGGAACATTTGGAGTTGAAGGCCATCGTCACCTACCGCTTTAGAGGAGATGGATAGGATACATTTCCTTATATCCAATTCAGTAACTGGGTGGAAAGAGAAAGAAGTATTTTCAGGCAAAGGAAGACTTGAAAGATCATGGAGCGTTGACGATTTAACAAGGTTATCGAGTACAATTGGAGACTTAGAAAAGTGTGCATTAAGTGCATTAAGGTCTATCATATCTGGAGAGCTCTTGCTAGTTGTTTTACCAATACCAAGAGACTTTAGAAATTGCCATACTTGTGTTGGGTTGAAGTTTTCAATGGAGTTGTGAATGTGGCGCCTTTTCGCATTCCTACACAAACGACCGCAGCGATTTCGTAACTTTTTATAAAGGTTCCAGTTTTCCTCAGTGGGCTGCTTCGTTAGTTTTTCTTGTGGCGGTCGCTACAGACAGACCAGAATCTCTAATTTATATTAGTCGTAGGATAAATATAATTAAGAAGGTGAATATATTGATAGAATATAAGTAATTGTACACCAAAAACAGTATGTAGGTCGAATGGTTGTGTTCACTACGTCTCCTTGGCATATCCGCAGTTTCTACGTTCCGAGTTTGACCTTAATGTAAGAAATTTTGTTTAAGAATACGTAATCAGCAGGTTTCTTCGAAATATTGTGCACAGTTAAGCTTTTGTGAAAGTTCTTATAATTAAGTAGGACTTCTAAAATGAAATTATACATATTTCTTACTAGTGATGTAACGAATATTCGCATTCGCATTCGCATTCGCGGATATTCGCATATTTTTTAATATTCGCATTCGCATTCGCATTCGCGAAATTACTGCGAATGTTTTGCGAATATTAAAAAAATAGTTGGTTAATAAAACAAAATCCATGAATTATATTTCACTAGAATTTAATTTACTCATGTTTATAATCATGTATTCATGTGAAATCATCAAATGACTCCTCCCGCTCTTTGCGGAGAGGAAGGGAGTGTCAGACTCTTACTGACTAAAACCCTACCGTGATCTTTCTCGTGCCCTTTGCGTTCCAGAGCCGCAGTGACTCCTTCGAAAAAATTCCGCAACCCTAGCAGGGATTGACCCTATGGGGCTCCGTCTTTTTTACTGACAGCTCTTTGAGGCGCGCGTGGAATAGACGCGCCGTCGACCCATAGCTCGTCCTGATTGCTATCGGACGGCGAGACACCCATAGCTAGCCACACCCGCGCCTACGGTGACCGGGAATCGCCCTGCGTTTCCATTGTCCGGTTGAGCAGTAACCAGCCTTAGTGTGCTGAACTGCGAGTGGTCCATTCCAAAAAAAGCCCTGCGTTTCCCGGCGCCCGGAGCGTCTTCTTCTGTTGCGGCTGCTGGAGCGTGAAGTTTCCCACTCCCGTACGTGGTCCGCCTCCTCCTTCGCTAGCATTACTGCTTCGCAGAAGGAGGTGACCACTTCCCATGCCTCTTCGCTCCGGAGCATGGATTGAACCAGGACCGGACACGCGAGAGGTTACCGCCGCCGATCGGCTCGACGAGGGCACGGCGTTGCTCTGCCCAAGTAGGGCAGACCTCCACCGTATGCTCCACCGTGTCCTCTGGGCGATCCGCACAGTGTTGACACCCGGACGTGTCCTCCCGTTGAATCCGAAACAGGTACCTCCCGAAAAAGCCGGTCCAGTGAGCACCTGCGTTAGGTGGAATGTGAGGACGCCGTGACGTCTCTCCAACCACTCCTCAAAGAGGGGACTTATCGCCGCAATGGTGGCCGGCCCAGCGCTGGGTTGCAACAATCACTGCCTCCATACTTCCGTGAGATCCTGCTGGAGCTCTGTCCGCTGTTCCATAAAGGGCCATGGACCGGACGATCCCCGCATCATACAGCCTCCGGCAGGAAGCGTTTGGTCCCTCTAGATTGGGCAAGAGCCGCTTGAAAGCAGCCCCGGCCCGCCCCAGTATGGGAGCCAAAAGTCGGAAATGTTCCGCAAAGTTCCACTGGCTGTCGAGGACGAGACCCAAGTACTTCATCGTCGACCTGACGCCGATGGGAACTCCTCCTACCGTTATCTAGGATTCCGATAATGATCTGTTCCGAGAGCCATGAAAGCACATGGCCTCGGACTAATTGTGCAAGGCCACCTCGAGACCCATCTTGCATGATCCTCTCAATGACTGTCGCAACCCCGCGTGCCATCAGCTCGGCTCCACACTGGTACCTCAAAATTCACTTGTTTTGTTTACAAAAACACCGGCGCGAGCGGAATGACACTTCAGTCGGATGTGTTCGTATTAACTTGGCTATTCTCGAAACAAAAAAGAAACGAAACGCACTTTATACGAATGGGACTGCCGCCAACATAAAAAACTGTATATTCGCATTCGCATTCGCATTCGCGAATGTTGGCAGCAGATATTCGCATTCGCATTCGCATTCGCGAATGTCCAAAATATGACATTCGTTACATCACTATTTCTTACTGATCATTTTGAGAATATCGTGAGCAATACTTACGTTTTACAATTATCTACTGGAAAACTAAACTAACACAAAGTCTGTTTTAGTTTAGTTTAGTTGTGTCACCCTGTGTAATGTTTTATTCATCTATCTTTTCTATACTGTAACTAAATGGTGAAGAGAATAAAGTATTTTGTATTCGTACTACAAATTAGAACGCAACAGAGGGAAACCAAAATATTTTCTGTTATAATATACATATCGTCAGAATAGGGTAGTTAACTAAAAAAAACTAATTAGTCCGTCGGATAGATTTCCAAAAAATATTGGACACGTATTTTTTTCTTTTTTCAAGTAAACAAAAAATGAAGACGATACAGTGCGTTGAAAACTCGTGTGACGTCACTACTCGCTACAATTTTTACCGGGCCGTGACATCACAAGCCCTTGATTTTTGATGCTTTGTATCTTCGTCAGTTTTTATAGATTTGATAAAGGAAAAAATACGTGTCCAATATTTTTCTATAATCTAACTGACGGACTAAACATAATCATATATATTTTTACTCAGGAAACATCCCTATTATGATTGCTAAAATGAAGTGATATAATTTCGTTGTTTCATCCTCCTGTAAATTATGCAGTAATAGACTTAGCTGGATAACGAATAAGGCCGACAATTATGTACATAAGGTTGATCATTTCCTGACAACCACTAAAACTTCTTAAATAGAAGTAATAACTTCGGAAAGGTGTATAGTATTGTTTGTTTTATCATTATGAATAAGCAATCGCTTGACCGTGGATTTTGGAGCTGATGCGAAGCGATAATGGGATCGACGAAGGAGCATAAATCTTCAAGTTATTACTATCCAGAAACACAGACAGAAGCAGGGTCTTCTACTCCTGGCTCGCCGTCCGATAGCAACCAGGCCCGAGTCGACGGCGCGTCGTGTTCCACGCGCGCCTCAAAGAGCCGTCAGCAATGAAGACGGGGCCCCATAGGGTCAGTGCCTGCTAGGGTTGCGGAATTTGTTCGAAAGAGTCACCGCGGCCCTGGAATGCAAAGGGCACAAGAAGGAACACGGGTGGGTTTTAGTCAGTAAGAGTCTGACACTCTCTTCCGCTCCGCCCAGAGCGGGAGAAGTCATTTGATGATTTCCCATCCAAAAAAAAAGGGTCTTCTACTCCGTAGCTGTACGCACAGTAAATGATAAATTATATTTATTGTGTAAGTAGGTTAAACATAACACTTTTACACGTCCAATATTTCTTGTCATTTTAAGCTAGATGAAGCCGGTGTTTCCTAGCCGACTACCCTGAGAAGAAACACCGAAACAAACTCAGAGGTCAAAGTCTCTTTTAAAGTCCATACAATCCGCACTGGTCAAATCATATGAGAACCATGTAGGTTAATGTCTGAGGTAGCCTTTTGAGGAAAGTGCCACACAGTTTGAGTGGACCTGTCCAGACAGTAAAAAGCATTTGTAGTGTTCAGTGAAAGTGTTCCCAAAATGTTGTAACAAAACTAATTTATAATTAATCACGGCAAACACGAACGTGATCCTTCCTCTACACTTGAACGATATATTATTTTTTCCATACGTTCCAGGGTTCAAAACCCGGTCGGATCACGCTACGGGTACCGGCTGCAGCCCACGTGACTCCCACCCATATTGAAAGCTGCCAATAATCGGGCCATTATAACGAGGGTTTACTCCGGCCCGACAAATATTATGGTGTCGGAAAACTTCAGTAATACATTACACGTTAAAGAAAATATTATTTTGTGCGATATTTATGTTGTGGTTATTTTTTTCTGGTGGGAAGTGTATATTGATCGCGGTTGTCTTGACAACCATTAACAAGTGACACAGATGTGTGGGAAGCGTGAAAGTTTGTACCTCTTGTCTGTTATTACGGTCGTGTCCGTGTAAGCTTGTTGCCTCGCCATTTTGTCAATGTACTACATCTAACCTTGAATACGTACAATCATATCATAATGAGGTTGCGGAATTTGTTCGAAAGAGTCACCGCGGCCCTGGAACGCAAAGGGCACTAGAAGGATCACGGGTGGGTTTTAGTCAGTAAGAGTCTGACACTCCCTTCCGCTCCGCCCAGAGCGGGAGAAGTCATTTTTGGCAATCTGATCGCAATATTATGTCAAATATGTTCAGATTACTGCAGCTGTTGACTACGTAGGAACAGAACATCAATTATAATTATCAGAATCCATGTGTTAATTTTCAGTGCCTAGAACTCAAAACATAAGATCTACGCATCCGAGTCGTCGCTAGTTACAACCACAAGTTGTGAGCAAATGAAAAAATTATTGTACGACCCATTTGCTGAGTTCTGGACAGCAAAAATGTAAAGTGTTTTTTCCATAACTATTATTTGAATCAAATGTAGCTCACAATTTAGGATCCGATAATATTGGTGTTCATTCTAAACTGTAGTTCTTGGCGACTTACTCCAGGGCCCCAAGTCTGCTATTTTTATAAATGTGTCATTCCAATACGATTCCATTATCATTTTGTTAAAAGTTTGTAATCTGCTAAATCCATAATGGTCGTCATTGGTCGGTCAATGGTCTCGTAATACTTTTTGATAACCAAGCTATTAAAAGAAATTACTGGACAATGACGTTCTGATGGTAGGTCACTGATTAAAGGAACTGTCAAATTTTTTGCAGATTACCGCATACATCTGTCATTCATTTGTCATTATGTACGAGATTCCATTCTATGCCATTTCGTTCAATGGAGAATCAGTGGTTGACCATTGGAAAGTCATAGTGACGCTTTTATATTAGTAGATTACGAAACTTATAAAAATCAACCATTATGAAATCAATGATAGACCATTCTGACACGATTGTAATAGCAGACTTGATGCCCTGTTGTCAATGTTAATTGGTACCTATTGTCCCGGCTCTGATCTGACTAACCTCCGGCTTGGAAGGAAGTGGCAATTATTATTTTGTAACTACTATCAACTGTTTTTTTTTTCTGACTGATTTGTTGTGGCATAGAAGACGCCGTTTTTCCGGGTGTCTCTGGTGGTCGACTCTATTTATTCTGGCTGTCAAGATTTGCGGTGATTGAAAATATTGCAAATGCGAATCCACATCGTAACTGTAAACTGTTAAAACCGCGTAACTGCCTACATTTTGAAAAGTCTCTCCCATTTCAAGTAGCAACATCATGTGACGTCTTAAATTGGTTGGTTTTTTTAAGTACTAGTATTGACTTTAAGGTAACAATCACACAAACAAAACACTACACGAAACTGCTGCGCCAAAAAAGCTTGCTGCCATTCTTAAACAAATGACAAAAAAAAAACTACAAACGAAAGAACAATAGGACTCAGTTTAACTCACTCTCCCGTTATAAGCCAATTAACCTTTCAGTTATGACGTCGCCACCGTTCTCGCTGCTCATGTCACTGTAAAATTTCTTGGAAATCTAGCCATTTTTATGAAAATCCACCTTCCCGTACTGTTTTCTTTGCCCCCGGGTTCTAATTAAAGTTATAGCGAGCACTCTGAATTCTTGTTGTGGTACAAGAAGAGAAATGTTAGCGGTTTCTAGCTAGAAACCGCTAACTGGGTAGCTACCCAGTTGTTTCAATGTAATCTGTCGAGTGTATCCACCATCCAAAGGATTAATCTAAATAGTGTCGCCATCTATTGATTGCAATTTGAAAACAACAGAATATTCGTGACCTACATTTGAATGACCTAGTAAGAGTAGGAGTAAGAGACCACATAATATGTGAAGCGATTTCTAAATATATAATGTATGTACTTAGAAGTCACTTCACGTATTCAGAAGCTATAGTGGAATAGAGAAACTCACACATATACATACACACATAACTAATCACTCCTGAAAATATGACACTTCTGTTATATTAAAAGAAGCTATCTATAGGTTGTTGCTATCTATGAGTAGTCTAGTCAGTCGTTTTATAGAGCTAATAATGAGAATACCGTGACAGTGATGTATGAAAGGAAAACAATGCTACACTGACCTTGAGTCTACGTATGCAAATCAGTTTTTGAGATCCCATCAAATACTCGAATTTAGTGATATTTTTGTTTGTGGT
This sequence comes from Hecatera dysodea, assembly GCA_905332915.2. NCBI lineage: Eukaryota > Metazoa > Arthropoda > Insecta > Lepidoptera > Noctuidae > Hecatera > Hecatera dysodea. Next base: position 2,359,395 of record HG995298.1, on the reverse strand, counting down.
TCAAACTCTCGGGTTGTGGGGTCCAAGTGCTCATAACGTTTTTAAAAATCTATCAAGATGCTTAGTTGAAATTTCGCGTGATCCAAGGGCTGGCTTTCAATCATTGCCATATAACGTGGCAATGCTGGCAACTTTCTACATTACTAGGTACATTACCAACGCCATTTTTGACTATTTTTAGTCACGAGTTAGTTAAATAGTTTTATTTTATTACTTTTATTGAAGTGTTGACACTACTTAGTCAAATATTTAAATACATATATATGTATAGCAAATGGAAATCAAATACCTATTACTTCAGAGACAATGCGCAAATTGTACGCAAAGCTAGATTATAATAAATAAAATTAGACACATATTTTTTGTTTTACCATGTTTTGAACACAAAAATAAAAAGTAAAGTACTGAAGACTCTATGCCACATAGCAAAAAAAAAATTGAAATATATTCTATTTATGGTACTGATTACATGGACACAAATTACGCAATTTTTCCGAATTATCCTTGAAGTCACAGTTACCACTACTGCCCTAGTTTTCCCACCCGCTACATCTCAGTACTCAGCCCAACCCCTTATTCCAAGCTTTTATTTGGCAGTCAGAATGATAAATGGTGTTTCATTAGTGGAGACCGACGCAAAGCAGGTACCGCTTCGAAATCTCCGTCGTTTTTATATCGGGAATATATATCGTGGCACTAAAGTACCGGGCACCCTGTTTAGTAAAGGAAATTGGTGATAAAATGTCCCAGGCGTGTTGTATGGACTGTCTGTAGGTGGACTATTTCTTTTTCTTGGGTATTTAGTAAAATATGGGTCTTGTAATGAGGGTACCTATAGACTGTTATACTTGTACCGGTCTCATAATTGTTCGCAGGGAAAATGTGAAGTGAAATTTGTTGTATGATATAGGCATGGAACCAGCATGAATCACCACGTTTGGCTTAAATTTAATAATGTTTATTACCAATAATTTGTTAACAAATTAATAAAGTATTCTCTCCTGGCTTCCAAACTAGGTTTATATCCTGTGACTTGGGTACCAGTGATTCCAATTCCAGACGGTCAAAAATCTGTTTTCAGCAGGAACAGGGCTAACATAAGAATACAATGATTATAAAAAGAAAAGAAAGGGAAAGTGTAAGTATGAGTGAGAGTGAGTGTGAGTGTGTTGTGGTAGGTATAGTATGTGAAAGAAAGGAAAGAAAATGCTATAAAACGACATACATAAATTCGTGGATTTTCCACTAACACCTAAACGATAGTGTTAGTAGTTGTGAAGTCTTGTATTGTGTTGTTGTGGTGTGTGTCTGAATGTAAGTGATGAAACCGCGATAAATCTAAGCATAATCATACCATAAGTAGCCTACTAGCCTACAGCCCACTGCTGGGACACAGGCCTTCTTTCTGGAAGAGCTAGATGGGCCGTAATCCAACACGCGGGCCCAGTGCGAGTTGTTTTATCAAATCTAAGCAATAATCAATAAAATGCAGAAACAGTCTGAAAGTGACTGACGGGAATCGTCCGGAATTGAAAGAAGAATACAAATCCAAATTAATTATACAAATACAATTTAATTGCTGATTTACCAATATAGAATACTGCAAACAACCCCTAAAGGATTTGTAGGAATTCAACTGTAAACATAAAGTACCTAGGTACAAATAACACAAGTTAGCAACAATAATAAAGTTAGCTCTGAGATCCAATATTTCTAAGATTTCAACTTACAAAGTTAACACAACGAAGGCTTATCAGTATCACTGAGTCCTTTTACTTTGAAGTTATACGTTATGAAAGAAAAATGAAAAAAAAAACTCCATTTTCGATAAACAGCCTGTAGTTTTCATACAAAATGAGCGAGAATTTCATAATGTTTCTCTTAACAAGCTTGTGGCGTGGCTTTGCTTTAAGAGCTTGGGGATCAGCTGCTTGTTTTTCTTTTTGCAGAGTGGAGAATTAATATCCTTTGCAAGCATATGCTTTTGTTTTATAAACGTTGCTTAAAGTTAAGACAAGCTTAGACATCAAAATAATAACACACTCGTTGTTTGGGCAGTCGTGTAAAAAATCAGTCTTACTTTTCAAAGAAGGATTAAGTCTGCGTAGATGGAGTTTTGGTTTATCAATGCCCAGTCTAACACAAATAGTAAAATACGCATTTTGAAGGTTCAGCATTTTGAAGATTTCTTTTTAGCATTAGGCATTAGTCTTCAGTTTTTCTTGCACTCGACACCAAATATTAACGAAATGAGTACGTGTGTGTGAATCGAATCCTATTGTTTGCATCCTGTAGATTTTACCCATGCCAAAGGCGTGGGCTTATGTAGCTATGTAAAAAAGCTTTTTACAAAACAGTACAACCGACTTCCGAAAATAACTTTAATTTCGGAACTTGGTGTTTTTGGTTGTTTCTTCGTTTTTTGAACACCGACTTCCGAAATTATACTTATTTTCGGAAGTCGGTTGTATTTTTTTTTGATAGATTTGCTATCATTTAATGAAGAGTTTCGTTTCCTATCTCCGTTCTCCATCAGATCTTCACCAAACTAGAAAGATACTACCTTGAAATACCTAGATCCTCTTCCAAACCATCGTATACATTTTTTTATCTTTTTCATTTTACATCGACAAGAGAGAATGAAAAAATCATCAATGTAGTCGATGCCACGCATTATTAGGGATAACTCAAATATTAGTAATCAAATATTACTCAAATTTAAATAGGACTACATGACAAGCACTAGCTTTTGAAGATAAAAAGAAATTTCAAAATCGATACACCCAGTAACAAGTTATGAGGTAACATACACAAGAAAAAAAACAAACAGTTGACTTGAGAACCTCCTCCTTTTTTGGAAATCGGTTAAAAACAGAACATCTAATCATAGTATTTAGAGAAACTTGCACCCCAACTATTTAATATTTTAATGCGAAAGTGAGTTTGTTGCTTTCATGCCTAAATCGCAGAACCGATTTTGATCACTTTTGGTACACAGATAAATGGGACTGAAGACGGTTACATGATACTTTATGTATTTATATATTTCATTTTAGTATGTGTTCCGTTAGTGTATCCGTGGCATAATTTGTATCAAAGTATAAGTGATCTGTACAGGACCTATCAGAATACCAGCGCTGTGATATTTTTTTTTTTAAATATCGCAGCATATGCTGAGATAGGAACCATTTTGGCCTCGCACATTTAGGTACATTAGGTATTTGATATCTACAGATTTTGTTAATTTATTTTTCTATTAGTTTTTTTTTTATTGCTATTTTGTTTGTTTTGTGCGAGTCCCAAATAAACATTTTTCTTTCTTTCTTTGTACTTTATTTTCTGCAAAAACGCGAACGAAACTGCAGGAAAAGCTAGTTGTGTATACCAACAAGACAGTAATTATTTTGAACGCTACATCATAACCTTCATCTGACACGACCTTATTATTTGACTCTTTAGTGTCAGTTCTTTTGCAAATAAATAAGAACTCGTTCTATGGTACAGACATGCTTTGATGTCTCAAGATCTCATAAAAATGTACTTCTAACAAGTAATTGTGTATTCTGAAGTATAGTTTGATGTTACTATTTTTATAAATGCGATGCGAAAATTTGAATGGATGGATGTTTGTTACTGAATTACACCAGAACAGCTGAATGGATCAGGATGAAATTGGCATACAGATAGATTGAAGTCTGGAATAACACATAGACTTTTATCCTGGGGGTAAGTTTCCCAGGGATAATTTCCAACATGCACTCGGGAGAAACCAGGAGTTGGTAAACAAATAGCAAAAATATTTTTTTAGGTTTATTAAAAGTCAGGCTGTACAATAATAACTCGAAAATATAGAATAGAATAGAAAACATTTATTCGATACAGACACAATACAACAGCAACAAAACACAAAGTAAAAAAAGCAATAATAAAACATAACAATGATCCATTAAAATTTGTGCTGATCGTACCCATGACGAAAGGGTTACCATCTCAAAATATAAATCTGCCTTGCTTTTTCTTTGCTAAGTTGGGGTTGGTTTCCAGTCTAACAAGATAAAGCTGAATACTAGTATTTTGAAGACTCCTTTAAAATACTAGTATTTAGCTTTATCTAGTTAGCCACTCGGCTATCTAGGTATGTATCTGATCTCTTCAACCCAGTAACTGGTTAACACGGTAAAATTGGTGTAAGATTTTCTGGTTTCCAACTACGTTAACGATTTATCTATCGCCTTAACGTGCTTTCCGGGGCACGCAGAATACTCGATATGAAATGGATGTTCAGCCATCGGCGGACTGCCGAGCGTTGCTTAACCTCGAATGTCGAACCGTGCCGCTGTTATGATTTAGCCACGAACCTCCTTTTTCCTTAATTTATTTTTTAATTATTTTTACGCTATGCTTCATATTTCCGCATGCAAATAAACTGTGTAAATTTCCAAACATTTATGAAACCTCTGGCCAGGGCCCCAAGTCTGTTATTTTTATAAATTTGTCATTCCAATACAATCCCATTGTCATTTTGCTTAAAGTTCGTAATCTGCTAAATTCATAATGGTCGATCATTGGTCGGTCAATGGTCTCGTAATACTTTTTGATAACCGACCTATCAAAAGCAATGACTGCACATTGACGTTCTAATGGTAGATCACTGATCAAAGGAACTCTCAAAATTTTAGCAGATTACCGCGTTCACCTGCCATTATGTCCCCAGGTCCAATAGTTTACTGTATGACGGCGAATATTTTGAGATAATAATACACATGTGATTAAAAAAAAATTGATTGGGTCAGTCAGGAGTCAACTCAACGGTCAGCGAGTCAACACGTCCCCTGAGGATGCCTCGTGGAGAGGCGAAACACGTGTCGGTAATGGTGTTGGGTTTTGCTTTACCTTCCTGCATGTGCATAAAATCCTTGCATTTGCCTTGTAATCTTGCATGTGCATAATATAGCGGGCGAGAGGGAGGTGCATACCTGCAACCCACTAATTTTCGCGGAAATTAAAACTAGATATATCTCTTTTTCTCTAAAAAAAAAACAACATTCAGCTAAAATATGTATTCCATAAAATTACGTACAACTAAGGTCAAACAAAAGTGACTAGAATAACTTTTAAACTAGGAACGCCATTACGTTGGCAAACCTATAAAAATACTCCAAACAAAATAAAGAGACAGGCCGCTAACAAAAAAAAAAAAAACAATAAAAATAGCAATTCAAGTCGAAGCTACATTACAGTAGACAAATGAGAAATGACTAAACAATAGTGACCGTATAAAAATAAATGACTGGCTCTCCCCACGAATAAGTTCTCTGAGTTCATCGGAAGATCTTTAGAATGAGTTCTCTACAAGTACTCGCTGCAAAACAAGTGGATTATAATTAATTAATCATAGTTTTTTTTTTGTTTATTTATATTTTTACATGGCGTGGTTAATCTAACTTGTTGTGTTTGTCATAAGAAAGCCAATTATGTACACTTATTTTTAAGCAACGTTCGAATTTAAGTCTCAGTCGTAATCTGTCAAAATAAAAGAAATTAAAAAGAGGTGTTCTTAATAGATGTGAACGTTGCTTGAAAAATAGTAAACTTGGCCCTCCGGTGCAAGAAAATATTGATATAATAACGATACATTTTAGTAAGTTTTTAACAATATTTTACATTTGGCATCGAGAAGACATTTCATCGAAAATATTAAGCATCCAAAGTCACACAAATCAAATCAATCCTCGAACTGAACACAACAAACAACACTTCCAAACGAGATTCAAATCCCATCCCTTACAAATACACAATTTAATAGTTACCAAACTAAATCCCGTCCAACAGAAAATGCAAATAAAGCAAAACTTATTTGCTGCCAGTACGCCCGTATCCGCAGAGGGGCTTGGCGGGGGGGAGGGGTAAGGCCAAAGAAGAAAAGTGGTGGAGGGGGCTGATATCCGGCAAGGCGACGCCGCGACGCCTTTCTCTTCATAACTTTTACTGTCAACTCAATTACTGTATTAAGAGTGTGAAACTGCCTTGTCACTTCGAAAGCTCGAAACGGAGACATAAAAATATATCCTGCCTGCCCACAGATTTGTGGGCCTTGTTAAAACATGACATCTTGCGTAGGTCTTGTATTTCGGAGGTGAGAGGTTTGAAAAGGAACTGCCGGTCAATTTCGTAAAGTTGTAGCCCAAGCTCAGCAAACCGTTATAATAAGGTAGTTGACTAAAACATTCTAATTAGTCCGTCAAATAGATTTCCAAAAAATATCGGACACGTATTTTTCTTTTTCACGTAAATAAAAATCGAAGACGAAATTGTTGCGAGTAGTGAAGTCACACGAGTATTCAAACTCGTGTGACTTCTTATCTTCGCCAATTTTATAGATTTGATTAAGCAAAAAATATAATATACGGTCATGTACAATGGTCTAACATCAGGACTAATTGCGGAAACCAAACACCAAAATCGAATAAAATAGGAGCAAAATATTAATGTAAGATGGATATGCTCTTGACTCTTATCTAGTCTAGGTCGCAGGTGACAGACAAAGTCGACGATGGAATGTGCTTACCCAGAAGAAGCCTGTTCACTCTAACTTTGAAGAGATCAGGGTTGAATGAGTTCGTAAATACAGACAGGCAGAGAGTTCCACTCCTTTGCTGTGCACATTATAAAAGACGATTGGAAACGCTTGGTGCGAATTAATGGAGTTTGATAATCTAACTGACTCGTATATTTTAATTCAGAAAAAATCCGTATTAGAGCCGAAACTAGCTCGATGTCCGTCATGCTTGCCTGTCCAAAAAATACTAATACTCGTGCAATCGTACAGAAATTTGAAACTCTAAATTTACCCAAACCTTTTTGTAGGGTTTGAAGTTTTCAGCAAGTGGGCAAGCGTGTGGATCATAAGAATCTCACCACAATGCAGTGCCAGCTGGTCAATTAAGTAAAAGAACTCGCAGTGCATTTTGCTGAACTGGGCCTATCTGCCACAGCCAAGGGGCGCAAAATATTATTGTTTTAAAATTAATTTTCCTTTTATCCCGCAACCCTAGCAGGTACTGAACCTATGGGGTCCTGTCTTCTTTGCTGACAGCTCTTTGAGGCACGCGTGGAACATGACGCGCCGTCTACGCGGGCCTGGTTGCTACCGGACGGCAAGCCACCCATAGCTCGCATCATTCTCTTTTTCTTTTCGAGTAGTTTAGCATGGGACTAAAAGCCTAGTGTTTCCTGTTGCAGCCCCATGCTTCCTAGTCCCTCGCCTTAATAGACAACAATATAATTATAATATTATATACATGTAATATTTCGTTAAAAAATATCGCGGGTAAGTAGATCGCGCCAGTGTTCACATAACTGTTATCTTTTTATCGGGATATAGATAAAATTTCACAGCAAAACTATTCATAAACATAAATATCTAAATTCCATTATTTTCACACAGTCAGACATTTTAATACAAAATAAAAATGTAGATTTCGCTACAAGGTATGGCCGCAACTACACCGAACAATTTTGCCCGAGGGACGAATATAATGCCGCGGCAATGTGGGTCGCGGTGACGGTGTGACTGCGGCAGTAATAATGTACACTGTTATGTTTATAGGCTATTATTGTAAAAGGAGTTCTGATATTCTAATGTTATTGTTACTACCCTTCAAATGTTCAAGGGATTGATATTAATAAGTTTACTATAGAATCTGTTGCCTGTAGTGTTTAGGATAAGCCTTAATACTACAGACAACAGATAATATACTAGGTAGTGCAACTGTGTGCAAATGAGCAATGCCATCGAGTGGGTCCATAGACTCTAGGCAAGTGATATCTGTCAGCAGTAACGAGGCAAAGGCGGTTGTCAAAACGTCAAACTTCAAATTGACAAACGCTGCAAAATGTCACGTGATCAATACTTTACAGGGTTATTTGTAAAACACCAACAACCTCTTAAGAGGTCATTGTACTCATCATTATGAAAAACTTTTACTATGGGACCAAATATGAAATCGTGAAAAAAAAATAGCTGTCCTCTACATTTTAATGAGTTATATTATACGAACATAAATGTAAGGAACAGCTGATTTTATTTGCTGGGAAGCTGGGCAGTAGAAGTGGTGCAACAAACTCCCCAGCAACACATCTGTCTATTGCGTTTTAAGAACTTGAATTTATATAATAGTATGCAAAATCGTTAATACGTGACAAAGGTAGAAAAAAAAAATTATCCAACATGGAAATCATAAATCAATTCACTATAAAACATTGTAAAGAGTAGATTGAGTCAATAAAGTAAAAACAGACCTACATAGTCATCAAAAATAAAAAAAACGATATTGTTTGAACTCATATAAGCCATCATAAGCTAACTTATAGAGAAAGAACATGATAAAATTAAATAAGACATTGTCTTGCATTCAACACAGCGACCAACTATTGTTATCGTATAAATAGTCATTAATATAATGGTATGCCTTCGAACAAACGTTAGATTGAACTCCAGCTTTAAATGAGTTAAAAGCATACGATGAAACGAATGTGCCCCAAGAAATTAAAAAAATCTAGACTACCTCAGGAAGCTGCGAAACTGATGAAGGACTGAGCAGGCCATGTCTGCAGAACGCCGTCCAAGTTGTGAACACGTATATCACAAGACAGAAGACTTATCACTGATATACGAAGTCGCAGCAGTCTTAACAGAAGATGGTGTGTCGCCATGGATTGCTTCCTCAAGAATTGGCGAGATCAAGCACACCGTTGGTCGAAAGACATAGCAGGAAGTGGGGAAGGCATTTGCTCACAATTGGGAATATTGAAGGTTATAAAAAAAACCCTTCTTGTCCTTTCATTGTGATCCCTAAAGTTTTGTATTTTTCTGTCTATTATTAATTTTGCTTGTTGCTAATCTAGATCATTGAGTGATCAACTGTATAGGATCCCCATCTGGTGAAAATTATCCGATTACATTATTTTAATTCAAATATTTATTAATTTGGTTCTTAAAAGTTATCAGTCGAATTTCAAACTGTCGACAGGACCACAATTTCAATTAAAACTATAATAGTGGAGTGCCAAAGAGAATAATTAGCAACACGATCAAGTGAAATTTAATTTTATATAAATCGCCCTTACCATGACTTTCGCAAACGATGCTCTTGAATTATTTATTGATACGAAAAAGTTTTTATTATGCCTTCACGGTCGTGAGGGCTTAATTTAAAAGATTGTTGCTACCAAATATTATTTTTTATCAAAATTATCTTCGACATCAATTTTCTTGGGTCAGCTTTTAGATCAGGCCTAGCATTTATTTATTCGATCTAAAAATTCTTAGTATCGTGCAGTTTGTGTACATGTGCCCGGTTGAGCAGTGGTGGCCGAGTGGTAACGGCCCCGACTTACAAATTGTAGGTCGCCGGTTCAAACCCAGCCAGGCGCATTAGTTTGAGTAATTAACTTCATCACCACTGCTCTCAAAACCGAAATTAAAACATCGTGAGGAAACTGGCATGTCCTACCAAAAATTCGAAGACATGTGACATTCACCAACCCGCACAGGGCCCGCGTGGTGGATTACGGGCCATTCCCTCTCCTAGAGATGCCTATGTCCCAACAGTGGGAACATTAAGAGGCTGATTATGCTATGCCCGGTTAAAAGACCGGAAAAGTCTTCGAGATGTGATCGCTATTGAGCAATTAAAAATGGTATATTAATCGCTTTTAGAGTCAAAACTTAGATACAATATCACTCTATGGGGAGGTAGTTACGCGTACAATATAAATATCTATCCCTTTTTTGTATACCTTTCATTGTACCAAAACAGCAATGAGAACCATTGTGAGAATTCTACAGTGGATATCATATAAGAAAAACAATTTAAAGAACTTGAAATACTAACGAAGGACCGTTAGTATTTGTAGTTCTTTGTATATTTAATACTAAAAGAAAGAAGTTCTAGCAGATTTTTAAAGGACATTCGGAAAGAGTCACCACGGCCATGGAAAGCAAAGAGCTATAGTAGGTACATGGAAGGGTGGTTCCGGAACTTGTTTGAAAGAATCACCGCGGCCCTGGAACGTAAAGGGCACTAGAAGGATCACGGGTGGGTTTTAATCAGTAAGAGTCTGACACTCCCTTCCGCTCCGCCCAGAGCGGGTGAAGTCATTTAATGACTTCCCATCCAGAAAAAAAAGGAACACGGATGGGTTCTAGTCAATAAGAGTCTGACACTCTCTTCCGCCCCGCCCAGAGCGAGAGGAGTCATTTGATGATTTCCTATCCAAAAAAAGCTAGTATCTTAAAGACAAACTCAAGTAGCAACAAAACCGCTGCCGCCTGTAACTCAAACCAGACACCCATTCCCATGTTCTCGACCATTTCGTGAAACAGAGTGATAACATGATTTCTTATTGAGGACTGTGTAATGTGTGTAATGTGATTTTCGCACGGCCGCCATTGCGTCTGTGCGCGTTAGTGAATTTATTATTATTGAATACTTACCATGGTTTATAGTTTTCCAGTCTAGTTATTGTTGATGGTGGAGATATTTTAGGTTTAGCTTGAATTTCATTTGAATTTAGCGAAAATTTATTACGGTTCTAAGTTTGAAAATGGGAATAAAAACTGTACGGTTTTTTTCGTTACTTAAAATTGAACGTTAAAAAAATAAAGAGAAATATTTAATTTGCAAAAAGAGTTATGGTAAAATTTTCGTAGAATAATAAAGTTTAACACTAACCGATTTCTAAAACGCAGGAGGTTCTCAGTTATCTAGACTGTATATTTTTATTTAAAAGAGATAAGATTGCTCCTTTTTTAGGTTGTTCAAAATCCATTCAACCTTGTAGGATTTATTCGTACTCTGGGTTGAGTAAAACTAGATTAGTAGAGAAAACGCTATATCATTGTTTTATATTCATTAATTTCTAGAATAATCTACCATATATCTGCTTATTCATATTTTGTACATCCAAATTCTCATACACATTCAGTTAAACTCAACATGGTGTGTTCCAAACAGGGGAGCATTCATTCACCACTAGCCATAATGGGGAGGTTTGAAAAATCCTGAATTAATATACCAGCCGTTATTCTAACGTACATACGTTGAATGGAATTCCTTATTTACACCGATGCGTAACAGCGAACTTTAAAAAAAATATCCAAGGAATAAACAAATATTGATGGATATCCTGCACTAGGGCGTCGGGAAACGTAGTCTGATTCCCGGCCACCGTAGACGCGGGCCTGCGGATGGTGAGCTTATGGGTGGTTCGCCGTCCGATAATATCCAGACCTGGGTCGACAGCGCGTCGTGTTCCAAGTGCGCCTCAAGATGGGGCCCCATAGAGTTAGTGCCTGCTAGGGTTGCGGAATTTGTTCGAAATAGTCACCGCGGCCCTGGAACGCAACGGGCACTAAAACACTGGTGGGTTTTACTCAGTAGGAGTCTGACACTCCTTTCCGTTCTGCCCAGGGCGGGAGAAGTCATTTGATGATTTCCATCCAGAAAAAAAGTCTATTGTATTATGTTTATGTACCTACATAAACATAACGTTAGCCGATTAAATCTCTATTTGGAAATTGATACGAAGGTAACACGATTCTCGAGTCTGAGAGGTGTTTCCATGCCATGTGCCAAACTTGAATTCGGAATAAATGACTAACGTGGTAGCAAACTATTGACATAGATCCATATTGTTGACAATAAAGGCCTGTTCAGACCTACGCGGTATTCGCTACACAAGCGATAATCAGAGTGGGCATCAGGTAATCTTACTGTTCAAACATAAACCAACCAACTCGCTCCGCTGTCTTCCGCAATGGCAGCTTCTCAAAGCAAGCAAAACCCGGGTGGTATGGCGAATCTGGCTTTGCCCGTTTCGCAGTAGGCACGGAACTGCATCCAAAACATTTCTTGAAAAAAAAACGATTATCGCTTCCCATCTAGATAGCAAATACTGCGTAGGTCTGAACAGTCCTTAAGTCCAGATCTTTATTAGACCTAGAATTGTAGATTTACCATTACTACATGTTAATAATTGATTCAGAAACTACATCAATAGACAGCTAATGCTCTCAGAATAATGTTGATTTAGTTTCTCGTCTTCATAATTAAGTAAAGCTGGATAGTACTTCGATTAAGGCTCAAGACTTTTCTTTTAATTATATTCTGTTTTATAAGCTGTTAATAATTGATTTCTTAATGCTACTTCGAAATTGGTTTCTTAAGTAAATAGTGCTTGTATTAGATCAAATTATTTTCACAAAATACACAGTAATTTTCTTAACTCACACAGAGATCCGTTCAAGCTACACATATTGTACCTAATTTTTAGGGTTCCGTAGCCAAATGGCAAATACGGAACCCTTACGGATTCGTCATGTCTGTCTATCTGTCTGTCTGTCCGTCCGTATGTCACAGCCGTTTTACTCGGAGACTATTAAAGCTACATAAATGAAAAGTGGTAGGTAGGTGCAACCTGTTAACCGCTATTCAATTACGCATTCTGACGCTGTCCTTCCTCAAGCACCCATGACATACTACTATGACCTATTAAAAATATTACAGGCTTTATGTTGACGATAACATAAAACATGTAATATTTTTTTCGAAAATATCATGCTGAGTAGGAACTCAGCATCATATTTCCGCCTTCCAGTCCAATGGGAATTATGAAGTAAAACATAGCGCTCGTTCATACCGGTGTAAGCTGCGCAGCGGTGTAAAAGCCGTCAGCAACGAAGACGGTGCCCCACAGGGTCAATGCCTGCTTGGGTTACGGAATTTGTCCGAAAGAGTCATCGCGGCCCTGGAACGCAAAGGGCACAAGAAGGATCACGGGTGGGTTTTAGTCAGTAAGAGTCACTCCCTTCCGCTCCGCCCAGAGCCGGAGAACTCATTCGATGATTTCCCATAAAAAAAAGGCTTTATGTTGACGATAACATAAAACATGAATTTTTTTTTCGGAAATATCATGCTGAGTAGAAACTCAGCATGATATTTCCTTCCGCCTTCCAGTCCAATGGGAATTATGAAGTAAAACAAAACGCCCATTCACACCGGTGTAAGCTGCGCCGCAAATATAAAGCGTGGCGCACATAATTGGCCTCATACGGTACTCCCGCTTAAAAACCGCAATTAGTACTCACACAATGCAATCCTATTCACGCTCCAGTCGCCTCTCAACTTTGTGTACCCAGCTTTATCGCAAAAAAAACTTAAACAGCCTTTATAGGCAAGTACTCACGTCGGCAATTATGACGTGCTTTACGTGTAGAGCTTTTGATTAATCTTAAGGCCTTATTATTAGGTTCTTATGTGAATGAGATTTTTAATTCAGAATGATTTTTATGATTTAAGTTTTTGACGAAAATGTGAATGAATATCTGCTTTCAATTTCCTTTAGATTGGATTTGTAATGATCTGGAATATAATACTCTTGGTGATTCATCTGTAGAGCTATTGGGGGTCAATGACCTCAAGTAGATGAATGATGAATTAATATGGACATGACACCCGGCTCCAAAGAATTTAAATTTATGTACAAATTGTATTTACAAATTCGGTTAAGTTAAAGATATTCAAAAGAAATTCAAATATATTTACACGATGGCAATTTATTTTATGTAAGTTACCAGACAGAACACACACATACATTACCAGAGACAAATAACTACACGGGTGCCTCTAAAAATCATTATCGACTTTAACAATAAGTACTACATATCTGAAATCTCAGTGAATCGTAGGATCTCAGCCATGTCCATATTATGTAAACATGTCGCAAGTACCAGAAATTGCTCTTTTTATTCCAAGCACAAATCCAGAACCAGGCTACTTACTATTGATGAGAACACACGCTTTTTCGAACCTGTGAGTCGATCCCAAAACTTGTTGCTTATCGATAATTCTTGCAACTATAAGACCAAGGAGGCAGTTCTTCTAAAAGACTGCTGCATTTGAAATTGATCCATCAAACACCAGAGGGCCATGAGGTCCAAAAACTTCAATTTCCATACATTACGACTGATATACGAATACTAAAAAATTAGCAAAATTGGCACACCGATGTGACTGTTCCATTTGCTGGAGTATCCCAAATTTCCATACAAGTACACCCTAGATGACTTGAGCAACGTCTATATCGAAGTAAAAACTGGCCACATTCTGGACCAAACGCTGCGAGCAAACAATACAATCAGATTGAAGAGAAAAAGAAGAATATCATAATGTAGAACACAATGTCAAGAGGAACATGTTTCCAATATAATAATAATTCATACAAAAACCTTTTACATTGGTTAAGACTAGGATACATAACTTGGTTAACTAAAAGTCATACGGATAGGGTAAACCCTGACTTTTTTTTTAAATGGGAAATCGTCAAATGACTTCTCCCGCTCTGGCGGAGCGGGAGGGAGTGTCAGACTCTTACTGACTAAAATCCACCCGTGATCCTACTTGTGCCATTTGCGTTCCAGGGTCTCGGTGACTCTTTCGAACAAATTCCGCAGTAAACCCTGACCCCTAAACTAGGTGATAAAACCTTTTGTGTTGTGTTCAAACATCACAAAAAATAGTTATTGAAAATGCAGGATACAAATTATAGATATTAAAATTATAACGAGGGAAATTTTTTGGGTATTGGAAAACGACTTTTATGGTGTATAAGTGTGTGTATAATGAAGGTATGTAAGTGATGGTGTGTATGTAGAAGTGTGTGTGGTAGTGTTTAGCGTTTGCGTAAGAGCGGGTTCACATCAGGTCGGAACGACAGTTTTATCGGGCGTTCAGCCACGATTTCTGTCGGGTCGGCATAATATTGGCATACTGGCAAGTATAGCGCCGTTCACATTTGTCGGCGCAAACCGGCCGAGCCAATTCCACCCGCTCATTTCCCCGCTCTCGGCACTCGTGCGAGCAGTTTCGTCGACGTGTATGCAAAGAAAACACGTTTAAATATGGAGGGCGAAATAAATACAGAACTTTTCGTCGTCCATCGTATACAAAAGTCAACTACGACTGGCTGTTTTATGACGATCCGGGCAGTAAAACGTCCGTACCGTCAGTGGTTTTCACATTAGGTCGGGTCGGCAGCGTCTAGTGTGAACAGCTACAACCGACAGTCACTCAACGGTAAACTATCGGTCTGACCTAATGTGAACCAGCTCTAAGGGTATACTATGAAACCAGTAGAGTATAAGGTTCTTGATGCAGTATATCATGTGAGCACAACATGTTGCGACGTGCTGTAATCTTCGGCCCCATCACGATATTGCTATCTTCACACTGTGTTAGCAAGGAAATATGTTCCTAAGAATAATGGTGGTAATGTTTTGAGATACTACTAAATTCATTAGTTCTTTAGTATTAAAACGTTGCGGAATTTGTTCGAAAGGGTCACCGCGGCCCTGGAGAACCTTCTCCTTGTTTGGAAGTCGGTTAAAAACCAGAAATGTTCAAACAATGTCCACAAATTCAAAATTAGGTACAATCAAGCACAGAGTACTCGTACCAAAAACCTGTAATAACAAACATCGAAACACGACCATAACTCATACCTCACAATAATTTCATTTACAGCAATTCACAGAATTTACATGTACAATGTAAACCTAATTTCACTAATGGAACTTGTGAAGCTTATTTAAATTCGACGATTCATAATCATTAGTCGATTTGCACCGCAAAACGGTTTGCCGACCGGTACCGGTTAACGGGTCGGCCGCAAAACGGTTTATTTTACTTTGGTGATGAACTACATGCGGCAGGCGATAGACTATTCATTTCCAATTTGTTTGAAGGTAAATAGATGATTAGCTGTGTGGTTATTACTCGAACAGCTGTAGCCCGATAGGAGGGGTACCCATATAAACCATTTTTAACCGACTTCTAAAAAAGGAGGAGGTTCTCAATTCGGATGTTTGTATGTTTTTTTTTTTTTTTTTTTTTTTTTTTTTTATTGTTTGTTCGCGCATAACTCCGTCGCTTGTCAACCGATTTGAAAAATTCTTTTTTTGTTGGAAAGGGTATACTTCCCAAATGGTCCCATGATTTGGTCCCATAGTAAAAGTTGTTCATAATGATGAGGCCAATGACCTCTTAAGAGGTTGTTGGTGTTTTACTAATAACCCTGTATATAAAAACTTTTTACAAAAAATAAAACCGACTTCTAAACAAAAAAAAACAAAAAGTATAAAATAACTTTTAATTTCGGAAGTCGGTGTGTTCAACAACAAAAAAGCAACCAAAAACACCGAGTTCCGAAATTAAAAGTTATTTTATACTTTTTGTTTTTTTTGTTGTTTAGAAGTCGGTTTTATTTTTTGTAAAAAGTTTTTATATACAGGGTTATTAGTAAAACACCAACAACCTCTTAAGAGGTCATTGGCCTCATCATTATGAACAACTTTTACTATGGGACCAAAGCAGAAATTGCGAAAAAAAATCAGCTGTTTTTTTTTTGATGGGAAATCATCAAATGACCCCTCCCGCCCTGGGTGGAGCAGTAGGGAGTTTCAGACTTTTACTGACTAAAACCCACCCGTGCTCCTTCTTGTGCCCTTTGCGTTCCAGGGCCGCGGTAACCCTTTCGAACAAATTCCGCAACCCTAGCAGGCACCGACCCTATGGGGCCCCGTCCTTGGTGCTGACAGCTCCTTGAGGCGCGCGTGAAGCACAACGCGTCGTCGACTCAGCCTGGTACCGGACGGCGAGCCACCCACGCTGACCGTCCACAGGCATCAGACACTGCGCAGTAGCACAGTGGCCGACTTGTCTCTGGAGGAGGCCGCATTGGGACCATTACTGGCACTCCATTTCAGCCCCCTCCCGAGTATCGGGAGTAAATCAGCTGTCCCCTACATTTTGATGAGGTATACGAACATACATGTAAAGAACAGCTTTTATTTTCGCATTTTTACTTTTGCCAATCTTATAGGTTTCGATTTTTGCAATTTGACGAATTTCCTGCCACGACTTTGGTACAAACATACCTCGTCACTTTACGACTTCAATTTATCTTGATGTCGTTATTTATTGCTGGTAAATGAAAGCTAGTAAACAGCCAGCGAGCTTAACGTGTTGTGCCAACTTCGTTAGAGCTATTTTGTAAATAGATCTTACGGTAAACAATCAGACAGAGAACGAAGTAATGAATCTTAGCGATGTTTGAGAACGTAAATAAATGAGATTTCTTAGTTTAAATTATATCTTATATTATTATTATTATAGCTAGCCTGAAATGTCCACTGCTTTCACTCTTCCCGATTCTGTGCCACATCCTGCCAATTCCCAAGGAAGACATCCAAGTCATCCCGCCATCTTCTTCGTGGTCTGTCGCGGCCCCGTCTCGCGATTTCAGGGCACCAATTTGTATTTTATAGGCCCACCGCTCGATGGACATACGGCAGACATGTCCAGCCCAGTCCCATTTAAGGTGGGCAGCCTTCTGAGCCACGTCAACGTGTTTTTGAGCGCAGTATCGTGTTTCGAATTATATACCTAAATATCTTATATTGAGAATAATTAAAAGGTTGTTAATGATAAATCTTCAATATTTTTTTTCCCTTCTTCCAATTTTTTTGGAGTTTTTTTACCATCATCTTCTTATTCCAAACTTCATTTTATAACAAACAAATACTAGCAATGAGCTAATTATTCTGCCGCAGTCTGAAGGATAAATTTAACCTTACAAACAAAACAATAGCAACACCACAAGACACAACACTTCAAATACTACACTCGAAGAAGTAAAATATATACTTACGGTGGAGCAATGAAGGGGAACGCAAGGAGTATGCAGTGTCTTGGAGTAACGGTTTAATTGTGTGCATGTCTGCCTCTATTGTCCACTGAACACATGGCACAAGGATGTTAGGAGACTGGATGAGACTGAGTTACCGTACACATGGGGGTGGTGATTTCCCTAGTTAGAAAACTTATTCTAAGAAGCCTGTCCGTAAGATATTCAATTTGAATAAATCGATAAATAATTAAAAAGATAAATCGCATCAAGGTACAGGAGTAGGACTAGTCCTCGCGGCCCAGAACCGAAAAGGGCACTAGAAGGATCACTGGTGGGTTTTAGTCAGTAAGCGTAAGTATTAAGTAATGTATACACTCTTATTTCCAAACCTTGTGTGTATATAAACAATTAGTTCGGTTATTACTGCGCATAATGTAGTGCATGCTGTGCTTTTTCTGTAAGTGATGAGGCACTTAGACGTAAGTTACTATTGTATGAATTATAATGTATTAGCGTACTTGTTGTTGTAAAACCTAATCTATACTTATAATAAATCTGTAGAGAGGTCAATTCTGTACAAGGAATATATTTTCAAAATAACTATCAGGGGGTGATTAGTGATCGATACTGGTGCCAAAAACGCAATCAGTAAAATTTTTGTCTGTCTGTCTGTCTGTCTGTCTGTATGTTCTTTATAGAAACAAAAACTACTCGACCGATTTTAACGAAACTTGGTGCAATTATTCTTCATACTCCTGGGCAGGTTATAGTATACTTTTCATCACGCTACAATCAATAGGAGCAGAGCAGTGAAGGAAAACGGGAGAAGTTACTCCATTGTTTAAGCTTCCGTCGCGTGTGTAGCCTTAATGGTTAAAGTTACATAGAAATCATGTATTACGGAAATGTTTTACATAAAATTATCTAAAAAATCTCCCAAACAGCATATGTCTATATTTTATGGTTGACTCACAATAACACGTGTAACTCCCGATAGCTTAGCAGTTCGGCGCTTTCTGATTATTTGTATGAAACTTTGTCAATTTTAAACCGATCGGGCTGAGAGTTTCAAAATCGGGGGTAAAGTAATTATTCCACGCGGACGAAGTCGCTGGCAGAAGCTAGTAATAAATAAATAAATAACACTCCCTTCCGCTTTGCTTAGAGTGAAAGAAGTCATTTGATGATTTCCCATCCATAAAAAAGGGGCTGATGACGTCGCTGTATAGTAAAAACTTGTGAGTGAACGTGGGTTTTCAACGCACTATATCATCTTGAATTTTTGTTTACGTCAAAAAAGATAAAAACACGTGCCTATATCAATTGGGAATCCAACTTTCTTTTTCAGGAAAGTACCTACACTATTCTAACACTCTGCTTTTTTATCGCCAGTATCGTTATCATTTGTTCCAAAAGACCGTTACTGCTTCTGCCATCCGTTCTGCGAACATGCGAATTCTGCAATGACCTGCCTATTGCACTTTAGTTTGGCAACTCTTTCAGCTAAATCAGAAACTTTGGTTATCCTGAATTTCTGAGCATACTTAGTCCGTTTCATTTCAGAAACATTTTTGAGAAATATTCAACTGCGTAAAAATGAATTCACAGTTTATCCTAGTGTAATTTGCGCCACCAAAACTAATAAATGTTGCAGAAAGGATGTTCAAATTGAGCATATTCCTTTTTATCCCACTGCTGCACTGGTGAGACAGATTAGAGGGTCAAAGAGTGTCATTATCAGTACAAGGTGCCTTGAAGCCAGTGATACTCCAATAAAACGAAGTACTTCAGAGCAAGACAATTTTATTTAATTCACCTGAGCCGTATATACTCTGCCGTGTAACGAAACCATACCTCTAATTTATTAGATTGAACAAAGAGGATTATTTTGCAATAATAATTTAATATAATTCTATATATAACTTGCATTTGTAATTTGCATCATCTATATTTTCTGTAACTTATATGGTGTACATAATAAATAGTATTCTAGTCTATAAATTTCTTTCCGGTTTTTAAAAATGTGTACCTAACTCCATCGCTGAAATAGTAACCTAACCGACTGCGATATTGCGGATATTTAAATCCACGCTCTCAACAGACTGATTTCCATTTATTTGACTCAAACCACATCCAGTAATCAAATCTCCCTGGCCAGTTGGTGACCGCTAAATGAGCAGTTAGTGGCACAGCACTGCACGGCATTTCGTACCGCCATATTTACGTACCACCAAGCCACCAGAGGGCGCCAATAAACATTATATACTGCTCAAGTGCTCAGTTCCTCGGTACCATAGTATTAAATCCTTATGACTAGCCACCATTAACTGAGCAATTATGTAAAAACAAATATCCTGAATATAAATGCTGCGTATGCATAGACATGACTGATTGCAAACACGGCAAGTTAATATTAAATCGCGATAGTAATATCATATTTATGGAATACCCAACTACTGTTATTATTGATCATTATTTCTAGAAAGTGAACTGCGTTCTGAAATACACACTCGGTCTAGCTCAAGCATAGTTGCTCAATTTTATTACTGGGTGTGTGTGTGTAAATAAAAATAAATTGAAAACTCTTCACTACATAGTAGGTATAAAACAAAATCGCTTTCTCTGTTCCTGTATCCCTATGTATGCTTAAATCTTTAAAAATACTCAACGGATTTTGATGCGGTTTTTTTTAATAGATAGAGTAATTGGAGAGGAAGGTTTATATGTATAATACATGCACATTATAGTAGAGAAAATAATAGTATCACTAACTACATTGCATCCATGAGAAGCCGGGGCCGGTCGCTAGTTCTTTATAAAACTCAGATAATATTGAAAACTATACAACATCATAATGAGATTTTTCGGGTTTGAAATTATCAGTTCACAATACATATACCTACTGAAAGTGTATAATCTGATCAAGACTTATTACAACCTTATACGCATTATAAATACACATTCACTTAAACGATTCATGAGATACAGCTCGCTGACAGACAGACGGAAGAACAGCAACCCCAAAAAAAATTGCGACATAATTGTCTATAGATACCTATTCCTTACACAGCCGACTGCATAATTACTTTGCTAGTAAACATCCTATTGCGCCAATAAGAAATTGTATACAGCCGAATTGTATACAAATGACTGTTTAATAGATCCAATCCGAAGATAGACGACGGACAGTTGAAGCATAGTAATTGGGTTCCGTTGGTGACGCTTCGGGTTCTTCTTCTTAATCGTTCCCTCACTGCTGAAAATCACGACCACATACGACGCGTCAACAAGCCACGCGGTCTCCTGTAGTGTGAACCATTCCGTACATTTTTTTTTGTTATTGATATGCACGCATTTTGTCACTATCTCAGCTGATGGTAAGCGATGATATGGTCGAAGATGAAGTCTTTCAGTCAAGAGCGAATAGATTACTTCTAGGCAAGCGCCTAGAAGTAACCTATTCGCTCTTGACTGAAAGACTCAGAGGTTGTAGTTATCGAGAAATACAGACTCTGGCAGGGAATTCCACTCCTTAGCTGTACGCACAATGAATTTCGTCGCATACCCCCTAAAATGCAACCGATAGAATACTTTTGCCAAGGCTTTGTAACTTCGATACGACGAGCCCATCACTTGTTCGTTCTCAATTTATTTATTGTATACTTGACTGTACACCAAAAGTAACACAAAAGGGAGACTTAAAACTTAAACACATACAATGGGCGGTCTTATCGCATTCCGAGATCTCTTGCAGACAACAGGCAGTAAAAATATTATCGGAGGAATATCGACAATCACAGTGACAGGTAATGTTCTCTTACAAGTCTTTTAAATGCAGACAACGACTGAGCGGGCAATGCATTCTACAGCCTGTAAATTGAAGGATTTATCCAAAAATGTCACTAATCTCTAAACTCTTTGTCAAAATATCTCAATATCAGGTATAGAACTTAAAAAAGTTGTGGCATAACTATATACATTCATTACACAGGCAACTGCATAATCAGTCGGGCTAGTATTCATCCTATTGCGCCATTAAGCTGAGCTCAATAGCTGAAAAAGACTCGTTATCACGCGATCATTATTCTTTCTGTCTCAACTCTTTTGCTTTTATAAAGCTTTTTACATTTACAAGTGGTGTTTTAAACGTTTATTTCTAATGGATGCTATGCGTAATTGTACTGAGCTATTATTTAGGGGTTCCCTCTATCTGGCAGAATCTTGTTGCTCCGAATTTTACTTGGCATAACACACTTGGCATAATCTTTTTTAAACGAATATTTGTAAGGCATAAAAAATATTTAGTATAACTATTGTTTGGCAGAATGTTTATATGTCCGAATTTACAATGGCATACTATTAAGATGGCAGAATTTTATTTGGCATAATTACCTTTAGCATAGTTAACATGTTGCATAATTTCGTTTAGCACAATGTTTACTTGGAACAACAATCATTTTGTATAATTTTACTTGGCATACTATGAAGATGGCAGAATTTCATCTGGGATGAATCTATTTAACCATTTCCATAAAAAAGCATTTATCTGATCTTAGGTATATTAAAATTTAAACATTGTTTTAACAGTAAACGCTTTTACTACAAATTTACTGACAGAAACGAATCGCTGCAAAACCGACTCCACGTAGTCTTGTCTGCCCTACCCCTAGAGTGTAATTTAAAACCGCGAAGGCGCGGAGGGGCGAGGCGGCCCGCGAGTTGAGGAGCAGGTGGTTGTAGCACTCGCCGCCGCGGCTGAGGCTGGCCGGCGAAGACGGCCAGCAAGCCGAAGCTGCGGTGGTGAGCGTTAAACCCATCTGCGACGATAAACTCGCGTGGGACCGCCGGAGCCCCGCAGCGCCGTAGCCGTGACAGAAACCATGCATGCTGCATGTTGCTTGCTTACTTGCATGCTGCATGCTTGCTTGCTTGCATGCTGCATGCTCGCTTGTTTGCTTGCATGCTGCATGCTTGCTTGCTTGCTGCATGCTTGCTTGCTTGCTTGCATGCTGCATGCTTGCTTGCACAAATTTTATTATTCTGGTAAGAAATGCAAAATTATTGTAACTACGAATTTTTTGTAATATAACAGATGTGTCTTTCAATTTATGGATGTCAAATGTATGCCAAAAGATGATTCTAACTGTTAACTTTCTGAAATATGACAGTTCTGCCTTTTAATGACTACCGATATGAAATGTATGCCAAAAGACGATTCTGACTGTGAACTTTCTGCGATATGATGGTTCTACTTTTTAATTATTATGGATATGAAATTTATGCATAAAGATGATTCTGACTTACAAAATTATGACTTTTTAATGTATGATAAATGAGGGTATACCAAACAATTTTCTGCGAAGTGAAGATTATGCTATCCGTTGTTATGCAAAATAATATTATGACATTAAAAGTTCTGCTATAAAGGGTAGACCCATTATTTAGACCTGTGGTTTGGTATATTTCATATATATAATTTTTAATCTAGACTATTATTTTATAAACAAAAAGTCCTGTCTAAAATATGGTGTCGCAAAAATTGTTTGCATTGCTGTGGACTTGAAGTGGGCCTAAAAGACTGGTGGTTTTGCCACGGTGTATGGTAATGCTTAATTGTAATAGGTTTATTTAAAAAAGGTTCTATCTAGAAGTACTGATTCAATTGCTAAGGCTCAATTTAGACACATCTTCTTAATTCAGATCTCCTATAAGTTTGTGAGTCTTTACTCTTCATTGTTCGAGCCCCGGAAATACTTCTTCACGATTCTGGTCTCCTGGTAGTTTGTGAATCTTTACAGCTCATGGTTCGAGCCCCGGAAATTTTGGTCTCCCCATAGTTATTGAGTTTTTGCCGCTCTTGATTTTAGCCTAAACGCGTCTATTTCTTCTAAAATTTCTAATCATAATATCAGTTTAACATTTACTGGGATAAAAATTACCAGGTTTTGTGCAATATTTTATTCAACTCCGTTAAGGGGTTTTTGCGTTGTTGAAAAACAAACTAAAACCAAAATAAAATAGAATAAACAAGTAAACGAGATTCTAAATGCACGCGTTTAATTCGTACTTATCAATCGATCAGTTCAACAGCTAATGGCTGGGTATTTTCCCCGTAGAATGTTGTCAGTTGTGGAAACAGTAACGACAGTCCTCTTTGTGGCAATAAGATACCAAATATATGTTAGATGTCACCACCATTACTTGCAAATATAATAATAATTATGGTGTTTGTTTTAGGTACTGTAGTTTTATGTAGCGTCCGGATAAAGCCGAAAACAATCAGGATTTTTGGTTGCGTGAGCGGCCAAACCAGACTGTTCTTGACGTCCTATGGGAAATCTTATTACTGTTGGCTAAGTGTACATTTTTTATCTGAATACAATAATTAAATGAAAAAAAAAAACTCTTAAGTACTGTACGTAACTAAAAAGTTTTATTTACTGTCCTAAATACTCTGTACCATGACGATAGCAAATCACATAATCTGATCTCGGAGAAAAACAAAAGTATTGTTTTGTTGCATTGTGTTATTTATCTGCTGCTAGTCTCAGTAACTTAGAGACATTTACCGTGTTTATAGTTTATTGCTGACCGGTGCAACTTCATTTGTGTCACTGTTTTCATGACTGCTCCGCTCCTATTGGTTTTAGTGTGATGATATATGTATAACCTATAGCCTTTCTCGATAAGTGGGCTATCTAACACTGAAAGAAGTTTTCAAATCGGACCAGTAGATTCTGAGATTAGCGTGTCCATGTCCAAGTCGTATCTTTCTTTTCTTTCTTTCTTTTTTTCAAACAAATAAACTCTTCAGCTTTATATATTAGTACTAGCAGCGCCCCGCGGTTTCACCCGCGTACTTGCCGTTCGCGTGGGAATACGGGGATAAAATATAGCCTATGTTACTCACGGTGAATGTAGCTTTCTAATGGTGAAAGAATTTTTGAAATCGGTCCAGTAGTTTTTGAGTTTATTCGTTACATACAAAAATACAAATCTTTCCTTTTTATAATATTAGTATAGATAGATGAGATGTGATTATTTTGCAGACCTTTTTCGATTATTGATATTTTTCTAGTTAAATTCTTCTGTAGTAATCGGACTTCTGAATTATTAAACGGTTCTCTCTCCCCAATATATGACAGATACATATGTAGCCAAAAAGTGGTTTTACAAGAGATAAGTAGGTACAGGTCTATCTAATTCTTCGGGGAAGAGAACTGTGATACTAAGCAAATGTTGCATAATATAAATAAAATACCAAACACCATACAATGATATATTGGGCTATGTCGTACAAATTACATATATATGTATATGTTTGTACATATCTGTAGCCTAACACTTATTGAAACAAATACTAAAGCTTAAAGAAAAACCTAGACATTAGGGCTGTACCCAAAAATGCCAAGATAAATGGGGTCCAAAGGTAAGTGTACTATAAAGCCGGCGTTCTATTATGTTCAGTAAACGGGGAATAAAGCCACGCCCAAGATATTATGGCCAAGTTATTTATTGCCAAGAAAATCTACTCGCTACAGTTGGTATGAACGATTTCAAAATGTTGGGTAAAATGTAACGCATGGGGTTTTGTTAGACTCTCGTCGGGTCAGTGGTAAAATGCGGCTGTTCAGTGAAAAGAATTTGGTATATATACATATATATTATTTGCTGTTTTCCGCAGCTTCGTTCATGTTAAAGTCTTACATTCACAAAAAAATCGCATATAACAGTTTTCAGGATTCCATTAATTATATCAGTTAGGATTATAAGTTACGGGTCTGCGCGTCTGAGCTATGGGTAGCTCGCCGTCCGATAGCAACCAGGCCCGGGTCGACGCGACGGCGCGTTGTGTTCCAAGCGCGCTTCAAAGAGATGTCAGCAACTCAAAAACAACTGGACTGATTTCAAAAATTCTTTCACCATTAGAAAGCTACATTCAGCCTGAGTAACATCGTCTATGGCGGCATAGGCAAATGTTATCACCATATTCCCACGAGAACGGGAACAACGCGGGTAAAACCGCAGGGCGCTGCTAGTTATTATATAAAGAAGCATACATACATATAGTGTAGCCCATAGGACGTCAAGAACAGTCTGGTTTGGCCGCACACGCAACCAAAAATCCTGATTGTTTTCGGCTTTATCCGGACGCTACATAAAACTACAGTACCTAAAAAGACACTAAAACAAACACCATAATTATTATTATATTTGCAAGTAATGGTGGTGACATCTAAGTTACAGTACCTACTGTCCATTTATCCCTAGCTTTGACTAAAAAGCCAAATCGACAAAAAAAAAAAAACAATTTACATCATAATAATTATTTCATAAATTCCAGCTGAACAATTTTCCGTTACCCGGAATAAATTCAATTATCAATTTCTGTGGAATCAATTTAACTGGTTCAAGTGAACAAGCGTTGATAGGCGACAACGAGCCGTCATAGTTAATTAACTTACATTAACATCGCGATGGTTCTGCCGTTCGGAAAATTCTAATGTACCTTTAGGAAAATGCGAGTGAAAACCTCATGACGCAGCGTTCGTTCTGAAAAGCTAATTACCTCGACAAAGTGATATTTCCGATTTTTTTAAATTCTTAACAACATTGTTAATTTTATTTATATTTATGTTCATGTCTATGTATTCTCTTTCTTTAAGTTGCAACGGCCATGTTGTCTCTGCATCACCCAAAGGTCGACTGGTACAAAATTCTTTTGGCTTTAAGTCCGCGTTTGCCGGCAAAAGTTACTTTGTGACTTGAACAAAAATGTCAGTTGAGAGCATGTTATGCTCGCTCAAATTTCTCGCTGATGGTGGCCCGTGTGTTGAATCATTCGGTTCCCTTCAAAATGGTTGAGCTAAATGGTAACGATACACGCATCATGTTCGTGAACGGGCGCCGTCGGTTGAGACTGGTCACCTCTTAACTGCCACTGACTATTTTAATATTTATACTTTGAATTGTTCTACAGTTTCCTTTTTTTTTTCGTTCCATTGTCCTCACATATAGAAGCACCAAGGATGTAACCAAGGTTATGTAATACAGAACCTGATTTAATAGAGTGTCCGTGGAGTTTCTTGCACGTCCTTCTCCATAGAGATCTACGCTTTGGAACGCGCAGATAGCTTCACCTCTTTCGACTTGACAATTCAAAAGTGCCTGTGAAGGGTTTAATTGAAATAAATGCTTTGAGTTTGAGTTGAGCATTGAAAGAGATGCCAAAATATTTGGGACCACTTAACGTTTTATAATTTGAAGTTACTTTCAGCTGACGCAAATTTGTCTAGAGGCTCTTAGACGCAAGCTAGCTCCTCAGAGCCTCTCCTACTCATCAGTGTTTACGTGTAGCGTGTGTAGCGTGTGTAGCGCGTGTAGCGTGAGTAGCGCGTGTAGCGTGTGTAGCGTGTACGTAACGTGGCTAAGGCGATTTTCAAAACGTTAAACATTAATGAACTTCATCACAGCCAAGCCCTGTCAGTGACGGGCATTCCCAGTCTAAATTAGCTTTTACTATAATATCCCGATATTCAATACGCATTTGAAACATTAGAGCAACAATTTGCTGAAATTGAAAGGCTTGCGTTGCCTTATCGATCGCAACCACATCAGAGGTTCTATTACAGTTCTATGGGTAACCATGAAGTTTGTCCCCGGTTCTAAACCATTGTTAACGAAGTTTTGAAGCGCGGCTAATAATTAACCCCTTACCGCATACAACGCCATATATGTATCGCTTTAATAGTTAACTTTTTTTTTAATTTATTAACATGTTGTTTTTTCGCAACCAACGCTGAATCCGTATAGATAATTTCTTTGTTTAACGGAACGTATTTTTTGTAGCCTGATTGCACTTACCATAAGGTAATTGCAATCAGGCAAAATATTGGAAGTTATATGCAGAGAGTCCGACCGTTAGGGTGCAATTATTTAGTGCTAATTTTATAAATGGGAAAATAGCAATAAAAATGTAATTAAGTAAAAATCCATAAAATTTCAAAATACAATGTTTACATAATAATATACTTTAATAAGAAATTATAAGCGTTTCGGCATTTTTCGTGTTTTTTTGTTTGTTTTTGAGCTTTCCTTTCATATTGCCATAAATGGCTTCGCATGCATTCAGATGTTTTTTCTTTTCTTTGCAGCACTGAACCCTTCTCGCTTCTATGGTACTTTCAAGCATGTAAATCTTATTCCGGGTGATGATTTCTTGAGTGACGATGATCTGGGTTCCGACGGAAACTCCAGCCAGGCATTAAAGTCAAAGTCAAAACGTTTATTTCAATTAGACCATTAAATACTGACTGTGGGAGACTGTGGGGGATGGACTCACAAAATGCAAGGGGTAAGGCGATTGTTGACTTCTTGTTCACCACTAACCTATCCCTACTAAACACAGGCTCGGAACCGACCTTCGTAACTAGACGTAGTCGAACAATTATAGACCTCACTCTGGCTACAGAGGGCGCAGCGGAACTTATCACGGGCTGGCAGGTCTCTGATGAGGCCTCCTGCTCAGACCACAGGTGGATCCGCTTCGACATCCAGGTCTGTATAACACCTAAACAACCCCGGCGTAATCCACGCAATACTGATGTGGGGGCATACAGACGCAGTCTTAATGCAAGACTTGCGCCACTAGGCGATTCGATGAGTCTGGGAGACACGGCACAGATCGATGCACAAGTAACGCAGCTCACCGAATCGTTGGTAAGCAGCTACCAGACCGCCTGCCCGGAAACGATTCCGCGCGATACACCGGGGAAACAACCGTGGTGGGGCGCGGAACTTCAGCGCAAGCGCGGTAAGGTAAGGAAAGCTCTTAACAGAGCCATGAATACATGTAGGGATGAGGACTGGGACACTTATTACGCAGCCAAATCCAGCTACAAAAAATGCATCAGATCCAGAAGTAATACTGGATGGCGTAAATTCTGTGGTAACATTGAATCGTGCCAACAAGCAAACAGGGTAAGGAAAATACTGGCGCAACAGAACTCGCCTGGTCCCGCCACAATTCGTAAACCCGACAACAAGCTCACCACGTCACCTGAAGAAACGAGACGCGTCCTAGTAGAGACTCACTTCCCTGGAAGCGTATTCGCGCAAGTGACTGAAGGGCTTGAAGTTATTCAAACACCATCGGAGGATGATTGGCTTTATGCAAAAAAGATGATTACGCTGGAAAAACTCCAGTGGGCAATCAGAAGCTTCCAACCCTTCAAGGCGCCAGGTCCCGATGGTGTGTTTCCTGCCCTACTGCAGTGGGGAGGTAGCGCCGTCACAACAAGACTGGTGCCCTTGATGAGAACGTGCCTGGCCTTTAGATATGTTCCTAAGGGATGGAGGGAAGTGAAAGTTATATTCATTCCGAAGCCAGGTAAGAGTGACTACACAAACGCTAAATCCTATCGACCCATAAGCCTGACCTCTTTCCTTTTAAAGACCATGGAAAGACTGTGTGAAAGGGAACTACGAGATGGCGTTTTAAAAACATTACCACTACATAGTAACCAGCATGCATATAGCTCAGGTAAGTCGACAGAATCTGCTCTTCATCTGGTGGTTAGCCAGATAGAGGAAGCGATACATCAGAAAGGTTCCTGCCTGGGCACTTTCATAGACATCAAAGGAGCTTTCGACAAAACAAACTTCTCCAGCATAAGTGCCGCTCTCTCCAAGCACGGCGTAGAACAGGTACTTAACGACTGGATCACTAATATGTTAAGCAAACGATTGGTTCGTCTTGAGGAGGAGCAGCAGATGGCTTTGATAGCTAGAGGCTGCCCACAGGGAGGAGTGCTCTCCCCTCTTCTGTGGAACCTGGTGATAAATGACCTCATTACCAAACTAAACGCACATCGTTACTATACAATAGGTTATGCAGACGACCTCGCAATTCTCGTACCCGGGAAGGTGACTGGAACGATCTGCAACCTTACTCAACAAGCACTACGCATCGTGGAGAGGTGGTGCGGTGAATATGACCTGTCTGTGAACCCCACTAAAACTGAACTAGTCATGTTTACACAAAAGCGAGCACTAGGCCAATACCGCCTTCCGAAGCTCTTCAATACAGAACTCCAGTTGTCTAACGAGGTTAAGTATCTGGGGGTCATCCTAGACAGTAAGTTGAACTGGAGCAATCATCTAGACTACAAACTAAACAAGGCGTGCATCACCTTCTGGCAATGCAGGAAAATGATAGGTAAGAAGTGGGGCCTATCTCCCAAAATAATACTGTGGTTGTACAGCGCAGTAATTCGGCCCATGATTACATACGGGGCCGTGGTGTGGTGGACCCGCACAAAGCTAGTTACGGCTGTCAACAAACTACAACACATGCAAAGGCTAGCCTGCATGGCGACGACGGGGTGCATGAGCTCTACACCGACTGCAGCGCTGGAAGCCATACTGGGGCTACCCCCGCTCCACCTGTTCATTCAACAGGAAGCGACGATGGCAGCAGCCCGCCTTCAAACATTGAATCTCTGGGGTAAGAGAGTGACGCAGCACACCGCTCTACTCGAGGAGCTCAATAAAGAACTACCCATAACCAAAGCAATAAATGATCGGGTACCCAAGCAATTTATCTTCGATAAAAAATACAAAATCCAATTGCATGAGGATCACCGCTGCGAGGGGCTGAGCCCCGCTGAGTTGCGGATCTTCACCGATGGATCAAAAACAGGTACTGGCACGGGTGCGGGAATCTTCTCGGAGGATCTCAACATTCACATAGCCACACCATTGGGGGTCCATAACACAGTGTTTCAGGCCGAGTGCATGGGTATTTCCCTAGCGGCCTCTGCTATACTAAGCCGGGAAGTTAAGGACCACTCAATACGCATACTCTCGGACAGCATGGCTGTCCTGCAAGCTCTGAACAGCCACACAGTTAACTCTGGGCTGATCCTCGAGTGTCACCAACGGCTCAACCAGGTTGGTAGATACAACAAAGTAACCATTCAGTGGATCAAGGGACACAGCGAATCCCGAGGCAACGATGCAGCGGACGAACTCGCCAGAAGGGGTTCGAGTATGGCAGCGATGGGTCCCGAACCCATTGTGCCACTCCCTTTCGGTTACCTACGCACTTTGGTAAGGAAACGCACCAGAGACAAGCATCACAATCTATGGGCTAACCATGGTGAGTGTAGACAAGCCAAAGAGGCACTTCCCTCTATTGATGGCCGTTTCACAAAACAAGCCCTTGGATTGTCCAAACAGCAGTTACGTACAGTGACAGCTGTCACGACTGGACACGGGTCTTTTAATAAACACCTCTATGTCATAGGAGTCACTGACAGCCCGCTCTGCAGAGCCTGCATGGAGGAGGATGAGACAGCAACACATCTGCTTCTAAGCTGCCCCGTAGTCGCAGATTACAGGGCTAAGTACTTCGGAAACCCAGGTACCCTCTGTGAGATCATTAGTAACACGAAGGCGTTGCTGGCCTTCCTTGGGGAGCTGGGGTGGATCGAATGACACATTTGTCCCACCTGCACGCAAAATACGCGCTTAGTCGTGGAGTTGCGGAAACCGGCCCGATTACAAATACAAATACAAAAAAATAGACCATTAAACGGCACCTTTGAACGTCATCATTAAAATTTATCATAATTAAGTGACTCTAGCGTCCATTCGCAAATGTAGATTCTTATGGAGAAGAACGGACAAGAAACTTCATAGTTACTCTTTTCAAATAAATGTTTTACAATATTTGATACACAAAAAAAAAAAACTTAAAATTACCGCTGAAATAATTAAGTGAGGACGATGCACCAAATATACAGCTTCGAAGAACACAACCAGAAGGCCAATTCCACTTATTTTTAAGCAACGTTCGCATTTTGAGTCGCTAGATGTCAAATACATGTCAATGCCTTAATTTCCATACATTTTAGAAAATTAATAGAATCGGCACTCTGTGAGTCTTCAAGTTAAGAGTGAATAGTGTACTCCATTAATGATCACATCACCGCAGGTGCAATAATAATAATATGTGTATAAATCAAATGTGACATCACATAATATTGTCTTCTAAATTATTTATTTTGACTAAAACAATTCCGCCTTCAGCCTAATAAAGACGCAAAATACCATGCAAATCCTCAGAAAAGTCTCTAAAAAAGATACAAAATCGCTAAACAATCCGTTACTCCTGGCACTGACGATATTATCTCCTACAAATACCCGCCCCACTACAGCTGATAAGAAGAGTGTGAATAGTCGACTTCGGCGAACCAAGGCCCAAGATTCGATTACCGGGCCACTCGCTCGGGGCGAGAGCATAACAAGAAAAATGAATTTGTTCAAGTACCTATGCCTTCACTTTGCCGTTCCTATGAATTTTTATACCGGCTCTATGGTAAATTGACGATATAGTTGGATAGCTTTGTGGCTTTTGTCAGGAGTTCAGTGTTGGTTATCTATTTTGTACTCGTTTTAGAGGATGCTGTCATAATGGAATGCTTTCATCTTGGTGATGCTTTAATTAATGTTTCACCTAAGAACGGCATCATTGTTACGCAGGATTCGTGGGAGTGCCAATGGCATCCTGAAGGTGATTGGGGATAGGCTGGACGGCGTTTTCCTGGAGTATTGGACCCGAATGCATAGCTACGGGACTGATACTGCAGGAAAATACATGAATTGAATAATTGTAGGTTTTATTTTGTTAGTTTGTTTTTAATTAAAAGTAAGTACTAACATAGTTACTTAAGTTGTATCACTAACAAACTATGGAGCAAGTTTCCAAAATAAACGTTTTGTTATTATTATTATATATCTATAGTCTAGGCAGTCAGTCCCGATATCACTTCACTATCCTGGGTTAATTTCTATACAGTGCACTAGCAACGCCCCGCGGTTTCATCCGCATAGTTCCCGTTCCCGTAGGAATATGGGGATAAAATATAACCTATGTCACCCAGGGCGTAGCATCCCAACAGTGAAAGAATTTTTAAATCGGTTGAGTAGTTTCGAAGCCTATTCAATACAAACAAACGATCAAATCTTTCCTCCTCTTTATATGTATTTTATATTAGTCTTGATGAGCGTTCGTCATTGTAACTTTTTGCATAAATTAAAAAAAAATAACAAGCCCAAAACTCAATTACCGCGTCACCAAGAAAGCACTGAGGTAATGAAGCCTGCAGAGACCCGGAGAAATTCAACGGTATTATATCGTGCAATGAGATAGATTAGCAAGAAGACGGGCCTGTTGGTCTAGTGGTTAGCGGCGCTAACTGCCAAGCCGGAGGTCGTGGGTTCGATTTCGGTTGATTCCCACCCAGGACAAACTTTGTGTGATGAGCATGATTGTTTGTTCTGTGTCTGGGTGTGATTAATCTATAATATGTATGTATTTATAAATCATATAAGTATGTATATCAGTTGTCTGGTTACCATAGCACAAGCTCTGCTTAGCTTGGGATCAGATAGCCGTGTGTGAGTTGTACGAAGATATTTATATTTATATTTAAGAAAGACGGAGAAGTAAATACAATAATATATTAATATTATTAATTATTAATTTATTATTTTTTTATTATTATTTGTCGTCTCTTACTTATTGTATGTGTGTAAATAAATAAATAAATATTTTTAATGATGATCATCTATACTAATGTTATAAAGAGGAAAGATTTGTATTTTTGTATGTAATGAATAAACTCAAAAACTACTGGACTGATTTCAAAAATTCTTTCACCATTAGAAAGCTACATTCACCTTGAGTAACATAGAATACATTTTATCCCCGTATTCCCACGGAAACGGGAACTACGCGGGTGAAACCGCGGGGCGTTGCTAGTGTTTTATATAATATATTCTAGTTTCAAGTTATTTGACAGCGCCCTAACAGGGTTATGTATTCATTATTTTAATACAAGTGTTACAATTTAATAAATTATCCTCTAGTGGTTTGGTGGTGAAAATGAAATTACAAAACAACTGTGGTAAACAATGTATATTGTTAATCAATAAAATTAATTTTACTTTAATACACTCAAACCTACTATTGCCAGCCAGCTAAAACTTCAGTAGGAGGAGCTATGGTCGTGGCGACCAACGTGTGTATTAGTTAGAGATAGAGGTTACGTCTATTGCTGTACCTTACAAGCCAGAGTACTGTTTCTAAAGCCTTCCAGTTATTCTTATTTTAAGAAAAAAAACCGTCGCGCGGATTCCTTTTTTTTTTTAAACGGGTTCATGTTTATATGTTTGTACTGTTTTATACACTTTTATTTACTTTTACTTTTTTTTACCACTTCTTGCTGCTGTATACATTTTTTGATTTTTAACTTGTGTCCGAAAACAAAACGCCTGGATTCTTATCCTTGGAATAATAACCTACTATTTTAATAACTTACGTTTATAAACTTACTCTATAAGGCTGCTATTTATGTAACTGCGTTTACTATAGTTAACATTTTTACATTGTTCGAGATTGTAGATTGTGACAGCCAGTTTTTACTTCAGTTCATCTCACTTTTTTTTAAAATTTTACAAAATGGAGCGACCCATTACATTTAATTTACTTCGCAAAGACGAGCTCACATACGAAGTACTGGTCCGAGACGCGAAACCCGCCTCAACCGTAGAGGAACTACGGGTCCAAATTAGGGATCTCAGTCGCTTGGTATGTTCAGACGATATAGTGGAGACAAATTTAGATCCGAAAACCGAGCTACTAGTAATTAAGGCCAAACTGGCAGAACTTGGAGAAGTGTTAGATAGGTTCCCCTCCAGTTTCAAAAAATTTAACCGCGCTAAAGCTTTGGCATTCCACCTCTTTCATCGTTTGAGTAGGATTACTCCACCAACTGATCTTGGTACCGATTATACGGCCGTTGACAAGCAGCTTAGCGATTATTTAGCAAAAATTGATTCAGTTAACGCTAGCTTCCATCAGTCATTAACTTCCGCTGAGGAGACACCGAATGTACGGTCAGATTTGCAGACGAAGGACGTCATCATTTCCTGCAAGAAAGAGTCGGTTAAATCCTTGGATCACAAATTTGACGGTACAGGTTGCGTGAAAGCGTTTATTGAGCGTCTTGAGGAGCTTGCCGAAGCCAGAGGTATTAGCGAAGCCTCTTTACATCAATCGGGTCTAGATCTTTTCTCGGACGGGGCCTTATTGTGGTACCGGGCAATAAGAGCGACGGTTGGTGATTGGGCGGAACTGAAGAAGCAGTTACTCACTGACTTCGTTCCACCTGATTACGATATGCGTCTCCTTTCTGAAATAACAAATAGAACGCAAGGGTCAACTGAGCTGTCTTGTATATATATAGCAGTCATGGAGAATCTTTACAGTAGGCTTTCTTACAGGGTTCCTGAACACGATCGTTTAGCACGGATCAAGTTCAATATGAGACCGGAATACACGTCGGGGTTGTCAGTGATGGAGGTCAACACGCTAGTCGAGTTGAAAAAGAAGTGTAGACAACTGGAGCTAGGTTTCCATAGCAGGGCTCAGTTCCACGAGCCGCCCAAACCTACGCCTTCTTTTGTTGCAGCAGACTTGGCATACAAAACCCCGAAAGGGTCACCAAGGATTGAAGCCGTGCAAACTGATTCTGGATCGTTGTTCTGTGTTCGTTGTAGGGTTAAGGGGCACTCGTTATCACAATGCAAATCCAAAGCAATTGTGTGTTTCCGTTGCGGCAAGAAGGGCGTACGTGCACCATCGTGCCCTACGTGCAGTAAAAAGCAGGAGGCTCAGTCCTGTCCTACCTGCATTTCAAAAAACTAAATTTGCGGAACTACAGCCAAAATTTTGATAAGTCCGATTGGGACAACTATTTAAAAATTTTAAAATTATTCTTTACTTCACTAAGGGTGGATACAGTACGTTATAAGACTACGGACGACAGTCGTCCTCATTTAACAGTTTCTATATACGATGAGCATTATTACGGTTTACTCGACTCGGGTTCTTGCATTTCAGTGTTGGGTTCTGATGTTGGCCAACAATTCATAAGGGCAGGTGCGACTCTTCACGTCGATGGACAGTTGAGCAGCATCGTAACTGCCAACGATTCGCGGGCACCCGTGGAGGGTTATTTATTTTTACCAGTGACTCTCATGGGAGTGACTAAGGTTATTAAATTCTATATTATTCCAGAAATTACCACACCGTTAATTTTTGGCGTGGATTTTTGGAAGGCCTTTAATTTGGCACCAAAAATTTTTAAGGAATTATCTTTTCAATATTTAAAAAACTATAGAGGTCATGCATGCGTCTCGGAGGTTAGGCACCTACAGCCGTTTGACGAATTAACACCGGATCAAAAGAACGAGGCGGAGTTATTAATTAAAGATTTCGAAAAGGTTTCCTTTGAGGCTAAAGGATTAGGGCGTACTCATCTGTTGCGTCATAAAATAGACACAGGTGATGTTCCTCCTATTAAACAGCGTTATTATCCTTTATCACCTGAACGTCTCAAGGAACTAAACCGTCAGCTGGATGAGATGTTGGAGATGGGAGTGGTGGAACCTAGCAATAGCGCGTGGAATAACCCGGTTCTGCTGGCTCCAAAACCGAATGGGGAATGGCGATTTTGCCTAGACAGTCGAAAGCTGAATGCGGTTAGCAAGCAAGATGCGTATCCACTACCATACGTCTCTCACATCTTAGACCAGTTGCGGGACGCGCGATATCTTTCATCTATTGATTTGAAATCTGCATTTTGGCAAATTGAATTGGACTCCGCTTCGTCCAAAGAAAAAACCGCGTTCACAGTTCCCGGTCGAGGTTTGTTTCACTTTAAAGTTATGTGCTTTGGGTTGACAGGAGCACCAGCCACCCAACAGCGATTAATGGACAGACTTTTCGGCCCGGAGTTTGGTAATAAGGTGTTCGTTTATTTAGATGACATAATTATTTGCTCATCGACCTTCGAGGAGCACATTTCGCTTCTGAAACGGGTTTTGGACAAGTTAACGCAGGCTAATTTGACGATTAATTTACGTAAGTCCTGTTTCTTTCGACGAGAACTAAAATATCTCGGTTACAGAGTAGATGAGCATGGCTTACACACTGATCCGTCGAAAGTTCAGTCAATTGTCAACTTTCCAACCCCTACAACTCGTAAGGAAGTGAAAATGTTTCTTGGAACGGCCTCGTACTATAGACGTTTTATTAAAAATTTTAGCTCGATAGCGGCCCCTTTAAACGCACTAACGAGTACCAGCAAAAAAGCGCCGCCTTTTGAGTGGACGGCTGAGACAGAAACCGCGTTCTTAACCTTGAAAGAAGCATTGGTGTCGGCTCCAGTATTGGCTTGTCCAGATTTCGCTCAGCCTTTTGAGATTCATTGTGACGCATCCAGTTTTGGGATAGCGGGCACTCTGACTCAGGTTATAAATGGGGAGGAGCACCCAATAGCCTACTGCAGTCGTTCGCTTAATCCGGCGGAACGCAATTATTCAGCAACGGAGCGTGAGGCCCTCGCTGTGGTATTCGCCGTGGAACACTTTCGTCCTTACGTGGAAGGCGGTCCTGCGTTTAAAGTGATAACCGACCACTCTAGTTTAAAATGGTTCTTTAATTTAACCAATCCCTCTGGTCGGTTAGCTCGTTGGGGTTGTCGGTTATCACCATATAACTTTACCATTGAACACCGCAAAGGCAGGGACAATGTGGTTCCAGATGCCTTATCTCGTGGCGTTCCGGTGCTGGAAATTAATGTGTCCGACACTGACGAGTGGTTTAAAAGGTTGTGGGATAAATGTGTCAGTATGCCTAGATCGTGCCCAAATTTTTTCATTAAGGAGGGTAAACTTTACCGTTATTCAAAAAATAAATTTGGGGTGGCTAGTGACTATGATTGGAAGCAGGTGGTACCGGAGGGAAATAGGCAAGAATTATTAAAGAGTCACCATAGTGGCGAATTGTCTCCACATTTCGGTGTATTTAAAACCTATAAGAGACTTGCACTCCGATACTACTGGCCTAACATGTACAAGGATGTGATTAGCTACGTTGGTAAATGTGATACATGCGCCGCATATAAACACTCACAATTACCTACCCCCGGTCTCTTGGGTGATGCGAAAGAGTGTTCCAAGCCATTTCAAACCATAAGCATTGACTTGGTAGGTCCATTGCCACGGTCTAGAGCAGGATTCACATATCTTTTAGTTGTCGTGTGCTGTTTTACGAAGTACTGTTTACTGTTTCCTTTACGTAGAGCCGTTGGTAAGGCTATAGTGCAGAAACTAGAAGACGGCGTTTTCCTGGTACACGGTATACCCCGTACGGTGATAGCAGACAACGGGACGCAATTCACGGGTAATGAGATTCGCTCACTACTAGAGAAGTACAAAATTCCTCAAGTTCACTTCACACCTCGTTATTGCCCAAGCGTGAATACCGTGGAACGCTATAACCGTACCATAATGACCGCGGTATCAATACTCGTGGAGGATGATCATCGATCCTGGGATGTTAACATCTCTAAGATTCAGTTCGCTATGAACACCTCCACAAATGAAGTTACTCGTTTTACCCCGTTCTTCCTAGTACATGGCAGAGAGGCAGTTAGTAGTGGTGATGTCTTCGGCAAAGATACCGTTGGACAGCCCACGCTAGCTTGTGCTTCCCGCAGTTCATATGCAAATCAGCTAGGGGCATTGGATAGTATCTTCGATAAAGTAAAGGACGCGCTCATAAAATCACATAAACGTAGTGCTCGTTATTATAACAGTAGTAGGAGGCACGCGGAGTTTGAGGTAGGCGACACTGTGTGGAAAAAAACATATCCCCAGAGTGACGCCTCCAAGTTCTTCATGGCAAAATTAGCTCCTAAATATGAGAGATGTATAATTAGGAAAAAACTTTCACCCTTAGTGTATGAATTGGAAGGCTGTAGTTCCGGTAAAAACCTTGGCACATGGCATATCAAGGATTTGAAATCATCATGTGGCCAGGAATAATTTATTTTATTAGAATTTAAACTAACATATAAATTAGTTAGAATTAGTTGGTTAAGTAACCATTGAGGGCTGTATATGCCTTGAGGTTGCTGGTTTTTATTTTAGCATTGGTGACTGTATGTGCACGGTGCTAGAATACAGGAGATTTAATATATTTTACACTGTCTTTTCGGTTTGTAGTGGTACACAGGTTCCTACTGTGTTCACATTTGTAAACTATATTTAGGAGTAGGGAAGGCGTTTATTTAAAAGTTGTTGTTAGTCTGTGGTTGTGGCAGGATTGACATCTGTGTTGGAGGTATTAATCTCCGGATTGCTGGTAAGGCAGCATAATGATAGTCCTGAGATAGGAGGCCGTAATGGCGGGCGTGTAGGCTGCATTGATGGAAAACGTTTTAGTTGGTATTTTTTTTTCAGGGGCGGAATAACCGTCAATTTCCTTTTAAGGAAGACGGTTAGCCAATTATCGTTACTTTGTAACATTTTTTTTATGTATTATTTGGGTACCAGCTCAGCTTAGGTATCGATATTCTTATTTAGAATGTGAAAGGTGGTATACGATGGTGTAGGGTGGTCTTTCCTATATAAATATAGTAGGTCAGACTAGGTAACTGGTACTTTGGGAGTTAGTTACACATTTATACTCTCTTTGAGGCTCGTCTTTTATATGTTTGTAAATATATTAGACTTGCTCCAGGGGAAATATTATATTACACAGGTCTCATGGATAATTAAAAATAAGCCATAAAACACGGGCGGAATTGTAGACCCGACAACCAAAGCCTACTACAATGTCTCCTAATAGAGCGGTTTGTTACTCTATATTTGAAGTGTGACAAAATTCTGTGTGGTTTGTGTATTTACCTACCATAACTACCTAAGTATCCAGTTTATATCAGCTTGGAGGTTGTTGTGTATTAACCGGTGCTCGACCGGCTTCCACATATAATTCTTTCTTTTTCTTTCTCTGTTCATGTTTTCAGGCTTGAACGTTGTAGATTTTTGTAAGTGTGGTTGGTACTTTGGAGACTTTGGCGGTTGGCCTTGGACTGCCTTGTTATAGAAGGGCGTTGGTGTTAATTGGCGTCCATTTACCCTTGAACCCGCTTAAGAGAAACTACAAATCTCATCCCATGTTTTAAAAAGGTAAGGATTGTTCCGTACAATATTATTTCGAGAATTAGCAATATCATGTTAAAATATCGATTAAAACTACAACTGTGAATCGGCAACCACCAGATGTCGCCTCTAACTGACAGACAGTGACGTTCGACGGAATGACATTTGGAATGTAAACAATCATTACTTGATTACAATATTATTTATCTAATTTATTATGCAAACCTGTTTAATTGGATTTATTGTAAGAAAGTGTTAACCGAAGAGTCTAGTGACAAAATACAGTTGAAGGAACGAGTCCTCCTATCAAGTGCAGGCCAAAGTCAACTGTACAAACTACAATGAAATAAATTACTTGGGAACCTGGTTATGTACTACTAATGTTTTCAGGTAAATGCTACTTTACTTACAAGAAACGAAGCTGTTTTATACCAACCTGTGGTAGGTACAAAAAATACAACGTAACACAAGCTTGTAACGGGTTGCGGAATTTGTTCGAAAGAGTCACCGTGGGCAGGCCTCCGTCACTCCATGTACTTGCGCGCTATAATTACCTACCACCCTGCCGAGCGGTCTCGGGCCGTTTGCGGACCAAACTCAGTGCGGTTTTCGCAAGCGAAGCGCACACAAATTGTTCAATTTTAATTGTTCCATTCGTTTGTATGATGCCGTCTGGTGCCTTAGGTGCAGTAGATGAGTGCAAATCAAGTAAAAGAAGAGATAAACACCTAACATTTTTCCATTTACCTGTCAATGAAGACTACCGCTACTATTTTTTGTCGTTCCAAAATTATTTGTAGGTGTACTAAGCATTAGCTTGCCTTTCAGACACAGATTTACATAATTATTTATGTTACATAGAAACGTCATACTTATAGTATAAGATCCCGCTATAGAACGACCTTCACCGAGATGCTTATTTAATGAAACATATTTTATATTTAATTTAATATGTCAATAAATATAATCCATATGGGTTGCCTAGCAAATTTCAGTCCAGAGTATGTTTAATGAATAATTAAAAAAATATATTTTTTTAAACATTTCACCGGTATGATTATTAGATAAATTCTATACCAATCAAAAGTATGAAGCCTACGTTTTTTCAATTGTTTTTATAGCGACACTCTATTCCAAAATGATGCATAGTATATACGAGTCTATCGCTATCCTTTTCTTTTCCAAGCCCAAATAGCATGCGCACTTTCTTTCTTTAAGTGGGCGGACTTTAAACAGCTGCTATGCTGTGTCCTCTTCTATCGCATGGGATGGTCGGTTGGGACCTCTCAGTCGCACACATTCACTCGGAGCAATATTTTACTTTTTAAAATTCGACAACCGCAATTCTGGACTGATTTTTCGCAGCCAACCCTATACCACCGTGTTCAGAATAAAATAATCTTTAATTTCATTTAAATTTCATTGAATAAACAGACCGTTGCAAAATGCTAGTACAGATTTACCTGTTTATACCTGGCAACCCAATAGTTGTGACCGGAAAAGAATAGGCAACCTAACGTTTGCATATTCTATGGGCTTCATACTTTCGATTGGTATAGAATTTATGTAATAATCATACTGGTGAAATGTTTAAAAAAATTTTTTTTTTTTTAATTATTCATTAAACATACTCTGGACTGAAATTTGCTAGGCAACCCATATGGATTATATTTATTGACATATTAAATTAAATATAAAATATGTTTCATTAAATAAGCATCTCGGTGAAGGTCGTTCTATAGCGGGATCTTAGACTATTAAAAACTATTTTTACTAAAAGCTATTTTTATTGGAATAAAAAGGTTCATTTCCCATGATATAGTCAAAGAATTCTTTAGCTTGCCCCGCGTTATAGTTA
The DNA here is from genome assembly GCA_905332915.2 of Hecatera dysodea. Classification (NCBI taxonomy): domain Eukaryota; kingdom Metazoa; phylum Arthropoda; class Insecta; order Lepidoptera; family Noctuidae; genus Hecatera; species Hecatera dysodea. The sequence goes on along the minus strand of HG995298.1, from coordinate 2,317,712 downwards.
ATAACAAATAGATAAATATGAATAATAATTCAATGTATTTATAAGTAGGTAGGTGTTTTTTTAATTCATAATTATACATTTTTGGGATTGTCTAGTTTTGGGGCTATTATAAATTCGTCATATCTGTCTGTCCGTCTGTCTTATCTTGGCACCGACCTCCTTCCTTAGACCTGTCCCGGCTGAGTTGATTGGCAGGCACGATTTAGCAAGGCCAGACACCAAGCCAAGAAGTCATTAGGTACCTATGTGTGTTGTCTTCATTTTGGTAAGTCGGTGATTATGTATAAACCACAATTACGACCTGATTCTTTGCCTACAAAACTGCTTCCATATCTGCCAACTACTTCAAGTACCAATACTGAACCAGAATCTAAGGAAATATCCTCTATAATTATGTTTTATTGTTAGATGCATTGAACAGTCAGCACCAATTTATTAAAAAAAAATATACATATTTTATAAACGACACAATTTTAAACTACTACCTATAGTTAGAACACATAATAGACACAAATAGTTAATTTAATTTTATCGAAGAGTCAGCCCTGCGATTGCTGTGGGATCGCGCGGCGCGAAGCAATAACAACTATACGTTTGAGCATTTAGGCACATTTTAGCATGCAGCGGTTGCTGACGCGACGGAGTAGGCTATTATAGCAGTAGGTATTGGAAATTTTCTACTGAGTGAAGTATCTGTTACGTAGTAACTATTTAGTAATCAAGTGTGGGTTTTAGTCAGTAAGAGTCTGACACTCCCTTCCGCTCGCGGAAGAAGTCATTTGATGATTTCACATCCAGAAAAAAAGGGCAAGCTGGTAATGTTGTGTACGTTGTCACGCAAGCTTGTAACGGTGTGTAAAAACTTTTCGAAAACCAACTTTTTCATATTATAGGTACTCAACAAATCCTTCCATTGGATATCCATATCAAGAGGGTGCAATAACTGGTCCTCGATGTTTGGGAGTTCATCGTATTCAATTTGGAGCTATGTTACTTAGCGTTGCCATGTATTGTTATTCAAACCAAACATACATAGGTACATACGTGCACTTCAGACCGAGCTGAGGTTGGCGGTTGGCGGTTGGCGATTACTGTAACAAAATTCACTAATTAACTAACTTTATAGAATTTGTCGTTAAATTTTTCAATCCATATCACTGCTGGATATTATAAGGTTCCCCTACCTTATGTGGACGTCGCATCTGTTACCAATAATAAAGTTTACTCTTTATAACACAGTTGGGTCAACCCTTTGCCTCACAGCCTTTCGCGTTTCAATTAGCTCATAACCAACTATACATATTGTATTTACTCAAATAAACTGAACATTTTAAAATAAAAAGAGTACAAATCTTATATAGGGAGCAGTGGTGGCCGAGTGGTAACGGCCGCGACTTACGAATTGTAGGTCGCGGGTTCAAACCCAGCCAGGCGCATTACTTTGTGTATGTGAAATCAGTAAGCAGTTAGTCAACTCTTCACGTGATCAGAGGGCTGGCCTTTTCTTTGGTCAACGAATCAGCATTGCCATTCAACGTGGCAATGCGGCCAGTGTTCTGGGCACTTTTCCCGTTGACAGCGATGTGGACGAATTTTTCGATGCCCTATGAGTCTTTTCTCCTTTTTACTCCGCTTGTACATATATATATATATTCTATATTATATCTTCTTTAGTTGTATTTTGTTAATTATGTAAGAATTTAACCTACTTATCAAATACATTTTTGTGTAATTAATTTCATCACCACTGCTCTCAAAACGGTGAAGGAAAACATCGTGAGGAAACCGGCATGTCCTAGAACCAAAAATTCGAAGACATGTGACATTCACCAACCCGCACTGGGCCCGCGTGGTGGATTATGGCCCATTCCCTCTCCTAGAGAGGAGGCCTGTGTCCCAGCAGTGGGAATATTAAAAGGCTGATTATAAATCTTATACAAATAGTATAAAATTCTCGTGTCACGGTATCCCAAACATATGTATATATGTTCGGGATAAAGCCCGAAACTACTTAACTGGTCTAATTTTAACCATATAATAATATTTTACACCCGAAATCGCGAGGCGCTGCTAGCTTTTTTTTTTAACACGGAACAAAGCCAAGGTGAAAGCCGGTTTTAAGATGATACAATGTTTCTCCAGAGGATATAATGAAATAAAGATAATTTACCAGAGTACACTATCATTTTTACCTTCCCACTCTTGGATGTTAAATACACACCACACTTACCACAGACTAAAGAAGAAAAGTACATAGAAAAATCATAGCCACATACTCGAAACGGAAATTCTACAAAAGATTTCTGTCCTTAAGGGCCCTTTAATACAATATTATTACGGTATAAAGGTGCTCTGGATTCGTTTCCGTTCGTCGACAGGAAAAGTGAATTTGTCGGGGAGCGTTGACTTCCGGGGAGGGGAACAAACTTAAGTTGGTATCAGACTGGTGTTGCGTTATCGGGCGTTCGCATCTCTTCTTAAAACTCTGTGAAATTATGGAAATTGTGTAATACGTCTGATTTGATAGCGAACATTCGATTTAAATAATGTATTTTTTCTTTATCTACATTTTTTTACTAATGCGAGTATTATAAAGAAAAAAAGTGTTACTCCATACTCCGAAACTACGGGACCGATTTTAAGCACAATTTCTTCACCAATGGAACTCGCTTTTAATGTAACTTACATTAAAAGCGAGTAAATGAGTAGATCTTTAAAACTACGTAACGGATTCTTTTTTTATCATTTTTTTTTTTAATAGATATAGTGATTAAAGAGGAATGTTTATATGTATAATACATGCATAATGTAGTAGAAATTTAGTATAAGCATTGTACTATATATGTATTTTCATCCCGTGAAACCGCGGGGCACTGTTAGTGTTTGTATAAAATCGCGAGAGACTAGGTTTGTAATGACAAACTGAACATTTTAAGCAACATAATCTTAAGGTTTTACAGATATTTTATGCTTTAAATCAAATTGGACCCGCATACATTTTCACTATCCGACAATAACACAACAATCTTAGCCCTAGGTGTTCTTTGCAAGTCTGAGCCGCAAAGATTAATTCCACCTTTTTAGATCAGTGCTGGAATACCAAGAGTTATCTTTATAAAGTCGGTCCTTTCTACAGACGCCCGTGTGGCACAGCCTTTACTTCGTATAGCTGTATGCTTCTCATCGTGTCGGGCATACCTTTTTTTTCTGTTTCAACTTTACGCGAAGAAAGTTACATTAGTTTCTCTCAGCCATGAAAGAATGTTTTAAACTTGGTTGAATTTAATTGAGGAAGTGTCGTCTAAATCTCGACTGTTTAAGCTGATGTGGAGAAAAATGTTATAATGAGCAGGGTTGTAACATTTTCAAGACTTGAACTTTAGGATTTTTTCCTCGTGGAGTGGTGTTTTAATTTACATAGCTTAGATATTTATACGTGAAAATGTTTGGTGTAAATTTGCGTAAGTTAATAGAGTTCCTCGAACACATTTTCCATATTTTTTTCTTCAGAAATATGTGTCTGTAAAAGTATCATTAGACTAATATAAAGACAATGGGTGCTAGAGAAAATAATTAACACGTAGCAATTAATTGCGCTGTTTTATGTTCGCAGGTTACCGTGAAGCCCACGCGCGCCTCGAGAGAGCTGATAGCTCAAGAGCTATCAGCAACGAAGACGGCGCCCCAGTGCCTGCTAGGGTTGCGGAATTTGTTCGAAAGAGTCACTGCGGCCCTGAAACGTAAAGGGCATAAGAAGGATCACGGGTGGGTTTTAGCCAGTAAGAGTCTGACACTCCCTTCCGCTTCGCCCATCGTGGGAGAAATCATTTGATGATTTCCCATCCAAAAAAAAGGTTACCGAGAAGCTCTAAATTCTGCCAACGGCAACACCCGCGTGACTGTCGGAAATAATTCTAGATTCTAAGGAGACTCTCAGGATAAAAAATGTACTACTGTTCGATATTCTTCTCCAAGATCAAATTCATACAGCGATTTAGGCGTCAAACGTTACAAACCAACAAACAGACATATTACTTTCGCATTTATGATATTATTTGGGATATGGATAGCAACTTGGTAAACGCTGGTTCACTTTACTATGACACCATTTTAAAGTACAAATATCTGTTAACTGTATCCTTGTAAACGAAACATATGAAAAGGGATCATTTATTTCATCATGAATCAGTTTTCGCGCGATAAGGTCAACTACGAAAATTCATTATACATACACTCCACAAAATGTACTAAAAAGCTGTATTTTTTTTTCGCGATTCATGACTTTTCCATATATAAGCGAAAGAACGACCTGTCCATTAAGTTCACCAAAGATATCCTTAAGGTGCGAAGTAAGCTGACACAATATTTTCCCGGGTCCAAAGTCCGAATCCATTGGGACATTAGCCAGGTTACAGGGCTGTTTGTCTTGTTAATCCCCTCAATCACTATCTGTGACAAGTTACCTTGTTTTTGGACTTTCGAGGACTGTGGAAAGTTGGTTTTGAACAGCTGAGGTGGGCATTTGATACCTTAGATTAGATTTAGAACATAGACAAAAATATGGTACGAGTATATGTACTTGTGTTGTAGGATTCGATGTATGTCAAGGGTTGTTATAAATTATACAATTGAACAGTTTAAATAAATTCGCTATTTTTTAATTTAGAAAACTAATCGTAATAATATCATGATAATCAATGAAAACATATTTATTATGCTGGATGCTGGATAACAAACGTAGAAGCAGTATGAGATGCTTTTTTATGGATGGGAAGTTATTAAATGACTTTTTTCGCTCTGGAAGGAGCGGAAAGGGGTGTCAGACTCTTACTAACTAAAAACTCATCCATGTTCCTCCTAATGCCCTTTGCGTTAGAGGGCCAAGGTAACTCTTTCGAAAAAAAAATCAGAACCATGGAGTATGAGCGGCTAAAAGAAAGAAAAGTTTAGAATAGAATAGAATACTCTTTATTATGTACACCATATACATAAGTTACAGAAAATATAAATGAAGAAAACATTACATAGTGTGACACAATGGGCGGCCTTATCGCTAAAAGCGATCTTTTCAAGACAACCTTTGGATGTATTTTAAAGAAAAAAGGAAATACAGTACTGTAGGTAGTCTAAGGTGTACTAATCACTACATAGTATAAAACAAAGTTGCTTTCTCTGTCCCTATATCGCTATGTATGCTTAAATCTTTAAAACTGATGGTGATGATGGGGGGTGATGATGGGGGTGTTCTTGATTAGAACAATAGTTATTAATAGCCACATTTGTTTCTCGTCACTAAATGTTTTCAATAATTGGATTGTTTTTTGTTGTCAGATTATTTTTTTATATGATCTATTGGAGAGGATTGATTGTATAATTCAACATTAGTTATGTTCTCACAGAAATAAAGATAATCAAATTCACACACTTAAAAAACTCAATAAACACAAAAATGAAAAAAAATAAATAAAATACCCAGCAAGATTAAATATCACTTCAAACTGAACGTATCTAAACATGACTCTTATTAAACTTAAACGAATAAGTCACAACATTTGAAATGCCATTTATATAGAAATCAACGTAAATAAGAAATTGAATCGCCCAGTGTCTAGACCTTTAACGATTCCAACGTGATGTTCTCAAGATACAATGAGAATCATATCTCGACATCTTTTTTCGAATCCACTGCTTCTCAACTATTGCATTTTTCATTGAATTCGTATCAAAAGCGTCGATGGACACAGTGTACGGTGAAATGTTACTCCATAACAGGGTTCCGTAGTACGAGGTGCTAATGGAAGAGGGTAGGAGCAGTCACGAAGTCGCAATTAGATCGAAGCGCGCAACGGAACCCTTTGCTCGTAATTTGACGTAGTTAGAGCAAATGTGTCGGTACATTGACCCAATACTGGGGAACTCTGTTGAGGAAACTTGTAGATATATCAGATACCGATTTAATCAATTGTTTAGGGCGCTGATTGATAGGCTTTATCTGGTTGTAACTTTCTTTCTGTGATAACATGGCCAAAATGTATGAATATTTTCATATCTGCTAGGGTTGTGGAATTGTTCGAAAACGTTACCGTGGCACTGGAACGCGAAGGGCATTTCGAGGAAACACGGGTGGGATTTAGTCAGTAACTTCAATCGAGTCGGCAAAGCATGAGGACGCTCCGCTCAGAGTGGCAGAAGTCAGTTGATGATTTCCCGTCCAAAAAAGGCTCATTCTGCTTGAAACAGGAGAGTGAATATTGTCACAGAGAGAGAGGTTTATGCCTAGCAGTTGTTCAAGCCAGGAAGTTAATGGGAATGACAAGTTTTGTATGTAGTGGGTATGAGTACGGGGTGGAAATTGTGTTGAATAGTAACAATAACACTCCGGGGGTGGGGGACTTTCTATTCTAATAAATAACTTGAAGCGGTAATGCGAAAGCAACTGTATCGGTCTGTGTGTCTGTATGTATGTTCTCTTCACACCTTATATTCTGATTTCAGAGGATACCTACTTTTATACCAGGAGTATGTGAGATAATGTTTAACATCCACGCGGGTGACATAAAGCAAACTGATCCACAACTGGAAGTAGATAAACATAATTTTTGGTAAAAAAATCACACTTCATCTTTTGGACTCATACTATCGACATCGTGGACCTCATCCATCGCTTTTCTTGAAACGAAATCGAGTTGAGGAGCAGGTTCAACAAATCCCAAACCTAAGTTGAAAAGCTTAATTTACCAAGACCTGTCAAGCATTCTAAATCTCCAAAAATAAACAGCGGATGGAACTGTACCGTTTTGTCCCTCTGCGCTACAGATCCCTCTCTATACTGTAAGCGGCTTAGCTGGACACCGCTGAGTTATTGAGTTTGTATTGTCAACGACTTGCAGTCATGCTGTCCTTGTCTTGTAGCTCCCTATCTCGTTTTAAAGTATGGCTGGATGCCTGAATCTGTTTTGGACAGGATAAGGTTGATTCATTGGTAGATAAGGAGCTTATCTATACTTACTATTATGATTTTTGGGTTGAATAGACCATTTATCGAGGAAGGCTTTAGGCTATATATCATCACGCTTAAGCCAATAGGAGCGGAGCAGCGATAAAGAATGTTTTAAAATCGGGGATTCGGATTCGGAATCGGGGGACGAAGTCGCGGGCAGCAGCTAGTGATATAATAAATTCGTACTAAGGTGCTTCTGATCGAGTTGTGTTGACGATAGTAGGGATATCGGTCCTCTGACAACGAGATGGTAAATGATGGATAACCTGGGTGACGTTGGTACAGGAACATGGCTATTGGGTACAAGAAAAGATAGTCCTGGGCCCATCAGTAGTTTAGGTTCGGCTGTGGATGAATTTGATAATGAGGGGTCCGCCATAGTGTGATTCTTTTAGTAAATGAAGTGTCGGACTCTTACTGATTAACACCCATCTGTGTTCCCCCTCAAGCCCTTTGCGTTGACCAGACGCAGGACCGCGATGACTCTTCTGACACTTCTTTGATTTTAGTGGCTTTTTATGGCATAATGTGCCATTAAGTAGACATTTTAATCGTGTAAGGTACAACGCTTATATTCTGAGGTGACATATTTTGAAAAATGTAGACTGCTCTAATACAAAAACACCAGCTTGCAATATAAAAAGGCCTGTTCATTTCTTTAATGAACATGTGATTTTTTTGCACCCGAAAGGCATCATTTACTATTTACCTAAACATACCAACAAATATTGTGAAATTTCTTTCCTTCTGCAGATAGAGCAAGAAAAACAAGCAAGATTTCTCCAATACATAGGCATAGGGAACACAGTGTAGACCGTGCCATCTAGCGGGGCAAATTGGAATCTTTTAATTAAGAAATACTTGACATTAACACTTGTCTCCTGCCACCTATAGTTACTGCAAATACCTTCTTACGTTACCAATGAGGCCATCCAATAGGGTAGTTCTCTAAAAAAATCTAATTAGCCCGTCAGATAGACTTCCAAAAAATATTGGACACTTATTTTTTTCTTTTTTCACGTAAACAAAAAACGAAGACGATACAGTGCGTTGAAAACTCGTGTGACGTCACTTCGTGCTACTATTTTTACCATGCCGTGACGTCACAAGCCCCACTTATGAGCTTTGAAGTTTTATATCTTCGTCAATGTTTAAAGATTTGATAAAGCAAAAAATACGCGTCCAATATTTTTCGATAATCTAACTGGTGAAATAGAATAATGTTTTTAATCACCAAGAAACATCAATATTAACACATTACAAACCACACACTTGAGGCGCGTATTAGCGACACCGACTAGCTGAAACCGGGTATGCGGATAGCTAGTGTAGAAGCTAAACACGGTCACAATTCAATCCGACTTGGTACCGCGGTCGCCCACTAATGACTCGGCCAGCCTGGCCGCCTGGCCAATCGTGATTTATATGCCGACACCTACGGCTATAAATGTGGTCTAATTTATGTACTAACAGCGGAGTATAATTAATTTAATTATTGTATATGTATATTTCTTTATTATGTATTTATTGTATACATATAATTAGTACACCTAAGACTACCTACAGTACTGTATTTCCTTTTCTCTTTAAAATCCATCCAAATAAAAGGTTGTCTTGAAAAGATCGCTTTTAGCAATAAGGCCGTCCATCGAATCACCCTATGTAATGTTTTCTTCATCTATATTTTCTGTAACTTATATGGTGTACATAATAAAGAGTATTCTATTCTATTCTATAATATTTTAGGGAAGAAATCGTGGCTAAATAATAACAGCTGCACGGTCTCCAAGGTTAAGCAACGCTTGTCAAGATCAGTCTGACGATGGGTGACCATCATAACGCAGGCACAAGACTCCTCCGTGCCTCGGAAAGAACGTTAAGCCGTTGGTACCGGCTGTCATTTGTAGATCTTTTGCAGCCGTTACGATTTGTCAGTAGCCAGAATATCTGACTCGAGTTTTGCCAAGAAGTATCTTGTTGACCAGTTAGTGGGTTGTGGATATCTGGTAGACATTCGCTCCACGTAAAATACTGATATTCAGCTGAATCTGGTTTGGCTGGAAGCTCATTGCTGTGCACTGGAGTTTGTTGCGCTACTTCGTCTTCCCCGCTAAAACACGAGGAAGTGGTGACGGGTGGCTATTTTGGGGCCTGTCTTTATGTGAAATTTGACGTTCAAAAAGTGCTGGCTGTCAGCCTAGTTTGAATAAATTACTTTTATAGCTGGGAAACGGCTAGGCAGATGGCATAGTATTTCTGCTTTATGCGTTCAGTGCTGAATACAGGCTATCTAACAATATATTTAAGGTACGGCGAATATCTCCCTGGTAATTAGAGAATTAGGTAGAAAGAAGAACGGTCTAACGGCAGGCATCAGTGCAACCTTACATAATCATTATTTTAGTCGAAAGACGTCCACTGCGGGACACAGTCCTCTCCAAGTGCTATTACACAATTTTGCATCCAGCAGATTCTCGGGCCTTTTTATTTTTCCCGCTCTGGGCGGACCGGAAGGGAGTGTCAGACTCTTACTGACTTAAACCCACCCGTGATCCTTTTTGTGCCCGCCGCGTTCCAGGGCCGCGTTGACTCTTTCGAACAAATTCCGCAACCCTAGCAAGATTCTCGGGTCTTCATCAGCTCATCCGTGCACCTTGTGGGAAGCCCTCAACATTGCGTCTTCCGGTACGCGGAACTCCCCCCTCCAGAACCATTCATCCCCATCGACCATCTATTCTGCAAGTAACGTAGGGCACCCACTAAAGTTTCGCAACTCTTGATTGCTACCAACATTTGATATTAATGTTAACATTTGTTGTGGACAGCAGTTGTTACAGTTATTATAATGAACATCTGAGCGTATCCAAAGTAAAACAACTACATACATTTAAGAAGTCGGTTAAAATAAAAGTATTCAGTTTTCTAGCTAATATTAACACCAACGTGGAAGACTTGAGCTTATACGAACGAATATTTGACAAAACAAACTAACAATCGTCACATTACTGGATACTGAAGGCTAGGACACAGGCCCCTTCGATACTATAGGTACTTTTACCTCAATTCCAAGGTACTATTACCTCCTTGGGCACCTGCCCGCTACCGCCTCTCCCTCGAAACGAGACGTTACGCGCACCTGCTACGAACTTTCGATATTCGAACGCGAAAACGATAATTGGTTTCGATTCGAACGGTTGTTTGTAAAATAGAGGACCAATTAAATTTTGTTTGAACTTACCTTGGCGTGACAAGGTAACGGAGGCGCTTGCCACAATGTTACATTGTGATTTAGTAGAGGTTTTAAGCCAGGTGAGTTGGCATCGATTATTGCGCATTGTGACACCAATTTGCCGAAGTAATGAGCAGATAAAGCCATGACAGTGATATTAGCCAATCAGCGAGTTATTAATGAGACTGACTGACCAGGGTAAGGGATACAGGTGTGATGTGAGCGACAAGTTTAACCTTTTCTATAACCAGATGAGGCATTAGTTACCCTAAAAATTGGAACCGTGCAGCTTCCGGCGTTTCATAAGTGAAAATGCTTTGAATTTGAACGTAACGTCCGCGTTCTATATTTGTTTATTATTTCGTTACAAAATTGTTGTCTGTTTGTGACTCTCACTTGATAAAATGCGCTAGACTGAGGGTTAGCGACAAAACCAGCACACCCAGAAGACTACAGCAACTGTGTAGAAAATTCCCCAAGCATAGATACTTTGCAACTATAAAATTGTGCTGAACTAGCCGTGGTGTCAACCGGCCGTACGGTAGGAAAAAATGGAGGGTTGTGTTTTTCATTTAAGTGTTTTTATGACTACTTTTTGACCTAATTGAGGTGAAATAACTGTATTTATACCAAGTGTAAAATGGTTCGTGTTACCTTACATTATGGTACGATATTGTGCGACGCTGGTAAACATATCGAGCGTCAATTGTGTCCCGGCTGTATTTGTGAGGTTGCGAGCGTGAGAAGTGTGATTCTGATTTACGTGTGTGTCGTATTGCTTTTAAGGCTGCGGACAGATATGATTCAGTGTTAGCTTAGCCGACCAACTGTGGGCTGCGCTGACGGTGTTTGAACGCGGTGTTAGGAATGAAGTGAAATATCCAGGTTAGTTATAGACTAGTTTTTTTTTAGAACGTTGTTGATGGATGGTTCTAGATTGAACTGATATCATTTAGATACTTTTAAAGGTAATGTGTAATTAGTGGCATTTGAGAGAGATTTTTTGTTTTGATTTGCTAAGTTGCCTTCTAAGTTACGTAAAAGTATAGGTATTTTTTTAAATATTGACCAGCGCGTTTAGGTATACTTAATAAGGGTTTTTTGTTGATGGTCACCAATCCACGGATGATCCCAGCAAGTACTTAACCTTAAAGTTAAACTGTTGTGTCTTTATTATTTAGAGAGCTCCTTTCTTCAGTCTTAAATATAGGAAATTCTACAAACAAAAACTGAATAACTGTCAAAATATATTTAATCAAAGTACACAATATATATAATATTTCAACACTTCACACAAATCACACTTGAAACTAAGGAGATACTACTCGCACTATATTCGGCCACCAACTGCACGATTAGTCCACAGTTTATTGCCCAGGCACCGACTAGTGTCGCCCCCCACCATTGCTCCGGAAGTTCGCAACGGTCCAATAGCAGCGCGACACCAGTGTTGCTAATCTAATAGATAATTTATTTAAATTTAGATAGAAGTCTTTTAAGCAAATGAATCGATAATTATTAAAATCACAATGACTGATGGCAAAATAATAACAGATATCTTTTATAATGTACGTCCTTTTTGCGCAGCGACAACATAAACATGTAGATAAGCTCCTACAAATAAATTTCCCACTAGTACAAATAAGTCGCACATAAATGTGAACAATTTAGCATTCTGTCTGCGCTAACCATTCTTAGTGGCGACGCTAGCTGGATTAAAAGGCACGACAAGGCAATTGAAGACATCGGTCGTCCCGACTAACTGCCGGGGGATAATTACCAAGTTCACTGTACGTTAACGTTAAATAGGTACTGTATTAATCTGCCTAGCATTGTCCTAACGATATTTGAGCTAGGCCGGATCCAGCCGAATACCTGTACCATGTAATTTTACGTGGAACGAGTCTCTATCTTACCTCAATATACAAGTAATGGCAAATCTAGTGTCTGATGACAGGAATCCGATTTTCTGGCTTCTAAATTAAATTGTTAGAAGCCGTAACAACTGCCACAGATTTACAAATGACAACCGGCACCAACAATTTAACCGGCTTTTCCAGGCACGGATGATTTTGTGTATTTTAAGATGGTCACCCATCCACAGGAAAAACCTTGGCTAGCGGTTGCTGATCCTTAAACCTACAGCTGATAAGTAGCTGTTTGAGAGATGAAAAAACGAAACCCTTATTGCATCAATCAAAATCAAAATAAAAAAAATCAAAAGTCATCTATTCAAACTAGGCTGAGAGACAGCACTTTTTGAACGTCAAATTTAACATAAAGACAGTCCCCCAAAACGCCCATCCGTCACCACTTCCTAGTGTTTTAGCTGGGAAGAAGAAGTGGCGCAACAAACTCCCCAGCAAAACATCTGTCTATTGCGTTTTAAGAACTTGAATTTATACAATAGTATGCAAAGTCATTACATGTCAAAGGTAGGAAAACAATTAATTATCCAACATGGAAATCATAAATCTCACTATATCACAATCGTGTGTTTGTTAGAAGCCAAGAAATCTAAAAAAGTCTTGACAAGGGCGGTTACTGGGGTGTGGAGGTTAACAAAAGTGATATTCCAAACGTGTCATGCTACCTAACATGATCTTCCAGGATAAAAGGACCAATACCGCATGGTCCAATTTCCTGAAAAACATCAATATTTTAAGGTTTTACACCAAAATCCCCCCACTTACCTCGACAATTGCGTCGTGGAGGCGTCTTAGTGGAATATTATACGGTAACCCGAGGCTGGTGCTTCACGCATTAAGGCAAGTCCTTTGTGCATTACTTTCATACATGTTTCATTTCATGCATTTCTAGGGCTTGTAAGCCATGTTGAAAACTTTGATGTTTTTGTTATTATTTGATCGAGTAATTTAAAAGGAAATGCTGGGTTTAAGTCTGAGAGAAGTAAAATGTTGCTTGCGTAAAGGCTTGGATTTTATTGGCATTCACTATAGAACATTTCGGGCTGTTCCTCTGTCATCTAAAATGTCGACTGGGCCTCAAGTCTGCTATTACAATAGTGTCAGAATGGTCTATCATTGATTTCATAATTGTTAATTTTGACAAGTTTGTAGAAGTGTGTTACTAATATAAAACCGTCATTATGACTTTCCAATGGTCAACCCTCCATCGAAAGAAATGGCATAGAATGGTCATCTCGTACATAATGACAAATAAATGACAGACGTATGCGGTAATTTGCTAAAATTTTGACAGTCATTGTGCAGTCATTGCTTTTAATAGCTCGGTTATCAAAAAGTATTACGAGACCATTGACCGACCAAAGATCGATCATTATGGATTTAGCAGATTACGAACTTGTAGCAAAACGACGGAGACTACACAGGTGAAACCGCGGGGTGCCGCTAGTAAAATATACATTCTCTTCTCGTTTTCTTCTCCAATCTTCAACACTCCTGTAAGGATGATATTCAACCAGTCTGCCATTTCAGCAAATCTAAGTCTATATCTGGACAAAATGTAGGTGTTATCTCTCTGTCAAAATAAGGTAAAACTGATATCGCGTTTCCTCTCAGCTTGCTTGAACGCAATTCTCATAGCAGCCCTGCCATGACGTCTTAAATCCATCATGATTCCTGTGTCAGAGAGAGACAGAGTTACACAAGACGGATAGCACTATTCCTTTCCCTCACACTGAATCATGATAGCATTGACACTTCGTAATACGGCCACAGGACATCATTCAGCCTCCCCCTGCCTGCCCCTGTGCATCTTCCATCGAGCGAATTCCTTCGGCAATTGACGGATTTAAATTTTAGTTATTTAGTACCATTTAGCTACTAAAAAAAAACTTTAAAAACTCTGTTATTTTGACCGTATCCTCGAAATAATGCGCTCAAAATTTGGACAAAGCACCAAAAACTCATATAACAACTACAAAACACAATTGAGAACAAGAATGAGCGAGTAAAACTCTGTTACAATGCGATCGTTTTAAATCAAGCAGGAAAAATTACTGGGAGCACTTTTGAGTCTGCTCCAAACTTTGCTCTCTGAGGTTCCACTCCCTCATTATATTGTGTTCACGTTTCGGATGGTAAGGGGGCAAGGGAGAGGCTGTAGCGGGATGTTAGATTTGGAGTAAATATAAAAATACAAATCTTTCCTTTTTATAATATTAACTATAAAAAGGAAATAAATAAATAAATATATATAATAAATATAAATAAATATAAAATAAATATAATAATAATAAATAAATATAATATTAATTATAAAAAGGAAAGATTTGTATTTTTATATTTTTTGTATGTAACGAATAAAGTCAAAAACTACTGGACCGATTTTAAAAAATCTTTCACTTTTAGAAAGCTACATTCACCCAGAGTAACATAGAAAGAAAGAAAAGAAAGAAAGAAAAAGCGTTTATTTACCACAAACAACGACAGTTAGACGACATAGGCTATATTTTATCCCCATATTCCTACGGGAACGGGAACTACGCGCGTAAAACCGCGGAGCGCTGCTAGTAACTTATAACCGTATTCTTTCAAAATATTGCCATTTCTAAGTAAACGTTTTTGTTGAATCTGATACAAGTATTTGAAACTTTTAGATACGTAAGTCCCAGTTGTTTACCGATGAAAGGCTTTTGCCACTCAGTACATCCAAAACGAATTAACCACAACAAAATATGTGATTCCACCTAAGCACACTTTCTACTAAACTATACGAGTCGGTATTGACAATCCCTTGTCAAGAGGCTACTAGAAATCGTCGGACACAGAATACTGGATCCACTCTGGGCGGAGCGGAAGGGAGTGTCAGACTCTGACTGACTAAAACACACCTGTGTTCCTCCTAGTTCGCGTTCTAGGGCCGCGGTGACTATTTCGAACAAATTCCGCACCCGAGGGTTTCATATGTAGGAAGGATCGTAGTAGGTCGCTTTAGGATGTAGTGGAAGCTTTTAGACACTACACGATCATCAGAGCCTAGTTTTACTGTTATTCTACAAACATTTAAGCTATCAATAGGTTAAAAAAGGGTAATTAGGATAACCAACCCGCTATCTCCTGTGCTTCGCGCCAACCAGCGCGAAGAGTTCCGACGAACTGTGGGGCAGACACAACGTTCCCAATCTTATTTTTACAACCTACGTATCTTAAGCAGGTTTTATTGCACATCTGCTTGAAGTGACTGAAGTCTTAAGCGTTAGAAATCAAATGTAAGACGAATAGATCGAGATTTAACGTTAAGACTATCGGTCGTATCGGTGATCTAAATAACAACAGATGCCGGTCGATCATCTGGGTTTAGCAAGCATTCTGAAGTCAGTCTGTGGATTAGTAAAAATTCATTACGTACCCCGACCGACAGACGGGGCCCACTAAGGTCAGTTCCTGCCTAGCGTTGCGGAATTTGTTCGAAAGAGTCACCGCGGCCCTGGAACGCAAAAGGCACTAGGAGGAACACGAGTGGGATTTAGTAAGTAAGAGTCTGACACTCTTCCGCGCCGCCCATAGCAGAAGAAGTCATTTGATGATTTCCCAGCCAGAGAAAAAGAAAGATACTTCATACAACCTCGTTAATCAACTAAACATCTAAAATGTATTGACAATGAGCCGATGTAAATGAATACCCTTCAGTAAAATATTGAATTATTTGCTATAATAATGATAACGTTACATTTAAATAAATAATTAATTGATGCGTAGGAATTCGAACAGTGGCATCAAATATAACAAACAGAAGTGAAACCTAATTATAGAAACCACCACTACCGCTTCTATACATTTTGATTCACTTATGTAGGACTAGCTTCTGTCCGCGACTTCGTCCGCGTGGAATAGTTACTTTAACCCCGATTTTGAAACTCTCAGCCCGATCGGTTTAAAATTGACAAAGTTTAACTGTCATCCTTTTCGACCAAATTTGATTACCATAAAAACGGTTCTAGTGAGTTAATCTTAAAAGATAGACATATACTGTCGCGGACATTTTTTTAGATCATTTTAAGAGGAATAATTCTTTTCTACATATTTTTTTGGTATCTTGAACCGTTTTCGCAGCGCACGCAACGGAAGCCCTCAAAGATGAATAATTTTCCCCGTTTTTTCCGCAGTTTCCATTTTTTCTTCGCTCCGTGATGTTATATAGCCTAAAACCTTCCTCGATAAATGGTCTATTCAACCCAAAAAGAATTTTTCAATTCGAACCAGTAGTTCCTGAGATTAGCGCGTTCAAACAAACAAACAAATTCTTCAGCTTTATAATATTAGTATAGACTAGCTTCTGCCAGCGACTTCGTCCGCGTGGAATAGTTACTTTACCCCCGATTTTGAAACTCTCAGCCCGATCGGTTTAAAATTGACAAAAGATAGACATGCTGTTTCGGGATATTTTTTAGATAATTTTATGTAGAACATTTCCGTAATACATGATTTCTATGTAACTTTAACCATTAAGGCTACACACGCGACGGAAGCTTAAAAAATGAAGTAACTTCTTCCGTTTTCCCAACATTTTCCTTCACTGCTCTGCTCCTATTGATTGTAGCGTGATGAAAAGTATACTATAACCTGCCCAGGAGTATGAAGAATAATTGCACCAAGTTTCGTTAAAATCGGTCGAGTAGTTTTTGTTTCTATAAAGAACATACAGACAGACAGACAGACAGACAGACAGACAGACAGAAAGACAGACAGACAGACAAAATTTTTACTGATTGCATTTTTGGCACCAGTATCGATCACTAATCACCCCCTGACAGTTATTTTGAAAATATATTCCTTGTACAGAATTGACCTCTCTACAGATTTATTATAAGTATAGATAAGTACCTATTGTATTCGCCACTATTTACCATTATCATCACTCGAACCAAAATACAACTGACTAAATAAGGTTATGCTTAGGTACACGGGGAATACAGGCGTGGTGTTATGTAAATAAAAGGTTAAGCTTATTATGTAAGTATGTATGTATGTGTTTTAATCAATCTGCCTTGAATTTTTTGTTATAAGTTGGAGCCTCCTTGCAAACTGTAAGATGATGAATATCAGTCAGTATGACGTCATATGGGCCAATTGAGGAGCTCGTGGCAAAATAATAACAGCCGCAGATGTAATTCTTCAAAGTTAAGCAACTTTAACCAAGGTCGGTCTGTGGATGGGTGACCATTTTAACATATCGAGACTCCTCCGTGCCTCGGTGAGCACGTTAAGTCGTTGGTCCCGGATGTCATATCAGTCGTACCTAACATTTGATACAGCTGAATAACAGTATAAACGTGGAGCGGCTGCCTACCTTGCCCAGAAGTACCGTGTTACCCAGTAAATGGGTTATGGACGTCTGGTAAGAAGCCGCTCCACGTATCGATATACCAAACTTGGCCAGCGTTGCACTTATATATCGACCCATTTTTATACTTTTTCTGTTTTTTTTATTTTAGTGGTACACCCCCCACCCCCTTAAACGTACTCATCATAGCGTACGTGGTATAAATTGGTGTAAACTATAAACAAACATACAATTTCAACAATCCCGAAAGATTTGCTATCATTTATTGAAGAGTTCCGTTTCCTATCTCTGGTCTTCATCAGATCAGGCCACCTTGAAATGCTAAGATGCTATTGCAAACCATCGTATACCATTTTATTGTTTCATTTTACATCGACAAGAGGGAATGAAAACATCATCAATGTAGCCACGCATTATTTAGGATAACTAAAATACTAGTCGTCAGATCTCAATCTTTGGGACCATACGACAAGCACCAGCTTTCGAATATAAAAAGAATCATCAAAATAGTTACACTCAATAAAAAGTTATGAGGTAACAAACAACAAAAAATCAGTCGACTTGAGAACCTCCTCCTTTTTTGGAAGTCGGTTAAAAATAATTATAAATCCAATAACACATTTCAATTCATAGATACAATTCAATTAATTCACATTAATAATGCAATACAATAAATTTATCAAATTTAATACTATTATTTCAATCATTCTATTAGGTAATTTAACTAATTACCATAACACAAAATGTATAAAACTTAACGCAGGAACTTGGCCATTAGTTTGGTGTAACCGCGCGCCAGTGCGGACAAATCGTGCCGTCTACGACGCTGCACGTACCCATCGAGCACGCACAAACCTATCTCTTGTAACACACCCGGAATGATTGTGTTACCCCGAAACACTCCAAGGATATATGATGCCGATTCTAGATCCCTTGTCGACATTGATCAACCCATGCGGCTATTACGTAGCCACAAAGCAGTCACGAATGTCATGTATGTGCTAAATATATCTTCTTTAACTCACTCGCGTAACGTGAATGAGAATGAAAAATATCTTATTACTACAGACTGAGTCTGTAATTATAAATACGTCTCAGACTTACGTAGACCGCAGCGCGCCGCTAAAACGTAGCACGGCGTGGAGCTGACAAGGAACGCGTATAAAGATTAAAATGCCGCACGCGCTCATAAACAAGTAAATTGAATTTAACTACGAAGTATGTATTTTCACTTGTGTACCATTTTACAGTGACGAGTATAAATATGTTGTGGTCACGGAAATATTCAGAAGTTATTTTCTCGTTTTTTTTTTTTTAACTTTGAGAAATTACCCATTCTATTATTGTTTTGAAATCGAAGATGAAACACAACACAATACCTACCTATGTATGTTTGAAAGATTTGTGACAGTGAAGATTTTCGGTTAAATATGAGAAAATCCTTCTACAAATTAGCTCATATTAATGTGTGTCGTAATGTCGTTAAATTCTGAATGATGACAGCAGTTACACACTTTAGCAGGTAATTTCATTTGTCGTTTAGCATTGTTTAAAGAATTACACCAGAGAGTTTCTATGCAAAAGCGTTACAGCATTGGCACGTCTCGCTTAACTAATAGTAGTAGTAATGTAGATCGCCATCTTAGGGTTTGCCGGATTGCTGCTGTGGGATCTTGAGGCGAGAGCCCTCGCGCACGTCTACGCGTTGCGCGTGGAGGCGCTAAGCCGGGGTAAAACTGTGCTGCCGCGGCAAATTGCTGCGCAGCGGACGGAGCTCCGGCGGGATCTCACGGAGGTTTGGAGACAGCGACTATCGCAACCCAGTGCTGGGCACGCCACTATTTTGGCGATAAGTCCCCTCTTTGAGGCGTGGCTGGAGAGACGTCACGGCGTCCTCACCTTCCGCCTGACGCAGGTGCTCACCGGACACGGCTGTTTCGGGAGGTACCTGTGTCGGATCCAGCGGGAGGACACGTCCGGGTGTCATCACTGTGTGGATCGCCCGGAGGACACGGTGGAGCATACGGTGGAGGTCTGCCCTGCTTGGGCGGAGCACCGCCGTGTCCTCGTCGAGGCGATCGGCGGCGGCGACCTCTCGCGTCCGGCCCTGGTTCAAGCCATGGTCCGGAGCGAGGAGGCATGGGAAGCGGTCGCCTCCTTCTGTGAAGCAGTAATGCTAGCGAAGGAGGAGGCGGAACGCGTGCGTGAGAGGGAAACCTCACGCCCCAGCCGCCGCAACAGAAGAAGACGCCCCGGGCGTCGGGAAACGCAGGGCGATTCCCGGCCACCGTAGGCGCGGGCCTGCGGATGGCGAGCTATGGGTGGCTCCACCTGGAAAGTGCCACTCATATCTGTGTGGCACTTTCCTCGAAAGGCTACCTCAGACATTAACCTACATGGTTCTCATATGATTTGACCAGTACGGATTGTATGGACTTTAAAAGAGTCTTTGACCTCTGAGTATGTTTCGGTGTTTCTTCTCAGAGTAGTCGGCTAGGAAACTCCAGCTTCATCTAGCTTAAAAGGACCAGAAATATTTGACGTGTAAAAGTGTTATGTTTAACCTACTTACAAAATAAATGTCATTTATCATTTAAAAGAGCCTTAATAAGTTTCCACGACCAGTATTTTGACAACCTAACTGTAAGCCCAACTTCGTGTGTTCTTAATAAATGAGGTTGTTTTATCTTATGATAATAACTCAGTCCTAAATAAACCTAAAGAGCCTCACACGTGCGCAAAAACAAATAAATTCAATTTATCTTCGCGACGTCCTCCTTACATAACAATTAATATTTATTCAGAACAAATTGTCGCCTTTACTTCTTAAGGACGTTCATGATAAGAGTTTCATACTAAAAAGATTATAACCTTACTTAACTAAATCTTCAGTTTAAAATGTCTATCATAACTATCTTTTTCAATTGACTTCCAAAAAAGGAGGAATTCGACTGATATTTATTTTATGTTTGAGTGATAATGTTTGAGTATTTTATGTTTGAGTGAGAGAAACAGAACGTTGTCAATGTAAACTAAGCCACGCATTATTAGGGATAACTCAAATACTAGTCGTATTTGAGTTATCCCTAATAATGCGTGGCCGACATTCTATTTCCCTCTTGTCGATGTAAAATGAAAAAAATAAATTGTGTACGATGATGGCTTGGAAGATGATAGGAAACGGAACTCTTCAATAAATGATAGCAAATCGTTCGGGTTTGCTGAAATCGCAAGTTTGTTTATTGTTTACACCAAAGTGATTGGTACATTTAGGTTAAAAGTTTTTTTTTTTTCACTTTTTACAAAAAATACAACCGACTTCTACATAAAAAAAAAACAAAAAGTACGTTATGTAGTATAGCATTCATAACTACAATGTTGCTAGCGCTTTATAACAACCATCATTATATCAAAAAGGAGTACATGAAAAATTTTCGGCAGATGCGGGTCCGGTTTTTTAAAAGTTTTCTAGATTTGTAGTACCTAATCTTAACTAAATCTCAACAAAATCTCCAGTTTAAAAGACATCTATCATGACTATCTTTTTTACAGTAAATTATTCTGAAAGCCAATTACAGATCTCCACTTATAAATTAGAAAAAAAATAGTTTACCAGATTATTATAGTACCTATATACCCCATTCACGATAAGATTAGACATTGAAATACATCTTTTTTACAGTCCGTTCAACCGATTTTGACTTCTATTGCGTTGGTGGCATGATACATGGTAGCTTTTTTTTTTTGGATGGGAAATCATCAAATGAACCCTCCTGCCCTGGGTGGAGCGGTAGGGAGTGTCAGACTTTTACTGACTAAAACCCACCCGTGCTCCTTCTTGTGCCCTTTGCGTTCCAGGGCCGCGGTAGCTCTTTCGAACAAATTCCGCAACCCTAGCAGGCACCGGCCCTATGGGGCCCCGTCCCTGGTGCTGACGGCTCCTTGAGACGCGCGGTGGAACACAACGCGTCGTCGACTCAGCCTGGTATCGGACGGCGAGCCACCCACGCTCACCGTCCACAGGCATCAGCCACTGCGCGATAGCACAGCGGCCGACTTGTCTCTGGAGGAGGCCGCAATGGGACCATTACTGGCACTCCATTTCAGCCCCCTTCCGAGTATCTGGAGTCGCAGCACCCACAGCAGCAGCGGCAGAAGCGGCGACGGAAGCCGCGGCGGCGGCAGAGGCGGCGGCGGCGGCAGACCTCTTGCGCTTGGTCGGGGCGGATGGCGCGCAGGCTTTTCCCCCAGCCCAGTGCTCGGCCGGCTTGCCAACAGCCGCACATGCACTGCAATGCGGCGTGGCCTCGCACGAGCCAGCCCGATGACCGGGCTGACCACAGCGGAATTATACATGGTAGCTGCAGTAAACAGTTGGTATTATAATCACGTTTTTGCTTTTAATGCCATCCTTATGCCTACGGAATAGTAGTAAAAGTCGGTAGAACCGACTGTAAACAATTTTGTTCCAATATCTAATCTTATTGTGAATGGAGTATAGTCGTTTATCAGATTTCCTCTAATATCATCCGCAAAATTCATTGTGTCACCATACCAGGAACGCAGAGTCCCAGTTAGTAACACTAAGGAATAAAATAAAATAAAGTAATTCATAATACTGTTGAATTAAATAGATACCAACATAATTTCAGGATAATGGTAATAGAGACAGTTCATAACTTTTGCTGTCGCGTGCATTTCCTTGGGGGTTGAATCAGAACAATAGACTGCATACGTTTGCGAGCATAAGAGAATATTGTACATGGAGCAGTTTATTTTAATCATTTTCAGTAGTAAGAAAGCATATATTTGAAGAAGAAAATATAAGCATTAAGCGCTAATTAAAACCACGACATGACTAACTTTTATATTAACTTCACACTAATGTTATATTATACCAACTCCTGCCTGCGGCTGCACCAGCGCGAATGCTGAAAATTATGTCAAGGGTGTATACTACCGACATAATCTACTCCTGTGCCAAGCTTTATCAAAATCTCTTCAGCAGTTAAAACGTGAAAAGGATACGGAGTAACTTTCACATTAATAAAAATAATATTATATTATACGTATGATAGATCTACAACTTTCATTCAGTACATTTGTGAGCGCTAATCTTAAAAACCACTGAATGGATTTCGATGACATTTGACACACAGATAGCTCATAACATAGGCTACCAACTTTTAATTCTGATAAATCACATGGCTTAGCAGAGACTGACAGTGAAGAAGAAATTCAGAGCCGCTGCTGGCTGAATGCTAAAGATTCACAAGTACCAGGAGTTCAGAAATATGTTAAAGTATTTTCGAAGTGTACAGGGTATAATCATACAGGGGTACAAACGACGGGAAGCGACAGTTTTATATTATGTAGAGGAGTAAGATTACACATTTTTATTTTCTCTCTAGAGCCAGTTCTAAATTTCACGCAGATGAAGTCGAGGGCAGAAGCTAGCGAATCAAGACACAGGATAATGTTACGTTGTATTTTTTGTACCTACCACGGGTTGGTATAAAACAGCTTCGTTTCTTGTAAGTAAAGTAGCATTTACCTGAAAACATTAGTCGTACATAATCAGGTTCCCAAGTAATTTATTTCATTGTAGTTTGTACATTTGACTTTGGAATGCCTTGTTATAGAAGGGCGTTGGTGTTAATTGGCGTCCATTTACCCTTGAACCCGCTTAAGAGAAACTACAAATCTCATCCCATGTTTTAAAAAGGTAAGGATTTGTTCGTAATAGTGCGGGGAAGTGGTCTGTAGGCCCTCCCCTGGTTGTTATAAGGATATTGTCGTGATCCCTGGATATTTATTACAGGATTCCTAGTTGCGCAAGCTCAGACAGCTTTCCAGCCAGCCGAGGATCTCGCAGTCAAGTGCTCTCTTCCCAAGCCAACCGTGAGTATTTCCCCGCTGACTATTAATCAGAGATGTGCCATAGGAAATTCACCGTGTTTTTTCACAGTATTAAATTATTGCTTAGGGAACGCAAAGTACACCTGTTGTGGAGTTTATGGATGCCACGTGGGTAATCCATATTCCTATTCTCACCACTCAGGCCAATGTTTGGCCTTCCAGTTGTCCCAGCTCCATCACCTCATGGTGGTAAATTAGTTTTCCCTTTTATATTATTAGGCCTCCGTATTGTCGATTCCAGGAGAGGCACCTCGGGAGATTCGTCTCGCCGCCAGGATCTAGACGAGCACCTGGGGCCTGGACGCGAGACCCGTTCCTCGAGTCCACTAGAAGCCTCCCACGGAGACGACTGTGCGGCTGGCGGACCCGTCAAGCGATAGCGCAGGCGGGACGGTTTTTTTTTATTTTCTTTTATTCCTACTTCTACTTTTGATATTTATTTTCATACGGTTCCTGTAAGAACCAATTGGATACCTTAGTCCGGTTTTCAAAAGTGGAAACCGGCCCTTATCCGATTTAAATTGAGGATCTTGGATTCGACGTTCCGCATCCATCTGGAAGTATATTGGACACCTCCGTCGGCTCCGGGATCTGGGACTCTTCAAGTCCCTGGCGCCCATTTATCTTTACTTAGTTACTTTATCTAGTACAATAACTGGAAGGAAGGTTCTTATTCTAACTTAATACTGAACTTGTAGAATTGAATTATCACCCTCAAACGGAACAGTACCTGTGCTTATCTCTAGCTCCCCACGACCATAGCTCCTCCTACTGAAGTTTTAGCTGGCTGGCAATAGTAGGTTTGAGTGTATTAAAGTAAAATTAATTTTTATTGATTATTAATATACATTGTTTACCACAGTTGTTGTGTAATTTCTTTTTCACTACCAAACCACTAGAGGATAATTTAGAAAATTGTAACAATAAATACATTCATTCCTAAAAAACGCTCTCTCAGGATATTTTTTTACTATCACGTGTAGAAATCAGTTTGCATTCCCTAAAATAAATATCACATACATATATGAAACCCTGTTCAAAAAAGTGATTGAAAACCACGTCTTTGTCTCTATTGACACGAAAAGTCTAGTAATTAGTTATTAATTCTCAACAATTCTACTTCAAAATTTCCTTAACTTTACAACGTACAACGCACACATAGGCACAATATATTCAGCCTCCGCCATATTTATCCGACAATGTCACTCCACGGCGACATGTAACAAGACAATCATAATTCAAGACAGACGCTTATAAAAACCTGTTAAAAAAAGTGATTGAAAACCACGTCTTTGTCTACTAACACGAAAAGTCTAGTAATTAGTTATCAATTTTCTTCAACTCAGCAGTTCTACTTCAAAATTTCCTTAACTTTACAACGTACCACTCACACATAGGCACAATATATTCAGCCTCCGCCATATTTATCCGACAGTGTCGCTCCACGGCGACATGTGACAAGACAATCATAATTCATGACAGACGCTTATAAAACCCTGTTAAAAAAAGTGATTGAAAACCACGTCTTTGTCTACTAACACGAAAAGTCTAGTAATTAGTTATCAATTCTCAACAATTCTGCTTCAAATTTTCCTTAACTTTACAACGTACCACCCACTCATAGTCACAATATATTCCGGCCCCGCCATATTTATCCGACAGTGTCGCTCCACGGCGACATGTGACAAGACAATCATAATTCATGACAGACGCTGATAAGGTGAGAGGTCGTATGTTGAGTACAAATGTTCTGCTACTAAGTGACATTCTAAAAATATGTCGCTACTTTCTTCAAAATAAGATTTAGGTTATGTGTAACGTAACAGTACCAACGTTTACGTAGTGAGTACTTATTTTCTAAGGCTATTGTGATAATTATTATCAGACTTAATTAATTAAAAATTAAAGTACATAAAAATTAAATTGCAGTTAATTAATTAAAGCACACTTCCTTTATGGGGTATTGCGTAAAATTTTATAACAAAATACCAGTCGATATTCTTCAATTAAATGAGAGAAAATTTAAAACATGCATAAAATGCACACTATGTAGGCAAGCATATTATAAACTGGAAGATTATATCCTTGATAAAAATGCTTGGCTAAATGCCGGTCCTGCTCCACAGCCTCAAGCACTTGGGTAAACAAGTTAGGATTTTTTATTTTATATTTAGAAGAGATGCTCGCCCTTTTTTTGTCTCATTTTTTTTAATAATATTATTTTGAGAATAAATAATTTCTCTTTTTTTTACTTGTATTTTCTTGGTTATTGTAAACCATAGTTTTGTATAATGTAAAAGCATTTTATTTTCAAATATTGGAAATGTGAGTACCAAGGACTAAACATTTATAATAACAAGGTAGTGGAATAAACAATGTACTAGCCCACTGAAGTCCAAACTAATAACAAGTAGGAAAACAATCAAGACCTATCAAAACTGAAACAAAGCAAACTCAAAAACATCCTCTTCCTCCATTGAATACTTTCCTAGCCACTGTAAACATTTACCAACGATTTCTCCGAAGCAATTTTCTTAACGTGTAGGTTACAAAAGAATTAAATAAGTAAACGGTTGTTGCCTAGACCACTTCGTCATAGAATAGGTAGGCACAGAAGGTCGACTGCTTGCAACCAATGAAAACAACCCACATATACGCGCGTATGCACGGCGATTTTACTTAAAAAAAAAATACACTGTGAGCGAGTGCGTTTGCTGTTGTTTTATGTGAGGCGGGTTTATGTAAGTGTGTTTAGTATTTTTGGTCGTATCTTAAACCGTTGGTCCTGGCAATCTTTAAGAGCCGTAATGGTAGGGTGGGGAAGGGCAAAACTAAGTAAATCTGGCTTACTAAGGTGTTGTATCCCAGATCCTGGATTTTCAGCAATTCAGCTGCATCGGATTAGACTGAAGGCCGACCCAAATATAATATACTAGCTGCTGCCCGCAGCTTCGCCCGCATGAATGTCGGAAATTATCCCAAGGGAACATAATCCCGGGATAAAAAGTATCCTATGTTACTTCTAATACCTCCAAGAATATGTATACAAAGTTTCATGATGATCGGTTGAGTAGTTTTCGCGTGAAAGCGTAACAAATAAACTTACATTCACATTTATATATCAGTACTAGCAGTGGCCCGCGGTTACACCCGTATAGTTCCCGTGTCCGTGGGAATATGGGTATAAAATATAGCCTATGCCACCCGGGGATAGCGTAGCTTCCAAACAGTGAAAGAATTTTTCAAATCGGTTCAGTAGTTTCGGAGCCTATTCAATAAAAACAAACAAACAAATTTTTCCTCTTTATAATACTGCCGCGCTAATTAGAAACGCAGTAAAGTAGGTTTTTTGGAAAATTGAGTTACTTATTGATTCTGAATCCTCTTAGTGAGCTCTACATGGTGATTTGATCCTTATTTTGATAGCTGTTCGGGAAGTGGTATTTTTAATAAGCAAAAACGCAGTATGTTTCTTGCTGAGAACTAGATTACTAAGCACAACTGCAGTAAGACACATTGCTGCTCTTTGCCTTACAGTATTTGCCTTATTTATTTATTTTTTACTAGTAAGAAACGCAGTAAGAAACACTTGCTGCTGTTATGATTTGTAAATTATGTTTAATTAATAATTTAAGGATGCTACTTATAAATGCAGTAATATTGCATACTGCTCTTTTTCTAAGCACTCCATTTCAATTGAAAGAAGACAAAATACTTATTTAAAATGCAGTAAGATGCGTGACTGCGTTTATCTTTAGTATTTGTACGTAAATAACCTATTATAACATACCAACTAGAAATGCAGTATGCTTCGTTACTGCATTACTATTTAGTATTCGTACCTCATAGATTTTTTTTAAATATTTAAGATATTAGCAGTAAATATTTCTCACTGCTTTATTATTTAGTACAAGACAATTTTATGCATATCGAAGTACGAAGAAAGTCCGCAGTAACGTAAGTTCTAGACTTTGTTTAGTAAGTTAGCGGGGGTTGAGAGGTGAGTTGGGCTGGGGTGACTGAATTCGCCGAAACGCACGCGCCGCGGCCGCCGCTCTCATGCCGTCAGTCGCCGAGCATCGCTCTTGATAAACGTGTGTCTGTGCTATGTAGCACGGTGCGGTTCCAAAATTACGTGAGTATTAGAGGTTTTGATAATAATATTAAATTTAAATACTTTTAAAATAAGTTTCTGTCCATTGCTGGGTGGTTTAATTTCGTTAGGTACGCTTTATCAGCTTCGGTGTATGTTATTGCAAAGATAAAGGTGATTTAAAATATTAAATAATCTTTGATTATATAATGTCTAGATGGAGCGTCGCCCTACTGTCAAACCAAAGAAAACGAGGCAACAATTTCAAACATGTGTGCGTGCGGACGGTGTTTTACACTATGCGTCTATGGGCGCTTTCAATTTAGACGTTTTGTGTCGGACCGCTGCCGCACGTTTACCGTGCCGCTGGTTATATCCCGCTGCCGGGCCGCTGCAGTACGGTAGCGGTTCGGCACCAAACGCCTAAATTGAAAGCGTATTTGACTGCCGTGCGTTTGTATCCTAGTGATGTGACATCAGTCAAGCCATGAACTCTATTCTGTATTTGGATTTTTATTAATTACTACAAAAAAAAAATGGATATTTTCTTATTATTATTACATTACAGATGATTATTTCTGCATAATATTATATTATTTTAAATTATTATGTAGAAATATCATTTGTAAAAAGACCGCTATATATGGAAGCATCAGAATCTCCACTTAAATTAGAGGCGGATGAGATTGCTCTAAGTTCATCCGATGCGGACTGAACCTGACTGTTTGTCAATGTCTGTGTCTGAGATCCTGGAGATTGATTTGAACTTTATAATAATAATAAATTATTAAATGAAAATTTTATGGAATTAGCTCTGACGTTTATTCATCGCACTATTAAACACCGAAATGAACACGTGATGCTTGCGCGGTTGCCGTCCTGTTGTCGAGCGTACGCGGTACCGGTGCCGCACTGTTGCCGCACCGCTCGTTTTGTATGGAAAAATACGATCGTCCGTGCGCTGTACGACTAACGCACCGCTTCGGCACTGCAGCAGGCCGTTAAGAAACGCATAAATTGAAAGCGCCCTATGTCTCTGTGTGCGTGAATTCTCCCATAGATCATATATTAAAAAAAAATAAGATAAGTTTTAGTTGTATGTATGTCGTATTATTTAGTTTTAGTAGTGTCTGAAGATACTTTTTTAAATAAATAAAATACCTATACAATTTAATTAGAGTTGTGTGTGTGAATGTATTAAATCAGTTAAGTTAATCAAATTAGAGTAATATACTTTTAAGGCAGTTTATATAGATTGAATCTATGATTTAATTCTATTAATCAGTACCAGATATTAATCATTACCATAATGAGGACAAAAAGACGGTACAGTATTCAAACTTTATGGCGGCTCGGAAAATGAGGCGAGTCGCTGCGCAGTAACAAATTCGAGTGTCAGCGGGGGTGAGGGATGCGGTACTGCGCAGGGAGCAGCGCACTTCAGAACCGTCATAAAGATCGAATTGGAGTGTACCAAGTAAATTATTTACGGAGCTAATAACAATTTTTACTTGGCATTGGCTTCAAAAGCATATAAAAAAGGACTTAATAAATTAATCATATTAAAATTACTGTTGGCATTTTTTAAATCTGTTTATTGAACCCAATGCAAAAATAATCATTAAAATTGGCTCATAAACAAAAAAGTTATTCGCAAAAATTATATTATTATAAAAAAGTAAAAGTATAGATGAATTAAAAAAACTCCAACTTTTTATAAATCGAATAATAAACTACATCAACTAAATTATATAAACGTTACCATAAACCAACAAATATACCCACAAAAAAAAAAGTTAAGTTGGGAGAATAAAAAAAGAAACTGGCAACACTGACAAAATATGGCGTAATTTGGTGATCATAAAAACAATAAATAAATACGTAGTTTTCTGGTTACTTAGCGATGATAGGTGATATGTTTGGTACTTTTTACCCTTAATTTATAATTCCGTCGCAGTTTAATAACACATACCGTCATTTTATCGCTGATTTTTGTTTATTACTCAGCGCGCGTAATACGTGGTGACACCAAAGCGGCACGATCGGCACTAATCGGCGGGTAAGACATTATAGGCCAACAGTTGGCTGATATTTTTTGACACGTTTCCGCGCATTTGATGCTCTATCTAGACATTATATAATCAAAGTAAATAATATTATATTTTTTCTCACACTGACTGATCTCCGTATTTGCCATAGACATAAATTATTATTTAGCTGTGATTAAGATAATTAAAATTTTAGTTCGAAACAAAGAAGGAAGTTTGGTTGAAGTTGATGAAACTGATCTTAAATAAGTGTGACCTATTTTTTATATTAATATTCCTAGATTTTGTAAAGACTCGAGAGGTTGTTACTATATTTCATTATTTCAGTGTAATTAGTGATAAGTATAAGTCCTTGTTACTATAACAGAACTAATATTAATCTATGATTTTGATCTCAACATAATGTTGGCACTTGACTGTGACAAAACACTTGGCTGTGATTATAATAATTTTTAGTTATAAGATTTATTTGGTTTCTAATAAAAATTAATTTAAAAAGTTGTATTAATTATCTCTTCCTGATATTTAATTGTTATAACCTAGTTATTGTGGTTTTTTACGTGTGTACACTAATTTCAAAGCTACTAGTCACTCTTTAACTGCAGTTATGGTTTGTAGTCAGGCTAAGCAAAACTATATGAAAATATTGTATTACTAATTATAAAGGCAGTAATTGTCTGTGATTAAGATAATTTCAATATTATGTTTCATTTGCTACTTAAAATAAAGTAATTCATTAAATATACGTTGTTTTATTTAATTAAGAAGTGGTTAAGATGAATATAACCAAGTAATTCGCATTTAAATACTATATTTAACAGCTATAAGTCACTATTGCACTGCGTTTATAGTTTGTAGTCGAAGTGATAATAATAATTGAATAAAATCAAATAAACGCAGTAAGCTGCGTTTGCTAGTAGAAAGCGCAGTAACTCCAAACTTACTGCTGTTACAGCTTGTAATACTGGAGTTAGTTTTGAAGACCCTGCTAAGCATAAATAGTTTTTTTTGTTTTAAATTTGTTGTATCAAACATATAGAGAATTGGGTTAGTTCATAACAAACAGTGCATATTCAACTATACATGTAAATCAAAACATATTTGCAAAACTTCAAAATTATATCTAAAACAACAAAATAAAAGTAAAAAATTGTTGGCGCCATTTACTCGAAATTACGAATAACCTCCTTACTGCACTTCTAATTAGCGCGGCAGAATAGTAGTATAGATAGATGTTGGAAAATGCTATGCAGATTGAGTGCATGCACTTTCGCTTGACGTATGAACCTTCTGTCCCTATATACTCTGTGCCACTGTACTCAAAGCAACGGTACGGAACCCGAGGGGACTAAGCAAACTTGTATTCATTATGAAATTTGTAATGCAGCTTTGAACACGTGGCTTTGACGTAGGAAACTAAGATTTTAATACAGCTTTGTAGATGCTTTTGAAGTAGATTTTGGAGAGTAGCTGCTGCTAGTTCACTATTCTTCCTAACTTCCTAAGTTACTCTTCAAACTATTACGGTGTAAAACATTATACCATTAAGGATTATTTAGGAGACAAATCAATTGCTGCCATTTGTAATTTAGAATAATAATATTTGACATCGCTGAGACATTGCACGCCAGATAACGGCAGGATATGCTGAAACAAAATTACTGTAATACCCTATCATCATCATCATATTCCTGCCCTTATCCCATGTTACTTGGGGTCGGCGCAACATGTTTTTTTCTTCCATTTTGTCCTGTCAGCCGTCACGCTATCACTAACTCCTTTTTCTATCAAAATCACTGCTCACACAATCCATCCATCGTTTCTTTGGCCTCTCCCTTTCCATCCATCCACATTCATATGCATAACCCTTTTAGTTACATGTGTTACATCCCTCCTTTTTACATGACCATACAGTAACACCTTATACATTCACCATATTCTAACAAATAAATAATTTTATTCATTTTTAAATGTTACAAGAAGGTGAAAAAATACTTTCAACAAAAGGTTCTAGCGAAAACGCCATTCAATTAGCGATGACCATTGTCAAAATAAAAGGGATAGATCTTGTGACATTTCGACATTATTTGTCAATCTCGACGTTACCAGAGTTTGTTTTCGAAATCGCGTTCGGAGACAGAATACCACTTTTCCAGAGCCACAGGTATCCCCACCGCCGTTGGTCCCGGCTGCCATTTGGAGATCTTTGACAGTCCTTACGGATTGTCAGAAGCCAGAGAATCTGAGACCAGTCTTGCCAATAAGTACCGTGTTTGCGTTAATGGGTTGTGGTGGTCTGGTAGGCAGCCGCTTCACGTAAGATACTGGTATTCAGCTGAATCCGGCTTAACTGGAAGCCGACCCCAATATAGTTGGGAAAAGGGCTAAGCAGATGATGTTGATGATCATAGTATCCTTAATCCATTTAATGGAGAATTTATCTTCAATGATTGCGACTGACATGCGAAATCGATCATTATTTTTAATAGTAAATGGAATTGGCACCCAAAAACAAAAGCACAAAGAATTTACAAAGTTTAGGGACACTAAAAAGCAGGGTACATTGACAGATTCCAGACTGCTGTTGAAAAGTTTTCAACAACATGGAGTGATGTACTGATGAACGCGCTAAAAGTCCACTTGTCTGTTCACCTGTCGATTTAGATTTTTTGGACTTTTACTGTTTCTGGATGGGAATTCATTAAATGACCTCTCCCGCTCTAGGGCCAACCGAAGAGAGTATCAGACTCTTACTGACTCAAACCCACCCGTGTTCCTCCGAATGCCATTATCGTTCCAGGGCCACGGTGACTCTTTTGAACAAATTCCGCACCCGAACTTTTGGATCTCAATTTTACATCCCAAGTTAGCTTATCCAAGTAAATAATTCAAGAAAAAGAACAAAATATTTACTTACATACCGAAGCTAATTCTCACTGAAGGATGTATCTCGGTAACAGAAATAAATATAAAGGGAAAACTTTGATGAAGTTCCAAGGGGCAAGCCTGAGACATACTTTTCTTTTTGTTAAATTTATAAACAAACTTGGAACCGCCCTGCCACTCAGTGCGTATACTTGCTTAAAACATTGAGTAAGGATAATTTATGTACTGGATTTATTCCTCTGTGTTTCTATTTGGGAAGAAAAATATAAATATTCTGGTACTCACCTAACGATGTTCGCGTATAGTATCAATATTTTGGACTCTCTACATAGGATTTTTTTACATACCATAGAGTGACAATTATACCTGCTGATAGTACCAAATATCGCCCCAATGGGGACGTTTCCTGGATACAAAATTATTATTCTGTTAGTAATACAAAAAATCATGAACTTGCTTTATAAAATCAATAAAAAGGCAGAGATAAAAAGCATAAAAAATCTGGAGTTGACGAGCTCGTGACGTCAATTCTAAGTCGTACCTGTACCAGACGTGACGTCACACGAAATATCAACGCACTGTCGATACAGTCTTCATTTTTTGTTTATGTACGTGACAAAATAAAATTCCTGTATCCAATATTTTTGGTAACCTAACTATGGACCTACAAATGGGGCAATAATCGCAGTTTGGTGGCGAGACAAATAGGTACCTAGTATCTATGGTTTGTAGTATTTCCCCGCACAAAAATAAATAAGTATCTACAGACCTCGTACAAAATACATCATATACGACTACTATTCCGGGTTCCCCAGTCTGACGTGATTCGACAATGCGACAGCCTATCTTATAGAGATTGTTCCGCGTATACACATCTCAGCCCACCTTGCTCAGACTTTTTTTTTCTGGATGGGAAATCATCAAATGACTTCTCCCGCTCTGGGCGGAGCGGAAGGGAGTGTCAGACTCTTACTGACTAAAACCCACCCGTGATCCTTCTTGTGCCCTTTGCGTTCCAGGGCCGCAGTGACTCTTTCGAACAAATTCCGCAACCCACCTAACTCAGACTCGCTCACCGAGTCGCAAATGTTCTGCCTTGGAGTTTACCAAAGAGTGATGAAACGCAGCATACTGAGCGTAAAAAGACAGGACAAAATTCAAAACACTACGCTGTGTTCCAAAACTGAAATTATGGATGTGGGTAAGAAGGTTGCTGGGCTAAAATGGGATTGGGCAGGTCACGTTAGCCGCATGTACGGTGACCGTTGGGCAAAAGTCT
Source organism: Hecatera dysodea (assembly GCA_905332915.2). Lineage (NCBI taxonomy): Eukaryota > Metazoa > Arthropoda > Insecta > Lepidoptera > Noctuidae > Hecatera > Hecatera dysodea. The sequence continues at coordinate 2,283,989 of HG995298.1, read as the reverse complement.
CCACACAATGGGTGTCCGAAGATGGACGGTGCCGCTGAGTCCGGCCCAGAGAAAGGTGGTGAGACTACCTAGACGCGTACCAAAAAACTCTTGGACGGACTTGTGGGAGGCCTTTGTCCAGCAGTGGGATAGTTCGGGATATTTTTTTTAATACACATAATTATTTATAGTCCACAGTTGCCGTTGCCAAATTATCGCGTGGCATTCGTATTTGAGAGAGATTTCGCAGTTATTTTTTGCAAGCGAGCAAGCTGATCCCTGACATTCCTTTACAAAAAGCGGATTTTATTACGTCCTTCAACACAAAAATCTCTTCGAAATAAGTTATCCTGTCTTCACACTTACTGAATATAAGATGAGACTTACTGCCTCTCAAGATATGCCTCGAAAAACACCCAAAATGTATGTAAAATAAAGCTAATTTCTATTAATTTATGCGTTAAGTAAATATTGGAGACTTATCAAGTAATCTCACTGAGTCAATGGGCGAGATAGGTGGCTCATTACCGTATCTTTTCAAGGGCTTTTAACCTACATTGTAATAAGACTGGAAGTGGCTTGGCAGATTTAAATAATTTTCGTCCTTCGTGAAGAAAGACAATAGAGTTTTTTATTTGCTTCAATATTCGCGAGTGGTCTAATTGGCTTTACTTTTACATTGTATGTATCTCGTTATAGTTTCAATCTAGCTAATAGTGGTTTGATTCTTGGGTTGGATTTTTCTACAAAAAAGATTTTTTCGTCAAGTGCGAGTGAGAGTGCAAAGGGTTCACTCTAGATCGACTCGCACTTGGCGAAAAATCAGCCTTTTAACGTTCCCACTGATGGGACACAGGCCTCCTCTCTAGGAGAGGGAATGGGCCGTAATCCACCACGCGGGCCCAGTGCGGGTTGGTGAATGTCACATGTCTTCGAATTTTTGGTTCTAGGACGTGCCGATTTCCTCACGATGTTTTTCTTCACCGTTTTGAGAGCAGTGGTGATGAAATTAATTACACAAAGTAATGCAGCCGCATTACTTTGTGTTGTGTGTTGGTTTGTACACGCGACCTACAATTCCTAAGTCGGGGCCGTTACCACTCCGCCACCACTGCTCACTGCTGCTGTTTTGACAGATTCGGAGCAAAATGCCTGTGACAGACGAACAGACAGGCACCTACACGAATAATCCCATATGGGAGGCGTTTCTTTCCGAACCCGACCGGAGATTTTTTAAAATAAAGCACACGATATTTTGAGCTTGAAACACTGCTCTTTTTACATAACTCTTCCTGTTACGCCTATATCCCTGTTCTGATTCTTCACTCAAGCCAAGAACATTAAGTTGGAGGGTCTCTAAGTAGTAAACTTTAATAACCTGCCAGTAATTGCGGGTATCTTTACTGTTTCTATCAGGCGTTACTCAAAGTAATGGCTATGTTTAATTAACCAACTTCTAAAAAAGGAGGAGGTTCTCAATTCGGATGTTTGTATTTTTTTTATGTTTGTTCGTGCATAGCTCTGTCGCTTGCCAACCGATTTGAAAACTTCTTTTTTTGTTGAAAAGGGTATACTTCCCAAATGGTCCCATGAAAATTTTATCAAAATCGAACAAGCAGTTTTTTGTTAATTTCAATAAATGATAGCAAATCTGTCGGGATAGCTGAAATCGCATGTTTGTTTATTGTTTACATCAATTTATACCAAGTAGGTACGCTGTGAAGTTTTTTTCTTTATATTTTTACTTAGCTTACGCTGTCTCACTGGGTGAAGGCATCTTCAATGTTTTCCAGTGTCTATGTATTGTATTCTACAAGCAGCATGTCTGGAAAGAGTCCAAATCGTCACGCAGTGTTCTTTAAATCTGCCTCGGTGACAACACCCGTCTTTAAAAATTTACTGAGTGGCGAGCCTGCCCACTTCCTCTATCATAAATATAGATATTCATATCTATACTAATATAATATTATAAAGAGGAAAACTTCGTTTGTTTGGTTGTAATGAATAGGTTCAAAAACTACTGGACCGATTTTAAAAATTCTTTCACCATTCGAAAGCTACATTATCCACGAGTAACATAGGCTATAATTTATCCCCATATTCCCACGGGAACGGGAACTACGCGGGTAAAACCGCGGGGCGCTGCTAGTCATAAATATAGATAGACAAATCTACAAGGGTAGATTTGTCTCCAATACAGATGATGCCTATCTTGAAGGTATATTATAGTACACCAATTCGGTTTAATTTTAAGTATACTATTCTACATTGCGCATTGTTACAAAAATATGATAAGAAAAAAACACATATTTTCATTTATTTTGAAGTCGGTTGTATGAGTTCCGTTTTCTATCTCCAAAGTTTTTCATCAGATCTTCACCAAACTAGAAATGACACCACCTCGTAATATGCTCGCGATGCTCTTTCAAACCATCATAAATAGTCTTTTTTTATATCGACAAGCGCATATGAAAAGATCATCAATGTAGTCGAAGCCAATTAAATACGCATTATTAGTGACAACTCTCTCTCTCAAAATAAGTAAGACCACGTGACTAGCACCAGCTTTAAAATATAAAAAGAATCTTCAAAATCAGTATACCCAGTAAAAAGATATGAGGTTCTCACCTACAATTTTTTGAATTCGGTTAAAAAGAGAGTGTATTTATGAAACAATTTACATATTCTCAAACGAGGTGCAGTATTCATACTGCATTTCAAAATTGCAAATTCTGCACCACCTTCTTAAAGGCAATAAATAAATATCTATCCTATATTGCAATTTTCCGAACTTTCTGACTTTACTTTTTGCCTTGTGCTGCGGTTTTCGTTTGTTTTCTAAATAGATTTAATCTTTATTTAGGTATTCAAATAACTACCTATTTAAATGTAAATCTATGTTTTATGTTTATAAAATTCTCGTGTCACGGTGTTTGTGGTTGAACTCCTCCGAAACGGCTCGACCAATTTTCGTGAATCTTAGCGTGCATATCGGCTAGGGTGATGAATCGGACAACATCTATTTTTCATCCTCCAAATGATAAGGGTGGTCCACCCTTAATTTTTTTTATTTTATGTGGCAAAACGACGTTTGCCGGATCAGCTAGTCTTGTTATAAATAATTCATTATATTTTAGCATCTCTAATGGACCCTCATGAAAAGGTGACTTCAATCAAACTTCTCGCACTCAAAACATAGCAATCATTTAAAACATATAAATCAAACTCAATGGACAAGTAAACATTGATCAGAATAACTAACACAGCTGTGGATATTTCTAAATAATAGGGATGTTTCCTGAGTAAAAAATATATGATTATGTTTAGTCCGTCAGTTAGATTATAGAAATATATTGGACACGTATTTTTTCCTTTATCAAATCTATAAAAACTGACGAAGATACAAAGCATCAAAGATCAGGAGTGGGGGCTTATGACGTCAAGGCTCGCTAAAAATTGTAGCGAGTAGTGACGTCACACGAGTTTTCAACGCACTGTATCGTCTTCATTTTTTGTTTACGTGAAAAAAGAAAAAATACTTGTCCAATATTTTTCGGAAATCTATTCGACGGACTAATCAGATTTTTTTAGTTAACTACCCCATTACGTCGAACAAATCCAGGCGGTGTTTGTTCTAAACAGTAATGGATGAGCAATAGTTAAGGGCTATATTTTTATTTGAGATAGCAGCGCCCCACGGTTTCACCCGCGTAGTTCCCGTTCCCATGGGAATACCGGGATAAAATATAGCCTATGTTACTCAGGGTGAATGTAGCTTTCTAATGGTGAAAGAATTTTTAGGTCCAGTGGTTTTTGAGTTTATTCGTTACATACAAAAATACAAATCTTTCCTCTTTATAATATTAGTATATATACAGATTTTACAATATTTGTGAGTACGAAAAGAGTCAACTCAAACACGCTTACATACACAACTGGTCATGGATGCATATTTTTATTCTTGCTATTTTTTCTTACAGTTTATCATATACTAGCATCACCCCACGGTTTCACCCGCGTTGTTCCCGTTCCCGTGGCAATAAGGGGATATAAATAGCCTATGACACTCCACAATAACGTAGCTTTCTATTGGTGAAATAATTTTCATAATCGGTTCAGTAGATCCAGAGATCACCCTCTACAACCTAACTCACGTACTTTACCACTTGTATAATATTAGCATAGATTATACATACTTAAATCTGTGATGACAGTGGCAAAAGGTATTAAAAAAAAAAAACAAAAACCTCATCCTTTTTAGAATTCAGTCCATTAGCACCGACCTACTTCCCGGAACAAAACGTTCCCCTAGGCCCGGAGCGTTCCAAAGATAAAATACATTTAAGAACCTTTGAAATCATTTACAATTTAACGTATACATCTGAACCTTAAGTGTGCCTTCAATTATTCCAAACGATTTCGATTCAATTACTGAATTACAATCGCTTACCATATTAATTAATTTACCTGACATGTTTACAATTGCCTAGTAAATTTACTAATTGATTTTCTACCATTGCAATGGTCCAGTGAGCCGATAACGGAATCAACATGATATACTGGTATTATTTAAATTCTTTAGTATATTTGGCTTTGCATTGTGTTGGAGTATTAATTTTGTCATTCATTTTGGTGGATTATTTTTAACTGGCTAATTTATTGACAAACATCTGTATTTTGTTTGTAGGCTTTAATAGCACTATATTTTAGTAATGCGAGGTCTCAGACAGAATACAATATGATTGATTTGTTTTTGACTTAATTTTGTTCATTAGAGGCGCGCGAGGTTTTTTAGCGCTAGGATGGTGAACAGGATTGCAGTTTTTTTTTTTAAATTTAGTCACCGTGGCCCTGTGGACATACTTCGAAGTGCCAATGCTATTATAATTAAGTGTGAGGGAAAACGATAGTGCTATTCGTCTAGTGTAACTCGGTCTCTCTCTGACACAGGAACATTGGAAGGCATCCTGGTAGGGCTGCTGGAACGCAAAGGGCATAAGGAGAAACACGGATGGGTTTTAGTCAATAACAGTCTGATTCCCTTCCGTTCTGGGTGGAGGGGAAGGGATTCATTAGATGATTCCCCATTCATATAAAAAGCAAAAGCGAGTGTATAAAGTCAAAAATATATGGTATTGACAAACGCAGTCAAAATATCAAGTGATTATTCCTTAAGACGCCCGTAACACGTTCAAGCAAGCGTCACTCAATTCCAAAAGTCATGAATGACGAATGATTGACGTAGAGTAATGGAATTCAATCGACATTACACGCTCATTTTGACTGATTGTCAGTAATATCCGAGATATTACAGAGAATACACGTGTTCACTCAATATCGTATGATATATATTATTATAGGTATTTAAAAAGAAAGGCCTGTATTGGAATTTTGATCATCGCAACCAAAATTTTCCAATATTGAAATTCCATCATTCCATTTTCGTCGCGAGTTGCTCATTCGAGACACAAGTCGAATTTAAACATTGAGTAATTAGGTGAAAGATTGCTTATAAAAGGTATTTTATATCCGCAAAGGCATTAATCTCATTTATTATTACTTAGAATATACAAACTTGCTATAATTTTACAATTCTAAATAAATTACTTTAACTAAGTAAAACAGACAACCCTTAAATAAAAGACAAAATCTCGTCATTTTAAGCGACATTATATTATTTAAACGGGATTTGAAAAAGTAACTACAAGGACTGAAAGGAAGAACTGAAACCCATTCCATAAACATTAAAAAACATATCCATCCACTTAAAAGTCTTGACTGATAGACAAGATTTTCGTCTTGACTGATAGTCAATTTCATGCAACCATCAGTCACTGCATTAGACGACAGATTACCCGTCAGTCACAGCCTTGATTGTGGTCAAACTGACAGCAAACCAAACCTTTTGTTTTTTTGGATGGGAAATCATCAAATGACTTCTCCCGCTCTAGGCGGAGCGGACACCAACCGTATTCTTTCTAGAGCCCTTTGCGTTCCAGGGCCACGGTGACTCTTTCAAACAAATTCCGCAACCCTAGCAGGCACTGACCCTATGGGGCAGCATAGGCGCCTTATATTTTGGCATTTCAACAATCGTATTCGCTGTTAGGATCTCAGTTTGCCTAGATCCTTAGAGATTATTATTTTCGACTGCCTTAGAACGTAACTGTCAGGCAACCTGGAGCAGTAAAGATATTCTATCCTACATGAAACAAAAAATCATATTGGGCACGTTATTTCAAAGTGACATCAATTTTATAGATCCTAAAGGTGGGCACTTATGTACCAGCTAGAGTGTAAATATCCAAAAGATCCTCTAAGAAATAACTAGCTCCTCCACTTTGTCGATTACTAATTAGGTATAAATGCACACTTGCTTTTTGATACTGTCAGTCATCAACATAGTCGACTTCAGCTTTGTTTGACACATAAAAATATAAAATATAATATATTTAGCTATGTAAACAGTCGCAGAAATCACCAAATCCAACAAAACAATAATTGTTTTAAATAAACAAAGTATCAGTGTAACTTCTAAGTCGCTATCCTCGTAGCTCAAGGGCCCAAAAACCCGGGTCTCGGTCCCAAAGGAGCCATAAAGCAAGTCCAGCATCGTAAAAATACTGAAAGTATGGCAACTATCGACAGGTGTGGAGATACTGTTCTTTTACTGAAAAAGGGCTAGAAACTTTTATTTAGTTTTACTAGTAAATTTTCGTTTCCGTTGTTAATAATTTCAAGTACCAAGAGATAAATGATTCATGATTTATTTTGACAGCCGGTGTGAGAACTAAATTGAAAGGTCTATGTTTCCTGTACAAATAATTGTTTCCGAGCTCTCTGTTATAAAAACATTTGGGTATTTTACTAGTAATAAAAATCATAATTTAATTTGTTCGTTGCTGAATTTTCAAAAAATATTGCCATTGTTTTTTTGTAATTTCAAATCGTTAATAAAAATACAACGATAAAGCGCATCCAAGTTCAAGAGTGGGGGCTGGTGACGTCACGTCGCTAGTAAAAATAATATAATGTAGTGACATCACGCAAGTTTTTAACGCACTCTATCGTCTTCATTTTTTATTTACATGAAAAACGAAAAAATATTGGACACGTATGGTGTCCAATATTTTTTGAAAATCCTATAGACGGACCAATTAAAAGAAGGTTTTTATAACTTAGTAAAATACCCAAATGTTTTTATAACAGATTGCTCGAAAAAATATTTGTTTAGAAATCTATCCTATTTCTAAAAAATATTAGATGTTTTCAATAAAATTTTCGATATCTATCGAAACAGGTAGCACCCACCTATCCGAAAACTATTTACCCTGGGAGGCGCTCCTTACATAATAAAATGCTTTTCACTGTTCGGAAAATGGCATGAAAGCAGTTGCATTTGTATGTAAATAAAAACATTCAAATAGTCCTCGTATTAGACCACACAGGGAAGGAAACGGGAGGCCAAAGTAGGCAGAGGCAGTTGGCAAGGTTTTTCAAACCAATTGAACGTTTGCTTACTTACTAGGTGCCATCTTTTGTAGGTAATATGAAAGAATGGCTAGCTTTGTTTAGTTAGGTTTTTTATATAGATAATTTATAGGAGAACGGGTTTTGGTCCTTTTATTTTAGCTATATTCAGGGCCTCAAGTCTGCTATTACAATAGTGTCAGAATAGTCTATCATTGATTTAATAATGGTTAATTTTGACAAGTTTGGTAATCTTCTAATATAAAAGCGTCATTATGACTATCCCATGGTCAACCACTGACACTCAATTGAAAGAATATAATAAAATGGTAATCTACGTACATAGTGACAAATGAATGACAGACGTATGCGGTAATCTGCAAAAAAAATTACAGTTCCTTTGAACAGTGACCTGCCATTAGAACGTCGTTGTGCAGTCATTTCTTTTAATAGCTCGATTATCAAAACGTATTTCGAGACCATTGACCAACCAATGATTGATCATTATGAATTTAGCAAATTACAAACTTTTAGTAAAATGACAATGGGATCGTGTTGGAATGACAAATTTATAAAAATAGCAGACTTGGGGCCCTGGTTGACTTTTTGGGGTATTTCAAAAAGATATAATTTATTTGAGCAGTCTTTTGGTCTATTTTAGGATGTTTTTAAGACCAGACAGATTTGTTTAAATATTTAGTTCTACACTACGTGTATCTAATTCAAATAAACATTTTTCATTCTTTCATATCACTTTGTTAAAATTCTCTTAACGTTTGGTCTAAGAGACTATTGTATGTGTGGCAATGTCCATCAAAACAAAACCTTAGCCAAACGCAAATTCTAAAGGCTCGAACACATTAAGAGTACCTGACACCTCTTACTTGCTGCCGAAGTAGTCCGCGGCAGCGCGCGGCTGGCAGACGTAGGCGACTTAAAAACAAATGTTAAACGCAAGTCACGTGACGAGATTAGCTGATGAAAACTCATTCTAGCAATTACAGCTAGATAACACGCTTTTGACTATTTGCCAAATAAAATTGTGAGGGCACATGAAAGACATGTTACAAAAAGAATTACTGAACATAAGTAAATGCTGTTGAATCGAGAAGGATAGGGAGGCCAAGAGAAAATAAGGGTAGATTGAATGAGAAGTTAAAGTAATAGGTATGTTTCCTGAGGAGAAAAATTTGATTCTATTTAGTCCGTCAGTTAGTTTATCGAAAAATATTGGACACGTAGTTTTTTCTTTATCAAATCTATAAAAATTGACGAAGATAAAAAATTTCAAAGATCATGAGTGGGGGCTTGTGACGTCACGTCGCTCACAAAAATCGTAGCTCGAAGTGACGTCACACGAGTTTTCAACGCACTGTATCGTCTTCGTTTTTTGCTTACGTGAAAAAAAAAAATACGTGTCCAATATTTTTTTGAAATCTATCTGATGGCCTAATTAGAAGTTTTTTAGTCAACTACCCTATTTAAAGAAGAGTACTGGACTGTATTCAGTATGAGTCTGAGATAAAGGATCTGTTTAGGGTGAAAAGTGCCTACTTCAAGTTTGTTCAACCTAGCCTAGGTTGAACAAACTTGGAGTAGGCACTTCTGGCTCAACCAAATGGCGATGATGCGAAGAGTCTGTTCAGGTTAGATCCAGATATGACCAATATGTATTTAGGGTACGATGGGACTGACATAAGCATTGCGGTTATAAATGTCCCTAAATAAAAAAGTGTGAAGTATAAATTTAAGTCGGTGATAACGTGATGGCTATCAGAAGAAATGGAGAAAAAAACACGTACCTATCGACCTGACCCCAAATAACATGGGATAAGGCCAGGAAGACAACATTGTGATAATTTTCAGTATTGGCTTTAGCATGCACAGTAAATATTGAACCACATAATATACGAACAGTGTGTTTGACCCATATACTGCCTCCCACATAGACGTAGCAAGTGAACGCGTCTTAGACGCAAGTCCCTATTCCGGACCATCGCAAACGAATCGTGCCCCCGCATAATATACTATGTTTGTTTACGGACAATTGAGACATGCTTCAAACTTCATACATACATAATAATGGAACCGGGCTTAGAACTCGGGATTTCTGGTAAAATATTGAGAGTATCCAGACTTATGTTCTTAGGTGGAATTATCAAGTTGTGTGTTATAATCGCTCGGTTTAGTTATGGATCGCTCATTGTTTTGGGTTAGAGGGACATGGCAGGCGAGCCAGGTAACTATACATAGTGTATCGTATCAGGAATGGTTATATTACAGGCTTACGTTCTGTACCTATCTGATAAACAGTAAGCAATAACAGCAAAAATAAAAATATCATCTCTAAATAAACAGACGCAGTATGCGGCAGTTGTCGGCATGAAATCTGTGATTGAATTAAAATAAATGCAACTGTTTTTGTTGTGAAATTGTTTATTGCTTTGGGTGTGTTTCCCTACTGTTTATCAGGTACAGAATGTGTTCCTTCATCACCACGTACTTCTGAAACAACCTGTACATGTTTCTACCTTGGTAGGTAGAAACATGTACAGGGTGTTTTTTGGGATAGGTTGGCTAAGGTTGGTACCTATCCTACTGCAGTAAGTAGGGTACCTCTCATATAATATTATGTCATACTTTTTGGACGACTTAACTATACTTAACTATAAGTAAAGCTGAAAACCGTCCACAGACTATCACCTCGTAAATTTTCTTCCAAACCCGATCACTTTCTACTTGATCAAAGTACAAACATGGTGGAATTTAATTCAAATCCCCGATCCCATCCCTTAAATATTTGAGGTGCGACAAGCAGCCGAATGTTTAACCTTTGAGGTCAGCGCCGTCGAACCGGTATGTATAGGGTAAGATTGATTCAATTTGATTGATAGAATATTTAGACACGTGAAGGTAGGCGAAGGCGAACAGAGCAAAACGAAACGTTTTAGATCATGCGACCTTTTCAACAATAGAGAACGCTTTCATCTACGTTCCTTTTTTTTTCTGGATGGGAAATCATCAAATGAGTATCCCGCTCGGGTGGAGTGGAAGGGAGTGTCTGGAAGGGAGTGTCTGACTGACTAAAATCCACCCGTGTTTCTCCTAGTGCCCGCCGCGCTCCAGGGCCGCGGCGACTCTTTCGAAAAATTCCGCAACCCTAGCAGGCACTGACCCTATGGATTCTTACATACTTCTTTTGTTTCGTTTACTTCAAACATCTATACTCCATTCACAATAACATTAGACATTTAAACAAAACTGTTTACAGTCCGTTCAAACGATTTTTACTTCTATTCCATAGGCATAAGGATGGTATTTAAAGCAAAAAACGTGATTATAATACCAACTGTTTACTGCAGCTGCCATGTGTCATGCCACTAACGCAATAGAAGTCAACATCGGTTGAACGAACTGTAAAAAAGATTTATTTCAATGTCTAATCTAATTGTGAATGGGGTATAGTCACAAACGCACACCATTTGTGAGTTCTACGCACCTGCAGTGCAATTCTGTGAACATCTCACCGTGTGAGCTCAAGTGAAGAGTACCTACTTGAAATTAGCTGTCATTCCATACAATTGGGAGTATGCTTAAAAAACATGCTAACAGTGAAAATAGAATCCAAAATTGACCGAAAAACATGACATATAAATATTTTAAACGAACATGTCTGTCTTTCTCTTCTCTTGCAGCGGTATAAGCGACATGGAATTTTACGGTTAAAGTTTATATCGTACTTCTCTTCCTAATTGTCAACTTTGACGTTTTATGAATTCATCGCTGAGGAAGGTATTTTAAAAATTATTGCGTAATTGTTTACTAGAGCTTATAAAAAATTGCATGCATAGTCCCTATTATGATGAAATGGCAGTTCACTTTATATTGGTGGTGAGGATTGTACTGAATCGGCCTTCTGACCTTTCTGAAGAACATCACCAATAAAGTGCGGGTTCCCTCTATCTGGCTATGAATCTTGATGCTTCAATTATCTAACTAACACGGTTCATGAGAAACAGCCTGGTGACAGACGGACAGACGGACAGAAAGACAGATGAACAGCGCTGTCTTAGTAATAGGGTCGTTTCATACTTTGGGTACGGAACCCTAAAAATCAACCTAACGTAGGTAGCTGGTAATTGTGAAACTATGATAGAAATGATATCTATGAAAACAATTATATACCTAATACTTTTTTAACAACAATATGTATTGGGAAGTCAAAAGATTAAATCCCGCGTATTTTTAAGAGGCTTTTAACAAATTATGTTCTGATAACGGTAAAATAACGAAGGCGACTGTCAACACGTCTTAAATGTATTGATAAACGCTGTCGAAATATCAGGTGATCAAACACTTATATTTTGTCAATTCAAGAACAAGACAGTCTCATTCGCTAACAGAAGGGCACTTTGTTGTTTTTGAGCTTACCTCATATTACCATTTTTCGAACACGAAAAAAAAAAAACAAAAAAGGAACACACTTTTTTCCCCTTTGTGTTTCCAACCAGTCTCTTCAAGCATGCAACAGACAACATATTTATTTGTTTGCGCTTCTCCGAACGTAAATCCACATGATCATATAACATAACATAGGTAGTTTCGACATGTCGGTGTTTTGCTACAGTCATGATGTTCGGGATCGAATAGATTTGTGAAGGTTTTTACATGTTTTTTGCCATGGAACAATCGGAAGTCATCGATCATTTGCGTTTTCTATTGATTTTGTTTGTTTCTCTAATTATGTTTAGGTTGAAACTTTTACAGATCCAATTTGAAAGCTTAAAATGTTATTCAAATAAAGTCAAGAGTGAATAGTTTACTTCTAAGCCAACGTAAGCCATCATCGACCAAGCTATCCACAAAGTGGGAATGTGGAAAATATGTACCTTAAAAATAGAGAACTGCTCAAACTTACTCGGATCCCGATTGGGTTTAAGACGAGATTGGTGTGAGCTTCGTCAAGCACATCAAATGGAATGCTCAGTTTGAATAAAGCTTCATTACTCAATAACCTAAATACATGAATTCAAAAAAGCATCGGGTTTGGATGATTTGTTTATGGTTCTAAATTCTTCTTTTTTGTAGTCGTAAGATTGGCACAATTGTGTTCCATTTTGGCGTGGAATTTGAGTTACATCTGTTATTTAGATTCATTATATACTACTGTTTTTAATTATAATAGATCTAATGTTTATTGCGAATTTCATAATGGACAAAAACATCGAACAAATAGTTTGTCTTAAATTTTGCATCGCGAATTTAATTTCGTGTTTCGAGTTACTGAAGTTATAGTTTACTTTTTGACTTGAACTAAAATGACAGTAGAGAGTATGTCATGCTCATTCAAATTTATCACTGATGATGGCACGTGTTTTGGATCGTTCAGTTCGTTTGAGCTGAATGGTGCCGATACACGCGTCAAGTTCGTGAACCGGCGCCGTCGGTTGAGACTGGTCACCTCTTAACTTCACTGACTTGTTTTAACCCCTATATTTTTAATTGTTTTATATTTTCCTTTTTTTCTTTGCATTGTCCTCACAATACATATAGAAGCAACTAGGATTATAATGTAACCAAGGCTTTTGTAATACAAAAAATGATTTAAAACAGTGTCCGTGGAGGTTTTTTCACGTTCTTCTCCATAGTGATCTACGCTTTCGAACTTGCAAATAGCTTCATGTTTTTGACTGACCGACCTTGACGATTCAAAAGTGCACGTAAATGGTTTATTTGAAATAAATGCTTCGAATCTTGAATCTCAAAATGTTACAGAAGGCTTACGGTGAATCGATTTTATCAAAAACACGTGCTTATGAGTGGTTTAAGTAAAGCATTCAAAAGCGGTCGAGATGTGATGAAAATTTGCCTCGCTCTGGTAGGCGATCAAAGTCTGCAACTGAAGATAACATCGAAAAAATTAAGGAAATTGTGATTGAAAATGCTCATTCAAGTTTAAGAGAGATAGCCGCCGAACTTTCTGTGTATTGAGTCGATCCACACCATTTTAAATAATCAATTGGATATGAAACATGTTATAAAATTAAAATGAGTATTATAAGAGTTGTTAGACATGCTAGAACTAGTCAATTCTAGGAAGGTCAAATGGTAAATAATAATGAACAGTATTTGAGCGTTATATAGCGTAGAGAGCAAATTAGAAGAAAAGGGCAAATTTGTGGAAATAAAATTCTTGGATTTTGCACCACAATAATGCGCCTTTGCACAAGGCCATCATTGTGAACAAATTTTTGACTAAAAACTCAAGAAGTACCATCGAGCAATCACCATATTCACCAGATATAGCTCCACTCTCCAATCGATTTATTTTCCTTTACTGAAAATACCACTTCGTGACACCCGTTTTCATATGGTTGTTTAAAAAATGTTTGGATGATTGAATTATTCGTTTCTGAAGGAGCATACTTTGAAGGCGATAAATTAAAGTAGGATGAATAACTTTACGATACTTTCTTGGCAAAGTAGTATGACGTCACATTAAAAAACAATTTATTTTCACTATTGTGATTTTCACCATAAATATAAATTAAGAATAAATCAAGCAGCAAATAAAAAATGCCGAAAAAATAAAAGCAACTCGTTTTATTTTTCGAACAGCCCATGTGAGAGGCCAGTACGAATAAGTTTTGATGTAAAAAATAAAACTATTCTGTTTTTTCCGGCAGCCACCCCTTGTTTGTATTTATTTGGCAATCTCGTTAACATTTCTTGTTTTATTGAGAATAAAACTTTCGATGATACTGTTTGTCTAATAACGAGGAGATAGAAAATACTGTATGACTTAAGATGAAGGAAAATAAAGATATTGTGTTTACTCTGCGTCCATTTGGGGCTGTAAAGTAAAACATACGCAGATAATAATCATAGTACATGATTAAGTATAGGTATCTATATTTATTCGAGAATCGAATAGTCTATATGTATTCTACTCCCTCAAGGTTTCTACTGCTTGAGGTTGAAAAGCTAGTAATGGAGAAATGTATATATATTTTTATTGACTAACCAATAATTGTATAGGTACTTTCACTGATAATTGTTTGTTGTTTCATTTGAATGTTTAGTCAGCGAAAGCTACGTAAGTTTTAATTAATAATAAACACATCCTAGATAATATGAAAATATAATTGCAGCAAAACTGTGGTTATAAACTGGATAACTAACAACGTTTTACTGTTGCAAACAAACTACTAACAAGCATTAAAAACAATATTATTTGGGTAAAGCCACAAGCCACCGAATTATCTCAACATCTAAAACATTTACATGTATAAAATAAACCCTTAAGCCATTTACAGACACTTCAAATTGTCTCTTTTGAATTAATGAATAAGTTCCAAAGCGGAGATTTCTGTGGATTCTTCTCCACATAATCTTCGCATGGAGTTTCTTGTACGTTCTTACGTGCAAAAATCTCCATGGACACTCTTTTATATCATTTTTATGTATTTCAAAATATGTTTCAATGAGCTCATGTTCTAATACAAATTTTAATATGTAGATACATATTTCTAACGCGTCTTTCCTTATAAGGAGTTTATTGTACTTATTTCTACCATCATATCACATTGTCGGCACTATATGTAGGTCTTTTGTATGGAACCAATTGTCTTAAGAATTATATTGTTAGTTTGTGACTGTTTAATGGCAAAAAAATCCTGCTTATATTATCCATATGTGAAAATAATGTAAATAAAGATAAACATTTGGTGATAGTATTAAATGTCAAAAATATATAACGGAAAGCTGCTTTGGATTTGGACCTAGAATAGAAGCCAGAATCAATATTATTTTATAACAAAATTTAAAAAAATTACTCGAAGCAACTTCCAAGCCAAAATTCAAAATGTCATAAAAGGAGTTTTCACTCTAATGACAACACAGACAAAACAGATGTAGACAAAAAGTGAACCATTATTTCTGGTTAAAATTTTTAATCCCGATTTCTTTTCAGGTCGAAAAAGTTATTTCAACTAATTCTGTTTCCAAATTATTTTCAACATGATGCCTGGCTTAATATAAAGGAATATTTGAGCAGACTTTCGCTGGTGTGTGGTGAACGCTAAACACGCGCTTTTGCTTCGAATATTATAGATTTGGGGGGGGGGGGGAATCAGACTATTTATTTCAGCATGAATTCATTAAATAATTACATTAAAATCAATCTTTTTGAGGTATGATTCTGTGCGCTATCGGACTGTGAACTTTCCTTGTGTGAAACCTGT
The DNA here is from genome assembly GCA_905332915.2 of Hecatera dysodea. Taxonomy (NCBI): domain Eukaryota; kingdom Metazoa; phylum Arthropoda; class Insecta; order Lepidoptera; family Noctuidae; genus Hecatera; species Hecatera dysodea. The sequence continues at coordinate 2,268,297 of HG995298.1, read as the reverse complement.
TCGAAACTGGTCCTCTAGTCCTTGGTTTAACGTTTGTTTTTAGTTGTAACTGTCCTTTTTTAACTATAATTAGTCGGTATGAACACCAAAAAAGCCCCCCATCCAGACCTCTGTTTGATCCCCTGAACTCGTTCTTCCAGGGGATCAAACTGTTAATCAGGCGTCAGTTAATCAGTTCATCAAACCCCCTTTCCCATGACATCGAAATCACACAAGACCTTAATATGGATACGGATACCTCTAGTCACAAGAGGATCGCCCTCTGCTTCTTCCAACATACAGCCAAAAACTGGGAAAAATACAATTGTACCTACAGCTAAAAATAACAATATCGTCATTAAATAATTATTTGAATTTATTCGGTACAAACAAACAAACAAAAACATCTTTCCTCTTTATAATAATATATATTCATTATCATAAGCATCATCATCATCATTTAATCCACAAAACGTCCATTGGTGATCAAAGAACCCCCAAACCTCGCACCATCGGCTGGCATCCAGCGGATTCCCGTGGCCTTCACCAAATCTTCCTTCCACCTTGCGGGAAGCCACTCACGCAACCGCCTCTCCAGACCCATTCGACCCTATTAACTATCTGTTAATGTGACCTACACACTGCCACTTTGGTTAGGCATTTCTTCGGCAACTAAGCTGTGTATACTACCTACTCAAGTGAAAACAATAACCTCAGCCAAACTAAACGAACCTGGCATTGATCTTCGTTTGCTTTCTGCTTAAAGAACAGAGAGACAAAAACGACAACGCAGCTATAAAAATAAAGCCAAGATGACAATATTGACAAAAAGAAAATTTAAAAAAAAGCGTCAAGCAGTGTTTCAACTGTAAAACACTGGCAACTTAGGGAATTTTATCCCACTCCCAGTACCTAGCCAATTGAAGTAAAGTGCATAATCCGGACGGCTGCCACTTAATGGGGCAATTTAATTTTCTAGTAACGACCAACTCCATAGGAAGTGGGTAGTTTTTGCTGCGTGCCAACTCAGTGCTAGTAGAGTGGTTTGGTTTATAACTGCTTAGCAAATTACTAATAGGCCTTCGAGGTTGTAGATTGTATGTTAAATCAAATCAAATACGCTTATTTATGTATACAGATGGCACAATAACAGGGTCTCTGTGTCCTGTCACAGAAGAATAGAATAGAATACTCTTTATTATGTACACCATATAAGTTACAGAAAATATAGATGAAGAAAACATTACATAGAGTGACACAATGGGTGGCCTTATCGCTAAAAGCGATCTTTTCAAGACAACCTTTGGATGGATTTTTTTTGGACAGAAGGTGGCATATAAGTATTAATTTTAATTACATATGTATGTTTAGTAACAATTAATATAACATATAACACATTTAAGTCAGTATCTATTGTTGAAACTTGCTGGTAACGCTAATGTGTAAATTTATCGTGAGTTTACAATCTCTCAAGATATTTTATAATCTGACGGAGTTCGCCATATTCCGGTAACATGTATAACTTATGCCAGAGATTCAAAATACCCTTCTAATGATAGGCGTAAAATGTATAATCACCACGAATATTATAAGCTAGGTAAACTACGAGTATATCCAACTATTACAAGAAAAATAAACAAGTACATAGTATGTACATAAACCGATTGTTATTGTTGAACTAAAATACGTTGTATTTAATTAAAGTCAGGCTGTTTCATTACAACAAGTAAAAATATGAATTCATTTCTTCATCCCGCCCAAGTGTGTGTTAGTGGAGTAGGGAGGGGAAAAATTCGAACGAAAATATCGATGAAAACCGACCGATAAAAAGTGAAACTGGTTAGTGAGCGTTTTCTCATAGTTAGTATTATCTAAGATATTTTATTTCAAATTTATACTAATATTATAAAGAGGAAAGATTTGTATTTTTGTATTTAACGAATAAACTGAAAAACTACTGGACCATTTCAAAAATTCTTTCAACATTAGAAACCTACATTCACCCTGAGTAACATAGGCTATATTTTATCCCCATATTCCCACGGGAACGGGAATTACGCGGGTAAAGCCGCGGCGCGCTGCTAGGAGCTAATAAGTACCTTATATTGGCTATATTATTTTCGGTTAAATCAGGATCAACCGAGAGAATTTATAAATATCCAAGTGTTAATTTTAAAGTTCATGATATCTTTTAAGATTGCGCAAAACACAACAACAGTTGGCTATTTACTACATCTATACTACCATATAAAGCTAAAGTGTTTGTTTGCTTGAACGCCGCGCTAATCTCAGGAACTACTGTTTGCAAAATTATTCGATTTATTGAAAAAGGCTATAGGCTTATATATATCATCACGCTAAGACTACTAGGAGCGGGGCAACCATGAAAAATGTTTCAAAACTGGGGTTATTTTTTTCTCTCTCTTATGTCACGCAAACGAAGTTGCGCGGATAAGCTAGTATTTAATAAGATAGACAAGTCTAAAGCTTTGCGATCGGAAAAGTTTTAAACAAAAATTAAATCAAAACTTTTTAAACCTGTAATATCGATGCGCCGTTGTTTCCCGCGCCCCTCCCTACTTTAATTGTAAATTCGCTCGCGAATAGCATTAGTGTTTAATTAAAAGTTCATCCCACTTCTGTGCTTGACGCAGTAGTCATAATCAGACGAGTGTGTGGTGAGTGTGTTCAATTGTTAGCGCTTAGGCTTCTTTGACAAATGAGACCTGAGGACCTATTCTAAATAATTTTTAAACAACTTGAACGTTGATTGAAAATGAGTTTAAACGGCACTCTGTGTGTGTGTTCTGAATACTTAAGTTTTGATTGATTTGAGAATTTCATTTTCTCCGCCCAGAGTGGGAGAAGTCATTTGATGATTTCCCATCCAAAAAAATAAAATAAAATACGGCGTTCATCGGTAAAGCATGTTCCTCTTCTTCTAATAAAAATAAGTCTTCTTGTGTCCTTTAGTCTTCTTGTTATTTGGGAACAACCCAATGCTAGATGTTCAAATATGATGCATTATGATTGTTCAAAAACTATAAAGATGCGGTTTCGATGGCAAAAAAGCGAAAATAATTTCCAACTTTTTACTAAAAAAATATTTAAAATAAGGAATAAATCAATTGAATAAACTTTAAGCCTGTGAATTTATTATATATTACTAATAAAAAAAAATAACACTAAGATATTTAGTTAGTACAAAAAAACTCGAACTAAATTAAATTTATTTCGAAGAATCTTTCTAACAAGCTTTTGATTACCAAAAAAAGGTGAAAAAAACACGATGACAAAAAGGCGTAACATTTAAAATTCTATACGCGCACAATCGGATCGTTTTACATTATTTTCTCATTGAACCAAATTGGGGTTTGGGGACAGTCCTCTTGTGCCTGATGTGGAAACACACGGGTTGACATCAGTGACAGGGACGCGTATTGCTACATCATGATCCACTTGACTTTTGACTATGTCCATAAATACAACAAAAAATTGAAATAAAACTTCCATAAAAACTAGCTAGAATATTTTAGGAATTTAATATTCCGTTGATTGAAAGAAAATATTGCAAAGCATACCTTGGAGAAGCATCGTATTGAATTTATAGTTGTGGCAATTCTCAGCAGTGACGGAATGACTAAGAACAATTTTATTATAGTAGATTATAACTTCTAAATGCTAATATAAGTCATGAGGCCGGAATACAAGTAAATTTGCATGCACCTCTGACTAGTAACGGCTCGCCATGACTAGCGCTCCCCATCACCTAGTATACATCATCTAGTGCACATCACCTAGTGCACATCGCCTAGTGCACACCGCCTAGTGCACATCGCCTAGTGCACATCGCCTAGTGCACATCACCTAGTGCACATCACCTAGTGCACATCGCCTAGTGCACACCGCCTAGTGCACATCACCTAGTGCACATCGCCTAGTGCACATCACCTAGTGCACATCGCCTAGTGCACATCACCTAGTGCACATCACCTAGTGCACACCGCCTAGTGCACATCACCTAGTGCACATCGCCTAGTGCACACCGCCTAGTGCACATCGCCTAGTGCACATCACTTAGTGCACACCGCCTAGTGCACATCGCCTAGTGCACATCGCCTAGTGCACATCGCCTAGTGCACATCGCCTAGTGCACATCACCTAGTGCACATCGCCTAGTGCACATCACCTAGTGCACATCACCTAGTGCACATCACCTAGTGCACATCACCTAGTGCACATCATCTAGTGCACATCACCTAGTGCAAATCAACTAGTGCAGATCACCTAGTGCACATCACCTAGTGCACATCACCTAGTGCACATCACCTAGTGCACATCACCTAGTGCACATCACCTAGTGCAAATCAACTAGTGCACATCACCTAGTGCACATCGCCTAGTGCACACCGCCTAGTGCACATCGCCTAGTGCACATCGCCTAGTGCACATCACCTAGTGCACATCGCCTAGTGCACATCACCTAGTGCACATCACCTAGTGCACATCACCTAGTGCACATCACCTAGTGCACATCACCTAGTGCACATCACCTAGTGCAAATCAACTAGTGCACATCACCTAGTGCACATCACCTATTGAGCCTTCCTCAATGGCAAGCATGGAGCAACTGCGTGCCGAGATTTCACATCTAATGTCAATTTCGACGGTTGAAATTACAAATGTCGTAAGACGGTGACAATTTACTTCTAGATTTCCAGCGCTCTGTTCAGTGCCGAAACTTTGAAATTCAACAGTGCACTGTATGTCACTTACGACATTTTAAATTGTCACCGCCGATTTGTTTACGGATGTACGAGTATATCAATACTAGCAGCGCACCGGGGATTAACCCGCGTGATTCCCGTTCCCGTGAGAATATGGGGATAAAATATAACCTACGTTACTTACCGATAATGTAGCTTTCTATTGGTGAAAGAATTTTTCGAATCGGTTTTATGTTTTATTCGTGACGCGTAACAAACGATCAAACAAACTCATATTATTATTTATTAAGCTAGACTTATAATGACCGTTCCGATCTTCACTCACCAACAGTTCAACACACGAAGCGTTCCCGTCCACATCGTCCACAGCGTCCGTATATTCCACAGTAAATCGGGAAATTTTAAAAAGATCAATGCCTAATAATCCAATATCGAATGAATTGCCTGTAAATTCGAGTGAGACGTGTCTCGCATAGCGTTTGCACAGCCGCACAAGGTCTCTTGTCACTATACAGGTTGTTACACAAGTGCGTGGTCATTTTTCAGGATGGTAGTCTGTAGCTGCTAATTTAATTTATTGCTGTAGGGTGCAATCAGATTAGTTTTAAACATATAAGTAGACTGACGGATATTTGTGATGCGTGGCGCAATCGGGGAAACAAAATAAATCAAAATGCGTATGTACGTCACGGGATCGCCGCCGCCGGCCGGACTACGCGGCGGTGCGCGGGGGTAGGGCACGATGCCAGCGTACGGCCGCATACGCGGGAAATTATATACACGTGCATGGATTTAGTAAGTCTAGTTAACATTGCTGAATATTTAATTGTAATGTGTTTATGTATGTTTGATTTAATTTAATGTTGACTATTTAACTGTAATGTTTTTATTGGATTTCTATTTTATGTATGGACTATGTCTGAATTAAATAAATTATTACTATTATAGTATAAATATATTTTATAGTGTGTTTTTAAATATATTTATTGACTTGTTTAAACCCAAACCAACAATAAAAAAAAAAACAATTTTCAACCAGTCTAATACAGCTGGTAGCACCAAATCTGTGACTAACTCTAATAAGCTTGCTAAGCGATTATTTGGATCGTTATTAATACGAGTTTTTTATAAAAAGGTCAGTTTTTTTATATTGATTCTCTACTGTATAGCAGATTCGGAACAGCACCCTAAATATAACCACACACTTCTGAAACATCCTGTACAGTAGAAAGAAAATAGAGAGCGTTCGAATGGTACTCGAAGAAGATAGTAATTTCGATAACTAAGTTAAGTTTTTCTTTAAAATGTTTCAATAACTACTTTTATAGAACTTAAAATAAATTTGAATCTTAAGACACTTCCAAGAAGTTCTTTCCAAATATACCTTTTCGTATGGATGGAAAAGCATCAAATGACTTCCTCGAGGGAGTGTCAGTCTCTACCTGTCTAATCCGTGGTCCTCCTAATACCTTTTGCGTTCCAGGGCCGCGGTGACTCTTCTTGCGCTAACTTTTTTTACCAAATCCGCAACCCTGGCTTCCAAATAAATCTAAATGCATCTAATTTTTAATTCGTTTAAGGTTCTAGCAATACTTGGTATTTTAAGTAGATACACACATAAACAATTTTTACTAAAAAATACCCTCCTTTCTTTTCCCGACACTGCAATTTCTAATAGCCAGAATCATCAGTAGCGAATACCAGAAAGATACAATTTATCTTCTTAATTAAAAAGCGTTCAAATTCACAATGTCGTTTCAGCGACAGTAAGTGCTAAAGATTTGTCAAAATATACGAAAATTAGAGGTAGTTTTGACATTTTTCGACTGCGATGCGAGTACGTGCGTTCTGTAAAGATAACAAAATAGCGACTCAAAAAGGCGACTGTACGAAGCCAGATGAAAAAAAAAAGAGTTGTAATATATAGTAGATACTAGCAGCGCCCCGCAGTTTCTCCCGCGTAGTTTCCGTTCCCGTGGGTATACGGGGATAAAATATACACTATGTTACTCGCTGATAATGTAGCATTCTATTGATGAAAAAATGCTTAAAATCAGTCTGTAGTTTCGGGTATTATTCGGTAAAAAGAAACGAACAAAAAAACTTTCCTCTTCATAATACTATACCTATTAGTATTAATGAAACCAGATCTTGTCTGTGCTCTACTCTATGACCAGTTTAATATGCTCAACGTCGGTGGAACAGACCTCAATGGCGAGCTAAATATCACTCAGAATAATAAAACTATTATTGGTTTGTAAAACAACGATGGACTTGGAGGAGGGACTGTGAAAGGAAATAAATAAGATGCTGTTGTGTACTTGTTGAACTAAAGATGTTAAGTACACAATGGAATTGTTATTTTCTTATTTTATACTCTATAGTCGGTCGTGGATTGTCTTATTTTTGTTGTTTGACCATAAGGCGCGTCCCCGTGCAAAACGTAGCGGTAGCCGTTTTTTGTGTATTTTTTAGGAGCCATCTTCTTATTATCCATTAGAAATATCAACAAATAAAAAATACATTAAATTTCTACATAATCTTGACTCCAAAATAGTAGTTTTTTTTTTTTTTAAGTCGCATTGTTTAATTATGGAGTCGCAACGAAACGACAGAAATGAGAAATAATTATTTTTAAAATGCATCTCCTCGTAAAGTAACCATTATTTTGGTTTGCTACTTAAAGTAATGGATAGGTAATTTAATAATAAACATTTTGCTAGTTTTATTTAACTCGAAAATTTGATTTTATATAGATTTTACTATAAAATCTGAGCGTAGTCGCTACGAATCTTGCGGGTGCGGCGAAGAGGGAACGCATGCTCAAGGTTATTTGGTCCGGGTACCGCCTTAAGTGAGGCCGTTGGTCATGACTCTGAGAAGAGCCGTTTGGGTTTACCATCGTGCTGAAAGATAAGTCAGCTAGACTGCGTTACCGAATGCTATCCAGGGCTTTTGGAATCGTAGCACGATATATTTAAAACCGCTTAGGAAGGCTCCGTTCATGCATCCCACAACTCAAAGTATAATTTAAACATCAGTTAAAAAAAAACGAAAAAAATACTTTACGTTTTGGTAAAGTATTTTATTCGTTCAATTTTTTTGTCAGTCTTTTACGAATTCTCCGACCCATAAATAAATATGAATGATGCCATTGAGTTGACAGTTAACTAGCTTTATTTTTGTCTTAAGGGAAGTATTTACCTCTTTACATGTAATAATGATAAATTAATAGAATAGAATAGAATACTCTTTATTATGTACACCATATAAGTTACAGAAAATATGGATGAAGAAAACATTACATAGGGTGACACAATGGGCGGCCTTATCGCTAAAAGCGATCTTTTCAAGACAACCTGGATATTAAAACTGGATTTAAACCCCAGTTACCAGTTATCACTTACTTCGAAATCCAACTATTTGTAAATAAAAGATTAGTCTACTATTCATTGTAAATAAAAGATTAGTAAATAAACAAATGAATATTACTCCCATTGTCCTACAGAGACCTTCAAAGAACCCCCTCATATCCCGAAGGAAATGAGGTTTTTCCAGTTTCCAATCAGCGGAACAAACATACGTTATTGTTATTCTATCTCTGTTTTGTTCGATATTAAATCGTTTGTTTAAAATATTTGCTCAGTATGATTTTGTTGAACAAAAGGTTTATGCGTAAGGGATACATTTATTTTGTAATACAATGTCCTGCTACTTTGCTTACCTATTTCATAATTTTTTTATTTTATGTTTCAGTTTTGTGGTAGTAGACATAAAAATTCCAAGGCTTTATGTTTAATATTATAAGGAATTTTACGCATTCCACTCGTCTGACATACAGTGCTAATTAATGTTCCTGCTTAAAAACTTAGCATCCAAACAAATTGCTTTAATAAATCAGCATCAAGTTGCCGAGTGAATTCCACATAACCGCAGCCAACAATTATGAATACAACTCACAATTTACAATATGAAGCAGGCCTGATATCACAAAACACGAAAGCACATAAAGGATGAAATCAGCATTTTAGAAGAGCCCGATTAATAAGCTACCCCTCCCCCCCACCCCTTCGGCTCGCGCGTTCTCGTGTTGTTTGCCGCGGTACAATTAAAATGCTAATTATTTGCCGACAACTCAAATTGTGGACTGTACGGAATTACGAAACACAAAATATATTATTGAGCGGCTAAATTATAATGTACTGTAACATGTATTTTGTAAATATATAGTTTTTAATAATTTCGCCAAAAAAAGGAGTGTTATGTTTTCAGAGTTCATGTATGTAATTATGTATGTAGGTACCTACACATGTATGTATGTTTGTGAGTATCTCTCACTGTAACATGATCAAATATATATCGCCATTTACGAAATTGGAGCCACTATTTACACTGAATATTTGCTTTGAAGTCGCAAACAGTAGGAGTTAAACTGTCCGATTGGTAGCCATTAAAATTTTACGTTTAATGGACACATTATATGCTGCAGAAATGACTTTATTTCTTCGTTGTAAATATTTTTTAAAAACGGAATAATTTAACGGTTTTAATAATAAAAACAAAGTTATTCAATCGTTCCATTTAAAACAGGTTTACACATCTAAAAATCCATCCATTTGCCTAGCATTTTCGCATTTATATTGAGGTTAGTTCGCTTCGCTAAATCCAGTGTGACTGACAACAGATTCAGCTGCACTGATATTCAGCTGAATCCGGTTTAACTGAAAGTGGAGTTATTGCCTACCAGACCCCAAAACCCATTAACTGGGTAAAAATGGTCTCATTCATTCAACTTCATTCTCAAGATTTCTTGGCAAGTCTGGAGTCAGAATTTCTGGCTTCTGACAAACCGTAACGACTGAAGATATACGAATGAAAGCCGGGACCAACGGCTTAACTTTCCTTCCGAGTCACGAAAGAGTCTTGGCATGTTAATATGGTCACCTATCCACAGACCGAGCTCGCCAAAGCTGCTGAACATTGATGATCCATAAGCCACGACACAAATCCATTCAAGACCGTCAAATTCACAGGCCATTTACGCACCAATTCAATTCAAATTAGTTCACCAGTTATCATTCAAAGAATAAACGCGAGAGTCGCTCACTCTAAACACTGGCTTCTAACTCTTCGTCGGATTGCGGAGTCAAATGTTTGCGAATACGATAGCGGAATTGCTTTATTTTCACTCTATATAAACTGTTAGAATTATTAATTAAGCGCTTGCTTCGTGAAACTGGGCTTGCGGGAGTATTCGTTTGAGAAAACAATTCAAATACAGAATGGATTTTTATTGATCCACATTCATTTCAAGCGACTGCAAATTTCTTATGAAATTACAAGCTTTTATTTAACTTGCAATACTTTTACATAATATGTTTGTCCGGGTGGAATCTTGCAACTGATTTTTATATTCGTTATCATTAACCGATTGAGCTGAAATTTGGTATACACGCTTATTTGGATGACAATGCATGCATGCATGCAGCTATGTGACGTCATTTCAAATTCCAATATAGCGGATCATCTAAGATGGCGGAACAGTTATTTTTTTTCTGCACTACCGGTAGGGGTATCAAATGAAAGACCTTGCTGAGGAGAACACGAAAACTAATACAATGTCACATTAAATCCAACATTCCCGATCAAAACTAAAATATTAAAAATAAATTAATGGTAACGAAAAAAAAACTTTTTAAGAATAAGTTTTTATATAACTGCCCTAAAAAAAAGAAAACAAACATGTAATTAAATTAAATCAATCAATTTAGTACATACACTTCTGGACACATCTATCAGCCCACCTTAGAGTTTAGGTTTCGATGGCCCCTACCGAAATATGATTGCTAGATTGAACAAAAACTGTTGATGCAGTTTTAAACCTGATACATTTTACCATCTTTTTCGATCGTATTGTTTTAAATTTGAATTCGACATGGAGCTACGCCTAACAAGTCGGATATGCGCCTTGTTAAAGGCAATTGATTTTTGAATAAAAAACATGTTTTATCAAATAAAGGTTTAATTTAATAACGCGTGTTGCCTCCATGGGCATCTACCACAGCTCTCATACGATTAGGCATAGAGTTTATCAACCGCTCTATGAAATTTTGAGGGATCATCTCCCATTCCTCTTCTATGGCAGTTTTCAACTCCTGCATCATCTGGGCAACTGGCTGACGAGCCCTAACACGTCTTTTTAGCTCGTCCCACATGTGCTCAATGGGGTTCATGTCTGGGCTTCTGGCTGGCCAGTCCATAACTGTGATGTTCACATCCCGAAGATATTCCCTGACGATGCCGGCCGCATGGGCTCTTGCATTATCATGCATAAAAAGGAAATTTGGGCCCACATAGTCCGCGTATGGTATCACGTGAGGTTCTAAGCACTCACGAATGTACCTTTCAGCATTTAATGTTGGCAGCCGTGGTCCTGTAACAACCTCAAGTTGAGTTTTGCCGCTCGCGGATATACCGCCCCAGACCGTCCATGAGCCACCGCCATAAGCAACCCTCTCTTCAAAGCAGCATTGTACGAAACGCTCTCCCTTACGTCGGTAGACCTTCTTCCTTCCATCATTGCCATGTAACACAATTTTAGACTCATAAGAAAAGAGTATCGGCTCACACGGCTCCAATCTTGCTGTATCCAATTTAAATGACTGCGTGCGAAAAGAAGGCGCGCTGTTCGGTGGGCTCGCGTTAGTTTGGGCCCATTAGCTGGCTTGTGTGGTACCATATCGCGTTCTTTTAACCTTCTCCGAACAGTTCGAGCGCTCACAGATACTCCGTGGAAGTCGCGAAGTTGGTTTTGTATCTCAATGGAGGTAAGGTGACGATTTCTCAAGCTAGTCGTCACGATGAATCGATCCTGCCTTTCAGTTGTGACCCGAGATCGTGGCCTTCCTTGGCGACGAACAAAGCCGCCAGTCTCTAGGTACCTCCGATAAACATTTCGGACCGCAGATCGACTTAAATTAAGTTGAGCACTCACTTTTCTTTGGCTGTGTCCGGCCTGAATAAGTGCCACAGCTTGGGCGGCGACTTCAGGTGAAGTATCCATAGATTATTGATAGAACCTCACCTTAATGTTAAGAATAAGTAATGTTTGTTGCAAAACCAAAGATATCAATCGCTTTTTCAAGAATTAAATCCAAGTAAACCAATAAAACCAAGTTTTCTTAGTATTCGATTGTTTGATATCAACAAACAGGCTCCAAATTGTCTTTTGTTTCTTTAAATCCTGTGTTCGAAATTCAAAAAAAGACTATTGAATGAAATTGTGAATGTGCCAGGTTCAAAACTGCATAAAAACTTTTTGCTCGGCCTAATATAAAATTTTTGCTAGGACCAAACGAAACTGAAAATACAAGGTGGGCCAATAGATGTGTCCAGAAGTGTATATTACACAATTTATTAAATGATATAAAAGCTTGTCGCGAATTAGATCGCTTGTTGAGAATATTTTGAAAAAAAGAATGACAGTTGTGGCCAAAGGCTTAGCGTGCATTCCTAAGTACGGAGGAGTATGAGTATGTAATTCATGGCCCCCCATCCCCCCCCCCACCTCAACAAACATTGCTTAGCCCATTTTTTCTGGATGGAAAATCATCAAATGACTTGTCTTCCGTGCGGAGCGGAAGAGAGCTTCATTGCTTAGCCTTGAACATGGGGCATTCCTATTATCTGAGACTTAAAAGTCTCTTGACAACGCAAGAGTTAAAGAAAAACTCATTATATCTTTTTTATTTTTGTTTTGACTTTGCGTGTGTACCTATAGTATTATGTAGTCAATAATGTTTTAATTTCTCAAGGTATCCGCGAGAACGCTGTCGAAGATATGTATGTGTATTTTTTCTATGTAACTAATCTTGAATAAATAAATAAAATATTTTTTTATTGTTCTTACTTTAAACTGGGCCAACTTAAACCCGACCTTACAGCCTCACAAATGGGTCAAGTAGACAAAAATAACAAGCAAGAGACTAGCGAGAAGTATTCGGGAAGCACTTGTAAACTTCAGATGTTTAGACAGAGTGCGATGGGTACAAAGAGGAATAGCTATGCTTACACCAGTGCGTTTTGCTGTTCATCTTGCGTCATTGAAGTCATAGCTCATGCAATAGTCTATGTACTTAAACTAAACACATCAAAAGTATCTAGGGATCAACATATATTTTTGCAATAACTTTTCTCCTGATTGATATTAATTAAAATTTTCTTTAAGGATTCATCAAATAAAGTGTTTTCGTTTGTCACAGTAACGATAAACCAAGTCACCTTTGCATTAAAGAAATTTGCCATTTTCCTAATAAAGGGATTTTTGACATTTGAACCACTAACATTAAAGTTCGAAAAAAAGACTGAAATAACAGTTTTCTTTAAAATTTTATTGGGTAACTTAAACAATTAATAATCCGTGTTTCTACCGCGAACACTAACAACACAAGAACATCGGTTTGGCATACTCAAAATGAGTTCATCCAAATCACGCTGTGGAATGGCCGCCCATGTTCGTTGCAACAACAAAAAAAGGTCTTCTTGCGACTGGATACCCTCCATATTCGGCAGAGCTCTTCTCTGTAGCATATCCCATGCATGCTCAATCGGGTTCAAGTCTGGCGACTGAGCAGGCCAGGGCAGGACATTGATGTTAGCTGCGGCGAGAGTCTGTCTTACAACTCTTGCGGTGTGCGGTCGTGCATTATCATGCATTAACTGAAATAAGGGACCGATTTGCACTTGTAGAGGAACGATGACGTCTGATACAATCGTCTCAGCATAAATTTGAGCGTTGAGGTTGCCTCTGATCCAAATCAACTCAGTTCTTCCGCCGATCCAAATACCCGCCCATACTATGATGGTTCCACCACTATAAGGATGGACTTCCTGGCAGGATTTTAATCGCTGTTGGCGTCCAGGGGTTCTCCAGTGTCGTATACGTCTTGTATCCGGTCTCATACCAAAACGAGACTCATCAGAAAAGCACACGAAACGCCATTGTTCTTCTGCCCAATTTCTGTGTTCAAGAGCCCATTGATATCGAATCCTACGATTGTGCATTGCTATAGGTGGTACCCGTAGCGGTCTTCGGGAATGAAGGTTCACTTCATGCAAGCGGTTTCTGACTGTTTGGTCGCTAATTAAGTTCCCTGAAGAGTGATGAAGCCTCACGGCTAACATCATGGCGGTTATTGTTGGAGCTCTTCGAGTTAAGATTTGAATGTATCGGTCTTGTCTCCGTGTGGTGCAGCGATACCGTCCTCCATGGCGCTCAGCCAAGGTAAGCGAAGAGCTCTGCCGAATATGGAGGGTATCCAGTCGCAAGAAGACCTTTTTTTGTTGTTGCAACGAACATGGGCGGCCATTCCACAGCGTGATTTGGATGAACTCATTTTGAGTATGCCAAACCGATGTTCTTGTGTTGTTAGTGTTCGCGGTAGAAACACGGATTATTAATTGTTTAAGTTACCCAATAAAATTTTAAAGAAAACTGTTATTTCAGTCTTTTTTTCGAACTTTAATGTTAGTGGTTCAAATGTCAAAAATCCCTTTATTAGGAAAATGGCAAATTTCTTTATTAATGCAAAGGTGACTTGGTTTATCGTTACTGTGACAAACGAAAACACTTTATTTGATGAATCCTTAAAGAAAATTTTAATTAATATCAATCAGGAGAAAAGTTATTGCAAAAATATATGTTGATCCCTAGATACTTTTGATGTGTTTAGTTTGACAAGCTCTGTGCATGATACCAGAGCTACACTGATAACTGCTAAAAAGTTCTGCGTCCATCTTAAAGACTAGCTAAGGCACGTGAGGTGTAGACAATCTGCACGCAACAAGCGCACACTCGCACAGGTTCTCGATAATTATAGATAAATAAAAATAAATAAATAAAATAAATCATAGATATGCTGCATACGTCTTGTGGCACAACACTTAATGCGAGTGGAATTGAAAGTTAAAACGCAACATGAAAATGCACTAGTGTCCTAATGTAGCGATCTGCCGACGTTACTACAATGGTTCGGCGGGCCCCTTCCGGGAAACCAAAGATTTTGGACTCCGGGGGTAGTATGGTTGCAAAGCTGAAACTTAAAAGAAATTGACGAAAGGGCACCACCAGAAGTGGAGCCTTTTTTTTGGATGAGAAATCATCAAATGACTTCTCTCGCTCTGGGCGGTGCGGGATCCCGGGAGTGTCAGACTCTTACTGACTGAAAGCCACCCGTGATCCTTCTTGTGCCCTTTGTGTTCCAGGGCCGCGGTGACTCTTTCGAACAAATTCCGCAACCATGCACTAGTTTCCTAATGTAGCGATCTGCCGACGATACTATAATACAATGGTTCCGCGGGCCCCTTCCGGAAAACCAAAGAGACTTAAAGAAATTGACGGAAGGGCACCACCAAGAGTGGAGCCTGCGGCTTAATTTGCCGCAACACGGGAAATCTCACCAGACCCGGACACCAGAAGGGTTGAAAGATTAACATCTCTTTCTTGATTTGGTGCACCACCACCCGATGGTGCATGGCCGTTCTTAGTTGGTAGAGCGATTTGTCTGGTTAATTCCGGTAACGAACGAGACTCTAGCCTGCTAAATAGGCGTCGTCTAAATAGGTGTGCCTGGCTCCGTCACGCAACTCACTGGCTACGTATTAAAATTCTTCTTAGAGGGACCGGCCGCTTCGAGCCGCACGAGATTGAGCAATAACAGGTCTATGATAGCTTAAGACAAGCTAGCAACACTATCATATCTTCATTAGATTAAACGCAAGTCAAGTGATGCGGTGAGCTGTTGATATAATATAATCCATTCAACCAAAATCGAACGCGCGTTTGACAATTTGTCTCGTTAATTTTGGGATAATTAATTTTCAAAGGAACATTTGCTAGCACTAGCTTCTGCCAGCAAATTCGCCCGAGTAAATGTCGGAAATAATCCCAAGGGAACAGGCTTCCTGGATAAAAAGCTGCATATGTTCTATGGAATTGCATATTATGCAGCTATTTATCCAGGTTAGCATTGAAAATGCCGAAAATAACAATTTGTTTTTTATACTTCACGAAAAATACGAATTTTCCCATGTTACATAGAAAAATAAACAAAAGGAATCCTTTGAAAGCAAACAGGATTTTTTGATTTCGTTTGTCAAAGTTGATATTTTGAAAAGATGAAAAAATAAGTTTTATTACAATTGAAACATATTTTAAGAGTTGAAATAAAAAAAATAATAGAATTTTTTCACTCTACCCTCCATTTTGTTAGTACGCATTATTATGGAAAGAATTAAAGCATAGAAGTTTATATAAATAAATATAGTATAAGTAAATATTTGAAAAAAAAAACATAAAATATATACTTACAAATTTCCTTGAAACTTTCGAATAAAATATTGAAACAAAAAACAACGGATTTGGAAACAATCGGGATGTTTTCCTGCTTTTTTCATCCAGATCCATTCAGTCGTTCTGGGGTGATTGCGTAACTAACATCGTTTCCTCCATAATATAAAAGTCAAACTAGGTAAAATATTAAAGTCGATGTTAGCCTTCATTTTATGTTAAGCTCGTAGACGAAGCTAAATCATAACAGCTTTTGGTCGGTCTTCAAGGTTAAGCAGCGCTTGCCGCGGTCGATCCGAGGATGGATGAGCATTTATAATATACCGGGAACAATCCGTGCCTCGGAAAGAACATTAAACCATTGGACCAGGTTGTCATTTGGAAATCGTCGACAGACGTTACGAATAACCACTAACCCGAGAATCTGACAGCAGTCGTGCCTCAGAGTTCGTGTTACCGAGTTACTGGATACTGCGGGCGTACCATGACGTCTTAAAACATGAGTCTTCCGAGCGAGAAAAAGGGATGGAGCTATATAGGGTGTATAACTCTATCCCTCTTTCTCACTCGGAAGACTCACGTTTTAACACCTCATGGTACGCCCGCTGGACGGCGGATAGGCAGTGGCTCCTGCTCTCAAAATAGTTGGGAAAAACCTAGGCCGACTGTAATTTGATTTAGTTGTCACAGACTCTTCTCCATCTTTCTCGTTATTGTTCGCGACGATGCGTCTTAGCTACATAGTATAGGTAGTTATAGGTAGCTATAGTAGTACATAGAATGTTGCAAATAAATAAAACCGCGACTACATAGTATAGGTAGTTATAGGTAGTTAGTTAGCACATAGAATGCTGTAACAGATAAAGCTGCATAGTATAGATAGTTATAGGTAGCTATAGTTGATACATAGTTTGTTATTGAAATAAAACACATTCGTTACAGTCGTTTGCTCTCAAGAGGCAGTATATAAGCCCTTGGAGCCTTTATTTCTCCCAAGTAAATAGAATATAGTTAGGTAGGGTATCCTGTCCCTTACACATAACAGTAAACACATGGTAACCCTGGTAATCGAAGGTATATAAAGGTAATCAAGGTATATAAAGGTATATAAAGGTGATCGGTGGTATATAAGGTAATCGAGGTATATACACACACAGACAGACATACATAGGTAAATAGAAAGGGCTTGGTAATTTGAGACTTGAAGTATTAGGTCAAAGGTAGTCGCATAGCTAAAAGCGACACTGACCAATCACAGAGCAGGAGGGTGCTGGTACGTGATTGGTCAATGGTTTTTGACAAATAGCCCTGGTGAAGGTATGCACACAAATAAAACACTTTGCATCTACCCTCTTCCTTTCCCGAAAATACAAGTCTAGATTCTAGACTTCTAGATGTCTGAAATGAACCGCCTTGAAAAATCCTTTCAGGGGATATATAGATACCTATAGTATATGAAGGCATAAAGCCGCAATTAGAGTTTTAATAAAACTGTTTATTTTTATCCCCCTGAAACATATACGCTTATAGAGTTGCAACCCCTTAAGTGACAGGGTTGAAACATATGTAGTTTTGTAGAGGGTTGTCGTATCTATAGAGATACATATAGCTGTATAGCCCTCCTAGCATAGTTTTACGGTAAATTCACCCCAAGTAGGTAATAGCTTCGTGCCTACAATAGTTTTGTATAGTTTTTGGCATCCCACCCCTACATGGAGGGGGATGAAGGGGTGAATTCGTCTCCGCTGTATGGAGCTTACCGAGGGCTATCCATAAAGGTACGACAACCCCTACTCACATAGACCTAAGCCTAGATATAGCTTAAAATCTAGAATTGTCATAGTGAAAATTAGCGTTAATAAACTTCATCACACACGGTGATTTTTTGGGTGTCGATACGGTATAGTTGCGCCGTACAATAGTAACATGGAAACTTTAAGAAATTTGTAGTCATTTGCAAGATAGTTTGAACTTATACCTAAATGTAGAATCATATAGTCGCGAATTTCACCCTTCAAATCGCTAAGTGCATAGTGAACAAGTTAAATAGTGTTTTATTGTGACTTTATTGGTAAGCCCTCAATACCTACCCCTATATATTGTGTGAATAACAGCAAGTATAGCAAGTACTCAGCTAAGGGTTGCATCTTCATGGCCCGTAGCTTATAGACGGAGCGTCAACGCGTCTGGATCATTTATACCTAGGTGGGTTGTCACCATACAGTCCACTTTTGAAGAATAGGATAACCTACCCTGGCCACCCTACAGTCCAGTCGATCACGTCCGCCCCGTACAGTTATTTTAATACTTCCATAAGCAAGGACCAAAACGTTTCTGAGGATCAAACAACAACATGTCCCCAGTGTCAAGCAACACGTTCGATCGCAAGTAATCCGCGCTTCGCAATCGGAAACGCCCGAACGCGACTCGTTTGATGTTCGGCTCCCTTCGAATTTTCTCCAAGCATTTAATGTGGGGCACATCAAAGGCAATAATTATGTAAAGAGATGGAGGATTAAAGCAGTGGACTTGAAACAAATATCTCATACTAGCTGCTGCCAGCGACTTCGTCCCCGTGGAATCCCCGATATTAAAACATTCTTTATCGCTGCTCCGCTCCTTTTGGCTTAAGCGTGATGATATACAGCCTAAAGCCTTCCTCGATAAATGGTCTATTCAACCCAAAAAGAATTTTTCAATTCGAACCAGTAGTTCCTGAGATTAGCGCGTTCAAACAAACAAACAAACTCTTCAGCTTTATAATATTAGTATAGATTATTATTTTGGGTAAAGATTTATCATCAAGAGCTTGGTACTCGGTACGTTTTCTGTAAATCCTAGAAGTCTTAAAACGTATCTGTAACTAATGTAATAAATTGACTAACGTGTTTTTTACTGAATGAATGCAGTAAAATGAAAATCTTATTCAGGATATTGTCCTTCAATCAAGTTTAACTTTTTGTCAGCCTTATTCATTCGTTTAAATACTGAATAGCAGTTCTATATTCAAATCTATACAGAAGTTTAATTTAGAATCTGGTGATCAGTTTTTAAACTTGAGACTGTAAGTAATACGTCTTTACCTATATAATTGGAGATTTTATTACGAGAATTTTAAGATTTCATTATCTCTGGATTGGCGCGCGATTCGAAATTCAAATAAACTTTATTCGAAAGCCGGTTTATTTTAATTTCAAGTTCAGTCATTTATTTTAAATAAAATACGATCTATATTTTGTTTTTGTTAAATTGTGCTACATTTTAGTTCCATACTGTAGGGAGGACACAGCGCGACATACGCTGGCAGAGTGTGCCGCTTGGGAGGAACCGCTCCTTGCCCTCATCTCTGTGGTAGGCAGTGACCTCTCGCCACCGGCCGTAGTCCGATCTATGTTCGGCGGCGAGGAGTTCTGGGACGCGGTGGTCTCCTTCTGCGAAACAGTTATCTCGCAGAAGGTGGCTGTGGAAAGGGAAAGGGAGATCTCGACCTGTACTTAAAAATTATATTCAAATTTCTAGAAACATACTTTATACGAAAAAAAAACACGTGATTCTGAATCAGGGGGCGGGGCTTTTTTACTGGCATAACCTCACCACATATCTACAGGAGAAAGGGTTGGGTGAAAAATTTCGCTAAAAATACATCGCGTGATTAATGGGTGATCTCTAATTTTGTTCCGAGACGCTATTTATTTCATAACGACGTTTTCAGTTCAGACAAGCAAAATTAACCACTCCAATTTATTACCCCTAAACGTCCCTCATATCAAAGTTGACATACAAGTTATCCTCCGTCTAACGCCCTACGAATATTTAGGAATATGGGATTACCCTCCATCGCTGGACTCACACGGAATCATTAATGAACCGACGCAGTGGGAATATTATAACGGAATACAGTGTTACCAACTTAATAACTTCATACTACCTTTATACCCTAAAATTACAACCTTTTAAATGTAGCTAATCTATTTAGTTTTTTTTTAATGTAGCTGCTTTTTGTGTGATCAACATGTGACAAGAACCGAAAAAATTAACATATTTTCAACTCAAACTAAAAGCATTTATTTCAATGGTTTCATTGAAATAAATCAAATTAAACCATTTAAAGGCAATTTAGAATTGTCAAAGTCGGTCAGTCAAAGAGGTGGAGCTATTGGCACGTTCCTGAGCGTAGATTTCTATTTAGAAGAACGTGCAAGAAACTCCACCGACATTCTTTTGTATCAATAACTTTATACAAAACTGTGGATACACTTGTTC
Organism: Hecatera dysodea; assembly: GCA_905332915.2. Classification (NCBI taxonomy): domain Eukaryota; kingdom Metazoa; phylum Arthropoda; class Insecta; order Lepidoptera; family Noctuidae; genus Hecatera; species Hecatera dysodea. The sequence goes on along the minus strand of HG995298.1, from coordinate 2,247,981 downwards.
TTGTTGAAATTAGTAATTATGTGAGAACAGAAAAAAGGGACAATTCAAAGTACAAATAATTAAAATAAACTATGGCGGTTGAGAGATGATCAGTCTTAGTTGATGAAGCCAAATAATGAATTAAAGATATAAATTAATATTGTATAAGTAAGGTATAAATGAATAATAATGATAAATCAATATCAAAGGTATGTTTTCTTCTCACATACCACAGTGTGTATTAGCGCTTGTAATCTACTAAATGTTACTTAATTATTATGTAACTGACATAATATTGAACACACAAAAAAATATATTTTATACTTTTTTTGTTTAGAAGTCGCTTGTTTTTTTTTTTTGTACAAAGTTATTTTTTATTTCTCTTTTTTTAGTGGTATACCACCTAAACGTACCAAACACATTGGTGTAAACAATAAACAAACATGCGATTTCAGCAATCCCGAAAGATTTGCTATCATATACTTACTGAAGAGTTCCGTTTCCTATCACCTCTATTCATCATTATACCTTCACCAAACTAGTAAGGGACCACCTTGAAATACTAAGATGCTCTTCCAAACCATTATTTTTTCAATTTACATCGACAAGAGTGAATGACAACATCATCAATGTAGTCGAAGCCACGTATTAATAAGGATAACTTAAATAACTACGACAGAGCTCAAACAAATTTGGAAAAAAAAATGGGACCACACGACAAGCATCAACTTCATATACAAAAAGAATCATCAAAATCGGGACACTCAGTACAAAGTTATGAGGAAACACACACAAAAAAAAATACAGTTGAATTGAGAACCGCCTCCATTTTTGGAAGTCGCTTAAAAAATAAATTATTATTATTATTATTATTAGCTTCAAATATATTTTTTTTCATGAAATATTCTAGCTGTCTAACAAATTTTGCAAAAACTCTAGCTGAAAATGCAATAGAACTGTTGGCAACACTGACAGAATAGTGAATTTCGGATTACAATGGTTTTATTTTGAAGGGATCGGATTAAGCTGCTTGTTTACCAAATAGGATTACAAAACGGCGTTGTTCGGGTTTGTAAAGGTATTATAGGTATTGTGTCAGTCATAGTGAGTGAACTTTGTGTAAGCCTACGTAGTGTTTAATGGCTTAGCCTTTTATATTGTTAATTAGAGTCAATATTAAAGATTAGGATTTGGGTTAGTTGAAGTGAAAACTTCATCAGAAATGCATGGAAAGAACTATGTTCAGATTAAAACTAAGGAGAGTTTGAATCAGAACTTAGTTATTTTTAATCGCCAAGCTGGTGTCTGTCGTCTTATTTATATTGATTTAGACAATTTGCAGCACTTTTGCAAGATAAATAACGACTTATTTCATGATGACTGAAATCCGTTTCTTCTTATCGATAACGTTTAACGGCCGAAACCAATAACCGATCTATCACATACTGGAGATAGAAAAACAAATGAAACAACAGAAAAATTACATAGGTTTTCTGTTGTTTCATTTGTTTTTCTATCTCCAGTATGTGATAGATCGGTTATTGGGTTCGGCCATAAATAAACTGCACAAATCAACTTGGCAAAACACTGACGTTTGCTGTCAAATACGAAGAGAACAAAAGACAGTCTACAACTAAAAACACACTTGGTACACAAACAAGTGAATCTCTAAAGCCACTTAAGAGACAAACAAATCGTAAACGCCACTAAAATAAAGTCAGTGACGGAATCTAAAACGGAATAGTGTTATTTAAACAGGCGCTAAACACTCCGGGCTGATTAATTGTCTCCTCCTAAATAAATACAGATGGTTTGATGGTAAGGCTGATGGTGCAGGACAGGCTATAAGATTACAGCGTGATGTTAGAAACTATCTGTTTCCCGCGACTTCACTTCAATGGCCGATCCCACAGGAAGCGTGCATTCATCATCTGCCTATCCTTTTCCCAATTATATTGGAGTCAGCTCCCTATCTAACCGGATTCAGCTGAATACTAGTACTTTATAGAAGACTAGCAGCGCCCTGCGGTTTTCCCGTTCCCGTGGGAATATGGATATAACAAATAACCCATAGGCTATTTGTTATATCCATATTCCCATACTCAGGGTGAATGTAGCTTTCTAATGGTGAAAGAATTTTTGAAATCGGTCCAGTAGTTTTTGAGTTTATTCGTTACATACAAAAATATAAAAAATACAAATCTTTCCACTTTATAATATATAGAAGAATACTATTACACTGTTAAGTAAATTTAAAAAAGATTACAATGTAATAAAATTATCCCATACTATGCCGTCATTTAGGAGTCTCTTATTTTGATGAATTTAATGCTACTCTAGCATCGCTTCCTCTGGTAATACACGACGCACCTTATCGACTGTCCCTCCAAATTCAATACAAATTAACATATTTTGCTGGGAATTCGTACCCAAATTAAGTTGAAATACGATTAGGTCAACGTAAATAAGTAGACCAGTCATCTGTTCTAATTTCCCCGGACGAAGGGGATGCCCAATATCCCCTCATTATTGCGTTAACGGACTCTTAAGTCTGGGATTTTTTGCTGGGGTACCAGGCTGTTTGTGATGGCGAGGAATAGTAGGAGATTACGCTGATGTGTGTTTTAGAAATTGATGAGGCAGCGTAATAACGTGAGAATTGGGTATATCTACATTTAGTTTGCAGTTGTATTAAATTATTTTGTTAATTATAAAAGTTAAAGATGAGCCATAAGAGCTGATGCAAAGACGGAGTGGAAAAACAATGTCTAGAAGGACTCGGCAAAAGGGGCCTACCTTTGCCCAGCAACTAATAAAACAAGGAACGTTTACATTGATTGGTCTTGCAAAAAGGCACTGATTTTGAAATTGAACGAATTTATAGTTCTTTTGGCAGTCAAGTATCATATTATTGCTGGGTGAGGTTATAAGAAAAAAAAATTAGTTCCTATCACGATTTGTAGTTTATCCTTGAAAGTCTATGAAATTTTATGAATGTACACTAATATCATAAAGAGGAAAGATTTGATTGTTTGTTTGCATTGAATAGGCTCCGAAACTCCTTGACCGTTTTGAAAAAATCTTTCACTGTTGGGAAGCTACAATATCTCCGGTGAATATAAGCTATATTATATCCCCATATTCCCACGGAAACGGAAACTACGCGGGTGAAACCACGGGGCGATGCTATGATTAGATAAAACTAAATCTACGGATAAAAATATCGACTACAATCTACTGTATAAGAATAAATCCTCATTCCAAAAACAATGCATCAAAAACGTCCTAGTAAAAGTACAATAATTTGAGAGGCCCATTTTGTCTTTCCCATAAATATGTCTCTGGCAAAGAACGGTATAACCTCTACGCAAAGGACAAAGGTCAAAGGTTGGGCCCGAAAATGATTAATCACTGCCCGACTGGCCGTACAGAGGACATTAAAATACGGGCACAGTGCGCCACCGATACATCATGCGTCCATTGTCACAGATAACATATGGCACGGAGATACAGATGCAGAATTTGCCGAACATTATTTTTAACGTACATAGCGTAGTGGACTGCTAGGATTGCGGAATCGTTCGAAAGAATTACCACGGTCTTGGAACGCAAAGGGCATTTGGAGGCATATTTTTTATTTTTGGTAGGCAAACTTTTGACCACTATCTCACCTGATGGTAAGACCTTATGTGGTCGAAGATGAATGGGGTAAACTCAGTAAGAGTGACACTCCCTGACGCCTATGATGATGAGAAATGACGCCTTCCGCTCTGGGTGGAGTCCCAGAGCGGGAGGTGTCATTTGATCATTTCTCATACACAACAAAACAAAGTTATTTAGTGGTTCTAAGTTGAGCTACTCGATTCTGACCAAGGCTTGCACTGACTGGACAGGTCCACTCAAAACTGTGTGGTACCTTCTTAAAAAGACCATTTCAGACACTGATCTGGTGAATATGAGGACCATGGCATGTAGATCGCTATTTCAGCGGTAACATTTCATGTTAGTCTAGCGGTTTGAGTTCTTTATGTGGCCTACCCAAATGTCCTTACTTTGGTAGTGTTCGTCAAATCGTTAAGCTCCTTAAAGTTTTAAGTTTGCGCTAAACGATGACTGATAAATGCTTGCACTGTGACACTCCCTTCCACTCCACCCAGATCGGGAGAAGTTATTTGCCGATTTCCCATCCAGAAAAAAAAAACAAAAACGTCGCCATACTAAGACTCCACTGTCCATCCGTCTGTCTGTCTGCCCGTCTATCACCAGGCTGTATCTCATGTTATGTCATTAGACAGTTCAAATTTTAACGGATGATGTACTTCTGTTCCGCTATGACAACAAATACGTAATAAAATAAATATTTAAGGGGACTCCCATACAACAGATATGATTATTTTGTCGTTTTTATAGATACATGGTACGGAACCCTTCGTGCGCGTGTACGAGTCGCACTTGACCCATTTTTTCTGACTCCTCAATTGTTTTTCAATTAATGATTTCCCATCTTTGGAACATTGGCACAGTAAATGAGAGGCCCATGCCTATAAGTGGGCAAAGTTAATCTGTGGATGATAATGAGTTTCTGAAACTACTGATTTACATACTCTTTGTTGTGAACCTCTCCAAGACGGTTGCATCTTTATTCTGGAACTCGTCGAGCTTCATTGTGTGGTGTGTGTGTTAGTGGCCATGACTGTTGATTGTGGCTTTCAGTAGATCCAGTGCTTGGAAAAAGTGTGACAGGCTTGTCCGTAACATACGTGGTTCTTTAACTTAGTTCCTTTTCTGTACGGAGAGGAGCATTGCCTTTACGTGACTGTCCTAATTTCAAAGCTTCATGCCACCAAAACCACAAATCCCACACAAGAGTAAATAATATCTGCTATGTTACAAACTCCAGCTAATTCTTAAGCTTAGGGGTCGTCCAGAGTGAACACGCGGTGGCTAAGGCGGGAGCGGGCGCGATTGTTTTTTGCTGATAGAGCAATAAGTTTAGTTCATTAATACACATGTTCTCTATTGGTACTTATTTTATTTTATTTTATTTGGGAAACAAACAATCGTACATTGTATATTACAAAGATACAAAACATTATATTATAGGTAAATGTACAATCCACTACGTTTCCACAAGTTACTAGCTAATATTTGATACAGTATATTTATTATTAGCGCTGATGTGACGCATATCTAACTTGCATAATTCCGATTATTTTTGTCACTTTTTCGTTTTGTTTTTCGTTTTCTTTCTGATCAATTGAAAATTAACTTAAAATATTAAATACGAATTATAAATTTGATTAAAAGAAGAAAGTAAGAATGTTAACTCGTTTATTCCGCCAGAAAAGACGCACAAAAAATATATATAGACAAACATAAAAGAAAACGTACGTACGTATACTTAAATTAATAATCCGACTTTAGCTTCACAATGAAGCTTTATTTGTATTATAATTAAATACAGTTGGTTGTTCCAAAATTGTACATTCAGTAAAAAAAATGTTTTTGTTGTTAGATTGGCACAACTGTTTTCCATTATGGTGCGGAATTTGAGTTACATCTGTTATTTAGATTAAATACAGTGCTGTTTTTAGTTTTAGTATATCAAGTGTTTATTGCGAATTTCACAATGGACAAAAACATTGAACGAAGAGATCATTATATAAATAGATTACTTTAAATAATACCACATTTTTATCCTAATTTTTAAAATAAAAAAGAATGTGCTATAACAAAAACAATGTATGATTTGTTCATACCATTCAACAAAACGTTCCTTTTCCCATTAACACACATATGTGTTTGCGATAATTGTGTAAATGTGCATGTTTTGCGATAATTGTGTTTATGAAACACAATTATCGCAAAACATGCACATTTATCATTATTGCAGTAGACCCCTCATATGTTTGACACTCCGCGCCCGCGTCCGCCACCGCACAAGCCCATCACTCAGTCCGAGGCCAAAGACATAACAAAAGGTCAATTTCGTGACCTGATCATCGTCTTAAGTCGTCTATGACCTCTTAAGGCCTATGATTAATTACAATCCTAAGCCTCTATTGACGCACTGAACTAAGATGAAAGTCCCCTTTGTACCCACAAGCTGCTGGAAGCTTGAATAACTTAATAAAGTACTCTTCAGGCTATGAATGAAAGAATAATGTTAGCTATCCGTCACTTCTTCCTTAATGGTGAACCTTTAATGTTTATTTTCGATTAGGCGGGCAAAACTTATGTGTACTAAACAAATACTACTGGTTTTTTTCTCATGGGCTGTAGAAGCGGAATCTTTCCTGCCACGGTTACGGAATTTGTTCAAAAGAGTCACCGTGACCCTGGAACGCAAAGGGCATTAGGTTGAACACGGATGAGTTTTTAGTTAGTAAAAGTATGACAGTCTCTTCCGCTCCGCTGCAGAGCGGAAAAAGTCATTTGATGATTTCCCATCTTTGGAACATTGACACAGGAAATGAGAGACCCATGCCTAGAAGTGAGCAAAGTTAATCTGTGGATGATGATGAGTCTCTGAAACTATTGATTTACGGACTCTTTTACATTGATAGAAAGCTACACTATCGCAGAGTGCCACAGGTTTACGACTGGCATCTCGGAAAAAATACAGTTGAAATCCTACTTTTAACCTCATAACATAAAGCTAGAAAACGTCCTCAAAAGGCATCCAAAAGCCCCTGCACTATGATAAACTCGCCTTTTCCCAACTATGTTAGGGACTTCCAGTCAAACCGTATTTAGATTAATACCAGTATTTTACTTAGAGTGGCTGCCTGTCAGACCACAACCCATTAACTGGGTAACACAGTACTTCTGCGCAAGACTGCAGTCAAAATTTCTGACTGCCGATAATCCCTTACGACTGCCAAAGATCGAAAATAACAGCCGGGACTAACGTCTTAACGTGTTTTCCGAGGCACGGAGGTGCCTTGGAATATGATAAGTCGGTCACCCATCCACAGACTGACCACGGCAAGCGATGCTAATCTTAAAAATGGGTCCCGTTTTTTTATTGTTGGGAAATCATCAAATGACTTCTCCCGCTCTGGGCTGAGCGGAAGGGAGTGTCAGACTCTTACTGACTAAAACCCACCTGTGTTCCTTCTGTGACTCTTTCGCAACGTTGGCAAGAAATATTTTCCTCCTACAACCATCAGAAAAAACAAGCGGCTGTTATTATTTAGCCATGACCTCCACCAATCAATTTCAGTACGTACTCAAGGAACCAAATACCAATAACAAAATCAGACGCAACAACACAGTATTTCGAGCTCAATGGAATTCAACACTAGTATATGTACATATAACCATGGCATGAAATTTGATAACTGAAGCCTCATTTACACGAAAAGGATTATCGAACGGTGTTAAGCAATATCAAATGGCGATGGGAGAATACGAATATCAGGCGGTATATTCTGTAAACATCTCACCGAGAATACTTTGTGAAGTTACCTGCCTTTCCAGTCTAGCTGAATGTGGAATGACAGTTCATTTCGAGCTTACTTCACCTAAGTTTTCACGGGGCATATCCCCGTGAAAACTTAGGTGTGTTAACAAAATCGAACGGCTGTTGACTAATGTGAATGATTTCGATTCCCGAGTTGAACAAAAAACCATAGGGAATGTGCATGGCGTAGACTATGCCATCTAGTGTTACAAATCTGAAACTTTTACGTTGCAAATATACTTGACATTGACGCGTCTGTGCTGCCACCTATATTTTTTGTCCCCTATAGAGTTTTTCCGTCTAAAATTTTCTCAACAGGATTGATGATATGTTGAGAATAATGTTTAAGGAATCAGCGCGAAAAAAAATCAGCTGTTCAATACATTTTGTCGAGTTATCCGTACAAAAATGTATGGGTCGTGTATGGGTGGAGTATGTTTTCGCGATTTCAGTGTTGATCCCATAGTTAAAATTGTTTATAATGATGAGCACAATGGATGTAACCGGTTGTATTACAGCCAAAGTCAAATCCTTCAGATGTAAGGCTGTATACAGAAAGAAAGCTGGAAAATTATAAGCGCTTACTTCCTGCGCGGGTTACCGGCGCTTGACAGCGCTGGTAACCCGCGCAGGAAAATATATGAACGCGCGCCGTTAAGCACTGAACGGTGCCGACAAGTTGCGACAAGCTTCAACACGGGTGGGGCCATTTAAAATTAATAAACAACCTGCTTCCTTTGTGTAGAACGGACCAGCGCTGTCAAGCGCCGGTAACGCTTATAAGTTTCCAGCTTTCTTTCTGTATACAGCCTAAAACTCGCTCGATGTAGAACCAACTGATCACAAACTCAACAAAAAAATACACCTATTCAAAATATTACACTCACAAAAATAGTAGGTACACATGAACTTTTTACACGGAAAACCGTAAATGGATAATGTGTAATTCAAAGTTTCGAATACAACTTGCATATAAGTTGGATTTGTTCCAAAATGCACAAAAGTGTTCGCCCGGTGGGCCCATTAAAAGTTACCATTTTCGCCCTCAGAACGTGGCCCCGCGGACTGGTTAAACCTATTGTTATTTCAGTAGTGGACACATAAATTGGACATGTTATTGTGAAAACGCTTCATTCTGTTGAATTAATAAATTAATCTGACAATGGAATGGAGCTACATGCACCTACACAAAATTGTTACGGATAATTGAAAAATTGCATGTTGAAAATTGGCGACAATCATGTTATTGTATGGTGACATGACTGTATCATGTTATGCGAGTTAATGTAATGTTTCTGGATGTCATTTCATCGAGATAATGTTATTGCATAGTTTGTTATATTATATGCATAGTATACAAAAAACTTTATCATTGCAGTATTCCTGCGTAGGTTCATTACTTAGATCTTACCCTTTTTATGGATGACTAGCTGCTGCCCGCGACTTCGTCCCCGTGGAATCCCTGATTTTAAAACATTCTTTATCGCTGCCCCGCTCCTATTGGCTTAAGTGTGATGATATATGGCCTAAAGCCTTCCTCGATAAATGGTCTATTCAACCCAAGAATAATTTTTCAATTCGAACCAGTAGTTCCTGAGATTAGCGCGTTCAAACAAACAAACAAAAAAACTCTTCAGCTTTATAATATTAGTATAGATTCTTCCGCTCTGGGCGGCCTAAACTAGAGTCAAGAGCATATCCATCTGAAAATAAAAAAAAATAAAAAAGAACTTTGTAATTTTAACAGAGTTACTTATATTTCATTATAGCATCGCCTCCGTAGTTTCACCCCGCGTAGTTTCCGTTCCCATGGGATTATGGAGATATAATATAGCCTATGTTCACCGGAGATAGTGTAGCTTCCCAATAGTGAAAGAATTTTTCAAATCGGTCAAGAAGTTTCGGAGCAATGCAAAAAAGCAGTCAAATCATGAAAGATTTGATTGTTTTTTTTTATAATAATAGTGTAGATATGAGAGTGGGGCTGTGAACGAATAACAGCATTATATACTGTTCACCCCGTTTAATCATAAATTATACAAATAAAATTGAAAAGTTCCAACACGTCGTCTAGGAACTTTTACAATATTTTTTGGATTTTAGGATCTCTAAAGTTATTTAAAAAGGCACCATCTGTCCATAGGTTTGCTCATAACTTTAGCTTAAACGATGAAACATATGTTATCTTTGCGTTTTAGAAAACGTGAAAGATTTTTAGTACTATTACATGAAAAGAAATGGAGAAACAGCTCGAAATCCAGAAACTGCTTAAAAAACATGATAATGACAGATTCCTCGTTCTTATACTCTTCTTTTTTATATATTATAATTACTAGCAGCGCCCCGCGGTTTCATCCTCATAAATTTCAAAAATATCCTATATGTTAATCCTGGTTACAAACCAACTGTATGCCAAATTTCATCCGAATCCGTTCAGTAGTTTTTGCGTTAAAGAGTAACAAACATCCATGCTCGCGTCAAAAACGAGCATGAATAAACGCTTTTTCTTTCTTTCTTTCTTTTCTTTCATCCATCCATCCATCCATCCATCCATACTTACAAACTTGCGCGTTTATAATATTAGTAGGAAGGATTGTTAGGCTCGAGTTTGGCCACAATCTCAGTTGATGAAAAGCAATGATGTAGTCGACGATGGAGCACGCTCACGTACTAAATACGTATGCAAGCAATCTCCTCTTGACTTACAGATTATTATTAAGTTGTAGTATAAGCAAAATGGACTAGCAATATTTCAAGCAAGCTTCTGCCAGCGACTCCGCTTGCCTATCAATCAATCAATCAATTTATTTGTCAAACATAGGTGTTAGTGTTAACATGGTGTTTTCTTAAATAGCGGGTGCGCTATGTTTTGTCATAATTATGACATACAAATTTTAAATTTAATACAGTAACAAACTTATTATAAAAGAGAAACGTCAGATACATCAAAGTCAAATTAATAATTACAGTACTTATTATTTAAAATTATATCATTATAATAATTGGTCGTTCAAATATTCGTCTACGGTATAATAACATTTGTCAATTAATAATTTACTAAAAGTTTTTTTTAAACTTATATAATGTCATGTTCTTTAAGTCACCAGGAATTTTATTAAACACTAGCTGTCCACACAACTTAGTTTGTGTCACATTTTTCATGACTGCTCCGCTCCTATTGGCGTGATGATATATATCTGGGCTATCTAACACTGAAAGATTTTTTCAAATCGGACCAGGAGTTCCTGAGATTAGCGCGTTCAAACAAACAAACAAACTCTTCAGCTTTATAATATTAGTATAGATTTTAGGTGCCATACCAAATAAACTTTTTCGCATCAATGAAGTCTTACGCCTAGAAGTCGAATATTATCGCAAGGGACACTACGGTGAAAGTACTTATTTCTAACTGGTCATGCTCTAGCTTCGTGACGGCAATTGGCGAGAACGACCTCTCGCATCCGGCCCTGGTGCAATCCATGGTCCGGAGCGAGGAGGCATGGGAAACGGTCAGCAGTCATTCTAGCGAAGGAGGAGGCAGGTCACGTGTGGGATATGGAATCCTCAAACCCCAGTTGCCGCGGAAGACGCCCTGGGCATCGGGAGTCACAGGGCGATGCCCGGCCACCGTAGACACGGCCAGAAGAATGGCTCGCTGTCCGATAACAACCAGGCCCGAGTCGACCGTGTCGGTCGGCCCCGTCTTCTTTGCTGTCATCTCTAGATGACAGCAAAGAAGACGGGGCCACATCGGGTCAGCGCCTGCTGCGGGCACTAGGAAGAACACGGGTGGGCTTTAGCGAGTAAGAGTCCCCCTTCCACTCCGCCCAGAGCTGAAAAAGTCATTGATGATTTCCAATCCTCAGCGGGTCAGCTAGTTTATCATATTAGTGTAAACCATAGGCCGATACTATTATTACCTTGAACCTTAACCCTCACAGTCCGCATCCTTACCAGCAACCACGTAACAATAAGCCAGCAATACACCACATATCACTTACTCCGACATACTACAACAAAGACTTAATACAGTTATAATTAATTACATTATAATGAACATGTCAACTCATTACTACATCATAATAGTACAGGAACGGAGGGATGGAGGGCTTTATCTATGTAATGTGAGGGAAGCCCTCCCTTTGTGAGGGGGAATTAGGGTGGCGTACACGAGCGGAGATACACGGTATTGATGCTACTGACCTAATTTGAATTTTAAGAAGTTTTCTTGCAAGTGATGGGACTTGGAAAAGTAACAGAACTTGTAGAACAGTGCAGCAAGTTTTATGTGTGTTGGAAATGTCGCTTTTGAGCAGGGCTTTGTACAACTGACATTTAATCTATTTAGCCTTTCCACAACTATACTAAGGTCCTCTTTCACTGCTACTATAAAGGTATGTGGAACAGGGTGTAACGTCCCAAAAACCTCCAAAAAAAGGGAGGAACCTCCAACCGCAACAAGACAGTTGTTTTGTCCGGTGGGCAACTGCCCGCTAGATGATATCCGGACGGTTTTATACGTGCAAATCGAACGGAAAACTCTGATAACGCGATGCAGGATTCCGTTAGTAGTTCGCAGCTGGCGGGCTAGATGGCGTTACGGTTATTTTTGTACAAAATGAATTGTGTACAAATTTGCTTTGTTAGTTTTTCTTGTGGCGGCATTGATGCCTCTATACGACTGCCTATCTAACCTCCACAACCCAGTTACTGGGGCAATACGATTCCTCTTGGCAAGACAGGTGTCAGATGTTCTGCCTTTTTTTCTGGACGGTAAATCATCAAAATTCTCTCGCTCTGGGTGGAGCTGAAGGGAGTGTCAGACTCTTACTGACTAAAACCCTCCCGTGATCCTTCTAGTGCATTCCAGGGCCGCGGTGATTCTTTTGAACAAATTCCGCAAAGATGTTCTGACCTGTGACTACCAGTAACGACTGTCAAACATGTTCAAATGACAGCCGGGACCAATCAGTTAACGTGCATGGTCACCCATTCACCGATCGACCACGGCAAGCGTAACTTAAGACCCGTATACGCCAAACGGCATTTCATACAAGTCGTTATTTTCCGAAATGACTGAACCGATTTGAATGAAACTTGATGAAAACATTTTCGATAATAGTGTTATAGTTAAATTAAACCCATTTTCATACAAACATACATTTCCAGTTACCTTTTTCTAAATGAGACATTTCGAAAATGTTTTAACTAACTTTTTAGACCTATGTATCCTGCTTATATGTGTGAAGTTTCATTTAAATCGGTTCAGTCATTTCGCAAAATAGTAACTTGAAAATTTATATGAAATGCCATACAGCGTACACGCTCTTAACCTTGAAGTTCGGCCACGTTTTACTTAGCCACGAGGTCCTCACCATTTAAATAATATTTCTTCGACTACACCGTACAACCATAGTTCCGTCTTTACCATAAGGGCACAAAGGGCACTTGCCCAGGGCCCCGCTTCAATGGGGGGCCCCCAAATTATATCATATGTAGGTTCTTCTTAGGAAACGACCAATTCGAACAGTGCACTAGCTTCTGAGGAACCCCCTCAAACTTATCCCAGTCAGGAAGTAAACATTTTCAAACTCGGTTGCAAGATGATATCTTCAAAATTTTCGCTTTGCTCGCACTTGGATCCATAGCTCACAATTCTTTGCTTCGACAGCATAGCCTAAGGAATAAAAATTATTACTTTAGCAAAACAACATTCTTTGTTGATTGTTAAGATTTTTATATTATAAATACTCCACTGGGTAGTACGGTTACGTGGTCATACCTAAGGATATCAGCTACCTATGCTGCCACACTTTCTTGGCCGGTTTTCAGTTTTCCAAAAGGGCCCCGGACTCAGGTGTGCCCAGGGGCCCCTGCATGGGTTAAGACGGCCCTATACAGCCACCATAAATGTGAAAGTCTCCAACAACCCCTTACTAAAGTAATTATTCAGTGAAGTATCTCCAACTAAAAACTTCATGCTTGAAGTCTAAATCTAAGTGATTGCCGAGTTTTAACGGAGACTCGCTCTATGGGACTTTGCGATAATTTTATGACCGTCTTAAAGTTATAAAAGTAACATACACGTGCTCTCAGCTGCAAGTCTATGTGCTCGGTAGTAAGGCGGTAAGTGATATGGGAGTTTTACCGTTGAGCTCTTTAGTAATACTAAGTTGAGCTACTCGACTAGAGACATATGTTTATGTAAGCTTGCACTGACTGGACAGGCCTATTCAAATATTTTCGAACAGTAATCTGCATGTCCCTCGTATAACGTACGAGTGTTGCAGATGTGAGGACTATATACTCGTAATTCCGTATATTAGTGCTTCATCATCAGCCTTTTAATGTTCCCACTGCTGGGACACAGGCCTCCTCTCTAGGAGAGGGTATGGGCCGTAATCCACCACGCGGGCCCAGTGCAGGTTGGTGAATGTTACATGTCTTCGATTTTTTGGTTCTAGGACATGCCAGTTTCCTCACGATGTTTTCCTTCACCGTTTTGAGAGCAGTGGTGCTGAAATGAATTACACAAAGTAATGCGCCTGCGGCTGGGTTTGAACCCCCGACCTACAATTCGTAAGTCGGGGCCGTTACCACTCGGCCACCACTGCTCTCATTAGTGGTTGATTACGATTATTGTCTAGAAGTTTAGAGTACGATCATTTTAGGACATTTGGGTCTTAAAGTGATAGATTTAACCTGTTAACAAAAAAATATCACTAAGCATTACTAGAGTTCGCAAACGCAAATATTCATAGGTTTAACGAATTTAGACAAAATTTCAAACACACGCGTAAAATAATGCCTTGCTCTTGATCAAGACAAATTATATTTTTAGTCCGGACGTAGGTAGGTACGGTTTCCCAGTTCATCATCTGCCTAGCCTTTTCCCAACTATGTTGGGGTCGGCCTCCAGTCAAACCGGATTTTATGTGGAACGGCTGCCTATATAATCTCCACAACTCATTGGAACCACAACTGGGTAAGGCCGCGTTTCCACTGACGCGGAGCTGGGCGGAGAGGAGCGGAGAAGAGCGGTGAAAAGTGGTAAGTGTTTCCACTGAAGCGGAGCTGGGCGGAGAGGAGCGATGAAGAGCGATGAGTGGTCAGTGAGCGGAGCAGAGCGGAGTGGAGCATACTTTTGGAATCGCGCATTTTTGCACTTAGTTACACTCAATCTCTCGGAAAGACCATACGTCATGTTGTCGCTTAAAAAGAATTAAATAAATCTATTCCCATCACTCATATAATTGATAATAAACTTCCCGTCTTCTAAACCAGTGTCTCTTATTATAATTTCCCAAGCTGCATCTTTGGTTTCGTTGCATTTGTAGGTATTCAATCGCGTATCCCATAAACACGGAAATTGTCTAACAGTTTCAATGAACTTCTCATCCATTTTGATACGTATGCACCTAGTGACGTAACGAAGACAACTAACACACTGCACGCGAGTCACGCACCGCCCCGCTCCGCACCGCCCCGCTCCGTACCGCCCCGCTGTCCTCCGCTCTGCACCCCAATCCAATGCTCGCTGTCCTCCGCACTGCACCGCCTCGATGTATGAATATCCGCTCAGCTCTGCTCCACCCCGCTCGTACTGTTTCCATTGAAGCGGAGCGGAGATTTCAAGCATAGTCATTGGTCAATTTGTGCACCGCTAAGCTCCTCTCCGCCCAGCTCCGCGTCAGTGGAAACGCGGCCTAACACGGTACTTCTTGGCAAGACTGGGGTCAGATTTTTCTGGCTTCCGAAAATCCATAACAACAGTCAAAAATCTACAAATGGCAGCCGGGACCAACGGCTTATCGTCTCGTTATGTTAAAATGGTCACCCATCCAAAGACCGACCTTGACAAGCGTTGCTTAACCTTGGAGATCGACCCGCGCGGCTGTAATTATTCAGCCACGGGCTCCTCGCACGTTTACCAGTTATGCGGTTAACATATTAATGCGTTAAAGCCCGATGCAACCGCGGACAGAAACTGGTCACCAAATAATTAATACCAAGGCCACTATCACTACATAGTATAAAACAAAGTCGCTTCCTGCAGTCTGTCTGTCCCTATGTATGCTTCTCTATCTTTAAAACTACGCAACAGATTTTGATGCAATTTTTTTAATAGATAGAGTAATTCAAGAGGAAGGTTTAAATGTATAATACAAGCATAATGTAGTAGAGAAACACTGATCATTTTAGAGGATTCTGATGTGATGTCATTAGGAAACACATTTTTCAGTTTTGGACCCGTGCGAAGCCGGGGCGGCTTACTAGTTTGTAATAATTTTTCCACAATAAGTAACTTTTATATTCTATTACTTCCCTTTACGGCAGGAAAGAAAAATAATAAGCTGTCTATTTCCGGATCCCTTCCCGACATAATGACGTCAGAGGCTGTTAATGACCTCACAACTAAGCCTTATTAATGCTGCGTCATAGTTCCCACTAAGTGTTTTGAGAAATATATTATAAGTCATGGAGTCTTCTTCCTTCTTTTTTTTGTCGTTTTTTTTTTTTGTAGCTAATGCTAACTTTTATTTTTGCATTTTTACAAATTGTGTCTTTACTGTTATCCTAACTTTACCCTTAAGAATGACAATGCACCCCTAATTATATTATGGAAAAACAATTGTTTGAGTGATGTTGAAGACTAATTTTTTCCAGCGGCTTTGTCCGCGTTAATGTCATTCATTCCATTCTATGATCTATCTCTTTGCCAAATGTATCTAGTAGTATTGGCGTGATTGCCTAACAAACAACAAGCCATACAAACTTTCACATTTATCTACGCTAATATTATAAAGGAGAAAGATTTATATGTTTGTAACGAATAAAATCATAAACTTTTGGACCGATTTTAACCATTTTTCACCTATGAAAATGTATACCCCATACAAAATAAAATATAAATAGCCATGACACTCACTAATAATGTGGCTTCCTATTGGTAAAAGAATTTTCAAAATCGGTTCAGTAACATTTATCTGTTCTGTGGGTTCAGTAGATCCAGCGATTACCCCCTACAACCTCACAAACTCACAAACTTTCCTCTTTATATTATTAGCATAGATGACACTATTATATAATAATATAATAGATATATAGCAATATAAATTAATAGAATCGACATATATAACATTTATTCGTTTGCAATACAATTGCATACGAATAAATGTTATTCATTATTTTTGAAAATGGAATACTTAGAATAGAAAACACTTATTCAATACTAGCAGCACCTCATGGTTTCATCCGCACAGTTTCCATTCCCGTGGGAATATGGGGATAAAATATAGCCTATGCCGCCCGGGCATAGTGTAGCTTCCCAACAGTGAAAGAAAATTTCAAATTTATGTTCCGTTCTTTCGAACCCTATTCAATACAAATGAACAATCAAATCTTTCCTTTTTATAATATTAGTATAGACAATACAGCAGCAACTTCATCATCTGCCTATGCTTCTTCCTTTCTATGAATATATATTCTGGCTTCGACTAAAACCAAATTTGCCTATATGACCTCCACCATCAGCCAGTAAGTAACTGGGTAACACGGTACTTCTTGGTAAGACTGGTGTCTGACTTTCTGGCTTGTGTCAATTCGAAACCTACCATACAAATCACAGCTGGGATCAAAGGCTTAACGTACTTTCCGAGGCACGAAGGTATCTTGGTGAGTTAAAATAGTCACCCATCCATAGACTGACCTCGACAAGCGTTGCTTAACCCTGAAGATCGACCCTTTTTTTGGATGGGAAATCATCAAATGACTTCTCCCGCTCTGGGCGGAGGGGAAGAGAGTGTCAGACTCTTACTGACTAAAACCCACCCGTGATCCTTCTTGTGCCCTTTGCGTTCCAGGGCCGCGGTGACTCTTTCAAACAAATTCCGCAATCCTAGCAGGCACTGACCCTATGGGGCCCCGTCTTCATTGCTGACGGCTCTTTGAGGCGCGCGTGGAACACGACGCGCCGTCGACTCGGGCCTAAGATCGACCCTTGCGGCTGTTAATTATAACATAATTGCGGTGAACGTGTTTATCCTGAAAGAGTTTCTATATCAGCATTTGGTTGGTCTTTAACTGCCTGCCTTTTCCAGTCTAGCCAGAATTACCTGGATCCCAGTGTTTTACATGGAGTCGGCGCCTATCTAACCTCTTCAACCTAGTGACTGCTGGAAAAAGACCTCCTCAAGTGTCGCCAAATAGGCCCTGTGCAGCAGATTCCCTCGTCCTTCATGCTGCTGAATACCAGGCCCCAAGTCTGCTATTTTTATAAATTCGTCATTCCAACACGATCCCATTTTCATTTTGCTAAAAGCTCGTAATCTGCTAAATTCATAATGGTTGATCATTGGCATAGTATAAACAGGGGAAGTAGTTTATCTTCATACAAACGCACCGCGCGCGGCTTGTATGTGTGCGCCATAGTATCTATGCGTCGACGCACGCACACTTTAACAAGTCTCGACCCGTTTCTCAGTGCGCCAGTCGGGGCTAACACTGCACGAGGTTCGCGCGTCACCGCTAAATAAATAAAAAATGTCTGACAGTCGCAGGAGAACGTATTGCTGTGTGTTTGGGTGTCTCAATAATTCATCGATTCCAGAATTATCTCTGTTCAGATTACCTAATGAACAGGAAAGGTAAGCTAGTCACTTATTCTAGCATATAATTTTTACTTGATGATGAGATACCTACTTACTTATTTTTATTAGTTTTCTATCACACAGAGAAAGTAGGTAGGTAGGCCTAATTTCCTACTAGAATATATTATTAGGTAGGTACTTTTGATCTATCAATTAATTTGCCGCTATTGCTATGTTTACGTTTAGTTATGCCGATTTCTCAGTATTGTAGGTATAGTAACTAAGTAGGTAAGTACTTACAGTTGTAAAATCAAAGCATTGTTGAACTTTATTGACTAATGATCACTGAATTAGTTATTACAGAGATGTGTTAAAGTGACAACCCTAAGACAGTAGGCAATTATATCGCGAATTAGGCCGGAGATAACCTACTTCCCCTCTTTATACTATGTCATTGGTCTGTCAATGGTCTCATAATACTTTTTGATAACCGAGCTGTTAAAAGCAAAGACTGCACAATGACAAAAAAAAAAATGAAAAAAAAGAAGAAGAAAGGTAGGTCACTGATCAAAAGAACTGTCAAAAATTTGGCAGATTACTGTACCTATACCTACCTATACGGGCTATACGTCTGTCATTCATTTGTTATTATGTACGAGATTATCATTCTAAGGCATTTCTTTCAATGGAGTGTCAGTGGTTGGCCATTGAAAAGTCATAGTGACGCTTTTATATTAGTAGATTACCAAACTTGTCAAAATCGACGATTATGAGATCAATGATATACCATTCTGACACTATTGTAATAGCAGACTTGGGGCCCTGTTTAAATACAAAATAAGCCATGCCAACAACATGATTATTATGAGCTCCAGCCCCAACGCCCCATTTATTTCGCAGCACGTATTCGCGTTTGATCTGAGCGCTGTATAGCTTCAATCGTGAAATACACAGCCAACTCAAAGGGTTTGTGTAGGGAAACTTGTGTCAGTAATCAGGTGTTGCTGTATAACGTGTACCTTTTTGAAATGGACAAGATTCTACGCCTTGAGTACATGCCTATAACTGCTGTTCACCTTGTCCATAAGAGCAATAGCATTTTCAAAAAGACACCACAGACACTAACCTAGCTCCATAATAATATACTTTATGGTAACACCGCACGTGGTGTCGGTACAGCCAGCGGTGACGTACCACGTTTGAATATCAATGATGGCCGCTCTGAGCTTTGTTTTGTACAGAATAAATAAAGATGTCAAGGAGATTTTTTGCTGACGTTAGTGAGTGTACGTATAATAACACAGGCTTTAATTTTACATAAGTAACAAGATCGTGCCAAAATGTCATAAAAAACTAATTGGATCCTAACATTTGTTCACAGAAAACTTATTAAAACGAACCAAAAACATCGTCATAAACTCAGAATGGATCCACACAAAATAACAAAGGTCAAAAGTTACATAACAGACTACAGTAACTAGAGTTTGTTGAAAACATCGCAAAACTCAAGCTCTCAGGATTCAAAAGACGAAGGAACAAAGTAATAAAATATCCAACTTGTTCTAATAAAAACTTGAGACTTTAGACGAACATAATTTCGATCACGTTCGTCCATAAAAGTCGTACCCTTTACCTACCTACACTGCAGAGGCTAAGGATTGAAGATAGAATTTTATCGAGCCAACAGTTTAACGGTTCTCGTAAAATACAGCACTTATTTTTACAAGCTAGTTTTATTAGTATTTTGCCAAATAGAATATTTTACAGGTCATCGAAATGTTGCTTCCTACCTGTCATCGCGTATAATGATTTAGCAGTTACTCCTTTTAATATCAATTTCGTATTATTCGTCATCAAATACTTCAGAAATAAAGTACTTACTCTCTTTAAAAACTTTTTTTACGACGGAAATAAAATAAAATGAAGACAGAATGTCTTTCTACGTCTGCTACTTTTGGGATTGATACAAAGCCTATTTACTGTTCCACAATTTCAATAAAACAGTCAAGATCAATTTTATTGAAACTGCCCTGAAGTCAATAGTTTTATCAAGTCCCAATTTAAACTAATTGAAAGATAGAAAGAATACAAATATGGGAAAAACCGAGTGAAGTGCGAATTGAACTCTGACACGAAGGGTAATTATAAACTGAAACAAATACGTATGGGAGCCGTCTTTAATTTAATTATTTTTATAGTTTCAATAAAAACATACACTCTGTGAAAATTTTAACTACGTACCTCTTACGGTTCTCTAGATACGGATGGACGACACGGACAGCGGCTTAGTAATAGGGCCCGTTGACCTTTCAGTACAGAATCCTAAAGTGTACGGTCCCCTTTTTTTTGGATGGGAAATCATCAAATTACTTCTCCCGCTCTGGGCGGAGCGGAAGGGAGTGTCAGACTCTTACTGACTAAAACCCACTCGTGATCCTTCTTGTGCCCTTTGCGTTCCAGGGCCGCGGTGACTCTTTCGAACAAATTCCGCAACCCTAGCAGGCACTGAACCTATGGAGCCCCGTCTTCGTTGCTGACGGCTCTTTGAGACGCGCGTAGAACACGACGCGCCGTCGCCGTCGACTCGGGCCAGGTTGCTGTCGGACGGTGAGCCATCCATAGCTCGCCATCCGCAAGCCCGAAGTGTACGGAACCCTAAGAACAAAATATAAACGTACCTCATCTCCGCGTCTCGCCATTTCAGCGTGGCCAAAGAAGCGGACTTGGCAAATGTTGAGCAGAATTCAAAGCGTTGGGTTAGAGCATCAATAACTCAGAGCGCGTCATGATTTTTCTTCATCGCCAGAACGCGTTGTGGCCATTTCAAAGAATCCACAACGCGATATACAGGATGTTCCAGAAGTACGTTGGATAGCTGATAACCATTCATTAAAGAAAAAGTAGCAAAACAAAATTGGAGTTATTTGTTTTTTTTTTAAACGACCAAAACAAGTGAACAAAAGTTTCCGAAGAAATAACTTGTCCAGCAGTTTGTTAGAATTGGTGGCATTTAGTTCGATCACAGATTTGATGACTTGAATGCTTGAAAAAGTCATTTCTTTGAAACTTTTAGTCGGTTTTTGTGGTCAATTTATTTTAAAAGAAGTCAAGTGTTTTATGCTTTCATATTTTTTCACTAATATATATCATCTATCCAATCACCCTTAAATGTGACCTCGCACTTTTGGAACATTCTGTATGTTGTGCAAAAGGCCGAAATGACCTTTATAAATTACTAGCATATAGCATGCATATAGCATATAGCATGTAGCTAGCTATATAGCCTATAACACTCCACAATAACTTAACTTTTCTATTGGTGAAATAATTTTGAAAATCGGTTCAGTAGGTCCAGAGATTACCCCTTACAACGTCACAAACTAAAAAAATCACACACGTTACCTCTTTATAATATTAGTATAGATAAGAGATCAAGATAAATATGTACATACCTACTTAATGTGTACGTATTGTTATTGTGTTCTTAAAACACTTCGTTGTTCTAGTAGTAGTAAGCGAGACTGCTGAGCTTGGTTTAATTAAAATTTAAGCTGGTTTTAATTCTCGGGTCGGTGTAGCTATATGCCTAATTAATATAAAAAATACCCTTTAATACAGATCTTCATAAGCGAGAGCTTACTAGGTATACGTTTTAAAATATAATTCCTTTGGGCAATACAAGCCTGCTCTTATATTATTTTTTCTCATCTTCACACCAAAAATCCTTTGACAGAAAAAAATAACAATTCTTCGTTTCTATTTTATATTCAGAAGGTCAAATAGAATCAGCGTTTCTCGCCGTATCTTCACGACGTAATAACCTCGTATGAGGGACAGTGTGACAAGTAATTTCCCTTGGGGGCGGACGAGAATGTCTTCGTCTGCTGTGTAATTACACGGTGTAAACAACTTGGAGTAAAATTGTTTTACGCTGACCTGTTGACGGCTGTACAGTTCAGGCGCGCTATTCTGAAAAGTTTATTTACGAAATCACTTCTGAATCCGCAGTGAAATCATGTGAAACTAAAGTTTCGTATTCTTAACTGGAGTGAATTCGACACTGGCGACACCAAGTGATGATCGAAGTGAGAGAAACTAAAACGGGTGAGAATTTTGACGTTTTTCTATAGGATTTTGTTATACAACACATATAAATTTAGTGAGTTGATGTAAATCATAACAAGACACAATTCAGCGTCACTACCCTACTACCATAGAGCAATGTCACTTGGGTTCTCGGAACTCACTTTCATAGAGTCTCACTTCACTTCACTTGGCCTTGATCTTGACGTGTGAATACCGAAAATTGTACAGGCGAGATGAGAAGCGGAGTGAGTATGACTTTCGAGATGATTTGCGAGATGGCTTTCGAAGTGATTTACCATTTACAGAATAGTACTACAGGTTTGGTCTTTGTGGGAAATCTATGGCTAACAGTTTTTCTTATTACTGATAACTCGTAGCTAGAAAAACTATGATTAAGCCACGAGCTATCGTGGCTCTTGTGCGGCTACTAAGCTGTACGGGTTGATCCTCAAAGTTAAGCAACGCTTGCCGCGGTTGGTGTATTGATGGATGACCATCTTAACATACCGAGATTCTTCCGTGGGGACCCGCGTCTGGTTTGTCATTTGTAGATCTGAGAACTGGATAAGATGGTACTTCTTGGCAAAACTAGTGTCAAATTGTCTGGCTTCTAACAAACCGTAACGACTGCCAAAGATTTACGAATGACAGCCAGGATAAACGGCTTTACGTACTTTCCGAGGTACGAAAAAATCTCGGAATATTAAGATGGTCACCCATCCGCAGACTGCACTCGGCAAGTGTTTCTTAACCTTAAAGATGACCCGTGCGCCTGTTATTACTTGCACACGAGTTCTTATTTTTTTAACCAAAAGTGGCAAAGACTTGCAAAATCAGCCCTGAATCCAGATTACGACTAATAACATAATTATCCTTTTAATGTTCCCACTGCTGGGACACAGGCCTCCTCTCTAGGAGAGGGAATGGGCCGTAATCCACCACGCAGACCCAGTGCGGGTTGGTGAATGTCCTAATTTTTGGTTCTAGGAACATGCCGGTTTCCTCACGATGTTTTCCTTCACCATTTTGAGAGCAGTGGTGATGAAATGAATCTATCTAGAAAATGTCAAAATATTAAATGAGAACGAACAATAATAAATAGTATTTTCATAAAGCCCACCCTCAAACTATTTAAACCCTATTCTTATTTGTTGACACACTTCTAAACTAAATCCCAACCCTTCTCACAACTACTAAACTAAGTTGAAAGTTTTTCTTAATATTGAGGTGGAACTAGTTTAAAACAGTTTCGAAACCTTCCGCAGTCCCCATAGACATCTTCGCTTAAGGGTAGGCTCGTACAATTTAAACCTTACCTATCAAATACTCGAAAAGGGTCTGGTCCAAAAGTATTGAATTCATCGGAAGTAATCGGCTGTTGCTTGTTGCATTTGTTGTTGACCACTGACTCATCTGATAGTGATCAATGATGTCGTCAACGATGGTGCGTTCTTGCTTAAAGTAACCTGTTCACTCTTGACTTAAGTTGTAGCGACCTCCAAGTTGTAGCTACCAGGAAATACAGCCCCCGGCATTCCACAGCTGACACGTTCAGGTACAATGATAATATTTTCTACGTATGGGATTCCGTATAGGATTTGTACTATGTGACGGTATCGCAAAACACCTTACTGAAGGCCCAAGGCTACGGTTTATGTTATGACTTATCCTTTTCATCAAGAGTGCCAAATCTAGAAAGAAAACCTCCTTCATTAACTCCTTGATCCAACTTCCCAAGGAGTGCCTCCTTCATCATCATAATTATATAAGCCGTCCACTGCTGGACATAGACCTCCCCAAAGTGTCACCACAACAGCCGGTCCTTTGCGTCTCACAACCATCGGCTACCCGTGACCCTCACCAGGTCATTGGTCCATCTTGTGGGAAAACTTCAAATGCTGCGTCTTCCGGTACGCGGTCGCCACTCCTGGAATTGAGAGGAGTATCTCCTTAAGGTAGGCTGATGTCCTGAGCTCAACGTTGTAATAATCACTGGCAAGATGGTTGCCGACTCTACATGTCGACAATCTCGTGTATTAGTTTTTGTTCATCAATTGACTTCTACCGCTCTGGGCGGAGTGGAAGGGAGTGTCAGACTCTTACTGGCTAAAAGTCACGAGTGTTCCTCTTAGTGCCCTGAGCGTTCCAGGGCCGCGGTGACTCTTTTGAACAAATTTCGCAACCAAACTAAGGCAGGCTTATGCCCAGCTCAGCTCGATTCCTCGTGTCGATAATCTCATGTATTCGTTTTTGTTCGTCCAAGATAAAAATGTCTTTCAGTTTAAATTTGATCTAGCAGTCAGCACCCAACTTAGAATCTACGCAGCAGATTATTTAGCATTCGGTCAGGTCAGTCTTAAAGGTCGCAAATTTGAACCACTAATTGCCTCTGCCGACTGTCAGTTAAAACTGATGGAGATTCGCTAACGAGCTAACATTTCTACTTAGCTGCATGATTCGGCGGGCAAAAATAGTTTTCTTGTTAGGGTGGAGTAGCTTTTAGAGCTAAGCGAGAAATGAGGTAAGTTGAAACAGAAAAGATGAGCTGAGCTATCCACCGTTATAGGATTTTGGGGATACTTTCATTGCGCATACAGTAAGGAGTGGAATTCCTTGTCGGAAACCGTTTTTCCTGATAGCTACAACCGGGGGTCTCTTATTCAAGAGTAAATTGGTTAGTCCTAGACAAGCGTACTTCATTTTCGACAAAATCATTGCTTTCCATCTGGTGAGATAAAAGTAAAACACGAGCCTAAAATAATGGTAAAACTAGCTTTTGCCCGCGATTTATACCGTTTTCTCCCGTTCCCTATAAGAATTTTGGGATATCCCTCAACAATCACTTGTGTGCGCAAACACAGTGCACTCTCTGTTTCTTTACTTTCATAATCCGATAGGACTGCCGAGATGACCCGGGAGAGATCAGGTACAAAACCAACTCCCACTTAACGGAAGTACCCAATAAAACCCTTTGGAGGACTTTTTTTATGGATGCAAATTCAGTAAATGACTTCTTCCACTCTATGCGGAGCAGAAATGAGTGTTAGATTCTTACTGACTAAAACCCATCCGTGTGCCTCCTAATACCAAAGCATTCCACTGCCGCGGTGACTCTTTCAAACAAATTCCACAACCCTGGTAGGCATTGGTCATAGTGGATCGCGTCTTATATGCTGACATGTCTTTGAGGCGCGAGTGGAATACAACGCGCTGTCGACAGCGAGTCACCCAATGCTCGCCGTCCGCAGATCGAATCCAGGACCCCAACGCTCAAAAGTCGCGCTAAGGGCCACGAAACCAACGAGGTAGTATGGTGTATACGTTTGTTTGGTGGCAAGCATTAGCATGATTGTGATTACCTATTTTGCACGTCATATCCGTATGCCGAGTGAAAAGGCCAACTGTCTTTGATGATGTGACGGTTCAGTGCTACATATCAATCTCTTGCACTTTGATTCTTTTAACAATCGTTATCTATGCTAATATTATAAAGAGGAAAGGTTTGTATTTTTGTATGTAACGATTAAACTCAAAAACTACTGGACCGATTTCAAACATTCTTTCACCATTAGAAAGCTACATTCACCCTGAGTAACATGGGCTATATTTTATTCCCATATTCCCACGAGAACGGAAACTACGCGTGTGAAACCGCGGGGCGCTGCTAGTCGCAGATAAAATATGTCACTTTATCTGGAACCTTGAACTATTCATAGTTCTTTGAACCTAACCCTAGTTTCAACAAATATGTAAGGAACTCAATGCACGTTATAATGTCGAATTTAGGTGTTTTCTGCCCGGGTAGCGAAAAATGTTCGAAAGAGTCACCGCAGCTCTCGATCACAAAGGGGCATTAGGAGGAAGACGGATGGGTTTAAGCCAGTAAAAGTCTGATATTCCCATCCGCTCCGCCCAGAGCGGAAGAGGTCATTTGATGGTTTCCCTTCCATAAAAAAGGTTTATACCAAGACCACCTTTGATAGGGTAGTATATATCTAGGTATAATCTCTGCCTATTCAAATCTGCCAGTGATAAACCAAACTATTCGGAGTTGTATGACGATGTTCGATTCAAAGCTAAGCGTCTGAGTTTCTCCATTCATCAGTGTCGATGGCGCTTCAAAAGGTTTAAATTCGATTCGATTTGAGATAGGACTACAAATGTTTTATTTATATATCAGTTAAGTAAATAAATAAACTAATACGGTATACGTTACTATTTAAACGATAAGAATAGTTGGTCGCTGTGTTGAAAGTAAGACTGTCTTATTTAATTTTATCATGTTCTTTCTCTATAAGTTAGCGTATGACGGGTTATATGAGTTCATATAATATTGTTTTTTTTTATTTTTGATGACTATGTAGGTCAATCTGTTTTTACTTTATTGACTCGATCTACTCTTTACAATGTTTTATAGTGATTTGATTTATGATTTCCATGTTGGATATTTTTTTTTCTACCTTGGTCATTTAATGACTTTGCATACTATTGTATAAATTCAAGTTCTTAAAACGCAATAGACAGATGTGTTGCTGGGGAGTTTGTTGCGCCACTTCTTCTTCCCAGCTAAAACACTAGGAAGTGGTGACGGGTGGGCGTTTCGGGGGACTGTCTTTATGTAAAATTTGACGTTCAAAAAGTGCTGTCTCTCAGCCTAGTTTGAATAAATGACTTTTTATTTTGATTTTGGTATTCTAACAGTTCTAACACAGGCAATTCCACTTATGTATTTCTAAGCAACGTTCGCAATTTTATGTCAGTCGCAATCTGTCAGAAATATATGGAAATTGAGGCTTTTTTGACAGATTGCAACTGTGATGCGAATGCGAATGTTGCTTAATAAACCGGCCAAGTGCGAGTCGTACTCCCACGAAAAAGATTCCGAACGCATCTCATATTGTGCCGTATTCATTTTCAATCATAGACTTCTTATAGGTTTTCCTGTACCTAATCTATAGGTAACTTTATACAAATATCTTTATCTTAATTTTGATTTTTTTGGGCTTAGTAGTTTCGGAGCTAAGGATGGTAATTTTTCATCTAATTTCTTAAATAACTTCAAAACTGTTCATTATGATAAATATGTACTTGAAACCCTCACAATAAAACCTTTCTTTTGATGTGACAAGATGCAGTTTGAAAAACTCTTTTATTTTCTTATTTCTCTCAAAAGTTATTCCCTCATTATTTATTTACATACATGTAACACAATTTTCTGTGTTTTGGCCCATTGAATTCGGAGAAAATTGAGTGTGACAGATGGACGGACAAACAGACAGCCAGATAACCCTAAGATTTGTAGAATTGCCACTAAGATAAGAGCCGCTGAGAAATGCTGTAACGTGAAGAAGTGAAATAATACACCAGAGGGCATGATTTCCGGTTCCGAATGAAAAATCTATGAAAAACCTCTATGAACCTTTATAGGATCACTCGTTACTCTGGCTTGATGTCTATCTGTCCGACTGTCTCTCTCTGTCACAGCCAATTCAATCCAAATAAACTAAAAACTGCGTGAATCCCCTGTATACATATAAGAAACACAGGCCCGGTCTTTACGGTTGCGGAATTTGTTTGAAAGAGTCACCGCGGGCCTGGAACGCAAAGAGCACTAGGAGAAACACGGGTGATTTTTAGCTGGTAAGAGTCTGACACTCCCTTCCGCTCCGCCCAGAGCGGGAGAAGTCATTTGATGGAACCCCATCCAAAAAAAGGAGCGATCAATATTACGACGCTCATCTCCAGCCATACCAAGCCTCTCTCCTAAAATAACGATGATAACCAGAAACTTTTTACAACAGTTACAATATACGTAAACAAAAAAAAATAGATAGAAACGCAGAAAATATAAAAGAGAAAAGCCACAGTGGAGACGAAATATGCAAATATTTTAATCAATTCCCACCTCTTGGGGATTGTACTATTGTAATAACTTCATTGAACTTTCAACTTGGGTATGCTAAGTCCAATATCCAGTCTCAGATATACTGAAATCTGAAGTGGGATAAATAGCGATAGTTTTTGAGATCTACCATGAGCCAACATTTTTCCTTTCATTTTTAGAGTTCCGTATCCGCCCGCTATCGTCCGACTGGCTGACAGCGGGCTATATCTCATGAACCGTAATAGGAAGATAGTTTAAATATATCACAGATGGATATTTATACTGTCGCTAAATTGATACAGGAGATACAATTTTTTAGACCGCAGTGCTATAAAGAGATTTGTCGTTAAAGCTGCTACCAGCCCGCCAGCTGAACACGTTCGAGAGGGTCATGGCCATCCGGTTGGCCCGCGGATACCGCACGGTCTTCGGCGAGACGACGGATCATCCTTGCTGGATTGCCGCCAAAAGATCTGGACGCGAGAGCCTTTGCACACGTCTAAGTGTGACGCATGGAGGCACTACGCCGAAACTGCACTGCCGCGGCAAATTGCTGCGCGGCGGTTAGAGCTGCGGCAGGATCTCATGGTGGTATGGAGACCTACAAATGCCCTTTGCGTTCCAGAGTCGCGGTGACTATTCGAACAATGCCGCAACCCTGGAAGACAGTGACCTAGGGGGGCTATTACGCTGAGATCTCTTTGAGGCGTCTGTGGAATGCAACGCTCTGTCGACCCGGGCTTATCCTTATCGGGCGGTGCCATCGCTCGTCTGCAGGCGAGATTAAATTACCTTTTTTTCTGGATGGGGTATTATCAAATGACTTCTTCCGCTCTGAGCGGAGTAGAAAGGAATGTCAGACTCTTACGGACTAAAACACACCTGTGTTTCTCCTAGAGCCCTTTCCGTTCCCGAACCGTGATGACTCTTTCTAACAAATTCCGCAACCCTAAAATTAAATCACCTAACTATGCAAAAATCAACTCTGAAAAGTAAATCAGTATTTTCTTCATTCTTATCTCAAACTTTTTCTCGACCACTTTACTTAAGTTTCTTTTACAATACATCTCCGGCTAACAATGGAGCTCCACCCCCCGCTCATTAAGGCCCCGGGGCGCTAGCATAAAATTTAGTAATAAGACGAGTTTATTTGTTGTTCGGTATTAACAGCCTTTACAACCCACGTCCAGGAAATATGCTCTTTGTTTACCTTTTATGTACAGGTATCTGTTTTGAACTCATTGGAGGAGCTCGTGGTTTATTACTAACAACCGCAAAGGTCGATCCCCAAGGTTAAGCAACGCTTGGCGAGGTCGCCCCATGGATAGGCAACCATACACCTACCGAGACTTCTTCATGACTCTAACTTGGTTTCACCTGATATTTATAGTTAGTAGGCATTCGTCACTCACTGCAATGGTGTCAGATGATCTAGCTTCTGGCCTACCCAGTCAGAAGCCAGATCATCTGACACCAGTCTTACCAGAGTGTGGAGGAGTTACCCAAGAACTAAGTTGCGAAGGTCAGATAGGCAGTCTCTCCACGCAAAATACTGGCATTAAGCTGCATCAGGTTAGACTACAAGCTGACCAAAACTTAGTTGGGAAACGGATAGGAAAATTGTATGGTTTTCGTATAAACAATTGTCCTAGATGACTTAGGACCCAATATCTCATGGCCTAGGTAGAGGCCGTCCACAGTAGTCCTCCATTGCGAGCGGTCTCGTGCTTCACGAATTACCTCGCTCCGGTTTCCTCCAACATGGTTTGTCGTAAAAAGAAACTCAAAATCAATATTTGCATAAAATAACGTCGGATAGGCACAAGTGTACCAGTATAATCCAGATGTTTACACAAGTCCAAGTTATAGGGATCAAGCCTTTTGCCACCAACCAGGCACGAATCTAGACTCCAGGCTGCTACCAAGAAGTTCTAGAAACAAAACCCAATAACATTTTCGTCTTTTTTTCTGGATGGGAAATCATCAAATGACTTCTCCCGCTCTGGGCGGAGCGGAAGGGATGACAGACTCTTACTAACCGAAACCCACCCGTGATCCTCCTTGTGCCCTTTGCGTTCCAGGGCCACGGTAACTCTTTGGAACAAATTCCGCAACGTTTTGGCCTGAACCAGGAATCAAACCCCACCAAGCAATAGCGCTTGCAACCACTGCGTCAACGAGGTATTTCTCGACAGGCTTTCGATTTTCAAAGTAATGAAACTCCTCGTCAAAGGGTGCGTTTGAATGTACGGGTGATGTATTTATTCCTGCTACCTTGGAGTAAATCCTGAAAGGCTTTACTCCGTATTCCAAATAGAAGGCTACCTACTAGTTATGTGGCTTGCACATTACTAGTATTGCAAATAACTTGACAAACAACGCGAAGGCTTGTGCTGAGTTGTTACAAACTTTGTGTCTATAGGTACAGAGTAGTTTTTACTTCATTGCTTTCTTTCAGGGGGACAAAAAACTTATGTATAAGTACAAATTTAGCTATGAGATCAAAACAAGCATAAAAAAGTAATTTTTGTACACGTAAGCGTTCATATGCTCGAATTGATCGACAAACTGCACATTTTCTTAGTCCAATAGTGACAGTCTCAATGAATTTGCCACACACTCACCCTTTATTAAAATTGGACAGTGACGATTGAACGAATGCCTGACTTCTTAGATTAAAGACCTCAATGCTTTTAACTGAACTGTTAGCAAAAATTCGAAGACATGTGACATTCACCGACCCGCACTGGGCTGGCGTGGTGGATTACGGCCCAGTATCTCTCCTAGAGAGGAGGCCTGTGTACCAGCAGTGGGAACGTTAAAAGGCTGATTATGCTTATACTTACTCCCATAATACCATTGCTATATAAAGGGAGTCTAAATGTCTATCAGTTCAGTTATCGTTTCAGTAGACATGTCACCGTATCAGCTAAGGTGAAATGAACATGAAGTTAGCTGTCAATCTGTATAAACAAGAAGGAGAATCAGTTCACTTTGTACTCACTAACACACACAACTGAGATTTACACGGTGAGATGTTAACAGAATAGAGTTTAGGGAAGTTAAAAAAATCTAATTAGTCCGTCGGATAGATTTGTTTCCTGAGTAAAAAAAATATGATTATGTTTAGTCTGTCAGTTAGATTATAGAAAAATATTGGACACGTATTTTTTTCTTTTTTCACGTAAACAAAAAATGAAGACGATACAGTGCGTTGAAAACTCGTGTGACGTCACTACTCGCTACAATTTTTACCGGGCCGTGACGTCGCAAGCCCCTACTCCTGATCTTTGATGCTTTGTATCTTCGTCAGTTTTTATAGATTTGATAAAGGAAAAAATACGTGTCCCATATTTTTCTATAATCTAACTGACGGACTAAACATCACTACATAGTATAAAACAAAGTCGCTATCCGCCGTCTGTCCCTATGTATGCTTAGATCTTTAAAACTACGCAACGGATTTTGATGCGGTTTTTTAATAGATAGACTGATTCTTAAGGAAGGTTTATATGTATAATACATGCATATTATAGTAGAGGAAACATTAGTATCTACATTGCACCCGTGCGAAGCCGGGGCGGGTCACTAGCAATCATATATTTTTTACTCAGGAAACATCGCTATTACAGACACGAGTAGGCAAGCTCGTTTAGACCTTAGAAATCAACATGCCAGTAAAAAATTTGCGCTTCAAAAATTGCTATGTCGGTCCAAAAAATGCAATTTTCAGGCAAATAATTCGGGCCGTGAACGAGACCGCGCCGCGCCGGTCACACGTCGGCTGCGAACAATATTGTCGGTCAGTGGCGACGGCCGCCGTTCCTCGTCCGGATGGCCGGCTCGATTATACGGACCGGTAAGCCGGCCGGCAAAACTATTTCTATTTTATTGTTGAATGTTTTGGAAACAAATGATATACGAGTATGTATGTAGGTATGTGTTGGTTTGTTTCGGGAGTTTGGGCCATTAGTGTTGTCTTTCAAAATGATTCTGCAAGTACCAATAATTGTATATTTTTGCCACTAACACTCCTCTATCACTATCATCTTTTATAGATCATTAATGATTTAAATTGTATCAAACTTCTCGGAAGAATTGTTCGCGAAACACACCGGTGAAAATAAACCAATGAAAAGTCACCCGGAGTGACCTTGGCTAACTGATTCATACAGAGAATTCATGAGAATTGATCACAACGCTTACTGAAGACGGGTTGGCGAATGCATCAAGCAATATACACATTTGAAACTATTCCGTTACTGAGTGACTGACAGAGAAGGGAAAACCTAAACTACTGGTCGTACAAAGCTGAAATTCGGCATGTAGCTTCCTATAGATTCTTGTAAAGAGGAGAGGATTTCCCGAAATTCCTCCGGTAATGGGAAAAACAGAAAATGCTCGTACGAAGTCAAAAGCTGATTAAATATAACAAACACCACACCAGGTTTCCTCACGATGCATTCCTATATTAATTGTGTGTGTCCAAGATAAACTAAGAAAGTACATATGAATTGCAATGGGCGTTGTTACTTGGTCGAATTTGAAATAAGAGAAAGGGCCTAGCCACTAGGTCTTCTCTTCGACTCCTAGATAGAGTCTATTTCCATACTCCCATACTAATATTCGAAAGTGTCTGCAGTTTTCAACAAAAGATAGGAGGGGTCTGTCAGACTCTTACTGACTAAAACCACCCCGGTGTTCCATCTCTCACCTAAGCCAGGGATCCCGGGAACGTATGCGGCATCCGTAATCCTCGGCTGGTGCCAGCCCGCCTCTGCGGGCCACTTCGAGCCAGCGGAGGAAGTGAGGTGTTTGACTCCCCTCTCAACGTCAAAGAGGGACGCTCGGGACCACTACGTGCCGCCACCTCGAGTCCGGATGAATAGGGGGCGATGGACATCCTCGCCGCTCCTGGACCCTGTTAGGGGGGCCAGAAGAGGGCATACACTCCTCCGACGTCCGGTGCGCCTGCTGCGGACGGGGAGAGAGGTCGAGGTCTCCCTTTCCCTTTCCGCAGCCTCCTTTTGCGAGATAACTGTTTCGCAAAAGGAGACCACCGCGTCCCAGGACTCCTCGCCGCCGACCATAGATCGGACTACGGCCGGTAGCGAGAGGTTACTGCTCACCACAAAGATCAGGGCACGGCGCGGCTCCTCCCAAGCGGCACACTCACCCAGCGTATGCCGCGCCGTGTCCTATGGGTAGACCAGCACCTGAATTAAGATACATTCGAATTCGGTAGTAGGTACATACCGTACATATATTACCTTTGACAATAACACAATAACACTTTTAATGCGGCCGGACCCGTAAGCAGAGGCTAATAAGGTACGTGAATAAGTTGAGCTATGGACAATATTTGAAAAGCTAATACCGATTCCTTTTAATGGACTATTAACAAACCCACAATTATGAACCCATTTGGTTTAAAGAGCAATAAAGAGGGAGTTACGACGGTAAGTCTCATCATCTTGGGAGGCTTCTTCCATACATATGACTTTACGATATCGTTAAGTTGTAACAAGTCGTTTACTCAGTTTCTGTTCATTCTTCATGTGGTTCTATTAATGGGAGTTTATTTAGAATTTAGTTTAGTAGTGAAAAACTGCTGCGAGCAATGATGCTCACAAAACATATAGTCGACGGGGTTGAAAGGATCAGCCCCCTAGCCAATTTGATATAATCTGCAATCGTTAACGCTAGAAAACAAATCAAATGTATGGGAATGAAATCTTCTTAAAGTTAAGTCACCTGGTTAGAACAAACGAATAGAAAATTCGTAGCCAAGTTCACATCGTTCAAAATTATAG
The DNA here is from genome assembly GCA_905332915.2 of Hecatera dysodea. Classification (NCBI taxonomy): domain Eukaryota; kingdom Metazoa; phylum Arthropoda; class Insecta; order Lepidoptera; family Noctuidae; genus Hecatera; species Hecatera dysodea. The sequence continues at coordinate 2,214,165 of HG995298.1, read as the reverse complement.
AATGACTAGCTGCTGCCCGCGACTTCGTCCCCGTGGAATCCCCGATTTCAAAACATTCTTTATCGCTGCTCCGCTCCTATTGGCTTAAGCGTGATGATATAAAGCCTAAAGCCTTCCTCGATAAATGGTCTATTCAACCCAAAAAGAATTTTTCAATTCGAACCAGTAGTTCCTGAGATTAGCGCGTTCAAACAAACAAACAAACAAACTCTTCAGCTTTATAATTTTTTATCGTTTTTACAATGTTCACCGCTACATCCTTTGTTAAAAAATTAAACTTAATGATTAAACATTTAAACAGAGTTTAAATTTTAACCTGTTTGACATTTGTAAGAACGCTCGCCATAAACTAAAGAATAGGTCGGTTTTCTAAAGAGATTGTAGAACGAGCGGCCGACTCAGGCGCGTCAACATGGCTACCAACTTAACGTTTTCTACAGTTGCTGACATCGAGGCATTGCAGATTGGAGAACGGAATTCGATACGAAACGGTTGTAACTTGGCTGGAGTGGAGACTGCTAACGGAAGACGTAGCGTTGGAAGGCCTTCACCATTTTACCGGCAACCTGGTGAAGGATGAGGATGATGCTCACTACATATATGTAGATGTGGTGACGCTTGGGAGAGGCCAACGCCCAGCACTGGACGTCTTTAAAAACAAAAATTACTTAGACGTAGAAGTACTCCTCCACATTGTTGTCATCCAGAAAACTGTTAGCATTACTCCTTGAATTCCAATGCTAATTTGTTGAGCAGAGGACGACCCAAAAAAATCCTGCAAAAAGCAAAGTGTGAAAGCAAAATGATTCACAGTATTAACACCTTCTCAGTCATGTCGTTTTGGGTCAGATATATCTGAAGCTGTGCAGATTTGCTGCTAATACATTTATATACAGCAAGGTTTCAATTAACTCAATAAATACAAACACGCGAGTGAAAGTGTAAGAAGTGAGCGTAAAGCGAGTCCCTTAGAGGATTGCTCTTAGGGTTGCTACTCCTTGGTTTTTTCAAAATAAATGGCAAACCCGATACGATTTAATATAGGTATAACTGTTGAATGATACCCAGCTTAGATTACTTATGACCTACACAATCACACAAGCCTTTAGTTCTAGCTACTATTTGAAGATCTTTGACAGTCGTTACGGGTCAGAAACCAGAAATTCTGACACCAATCTTGCCAAAGAGAAAATCGAGTTAATATTTTAGCTTAATTGCAGTTTTGGATGGTCAGATAGACAGTGGCTCAATAATATATAAAACTATCAGCGCCCCGCTGTTTCACCCCCATAGTTCCTGTTCCCGTAGGAATATGGCATAAAATATAGCCTATGTCACCCGGAGATAGTGTACTTACATAGCTTCCCAACAATGAAAGAATTTTTCAAATCGGTTCAGTAGTTTCGGAGCCTATTCAATACAAACAAACAATCAAATCTTTCCTCTTTATAATATTAGTATAGATACTGATATTCGTTTGCATCCGGTTTGACTAGAAGCCGATTATAATATATGTATGTAGTTGGAAAAAAGCAAGGCCGGCAGAGTTTAACAGGCTCAGCTCAGCTACAGACGCAGTCCAAAAACAGAATACTTTTTATTATCTGTAAAAAATAAAACATGTCATAGAATCACGAATTATTTTCACATGTATAAAAAAAACCCTTTGATTTTTATGGACAAAAAAAAACTCAGCTTTCAATAACTGCTACTGAACATAAACTTTCATGGAACCAAAAAGAAACAATACAAATTTCATCTACTTACGAGCACGTCTAAACGTTTTATGATTAAAAAAAATACGGGCCTAATCCAATAGTGACAGCCCTACCGTACTCGCGATGAAAAGGGAATAAAGTTCGATCGTTTGTTGCATTTTCAATGTTATTGGTGTTCGGCTGATGTTGACTGGGCCTATAGAACTTGTGTTGTCGATGAGGTCATATTTGAACAAGATAATGCTCCCGGTACCGTTTATGTACAAATGTACCTAAATCAAATTAAGCTGGAATTTGTTTGAAAGAGTCACCGCGGCCCTGGAACGCAAAGGGAACTAGGAGGAAAACGGGTGGGTTTTAGTCAGTAAGAGCACGCTTCCGCTCTGCCCAGAGCGGAAAATGTCATTTGATGATTTCCCAACCAGAAAAAAAAGCTGTATATACTACTGCAGCTCTATACTTTAGCACCGGCAACCAAATTAAAATGGTCACCAAATCTCGAAGACACATTAAAGGCTCCCACAGACGGATCTTTCACAGAAATTGTTCTATGGGTATTATGTGAACAACTTCTATGAAAATTGATCAGTTCTTCGGTGCCGCACTTTTGTGTTACCGGCCTATGATGATAAAGTGACTGATAAAGTCACTGATGATGAAAGTATGGTATCTGCACATGTCTTTAAGAGTGCACCAAATGTCTGCCAGAGAGAATGTTGAACAAAATCGTTCCTATAGCTTGTAAATAATAACAATGTGATTTTCTACGTAGATCTATGTCGCAGCCAAGTAGCATTTTCACTGAACGGCCCTATTTAAACAGCGGCCTGTATGACACCCAGCCAACGCATCTAATACAACTTTTAATGAACGAGCTGGCAGATGCTTGAACCGTTCATAATGGGGTATCAAATTAAAACGACATCACAGATAAACTGTAAGTATAATATTATTTTGTTTATTTTTTATTTTTTTTGAAGATTCAATTTTAAAATAATGTAAAAACGTCATTGTCACAAAAATTACTATCACGAACTAAAAATAAAATATAATCACCTGCATATGTCCTTGATACGTTTTCGGGCACTCGAGATTAACATTTTGTTTTCATCGAGTACAGTGAGGTGTATTTAATAGTTTTTTCCGTTAACTGAACGTCACTGGGTCAATATTTGGTTCAGCTGTTATCGTTATCAATGTGATAGCGGAGTACAGTCGAGGAGAATGGTGATACTATCGTACTTGCCTAGGCAGTTATATGATAGTTTTTTTTAAACGTTGCCCCACTCTAGCATTTACTCCTGTATCGTGGGTGCGTTCACAAACATATGTAAACTCACATACACAAGACACCCAGACCCAGAACAATTATCTGTAGGCCATACAAACATTTCTTCCGTGCGGGGATCGAACCCGCAACACGTAGCGCAGCAGCTGAACGCTCAACCACTGCGCCAACCGTGTCGTCAATCAAAGTTATTATGACAGTTTGTGGTTTTGGATACTAATTTGACGGAATTTTATGAAAAGAATCGAAAGTGAGAGCTGTATTTTACATCAACATAAAAACAAAATACACCAACAAAATCAAAATAAGTCATGCGTTGGGATATCATATCTGTACTTTCTAGCGAAACTACTCCACTAATACGTGACATTAGATTCTAAATGTTTGTCCAGTAAAATCACTCACTAAAATATTGTAAATGTTGTTTATTGCCCAAACACTGTTGTCACCGACAGTGCCAAGTAAATGCGTTTCACCTTATCTGACTGAAATCTCGCAGTTGGCTTCACCATTGTGTCCGCGTTATACAAAACTCACAAAAAAATGAAATCCATATACATTATCGGCATAATCATACTTATGGGCGAAACAGAGTGTTTCATAGAAGACACAACGAGCATTAAAATTTCGAAGGAACAAAGGACACTCTTAAGGAAATTGCAAAATTTCCAAGACCCGAAAGATGAGAAACCTTTGACGTGGAACGAGATGCTCGCTGATGTACTAGTGAACAGAATAAAGATATTCTCATTCCACAAAGTGAACGACAACGAAATAAAAGCAGACAGTAAGCCGTCAAAGACCTCAAATATTATAGTGTCGTGGTTCAGTCAAGTGATGCTGCTTTACAAGAACTGTATCTATGATAGGTGGGCAACGAAACACGAAGAGCCGGATTATGCGATCGATGAGACCACTACTGAAAACAATGGAGTCATAAATACTTCCGAATGGGATGCTATAAACGATGACGTAGAAATCATAGAACCGAAATATCATGGGAAACAGATAGATGCTGAAGCTGAGGAAGATGAAGATGGAGCCGTAGTGAAGTGTCCTGAAGGATCGGTCAAGGACGAGAAAGGGAACTGCGTGAAAGCACATTCTCCATTAATTATTACTGTGCCAAGCCAGTGTCCTGTTGGATACAGGCGTGATAGACTTGGAAACTGTAGAGTGGTCTTCATGTTTTAAGAACTCAAGCTTTGTAGTGCTTTCTGCGTCTAAAGAATCTAAGAGTAGGTAAAACATATGTGATACTCATGTTGTAATGTAAGTTGTTTTGTCAAACAAATATTTGTGCGCTGTGACGACATTGCTTGTGCGTAGAAAGATAGGGATATTTGTTTTCACTGGTTTACGTCAGCATTTCTAATTTATGTTTTATAACAATTGAATTTATTTTTGAGGTCAGCCGTCCCTACTTGAAAATTACGAAGTATTTTATATCAGACATAATTATTTTAAGTAGAACTGATGAAACATGTTCTAAATACATGTTTAGTTTGTTTAATATTATTATTTTGATATTATGTTAAAAATACTTTGTTTTATTTATGATGGTTTATAAAGAATCAGCCTTATTCATAAAATTAACCAAATCGTTAGTTTAAATAGCTACTGATGAGCAGATTTTTCTTAAAATTTTGTATGGCGATTTTTTTTATGACATGAGAGACCTGCAAAGTCGTCATATATGGCCACCCCATAAGTAAGACTAACAAAGCGTTCACTTAAATCCAAAATGTCAATCCATGTCAAAATTCAGATAGTATGTTTATTAGTCAATTTGTCTTTGAGAGACCAAAATGGTAGTATTGGGACGCAAATCAGTTGCGGAATTTGTTCGAAAGAGTCCCCGCGGCCCTGGAACGCAAAGGGCATCAAGAGGAACACGGTTGGATTTTAGTCAGTAAGAGACAGAGCGGAAGATGTAATTTGAGTATTGCCCAACCCCAGAACAGCTGGCAAACAACCAAACAATGGACAAAAGATTACCTCGAAAAAAAGTCAAGATTATCGAAATTACCGAAGAACAGGAGCCAGGTCCGATCGTTCACCAAACAAGTCTTTTAAATCGGACAGACAATCGAGCGAGTCAATTTCACGCTGTGGCGAGCCTCAAAAGAAGGCCGGATATAGGTTTGTACCTGGTTTCAAACGGACGTTTGAAAGAACCCTCGATCGCCACAAATTGACTGCTACCTGAGTAGGGTTGTACGCTGTTTACTGTTTGAGGGAAATATTTGGTTTGATGGCCCTAGTTTTTGAATTTGTAAGTAAATATCGAGGTTTTTTGTGCTAGGTTTGGGCCTTAATTTCACCTGGATGATATGTTATTGTTGTTTTGTGTAAATTGAGACCAGGACCGACAATTGGGAATAAAGGTCTTAGAAGAAAAAAAAAACAGAATAATCGGTGGGCGAGACCGAGGGTTCCGTACAAATTTTTGGGTACATATTATAAATAGTTCGGAATCGAGTCTCACAGTTTTTTCCAAGCTTTTCCCGAAATTCAGTTTCTAAAACGTATATTTTTAATTATTTCATTACAAATTTATAGTTTCCGGTTTCCTCACGATTTGTTTTCCTTCACCTTTTTGAGATCAGTGGTGATGAAATTAATTACATAAAGTAATGCGCCTGGTTGGGTGTACGTCGGGGCTGTTACCACTCGGCCAACACTGCTCTATATGTTTGTAACGAATAAACTCAAAAACTGCTAAACCGATTTCAAAAATTCTTTCACCGTTAGGATGCTACACTATCCCTATGTAACATTTTATTTGAATATCTGATACCAAATGTTCCAGGATAATGTACAACCAACAAAGTCAGTTTCTTGTTCATGACGATACGACAACCTTGTTTCACACGTTCTTGTACAGTACTACAATAAATGATTCGAGCGAACTTTTAGGTTCAATGACTCCAATAAATAATAAAAATGCGCTTTATGTTTTTAAAATTTACAAATGTGATTCATTTAATTGCTAAATACCTATCATGTAGCTCTAGTAAAGAATCATTTAAGTTTTTTTTTTTTAATATTTTTATCAGCGACGAAGTTGTAAAGCTTTCACGTTGGAAAGTGAAGTCTGATGTGCCCTAAATTTTTTGTATGTTGTTTGATAAATTGTTTACATAATCCCTTTATATTTTTAATGCATATAACCTACATGGTCATTTATGAAGCTTCACATATTAATTCCTTGACAAAACCTACCAACAAAAATTAATTAAAATTACTAACATTACTTTTCATAAAACAACATCGTATTAAAATTCAAAACCTGTGCTAGTCCCCTTTAAACAAATTTCAAAGGTTAAGAAAACAAAAAAAAATCTCCCAATTTCTATTTTAACTTGTAATCTTTAGCGTTTAAAAGCAAATTTTGTCATTGTTACGTGCTGAAAATTATAATTGCCGAACGTGTAGGGTAGCCAGCTTAAACTACTCAATTCTGGGTGTTTTTTTTTGGGCACAAGGCTACTCGTATATTTATGCTTGGAATTGTAATAAGAAGACACTTGAAGTATTCGTAGAACACTACAAGAAACTCTTCTCCAATTAGTTATACACCAGTTTTTTTTTCTTTTTTTTATTCTGTATCTGAATTTAAAACTTCAATCAGAAATCATTTATTGTGCAATGAATTTGGGTAAAAAACATATTAATATTTATTCAACTATACAACCATTTAACATAAAGATAAATAAATATTACAGTTATGTGGGTCTATAGCCTTCCTAAATATACTAAACATAAAATCAACAATAAGGATCGTAAGGATTGGTACATTGTTTGTAATACACCATCTTTTCAGTAATTTGAATATAGGTTTTTTTCCCTTTTGGCAGATAATATTTTATTCTGTCCTGGTTTACTACAAATATTATAGCTACCCTACGCTTAGGTAAGTGAGGGGACAATTTAGTAAAATTGTAAGTGCGCCATCTGGTGGTGATGCTCCTAACTGAACCAATTAACAGGTCATAAATTATGTTGATAACTTTTAATATCGATTTTCGTTTTATATTGATAAATCTGAAATGTTTTATGGCGATAAGTTTTTGTGTTAAGTAATCGCTTTATGGCTAGACTTACAATTTAAAAGTTTGCTAGGGCTTTACCGTACTCCTTGTACTACTTATCTATATGGAGCCTAAACATTGCAATAACATTAACATCCCCGTCTATTTTACAAAGCAAAAAACCTTAATGTGTACGCCATATTTTGCAACGTAATAAACTTTCCAACCTCCCAGAATATCAGAAAATCCACGAGTGATTTAAAAACGACATAAATTCCGTCGGCAAAATCAATTCTGCGAAATTCCCCTTACTTTATGCATAACGGGGGAGAGTGGGCAAAGTTGCAGTAACAAATTGCAGACATCAGTCGTGTGTCGCGCTCAGTAATTAGTCAAAACTACTCCAACTTTTAATGAGAGCAAGAGTGAGGAGAGCGGGGATAAACTTTCCGTATATGGCGACTTTTTTTTTTCAAGAGGCGGACGCGAAAGTTAATGTTAGGAAATTGTGATGCAGGGATTTGTGTGTCAACGAAAAACTATCCAAACGAATTCTGTAGGACTTTGTCAGGACTCGGGAATCGAGGTACGAAATATGCCGATATTTTAGACAGTTCACGCTTATACTAGATAAAACTTTTTACAAAAAAATATAACCGACTTTTACACAAAAAAATCAAAAAAGTGCAAAATAACTTTAATTTCGGAACTCGGTGTTTGTGGTTACTTTTTCGTTTTTTGAACACCGACTTCCGAAATTAAAGTTATTTTGCACTTTTTTGATTTTTTTGTGTAAAAGTCGGTTATATTTTTTTGTAAAAAGTTTTTTATTTTTCACTTTTTAGTGGTACCTACATCGCCTCCCCTCCCCCCACCTAAACGAACCAATCACATTGGTGTCAAAAAAACTGCTCCTTTGCAGAGCAAACTAAGAGGTCGTCAATGTAGATAATGTAGATATTTTTTTAGATTTTTCGAAAACCGCTTGGTCGATTTCGATAAAATTTACATGGGACCATTTGGGAAGTATACCCTTTCGAACAAAAAAAGAATTTTTCAAATCGGTTAAAAAGCGACGGAGTTATACGCGAACAAACATTAAAAAAAAAAATACAAACATCCGAATTGAGAACCTCCTCCTTTTTTAGAAGTCAGTTAAAAAGGACGGTACTCAATAGTCCTTGTTTATAAAAAAAAAGAATATAATTATTGTTTACTTAGTTTTAGATAAAGCTTGAGTAAGAAACAACATAATATCAATAACCAAAGTGTGATGTAACCAACAATGTATTACAAACAAAATCAGCCTTTTAATGTTCCCACTGCTGGGACACAGGCCTTCTCTCTAAGAGAGGGAAGGAATGTATTATATATGTACATAACTTTGAACACGACTTTCCTTTTCCCATTAATACAATTGAAACGCAGTTGTCTCAAAACGAGGTAACAAGGACATTTGTCGTTATTGCAGTGGGCCCTCTTTTTTGTTTTTGGATGGTAAATCATCAAATGACCCCTCCCGCCTTGGGTGGAGCGGTAGGGAGTGTCAGACTTTTACTGACTAAAACCCACCCGTGCTCCTCCATGTGCCCTTTGCGTTCCAGGGCCGCGGTAACTCTTTCGAACAAATTCCGCAACTTGCAGTGGACCCTTCATATTATATTACAGTGATGATTCAACCACTTCTATGTCAATGATTGATTTGTAACAAGCACTTAAACAGCACATCAGTACAAGGCACTAATCCCCAATAATCTTCAATCATTCAATTAACAGCACGTTAACTCCGAAACAATTAGTTATCCCGCAATCTCGACTGAACTTCAGTTTTCCAACAACCCGCGAAACCGCGACACTGTGTCGCTATTATATTCATTATTCAACTGCAGTGTCAACACAGTATCTTCCGTGTAACAATTCGAAATTCGTGTAAAGTTACGCGTTGCAAACTTAGCGAAACGCAGGTGCTAATTACGACTTTACTGTCGCTAGCGGCCAGTGACACTTGAGCCGTTCCTCCCCTCTTGGTCCTAAATTTTACGATTGGATAGGGGACTATGTTCGGCTAATCCGAGTTCTAGTTGTACTGGCGAATGTGCTCAGATGTAATATTATCGAGTACCTATAAATTGACAGAATTGCCCATAGGACCTGGTTATTAGCGTTTTGTATTTGCTAAGCCTGGATTTGAACTGGTTGTAGATATCGTATGGCTATTGATCTATTATTCACATGATATGGGTATCTAATCTGGCTAGCTACTTATAGGTACTGAGTACCTACCATAGGTACCTACATCGATTAAGGCATAATCAGCCTTTTAACGTTCCCACTGCTAGGACACAGGCCACCTCTCTAGGAGATAATGGGCCGTAATCCACCACGCGGGCCCAGTGCGGGTTGGTGAATGTCACATGTCTTCGAATTTTTGGTTCTAGGACATGCCAGTTTCCTCACGATGTTTTCCTTCACCGTTTTGAGAGCAGTGGTGATGAAATAAATTACACAAAGTAATACGCACCTGGCTGGGGTTGAACCCGCAACCTACAATTTGTAAGTCGGGGCCACTCGGCCACCACTGCTGGCACTCGCAGCGTCTGATAATTTAACCTATCTATATTTGGAAATACACGACAGAACTGTTCATGCATATCTGCCTACCGTGCCACTGAAATCAAGCGTGATGTTAATGTAGCACTATAGGTAAGTACTTACCCTAAATAAACTCCTATATATAAGGTAAAGGAACAGACCATAATACAGGCTAATTACTGTTTTTGAGTGGTTCAGCTAACTTTACTGAGTTCGCTATTAAGTAGGTTCTCTATAGGTGTTCCTCAGCATACGTTGCAGCGAGAAGTTTTGCTAACAATAAGTAGGTTGGGTAAAATTTTCAAAGCAATCTAAATCAACTTAGCTTTAGCTTATGCGACTAGATTGCTCCGGTTTATACATAGTGTTATTAAATTTACTGAAAACTGTTTAAAGGGTTTTTCTACTCATAATTTTGAGCAACTTTTTTTTGATTAGTTGAATTTGCATAAAATAAAGCAGATGCTTCCTAAAAGTTGAATTAAAGATCTATTCCCATCCAATACCAAGAGCTAATACCATTTGGTATTAGTTTATTTCCGAATACATTTTCTATTCCCAACGAGTACCACATTTTTTAATAACAAATCTATTACTAACGAATACCAAAACGTGACTTTTTGTACACTCAGCTGCACAAAGTTTTATTTTATTTTCTAACATTTACATACATACTATACTATCGTAATTGAATGCTAAAAGTCTAAAACTTTCGAAACTAAGAATTAAGCAGTTCAAATGAATCATTTCTCTTTACCTGCGAAAAAGGGTCAATAGCTGCTGAAGCTGATAATGCCTTCAACATCTTTGGGAAACCCAGAAGGACTGACGTTTATAAAAAGAAATGGTGGCTTGCTTTTGCTTATTGACTCTCTGCAGGATGGCAATATTTCCAATGAGAAAAATCATAGCTGCGAGCCCGATAAAGTAAAGAACTTGATGGCGAAGGAACTGAACAATTTACGAGAAACGGTATAAAAGTCTGATTTCACCCCAATACCAAGGATTTATAACACATTTAAATCCCAATTCTCTGAAGCTGAACAGAATTTGGTGAAAAATATCCCATCATTTCAAAACACGAATACAAAATTGTATAAAGCAGATCAAGGAAGCTGATGTGTCTAAAATAAAGCGCAAATCAGTGGATGAAGTAGAAATCCTTTTACAATTCCGAGATTTTGTACTGTATGATTATAAAGACGAGTCTAATACCCGAATAATTATTTTGGCCCATCCAAATCAACTAGTGCAAATGGCAAAAAATAAAGTTTACGAATGGGATGAGACGTTTAAATTTTGCCCTGTGCCATTTGTCCAGTTGTATTCTATCCTTCTATCCTATATTTGACTGTTTGTATTATAATTGTTGGACTTGGAATAGTAAAAGAAAAGTATCTAATATCTCTAAAAATGATAAAAAAAAAACAATATGTGATTTATATTCAAACCCTAATCTTGATTAAACATTACTTAAAATCACTCAAAGCATTTTAATTTTACTGAACCTGACTGTACCTAATTTCTTCAAACTTATTTTGGTATTGGTTTTAAATGTGGTACTCGTTGGGAATAGAAAATGTATTCGGAAATAAACTAATACCAAATGGTATTAGTTCTTGGTATTGGATGGGAATAGATCGAATTAAATCTGTACGTTTTTTTAACGATTTATTGTCAAATAATCAATGCATACTTTACAACTTATCTATATTATTTAAATTATTAGTATGGAATTATGATTCAATACTAATATTTTAAATGCTAAACCGTATATGTCTGTCTGTTTGTTCCCTAACTACCTCTTCATGTCTTAACGATTGAACAGATTTGTATGAAACTTCTACCTCGGGAGAATATTCCCTTGGAAACTTTCAACTTAATTAAACGAATGACGAAATATTATTTTTTTATAATCAACATAACAATAAGCATGATTAGGGTCTCTTGTTTTGCGTCTGTTAGGAGACTGCTGTTCTAGTCCCAAGTAAAGTTGAAGTCGGCTTTAAGTCAAACCGGTCCCAGCTGTGTCTTTGTATGGGGTGCCTGTATATCTGACAGATAGGTTAAATTGCTACATAATGCAAAAAGCTTTGTTCTTGCCTACACTAGAATTACATTTAACCATATCTTAACTAATTTTAGTCAAAAATTGGCATAAGCAACCTACTACAGCCCAATCTTTCCCAATGAATACGTAAGCATTTTTGCTCACACATTTCAAAGACCAAATATCAACGTACGCTGTAACCCCGGCCCAGTAAAGCAAGCCCTGTAACTATGTAGTTACTGTGTACTCGAACTACGCAGTAAATCGTCGTGGAAACCATTCATGGCCAGCCGACCAGTACTTTACGACTGCGCCTTAAGACTCGTGACGTCATCGACTGACGATTAGGGCTGCGTCTCACCTAGCTGTACCTTAGAGTTCGGATGGCTAACATTCTGTTTTTCTTATAGAAATTTATTTGAGGTCGTATTAGGTTTTCTTTTTATTTTTAGTCGTAATCTCAGTATTCTTCTTCGTTTCGTGTCTATGACTGCCTGTCTAGCCTTTGCCCAACTTCAGTGGAGTCGACTTCTGAGTATTAGTATTTTTTATGGAGCTTATCTATAGCCTATCTAACCCCCATGGTCCACCCCTCGGCAAGACTGAGGATTGATGATGATTTCCTGTCTTCAGGCCATCCGTTACGACTGTCAAAGAAAGGGCTTCAAATTATGTGACAGTAAAAAGCATACTAATGACATTCAAGCCATATTGGTTGGTTAGGAGTTCATTTCTATGGCTGGCGTCTAGTCGCCCGATCGAAGTAGTGGGACTCAACCCCAAAAGACTAATCACACTTTCATTTTATTAGCAGTTGAGTTACTTGTGAGACATGTTATTTCGCAGTCTATTTCTGGCCAGTTCCAGATTTAAAGATATGGGCACAGTAAAGCTAACACGATCAAGATTTTTTTTTTTAATTTGAAACCAATGGCAACATTGGGCAACTTTATTGGCAGTACCCAAAGGTTTTTAAGTGGTTCCCGAGCTCGGAAAAACAACGATAGTAGGCCTCCCACAAGACGGATCGATAACCAGGTTTAAGTTGCGTGGATTCACAGGACCTGTCGATGTGGCTACATTTATTTATTTACTCATAAATTATTATAACACCTTAACAGATCCCTCCAAGGCGATGCTATAATTATACATAAATCATTACAATAATCATAATGGTACAGAATACTAAACTTAATATTTAAAAGGCCAGGCCCGTTTCAATTAAATTTTGCGCTGCTTTGATGTATCTCGGCAGGTTTGGAAAAAATATATCTTCCGACAACGCTATGGCATTCATCAAACGTATGGCTCGTGACAAAGGGGCAAACTTGAGTAGGTTGGTCCTAGCCAGCGGCACTTCTAACAGAGCGGGGCGGCGGCGCGCGCCCACGCACCCGTCCGGCGCGCGCAGCCGCAGCGCCGCCAGCACCTCTGGGTGGTGCAGCAAACCTAACAGTACGCTAGCCACATACTTGACAAGCGCAACGTCTCTTCTAACAGCCAGCCTGGTATATCCGACCATGCCTAGGACGAACAGACTCGGATACATGAGGGGATAAAAAGGGTAAACCCCGTATTCTTTCAGGTACAGAAACCTCGCAAACTTGTTTTGTATTTTTTCCAACATAAGGCTGTACTTAGCCTCATGAGGATTCCAAATAATCGCACTGGTTTCCAGGTGGCTCCGTACCAGAGCATTATACAAAACTTTCACAGCAGCCGTATCATTGAAATCCTTACATTGTCTCAAGATGAAACCGAGATTCCTGAAAGCCCTGCCACACACCTCAACTATATGTTTGCGGAACGTTAACTCCGGTACCATCAGTACGCCCAAGTCCCGCACTTGTGTGACGCGAGGCATTGCTACCGAGTCCATCTCATACTGATGATGCAATGGAACACGCGCCCGGCTGTAACTCATCACACAGCACTTGTCCACATTAAAATGAAGTTTGAAAGTTTTGCTCCATTGGACTACATTATCAATGTCCGACTGGAGCCGATTACAATCTGTCTCATCTTTAATGGCTAAAAACAGTTTTAAATCATCGGCAAACAGCAGACACTTCGCCTCTTTGACTACTGTTGGCAGATCGTTCACTACCAATATGAATTCCAAAGGTCCGATATTACTTCCTTGATTTACCCCCGAGAACGTGTAGTAGGGTCTGGAATCATGCCCTGCATACTCGACGTACTGTCGGCGCTCGCCAAGGTATCTCGCGAAAAACCCAAGCAAGTGGGGTGTGAATCCGACAGCAGCGAGCTTGCATAAAAGTACATCATTATCCACAGTATCAAAAGCTTTCCGGAAGTCAAAATAAGCTACATCTACTTGATCCCCGGCATCAATTTCTGGCGACAAGTAGCTAACAAAAGATAGTAAGTTGCCCCCCGTGCTGCGACCTGGTCGGAAACCATGTTGCGCGTCCGTTAACTGCGCGCTCACTTGCGTATAAATACTGTTATGCAATACTGATTCAAATACCTTAGCGAACGCAGACAGCACGGCCAGCGGACGATATCCACTCACGTCAGTGCCTACACCTCCTTTAGGAACTGGGATAACTCGCGTAATCTTCCACTGGTCCGGGAAGTGACCCTCCCGCAAACACAAGTTGAAAATGTGCAACAAAGGCTCTTCAAAAACCATGCGACAATCTTTGACAATGTAAGGTGGTATGCCGTCCGGGCCCACTGAGCGCTTGGGCTTGAGGCGTAGGAACGCAGCGCGCAGGTCTCGCGAGCTGACGCAGTCGACATTTAGGGGAGCCTATGTCCATTAGGACAGCCTAATGGACATAGGCCTCCCCTAAAGTGAAGCGTCTCTCGGCTCCAATGAAGATAATAGTGATGAACACTAAACTAATGCTTTGGTGTATAGGTAGAAAGAAATCCACTTCCAGTAAATGCGACTATTTGACAAACTATGATGGCAAGAACAGTGTTTCTTTTATGGTTCATCAAATTCGAAACTAATGTCATATAGAATTTAGGCAGTAATCTCTGAAAATTTTGGTCTATTATGAAAATAATTATCTGACACTAGCAGCGCCCCGCGGTTTTACCCGCATAGTACCCGTTCCCGTGGGAATATGGGGATAAAATATAGCCTACTAGCTGACCCAGCAAACGTTGTTTTGCCATACTTATATAAAAAAATGAAAAAATATTTTCCCGCTTTTCTGTTGAAATTTTTCCTGAATTTTCTTTGTTATAAACCTCACGGAGCCCGAGACCTTTCCAACGAATGCAAAACCGTGGAAATCGGTTCGTGCGTTCTGGAGTTATAGCGTCAGGAAGGAAAACCCGACTTATTTTTATATAGTAGAAATTTATCGCTGATAATATGATTTAATCAAACCACGTCCAAAATGAATTGACGGCATGAATGACATAACAACGTGCTTGTCCTGTCAACAAAACTTCAAAAAAGTTTCTGTGAAAAAAGTTTCTATTGAATTCATTTATTACAAAAAATGTGACAAATGAGGAACCGCTCGACCGATTTTGTGCAAACTTCACATAAACCATCTACTAAATATGCCGACCAAATCCTAAGCATTTGGTTTGGATAGGTGAGCCCGTTCTTGAGTTATGGAATTACAACGAAAAGTGGCATTGATTTTTATATATATAGATGTCACCCGGGGATAGTGTAGCTTCCCAACAGCGAAAGAATTTTTTAAACCGGTAGTTTTGGAGCCTATTCAATACAAACAAAATAATAAAATCTTTCCTCTTTATAATATTAGTATAGAAGACATTGCCTTCATGAGTGAGGATGTAGCTATTAAATTTCAATAAAAATATAATATGAAATACCTTTCACATAAAAAATAATTATTCAAATTGGTTCATACATGGAGGAGTTATGAGATAACAAACATAATAAAAACCTCGCGGTTTCAAATTCGCGGTTCTTGAAAGCGAAGCCAGGGGAAAAAGCTAGATTTTTAGTACTTGGCGAGTAGTGTGACTAGGCCCTAAATCTTTACTTACTGTCGGTGCTCACAAGTAAAGTTGACTTGCTCTTACTTTTATGTTCTATAGATTTTATGGGCGTAAGAAAACCTATACAAAGTTTTCGGTAAACTATAAAAAACTGGTTCAGGAAACTTCTTTACTAGTAGTGCCTACATAAAATTGGTGATTGAAAGGAATGGTATATTCGGTCTGTTTTTTTTTTTTTGTAAGAATGTTTAATAAAATCTCGTTTTTATTCACTAAGCCTTCAGCACACTGTTGTGCTGGATCCAGATATGCTCACATAGGTTGGTAGGTACAGTACCTACCAACCTACGTGAGCACATCTGGTTTATATCAATAAGAGTGGTTACGGAGTTTGTTCAAAAGAGTCACCGCGGCCCTGGAACGCAAGATCCGGAAGAACACGGTTGAGTTTTACTCAGTAAGAGTCTGCCACTCCCGTCCGCTCCCCACAGAGAGGAAGAAGTCGTTTTATGATTTCCAAACCTAAAAAAAATGCAATAGGGATAAATAAAATAGTACTAAAATAGTACCTATTGCCTTCAACTGGGACTAAGTCCTGGGCCCTTAGTCTGCTATTATTATAAACTAGCTTCTGCCAGCGACTTCGTCCGCGTGGAATAGTTCCTTTAACCCCGATTTTGAAACTCTCAGCCCGATCGGTTTAAAATTGACAAAAGATAGACATGCTGTTTCGGGATATTTTTTAGATAATTTTATGTAGAACATTTCCGTAATACATGATTTCTATGTAACTTTAACCATTAAGGCTACACACACGACGGAAGCTTAAAAAATGGAGTAACTTCTTCCGTTTTCCCAACATTTTCCTTCACTGCTCTGCTCCTATTGATTGTAGCGTGATGAAAAGTATACTATAACCTGCCCAGGAGTATGAAGAATAATTGCACCAAGTTTCGTTAAAATCGGTCGAGTAGTTTTTGTTTCCATAAAGAACATACAGACAGACAGACAGAAAGACAGACAGACAGACAAAAATTTTACTGAGTGCATTTTTGGCACCAGTATCGATCACTAATCACCCCCTGATAGTTATTTCGAAAATATATTCCTTGTACAGAATTGACCTCTCTACAGATTTATTATAAGTATAGATGTGTCATTCCAACACGATCCCATTGTCATTTTGCTAAAAGTTCGTAATCAGCTAAATTCATAATGATCGATCATTGGTCGGTCAATGGTCTCGTAATACTTTTTTGATAACCGAGCTATTAAAAGTAATGACTGCACAATGACGTTCTAATGGTAGGTCATTGATCAAAGGAACTGTCAAAATTTTAGCAGATTACTGCATACGTTTGTTATTCATTTGTCATTATGTACGAGATTACCATTCTATGCCATTTCTTTCAATGGAGTGTCAGTGGTTAACCATTGGAAAGTCATAGTGACGCTTTTATATTAGTAGATTACCAAACTTGTCAAAATCAACCATTATGAAATCAATGATAGACCATTCTGACACTATTGTAATAGCAGACTGAGGCCCAGGCAACTGGCTGTTACAACTGGGAACTTTCAGATGGGTAAACTCAATAACACTTTACCCGACCAGACAGAATCTATTCAGCAGCAGCGCTAGCAACCACATGACCAACAAGGCAGTCGGTAGGTAAGGAGCATAAATATATTTGTACAAGAGGTAATTTAGCAAAAATGTCGTAAAATTAGACACGTTTCATTTTCGATTCACTGTGAGATTTTTCACCAAAAATGTTAAAGCTTGCCGATTTACTAAATAATGCATTGGGTATACTTTTTAACCGACTTCTAAAAAAGGAGGAGGTTCTCAATTCGGATGTTTGTATTTTTTTTTTTTTTTTTTTTTTTTTTTTTTTTTATTGTTTGTTCGCGCATATCTCCGTCGCTTGTCAACCGATTTGAAAAATTCTTTTTTTGTTGAAAAGGGTATACTTCCCAAATGGTCCCATGAAAATTTTATCGAAATCAACCAAGCGGTTTTCGAAAAATCTAAAAACAATATCTACATTGCCTACATTGACGACCTCTTAGCTTACTCCGCAAAGGAGCAGTACGTTTTTTTTACACCAATGTGATTGGTTCGTTTAGGTGGGGGAGGGGAGGGGGTGTAGGTACCACTAAAAAGTGAAAAATAAAAAACTTTTTACAAAAAATAAAACCGACTTCTAAACAAAAAAACCAAAAAGTATAAAATAACTTTAATTTCGGAAGTCGGTGTGTTCAACAACAAAAAAGCAACCAAAAACACCGAGTTCCGAAATTAAAGTTATTTTATACTTTTTGGTTTTTTTGTTTAGAAGTCGGTTTTATTTTTTGTAAAAAGTTTTTTATTTACAAATAGTTTTTGCTTCATTCAATCCGCGATATATTTTTGTGACAACCATGCCAAACGATAAGGATTATACTATCGCAATTTTGCGCAAAGCATTACACCTCTCTTGAATAAAATTGATTTGTATTTTCAATGCAAACGAAGATACAAAATATTATACCCGCGGGATATACTGCCAAATCTGGGAGCACCTCTAGCCATAGGTTCTGTTATTATTTGGCGGATCTCCAAAATAATTACTTACGTAAACCAGTCGTTCGGGACGCGGATCGCGATCTAACAGCGATGGCGGTGTTAAAGGATGTGGCATTTATTAGACGACTACATTCTGCAACTGCGCCCGCAGGAAAGTTGAAAATTGTCCCAAGGGAACATAATATGTAATCTCGAGATCAACTGACTTATTTTTTAATACAGGACATGGTCTACCTGTGTGCGAATTTTTAAACTTAAGAAACAGACAGGCAGTGTTCCTTGCGCAGTTGGATATTTTACTAATTATAAAAATCATATTTTAATTTGGTCCGACCGTTGGATTTTGACACGAAAAATATTGGACACGTATTTCTGTCATATCAAATCGTAAAAAAAAATAAAGCGCATGAAAGTTCAAGAGCGGGGGCTATTGACGTCAAGTCGCAGGGTAAAAATTGCAGCACGTAGTGCGTCACACATTGTGTCGTCATCATTTTTTGTTTACATTAATGAAAAATAAATACCTATCCAATAGTTTTTGAAAATCTACCAGACTAATTCGTTTTTTTTCAGTATGGGCAAAAAAACACCCTGCTAAACCTTTTTCGAAGACGTCTTCCAGTCGAACCGGATGCAGTTGAACTGGATTGTGGACACTCCATATCGAATTACCAGTACTCAACATGGAGTGTCCAAAATCCAGTGACTATACAACTCACCGCAACCTGTTGTCACATTTTCTGGCTTCTGACTGTCCGTAACGACTATCAAAGTACTACAAATGACAGCCGGGACCAACGGCTTAAAGTACTTTCTCTGGCACGATGGGTGGATTCTTGGTATGTAATGAATGAGGCAAGCTTTCTGAGGCCGAAGTAGTTTAGTTAAGTATAGATGGTGGATGGATGATGGGTCATGTTACTCCAGTCCACCACAGAAAGCGTTGCTTATCCCCGAAGATCGTGCTAGAAATAGAAATAGAAATAGAAATAGAAATAGAAATAGAAATAGAAATAGAAATAGAAATAGAAATAGAAATAGAAATAGAAATAGAAATAGAAATAGAAATAGAAATAGAAATAGAAATAGAAATAGAAATAGAAATAGAAATAGAAATAGAAATAGAAATAGAAATAGAAATAGAAATAGAAATAGAAATAGAAATAGAAATAGAAATAGAAATAGAAATAGAAATAGAAATAGAAATAGAAATAGAAATAGAAATAGAAATAGAAATAGAAATAGAAATAGAAATAGAAATAGAAATAGAAATAGAAATAGAAATAGAAATAGAAATAGAAATAGAAATAGAAATAGAAATAGAAATAGAAATAGAAATAGAAATAGAAATAGAAATAGAAATAGAAATAGAAATAGAAACTGAAACTGAAACATGTTATACATTTAAAGTAAAGCTGTTGAAAAAAGAAATTATAAGCATACAATCATATATATCATTCATGATTCGCTTCCATGACAAATGTAACCTTATACTTTCTTTGATATCGTCATTTGCCCTTTTAAATAAGTCTTTATGCTTTTTAACAAACGTGCATACTTCATAGATATAGGGTGAGGGTAGCAGTAATAAACCAAATTCTTTAAATATTGCTAGATTCATCAGGTTGAAGTCATCAGTGGAAGGATGTTTAAAGTAATAGGAGATAAAAGCTTACGGAAAATCTCTTCGGTTACGCGGTCTGTATAGTGCACAAGTAACACATCCAAATTTCAACAAAAAAAAAAATCTAACATCGATGTAGCTACAGCATCGATGTAGCCAATGCGAGCGCTGTATCAAATATTCATTATCTCACGTAAAGGGTACTTTGAAAGCGAATTTCGGATCGAGAACAGAGTAATTTGGCAACAACTGGCGAACAAATTAAATGCAATTATTTTTGTGCCTCATCCATAGCGATTGATATCAATTTACGTGGAATCGATTACAACGCTTTATTCGATTGATTGGGCCCATCAGTCTGCGCAGTTACAACGAGAGCCTTAAGAATAAAACGTTTATTTAAACTACATAGATAAATACGAGTATTATCATAATACATATAATATAAAATCAACTAGTACTTTTTTATCGTCATCTTAATCTTAGAATGAGTTGGTATGTCAATAGCTCATAATTATAATAGTAAATAAAAAGTATAGATATGTTATAGTAATATTCAGTCGGAGCATGTATGTACTCATTAATGTGTATTATAAGTTTTTTTCTTAAGCTATTGCATATTTTATTTTTATTGTATCGCGGGCCTTGAGCGTGGCAACCGAATCCAGAAATTCTGTAACGAAAATAACCTAACACCGCTACGTCATTCGATTAGGTCCCGCCTTTTTAAAATGGTCGCTTCGTTACTGAGCTATTATGTCGCCGTCACCGAGCCGACCCGAACGTCTGCGTTCGGAAACAATCGGTGGGACAAAGTTAAGTGATACGTATGTGATTTACATTAGTACAGTAACCCAGGTGAACGAATCGAGACCATATCACAATGACGCAGAGTACTAAATATATAATTGCATAAGTTGATAAAAATAAAAAACTTTTTAAAAAAAAATACAACCGACTTTTACACAAAAAATCAAAAAAGTGCAAAATAACTTTAATTTCGGAACTCGGTGTTTATGGTTGCTTTTTCGTTTTTTGAACACCGACTTCCGAAATTAAAGTTATTTTGCACTTTTTTGATTTTTTGTGTAAAAGTCGGTTGTATTTTTTTGTAAAAAGTTTTTTATTTTTCACTTTTTAGTGGTACCTACACCCCTCCCCTCCCCCACCTAAACGACCCAATCACATTGGTGTAAAAAAAACGTACAGCTCCTTTGCAGACTAAACTAAGAGGTCGTCAAAGTAGACAAAGTATATATTTTTTTTAGATTTTTCGAAAACCGCTTGGCTGATTTCAATAAAATTTTCATGGGACCATTTGGGAAGTATACCCTTTCCAACAAAAAGAGAATTTTTCAAATCGGTTGACAAGCGACGGAGTTATGCGCGAACAAACATAAAAAAAAAAAAAAATACAAACATCCGAATTGAGAACCTCCTCCTTTTTTAGAAGTCGGTTAAAAAAATGCTATGCAATAGCTTTACCGCGACAGTCCCCGAGTGCCACATGTATTTTTTTTTATTTGGTAGAAGTTTTTGTAGCGTACTTACTCGTTGGTAATCCTTAAATACAAATTATAGAAAGGTAAAATTTATAGTTTGTTTATATTGGTCATCTCTGAGAGCACTGATCTAAAATACGTTCTCATTGTTGATAGGAGGCTGAAAATCCCCCACAGGGCAAATACAAGATCTTTGCTCTAAGTTTTCTTGCATGATCGAATCAGAAATAACGATATCCTGAAGGGAACCAAGATTGGTAAACCTTTGTTATCACTACTAGGCAAGTGTGCTTCATTGTCCGACCACATTATCGCTTATCATCAGATGAGACTGTGGTTGGATGCGCGTACAATACATAGTTTTTTTTATCAACTATAACACGGTCGAAAACATGGTAAGAAACTAGTAGTCATATTTATCATATTATTTCTCTATAAGTTCGCTTATGACAGGTGATATGAGTTCATTTAATATTGTTTTTTATTTATCTGATGACAGACAGATGTATTGCCGGGGCATTTCTTCTTCCCAGCTAAAACACTAGGAAGTGGTGACGGGCGAGCGTTTAGGGGACTGTCTTTATGTACAATTTGACGTTCAAAAAGTGCTGGCTCTCAGCCTAGTTCGAATAAAGGTCTTTTGATTTTGATTTCGATTTGATTTTGAGTATTTATTATTAGTAATGAAATTCTGACTATTAGTGTGTACCAAATGAACAAGTTATATTTATTTATTTCAATTATGTACTGTCACAACACAAGTTGAACGCTTTAAAGTCCCAACGGAGCAGTGTTGGCCTAGTGGTAACGGCCCCGACTTACGAATTGTAGTTCCCGGGTTCGAACCCAGCCAGGCGCATTACTTTGTGTAATTAAACATCGTGAGGAAACCGAGGAAACCGGCATGTCCTAGAACCAAATATTCTAAGACTGTATTTGACATTTACCAACCCACACTGGGCCCGCGTGGTGGATTACGGCCCATTCCCTCTCCTAAAGAGGAGGCCTGTGCCCCAGCAGTAGGAACGTTAAAAGACCGATTATTATAGCTAAGCCCCAACGAGCACCATTTTGGTACCGTAATGTAAATGTCAAGTATAATTAAGTCCTCGTGCTGCATTCCACCTGATTAGGTACTTCCTTGTGGAGCATATGATTCAGTACGGTCGTGAGGATTCATAGCTTTGATTCCTATCACTGCTTTGAACGCTTGGACGGGTACATTACACAAATGTCTCCATAATTAGACGTTAATTTAAGATTATGCTGATACTGATAAGTTCAGATGGTGTTTCCACCTGACTCTACTAAGGATAGGGTGGTATATAGTAATATTCGCATGAAGTACGTGTCCTGGGCCCTACTTTGTTCCTGCTTTATGTCAATGGTCTCTGCTCATTAAACCTCAATAATGCACAGATCTTTGCGTATGCCGATGATACGGCTGTCATCTTCTACGGAAAGTCCTGGGAAGAAGTCTACAGAGCCGCAGAGTGTGGGATGATGACTATTTCTAATTGGCTACAGTACAACTTGTTGACACTTAACGTTGCAAAAACAAAAATCGTTAATTTTTCGATCAACAAAAAATCATCTGCTCCAATAGAACTCTCGCTTAAGTTCCATAACTGTAGCTACTACCCGGGATATACCTGCAACTGTCCCACATTTGATCAGATCGATTGCATCAAGTATCTTGGCATTAATATTGATAACACTTGACTTGGAATAGGCATATTATTGACTCCCTGAACACACGTGTGAGAAAGCTCCTATACATATTCAAGAAACTGAGAACAATAGCAGATCACCACACTCTGAAAACAACCTACTACGCACTGTGTCAGGCAATCCTAGGGTATTGTGTAGTAGCTTGGTGGTCTGCGGGCAAAAGTATCCTTATTACTGCTGAGCGAGCGCAAAGAGCCATCCTAAAAACATCTTTTAATAGGAGGCTACGCTACGCTACAGATGCACTGTACCGAGACACTGGTATGCTAACAGTTCGACAGCTGTATATCAGGGCAGTCATACTTAGGTTCCATTCCACCGCACCAACCACCATGGTACAAGATAATCGTTCACGTAGAGTACCTAAGTGGGAAAAAAAGTTTTGCCATCGGGTGTTTGGACATAAAGCGTTCTCTTACATGGGGTCATACTTATACAGCAAAGCTAATAAATGTCTGAATTTGATTTCCACTTCCAAGTTCTCATGCAAAAAACTTGTAACGGAATGGCTTCAAGGCTTAAACTATCATGAAACTGAACATGTCATATCAATCTATTAGTTAATTCTAACCACCTATTTATACATATACCCTCAGAAACTCATAACCCATGCATACACACACACAACCTCTAACCATCACTTGCACTATTTTCTCATCAACTTATACTCACACACTTACACACACACTCACTCACCCTAATACACACACACCCACACACATACATACACACATTCCCACAATCTCTCATGATGCCATAAGCGCTGTCAACTTCTGTAATATATTTTTGTTTTATTTTTTTTATTATATTTTAATTACTTTTTTGGTTACAACTGTCCAAATCTAATATTTTATAATATTTCTTAGACGAAAGAGACTGAACCCCACGACACAGGGTATCCTAGTGTGGGGTGCAGTGTCATATAAATGATGGATGTTTTCTTCTTAAGAACAATAAAAATTATTATTATTATTATTTAAATATTGTAAGGGTAATTTTGCCTTTGGGACATATAGGACCAAATTGCCCAATTGATTATGAAATATTAGATCAAGCAATTCTGTGTAAAACTAATTTCATTTTTTTAACGTTGCACCTTCTCTAGGAAATTCTCGTGTATCGCGAGTGCATTTACAAACACAAATTCACACACACAAACAGCCAGACTACGAAAAACTATCTGTAGGACATACAAGTATTTGTTTGTGCGGGTATCGAATCCGCGGCACGCAGCGCAGCAGTCAATCGCTCAACCTCTTACAAAAAATATTTGCATAAAAACATGTGAAACGATTGAGTGGTCCTTGTTTAAGTAAAATCTTAGTCGGAACCAGTCCGGGACCGCGCTGGTAGGACCGAATACGCTGCGTCCGGCAATACCTACGACGCAGCTCTATGTGTATCGGTTACATCACACCACGAAGGTTGAGGAGATCGTGGAGTATGTTCGAGGGAAGACCAGTTGGACCTTGAGGGTAGAGAAGTTGGAGCCGCGCCATAACACGAATTTCAAGTCGTTCGTGGTGCGAGTTCCGACTCATCATGTTGAGAGCTTTCAAGGAAAAGTTTTGGCCGAATAGTGTCGTGTATCGGCGATTCCGCGGAAGGCTACGTGACACCACGCAGCGCAACACGACGCCATCACTTCGTATAAAATTATTATTCGTTTATTCATTTCAAAACTTTCATATTAATTACATTTTTAATTATATAAAAAAAAAATAATTAATGATTATTATTAACCTAGTAAATTAAGTTGAATCTTAAAAAATAATATTTTGTACAAGAAGAATTTTGTAACTTCGCTCAAAACATTTGCAACACCGTCAACAGAAATCATGGCAACATTCCATTCCGTCCCAGAGCATTTCCTTATTACTGAACCACAACAAAAAAGAAACTCAAGAATTGTTCGTTGAAGACGGTGATTTCAATTAAACAATAAAACTTGGGGAACAATTCACCCCTCAGCGGTGACGCGCGACGTCGCCGCGTTGTCGCTTGTCGCGCAAACTCCTGCGAAACCAATTTAAAGTGTCGCGCGAAATAAAATAGTGTCGCGTGGAATCCGCGGCGTCATACTCAGCAAGATGAATTATTGCGCGGTATTAGATAAATCTTAAAGAACAGATTAAAAAAGATTCTCTTTTTATGTGATGTTAAAAATGATTGTGTTGCGTAGTTATGATCATTACACGAATACCCACGAACTCAGTTGTCGTTTCTACACGACTGCCCAAAAAAGGGTTCATAAATGTATGTATGTAAGTATGTTTATGAGTTTCTTTAATCCACCATCCAACTACTAAAC
Source organism: Hecatera dysodea (assembly GCA_905332915.2). Classification (NCBI taxonomy): domain Eukaryota; kingdom Metazoa; phylum Arthropoda; class Insecta; order Lepidoptera; family Noctuidae; genus Hecatera; species Hecatera dysodea. The sequence continues at coordinate 2,188,789 of HG995298.1, read as the reverse complement.
GGCTTAACCGATATCAATGTATGTGGTATCGTTAGAAGCGTTCCGGGTAACATAGGCTAGTGAACATTTGAAAATATAAAAAAGTGGGAGCATACAAAATAACGAAAATATATTGTTTTTTATAAAAATTAGACTGCGCTCATATACTGTCATCGTCTAAAGCTTGCTTAGTACACAGCAATTCGTTGCATATTGTGCGTTTGCAATATATTAATAATATATAATCAATATTTCCATTGCAGTCGGGGATTCCTTTGAATAGCTCTTTACAGGTCACCCCTGACTTCGATGAAAATATTGATTATCAGTTTAAATCACTACCTTGTTTTTGATTCTTTTAATTATTTGATATTTCGTGTATGTTACGTGTCAGTAAACATATTTTTAGTCAATTTTAACGACCCCATTAGCGTGGTCCTAAGTAGATAATATTATTTTATTCTATTTTTGTTTATGGCAAGCAGAACCGATGTTTACTATTTTGCTAATATCACGAGCAAATTGGAAAAGCAAGTGTGCATATTGATTTCAAAGTTCAAAAATAAACGAAATAAGACGGATTTAAAAACGTTTTATGACAGTTTTAAAATGTCAAGATTTAAATCGATCGTACAGTACCAAAGTGGTATTTTTTATTTATTAGTTATTGTTGCAGAATAAAACTTTCATCAGACATTCTCGCCTTATGTAAACTAGTAACATTCACAATTATTACAACAACGTTTGAAAATTCCCCGATATGTTTTGCTGTATGAAATGGTTGAGCAGTTTACAAAAGTTTCACATATTTTAATAAAAATAACATGAAACATTTCATAATACTTTTTTTAAAGTAATTGGCATAAATCGTCAGCAAAAAAACAAAGGATTTAGTGTTTATTATATCGAATATCTAAAAAAACCATTCATGTTTCCATTTCAAAAGTGCAAAACATGAACATTGTGTTTTAAACTCTTGTAACTGCTTTATGGGATAGCTATATTTTTAGCAAATTTGAAAATGAAAATAATATATCTAGTTTTAATTTCCGCGAATATTAGTGGGTTGCAGGTATGCACCTCCCTCCCGCCCGCTTTATTATGCAAAACCCAACACCATTACCGACACGTGTTTCGCCTCTCCACGAGGCATCCTCAGGGGACGTGTTGACTCGCTGACCGTGTGCGTGGCGTGTGGAGTCGCAACTCAACGGTCAGCGAGTCAACACGTCCCCTAAGGATGCCTCGTGGAGAGGCGAAACACGTGTCGGTAATGGTGTTGGGTTTTGCTTTGCCTTCCTGCATGTGCTTAAAATCCTTGCATTTGCCTTGTAATCTTGCATGTGCATAATAAAGCGGGCGGGAGGGAGGTGCATACCTGCAACCCACTAATATTCGCGGAAATTAAAACTAGATATATTATTTTCATTTTCAAATTTAAAATGGATTTCCGCAAAGTAACGCCTGACTCAATCAATTTTATATTTTTAGCAGTTAAACCTTTTAGTTAACCTCTCAGAAAATCTATTACAAATGAGCAAGTAATTCTGTCTGTTTGTTGTTTACGTCTTAACAGCTGGACGGTTTTGAATGCACCTTGGCACACGGTTAAGGTCTAACAATCCTGGAATACAGCTTAGGGTGCTTTAATGCCGGGTGAATCCGTCGGCCGGAGCTAGTAATTTTTTAAAAGAATCTTAATATTATTAAAGAACTAGACTCATATTCGCGAAATTATTTAAATACAAGCATACAAGCATTTTTATTTTTTTAATCTTTCTCCCACACTAAATGAATTAAATTCAAGGAGTTCAATAAGTAACAAGTTATAGTTCGTATGGAATTCAACATTTATGGCGATCTCACGGCTCGTAATAAGTAAAAGTGTTTTTGCACATCATATTAATTGGGATATAGGGTTAATTCGAATTTCAATGTAATTTTAATCTTATACATATTTGCTACCAATCACGCCAGAACGGCTGAACAGATTATAATGAAATTTGACACACTGATAGGTTATAGTCTGAAATTGCACATAGGCTTTATCCTGGGATTATATTCACTCGGGTAAATTTCCGGCATCCACTCACACGGGCAAAGCCACTGGCAGAAGCTAATAGCTGATATCGACGGTTGAAATTTTAAATGACGTAAGTGACATACAATGCACTGTTAGATTTTCAACTGTCGGCACTGAACGGAGCGCAGAAAATCCTAAAGTGAAAATTCAACCGTCGTTATTATTATATCAGAATAGCCCATAGGCTACAATTTATAGACGGGGAATTACTAAAAACACGTGGACGGTCTATTCGCATCTATTTTTTACTGTAAATATGTATACTTTGCGGATGCGGAAAAGAATCGAATGATTAGAAACATGATATTTTCACCGGGAACGTAGTCCCTTGTCTCTGGTGAGTATTTTCAGTCGTGGCGGTTTTATTTATATTGTTTATGGACACTGTCCGGGCTCTGTTTGCTTCCCCTATGTCTTACAAGGAGACATGTTCGACAACTTGCCAGCTGTCGCCACAGAACTGTTTTCTCATTGTTTTTTTAGATTGGTCCGTACTGTAGGTATCTTTGTGGTAAACGTTGTACCTGTGAGGGTGTTTAGTAGTATTCTAGTAGAGCTTGTGCTTTATACATAGAGGATTGTGAAAAATAACTTACTCCTTTTTTTATTTTTAGAAAACTATATGCTCGGTTCGTTATAGAATGCAAACTTGGCAATGGTTTGCTAATGAGTCACAATTAAAAAAAAATCAACCATATTTCTTCAACCTATGAAATGGCAAGCAGCTATAAAAAAAACTCCATACAAATAGGATCACGGTTTTTGAGAAAATCGCGGACATACATACGTACAGGTTGAATACAGAACCTCTCGTTTAAGTCGGTTGAAAAACTGACTGGCTCAAGAGCCTTTATGCCATCTTTAAATTTAAACTCACAAGCATCTTCGACAAAAAAAAAGAAAACAAAACACTAGCTATCTATTTCTTGCTCCATCCATTTCGTTCACACCAGCGAATGCAAATACGAGTATAAAACTAATATACACCTGCACTAAAACTATTCGGAAGCAGCAAACGCCGGGCTACGGCGGCAAGAAATACATCCACCTGCATTGCTCAGTTAACTGAGAAACTAACTAAAGTTGCACACCCACAGTTAATGGATTCTGTTGTTGCTTACATACAAAATAGCTGTTAAAAACTGTAATGGACGAGTTATCGCCTGTCTTTTGACATGTGTGTAATGTTTGACAGGACGATCTATTCCGAATTAGTTCACCAAAATTTAAGATCACTGACTGATACCAGGGCCCCAAGTCTGTTATTACAATAGTGTCAGAATTGTCTATCATTGATTTCATAATGGTTGATTTTTACAAGTTTGGTAATCTATTAATACAAAAGCGTCACTGACACTCCATTGAAAAAATGGCATAGAATAGTAATCTCGTACACAATGAAAAATGAATGACGTATGCAGTAATCTGCTAAAATTTTCACAATTCCTTTGATCAGTGACCTACCATTAGAACGTCATTGTGCAGTCATTGCTTTTAATAGCTCGGTTATCAAAAAGTATTACAAGACCATTGACCCACCAATGATCGACTATTATGAATTTAGCAGATTACGAACTCTAAGCAAAAGTACATAATGACAAATGAATGACAGACATATGCGGTAGTCTGCTAAAATTTTGACAGTTCCTTTGATCAGTGACCTACCATTAGAACGTCATTGTGCAGTCATTGCTTTTAATAGCTCGGTTATCAAAAAGTATTACGAGACCATTGACCCACCAATGATCGACCATTATGAATTTAGCAGATTACGAACTCTAAGCAAAAGTACATAATGACAAATGAATGACAGACATATGCGGTAGTCTGCTAAAATTTTGACAGTTCCTTTGATCAGTGACCTACCATTAGAACGTCATTGTGCAGTCATTGCTTTTAATAGCTCGGTTATCAAAAAGTATTACGAGAATATTGACCGACCAATGATCGACAATTATGAATTTAGCAGATTACGAACTCTTAGCAAAATGACAATGGGATCGTGTTGGAATGACAAATTTATAAAAATAGCAGACTTGGGGCCCAGAATGGCTGATCTGATAGAGACGCTCTAAAAAGGCGAACTCTTTCTAAAACTCGACGTCCCATATTATCAGCAGCGTACTAATACCAGCTTCTTTTCTAATAAAGCCTAACAAGCGAGGAAGGGGGCTAAGCAGTAATGAGGAGCGCGGGATTCCCTGCGCATCCGTCAGTACGGATGGCTTAATTGCTTGGAGAAGTGCCAAGCGGAGTATTTGTTCGAAAAGCTGATGCCTTCTGCATCATTACGAGCCTATCGATTTGAAAGTCTATGCTTTTGAGTGGAAAATATAGGTGAGAGGCGAAAAATGTTGGCGGGGAAAGCAGGGTTTCTGTATGAATTAGCTACAGCGGACCTACTTACCGCTGTACAAATAAGATACTGCGGACCTAATTACCGCTGTTCGAATCAGGTACAACGGACCTAATTACCGCTGTTCGAATTAATTTGTGTAATTGTAGATATTGTTTTTCCTTCATGGCAAATCATCAAAGTATTTCTTCAGCTCTAGGCGGGTGGAAGGGAGTATCAGACTCTTACCGACTAGAACCCACCTGTGTTCCTCCTAATGCCCTTTGCGTTCGTAACTCTAGCAGTCACTGACCCTATGGGGCCCCGTCTTCTTTGCTGACATCTCTTTGAGGCGTCCGTGGAACACGAAGCGCTTTCAACGTGGGCATGGTTATAATCGGGCGGCAGGTCACCTATAGCTCGCCATACGCAGGCCCGCGCCTACGGTGACCAGGAATCGCCCTGTGACTCCCGACGCCCGGGGCGTCTTCTTCTGTTGCGGTGGCTGAGGCATGAGGTTTGCCTCTCCCTCGCTAGCATTTCTGCTTCGTAGAAGGACTCTACTCTACTTCCATGCCTTCTCGCTCCGGACAATGGATTGAACCAGGGCCGGAAGCGAGAGGCCGCCGCCGCCGATCAAGTTTCATTGAAATCGGTTCATTAATTTCTCAGAATAAGGACTGCAAAATTAGTATGAAGCACCATAAACGCTCTTGAAGTAGAAAATACTAAATTATACAACGCCTTCAAACGGTAGTGTAAACTCAGCCACGCACTGGTCCTAAACAATATAATTTGATGACCCAAAGACAAGAAAAGAAGAAGAGAATTGTTAAATAAATAAATAAATAAAAAGCACACATAAATAATTCAAAGAACAAAACATCATATAGTTGTATGGAAGTGATCTTAATCCTTCCTGGCGAGGCTGATTGTGTTTTGATGCGGGACTCAGCGGACGAATCTCGGGCCGGGACCCTGGACACTATATGTTCTGTAAAATGAAGGCTGAAGCGGAAAAGGAAAGGTTTTAGCTCCCGATTTTGCCGTATCCTACTTGCTACATTTAATTCCTATTTTATCTATACATATAATAAACAAATATATAAATTTAAATAAGCAAAAAAAAACAGTTTCTAGAATAATTGTCTGTCTTTCTGTCTGTATGTTTGTACGCGCATCACGCAAAAACTACTGCACGAATTTGAACTACGTTTTCACCGCTCTACTGCTAGATGCCTAACTTAAAATATAGGCTACATTTTACCATTGAAAAACACTAGAGTCTAAGGACCACGCGTATAAAGTCGCTAATAAAATATAAATATGAAATTTTTGATGATGGATGTTTGTTTCTCAATCACGCCAGCACGGCTGCACGGATCAAAATCAAATTTGTCACAGAGATAGATTCGTCTGGAACAGCAATTATTATGATGCTTTTTATTCCGGGCATTTATTCCCTTGACATAACTTCCGACATTCACGCGGGTGAAGTCGCTGGCATAAGGTAGATTCATAATAAAATATAAATAAAAGCAGGATGGGCTTAAAATGAAAGCACAGCAACCGTGAACCTCAGCTTACTATTTTCCGCGAAAGCTTAATTAAGTTTTCCAATAACTTGGCATTAAAATAATATTGAAATGAAACAAAATGTAAAAATATAGTAGATTTTATATCAGTTATCGGCTTTTTTCTCTTTTTAAACAGAAAACAACTTAGGCTTAAGAAATATTGATCCATTAAATTTTCAATCAATATTGATACTAATTCTATCATCATTTTTATTTCAATGCACCGTTTCCTTTATTAATGTCGCAATGAAGTTATAAATGTAGTTTTGTTACCTACTTTAAGCAGTATAGAACGGTATCTAAACTTTTGCAAAAAAATATATGTCAATCTATAAAAAACAATAAAATTGAAACATCTTTTGATAATATCAAAATAACAGCTTTTTACAAAATTATATTTTATCATAAAATTATAAAATATACACGAACTTAAAAAAAAAAAAAAAACATTTTAATTTTCATGTTTGTCTAGTGGTGTCACCAACCCGCACTGGGCCCGCGTGCTGGATTACGGCCCATTCCCTCTCCTAGAGAGGAGACCTGTGTCCCAGCAGTGGGAACGTTAAAAGGCTGATTATGCTAGTGGTTTCTCCGACGACCGAACTGCTGTATTGATTTTGAGGGAACTTTCACTGGCTGATAGCTGATATTTAACCTCCCTACATACCTCGTTCCTTTATACACAGACCTAACAATTATAATTATCACACAACATCCAATGAAACATATCTAATAATTTAAAGTAGGAATTAATATTCAATTCCTTGAAATACTACTTAACCATCTTCCCCTCTCTTACTTTTGCTGTACCCGAAAGAGTCCATATTGATCTTTCACCTTGTTATACCATCTCTGTAATAGATACGGAATGCAATAAAGTTGACTATTAAGTACTTTTTTTTTTCAGAAAAAGAAAAAGACTTCGTGCAAAAAAACAACTACTGTCACGCGGGTGCATAGCATAAGCATAAGCATAATCAGCCATTTAATGTTCCCACTGCTGGGACACAGGCCTCCTCTCTAGGAGAAGGAATGGGCCGTAATCCACCACGCTGGCCCAGTGCGGGTTGGTGAATGTTACATGTCTTCGAATTTTTGGTTGTAGGACATGCCGGTTTCCTCACGAGCGCAGTCATAGGCAAAAGATATATCTTCTACGAAGTTCAGATATATCGCGTTTCTCTCACATATTGTACCACATCTTAAGAGTGGGATTACGCGGGATTTTTTCCCACTAAGCTGGATGTAATTGGATCCCAAATTGACCGTGCAAGGAGAACGTTTCGACGAACGATCGAGTCATTTGTTCTAGATATTACAATAAACTTGCGACTTCCACCTGTACCTATTCCATTTTATTTATTTTACGGGTTTCCTGAATTTATAGAGGTTTTTATAGTGGTACTTGTTCAATGAGAATTATTAACGAAGCTGCTATGAAATCAACGGTTGATTCTTTTTTGTTTTATGTCGCATTGTACACGGGTACTGTCATGTTTCATTCTTCAAATTCGACGAAATCAAACAATAGCTCTGGTATGGGCTGTTTTTTTTTAAATAAAAGAATGTATATGACGTATTTAGTAGCAGATTGCACTGCTCAAGAGAATAGGTCAAACAAATTACGAGCTTCTGCCAGCGAATGTCGAAAATAATTCCGAAGGGAACATATTCCCGGGAAAAAATTAGTAACATAAATGTACATAATTATGTCCTATTTCAGTACCTACTTACATGGTCTACCTGTGTGCCAAGATTCATTCAGGTCCATCCATACGTCAAGATGTTACAAAGAGACAGCCATACAGACAGTTACTTTCGCATTTACAAAAAATAAATAATTATGAATTATTTTCACTTTTAATGCCATTTTGCCTAACTTCTTGGCCTCGCGTGTTAGTTTTATTTAAATGCATGCACGATAAAATAGCTACCGCCCGTGAATGTCGAGAATTATCCGAACCGAACATACTCTCGCGACAAAATATATCCTATGTGTTATTCAAGACTATAATCTACCTCTGTGCCAAATTTCATAAAGATCTGTTCAGCCGTTCTGACACGACTGAGTAACAAATATCCAAACTTTCGCATTTATAATACTAACCACGCAACTTCATTTGTGTCACATTTTTCATAATTGCTCCGCTCCTATTGATCTAAGCGTGATGATATAGCCTTTTTTTTTGGATGGGGAAATCATCAAATGACTTTTCCCGCTCTGGGCGGAGCGGAAGGGAGTATCAGACTCTTACTGACTAAAACCCACCCGAGTGCTTGTGCCCTTTGCGTTCCAGGGCCGCGGTGACTCTTTCGAACAAATTCCGCAACCCTAGCAGGCACTGACCCTATGGGGCCCCGTCTTCTTTGGTGACGGCTCTTTGAGTGTCGCGTGGAACACGACGCGCCGTCGACTCGGGCCTGGTTGCTATCGGACGGCGAGCCACCCATAGCTCGCCATCCGCAGGCCCGTGATGATATATCCTGCCCAGCCTATAGCTTTCCTCGACAATGGGCTATCTAACACTGAAGTATTTTTTCAAATCGGCCCAATAGTTCTTAAGATTAGCGCGTTCAAACAAACAAACAAACTCTCCCTTGTATATATTGGTATACTCGTAGATACATATAATATAGCCGTACTATATACAACACACGTACTGTGTACAATAGTGTATTTTTGTAGTTTTTATAAATATGTATGATAGTCTGTAAGGTATATATGTTATGGGTCTTTGTTACCTGAAATAAATGACATATTATTATTATTATTATTATTATTATATATAGGGTAAAACCAGGAGAGATGGACCAGCGGGTGAGACGGACCATCGTAATTTCTACCAAACTATTAAATTTATTTAGGCTGACAACACTTACGAGTTCTTGTCAACCTGTTTGCTCCGTGTAGAAAGCGAGACTATTTGATTTTCGTTCGTAAAATTAGTAAAAACGTATTAAAAGGTTTCGGAAGCGTGTTTTTTTTTGTGTGGGTGTTTAAAAAACGAAGGTATGTATAAGATATTGTATTTTTAGAATAAGAATTGACGTTTCTGTGCTAGTATGTTCATGAAATTATAAAATAACCTCAAATTTTTCGTTTGTTTATTTTGCTTTTAATATGAGAAAGTGGTCCGTCTCTCCACTCAATTTAGGAGAGATGGACCATGTTATGTATGGGTGAGATGGACCAATAGTCAACCGTTTTGTTTTGCAAATTTGAAGTGGTTTAAAATTATTATTGCTACTTATTTTTTAATCCATACATTCTTTATGTGTTAATCTCTTCTTTTGTAGATAATATGCCTTTAACATATAAGAGGAAAAGTGGAGTATGTAGAGGAGAATGGACAGAAAGAGCATTAATCGATGCTTTTCAAGCTTTTTCTAATGGAATGGGTATCAATGAAGCAGCAAAAACATTTGGGATACCTAAAACTACATTTAAACGAAGACTTGCAAAAAATTCCTTGACTAAAAGCGATGTTCTCGGTCCCAGTGGTATACTGCTGCCTGAAAATGAGAAGAAGATCGTCGTACACATTAAAAAATTACAGAAAAGTGGGTTTACGCCATCAAGAGAAACAGTGCGTAAAATGGCATATAATTTAGCGGAAAGACTTCATATTAAACATAACTTTAATCACGAAAAGAAAATGGCGGGAAATGGGTGGTTACAAAGCTTTCTTAGACGAAACAATGAACTTTCAATCCGGCAGTCAGAAGGTGTCTCTGTGGCCAGGGCTAAGGGGATGAATAAAGAATATGTTGATAAGTATTTCAACCTTTTAGAAGAAGTTTTGAAAGAAAATCAACTTTTTGACAAACCTGGCTCTATTTTTAATATGGACGAGACAGGCTTGCAGCTAAATAATAAGCCGGGGAAAGTAGTTGCCGTGAAGGGATCGAAAAATGTTCCTAACATAACTGCTGGGGAAAAAGGTGAAACCATTTCGATCATCGCTTGCTGCAGTGGAGAAGGTGTTTTTCTTCCACCCTATTGCATATTCAAGGGCAAAAATAAAAAACCTGAGTTTGAGGATGGCATGCCACCCGGCTCTGTGGTAACAATGTCACAAAAATCAGCATATGTGAATTCAGAAATATTTTTTGATTGGCTGAAGCATCATTTTTTGCCAAGGAAACCACAAGGTAAGTGCGTGTTGATCCTTGATGGACATTCTTCACACTGCAGCAATGTGGAAATGTTGGAGTTTGCTGAAGAAAACGAAATCATTTTGATTTGCTTACCCAGTCACACAACCCATTTCCTTCAGCCGCTTGATAGAACGTTTTTCAAGTCCCTGAAATGCTTTTATTATGACGAATGCAATAAATTCATTACTGCTAACCCATCAAGAAAACTATCACGCTTGCAGTTTGGAAAAATTCTGGCTTCAGCTTGGAATAAATCAGCTTCAGTGAGCAATGCAATATCAGGTTTTTCAGCAACTGGGATCATACCGTTTAATGCAAACACCATACCAGACTATGCTTTCTTAACTCCAAGTAACCAAAACCATGACAATAACCTACAAACTGCTGCTATAATTCAACATGATCAACCTACTAAAGAATCAGTCTTTTCACAGCCAGCAACCGTTCAAAAACCATCAACTAGTGAAGCTGTTTCTCCAAAGACAACGCCTGGAAAGATTTTAGATGTGGTTTCTCCAATACCTATCATAGAAAGAACTGCAAATGTCCGTCATAGGTCAAGAAAAATAGCAGAAATTTTGAACTCTATTGAAAATATTCAGAATTTAAAAGAAAATCAATCAAGGAAAATGAAAAAAGAAAATTCTATTGAAACTAAACAGATTGTAAAAGTAACACGGAAAAAGAAGGGAACTAAAAGACAAATTTCTGCAAAGAAAGAAAATAAAAGACAGAAAAAACAAAAAATTGAAGACAGTTCTGATGAAGATAGTGAACAAGAGATTATAACTCTGCGTGATAGTCCTGAATTGACTGAGTGGGATGACAACGAATGTGCAGGCTGTGGTGAAAACTATGAGGAAACCCTGAGTCAAGATGAATGGCTGCTGTGCATTATCTGTGAACGCTGGTCCCATGAAGGCTGCACCAATTATCCCGATATGTGCGACCGATGCGGAAATACGATGAAAAACTGAAGATTTTACTTTCATTTAATTGCTTATGTTACTTGTTGATTTCGTTTTGAATGTTTATTTTTTTGTTTGGAAGTGTTAATGATTATTTTTGTTAGGACCATCTCTCCTTACTGGGTGGTCCGACTCACCCGTATAGTATGGGAGAGATGGACCGAGGGTACTTTTTTTAATATTTCAATTATTTCCATAAAGATGCTATAATCGTGTCATATTAAAATAAAAAAATGTTGACTATTAATAGTTAGTTAGTTTATCACTAAATTGTTTAATAGTTATTAAGAAATAAAAAAGATATTAAAGTTGAACAAAATGTGGTCCATCTCTCCTGGTTTTACCCTATATCTATATAGTACAGCGTTACTATATGTATCTATATTATTTACCAGCAGCGCCCCGTGGTTTCACCCACATAGTTCCCATTCCCGTGGGAATATGGAGATATAATATAGCCTATGTTCACTGGAGATAGTGTAGCTTCCCAACAGTGAAAGAATTTTTCAAATCGGTCAGGTACTTTCGGAGCCTATTCAATGCAAACAAACAAACAAAAAACAAATCAAATCTTTCCTCTTTATAATATTAGTGTAGATTTGTTTGTCTGCCCTTTAAATATTTTTTAGTTCCTATTTTATTTCACCTCACCTACTGAAACTGAGGTTCAAACAAAACCCAAATAATAAACTCAAAATTATTTCCGATCAAACGCCCAATACATCCACGCAACATACATTAAAAAGTTTAATTTATTTAATCACTAATTAGTGTAACTAATTAAACAGGCAATTGTTTAATTTAATATGTCCATACGATACATCAAAAATTCATTGCAATACGATACTCTTGACATAATCATTATGTGAACTGTAAATTTTAGAGGTAAAGCATGTATGTAGTTAGTGCATTTGTTTAATCGGGTATTGAAAAATAAACAATTGCAAAATCTATCTATACTTATAATAAATCTGTAGAGAGGTCAATTCTGTACAAGGAATATATTTTCAAAATAACTATCAGGGGGTGATTAGTGATCGATACTGGTGCCAAAAATGCAGTCAGTAAAATTTTTGTCTGTCTGTCTGTCTGTCTGTCTGTCTGTATGTTCTTTATAGAAACAAAAACTACTCGACCGATTTTAACGAAACTTGGTACAATTATTTTTCATACTCCTGGGCAGGTTATAGTATACTTATCATCACGCTACAATCAATAGGAGCAGAGCAATGAAGGAAAATGTTGGGAAAACGGGAGAAGTTACTCCATTTTTTAAGCTTCCATCGCGTGTGTAGCCTTAATGGTTAAAGTTACATAGAAATCATGTATTACGGAAATGTTTTACATAAAATTATCTAAAAAATATCCCACTACAGCATATGTCTATCTTTTATGGTTGACTCACAATAACACGTGTAACTCCCGATAGCTTAGCAGTAATCTTACGTTTATCATCGGATTGGGCTGAAATTTGGCATGCAGGTAGATGTTATGACGTAGGCATCCGCTAAGAAAGGATTTTGATTAATTCTACCCCCAAGGGGATAAAATAGGGGATGAACGTTTGTATGAAACTTTGTCAATTTTAAACCGATCGGGCTGAGAGTTTAAAAATCGGGGGTAAAGTAACTATTCCACGCGGACGAAGTCGCTGGCAGAAGCTAGTTAGTAATAAAATGGTTAATTCAAGTATAGGCAATAGTTTGGTTGAGGAATTTGATCGAAAGACTCACCACGGCCTTGGAACGCAAAGGGCATTAGTAGGAACACGGATGGGTTTTAGTCAGTAAGAGTCTGACCATAGAAATATATCTATGAGTCTGACACTCTCTTCCGCTCCGCCCAGAGCGGGACAAGTCATTTGATGATATCCCATCCAGAAAATAAAAACAAACCATTTTACTCAATGACTAGTGTTTTTTTCCAAATGACTAATCACGATTCGGGTAGTTTGAACCACTTTAAATGGGGCATACAGTATAACACAGTCAACTGTCACTATTAGGCACCCAGCCCAAACTAAGCTTAGGTATATTCGTTCATTTAGTACCCCGTGAAACCGCCAGAGTCCGCCACATCGTACGGCGCGCAAACATTTATTTCGCAGTTAAAATTCCGCAGGAACTAATTACAAACCAGTGGTTAACGATTACAGGATCGAGGTAATTATTGCTATTATATGTTTGTAATTTAAATAAGCTGTTTAAATTAATGAAGTGTAGTTTGGTTATTCTGAAGAGGAAGAGCTAGGAGAGCTTACAAATTCATCTAAAATTGAAGTTGATTAGTATACCTGGCGCCAATCGTTTTTACTTTCCATATATAAAAAAAAGAAATAAAAAATAAAGAGTATTCTATTATATTCTATCGATAGCACAATTCGGATGTATTGCACAAGATAAAAAACAATATCTGACTTGTTTTTGACTACATTTTAACCGAAGCCGAAGGCCGAAAACGAAAAATTCAGTTAACAAGACAGCTTTTTTGTTTTAAGGATGATTGATTGTATTTGTTGAAACCTTTGTGTTTACAGGATTCTTTAATAATAGCTACAAAGACTAGCACTACTAATTATAAATAAGGTAAAATTATGCACGTAGTTTTACACAGTTGGCCAGTAGCAATAACATTCTTTTTTTCGGGATGAGAAATTATCGAATGACTTCTCCCGCTCTGGGCGGAGCGGAAAGGAGTATCAGACTCTTACTGACTAAAACCCACCCGTGTTCTTCCTAATGCCCGTCGCGTTCCAGGGCCACTGTGACTCTTTAGAACTAATTCCGCAACCCTAGCAGCATTAGCATCCTAAACTTAGCCGAAGTAGTCGGCATTCAGATGCGGGTGAAAATGTCCCTGTCCCTATGTTTATTAGAAATAAGGCTAACTCCTAAATAGAATTCCAACAATATACTAAAGACTGGAATTTAATTAAGTAAACACAAATTTCGCTGCACAACACTAAAAACAGAAACAAAACGTAGAGTGTATAGAGCTGGCGAACTCAATGCAGTTTGAGGTGGGCTAGTGAGGGGACACGACTCGATTGTGTGGACGAGATCGACTAGCTACTAGCTAGCTTAGTCATTTGTTGTTTCTGGGGTATTGAGATTCAAAGATAGTTCCTCAAATTGGTATTTTGATTGAAAATCGCTTTTAGGCCGCCCATTGTGTCACGCTCTGCAGTATTTTCTGTCCGTCCTTAGGCCAGTGCCCACCAGAGTTGCGGAATTTGTTCGAATTAAAAAAAAAAACCTTTAATCCAGTTCCCATGACCCAAGAACTAGGTAAAACTTTCGACTTTAAGTCGGGTAGTTTTATTTAGTTGACATGTGTAGGTAACCCACTAGTTCTGTCAGGATTGCGGGATTTAGTAGTAAGTTTCACCGCGGCCCTGGAATACAAAGAACATTTGGAGGAATATGGGTGGGTTCGGAAGTCAGTAAGAGTATGACATTGAGCGGAAGATGTCATATGATGATTTCCCAATCTCAAAGAAACAATAATGCAACTTTTGCTACGTTCTCTTTTCTATTCTATTCTCAATTAATAAAAATAATAGGTACCTATTTTTTTATAATAGTCAACGATTTTTTATCACACGACTGAAAAAAGTGTCTTTTCATTGCAGTCGGGGGACGGTTCCTTTGAATAATTCTTTACTCCCCGACTGCAATGAAAAAATTATTATCTATCTTGTTTTTCATTTTTTAGTTCACTTTTTGTCATGGCGGGTGTGTTTTAATTATTTGTTTTTTATATAAAAGTAGTGTCCAATAATAATAAATAGTTTTAACAAGTCCTCATTTCATTTCCATATCAACACTAAAACTTACGACGTTAAATCGATATTTTTTGTGATGATTCTTACTGTAACCCACATTGTTGAAATCTATTTTAAAGAGTAACCGAGAAGATGTCACAGAAACGACCCATGCGAACCGTGCACTAGCTTCCAACAACTTTTGTGATGAAAAAAAAAGACAGCTCGTTACCTAAGCCTCTAAGACGTAAAAAAAATATATTGTTTTTTTTTTTTTAATTCTTGTTTGCCAACATGATATCGACTAGCTGGTCGCTACAGCCGCAATCGACTAGCTCCATTTCTCCCAACTATCATCCCTCACCTTACCGTAGAATGCAACAAGCATTTTTCTTTCAAAATGCTCTCATCCGGTGGAAAATTCTCCCTGGCTCACATTTTGCGGCCTTTCTTTTAGAAAATACGCGTGGGGGTTAAATTTTGTAGGTTTCAGTTTATATATTGAGGTGAATGGGTTTTTCATTTATCTTTTCGTCCTGCTTTTTGGTATTGGTATTTCTTGAAACCCACGTTTCTCGAGTTGTGGGTGTTGTGAAAGGGTGATATTTTCGTAGCATTGGATAATAGGGTAGATGACTAAAAAATTTTAATTCGTCTGTCAAATAGATTTCCAAAAACTATTAGTCACGTATTGTTTGTTTTTTCATGTAATCAAAATATTAAGACGATACAGTGTGATGGAAACTCGTGTGACGTCACATTTGAGTAGGTACACAATATTTTACCACAACGTGGCGTCACAAGCCCCCGCTCCAGATCTTTGATGCTTTTTATCTTCGTTAATTTTTATTGTTTTGATACAGCAAAAGGACCGACTAAATAGCATTACATTTTACTACTCAGAAAACCTATTAGAGCTAAAGTTTCAGTTTATAAGACATCCTTAAGTCATTCGAAGGCTGGGTAGATTCCTTCTTATTTTATAGCCATGGTAAATTTATACTAATATTATAAAGCTGAATAGTTTGTTTGTTTGTTTGTTTGAACGCGCTAATCTCAGGAACTACTGGTTCGAATTGAAAAAAATCTTTTTGGGTTGAATAGACCATTTATCGAGGAAGGCTTTAGGCTATATATCATCACGCTTAAGCCAATAGGAACGGAGCAGCGATAAAGAATGTTTTAAAATCGGGGATTCCACGGGGACGAAGTCGCGGACAGAAGCTAGTTAATCTCTATTGTAATAAGTCAAAGCGTAAAAGTCACGTCTAAGTGCCAACATCGTGACTAGAATAGAAAATCAATCCGGGTTTAGAAAAGTAGTCTAATTAGATCATCCACAAATTCGTGCAATCGATAGTAGGTACTATTGAACCGTATATATTCAACCGTAATTAACATTGCGTGTTTAATATTGTCGAGCAGACAAATGTTTAAACATTTGAAGCAATGGATTTGGAATCCCTTTCCTATGCGATAGAACATGCGATTTATAAGTTAAGCAATTAGGGTGGCGATTATTCGTGTCTGACATTATCCTTTACTTTAAATAAAACATTTGTTTCAGACAAAAAAGTCAATAGGCAAGGTAAAGTCACTGATAATAATGTAACTACACTACTACTTAGTTTGTCTTTAAAAGATCGCTTTTAGCAATAAGGATATCCATTTCTCACCGCATGTACAATTTCTGTAATTTATATCGTTTACAAATACATTACAAAGATAATGTTATTCTATTCTATCGTCATTATCTTCCTGCCTAAATCTATGTTACTAGGGGCCGGCGCATCACGTTTTCTTCAATACGTTTTATTCCAGCCCCCTTTTACCATAGGACATCTAGCCGCACTGTAGGTTACCATCCCTACCTTGTAGCTATTCCACCAATTCGCACCAAGCGATTTCAACCATCTTTTATATAGCGGACAGCAAAGGAGTGGAACTCTCTGCCTGCGTCTGTGTTTCCGAACGCATTCAACCCTAATCTCTTCAAAGTTACAGTGAACAGGCTTCTTCTGGGTAAGCTCATTCCATCGTAGACTTTGTCTCTGTTACCTGTGACCTAGACTAGAGTCAAGAGCAAAACCATTTCATGATAACATAAAATAAAATATCCAACTCTACATATTGTATTCCAAATTTTCTAAAAAAAAAAAACAATCTAGAACAGGAACTCAGCTCTCCAGGACTCTTATCCGCACACTAAGCAACCAAAAATATAATCACAAAAAAAATAACGGAAACATTTCAGCAAATCTTTATCTGTTTTTTATTACACACTCTAGCGTTGTGCCGTGCTATTACCCGCAACGTATCGATAACATGTCGATAAATCGGGCGGACAATCTGCTGCTATCGTAAATAACTAGCTACAGGCTGCACAGGCTCGACCAGAACGTTTCTGTCACAGAGTAGTTTCTGTTTACTCTAATGGCCTGTTCAATGATTTTGTAGCAAAAAGTTTTGCTATCGGTAAAGTTGCTATATGAAACAGTAAGCCGCATCATGTTTTGGTAACCGGTTTTTTAAATTATTAGTACTTTTCAGAATAGAATACTTTTTATTATGTACACCATAATAAGTTACAGAAAATTGAGGAGCTCGTGACTAAATTATAGCAGCCGCACGGGTCGAGGTTAAGCAATGCTTGCCAAGGTTGGTCTGTGGATGGGTGACCATCTTAACATACTGAGTTTCCTCCTGCCTGCCTGTACATACTGAGTGCTTCGGAAAGCACGCTAAGCCGTTGGTCCCGGCTGTCATTTGTAGATCTTTGGCAGTCGTTACGGATTGTCAGAAGCCAGAAAATCTGACACCAGTCTTGCCAAGAAGTATCGTGTTCTCCAGTTACTGGGTTGTGGAGGTCTGGTAGGCAGCCGCTCCACGTTAAATACTGGTATTCAGCTGAATCCGATATGACTGGAAGCCGACCCCAATATAGTTGGGAAAAGGCTAGACAGATGAATAAGTTAAAGAAAATATAGATGATGAAAACATTACATAGGGCGGCCTTATCGCTAAAAGCCAGACCTTGTAACCTATATTGTCCCAGGACTGGACAAATGCGTCCCCCCATAGTTTTCCAGTGTTCCTTGAAATAAACAGGTCCACCTAAAGGAAAGTGACTATAAATACGTACTTATAAGTACATATTGTTACGAGCTTCGGGTCCGTTAGTCTGACTCGGCCGAAGTATGTTGCCTTATATAGGACGCCGGGTAATTCCAGAACCTTCCATTGTAGAAAGTTCCAGAAAGTTCGCGTACATATCGGTCACAACTGACTAGGGTTCGAGAATTCTAGAATGTTATTTCATAGAAAAGTCTCGAAGGTTCCTGATTCTACTAGTTCTGCTACTCGATACTAGATGGCGCTAGTGGTAACGAATTGTGGCGCGCAACATAGCAATGTTTGTATAGCATGTGTTGCCCACGCGATTTTCTTCAGAAACTGGAATTTAAGCCCTTACGATTATCGAGACTTTCAAAATTAATGGACACGTTCCATCGAGCACACTGACTTTGTCTAGCCTATTCTCACAAGCGAGTATGATAAATATTAAACCTTAAATGCTTGCACTGTTTGGACAGGTGTACTCAAATTTATGTGGTACTTTCCTCAAAAGACCACTTCAGACACCAACCTACATGGTTCTTATATGATTTGACCAGTACAATTGTATGGACTTTAAAAGAAACCTTGACCTCTGAGTTTGTTTCGGTGTTTCTTCTCAGGGTTGTCAGCTAGGAAACACCGGCCTCATCTAGTTTTTTTAACGGCCATAAAAGATTGACGTGTAAAAGTGTTTTTTACAACCTACTTACAAAACAAAAATCATTTATCATTTACCTGCTACTACAATGAGTATTTTAAGAGACTCGTATGCCAAGTCCAACTTACAAACTAAATACTCTAAGCACACACTTAAACTTTCTCAAACCAATCCAGCAATCGTATTAAACGACTATTCCGCCAAAGTTAAAGAGGCTAAGTTGGCTACAGTGCTTAATGTAAAGAGGCCTGTGCATGACAAAAATATGAGAAAACTTGGGCAATACGGCGAATATTGCAGCCTTTGCCTTTTTATCCCGAATACTTTCGATTGCCCGGGCGATATAAATAACTTCGAAGGACTTTTTCGATGTACGATTAGTCGTGTCGGTGTCGTGTCGTGGTGTGTAAACTCTGGTACTAGTAAGATAAAACGGTGTATTCCCGTTCGTCCCCTCGACTTCGTCCCCCGACGGGGACGAACGGGAATTCGTTATTTATTTTCCCGATGGTCCCTCTAAACTTTTTGGGGGACGAACGGGAATAATTTATTAATTCTTTTTCTTTAGGGGTATTGCTCCCACCAAATTGTATAAAAGTAATCTGTACAGGACCTATCAGAATACCAGCGCTGTGTTATTTATTTTTAAATATCGCAGCATATGCTGAGATAGGAACATTTAGGTACAAATTGATAGAAAATTGTATAATTCTATCAACTGCATTTGTTAATTTATTTTTCTAGTTCTTAGTTTTATTTTATCTGTTTTTTGTTTGTTTTGTGCGAGACCCAAATAAACCTTTTTCTTTCTTTCTTTTTCTTTCAAATAATATAATACTGGTGGTTTTAATTTAAACTTAGGATACGTTTTATAATTCATAAAAAAATAGAGAAGAATTTTGTAAAGTAATGATTAAATCTAACGAAGTAACTAATTTAAAAGTAAACTACGAAACAACGAATAAACATATTTCTGCACAAATCTTTTTAGTGGGACGAATGGCACTAATCGAAGAACATATTCCCACTCGTCCCCTCTTGAATTAGGATTGGGACGATCGGGAACAAATTAAATATTATTTTTGTAAATTCCCGTTCGTCCCCGTCGGGGGACGAAGTCGAGGGGACGAACGGGAATGCACCAGATAAAACGAGTATTCTGTTGCGGCATTTTTTCGAAAGAGTCACCGCGGCCCTGGAACACAAAGGGCATTAGAAAGAACACGGATGGGTTTTATTTAGTAGGTAAGACTCTGACACTCCCTTCCGCTCCGTCATTTGATGATTTCCTATCCAAAAAAGGGTATCCTCAAAATTTCGTATCAGTACAGAAGCCTCGTGCAACTCAACATCAGACGAGAACGAGAACAAATCAGACGAGAGAGCAAAAGAGAGTAGATGTAGCGACTCACGTACTAGAAAACAAGGAACATAAAGACGGTTCCCTACATTTTCAGTCCTCTATTTTGCCGATTATTAGTCTGTAGACTCGAATTTGCTCTAGCGAAGGAGGAGGCGGAACGCGTTCGAGAGAGGGAAACCTCACGCCACAGCCGCCGCAATAGAAGAAGACGCCCCGGGCGTTGGGAAACGCAGGGCGATTCATGGCCACCGTAGGTGCGGGCCTGTGGATGGCGAGCTATGGGTGGCTCGCCGTCCGATAGCAACCAGGCCCGAGTCGACGGCGCGTCGTGTTCCACGCACGCCTCAAAGAGCCGTCAGCAACGTAGACGGGGCCCCATAGGGTCAGTGCCTGCTAAAGTTGCGGAATTTGTTCGAAAGAGTCACCGCGGCCCTGAAACGCAAAGGGCACAAGAAGGATCATGGGTGGGTTTTAGTCAGTAAGCGTCTGACACTCTCTTCCGCTCCGACCAGAGCGGGAGAAGTCATTTGATGATTTCCAAGCCGAAAAAAAAATCCTCGAGTTTGCTCAGAATGTTACACTCTCTTTCTATCAATAATCAAATAATACAAGCTAATCACGGTTTACTGCTGACCCTGTATCTCTCGAAAAAATTGCAGAATTTCGAATAGTAGATAAACTTTTTATGTATTGTTTACTAGCTGAAATTTTTCATGAATGCTCCGTTCCTATTGGTAGTAGCGTGATGATATAGTTTCTGAGATTAGCGCGTTCCAGCAAACCAAAAAACTCTTCAGCTTTATATATTTAGATAATAGCATTTAACTACAATATACATACTAATTACGAGACTAATAAAACTTAGAATAGAATAGAATACTCTTTATTATGAAAATATAGATGAAGAATACATTACATAGGGTGACACAATGGCTTAGGCCCATATTCCAGAACGTAACTCCAACTCAACTCGAACCTGAACTCCATCGGAGCATCATACTGTCAATCAAGTCGTAAATTGAAGTTTACGCAGCTAAATCTTAACTCTCGAGCACGAAAGCTTCAATTCATAGCGTTTATAGGGAAAGCTTTCATTGACGTTTCCATGCTCTTGTTGGAGTAGGTTTACGTTTAATACATGCAGCTCACATCTTCTTCAAACTTCAAA
The DNA here is from genome assembly GCA_905332915.2 of Hecatera dysodea. NCBI lineage: Eukaryota > Metazoa > Arthropoda > Insecta > Lepidoptera > Noctuidae > Hecatera > Hecatera dysodea. Next base: position 2,167,620 of record HG995298.1, on the reverse strand, counting down.
ATAAATATTTTATCTACACTAATATTATAAAGAGGAAACATTTGACTGTTTTTTTGTTTGTTTGCATTGAATAAGCTCCGAAACTACTTGACCGATTTAAAAAATTCTTTCACTGCTGGGAAGTTTTACTATCTCCGGATGACATAGGCGATATTTTATCCCCATGTTCCCACGGGAACGGAAACTGCGGTGAAATCGCGAGGCGCTGCTAGTTTGTTGATAAAAGTGAAATACGTCCAATTCCTATCCATATGTCTTACTCGTAGCAACTCCGAAAGATACATCAAAATATATACGCATAACCAGCTGACGCCCGCGGCTTCGCCCGCGAAAATGTCAAAACTTATCCCAAGGGAACATATTCCCGGGATAGAAAGTATCCTATGCATTACTCCAGAGTATAATCTACCTCTATGCCAAATTTCATTAAATTCTGTTTTGTAGTTTTTGTGTGAAAGAGTAACAAACATACATACGTCCATACCTACAAACTTTCGCGTTTATAATATTACTAGCTGCTGCCCGCAGCTTCGCCCGCGTGAATGTCGGAAATTATCCCAAGGGAACATAGTCCCGTGATAAAAAGTATCCTATGTTACTTCTAGTACCTCCCAGAATATGTGTACAAAGTTTCATGATGATTTGTCAAGTAGTTTTTGCGTGAAAGCGTAACAAACATCCACGCTTTCACATTTATAATATTAGTTATTATATACTCGTAAGTAAGGAAAGTAAGTATTTCCTAACATTTCTCGTGCTCTGTAGGAACAAATAAACTCGTGGGTTATCTGCAAAACTTCCACCGAGGATCCTTGGGTTCTGCCGGCTCCATTGAATATGAATAAGGGTCTAAAGAATGTATTGTTTTCGCTCAAAACTTTTCGTTTATATTTTGAAATGTTTTGACTTGCATAAAGATGTTGAGAATTTCGAGAACTTTGTATTTCTTGTTACGAATTTCAGCAATGAATATATTAATTATGTAGAAATATTTTATGTACAATTTTGTTGCTATGAATAATGGTCATAGGTTGAGATCATTTAGACTAGGTTTAAGAGAAGCTCTGGGCCATATTATACAGCCCAAAGGTTCGATCTTCGCAACCCTTGCTGAGTTCGGCTCGTAATTTGTAGATCATTGGCATTCCTTACTTCCTTATTGGGTTGTGGAGGTCACATAGCCACTCGTTCGAAGTAAAATACTGCTAATCAGCTGTACCCGGTTAGAGTGGAAGCCGACATAGCTGGGATAAGTCTAGGCTGATATAGATTTTAATTTCTCGTGTTGTTACGAATACTGACCGTGGTTTGATGTCAACTAGATGCGGTTTCGGACAATGGAAGCATAGACCAAGTACCTTACATATTATTCGTGAACGGGATTGTCATGCGGTAACATTTCCAGGTCATGTAGTTTTTCAAACTACACACCATTTTTTGGCAGTCGTACCGTGATATACCTACTGCCACTTTTTCTAACCCAGAACCGAAGAAGACTAGGCACATCATGATCCATGAACGCACTAAACACTAACTCACTGAAACTTTTTAATTAGGGGTATAAGAAACAAATAACTTAAAATAAACCCTCAAAGCGAATCAAAAGAAAATTTCCTCAATCGTCCAGAAAATACGAAACGTTCTTAATACTTAGGGTCAACATACACCGTCACAAATTAACTGGTAGTCAAGCAAGCTTGTTAAGGAACTTCATTAGACAGAAACTTCCTTGTTCATTTTTTTAGAGATCCGTGAGCAAAATACTTTGTTTCTTATGAATTAATTTGGAAATTAAATATTATACATTTACTGCTCTACCTCGTGGCTTGCTATGAATTCACAGGGCGATTCCCGGTCACGGAAGGAGCGGGCGTATGGATTAGAACGATGGGTGGCTCGCCGTCCGATAAAGGAAAATTTAAAAAGCTAGATAAGTGGGTGCCACACAAAATAAGCGACCAACATCGAGACTTACGCGTCGAAGCGTGCATAGCACTACTTTTTTTTGGAAGGGAGTGTCAGACTCTTACTGACTAAAACCCACCCGTGATCCTTCTTGTGCCCTTTTGCGTTCCAGGGCCGCGGTGACTCTTTCGAACAAATTCCGCAACCCTAGCAGGCACTGACCCTATGGGGCCCCTTCTTCTTTGCTGACGGCTCTTTGAGGCGCGCGTGGAACATGACGCGCCATCGACTCGGGCCTGGTTGCTATCAGACGGCGAGCCACCCATAGCTCGCCATCCGCAGGCCCGCGCCTACGGTGGCCGGGAATCGCCCTGCGTTTCCCGACGCCCGGGGCGTCTTCTTCTGTTGCGGCGGCTTGGGCGTGAGGTTTCCCTCTCACGCACGCGTTCCGCCTCCTCCTTCGCTAGCATTACTGCTTCGCAGAAGGAGGCGACCGCTTCCCATGCCTCCTCGCTCCGGACCATGGCTTGAACCAGTGCCGGACGCGAGAGGTCGCCGCCGCCGATCGCCTCGACGAGGACACGGCGGTGTTCCGCCCAAGCAGGGCAGACCTCCATTGTATGCTCCACCGTGTCCTCCGGGCGATCCACACAGTGATGGCACCCGGACGTGTCCTCCCGCTGGATCCGACACAGGTACCTCCCGAAACAGCCGTGTCCGGTGAGCACCTGCGTCAGGCGAAAGGTGAGAACGCCGTGACGTCTCTCAAGCCACGCCTCAAAGAGGGGACTTATCGCCACAATAGTGGCGTGCCCAGCACTGGGTTGCGATAGTCGCTGTCTCCAAACCTCCGTGAGATCCCGCCGGAGCTCCGTCCGCTGCGCAGCAATTTGTCGCGGCAGCAGAGTTTCACCCCGGCTTAGCGCCTCCACGCGCAACGCGTAAACGTGCGCGTGCATAGCACTACTGAATCGGCATTTAGACGAGGGAATTCTAAATCGAACTGTTATCTGTGATGAAAAGTACATAGATCCTGTACAACAACCGTAAGCGTTCTTCTCGGCGGGTAGAACCGAGGCGGGTAATCAGTGCGCTAAAACAAAGATTACTCATAGGAAGATGATGGTGACTGGTGGACCAGTACATAACAGATTCTTACCGAATGGTACAACAGTGACAGCAGATGTCTATTGTCAAAAATTGCAAGCAATGATGGATGAGCTCGCAATTCAACACCCAAGACTGGTCAATTGGGTTACTCACCTATCCTTGCTACAACAGATTTCTACTTATTTCAAAATTTAGACAATTCGTTAAGTGGGAAAAAGTTCAACAACCGAGTGGCAGTACAAAACGCTTTCGCTGACTTCATCGCCTCTTGTCCGGTAGACTTCTACAGCAAAGAGATAAACAAACTGCCATCAAAATTACAATTGTAGATTAGAATTAGACCTTTTTTTTTGGATGGGAAATCATCAAATGACTCCCGCTCTGGGCGGAGCGGTAGGGAGTGTCAGACTCTTACTGACTAAAACCCACCCGTGATCCTTCTTGTGCCCTTTACGTTCCCTCTGGAATTAGACTAATAATAATTAGATTAGAATTAATAATAATAACTAGTAATAATTAGACCTAATAATAACATCAGAAAGCCCCCAACATACTTGATTTTTTCAAGTAAGTTGGGGGCTTTCTGATGAGGCTATGCAAATGATAAGTGATTGGGTGGATCAGAAATCGGGGGTAACACCATTGGATGCATGGTGGCGACCTAGGTACTTACATATATACATACATATATATAATGGAGACATGTCCCTTCACCGAGGTTCAATGAGCGACCAACATGATTTTGTTCTGAAAGCTACAAATAACTTCATCACATCTGCTCATTATCTAATGACTAATTGCAAGAAAATTAATATAACAAAACATATATGTATTAAACAAATTCGGATAAAAGGCTCAAAATTGTTGTCATACTCAAGCATAAATACATTTATAAGTACAGAACCGTACAAAAAGCAAAACTAACATCCCTATCTATCGAGTCATCCCAGCAGAGGCAGCCCCGAAAGCTAATTAGAAAAATCCTTATAATCTCAAATAATTCTCGCTAATTAAATTTTACGACCGAGCCTTGTATTACACCTGCTCCCAAAGAAATTGCCAACTGTACTCCATTTAACGTAAAAAACAAACGAAAAGACGTTGTTACTGTCTGGTTTATTAGTATTTGTGTGTAACTGTGTACCAACATAGGGTCCGCTGCCCAGGGATACTAAAACTTCAGATTAAGGTCTTATCCAGAGTGACATAGGCGGTAGCGGGCGCGACTTATAAGTAAGTGGACAAGGCCACATTGCCGAGTGTCTTATTGAGTGTTTTTTTTTTTCAATTAATCATCATAGAATATATAATAATTAGACTGACGACAGCTAATTACAGATCCTAACTCAAAAATCGTAAATTTTATAGACATTTGGACCAAGTTCGGCTACAATGTTGTTGGTTGTGCCATGTCCACTTGTGTGTGTTGCTGTATTGTGTATCCTTTTACGTGAGGAAACACGTCTGGCCTACGTGTTTCCTCTGGGAAAAGACCGTTATTTTGATATTAAAAACAGATTCAATTTTTCTTTTTTGTTCAGATGTTACAGCCGACTGGCTTAATCAGCTCTTTAATTGGGTGCCTAGCATGGTCATTGAACGTCGCCGTTTAATCAATGGCCTTAAATGCATCGCATAAAATATTTAATGTACGGGCAAAGATGCTTAGGCAGTTCATAGAATGGCGTAACCGTGTGTCGAAAATATATGAAATATTTAATTTTGGGAATTCAAAATTCGAACAACAATCAATTTCAACATTCTAACCTCGGCGAAGGAGCCATGTCGCCCTGTCTGCACGGTTTAAAGGAACCTAACATGAAAGGCATGACGGGAGTTTAGTTTGCTCGCTTTGCTCCCTCACTCCCGCCATACCATTCGAACTTAACCTATCCGTGTTGGAGTGTACTTATTCTGTGACTTGGCTAGGCAATTCACAAAACAATATTTAACCAAGACATTTGCCTAGCTGTTCAAATAAATAGGCTGCGTAAGTAAATAAACTAATTGGCTGCGACATAGATACTTGGCGCCCGTGTCAGCGACCGCGCAAGCTCTTTACCCTGATCGCTGCCCCATAGATAAACACATGTACTTCAGTAATTAGGGAAGAGTTCTTTTTGCGAACCCTCGAGCCTAGCGTATGATGGTTCTTTCGTATTTTTGATGGTAAACCAGTATTTTATGACCTCCTCTTTTTTAATTGAGTTTCCTTTGTAGTTCCGTGAGTAGTACGTATCAAAGGGCTTGATCTGTTTGCTTGTTAAGATACGATGGGGAAGGTTTATGAAAAGCGTTATACTTAAAATAAACATAGCAGGAGGTATGTATACCTTCTAAATGAAGAAGAAGGAACTTCGGATGACATCAAATTATCACTCCATAGCATAAAACAAAGTCGCTTCCCGCTGTCTGCCTGTCTGCCTGTCGCTATGTATGCTTAGATCTTTAAAACTACGCAACAGATTTTGATGCGGTTTATTCTAATAGATAGAGTGATCCAAGAGTAAGGTTTGTATGTATAATACATGCATAATATAGTAGAGATTTAGTACCTATCAGCATTGCACCCGTGCGACTTTGCCTTATTTATGCCTGGTGGTCGCAAAAATGTAATAGAAAAAAATTTCAATTTTTATTTAATTTTTGTAATCAGAAATCAAAAGTACTTAACCACTTTTTTACACATTCAGGCATGTTTATTTAAAAAAAAAGGACAATATAGTTAAACACTGATTGGCAGATTCTAAATTCAAATCCTTTTTGAATAAAGAATCTGCCAAATTAGTATTTAAACTGAGCATGTGTTTATTTTTTTATAAATAAGTCAATAAATCTTGAAGTGCCCTTATCCCTTAAGTCACACGTTAAACCCCAAAAATGTTAGCAAGTCCATTATTAAACAAATTACTTTGTTACATTAATTTGATTAGAACCAGCCCTTTTATAATAAAAAAAATATAGAGGAAAGAGAAAATATTCGGAAACAAACCAACGGGGAGTCAATCTCGTTAAGGCAACATCGTAATGATATTTACATTAAAAATTAACAGAGAGTTTTTGGAAACATACGCTCCTGTAGAGATGGAACGGGCACGCTTGCAAACTACGTACCTACGTGAAACACGCCGCGTAACAGAGCAAATATAACAGAGAGATCTTCTTTTGAAGTGAAAACTTCTTTAGCATCGTTGTGATTTGAAAGTTTATGAAACGAAAAAGCGACAGTAAAAAGAGACAGACACATAAATTCATGTGTCTGTCTCTTTTTACTGTCGCTTCGTCTCATTATCTTGAAGCTAACATTTTTGCACACATGTATTTTTTTTCTATGTAAGTATAATTAAATGGCCTACCTTGATCTCATCATCCACTGCCGTATTTTGCCCACTGCTGAGCATAGGCCTCTCTTTTCTTGAGTAAATTCCCACGTTCCAGTGCCTCATCCAAGGTCTACTCGTGATAGCAACAATGTCGTCTGCCCATCTTGCTGCCGGAAGACCCACACTTCTTCACCATGATCTACCTATTTGAAAACAAATACATGTCTATGTAGATTGTACATGTTAAAGAGGTGTTCTTATGTTTGCAATTTACTTCAGGTTCATAGAAGAACACTATTTGCTTAGTGACCGATCAGGAGCTTCTTGTCCGTTCTTCTCCATAAGAATCTACTTTTTGCGAATGGACAAATAGAGTCACTATAATATTTTTATTTTCTAAATGTTTTGACGTTCAAAAGTGCCTTTTAATGGTCTAGTTGAAATAAATAAATTGACTTTGACTTTGGATCAAAATTCGTAACATTCTATACATATGTACCTACATGTTCGGGCGTCGCCGACCACTCGGCTAGCTTCGGCTGCAGTCGTGAGAATGCGGTGCGGCGTGCGGGACGCGGTAGCCGCGGGACCACTGACACTTCAGCCTATGTAGTCTGTGGACACTTCACTACGGGTCTTTTTGCAATACATTTATAAATGTAAATTACAGTCCACTGCATTTTCAGTTTAGTCCATAATTAGGTACCTAACACTACATCTGTAGTAGAATGTTGAACCACATTTACAGCATTGTTCCTCAATATCCGCACTGAGTAGGTTCATTTCAAAAGGAAACCTCGGAATGAAATGATGTCTTTTTTATACGATTGTAGGAAAGAAGGCATTAGCATTCCCGTACAGATTCGCTTCCCGTACATCCCCACAATACGCCAGCTTTGGGCATTGAATTTTTCTCCTACCACTTAAAAATTAACACTTTCTACGCAGTCTGTAGGATTTTGGGCGAAATCTTGGGGATAATAATGAATAATATAAACGATTCTTGGCCCTCAAATGGTGATCCATCTCGACTTTATAATATTTTCATTGTATTTTCGGTTTGAAAGCGTCGAACAACTTCGTGTCAACAAGTTTCTTCTTTGGCAATTACAATGAATTATTCACAGTGCACCGAATGTACAGTACCTACTTTAAAAATAAAGTGTATTGTTTGGAATTGTTTAAGTTGGTACTGTTATTTAATTATTTGTGTTGATTTATATAAATAAATGATCTTGGAAGCAGCATAACATGCGTTATTAAAAATGTAATTGGAATTAATAATTCCAATTCGAAACGAAGTTCAAATTGACCACGCGCCAGGTACTACAGACAAACAAACTTATTCATATAAATAGTGATTAACACATTCTTAATTCGAATTCAATTAGCCTAAAGCCATTCTCAATCAACTTAAATTTTAAAGAATTTGAATTAAGAAACTGCTAAAAAGAAGAATAGAATACATTTATCGTGTACACCATAAATAAATTTTAAAAAAGTATTTTACCTAATCATAGACTTTAGAGAATAATAGAATGCAATACTATTTATTATGAAAGAAAAAAAGGCTTTTATGGCTAGTTGGAATACTTATTGTTTAATTAAAAGTTTGTTGCTAAAATAATAAACATTAAACTTTAGACTTTTACCGAATAAACGTTTTCAACAAAATGTAACAAAAGTTCTGAAACAAAGCTTAGTTTTTGAAAGAGCTTGATTTTAATGCAAAAACTTATTTTACTATAACCGGAATCTATAAAGGAGTTCCTGAAGTAACCAATTCATTTTAATATTACATATTTTAGATTTTTGCTCTAAAATCGGACCCGTTTGAAAGCGCCATTAGTGAGTGGTTCAAAGCAGAAAAAATAGCGAATTGTTTTGAATAGATATTGCATGAGAAATATTTGTAATTGAACAGAGTGTGAATTCTACTTATTTTTAAGCAACGTTATATTCGCGTGTCAGTCGCCATGGAAATTGAAACTTTTTTTAGAGAGTTGCAAACACCGAGATTTGAATGCGAACGTTATTTAACATTAGAAGAATTGGCCCTCACGTTTCGCTATTGTACAAATTTGACATTGTAAAGTTGACGACTGAAGCTACATTATAATAGCTTTAACATAAAACATATTAACAATAGTGCTGCTTTCTTTCAGAGAAATTAGAGACCAACACTCTCGTATTGAATTCAAATAACCCATTAAAAACTACTTCGATTTATTCACTTCATTATTTCGTCCAGCCACTTTATTTCAACCTAGCTCAAAAGACGATATTTTGATAAGTCTTCATAGAAAATAAATAAAATCAAGTATTCTGAGTTCTATACGTGGCCGTGGCGCACAATAGTATGCAATCTATGATATGTCACTATGGTATGCAACCTACTTGCTTACTTTCATGCATTTGTTTATATAAGGCACACCAACAACATATTGACAGTTAATATTATAAATTGTGAAATTAAGGATCCCATGTAAATAAGTTACTTACAGCACAACTTTCACAAAACGAGTTTGACATTGCAATTATTAATGATATATACTAGATTAAAAAATGGTTCAATAGATGTAAAAAAATAACATTATAAAATTTATAATAATCTAAACGGAATTATTATAATCACAAGGTTAATATAAATTTATGGGATATTTGACATACATATATAAAGAATTAAATTAATAATAACTTTTGAATTATACAATTAATGTAACACGACAAAACTTAAAATAAAAACAATACAAAATGCATGCATGTTACAAGCGTATTATGGTCTGAAAGCAGTTAGCCGCTCCGCTTAACAAATCGCCCCGCTACCGCCTGTGACTTGTGCCGACCGCACGGAACAGGGGTCGGTGTAATGGGTAAAGTTGTTTTCCTTACGATTCTCGCGACTATTACGTACCGGTAAGGTGGGACGCAAACGATTCGGACTCGCTGTTATACCGCCTTCTTACCATACCGACGGGCGATTGAATACCGGGAAAAAAAAAATATTATTATTAATATTATAAGCTTCTGAACATTTTCATAATGTTTTTCCTGCGCTTTTATGAGACCTTATGAGCTGTACAATAAAGTATATTATAAATAATAACAACTTGATAACATTTTGTTTAATTTCTATAACAGCACTAGCTGACCCAGCAAACGTTGTTTTGCCATATATAAAAAAAATATAAAAAAGATTTTCCCGCTTTTCTGTTGAAATTTTTCCTGAATTTTCTTTGCTATAAACCTCACGGAGCCCGAGACCTTTCCAACGAATGCAAAACCGTGGAAATCGGTTCGTGCGTTCTGGAGTTATACCGTCAGGAAGGAAAACCCGACTTATTTTTATATAGTAGATTATCGACACTTTTCGTACAAACCAAGCGTATCAGTCGACGACCACAACTGTAACAATGTCTCCGGCAACTAAAAATTGGACTTGGCGCGATTACGTACTCCTGTATACTTCATTTACACTTAATGTACACTTACTGTACATTTAATACATTTGTATATATTTGTTTGAGTGTTTGTATATTCGTTGCGAATTTTCGCAACGTACTTTCTTAGACCCATGTGCACAAACCAGAGTTATTTTTCAACTCCGTGGTAGTTTTAATATTGGTCGGCTGTCGCTGAAAACCAGTGCTGTGGCTCTGTCTCGTACCTATATGTGTCCCAGCGCTATGCTGAGCGATGGCCGTTTTGCGCCAATGTGAAGCGCGTATCTTCCCAACTTGCATAAACTTTTGTATTTTTTGCATTAATCTTTGTGATATGCGTCATGCTCGGCGAAAATAAACTCTTTTTCTTTCTTTCTGTTTGTTATTTGACCTCGTGTTAGCAACTAACTCTACCTTAAAAAATAACTGTGGTTTAAGCGTGAAAGCCTAACAAAAATAACAACAAACTCATATTCGCATTGATAACCATTAGTAAGAATTGCATGATCTACAGTTTTGGTCTGACCTATTTTTGTAATTAAACGTACCGTTTTTGCGAACCTTGAATATTTTTGGTTGCAATATCGGATCGATGGGGACTTTTCACAAGTCATTTATAATGGTTTTCCGAAAATTCGTACGAAATTACAGCTCTATACGAATTATTATAACCTAACCCCAATTAAATGAGCTAACTTGATCGAACTATGCGTTTATGCTGTTACATGTTTTAGAGAAGAACCGACAAGCATAAGCATAACCAGCCTTTTAATGTTCCCACTGCTGGGACACAGGCCTCCTCTCTAGGAGAGGGAATGAGCCGCAATCCACCACGCGGGTCCAGTGTGGGTAGGGGAATGTCACATGTCTTTGAACCGACAAGGAACTCTAAAAATTCAAGTCCTATTTTTTTATTACTATTTAAACGAAAAACGCCCGTCTGTATCCGAGGTACCGGAGTAAAATAATGCCAACTTTTTCAATAATTCGCCCGGTTCCGCTCTGTAGGCACAATTAAAGAGAAAACGAAGAAAACGGAAGGAAAACAAAAGGTCACGCGGCGCCCAGACTTGAAATTACAAAGCAGTTTTAATAGAAATAAACAATTAAAAATCACTTCCTGTCTTGATTATTGTTTGGATTTAGAATTGTTCTATTTAAATTGTTACTTTTTTTATTTGTGTACCTACTGGAAAAGGATGCGTTGAAGAGCCAAACAAGATGGACTAATGACCTGATTTAGCGATTCTTGGGGGAAGCTTCTAGGCAGCAGTGTACGGCTTTCGGCTAAAATTATGATGATGGTATTTTGATTGTGCTGTTATTATCTTATAATCTTTCAGTAAATAAAAAAATATATATATTTAAAAGAACAAAAAATATGCATGTAACATTATGTTGCTAAATAAGTCGTCAAAGATTATCTTCTGAACTTTAGATGTAGTAATTATATAGTGATTTTGGTAAATATTGCTGCGTATTTTCTTTGTACCAAAATACATCTTTAAACACAAACTATTATGGATTGTATACATTATATTTCGTTTTGAATTCAGTATTTACCGTAAATATACAAAAAAATCATAAACAGATACATTACGTTAATCCTACTGAAACAAAGTATTGCCACAAACAAAAATCTAGTTGTCAAGCAAATACAATATTCAATAATATCGGTATCAACAGCATTGGTAAACAAATCGGAGCGTGCTAATTGGCAACACTGACGGGTCCGAGGTGGCCGCGAGCAAACAGATATCGATACAGTATCGAATTATACCAATTACCGATACTGGACTCGATGTATCGATGTTGCATGCGGGATTAGTCCGACTATTGTGTTTTTCATTTTGTTTATTTTTTTATCGTACGAGTACGTATTACGATATTGTACTGTAGTGGGGTTCGAAATCAGATTTTGATGTTCCTTTTTATGCTGGAATTCATATTTCGACGTAATTTCAATACACCGCCACCATGTCAAGTATCGACTTTTGTATTGTTTTAAAGCTGCTTTTTTAAAAAGGCCCTAAAAATATGGTGTGCAGTAGATTTGAATTTTGTCATGAGATACATTGAGTTTGTTGTTCCAAAATTGTATAACAATTGCGGTACTCAGTAAGTTCATAATACAAGAACAAGAAAGGTATCATCCCTTTCTTGTTCACGTTAAAATAGTACAACAAAATAATAATGCTGCCAAACATAATTATTTTATTGATATGTACTTAATTGCATTTGAGAGTGCAAAAAGATAATTCAGTGGGTAGAAAAATTATAATTAAATGTAAAGAATTCAGAAGCTAAATGAATAGAGATGGCTAATGATTATATCTTATAAAAAAAAGTAGGTATGTTGTAAGTATGTAATAATATAAAGTGTGTTAAAGTATGTAAAAAATAGGTACGTTATAAAAAGAAATGGCTAATAGTTATATGTTATAGGAAATATGTTGAGATATTTTGTTAGTATTTTTGTAAAAAAAAATTGTAATATAAGTCAAATAAATTGGCGACACCATTTTCAAATAACTATGTAGACATCAAAGATACGACGCAGAACATCTTCTGAGGTTGTCAATTAAAATTAACTTAGATTCCGATAGGTATCAACTTCAAACAAGCTTAGTCTAAGTCGAGATAAAGTCGGTGGTTGGTTTGTTCCAGACCTCTTATTTATATTGCCAGTATTGCCACAGACGTTGGCGGCAAATTGGTGACAACCCTACGAGACTGTGAAATGTGATTTGTCGCAACACCAACTTGTAACTCCGAACGTCTTCGATTTTGTACTCGAATTTAAAAGGCCATAAGTCCATTTTATGGGAAACTGTTTTGGTCTTTATTTCTTGGTCCTTTTAGTTAATTCTCGTAAAACGTAAGACCTGTTTTTGATGTAATTTATTAAACGAATTATTATGTCTCCAATTTGGAACACGAAATTATAGAAGGGCAAAACTTTTTTCCATATTTATTCAGTTTTAGACTTTATTGCGAGGCAGTAAAGAATATTTTTCCACAAACCAAAATCCCGTTACTAAGGTAAAATAAATGGCGGTCAAATGAAAGTTAGTTTGCATAATTACTAACAATATTTTGATAACAAACGTTTTGGAAGGTGCTGGTTTTGTGGTAAAACAATTTAAGGCAGAGAATAATGTTTTAAATTGTTAGCCTTAAGCTTGAGTACGAGACTGAGATGACAATAAGTCGGTACTTACACAATAGGGATGTTTCCTGAGGAATAAAAATATGATCCTATTTAGTCCGTCAGTTAGATTATCGAAAAATATTGGACACGTATTTTTTGCTTTATGAAATCTCTAAAAAATTGACGAAGATAAAAGCTTCAAAGATTATGACATCACGGCGTGGTAAAAATCGTCGCACGAAGTGACGTCACACGAGTTTTCAACGCACTATATCATCTTCGTTTTTTGTTTACGTGAAAAAATAAAAAATACGTGTCCAGTATTTTTGGGAAGTCTATCTTACGGACTAATTAGATTTTTTTAGGCAACTACCCTAATCTATCTAATTCTAGTATGTAAAGTCGAAACTACTGGGACTAGAGGCCCAATCCAACTAATTATTATGCAACGTTCGCATTTGCAATTTATCAAAAAGTATTTTCACACATTTTTTACTGATTGCGACTGACATACAAATACGAATTTTGCTTACCTACATGCAATTTTTATGATGTAGGCTACTAACACTAAGGGGGTGAAAGCAGACCTCATGCCCCAACCGCTGTAACAGAAGGAAACGGCCTGGGCCTCAAGTCTGCTATTATAATAGTGTCAGAATGGTCTATCATTGATTTCATAAAGTTTTACAGGTTTGGTAATCTACTAATATAAAAGCGTCACTATGATTTTCCAATGGCCAACCACTGACACTCCATTGAAAGAAATGGCATAGAATGGTAATCTCGTACATAATGACAAATAAATGAAAGACGTATGCAGTAATCTGCTAAAATTTTGACAGTTCCTTTGGTCAGTGACCTACCATTAGAACGTCATTGTGCAAACTTTGCTTATAATAGCTCTGTTATCAAAAAGTATTACGAGACAATTGACCGACCAATGATCGACTATTACGAATTTAGCAGATTAAGAATTTTTGCAAAATGACAATGGGATCGTGTTGGAATGACAAATTTATAAAAATAGCAGACTTAGGGCCCTTCGGGCCTACCATGACGTCTTAAAACGTGAGTCTTCCGAGCGAGAAAAAGGGATGGAGCTATATAGGGTGTATAACTCTATCCCTCTGTCTCGCTCGGAAGACTCACGTTTTAACACCTCATGGTACGCCCGCTGGTCGTCAGGGTCCGCAGGGTGATTCCCAGTCACGTCACTTAAGGACGGCGAGCGTTGGTTGGCTCACCATCCGATACTTCCAAACCCATGGCGCGTTGTGGCCAGTTAGAACCAGTGCCTGCGAGGGTTGCGGAATTTGTTCGAAAGAATTACCGCGGTTCTGAAATTTCAAGGGCATTTGGAGGAACACGTCTGTAAACAATAAACAAACATGCGATTTTAGCTATCCTGACAGATTTGCTATCATTCATTGAAGATTTCCATTTCCTATCTCCGTTCTTCACCTTGAAATACTAAGATGCTCTTCCAAACAATCGTACTCAATTTTATTTTTTCATTCTACATCGACAAGAGAGCATGAGAACATTGTCAATGTAGTCGAAGTCACGCATTATAAGGGATAACTCAAATACTAGTCGTCAGATCTCAATCCTTAGTTGTCGTTGTAGTCGTTAGTCGTCGTTTTTTTTTTAAATGGGACCACACGACATGCGCCTTTCGAATATAAAAAGAATCATCAAAACTGCTACACCCAGTAAAAATTTATGAGTTATCTCATAACATTCAAAAATAATAATATTAATTCTACTGTTTGTAAGAATGGTAAATAAAAAAATGTGACTATAAAATTAATTGAATTATGTTTAAATCAAGTAAAGTCGTTGAAACAATAATATTCGAAATAAAAATACAAGGACCAATTGTATGAAACATTTGCTGCGAAACAAAATTCTATGTGATTTTCGTCTGCAAAACAAGGGAACACCATCAAACTATGGATGTGTGTGTGTATATTATGTTACCACTATATCAATGGCACCCACATAAAAACTCATTCACTCACACATCCATAAGAACATTATACGTTCGTACTACTAAAACTTGCTCGTAACTCGCTCATATAAAGTCCATAAAGCGAAGTAAACAACCAAGTATCGATCACCTATTTTTTCCATAACAAAGTACACTGAACTTTACGATGTGCTTCGGTACACTTTGACCCTTAATTTCAGTTACTTCATAATAAGGAAATAAGTTTACAACTTGTACCCTTGTTGTTATTTTTTATTTCAAAGTTGGTAATAAATAATACTAAGGAAGAACAGTAAATTATAGGCAACATTTTCTTAACCATAGAGGCAAAACCTGGGCTATCAATATTAGCCAGTTGTATCTCAGCATCTGTCAAGCCTTTTCCCAACTATATCGGGGTTGGCTTCCAGTCATACCGGATTCAGCTGAATACCTGTATTTTACGTGGAGCGGCTGCCTACCAGACCTCCACAACCCATTAATGTCAGATATGTGTCAGATTTACTGGCTTCTGACAATCCGTAACAACTGCCGGGACCAACGGCTTCACGTGCTTTCCGAGGCACGGAGGAAACTCGGTATGTTAAGATGGTATGAAAACTCGGTATGATAACCCATCCACAGACTAACCTTGGCAAGCGTTGCTTAACCTTGAAGATTGATCCGCGCGACCGTTAGACTTTAGCCAGTTGTATCTATGTATGTTTAATATAGTTTAAAAAAAGATACCGCCTTGTTCCAGGTCCCTTGATCATATTTTTTGACACTCATTGACAAAAATGAGACCTACATTTTAACATTCCAAAATTAACCACCCAGAGACCTAACTCAACCACGAATAGTTACTGTAATGTTCTGCCACCAGAGAAAAGCAGACGTTAAACAGATTTTTGATAAGTTTTCACAGATTATTTGTTACGAATATGTCTGTATCTTTACTGTTAGTACTAGTAGCGCCTTACGCAGTTTTGCGTAATGCCCCCAATTTCAAAATTCAAATTCGAATACACAAACAGCAACACGGTAATCCTTCCACCGAATTGGCGCCAAAGCGTCCGCCATTAGCGCTGTTCCCGCTAAATATTTTCTCAAAAGAGTCTCGGATACAACGAGGTTGAATGGAGTACCATAAACAAGTTAGCGAACGTAAAGAGGTCGCGTTCAGAAATCCGTTTGGGTGCTTTCATCAGTGCAGCGGAAATGGAGACACGTTATTAGAGCCGAGTGATTGCGATGCACCTAAATGCCCCCTACTACAGAGTTGTGTGAGAGAATTGAGGGCATAGGGAGGTGCATTTTAATTAAGGAACCACACGCTTTGGTCTCTGCAAATAAACATAGCAATAAAAGCTGCTGAGTACATGCAGATTTTTTTTTTCGTCTAAAATAATTTTCATTTGTAAGGTGGCGATGTGACTGTGTGAGATACATGAAATTAGATTGGTTAGCTTATTATACATACATGGTGTTCCAATAGTGCGTAGTCATATTTAAGGGTGTTGTTCAGTGTCTTCTGCAAAAAACTAATAAAAAGTACTTTATTTCAATCACAGATTTGATGTCATTAACTGCATCGAACACCATGAAAAGTGATTTTTTTGTAGATTGATGTCGGATTAGGACAACAAAAAAAAAGTACAAAATAACTTCAATTTCGGAACTCAGTGTTTTTGGTTGCTTTTTCGTTTTTTGAACAACTACTTCCGAAATTGAAGTTATTTTGTACTTTTTGTTTTTTTTTTGTGTAGAAGTCGGTTGTATTTTTTTGTTAAAAGTTTTTTTTAGGAAGAAACTATTTTGTATCTCTAATAGCAAGCTAGTAAATGAGTAAGTAAATGCGAGCAAACAGGTGCAAATCGATGACTCCCATTCGTTTCTTTAGTCTAAACCCGACATAACATATACTGACTACTGAGTCTAGAAATGAAAATTGCGTGAGAATAATCTGAGTTCTCATTTCATAGTACACTCAACGACATTATTATTAATTGATTCAATGAGCAAATCGTGAACGCTCACTGAGGAAAGAAACTCTACGCACGAACGCATTTTCGTATACATCAAACGCATTTATTTTAATCGTAGAATTTTATTTGATTGTAATAATTAGGCAATTACATATAAACGTATTTTTGTACAGATATTCATAGCTGTTTTAATAAATAATTAACTAACTATGTAGACAAGAAATAAAAACTTCTAAGTTAGCCCTAAAATACAGCGTCAAAAAAACTTTTTAGTGGTTCACTCCCAGTTAAACATACCCATCACAGCGTACACAGTATAAATTGGTGTATACAATAAACAAACATGCGATTTCAGCTATACCAACAGATTTGCTATCACTTATTGACGAGCTCCGTTTCCTATCTCTGTTCTTCATCAGATCTTCACCAAACTAGAAAGGGACAACGTTGAAATACTAAGATGCTCTTCTAAACCATCGCACACAATTTTATTTTTGCATTTTACATCGACAAGAGGGAATGAAAACATCATCAATGTAGACTAAGCCACGCATTATTAGGGATAACTCAAATACTAGTCGTAAATCTCAATCAAATTTAAATGGGATCACACGACAAGCACCAGCTTTGAAATATAAAAAGGATCATCAAAATCGGTACACCCAGTACAAAGATATATGAGGTAACACATACAAAAAATACAGTCGAATTGAGAACCTCCTTCTTTTTTGGAAGTCGGTTAAACAATCATCAAAAGTGTGCTCAAAAGACGGTATTGCCACGTTGTATGGCAATGCTTATCCTGAGACCAAGTTATTTGCTGTGGCGAAATAGGAATAAATTTAGGCCACTTTTTGATGGCCGGGCCGGCGAAGTCGGCATCTGCAAAGCCGGCATCGGGTAAACCGGGGCCGGCCAAGCAAAAGAAGGGCGGAGCGGCTGCACAGGCGGCGCAGGCTCCAGCGCCGGTAGTGCAGCCCTCACCTTCCGACCCGCCTTCCAACTCCTCTGCCGAAGCCGGTTGGCAAGTGGTCGGGGAGAAGAAGAAGGCGGGCAAGGCAGCCAGGGCGGCCAAGAAACGGGCGCGAAAACGGCGGCAAAAGGAGCGACGCGTCGCCGTGATGCTCCGCGCCCCGAAGACCGCAGCTGTAGTGTTAACGCTACAGCCAGACGCGTTCAAGAGGGGCGTGTCGTACGGCGACGTGCTCGCCAAGGCAAAGGAGACGGTGGACCTCCGGGAGCTTGGCATCGTCGGGGGCCTCCGGCTGTGGGTAACCATGACTGGTGCCCGTATGCTGGAGATCCCCGGGGAAGCCAGCGGCCCAACCGCAGACGCTCTGGCCGAGAGGCTCAGGGCGTCCCTGAACGCGGAGGATGCCCGAGTGTCCAGGCCCACCAAATGCGCTGATATGCGCATCTTGGGCCTGGACGACTCCGTCACGGAGGAGGAGGTCGTGGCCGCCGTGGTCAGGACGGGAGGGTGCTCTGCCGAGCAAGTCAAGGCAGGCACCATACGTCCTGACTACACGGGCATGCGCACCGTTGTGGTGAGCTGCCCCGTGACGGCGGCCAAGAAGATCACCGAGGGTCGAAGACTGCTGGTGGGCTGGGTGTCGGCGCAAGTGAAGCTGCTGGAGCCCAGGCCTCTGAGGTGTTTCCGCTGCCAAGTGGGGAACCACACGGGGGCGTGTTGCACCTCGGAGGTTGACCGCAGCGGGCTTTGCTTCCGCTGCGGCCAGCCCGGTCACAAGGCTGGCTCCTGCAACGCCGCGCCGCACTGCACTGCATGTGCGGCAGCTGGCAAGCCAGCCGAGCACTGGGCTGGGGGCAAAGCCTGCCCTCCACCCACAAAAGCCGGGGGTAAGAGGCCCTCACCCGCCGTCTCCGTGCCAGCCGCCGCATCCGTCGCCGCCGCTGCCACCGCCGCTGATGTAGCCGCCGCAACAGCGGCAGCTGCTACACCGGAGCCCACTAAGGGTGTCCGGGAGGAGGCCGAAATGGAATGCCAATAACGGCTCCATTACGCCTCCTCCAGGCGAACATCAATCACTGCGCCGCCGCTCAGGACCTGTTGCTCCAGAGCATGGCGCAGTGGTTGATTAATGTCGCCGTGGTCGCTGAGCCGTACTACGTCCCGCCCAGGGATGACTGGGTGAAGGACCTGGACGGCTCAGTGGCTCTTATTTCGTCGGCCGCCGCCGGTACCCCATCCCTCGAGTGCGTTAGGAGAGGACAGGGGTGCGTAGCAGCACGGTTCGGGGAGATTGTAGTAGTGGGAGTCTACTTCTCCCCGAGCCGAACTCTCGCCGAGCTCCACAACTCCCTTAGGGAGCTGCGTATCCTCGTCGTCGGGTATCGTCCCCTCCCCGTGCTTGTTCTCGGGGACTTCAATGCCAAGAACTTGGCTTGGGGTTCCCGTTACACCAACGTGCGGGGTAGGATGGTGGAGGACTGGGCTCTGGAGACAGGCCTGGTCGTCCTAAATCGGGGTTCTGTCCCCACGTGTGTGCGGATGCGGGGTGACTCCGTGGTGGACATTTCGTTCGCCAGCCCCGCTCTGTCGCCGCGTGTCGTCGACTGGCGCGTTGTGGAGGAGGTGGAGACCTATTCCGATCACCGGTATATCCGGCTCGACGTCTCCGCCCAGACCTCAAGCGCGCCGGTCCGACAGACCCCGAGTGGTCCGCGGTGGGCGCTGAAGCAGCTGGACCGGGAGCTTCTCCTGGAAGCCTCGATCGTGCAGGCCTGGGTGTCACCACCGGACAGGCCTGCTGACATAAACGACGAGGCGGAGCGGTTCCGGGAGACCATGTCGGAAATATGCGACGTGGCAATGCCCCGGGTCCAGCCAAGACGCGCCCGCCGTCAGGTGTACTGGTGGTCGCGCGAGCTGACTTTGCTTCGAGAAGCGTGCGTTGCTGCGCGTCACCCGTACACCAGGCATCGCCGGCTCCGCATCCGCCCTCCGGATGCGCAGGCCAGGGAGGCGGAGCTGTACGAGGAGTACAGAGCGGCGAAGACCGCCCTCCAAGCGGGGATCTTGTGGGCCAGGGATCTGGCTCGCAAAGAGCTGCTGGAGTCTCTGGACGGGGACCCGTGGGGAAGACCCTACAAAATGGTGCGGAACAAACTCCGCACCTGGGCCCCCCCGTTGACGCAGAGTCTCCGGCCCCAGCTGGTGGAGGAAGTGGTGAGCACTCTGTTCCCTACGCGAGGGGACCATGCTCCCCCGCCTATGGCTCCGCTACCCGTGGTGCCCGATGCGGACCACACCGACGACGGTAACGACGACGACGATACTCCGGAGGTGACCGAGGTAGACCTGAGAGCGGCGGTTAACAGGCTGAAGGCCAAAAATACCGCCCCAGGACCCGATGGCTTACCTGGGAAAGCCTGGGTCCTGGCCTCGGAGGCTCTCGGGCCTCGACTACGTGGGCTCCTAAGCGCATGCTTGGAGAGGGGCCAGTTCCCACGTCGCTGGAAGACGGGGAAACTGGTCCTCATTGCGAAGCCAGGGCGCCCTGCGGACTCTCCGTCCGCATACCGGCCCATCGTGCTGCTTGACGAGGTGGGCAAGCTCTTTGAAAGGATCATTGCAAACCGCCTCGTCAAGCACTTGGTGAGAGTTGGGCCGGATCTGGCGGAGAACCAATTTGGTTTCCGCGCGGGGCGCTCGACGGTGGACGCCATCATGCGCGTGAGAGCCCTCACGACGGGGGAGGCGATTTCCCGGGGCGGGGTGGTGGTGGCGGTGTCTCTTGACATCGCCAACGCGTTCAACACCCTGCCTTGGAGTTGCATCGGGGAGGCACTCCGGTATCACCGAGTGCCAACCTACCTCTGTCGCGTGGTCGAGGACTACCTGACGGATAGAGCCGTCATCTACCCCGGTCACCGGGGAGAGTGGAATCGGCGAGAGATGTCGTGCGGTGTTCCACAGGGTTCGGTTCTGGGGCCGCTCCTGTGGGACATCGGTTACGACTGGGTGCTGCGCGGCGACCTCCCTTGCGGCGTCAGTGTTGTTTGCTACGCTGACGACACGCTGGTTCTGGCGCAGGGGGGGTCGCACCAGGCGGCGGTCGACCTGATGACACGCGGGGTCGCAGCAGTCGTTGGGAGGATCCGGCAACTGGGTCTCGAGGTGGCCCTACACAAGTCCGAGGCTATGTGTTTTCACGGCCCTCGGAACCGGCCACCATCGGGATCCCAGATAACGGTGGGAGGGGTTTGCATCGGCGTCGGGTCGACGATGAGCTACTTGGGTCTCGTCCTCGACAGCCGGTGGAACTTCGCGGAGCACTTCCGCCGTTTGGCTCCCAAACTGGGGCGGGCCGGGGCTGCCCTCAAGCGGCTCTTGCCCAACCTAGGGGGACCAAACGCCTCCTGCCGGAGGCTGTACGCGGGGATCGTGCGGTCCATGGCCCTTTACGGGGCCCCGGTGTGGGCGCTGTCGCTGAGGCGACTGCCAGCGCGCCACCTGGTCTCGGCCCAGAGGGTCATGGCCATCCGGCTGATCCGGGGATACCGCACGGTCTCCGGCGAGGCGGCGAACCTCCTTGCCGGATTGCTGCCGTGGGATCTAGAGGCGAGAGCCCTCGCGCACGTCTACGCGTTGCGCGTGGAGGCGCTAAGCCGGGGTGAAACTCTGCTGCCGCGGCAAATTGCTGCGCAGCGGACGGAGCTCCGGCGGGATCTCACGGAGGTGTGGAGACAGCGACTGCTGCAACCCAGCGCTGGGCACGCCGCCATTGCGGCGGTAAGTCCCCTCTTTGAGGAGTGGCTGGAGAGACGCCACGGCGTCCTCACCTTCCGCCTGACGCAGGTGCTCACCGGACACGGCTGTTTCGGGAGGTACCTGTGTCGGATCCAGCGGGAGGACACGTCCGGGTGTCATCACTGTGTGGATCGCCCGGAGGACACGGTGGAGCATACGGTGGAGGCCTGCCCTGCTTGGGCGGAGCAACGCCGTGTCCTCGTGGAGGCGATCGGCGGCGGCGACCTCTCGCGGCCGGCCCTGGTTCAAGCCATGGTCCGGAGCGAGGAGGCATGGGAAGCGGTCGCCTCCTTCTGCGAAGCAGTAATGCTAGCGAAGGAGGAGGCGGAGCGCATGCGAGAGAGGGAAGCCCCTCGCTCCAGCCGCCGCAACAGGAGAAGACGCCCCGGGCGTCGGGAAACGCAGGGCGATTCCCGGCCACCGTAGGCGCGGGCCTGCGGATGGCGAGCTATGGGTGGCTCGCCGTCCGATAGCAACCAGGCCCGAGTCGACGGCGCGTCGTGTTCCACGCGCGCCTCAAAGAGCCGTCAGCAAAGAAGACGGGGCCCCATAGGGTCAGTGCCTGCTAGGGTTGCGGAATTTGTTCGAAAGAGTCACCGCGGCCCTGGAACGCAAAGGGCACAAGCAGGAACACGGGTGGGTTTTAGTCAGTAAGAGTCTGACACTCCCTTCCGCTCCGCCCAGAGCGGGAGAAGTCATTTGATGATTTCCCATCCAAAAAAAAAAAAAAAAAAAAAAAAAGGCCACTTTTTGATAAATTAATACCCAGGATACACAATAATACTTAAACAATTGTACACCTAGCTTCCGATTATTTGTCACAGTGAAAATAAAATTAAATGTAAATTCAACCAAGACTCTTACTTTTAATTATTGTTGGTAATGGGGGTAATGTGAATAAATAAAAATTGCTTCAATGTAAAAGAACATTAAGTTACAATTAAATTGAGAAAAAATGTGATGTTCACGTTGCGATACAGCCAAAAGTCGCAGCAAGAAATTCTCTCGAGGTTTAATTTTATTATGAAATTGCGCAATGTGACATTTAATATTTCACACCAACAATTATTATGTTGGTGATAATTGTTGTTTGACATAGATAGGTATCTTGTAGACAGAAACTATTTGACAAACTTTTGTCGAAGACAGATAGCTATGTCGCTATCATATATAATTATAGCCAAGCTAGCTGTAAAATTTTCTCTCATCATTTTCAATTTCAAATATTCAACTTAAAAATTCTACAAATCCAATAATTATTAGTCCAACCGATACCATAAACTGATTTAAAAAAACAACGACACAGATCAAACTTATGAATGAACAAAACGTAACGTTGAAACTTCGATGCCTCACATTTGTAACGGTCGACGTAGTCTTGAAAAGAAACAAAATCGAGAAATACGCCATATCAAAAAGTCTGTTCCGTGCATCGAGCACCAACTAACGTGCATTTTTTAAATTCACAATATTCCCTTTTCAGCCGTGTTCAAAATGGTATTTCACGGAAAAGTCCGATTGCTCAGCTCTCTGCGTAAATGTATTCCTCGAATTTTGCGTGCATCCTTCCGTGTCTTTTTTTTCAATAGCCGTTTGAATCTTCTATCTCGTCTTTTTCTTGCAAAATTAGCTTGCTTTGGCGTTTCAGTATGGTTCCGAAAACATGAAAATGTTATACTATACTAGCAGTGCGCTTTTCACCCGCATAGTTCCCGTTCCTGTGGGAATATAGGGATAAAATATATCCTATGTCACCCGAGGATAGTGTAGCTTCCCAACAGTGAGAGAATTTTTCAAATCGGTTCAGTGGTTTCGGAGCCTATGCAATACAAACAAACAATCAAATCTTTCCTCCCTATACTAATATTATAAGTACAGAATTTTCCAGAAGAACCTAATAAAAATTGAAAAATTTAGCATTAAGCAAATGTATTATATTAGGTACACTTTTACAAAGTCTTTTACTAGTTCAAACTTTTAAATATTTATTGAGAGCGCGCAATCAAATATTTTGCAGACTTAACTTATACAAGCTAGATAAACAATAACCATAGACAATTAAACATGTAAAATACCAAAAAGCATTTGTACCAATGCCAATAACTGACCGAAAACCACAGACAAAACCACAAACAAATAAAGTTACAATT
Organism: Hecatera dysodea; assembly: GCA_905332915.2. Taxonomy (NCBI): domain Eukaryota; kingdom Metazoa; phylum Arthropoda; class Insecta; order Lepidoptera; family Noctuidae; genus Hecatera; species Hecatera dysodea. Next base: position 2,143,807 of record HG995298.1, on the reverse strand, counting down.
TATTAGATTCGAAATTCGAAAAATCACGTAAACCGCCGATAAACTGCAGTTTGTGGTGCAATGCAGACTAGCTTCGCAGTTTCGTTCAAATCCTCGGTTTATCCATCTAAAGGCAAGAAGCTTAACTTTGTTACTCGGGAGCAGATTCAAGCCCGAATTAAAAGAGAATTAAATCAAACTGGCAGTCTGCACTGACTTACCGCTGCGAGAATAAGATTAGTGGTCATTAAAAAAAGGAAATTTTCTTCGGCTGTATCGTGAATGCCGATGTTTAGCTTTGCATCAAGTTACATAACTTGATGTTTGTTTAATAGGGATATATTTTACAAGCGTAATTTTCATGTGGTTTTCTACTTAATATTATCATGTATTATTTATGTGAGATGTGTTAATGTATATGTCACTGGAAAATTGCAAACGCCGTAAAATTATAAAATACCGCATAATCTACAAGCATAATCAGCCTTTTAACGTTCCCACTGCTGGGACACAGGCCTCCTCTCTAGGAGAGGGAATGGGCCGTAATACAACACGTGGGCCCAGTGTGGGTTAGTGAATGCCACATGTCTTCGAATCTTTGGTTCTAGGACGTGCCGGTTTCCTCATGATGTTTTCCTTCACCGTTTTGAGAGCAGTGGTGATGAAAGAAATTACACAAAGTAACGTGTCTGGCCGGGTTTGAACCCACGACCTACAATTCGTAAGTCGGGGCGGTTAGCACTCGGCCACCACTGCTCATCAAATAAAATACCGCGCGAAATACTCTTTTGAAAAACTATTTTTTCTTTATAAAACAGATATATACAACTATGTATTGAATTTGGAGATATGTTTCGTACAAAACTTTTTTCAATATTTTTTCATATTACATATATCGAGAAATTATAATCTAAAAAGATTTATTACAATCTTATGAAGTCTGCAATTTTCCGGTGATTTATTCATAGTTTACTTATTATGGCCCCTTGCCTACAACGTTTTGATGAGATACAAGATTTCAGAAATCACACTTCTAAAGATCAAATATAAAAACAATATTTTTTTATTAAGAGCTAGACAGTATGTATAACGCAGCATACTCGCAGCCAACTAGAAAAGAGGCTCAGAAAAACTGATATTAATTATAATAAAGAGATGTAGAAAAAGTGATATAAAGTAAGTTAGGAATTGATGACATGATATACTATATATAATAATACGTCATGACAATATCATATATTGATGGCTTTTCGACAATCTTTATCGAAGACATGTCTGTGTGTCACTCGTTCGATAGGCAAAGGAAATAGCTCTCGCAACAATTAGTGTTACACCCAGGCTTTAGGCTAACTGATGAACGCCAGATTACAGACTCAGCCTGTGCGGAACCCAGAAATTAGCGTCTACGACGTTGCTACGCCAGTGCTACGCACAGTGCTACGAATGTGCTACAGAATTTTGCTACGACTCCGAAACTGGACCGTTATCTTATCTTTAAACTTTTAACTGGCCTTCTTTCATTAACTGGCAACTATCTGTACTATATATAACTTTTCTTAAGAAATAAAATAAAATAAATACATAATTCCTTGAAAATTCTGTTACAACTTGAAAATGACAAAATAATTTTATTGTCTCTTAACAATGAAGACTTAATCCCAATTTCGAAAAAATGTGTACCTATTAGTCAAATTCGCCTGAAAAGCTTTAGGTGTCAAACATTGACATTAAATTAGGGTTCTAATAATCTTAAACACTTAATTCAGAAACCGTCCTTAGGACAATATTATTATAAATTGATGATTTTTTTCACCAAGTTTGGTTTGGTATTAAATTAAAACACGGACAGCTATTTTCTCCACAGTACCCACAGTATTTAAATTCCTAATTCCGGTCTACAAACAAACACATAATTTATAATTCAAACTCGGCTACTCGGGCCTCAACTCTAAGCTTTTCTACGTGAACAAAATGGCGGCCGCACAGTACGCTCAATGGAAAACAAAACATGTGGACATACACGTGTCGAACACGTCAAAAGGCGAAACGCTTCATTTCACTCTGATGCCCAGGTCAACCCATATCCATCACTTTGGATTTGGTTAAAATGGAATGTTTTTGATTGTGGTTGTGTGCCTTTTTTTAACCGCCGACGCTTAAAGAGGGGTGATATAAGTCTGACGTGTCCGTCTGGTTGTCTGTCTGTCTGTGGCATAGAAATATAAAATACCTATGGTCTGTGGTATCATAGCTCCCGAATGGATGAAGCGATTTCAATTTAGTTTTTTTTTACAACTTATGTGCAAGTGTTGATAATGATAAAATGAGATATGTTTGATGAAAATCGGTTGAGCCGTTTAAAAGTTGTGGGGGGTGAAAGTGGGGAAGAATAACCGAATGTCTGTACATATACTCAAGTAGTGTCTCAAATGAAAGCGCACTGAAAAAGAATATTGATGACTTAATCGAGAGGTTTCTTATAAGTATATGTACTTAAAAAAAGTATAAAATAAAAAAAATATACGTTGCGTTGGGGGACCGGTGAGATAATAGACTATTTGGTAATTAATTGGAGCGGTCCCCCAACGCGACGCATGTTTTTTAGAATTATTCATACATACTTAGATGCTTTAAGATTGGGTCTTTTTTATTATTTTTTACTTGTTAAAGGGAACTTAGGTTTTTTTGTCGGGGGTTCTTTAAGTTTTTAATTTAATTTATTGTGCTATATATGCATGTCAGAAAATTGCAAACGCAGTATGATTATAAAATATCGCTTGAAATCGTAAACATTTTTATTTTCTAAATGTGACACATTAATTGTACAAAAAAGGATTATTTCATAAAATGTCGAGAAATTATCATCTAATAAAGATTTATTTCAATCTTACGGAGTCTGCAATTTTTCGTTGACTTATACACACCTATGTATATAACTTTTGTTTCACTCTTGGTAGAAGTTGTGGCTATATACCTACATAATAACAGCTGCACGTGTCAATCTTCATGGTTATGCAACGCTAGACGATAGGGGACCATCCATAAAAAAGTCACACGTTAAGGGGGAGAAAGGGGGTCGACGAAGTGTGACATTGTGTGGCAAGGAGGTGGGACGGGTTCTAAATTTCACACACATTTATTGAGTAAAACACGAACAAATACACGAATAAAACACGAACAAATCTTCTATACTTATAATAAATCTGTAGAGAGGTCAATTCTGTACAAGGAATATATTTTCAAAATAAATATCAGGGGGTGATTAGTGATCGATACTGGTGCCAAAAACGCAATCAGTGAAATTTTTGTCTGTCTGTCTGTCTGTCTGTCTGTCTGTATGTTCTTTATAGAAACAAAAACTACTCGACCGATTTTAACGAAACTTGGTGCAATTATTCTTCATACTCCTGGGCAGGTTATAGTATACTTTTCATCACGCTACAATCAATAGGAGCAGAGCAGTGAAGGAAAATGTTGGGAAAACGGGAGAAGTTACTCCATTTTTTAAGCTTCCGTCGCGTGTGTAGCCTTAATGGTTAAAGTTACATAGAAATCATGTATAAAAAAAAAATAAAAAAAAAATGAAAAATTATCTAAAAAATGTCCCAAACAGCATATGTCTATATTTTATGGTTGACTCACAATAACACGTGTAACTCCCGATAGCTTAGCAGTTCGGCGCTTTCTGATTATTTGTATGAAACTTTGTCAATTTTAAACCGATCGGGCTGAGAGTTTCAAAATCGGGGGTAAAGTAACTATTCCACGCGGACGAAGTCGCTGGCAGAAGCTAGTACACGAATAAAATTGTAAAATATGTGACGTCACACTAGGGAAATATGACCAGATATAAAAAGGACGGGGGCGGTCAAAAATCATGAAATTCGTGTGACGGAATTTATGGATGGCCCCTTATCGGTCCTTGGATGGATGACTGAAACTATATGTCCAGGACATGGTCTAGTCTTGTAGCAAGTTTCATCCAATTAGAAGACGCCGTGAAGACGTGACGAGCTAACAAACAAACAAAGTTACTTTCGTATTTATTTAGTAAATTATAAATTTAAATTATTATTTTAGTTTGATCTATTATTTTAATCGGCAGGATCTTGTTAGACAATAAGTTTTTGATCCCTCAATGAAGGATTACCGTCAGATTGGAGTGTATTATGATATTCGCTACAAAATTATCCTAGCGTTTAATTAGTATTAGCGATAGCCACATTCAATAACAGTGACCAAAGCCCGGCCTCATAATCCCTTAATACGATGCTGAATAGCATCAGCACATAGCTACAAGGTATTGATATAGTAACCTGAATACATTTACCACCGTTATACTGGCAGGACTACCTACTAGCATTTTTGCCTCATTGAGGTTTTATTTGAAAATGGAAAAGAGATTTACGCTTTCCCAAATGTCAAACAATAGGTTTCATGGTACTCTATCAAACCATAGAAATATAGAATGTAGATTTAAAAAGTTATGAGTAGACGTCACGATTGCCTTCATTCATATCGAGAACAATGGGTATTAGAACTGTTAAAGTAGTGCCTTGAGAGTAAAGTAAGTTCAGTTTAAGAGAAACTAATAACTGAAATTTGCCGATAAAGTTTCTAATCGTATAAAAGTATCATAAGAATGTTGGGTGATCACATGCAATCTGTGCGCGTGTCTTTGAAACCTTATATTTTGCCAAAATTCATATTTTCCGAAAAATCGATCTCAAGAAAACTTCTGTGACAAACAATCACAGAGGTTTTACAAACATTGACGACAGATGGAATCCAAGAAACAAGAAACTTTTTTTTCTAGGTGGGAAGTCATCAAATGACTTTTTCGGTTCTGGGCGGAGCGGAAGGGAGTCTCAGACTGTTACTGACTAAAATCCACCCGTGTCTCTCCTGGCCTTTGCGTTCCGCAAGCCGAGCAAGCAGTTTCCCTGAGGGAGAATCAAGAACCTAAATTTGCAGAATAAGCATCCAAACATTAATTGAAGTCAAATATAAAAACTTTCCTCTCCGATAGTATCTACCGACTAAAAATGATCAAAAACTGCAACTATCGAGCTTGAAGCGCCACTAGTCCTGACAGTGCAGTGGTTTCAGCAATAATCGAAGCTGCCCCCCGGGACTGTCACCCCGCGATAATTGCCCGAACCGCTCGGAAATTCCTCACTCGCCACATCTCACATTCCCTGTGTGCCTATTGACGCTGGCAGCGGTAATTGTGACAGTATGCCCGCCATTTACCGATAATGCCCGACAAATTGGGGATTATATTAACTAATTGAGCATTTGAACAAGCTTTTGTCTCTGAAAGAGAAAGATGGAATTGGATAGATATTTATTTCAGAATGTTCCACGAATTCTCAGTAGCCATCTGTCAAAAATATAGGTATGAGAAATGCGTTTTTTTTATTACAGTTTGCGACTGAAATGCGATTGTGAACATTGCTAAAAAAAAATTAGAATGGGTTCTCTGATTAAAATTGAAGGTTTCAGCATCATAGACGAGGCCCCATACGGTCAGTGTCCGCTAGGTTTGCGGAATTTGTTCGAAACAGTCACCGCGGCCCTGGAACGTAAATGGCACTAGAAGGATCACGGGTGGTTTTAGTCAGTAAGAGTCTGACACTCCCTTCCGCTCCGCCCAGAGCGGGAGAAGTCATTTGATGATTTCCCACTCAGAAAAAAAAGGTTTCGGTGTTATTTTCAAACGTTTTGAGATGATTATTAATCTAAAATAACCAATCATTGGGATATAATGCTAAATTGGCACAGGCACGATGTGCATGTGCTCAAGGCTGCGTTACCTTATTTTTCTTTCTTTTGTCTTTAGTTAAATTGGTATTAATTTGTCTGTTACTTGCAATATGTTAATATTTCATGTGTTTACCTACCTTATATAATTGGTCTATTTAAGGATTACTAGTTCAGATTCATCATTTGTAGTACATACAGTAAATACATTTCTTTCTTTCAAATAATGAATTGATAGGATCTTAAAATACATCAAAAACTCCGCAGTATTGGAAAATTTAAAATGATAGATAATCTCTATCATAATTAAGTCAAGCGACGTAAATAGGAATGAAAATCAGCCCAAGAGACGAAATAACGAAATTCATCCATCGCAAATTAAGGGCACATTTTTTGTTCGAAACGACGGACTCGAACCAATTAGAGTGCTGACTGATGTATCGGCAATTTTATATCTTGATCAAAATTTAGATCCGGTGGGAAATCGTGGGGTATCCGTAATTGTTGCCGGTCCGTCGGCCTGTGATTGCCGGATTACGACTCCGTCTAGACATGGATGACAGAGAAAAAGAAATGGGAAAAAACGGAATATTTTTTCTCTTTTATGTCGTTTCGCTGTTTGATCAATTAGAGCGGTACAAATAGAAAATGTTCGGTGTTGCTTTATTGCTGTGATCGTACAAGTTTGACAAATCGTACGCCTCGTTGCTCAAGTGGATCGATGGATTTTGTGGAGTTTGTTAGCTTGTTCAGAGGATCCCGTTCCGTTATTTTTTTTTGTGCTAATGTAAATAGAATGATTGGCAAATCCTCTGAGTCTCCATTTTAACAAATTACTGACTTCAGGTAGCGCTCAAAGTAGCTCAGAAAGATAACCACCAGCAAAACAGCTCCGTACTAAGTCTGGACTGGACTAAATTCAAAGTCGTACTCCACAAATTGCTCGACAAAACCACCCTAAACAGGTATTAGGGGACGATCACAAAGGCGCGTACCACTGGCAACATTACCAGTCTCCGGGCAATTTCCGTCGCCAGTCGACAAAAGACCAGATTAACAACACACGGACGGGGTGATGCGTGTTTAACAATTCAATAGATTTCGCGTTGCCCGTGCTGCCATCTATTGTAGAAGATGTTTACTATGTAGTTTCTTTTTTACAATTTAAAGACTCTATAGCGAAGAACGGCCGAGAAAATAACTCCTTGGACGGAAATCCTTATTTTTTCTACAAATAACACTCGTAGCAGTCGTAAAAAATATACTAAACACTAAAACAGGTTTATGAGTCTTTATTCAATAATTAGGGTAAAAGTAAAATAACTTTATTTGCTGTAAGTATCGTCTTAACTAGCGAACTTTTCCTATAATAAGTACTACTTAGTTTTATAACTTATTATTTTATATAGAGTGATCTTTTAGATCATAAAATTTGTTTATTTTGACGTCTTAGTATAATCGTTTTAGTTTGTAACATTGTACCTATTAATCGGGCCAAGGTCTAGAAGAAAGAAGTTCTTACCTAAGGACTTAATTTTGTGGTCTGACTAGGTTAAGAAAGTAGTAAAAAGTTCTTGTCATATATAACTGCACGTCTAGGCCTTTATCTAAAATTATCCTAAACTGTTTCTTATCTCCGTGTAACGGAGAAATTTTGAAATGTAACTCCACACACCTTTGAGACATTATATAATCAAAGCTACGTACTTCAAAATTAAAGTAAATCGCCTACTACCTTAACATATTACGCAATGTATCCCCATCACCCACTCCAATAGAGACAGAACTTCTGCTTCACATTAATCCCCAGCTATTTAGCGCTCAAACGCGACAGTTGAACAAATGCAAAGCAATAACTAACACACTAGAACTGCCGGTAATGGCACTGGACGCCATCTTTTTCTTTTCGCGCGCTCCGCCATGTTACTTGTGTGTCGGAACCGGACGGCGTCTCGACGGCGCCTCGTCCGGAAACGGCGGGTCGGGTGCGTTCACAAACTCTCACTTGAGACTCAATCGAGTGTGAACGTGTGTGAGGAGTGAGGATTTTATTTAGTAGACGAATAAGTTACACAACGATGGAATAAAAAAAAATCTTTTAAACTGGCATTCCGCCCGCGTAGCTCTTTGTAAGTTGTGCTTTCTTATTGGAATGCTATTGTCGTTAATGCTGGCTTGGTTTCCACTGCTTCCGCTGGGACTGTGGGAGGAATCTTTACAATAGTCAGACTATGAACAGAAATATCTAAAATTTATAGGTACACGAAACAAAGAGAGTTCGTCAGTTAACTTTTTCAGGAAAACTAAATAAGTGATGTTTAGAACCCTGAATTTTATCATAAGATAGCAAACTACAACTTTTTATTTGTCTGCTGTCCTGGCTTTATTTCATTGTTTTTCCTTATCCAGAACCATACAAAAACTTCCAAGAAACATGAAAATTATTATTTGCAAATGTATTCGAAAAAGAGTCTCATTATTTCGCATTACTGAACCGTTTGCTTCACAGACGACAACTTTTGATAGGCGGCGAGAGAAAAAATGTAAGTAATAGAAAATATAAGGCTGGATAATGTGAGTCTAATATGTTTGTTTACTGCATACGAAATCGTGTGACGGCACGCGAACGGTGGCAGTTTATCGCTGTTTTTCCGACTTATTTACATTTGAAACGTATCCAAGACTGCTGGAACAAATTTCAGTGTAAGCCTTCCTTCCCGTGCGTAATGGTGATAATATAAAGCAGTTTGTCATAGCGAATAGTTTTCTTGTGGTAAGTAGATGGAGTTTTCCAGGCCATTGGTCGCTGAACGGGTCGAATTAGATAGTTATGAGGATCTTGCTCTGAGTAATACACCTAGATACCTATATATAAAAAAAACATTCATTTCAATCCACCTATCCCAAGCATTTTCGAAGTTATAGTGAAGTAACTTTTGTCAGTGGCTTTGCTCGCGTAAAAGTCGAAAATTATCCCAAGGGAAAATATTCCTAGGATGAAAAGTATCCTACATTATATATTACATAGGATTTGGTCTAGCTATGTGCCGAGTTTAATCCATATTATCCTTTCAGTCGCTAAGGCATTAAGAAGTAACAAACAAACAAACTCACTTTCGCAGTTATAATATATGTACGTTAGGAATCATCGCATAATCACCGCTCCATCTATGCTAATATTATAAAGAGGTAATGTTTGTGACGTTGTAAGGGGTAATCTCTGGATCTACTGAACCGATTTTCAAAATTATTTCACCAATAGAAAGCTAAGTTATTGTAGAGTGTCATATATATTTTATCCCCGTATTGCCATGGGAACGGGAACAACGCGGGTGAAACCGCGGGGCGCTGCTGGTAATGAATATATCTATTACCCTGCTTCGTGCACATACACATAATTATAAACAAATAAAGTCCCCCTGTATAGGAATACAGGTGGACTTCATTTGTTTAGATGTATTTTGTGATGAAAAGGAGGACCTTTTCATCGCAAAACTAAATCATATTCGTGTCTAAAGGGTTACACAATAAAGTGACCGGGCAACACCACGCGACACTTACTGAGTGCGCTCGCAAAACCACAAATTCTATTGCGTCCATTGTCAACCAAAATTGGAGTAACTAACTCCTTTTATATAGTGCAACCAACCATTAACGGTAAACAATTTAGTTTTAATTAAAACACACACACACCGTGTGTCTTCAGGAAACGATTTAATAGGTTATCTCAAAATGGCGTCGCGAAGGTAACCCTTTACCACCAAGGCTACCTCCACGACGCCATTTTGAGCGTTACAAAAGAAAGTGTAAAAGTAGCATGGACATGCACTAGCATTTCGTAGTCACTTGTCGGTGGAATTAGCAAATAAGTTTGTATGGTTTAGTCATAGTATAAAGAGGGGAAGTAGGTTATCTCCGGCCTAACTCGCGATATAATTGCCTACTGCCTTAGGGTTGTCACTTTAACACATCTCTGTATAACTAATTCAGTGATCATTAGTCAATAAAGTTCAACAATGGTTTGATTTTACAACTGTAAGTACTTACCTACTTAGTTACTATACCTACAATACTGAGAAATCGGCATAACTAAACGTAAACAAAGCAATAGCGGCAAATCAATTGATAGATCAAAAGTACCTACCTAATATATTCTAGTAGGAAATTAGGCCTACCTACCTACTTTCTCTGTGTGATAGAAAACTAATAAAAATAAGTAAGTAGGTATCTCATCATCAAGTAAAAATTATATGCTAGAATAAGTGACTAGCTTACCTTTCCTGTTCATTAGGTAATCTGAACAGAGATAATTCTGGAATCGATGAATTATTGAGACACCCAAACACACAGCAATACGTTCTCCTGCGACTGTCAGACATTTTTCATTTATTTAGCGGTGACGCGCAAACCTCGTGCAGTGTTAGCCCCGACTGGCGCACTGAGAAACGGGTCGAGACTTGTTAAAGTGTGCGTGCGTCGACGCATAGATACTATGGCGCACACATACAAGCCGCGCGCGGTGCGTTTGTATGAAGATAACCTACTTCCCCTGTTTATACTATGGTTTAGTTTAGTGATTGAAAAAGTAATATATAAATAAAAAGTAAGTAATAGTGAGTGAAAAAAAAAAACATACCTACTTACCGTATGTGTTTTCTTTTTTCAGAACTGTGATAGATATTGTAGATTTTAATGATCGACTTGCTTGCGGATTCCGTTCGCCATGACCTGGTATCTTCACGTACCCAAGTTACTAGCCAAAGTCATTTCATCTTGTCCAAATGACCCAAGTAGATACGACGCAAAAAGGTTGCCGCACTATCCAGATCACTATTTTTATTATTTGGGAAAAACAAACAATTGTACAAATGTATGTTATAGTCAAATATGGTATGACGTATGGGTAATTATGTTCAATCCACGACATTTCCACAGATTTCTTGTGTACATAATTAATTAAGTAGGTAAGTAAAAATTACATTTAAATATATAATATGATGAAGAGCAGTGGTGGCCGAGTGGTAACGGCTCCGACTTACGAATTGTAGGTCGCGGGTTCAAACCCAGCTAGGCGCATTACTTTGTGTAATTAATTTCTTCACCACTGCTCTCAAAACGGTGAAGGAAAACATCGTGAGGAAACCGGCATGTCCTAGGACCAAAAATTCGAAGACATGTGACATTCACGAACCCGCACTGGGCCCGCGTGGTGGATTACGGCCCATTCCCTCTCCTGGAGAGGAGGCCTGTGTCCCAGCAGTGGGAACGTTAAAAGGCTGATTATGTTATGTATATAATATGATAAACATTACGCTTATAAACTAATAAAGAGTTATTTTGTTATTTTTCGTCGCACAAACTATCAATATTTTTTTTCTTTAAATTGCTTTGAGATAGAAAGTTATCCAAATGACAGAAGTGGTTATTATTACTAGTCGACGGAGTGGAGCTCGCTCACCAGCATTGGTTAGTTAGTTGGATACTAATTGTATTTACTATCACTGGTACTATCGACGTGAATGATAATTGTAACTGCCAAGCATAGATTAACTTCAGACCATGAACTGCCGGACCCTGATGCGAATCCCTAAGCTTCTTTGAGTCTTGTGCGCCAGCAGGGCTAGTTTCAGACTGATTATCTTCAACACCCCGCCTCAACCATAGAGATACATAGTACTATCTTTGTCGATGATGCAAGACCGAGCGAGCGAAGCGTACTCGAAAATTTAAAGTAGCTCGCCTCGCATATCATAGTTCTATAATAACGACATAATTAAATGAGGTTGTAGCGGCATCAATGCCACCGCAAGAAAAACTAAAAAAGCGATTTTTTACGGCAAGAAAAAGAAGCTCAACACTATCTATCTCCCCAGTAGAGAACTAACCAACGAAATCCTGCATCGCGGTATCAAACTTTTCCGTCCGCCATCCGGTCGGAGCATCGTGCCTTTTCTAGGAGGTTTGCAGAACTTTATACTCTGTAACCATTTCTGTAAGTCATAACCTCTATTTACCTTTTTTATTTTACTGCATAGCATAAGCATAATCAGCCTTTAAATGTCTACACAGGCCTCCTCTCTAGGAGAGGGAATGGGCCGTAATCCACCACGCGGGCCCAATGCGGGTTGGTGAATGTCACATGTCTTCGAAGTTTAATATTTGGTTCTAGGACATGCCGGTTTCCTCACGATGTTTTCCTTCACCGTTTTGAAAGCAGTGGTGACGAAATTAATTACACAAAGTAATGCGCCTAGCTGGATTTGAACCCGCGACCTACAATTCGTAAGTCGGGGCCGTTACCACTCGGCCACCATTGCTCTCTCTGTTTATTTTAATGTGCTTATGCATATATCCTGAGTCTGGAGGCCATTATTATGAGTTGCTTGTGTGCTCTCACATAGAGACAATTGTCTTGGCGCTGCACGCCTTAGGTTAGCAGCCTACAAAGTAGCATCTAGATGATCATGGTTGCAAAAAGATGAAGAAAACTGTACCTATAAACTTTTGTACACTCGACTATCCACTTTCTTCAAACCGTACTAAGATTTGTGAAGTTTTACAAATGTTGTATGTGTGTAAAATAAATATGTCTATGTGTTAAGTTACCTACCCATGCTTTAAATTCAATTGTGAAACTTGACAGCGCACAGCGCCGTGATCAACGAGTGGATCGAATTAGTGGTTTTGGTAATTTAATTTGGGCTAATTCAAACGAGACTTGATAACCGATCCATTCCATGCGCATACCTATATTTTTTGTTATATTCAATAAACATATTTATCAATGAATGCTAAATGCTGCACATTTTTAGGACCTTCATAAAACCGTTAGGTATAGGTGTACCGATAAGTTTTTGATTCCGGACTATTAGTAGTTCGACTTCTAGGATTATTAGTAGTCTGACTTTTAGGGTAATTAGTAGTCTAACATCTAGGGTTATTAGTAGTCTAACATCCAGGTTTATTAGTAGTCTAACTTCTCTGGGGCTATTAGTTGTCTGACTTCCAGGGTCATTAGTAGTCTAACTTCCAGTGTTATTAGTAGTCTGACTTCCTGGGTTGTATTTAGTCAGCATTTCAGGGCTATTAGTAGATGACTTCCAGAACTATTATTAGTATGACTTCCAGGGTTGTTGGCAATCTCGTCTAGGTAGTGGCTTTCGCTGAGACATAACCATACCTACGTTGTTAGAAAACAAACCGCATCTAGTCAAGTTCAGCAAACCTAAAACAGCAAAAAGTAATAAGCCCGTACCAGTAACGAAACTTTTTAAAAGCTTTTATTTAACTTGCAGTGTATGTATGTATGTTTGTTCGGGTGGAATCTTGCTACTCAATTTTTAAAGTTTACCATAGTCAGTGGCGGTACCTTCATATAAGCCCAAAAGCCTGCCTTACTAAAATGCTCGATAGATAATCAATATCCAATCCGAACTATTTAAAAGTTCGCGCGCTTAATTCCTGTCAAAATAACACAAAGTAGGTATCTACCTATGCCACACTACTACACATCGCGATTGTTCGCGCGCAGTTTCGTATTTGCAGCATCTACATATAGCTATCTTGCTTACACGCACCGGCTTTTGCCGGGCTTTCAAATACACTCTCTGTCACTTTCGCACTTATAGCGATGTGCCGTATAACGAGTTAGAACCTTGTGCGTCTACAAATGATCAGAATGGAAGATTTAAGCCGTGCTTGCCTATGAAGTTGCACGCGTATGGGTGACCTTGTCACCTTGCCAACTCTGCAGTGTTGCTGTTTTAGCGACGTTGTGAGATCTTGGAGCTTTTTAACGAGTTTAGAGACATTTTTTAAGATTTAGCAATAATAAAAACTAGCGACTTTTTAAAATAACGAAATTAAATATTCAAGAAATATCTTAAAAATAAAAAATTTGCGACATCTAGCTAGATTTTTCATATACCTGGCGACTTTTTTTGCCTAAATGACAACACTGCAACTCTGCGTAAGTAGCTCCTGACACCCGAGTGCAACTAACTTCAGTTTCATTTGCTTGAGTTTTGTTTTGTTTTGAAAAGTTTTGTTGTTAAAGTTTTTAGTGTGTTTTCTTAGATTTTCTCAGTGATACAATTGTTTTGGTGACTTACCTACAACAATGGAGGTAATTATACCTTGTGAGGATTTCAAATGCGTTCAAGTTTTGATTGGCGAAGATAAGGTAAAATCTTTAAACTTTGCTCAGAAAAAACAGTTCATTTCTTCATTAAAACCGACGCCTAATCTGTGTATTTCTCAGACTAGTAAATCGCATAAACGAAAATTTAATAGATCAGTGTATAAAACTAGTTGGATTGTTGGCTGTTCGCACACTAATAAGTTGTATTGCTGGTGCTGCAAATTTTTTTCGAATGAAGATTCCGTTTGGAATACACCTGGTTATAATGATTTAAATATCATATCTGGCGCCATTAAAAGGCATGCAAACTATTTCGACAAACAAACATTAAAAAGCCTTGTATTCTAGTCCTGATCTGAAAGATCGTAATGTTTTTTACGAATTTACGAATTAATTGATTTCATTCATGAGAATAACCTCAAAGATGCCTTTCCCGAGCTGTTAAAGTTAGCGTATCTTGTTTTAACTATTCCGACTACAAGTTCTTCCGCGGAACGTGCTTCTTCGTCTCTTAAAAGTATCCATACCTATCTGAGAAATACACAAGGTCAAGAGCGTCTTTCCGAATTATCAATGATAGCTATTGATAAACAATTGTTGGTAGAATTATAACGATCACCAAAATTTTACTCTGATGTAATTTAAAAAAAATCTTTTAAGAAAGATAGACGATTCCAATTAGAATATAAATAATATATATATAAACATACGTAGGTACCTACATAGTCGAAAATTGAACTTTCTTTTTTTGAAATCGGTTAAAATTTTATTGGGCTTGCCTTATTTTGAAACCCTAGGCACGCCACTGACCATAGTATCCAAACAGCTTGCATTCTGCAAGCAGATTTTATTGTGTCGTCGATAGAAGTTATTCTAGAGTAGAAGGTAAAGCTGCTATTAGATACAACACATGAGGAAGCTCGAAACCTCACGCTCCAGCCGCCGCAACCCCAGGATGTGTGCTGTGAAATTACTTCCTAATCTAAAAACCGAATAACACTTTTTTGCCCGTGACAATCAAACGAATGACAATTATAACGCAATCAAATTAAATACATCAACGGTTGCCGCTCTTCAAAAATACGTTTTCGAACTAAAGCTCAGTATTTCCATAGCCATTCACGTGGCTTCATCTCATAAGTGAGAGCGCGACCTGAAATAGAACGCGGTCGCATTCCCAACACTTGCGGTAGACAATGAAGACGCCTGTCATTGTTACCGTTTCTAAACGCCGGCCATTGTGCCAAGTAAACGCTCTCGGCGCCATACTGCCTCACATATGATACGGTGCGCAAAACAAGTAGCTAAGTAGTAGGTACGGCAGCTATGGTCGTACTTCTTACAAGCTTGCTTCATTCGTACCCATTTGTGTTCAATTCTGACATCCGATTATACTAACAAATTTAGATATTAACAACTTTGGAAACAATACAATAAAATCGTTCTCAGTATTAAGCTGATGATGCAGCCCAAACGTGGCCATAGCAACTCCAGACTCTTCAACCAAACAAGAAAACATACCAATCGGTTTTGGACATCCGTTACTCCGTATTTGATGCCAAAAAGAAAGAAAGAAAAGAAAGAAAGAAAAAGCGTTTATTCAAAAAATATTTGGTCCTATAAAACTCCTTCTCAAATCGTCGTCTTAGCAGAATGTCCTATAGTCAAAATACAGTTATGCTAAAAAAATACTATGGAGTTCGTGTCATGGGTCATTATTTAGTTTATTTTATAATTAAAATGTAAACGAAACGGAGTTAGTACCTACTCGTATATCTCTTGTGTGGATACAACTTGTCGACACCCTTTTACAAAATCTTGTTCCACGTAAGTACAGAGGCTTACGGACACTGTGATAGAAACAGAAGTTCAGGGACAGGCTAAATCTAGAGCGGAAAAAATATATTATTTATAAGATTAGTATTTCCGTGCCTGGAACCATCGCGTGTTGTGGTGGATCGAGATCAAGTCAAGTCATCAGAATCATGGAGAAGCAGGATAGAGCTGCGGGCAAGATAAGTAATAAGTAACATTTTTAAAATTTCCAATTTTATTTATTTTCCCTTTTTAACTCCGAAACCGAACTAAAGAAATCTATGCAGGTGAAGTAGCTGGTTGAAGCTTGTAGATATGACTTGCTAATGCCACCGTAATTCCATTGTGAAACAGGGATAGTGCTATTCGTTCTGCGTAGCACCATCTCTCTCACACAACGGAATCATAATGGTAATCATAATCATAATGGCTCCTATTGAAGAACGTCTCGTATTTGTCCGCAAAACTTTAGTTTTTTTGCCAACAGTTTGCTGCTAGGTATCATTATAATTATTAGAACTTAGTTTTGCCGTTGTTTAGATAGATAATGGCGATCTCTCGTTATGCTCGAAAGTACGGCAGGACTTATGAACTTACTCTCATTAGTTGATCAAGAAATAACGTGGTTCTTCTGCGAGGCAAAGTTTATGGCACTAATTGGGGCGTTATATATGTAGGTATACCTACATCAAAAAGGACGCGAGATATTTGGCTGAGGCGAGCAAAAGACTGATGATATTTGAGGGTAGTTTTTGTAGGATTGACGAAATATGGCCAGACATCGCTCAGGATTCAGAAGTATGGAAAGAATGTTTCCGAACGAATTCAAACCTAATTTCTTCAAAGTTAGATTGAACAGTCTTCTTTTGGGTAAGCTCATTCCATCGTCGACTTTGTCTCTGTCACCTGTGACCTAGACTAGAGTCAAGAGCAAATCCATTTCACAATAAAAAAAATATAAGTTAAACAAAAAGAGAGAAAGGAGAGAGGGAGGTCATTGTCTAGCAATAGGAGACAAACTAAGCAAGCAACAAAAAAAAGTAAACGAACTAAGCAAAATAAATAGGTCAGGGTAGTTTGTACACAGTCACAAATTAACTTACTAACTAACAATCAGATTTTTCTTAGGAACATTAATGCTCATTTTCACAAACACTATGCGACACCTAAATGACTGTCTAGGTAATGATTGCACTCGGGCACTCCACCATTGTGGCGATAAGTTCCCTCTTTGAGGCGTGGTTGGAGAGGCGCCACGGCGTCCTCACCTTCCGCCTGACGCAGGTACTACATACAGGACACGGATTCAGGAGCTACCTGTTTTGGATTCGGCGGGAGGACACGCCCGACTCTCAACACTGTGTGGATCGCACGGAGGACACTATGGACATCTGCCCTGCTTGGGCAGAGCAACGCCGTGTCGGCGGCGGCGGCGGCAACCTCTCGCTTCCAGGGAGCATAGGTGGAACGCAAAGGGCACAAGAAGGATCAGGGTGGGTTTTAGTCAGTAAGAGTCTGACACTCCCTTCCGCTCCGCCCAGAGCGGGAGAAGTCATTTGATATAAAAAAGGTAATGATTGCACTGTTTTATTTTCAAACAACCCAAAATTCAGCGTGCTGTTTTATGGCATTAATTCACGCGTCTCTTAATTTCATTGAAAACTAGTATAACAGTACAGTGGCCTAATTGCGTAACATTTTGGCAATTATTCTCTTAAAAAAACGTGGTTTAACTATTAGGCCGGAGGTTTCAGAAAAATAAACTCTTCAAAACAGATCAACAAGTATAATATCAGAATAAAATTCACAATAAATATTTAAAAAATATACCCTTGTACAATGATAACATTATTTTGTAATTTTCTATATTTTGTACAATCTACTGGTAACTACTTACTTCTAAACCTATGGGCGAGCCCACTATGATTAACAATCACAATTACGTCATAAAGGAAAGAATAGATATGTTGTCTCTGCACAATTCAATGACAATCAATCAAATTCATACTTTTTAAATTCGATCGAAGGTTCCATACTTTAGGCTGGACCCTAATAGATCAAGATCCCAGAGCCACCAGTACTTATGAGAATTAGGATGTGCTAATATCATTATGAAAGAAAATAAAGTGCTATGCGTCTTGTATAGCTCCGTCTCTCTTTCTCACCAGAAGCATGATAGTTTTAAGACGTCATGTTAAGATCCCCATTTGGAGTCTGGGATCTTGAACCCCATGTGGGGTCTGGGATCTTGAACCCCATGTGGGGTCTGGGATCTTGAACCCCATGTGGGGTCTGGGATCTTGAACCCCATGTGGGGTCTGGGATCTTGATCCCCATGTGGGGTCTGGGATCTTGATCCCCATGTGGGGTCTGGGATCTTGAACCCCATGTGGGGTCTGGGATCTTGAACCCCATGTGGGGTCTGGGATCTTGATCCCCATGTGGGGTCTGGGATCTTGATCCCCACCCCATGTGGGGTCTGGGATCTTGAACCCCATGTGGGGTCTGGGATCTTGATCCCCATGTGGGGTCTGGGATCTTGATCCCCATGTGGGGTCTGGGATCTTGATCCCCATGTGGGGTCTGGGATCTTGAAATGGGTCTGGGATCTTGAACCCCATGTGGGGTCTGGGATCATGATCAGCAAATGGTACTTTGTACCTTATATCGTTATCGTTGTACGATTAGGCGTGCACTTAGTCCTAAGTCCTTAAAATAAAACTATTTTGTGCGAGTTTTTCAATACTTACTCATTACTGCCTGTTCTGTTCTCTTAAAACCCCGTATTTCTTGGTAACAAATTTGACAAACAGCTGCCCAGTTTTTTCTTACCATAAACACGAAGTTTCTACCTCATTTTGCCCGTAACGCTACAACATCCTATGTTGCTAGCAACATGTTTTCCGTTACACAAAACTTTCAACTGTTCCTCCAGCCATATTTATTTCTACCTTAGATACTAATATAACAGTAATGTGAAGAAAAATTGAGCTACTCTTTTTTCTATATAACACAGTTAGTTATAATTATCTAAGTAGGTAGGTGTTGATCTATTTTTTAATTATAAGTTGCCACAAATCACTACATAGTATAAAACAAAGGGTGTATTCCCGTTCGTCCCCTCGACTTCGTCCCCAGAGGGGGACGAACGGGAATTTACAAAAATAATATTTAATTTGTTCCCGATCGTCCCAATCCTAATTCAAGAGGGGACGAATGGGAATATGTTCTTCGATTAGTGCCATTCGTCCCACTAAAAAGATTTGTGCAGTAATTTACTGACCCTATTTATGTGTAAAAATAATGAGTAAACTTTTCTAATTACTTAAATAATTTAAAACGTAAAATCTTGCCACCATACACATAAGCAACTGTTACTACAAAAATAGTGACTTATATTTCAAGTCGAGGGGACGAACGGGAATACACGACTAATCGAAGAACATATTCCCATTCGTCCCCTCTTGAATTAGGATTGGGACGATCGGGAACAAATTAAATATTTTTTTTGTAAATTCCCGTTCGTCCCCCTCGGGGGACGAAGTCGAGGGGACGAACGGGAATACACCAAAACAAAGTCGCTATCCGCCGTCTGTCCCTATGTATGCTTAGATCTTTAAAACTACGCAACGGATTTTGATGCGGTTTTTAATAGATAGACTGATTTTTAAGGAAGGTTTATATGTATAATACATATTATAGTAGAGAAAACATTAGTATCTACATTGCATCCGTGCGAAGCCGGGGCGGGTCGCTAGTATTTACTATAATACCCCTAAGAGACAATGTTCTTTTAATTTCTTTACTTACTTATTTAATAAAATTGTACGTTATAATACGTACGTTAATCTTACGTACGTTATAATTGTATTTAATTTTATTTTTTTCTTATATTTTACTGTTACACAAAAATCGAATAGGCACATCAAAATCGCTCCGTATATTCGACGCACGGTTACACACACCAGATATGTGAACAAGGCCCTTACTGCTAAAATAATTCGTCAAGACCTAAATCTACTTATAAACTGCGTCAATCTCCTGCCTATATTTCTGTGTCAAGTTAGGCGGCGGCAGGTTCGTGCGCCTGCTTGGGCGGAGCGGGCTTGTTGTCCTGCAGGTAGTGGTAGTTGAGGAAGCGCGCGCCCTGCGTGAGCTGCGCGCCCGTGTTGGTGACGTGGCACGCGAACAGCAGCATGTTGCGCGGCTGCACGCGCCACGCGAACCGCATGAACATCATCGAGTACAGCGACAGCGCTGGAACAAGCACGCACTGCTCTTAGCATCGACAGAACAAAAGCACGAGACACAAGAAAAAAAAAAACCTTTTATAATTACAGAGATCCTAACCTATCCGAGATAAAATTTCGCTTCGCTTGCTCTTTAATTGTCATTATAGGTTTATGAATTGATCAACAAGTAACTCATTATGACTATTTGAATGTTCAAAAGAAACTAATCTGAAGCTGGAATTCACACATAGTTGTAGAAAGTAAGACCGAGCGAAGCATGCTCAAACATTCCAGTGTCAGGTTCAGTCATAGGAGTTAATTCAGAAACGCATAATGAGAATAAAAAAGTAGGCGAAAGTAAATGACTAAATAGACGAACAAACCTTGTACTAATTTACTTCTAAGTTATTTTTGCCTAGTTCCAATTATACATTTTTAAGTTTTTTTTAATTGTTATATCATGTGTTATTCAGTTTCTTCATTCTTAAGTTTCTATTCTGATATTGATGATGATGGCTAAGCTACTTCTCATTCAGAAATTGTTTGTCTGTAGGTATTATAGACAAACACATGTAATAATTATACCTTTAAACTATCGAGGTTATTTAAAGTACCTCCCTCAAATACAGCAGAGGCAAATAAAAAGATACACACTACATAGTATATGACACAAGGAACACTGATAACAAAGTGAGGACTGAGATAACATCAACTTTATTGAACTGCTGTGATAACAAATTGTATCTTTATGTTCAAGATTCAGCTTAATCTGCAAGGTATTTATTTATGCAAACTTAATAAATTTATCTTAATAGCATAAGCAGGCATGAAGGCAAATTCCTAAAATTTACCCTGTTATGTCTGTCTTATTTGAGTCCCAATTTATTTAACCTTTTAAACACCAGAGCATAAACACATAGGTGTACCCGTCACGCCAAGTCACAAGTTCACTGTATTGTTTCGTCACATATTTGTGACGTTGGCATACATTGTAAGCTTTCGATTCGTCACATATATGTGACACTGGCGTTCAGAAGATTAAATAGCAATACTAGGTATAATATTTTAATTGACTTTTTGATAATTTTGACTTTTGACAGACTTTAACACTTTCAGTGCGTAATCATCACGCCGATAGACTTGACTGTCAGGTTGTTATACAAATTTGCCAAACAATTTATGGCTTTATATTATTTGAGCTGGGCAGTGAGTGTTAATGAGAGGATTATTTTTTAAAGACTTAAGATTACAATAATTTTGTATCTGGTTGGTGCTATACCTACTAGTTTGAATTTGGTAAGATCTTTAGCTTTTATTATTCTTATGTAAAAAAAAAAAAAAACAAAAAAAACACCACATTATTCAGGGTTGAAATGTGGTCCTTTTTTTAAATAGGCAATTTAAAGAAAAAAAAACTCATTTCATTAAAAATCAACCCTGAATAACATGGTTATTTTTAAAAATTTATTTGGACATTTTCTCTGGCCTACCCTAACTCGAACCACTGCACGCCACTGGTAGGATTATAAGATAAAAGTGGCCTATCTTGATGATTACCAAAATAATTACATAGAAATTCATAGTTATATTCTTTTACTAAGTGAATACTCTCTTTTCTGATAATTAGCAGCCCATCCTAGATTTACCAACTTATGAATAGAAATTTATCAAACAGGTTCAATGGTTTCATATAGCTAGACCACCTAACAAAATTTCCAATATCTTTTAATAATAGTTCAGATAAAAAATTGTAACTTACCAACTGTCATTTTCCCGCTTATGAAACTTGGATCTTTTTGTATGTCTGCAAGAGCTGCCAGTGGTATTCCCCAGTTGGCGACAGGGCCCCAGAAGTGGGTGCTGGAAATGCAAACACCTTTTACATAAACTGAGATTATTGGTAGCACGAAGGAGTTGCTGGCCTTCCTTGGGGAGCTGGGGTGGATTGAATGACACATTTGTCCCACCTGCACGCAAAATACGCGCTTAGTCGTGGAGTTGCGGAAACCGGCCCGATTACTAATACTAATAAATAATAATACATAAACAAAAAAAAGCCATGCTGTCTTTAATTTCTTAGCTTACAAGACAAGGAAAATAGTTCAGTACAATTTTAACGTTTTTTTATATGTATATGATTAATTTTACCTCATTAAATACTGTCTAAACTCCTTGCTTTTCAGCTGCTTTAATAAATTTCCAACGACTGCACTCATTCTGACTGAAATGAAATAAAAAAAAATATTGCAATAATTTGTACTGAAATTATGTAGCTCATAGCTTTACAAACGAGAATGACTAAATGAGAGAAAAAGGCTGTATGAAATATTTTCGTTTAATAAATGTTAGATAGACTGCAAACATTATTACTATGGATTGTCGGCCTTAAGACTTAAGCAGTAAATTAAGATTTTATGTTAATTATTTGTAATGAATAAAGAGAAACGTGCGATATGCTGCACATAATTTTAAATAATTACGTCTGCATCCATTTGAATGTCAAGGTTATACGATGGATGTGATAAGATTCATAACAATTGAATACCTCGTGAAATTCATAATACAATTTATCCACTTGCCTGTTTTGTATTTTGCCCTGCTTAAAGTCAGGAATATTTTTATTTTCTCAAAATAGAACCTCTTTCTGTTCCTCGATGTGTTATTTGATTTCTGCCAATGTCAAACTTATCAGTGTCAGGTCAGCTGAAGGAAGACAGTCAGTGTCAAGGTGTCATGTGTCACTCTGACAACTAAGATAATCGTAATTTTGATAAGCTACAGTGTGCTCAGTATATCTTACCGATATGTCAGTAATCGATGGATCCTACTGGCGCCAAAGACAAAACTTTTTCACTCATCAATCATACACACCCAAGATGCACCCAGAACGACCAACCTGGATAATTCCCGCGTCTTCGAGCTAACAATCGTGCGTACACGCGAAGTCGCGTGAGCCAATAAAAACTGGCAAAGCATACAGCATAATTAGACGAATGCAATAACCGCCACAAATGAGGATATACCTAGTTCTCTTTGCTTAGTTTGACAGCTTACCTGACAGAACAATAATGAAGTAAAAGAAAAAGAGGAAACACCATCAGAAAAAAACACGTTTATAATATTAAAAATAACAAAAAAATATGTAAAGTATTGTTTCTAAAAAGTACCTATAAAGCACATTACCTGGACAGGTAAATGTGTAATTATTTTCACTCTGCCATGCAGAAACCTTCATTTAATATCATATATAAGGTAGCCAACATGGTTCTAATTTCTATAAGCCATTATATGAAATTGCATAGTGTGATAGTGCAATAAGACCTTCGGTTTCTGTCTCTTTTATTTATAAAACTTTTTTTCGGTTTTAGCAACAATCAGTGCTTCATCATGACGCTTGGAAAAAAAATAGTCAAACAGCTGAAAAGCAAAGAATTTAGACAGTATTTAATGAGGTAACATTAATTTCATTAATATACTTCTTTCGCATCGATGCCTCTCGAACTGTGCACTTTTTTTGGGGTGTTTAGCAGTGAACGATTCAAGAGATCTAAGCGCGAATTTTGACCAAATCCCAAACAAACTCACACATCGAAACCTCGTCGCTGATTCGCCGAACATCATTATTACTAAAATTGATTGAGTCAGGCGTTACTTTGCGGAAATCCATTTTAAATTTGAAAATGAAAATAATATATCTAGTTTTAATTTCCGCGAATATAGCGGGCGGGAGAGAGGTGCATACCTGCAACCCACTAATATTCGCGGAAATTAAAACTAGATATATTATTTTCATTTTCATCATTATTACTATTACGATGCCACAGTTAAAATTGGAACTTATTTCCAAAGAATTTGGGTTTAACTTACCACGTAAACGAAATTTTTGTGACGCCACTGTTGCCTACCATTCGTCGCCCGGGATGTTATTGTAAATATTTTGTCATTTCACTAAACTAAGAAAAAACACAAAACGTAAAATAACTATAAAGATAAAGCGCATCCAAGTTCAAGAGTGGGGGCTGGTGACATCAGATCCCTGGTAAAAAATTGAAATTGATGTTGTGGAAATCTAGAAGAAAATATAGTAGGTATAGAAAACAAATATCGTGTGAGATCGGGGGACTATCGCCAAAACCTGGTGCTTATAATATCTACTGTTTTACAGCACTCACTTCTGGGGTCCTGTTACCACATGGTCTTTCCCTGCAGCGGCTATAGCTGATACACAAAAGCATCCAAGTATTATCAGCGGGAAAATGACGTTGGGTAATTAATTTATTTGTCTTTTTAAACAATTCTGGTTTTTCTTTAGTTTAGTAGTAGGTACATTGCTTAAACCGAACATGAAATTGTCTAAATACACAAATATTGCGAAGCCAAAGAAAAAAGAATAATTTTATTAGTAAGTATAGTTACCGGCACATAAGTTGGCAAAGATGTTCGTAGGTAGTGGGGGAAATTCGCGCACGCACAATTTCATACAATTTTACATGCGCGATCTTACCCCACTACGAAAATCTTTACCAACTTACGTGCCGGTAACTACAACTGATTTCAGTGGTAACGGCCGCGGCACGGGCAACTCGAGGTTCCCGTGTCTTTCATTGTTTTCACACATTCTTTAGAAGAAACCTTTATTTTTTAACTTTAATGGGTTAAAATATCTACTTAATTTTAATGTCAGTTAAACCCATAGTATTAAATACAACTTTTCTCGGCTCCATATAAAAAAGTATTTTCTATTTTTTTTTGTTTCTTTCAGTATTCTTTCTTTTTCAACTTTTCTCCAGCTTCCTTCTTTGTCCTCTTTCTCTCTCGTTTTGTTGGATCAACTTGAAAATCATCCATAATTTGGACTTCACTGCAGATTTGGTTCTTCCGACGTTTTTTTGTTTATCTCCTTCCATTTGCATTAAAATTTATGACATCTATCCATCTGAGTTATTCACTTCTTATCCACTGTTCTATGGACTGTCGACATTATTGGCACGGGCTCATTAGCGCGTCAATATACCATATAAAATGTCAATTCTAATCACAACGATATCGATAGATGCGAGTGGTTCACACGAGTGCCGTGACCAAATATACTAATACTTAACATTTACGTTAGGTACTAGCCAGTGGCGCCAACTGGTGATCATGAAAACGGTAGCCCTCAATAGGATGCAGATTGCCATTTCTCAATTATTTTTAGTGAAGTAGTTATAGTTAGTTATTTTGGTACTTTATATGTACTTAAATTTTTTTAAAGAAACTATACTTAATAAATAAATTATTGTCTTTTCAGCTATGGGAGTATATTCAATGTTGTTCTGTCGGTTCGCTTGGATGATAAATCCTCGCAATACCCTCCTCTTCGGCTGTCACTTCACAAACGTTGCCGCACAAGTCGTTCAAGGCTTTCGTTTTATCCACTACAATTACCTCAGAACGCTTTGAAGAAACAATCATCTTATTAAAGTGTCGGAAACTTTAAAAAAAATAAAACATGCAGTAGAATTCACTTAGAATAACGTCTCGAAAATTAAATAGGTCTCAAAAAATAATTAGATTTGCACAGACCTACTGCGTTTTACGTTGACATAATCAGTCGAAGTTATGTAGGTATGTATTTGTATAAAAAAAAGTTGTAGGATGGCGCGCAATTTTAAATTAATGACCGTTTACGAAGTTTGGTTTCAAGACAATATAAAATAGTTGCCCTTGTTCTTGTAGTTGAAATTACCCAATTTATGAGAATTTTACAAACACTTTAGGGCGTTAAAACCAGGTTAGTTAAAAAAGTCGCCCATTTAAGTGACGTGTCAAATAAGCTGAGTTGGTCACTAATTTGTATGGAAACCAAACTTCACAAATAACCATTTTCGATAGAGTTATACTTTATGAATTCTACTGTAAACAATTTAGTAGTCTTTATTTTATTTTTCTACTAAATTAAAACCGGCTCTGACTGGAGTCGCAGTCTAACAAGCCAGGGCCTAATTCATCAAATCTGGGAGCAACAAATTATATGTTCTACATTACAAAGTTAGTACCAACAATAAATGTAAAAAAAAATCTTGAATTCGGATAAGTTCCATCCATATGGGTTAGTAAACAATTTAAACCAATGTTAGTAAACTTACTATATATTTATTTTAAAACAAGGTTCACGATGCATCTGTGAACAACATCACCTAACAGAGAAGAATCGTATCTTCTCTATGGTTTTCCGGATGGAGTTTGAGCTAGCCTTTGCAGAGCAAAGAGGCAGATTTCTGTCTGACTATGGCGTGGAAGACATCGATGTGTGCCTTTGCGAACATACCTGATGCACTGCAGAAACGGGGCAGCCCCATCAACATCCTGAACTCGTTATTATATTGAACTCGCAAGGCGCTGATAGTCCGTTGAGTAGGGGAGACCGAGGGGATTGCTCACTTGGAACACAGTGCGAAACTGTCGTTTGATGCTAAGCTACCTTTACAGCGGTTACTTACACCCTGCATCCGAACGATCCGTGAAGAAAATGGGTACCAAAATTGTCATAGAACTATTGGTAAGTATGTTAGTTTACCTACGCACTAAATCCGACGTCGTATTTAATTTCTCTCTGCCATCCGTGAGTCTTTTCAACTGACTTCCAAAAAAGGAGGAGGTTCTCAATTCGACGGTTTTTTTTTGTTTGTTTCCTCATAACTTTGTAATGGGTGTACCGATTTTGATGATTCTTTTTATATTCGAAAGCTGGTGCTTGTCCTCAGATAGATTAGAGACTCACTCAGCAGATGTTTAATTCGAGTATTTGAACTTAAAATCTACTTATCTGCTAAATAACTCAGATTTTCATAAGGCCCTCATGTTACGGGTTGATTACGAAAAGGGCAATACACATTTTGTCATAGGGAAATTAAAAAATGACACTCAAAAACAGATCAACAACAGAGTATAATTAAGATCAACAACAGAGTATAATTATCTTAATAAAATTCACAATAAATATTTAAAAATATACCCTTGTATAATGATAACATAATTTTCTATATTTTGTACAACCTACCTTACTCGTACTTACTTCAGCAGTTAGAGCTGAAAAATACACAAATAAAAAATAAAAATAAGTAAGTATAACAATAAAATGACTTATTATATAAATTAATTTACCTAAGTAGATCCTGCACCAATCAAATCAATTTGCTGTCTAATAGGTAAATTGAATTTATTGACAAACTTTGTCACCTCTTTTGTACGTTTAGGATTCAATCGTAGGGGCTCATTTATATTAGGCTGGTTCCATGAAAGATGACCTACTTTTACGACTAGCTAAAAAAAATGTCCTTAGATATATGTATGTCAAATAAAAAAGTTTGACACAGATATCTAAAGACATTTATGTTGTTGTAATTTGCATTTTAGTTGTCAAATAATGTAACCGATTTCTGTGATATTGGAAACTCCTACAGGCAACACATAATAGTGATGTTATAGTACAAGAAACTATAGAAAACCTTGTATTTTAAAAGGAAAACATCGCGAGACACGTTTTTATATTTTACATAACTCCGTGGCCGAAATGTGCGCTAAATATCACAAAATGTATCAACATCATTCTCTTTCCTTAAACCGAATATAATTTAAAACATCGTGTAAAGCCAGGGAAAATATATGTTCAAAAATTGTCTGTCAAGTTTAAGTATCCGTAACATAGTAAATTACTGTAACTAATGGTAACGGATCTTTAGGATGTAAGTAGTTTATCAATCTGCCAAAAACATATTTTTCCCGTTTTTACATGTCAAGTAAAATTATTATAACTCGGGCGAGTTAGCTTGATACCTGGCTAGAAATTAGTAAAAGCTCCCCCGACTCCCCCGGCGGCGCTCCGTCGTTGTCGTGCATTGTTCATTCTCAAATTTATTCAGTATAACGGTAGTGTAGTGTAATTATGACTATACATTATGTGGATTTGCCTACTTATTAATGTAAGATGATTTCGAAGGTCCGTCAAGATACATCGAAACCGGACCAGCCGTTTTGATGCACACATGATCACACAAAAGATATGTAGACAGACTTCAATGGCCCTTTGTACTATAGAGTTCACCAAAACCCAAACAGCCGGCAGACGCAGCATTGGTAGGCTTCCCACAACGTGGGCCAATAACCTTTTGAAGGCCGCAGGAATACGCTGGATAACACCCACACAGGACTGTTCAATGTCCCAATATTATAATAGGTATATAGCTCAAACCCGGGAACTCGAGCTCTACAATTTGAACCCATGACAACCCGACAGCTCTTGAACTGTAACACCGAAAGAGCAAACTTCAGGCACCCTGATTCATTGATGTTTGTTAGAAGGTGATGACGGGGGCTAGAGTGAACTAGGAAAGCGAGCGAACGAAGACCCCGTCATCCTTGTCTGTGGTAGGTTCCTTTAAACTCTGCAGACTGCAGATCAGAGAATACGAAACTCTTTATGATGCAAATTTTTGGGGTCGACGTGTCGTAGAATCGTTAGATGAATTATGGTAACGTTTGGGAGAGGCCTATTTCCAACAGTGGAGATCTTTCGGCTGAAATCATGATGAATACCCAAATCTACGACGATTTTCCTCCTTCTACTTCAGTGTAGAACTAGGACGCGGCAGGTTCGTGCGCCTGGTTGGCCGGCGCGGGCTTGTCCTGCAGGTAGTGGTAGTTGAGGAAGCGCGCGCCCTGCGTGAGCTGCGCGCCCGTGTTGGTGACGTGGCACGCGAACAGCAGCATGTTGCGCGGCTGCACGCGCCACGCGAACCGCATGAACATCATCGAGTACAGCGACAGCGCTGGAACAAGGGCAGAGATTTCCTAGAGGCTCCACAGGCAGATATCATTTTAACCCAAGTGGATTCAGTAAAATCAAAAATGTAACTGTACGGAGTCGAGAGAAGACTGCACGCGAATGATAATATGTACCTAGTTACAGTCAACAGGTTCGTCTCCTTGAAGTCTATTTTTATTTACTTACTCCATGCATGACAGAATGCAGCTTTATGATTCTTTATAGTCATCATGTCAGTGTCGCACAGTGAAATAAAACAGTCTTGATTAATATGTCATAAAATGACCGTTAAATAGGTATAAGTTTGATTACAACTAGAATTATCGAACGATAATACTGCCGTCATAAGAAAAAAAACGAGGTAAACGATTTCCAACATTTGGAAAATAGCTTAAAAGGTCGGAAATCGATTACTTCGTTTTGTGTAGATACGTCATTTTTTGCTATGACGGCAGAATAAACGACGGTTTCTATAAAGTCGTCTGCTCAATATTGTAGCTTCACAAGAGCGAGACAAAGGTGTATACGTCTCCGGAATATTGCAAACACCGTCAGTTTATAATACAACCTAAACCTAAAATCTTTATTCTCGATAAGATAAGGAAATATTGTTAGGTAGCTATTGATTTTTTATGGGTCTTATTATAAGTACCTATTCATAATGTTCTGTTTACAATATTTAGAGTTCATAATCTAATTAAAAGGAATTATAATATCACGGAATTAGTAATAATCTGACTATACATAATTATAATATACGACTAGACTACACCAAATCAAAGCCAACTCAAGGCATTCAAGTATAAACAAACTGCCAGAACTGTCCAAGATAAAAGGGCGACAGGAGAGTGTCAGCACTGTCAGCAGCCCTACCATGATTAAATCCATCATGCTTCCTGTGTCAGAGAGAGACGGAGTTATACAAGACGAATAGCACTATCCCTTTTTCACACAGACATCATGATAGCATTGGCACTTCGTGGTACGGCCCCTAGGCGGGGTTATCAAAGTAAGACCGGGTAAAACACGGACACTTTTTGTGTCAGGGGTATGCCGACTGATAGAAAGTTAACCAATAAATGAAAACAAATCTTATTTAAGAAAACATTCTTGACCAAAACCTATCGCTGCTCTTACAACAACTCATGCAATGAAGTTGCTTGCTCATACAAGCAAGTTTGCTTGTATGAGCGTTCGTTAAAATAAACGAAGGTGTTGTTTTTGTCGCTAACAAGCTGTGTAAATTAATAAAAACATTAAACTGGAAACAATGTTTTAATTTAAAACTCAATTTTTCCTGGATATCCGGGGTTTTTTAAGTTCTTGTCCGGCGGGCGGCGGTAATTTATACAATGGTAGCTGTAAGCACTACTAATGGTAGTCCATAGTTATTCCAAGTTAACCAAAGTCTTCACTCTTCTACACAAGGTCATAAAATAACAAAACTTGTGGAATATTTAATAAAGTTAGTGTAACCATAACAGTTATCTTAGGAAGGGAGATAATAAAGTTCATATGAACATGGTTCATCTGTTTGACTATATTTTATCTGTGTAATTACCTAACAGAACAGATAACTAATGTTATGGAAATAGCAATCATCATAGTTTTACAGACCACTGGGTAAAATAGTAGAAAATTAAAATAATGATGTATGACATTAATCAAAAGAGTAATTTATATTTATTTGCAAAGAAAAAAATATATTGGCAAAACATAAGCAGACTTATTTATAAAAAATCTAAACAAATAATTTAAATTATTAAGAAAAAATTACTTCTTTCTAAATACTGATTAGCAGATTCTAAATTAAAATTCTCTAAGTATATTATAAAAACCGGCGAGTCAGATTCTCACATGGACGAATAAACCAAAAAAAAACATGTTTCTTTTTCTTTTTTATTTGTTGTATGCAACTTCTCTTATCCTAAGGAAACATACTCCCGTGATAAAAAACAGATGAGTTATTCTGGATTATAATCTATCTCTGTGCCAAATATCATCCAAATCCATTTAGGGGTTCTGGCATGATTATGTAACAAACATCCATCCATCTATCCAAAATTTCGCATTTATAAAGTAAGAAGAAAGTAAGTAGTAAGAAGTAATATTAGAAATAGGAAATCAGTATTTCAACTTATTATAGATATGGTTTTTTTTCTAAATAATGTTGATAATACGCCAGATAATTCTTACACAATATTACAATATGTAAAACTTTATGGTTTGCAAATAGTTATATTCAGTAAAATAATTATGATATTATGTTAACTTACCAACTGTCATTTTCCCACTTATGAAACTTGGATCTTTTTGTATGTCTGCAAGAGCTGCTAGAGGAATTCCCCAGTTGGCGACAGGGCCCCAGAAGTGGGTGCTGAAAGAATTTGTTTGAACATTAGTCCTATGTATTAAATTAATAAAGTCTATACCTCATTCACAATAAGATAAGACATTGAAATAAATCTTTTTTATGGTCCGTTCAACCAAAATTGACTTCTATTGCGTTGGTGGCATGACACATGGCAGCTGCAGTAAACAGTTGGTATTATAATCACATTTTTGCTTTTAATGTCATCCTTATGCCTACGGAATAGAAGTAAAAATTGGTAGAACGGACTGTAAACAATTTTGTTTCAATGTCTAATCTTATTGTGAATGGAGTACAGAGTTATGTAAAACATTTATTTACCTCATTAAATACTGCCTAAACTCCTTGCTTCCCAGCTGTTTGAATATATTTCCAACAAATCCACTCATTGTGACTGAAATGAAAAATATAAATTTTAATTAGGATTCCCTAATTTATTTATTGTTACTGGAGTTAATAATTAAATGAAACTGTAAAATGGGTAAATGGTCTTCTATGACATTAGGCTAGTGGACATATTGGTTTATTAAATATCATTACTTGTAATAAAACAATATCTGGCAAGGTTCAGCCCTACAGGTATCTTTTATTTAACTATAGGTTTCTTCATGCAATACAGGTTGATTATACCTACTCAAGTTAATTTGGTAATTTTGGAGATTATATTCAAGCAGTGTTTCTACAATTTTGCCATGTCTCTGGTTAAAACCCCAAGTATGGTGGCATGATAACTTTACTATGAACTTCAATTTGAGTAAGTCCCTTACTGTCAGACCGAAACTCCCGCGTGAGATAACGAAGGGACAAAAAGTCTAATAAAACTAGTTTTATGTTTTGAAAATAAGATCAATTTGCATGGTGTACGGTGCCTATTTGTTGTCACGTATAACCAGAGTAATACGTGCGTTAGGCTCAATTAAATGTTAATTAATCAGCATGTATCTACAGGTATTTATGCTTAATATTATGTCAAGGTTATACGATATATGTTATGAATTAAATTGTAACAAATACCACATATAATGAATAAAACACTTACCTGTTTTCTATTTTATCAAGTAATTTGTATAACGTATCCTTTATAAAAAGATTAAAAGGCTTTGCTGGAAATTATATCTTGTCCTTCTTGATTTCTTGCCAATGTCACTGTCCGTCCTGTCAAACTGATAAGTGATAAGCTACAGTGCGCCGAGCATAACATGACAGTTCGTGTCATGTATCTTACAAGTTAACTTGATGACGAAAGCTAGAAATAATCAGTTTAATAGTTGAAAAAAGTCGTATGCAGAATGATTCAGAAGTCTATGCCGACGTATCTAACATGTAGCAGATGGTGATGTTGTTGAGAATTGGGCTAAAGTGAAATAAATTTGTGTAGAACTTTTAGTTGGTTTCGAATCTTATTCGGTCTTAGCAAATCGTTTCATAACAGAAGCTTGGAGAATAAGAGTAATTTAAGGCTGCTGAATCTACTTTTGAAGAAATTGTTATTTTTTCCCTACCTTTGTCTTACATGTTACAAATAATTTAATTTCTAAACGAATAAAAAAAAAACTGCGGCGGCAATTTTGAAATCTCAGATTCTGGCGGGAACTTCGAAAAAGCGCGGTTTGAAATTTTCTTTCAAAATTCCTTTTAATTGTTTTCGGAGGATTTTTGGGTTTAAAGTGACTAAAAAGCTGTTAAATTATATACGGTAGCTCGCCGAAATGGTGGGTAACGAGGGGGGCGGGGATAACCCGCCCGCCCCTCATAAACGTCCTCGGGCTGAGGAAACAAACGAAATGAAGGAAATGGACTGTGGCGAAGGCGGCGGCGGTGAGCGTATGAACCCTTTTATGCCTTACCTCAAGCCAAATTATAAAAGACTTTATCCCGAAAACTGTAATAACACAGAGTTTAAGGTATTTATTGAAGCAAACGGCAAGGATAGAATCGGCAACAAGAGCCCAATTTATTTGAATCATATTTTTTCCAATGAAATAAAAGGTGTGACGGCAATTCAAAGAGTAAACGCTAATAAAATAGCTATTATATTTAAACAGTACAATACAGCTAATAATTTTATTAATAATACTAATTTCTTAACAAAGCACAACATGAGAGCATTTATACCAGCTGCACAGATTGAAAAAACTGGCATCATACGATTTGTTCCTTCAAACATCTCAAATAAAGAATTATATACAAAATTATCATCAATTTATGAAATTATCGCAGTAAGAAGATTCACTAAAAAAGTTGGCCAAGAACGTGTCCCACTGCAAACAGTAAGCATCACTTTTCTTTCCAATATACTGCCAGACAGTATACAATATGACTTATTTTCTTATAGGGTTTTCGAATATGTTCCCCCTTTACAACAATGTTTTAGATGTTTTAAATTTAACCACTCAGCAAGAATTTGTAATAGCAAGCAAAGATGTTCTATTTGTGGAGGTGAGCACTTATATAAGGAATGTGACAAACCAAATGAGGTCTGTTGTGTAAACTGCAGTGGGCCCCATCTAGCAATTTCAAAATTATGTCCGATTAAAATGAAGAAAATAATTGAAAAGAAAACGAAAATTACTTATGCAAGTGCTACCCTGACCAAGAAAATAAATGACACTACAGAATTCCCTCCGCTAGCGCCGCCAAGAATGCAGCCTGTACATAATATTGTAAATAAATCTGTAAATAAGCCTGTACATACCTCTGTAAATAAGAATACTACATATGTAAATAAATCTGTGAATGATGTAAATAAATCAAATGATGTCTTACCTAGTGAAGACATCAAAAATAAAATTATTGACAACAACGATGTACTTATGGCCCTAGTACAGACGTTGGTAGAATTGGGTAATAAGGGAGATAATACACCTACTACTTTAAAAAGTATTAAAGCTACATTAATTAAAAATCTTAAGTAATGGATCCAAATTCTTCTCTATCTAAACTACGTATTGCTCAGTATAATATTCAGAGTGCTAATAGTAAAAAACCCTTATTGTTACAATTCTTAAATAAACAAAATATTGATATTTGCTTACTTAACGAAACATGGTTTAAAGATAACAATTTTAGGATACCTGGATACAATATTTATAACAAAAATTCGAGTAACGCTCATAACGGAGTAGCAATACTAATCAGACCATATCTTAAATATAATATAATAAATACGCAATTTTATGAAAATATTCAAACAGTAGCTTTATCCGTATGCACGGTACGCGGCAGTTTAACTGTGCTCTGTGTATACTGCCCACCAACTAGTGCGCACATACGAATTCATAGATTGCACGACATAATTAAAGATCTTCCTAAACCTATATTTATTAGTGGTGATTTTAACGCCCACCACATTGCATTTGGATGTCTATCAACTAAGAGTCGAGGTCAGGATTTGTATAATATAATCGATGACTTAGACCTATGTATTTTAAATGACGGCAGTTATACAACTGTCAATCGGCCAGGACAAAATCCTTCTGCCATTGATGTTAGCTTCATTAGTTCTAGTCTTGCATCATTGTGTGAGTGGTCTGTGCATGATGATACCATGGGAAGTTATCACTGCCCAACTATAACAGAAATTTCATTACTCATAGATAGATATGACATTAGTCCTCCAGTTGATAAGTTTTTGTATAAAAAAGCGGATTGGGAGACATTCAAAAAAGTTTCTAAAACAATATTTAATGATTTGACTCTTAAACTACATGATCCTATTCTAACTTATAATGATTTCTGTTTTCGATTAGATACTCTAAAAGAATTAACAATCCCAAAGCTAACTAAATTGAACAACTTTAAAAGCAGACCCCCAGCTCCTTGGTGGAATGAAATTTGTGAAAAAAGCGTTGTTGCTTCCTACGATGCATTGAAACTATATAGAAGTGAGCCTAGTTTCGAAACCTATTTAAATTACAAGAGAAAAGATGCACAGAAAAAAAGAACCATCTCAGAACAGAAAAAAGTTGGATGGAACAACTTATGTAATAGTTTTAATAGAACTACTCCAATAAGTAAGATCTGGAATCTTATAAAGATGTTCAAAGGTATAAGACCTGGCAATAAATCATATAGAGATGAGTTCATTATTCCATTTTTAGATAAATTATCTGATAACACAAATTTAACTGATTCTGATAATATAAAAAACCTTTTTGATTTAAACAATGATAATCGAAATTCAAAATTTTTATTAGATTCCTTCTCATGGCGCGAATTTACAATGGCTCTGCAAGGTAGACGAAATACAACTCCTGGTTTGGATGACTACCCTTATTTATTGATTAAAAATTTAGACGAATCGGCCCAAAAGATATTTCTTAACGTTCTTAATCTGCTTTGGTATACTAAATCTATCCCGCAATCTTGGAAAACACAATGTGTTGTTCCAATACTCAAGCCAGAGAAACCTCCGCAACTTCCTAGTTCCTATCGACCAATTTCATTATCATCTTGTCTAGGTAAAATTTTTGAAAACATGATTAAATTTCGTCTTGATTGGTATGTTGAATCCAATGGTATCATTCCACATGTTCAGTATGGTTTTCGTCGTGGCCGCAGCTGTGCAGATAGTTTTACTTCTCTCATCTCTGACCTGAAAAATGCAAAGAATAAAAAATTACACACAGTTTGTACTTTCTTAGATGTTCAAGGTGCTTTCGATAGTGTAGATCCTGCTATACTTGTCCAAATTATGTCAAGATTAGGTATTCCTGGTCAGTTATGTAAATGGATTTTTAACTTTTTGAATAACAGGACACTATATGTAAGACATAACAATAAACTATTTGGACCAAAATCTGCTTCAAGAGGTACAATGCAGGGTGCTACACTGTCTCCTTTGCTGTACAATATTTACACATGTGAAATTTGTAAATTTGTAAATAATACTGATGTAAATATTCTGCAATTTGCTGATGATATTGTTATATACAGCAGCAGCTATAATTTAGAAGTGGCAATTGACAATGTGAACATAGCTTTAAATCAATTATTTATATATTATAATGATTTACTACACCTAAAAATCAACCCATCTAAAAGCAGTGTAATGATTTTTGGCAATGATAGCTCCACAACTAATGTTACTTACAACAGTGAAATTATTCCTAGAGTAAATAGTAAGAAATTTTTGGGCATAATAATAGATCAAAAATTGACTTTTGAAACACATATTAGGCACATTTCCAAAAGCGCCCTAAAAGGTTTAAATTTAATGAAATGTCTTGCTGGTGTATCATGGGGGGCAGACCCCAAAACATTATCATTATTGTACAAAGCAATTGTTAGAAGCCATTTTGATTATAGCTCACTAGCTTATATGTACAGTACACATGTAAATAAATTAGATATAATGCAGAATAGGGCTTTGAGAATAATATCTGGCGCAATGTGCTCCACTCCCATAAGGGCCATGGAAGTGGAGACTAAAATCATGCCCTTAAGTTTGAGAAGGCTATTACTTGCACAAAGATATTCTCTCAAATTAATATCATCAAATAACAGAGAGATAATAAATAAAATATTACCTTCTACTCACAGAAATTTTCAGACACAGACAAAAGTTGATATGTTGAATGGTATTTCCCCAATGTTGTCCAACATCTTACTTGAAATAGACAATAGCTGTTCCAATATTAGAAAACAATTTCCATGGCCATGTTACTCCTTCACATATCAATGTATTTCACATCCTGTAAAAGTGTTTGAAAATACAATTAATAACAATTTAGATATGCTACAATTTTTAGAACAAAACAATAGTTATTATACTTTATACACTGATGGTAGCAAGAGTAGTGATTATGTTCATGCAGCATTGTATGATCCACACAGAAAATTCTCTCAAAGCTTTGTTCTGCATAAATCTTGTTCTATATTTACAGCGGAGGCATATGCGGTGTATCAGGCATTACTATGTATACGTGAAATAAGTAACTGTAAATACTTTTTAATTGTTTCTGATTCTTTAAGCATGATAAAGGCCTTAAGTAGCCTTACAGTAACATTTAAGTCTAACTTTATTCTTTATTTCATTAAACAAATAATTTACCAATATCATCTTGAACATATACAAATTGCCTTCCTGTGGGTACCCTCTCACAGTGGTATCACTGGCAATGAAATGGCTGATAAAGCCGCATATGAGGGTTATAATTCTGTTGATGTTAAAAATACAATGGACATCCCTATGACTGATTTCTTACAAAGCATTAATCAAAACATTTATGAGTTGTGGTATGAAATATGGAAAAAAGATCAAGATACGAAAGGAAAGTGGTATGGAAGCATTCAAGAAAGATTACCTATTAAACCTTGGTACGATAAACTGAAGGAGGATGCAAGCCGAGATTTTATCACCACGATAAACAGGCTGCGCTTTGGCCATAATACTGCACCGTCACACCTTGCAAGATTGAATATTATTTCAAACAATATATGTCCGTTTTGTGAAAATACTGAAGGAACTGTAGAACATCTCATTTTCTCATGTCAGAATTTCTTACTTGACAGACTAGTGTTAGCTATTGAATTAAGTGAAGTGAAAGTTAAATGTGATTTTGAATCCCGCCCGCCGCCACTTGAACAGTTATTAAAAGACAAAAACAGCTACAAACCAATATACAAATATATCAAAAATACTATAAAATCCATTTAAAATAAAGTGCAAATTCCAACCAAAGTACTGCAAAGCTGCAAGTGAAGAAGTGCAAATCAGCGCAACAAAAAAAGACTTGACCTAAAGGTCTTTGTTACCAGGTCATTAAATTAAAAAAAAAAAAAAAAAAAAAAATTTGAAATCTCACGTCAAGCCCTTGTCAAATTGTTTATATATTGCAACCAAAAATACAATTTCAAATCAGAACGATGCAAAATGTTATTTGGTTGAAAATGTAATACATAAATTCCTTAAAAAAATGGCCAAACCCTTTAAAAACACGTAAAATATGAGAAAAAGAAAATGTGTGTTCCGGGCGCAGCATGGGATTACTCCGCATGCTCATCATTTCGTATATTATCATATTTATTGGAGTTTATTTTGGACTAATCTCAGTACTGGTTTATTTTAGAAACATTGTTATACTCGCCAGCAAGTAAGTAGAATATTGTATTATAATATTTACATCATTTTTTATGACTAATGGCTTTCGCTAACGCTTTCTCCAGTACTGTGCGTACAATACGATTGCTGTTTACGTTTACGTATCATCAGAAACAATTCTTAACTGACCAGTTGCCAAGTTGCAAGAAAATCGCCCTCAGTAGGTACATCCACGAAGTGAATAAAGTTAGTTTGAATTTGAGGAGAAATTTCATTGTCAAGTTACGCCGACGGTGATTAGTCACGCTAGAATCACCACAATGAGTAAAAACAAACGTTTGTCCATAATTACCAAATTGATTGACCTTAATTTTCATAATTATTATTACATGAGTGGTTTGTTGAGGGGATTTGTCCACTCTCAATAATGCTGTTTTAGTAGTGTGATCATTATATACTAGCAGCGCCCCGCGGTTTCACCCGCATAAGTTTCGATCCCGTGGGAATATTGGGGTAAAAAATATCCTATATGTTAATCCTGGTTATAAACCATGAGTGTGCCAAATGTCATCCAAATCCGTTCAGTAGTTTTTTGCGTGAAAGAGTAACAAACATCCATATCATCATCTCACGTTTATAATATTAGCGGGATAGTCACCGGACGGTAAGCACACATGTGGCGGTCAATGTACATGCACACATGCACTTTGTCTTCTTTTCAAAGCTTTTACTTTCCAGCATGTTTTTTATTTATTTATTTTACAGTTTACCTGAAGAACCCTACGCAAATTAAAAAGCAAGAATACTTTTAAAATAATTTTTAATTACAAATATTACAAAAAGGCACTGTTTGTAGGACGGTATTTTAACATTCAAATACACTTCAAATGATTTATTGGAATGTGGGAATGAAACGCAATGCAACTACCATCACTATTAGGTAAGTAATTAGAAGTTTAGGTCTCGCTTGTGAACTCTCGATTTTAAATTAAAAAAGAATGAGAGTAAATTCATCAATTGAAAACACAAATGTTTAATGTCACAAATGTGATGGTGTCGGTAAAATGATGTATCAATCTATATAGTAAGGTCAAACCACGTATCACAGCGCCACCGCGGCGGCCGCCACTAGAGCCAGCATAGTCAAAACGAAATACAGCGTGTTACAGTTTAATCGCACGACACCTATTACAGAAATAAATGACCTTGAATGGCGGCCAGTGATAGGAGTCCTGGGGCCGTATTATGACCTCTTAAAACCATCATGTTTTCGGTGTGAAAGAGACGGAGCTATACAGGACGAATAGCACTATCCTTTTCTCACACAGAAAACATGATGGTTTTAAGATGTCATAATACGGCCCCTGTTGTGCGCTGAACGCACTTTCGCCGCTACAAATTTTGTTAATGTCGGCTATAAACGCTGCCCGCGCTGTGGGTCTGTGGTTTGTGGGTAAAGGCACGTCAGTAGTAGGCAGCAACGATACAATCGTTAAATCACCCTTACTGCAGTATAGTTGACCGTACAAATCTTAGTCGATTCCGAGGCACAACTAATTCGACACTGTAAAGTGGAAACATTTACATTTTCATTAAAACCGTTGAGTTATTGTCAGTTCAAAAGTCAGTTATTCAGTAATTAATCAGATTCGCACAAAACATGATTAGGAAATTCTAGATTATTTTTACAAAAATAAAATTATACATTAGTTTCATAATATAACTCTAAATATAATTGACATGTATAATGTTTTGATAATAAAGTTACTTGTGCAACTAATTTATATTTTACTTCCTTTCTGTAAGCTTTTAAACAATACATTTCGTATATTATTCACGATTATTCTTAAGAGGGTATTTTACTGATAAAAATCTAATTAGTCCGTCAGATCGATCTCTAAATAATATTGGATACGTATATTTTTCATTTTTCACGTAAACAAAAAATGAAGGTAGAGTTCGTTAAAACTCACACTTATCTTTATAATTGTTTTACGATTTGAAATGACAAAAAATACCTGAAAAAAAAAAAATGATTGAGTCAGGCGTTACTTTGCGGAAATTCATTTTAAATTTGAAAATGAAAATAATATATCTAGTTTTAATTTCCGCGAATATAGCGGGCGGGAGGGAGGTGCATACCTACAACCCACACATATTCGCGGAAATTAAAACTAGATATATTATTTACACTTTCAAATTCAAAAAATACCTGCACAATATTTTTTGAAAATCCAACGGACGGACTAAATAGAATTATTACTTTTATATCTAATAAAATACCCACTATAAAAGACACTACATTCATATTAATAGTACTTATCAAATATAATGTATAGGCAAAATAGCTTTGATTTACATAAAAAATGGGCTATTGCAAAAGCTATTGTACAGAAATGGGTATGTAAGGTTCTAATCCTAAAAACAAAAAAAAAACTTATTCAATAATATTGTTCGTAAGGTTTATTTCCCCCAAACAACAGAAAACAATTCCCGTAATTAGAAAACGAACAATCAGATTCTATTTTCAGTTTCAATCTGTTTAGCTTTTGACTTTAGATTGTCGCTGACGTCAGATTGCCACTAGATTTGAATTGATTTGAACGTTTTTAATTACACGAATTGGCATTGTTTACATTTTCAATATTATTAATATACTTTTGGTATAAAAACTTAGCGTGCACAAATATTTAACACACAAAAAAAATGAAAACGCAGTTAAATGTCGTAATTTTTGAGCAATATTGAAATAATATGGAATTCAAAATTATGTATAAAAATTGTAGGTACAGCCTACAACTTCTTTTTTGCATATGATCTCTAACCATCGAAAATGTTTAATAGTGGGTTTACATTGATCTTTCCACCCTCGCTAAGCTTTGGTCTCTTTCTCACGCTCAGGCTCCGGGGTAGTAGCCGAAGGTCTGTAAACACAAGTATGAAATCAAGAACAAGTAAAGGGAACGCGCACGGCGTAGACTATGCCATCTAGTGTTGCAAATCTGAAACTTTTAAGTTGTAAATTATTTGACATGTGCTGCCACCTATACTTCCTGCACTTTCCGTTTAGGGGAACGTGCACGAAGTAGACTGAGCCATCTAGCGCAACAAATTTGAAACTTATAAGTAAAATATACTAAACATTGACGCGTCTGTGCTGCCACCTATAATGCCGTCATAAGAAAAAAGGCCGTAACAACACAAAACGAAGTAGTCAATTTCCGGCATTAAGAAAGTAACTAAAGTATGAAATTAGTTACTTCGTTTTGTGTAGATACGTCCTTTTGGCTTATGACGGCAGTATAGTTTCTGTACGTTCCCTATAATATCAATATCATTCTTGTTTCGTAGCAACGAAATAACGTGGGCTTAATTATAGGGAACGTGCAGAAACTATAGGTGGCAGCACAGACGCGTCAATGTCAAGTATAATTATATTTACTTATAAGTTTCAAAGTTACAACGCTAGATGGCACAGTCTACTTCGGGCACGTTCCCCTAATCGGAGGGTACAGCAAGTATAGGTGGCAGCACAGGTCAAATATTTACAACGTAAAAGTTTCAGATTTGCAACACTAGATGGCATAGTCTACGCCGTGCACGTTCCCTATACAAGGCTAATTTCAATTCCTACACTTTTTTGCCAACAAAAATATGCTACCGAAAACGAACAAAAAAAACAGTTGTTCTCTACATTTTTGTTTAATTTTTTCGATTTTGATAGTGTATTTTTCATTGGGCATGGAAAATTAACTCTATATACGTGGCTACGTGTATGTGACAAAGCGCTGTGATAATAGAGTTAATTTGATGACCGAGTGGCGTCCACTGGAAGAAATGACAATCATCAGTATGATGGGCAGATGAAATTGTTGCAGTAAGAACTTGAATGTGGCTGGCCCAGGAATGAGGGGATTGGCACATGATAATAGAGGCCTATGTTAAACAGTGGACAAGGCCATGCTGTGAACGATGATGATAATGATGGCGGCTTTGGCAATCTCGGCATCAGTCACACAACGATTTTGTGCTCTAAGGGCAGGTGCACACACGTTGTTGAGAGCATATTAACTGAATGCCGGAAAATCTTTAATGCCCCATGCTGCGGACTCGTGTTTCATACATTTACAGTCTGAACGTAAAGAAAGGCCAGTTTTAGTGAACAAAATAGTTGTGCAATACAAATTATGATGTGATTGTTAACCACCAAGACCAAACAACTGTAATTTTTAGTCAAACTGAAATTTTAATGAATCTGCAGAAAAACCTACCATCTCACACTAATTAAAAAAACAAAACACGTTTTACTCATATGCACTCAACCAAAAATATTTAATATGTTTTGTGCTTAAATTTGAAAATGAAAACAATATATCTAGTTTTAATTTCCGCGAATATTAGTGGGTTGCAGGTATGCACCTCCCTCCCGCCCGCTATATTATGCACATGCAAGATTACTGGGCAAATGCAAGGATTTTAAGCACATGCAGGAAGGCAATGCAAAACCCAACACCATTACCGACAAAAAAAAAAATCCGAAATCCTTGCATTTGCCCAGTAATCTTGCATGTGCATAATATAGCGGGCGGGAGGGAGGTGCATACCTGCAACCCACTAATATTCGCGGAAATTAAAACTAGATATATTGTTTTCATTTTCAAATTTAAAATGGATTTCCGCAAAGTAACGCCTGACTCAATCAATTTTATGTTTTGTGCTTGTAAACTTTTGAAAATTAAAGTTAGGTGGTTTTGGCGGTTATTCCTCGCATGCTCCTTGTACAATACATACAATAATAAAACTTAAAATATTCATATTATCTAACAGTTATGCTATTCTATAACGATAATCTAACAGTTAGCTTTGAACATAGTAATTATACACTGTTATACAAAAACTCTCAGTCTAAAATGGACGGCTTGATTTTTATCATGTAGGTACATATAAAAAGTACTTGTAATTAAGTAAATGATTAAGAGTAAACATTTAAGTGTATTTAATATCAACATAAAATAATATGTGTCGCCATATCTACTAAAACTTATGAAAACATTAGGAAACAATCCTGAGAATACATAGATACTACCTAAATTGTAAAAAACTTAGTAAATGCGTAGAGATTCAATAAAATAACAATACTAAAAAGTAAATATAGGTACATAATAGCTGCTAAATTGCAAACATTACCCTCTTTCTGAGGACGTCGGATAAAAGCTGCTGTTTTGCCACTGGGCAAGGCATTTTGTTGAGATACCTAAACCAGCTAGGTATGCCATAAGATGGGGATTTTTTAAAGTCATTTTTCCAATGCAAGAAAGAGATTGACTAAAACGATAACTATCCCATTTTCCTCAAAAGCCAATGTTGACTTTAAAAGTTTTCTTATAATGTTCACATTTTGAATAAACGCATTAGAAATATCTACCATGTTAAATTAATTACTGCAGTCTGTCGATATATGTATTACTAATACTTATCATTAATAAACAGATCTATATTTTTAGTACTCTATAATTATATATAGTATGTTAAATAACAGAGGGCGTTCCCTTAAACTCGTTAATCTATATCATTAATAGATTAAAATTAAAATATCAGCATAGAAAACAAAGCATAAAATAATCCGAATTAAAAAAAAAATTGACAATAAATTCGAAACATCCTGTTTAAAATCAAAATAGTAGCGCAGAATAGTACTCGTAGTAGCAATGCGCAAACCGGCAAGTACACGTGTACAGAGTGTTTCTTTAACGTATCAATATAACATTTTTAGTGAATATTTTAATATTAAAAAAAGAATTATGGATGCTATACTATTGCGGGTTAACAGCAACGCCCTCTGTTTGTTAACATACTGTATATTCTGAGCTTCTGACTTGAATATTTATTATAATATTGATATGTTCATTAGTACATCTTATAAAGGTTAGTGCAAGCCAGATGAGGCCGACAAATTTGATTTATGACAAGCTCTTATTACTGATATTGAATATATATATATACATAAATTTAAAATGGCTGCCATTAAAACTCTAAACATCTATGAGGCACAGTTCCTTTATGTGGACGTCTTTTTATAGATTCCAAGCATTTCTGGCTGTTCCCTTTGGGTCCTGACGACTGAGTAATAGAAAACAAAAATGGCCCAATATAACTGTCAAATTCTTTTGAGTTTTTTTTTAATACCTGACCTGAAGGTGAAAGGTCCACCGATGTCTACGCGGTTCTTTTATTTTTTTTATGAGAGAAATGAGGTTCTCGCTTGTTAGGCCGGATTTGTCTGTGGTGGTCATTAAATGATTAAAGGCTCCAGCCAGCGCTACAAGTTGTAGCAAGCCTGATATTTTATTTTACAAGATCAAAAGGCGGATAGTAATTTGCATGATCTGACCAAGATAAGATTTCTGAATCCGTTTCGGCGTTTCTCTCCGAGCAGTCAGATAGAGCATTAAAACACAATGGTATTTAAAAGAACAATAGTTTTCCCAAATACAACCCAACTACGAGAATCGGTCGTCAAAACACACTGGGAACTGTATGAACCAGTTTACCTGAGCTTAAAAACTAGGAACAGAATGCCAATTAGCACAACTGCACTACTCTGTACCGCGGCGGCGCCTGCTAACCTGCACTTGAACATGTCGATCCTTGTCTCCTTGTCAGCGATAATGTTCTGGAACTCGGCTTCAACGATCTGTCCGTCGTAGTACGTTATGGGATCTTCAAATGGATACTCGAA
Organism: Hecatera dysodea; assembly: GCA_905332915.2. Taxonomy (NCBI): domain Eukaryota; kingdom Metazoa; phylum Arthropoda; class Insecta; order Lepidoptera; family Noctuidae; genus Hecatera; species Hecatera dysodea. The sequence continues at coordinate 2,098,920 of HG995298.1, read as the reverse complement.
GCCTTGAAGGCACTCGCATTTGTAACCACCGGCTTCGAAACCTCGGCCCAGGATAGGAACACACTGGAATAATAATAATAATAATTGTTTATTTATAAAACAGGGCACATATACAATAAAATAACTTGCATTTTTTTATACAGAATACGATTAATTATATGCCTGAACTAGGTTGAACCTGTGTTTCAGGCTAGACAGTGCTTACACTAACTTAAAATAATAAATTAACAATGAATCAATGACTATATAATTAAAACTTAAATTAAAGAACACATCATGTTTTATTTACAGACACAAAAAAAGATCTTCTGTCTCTTCATAAGAGATGCTTTGTAAATATTGCACAATTGTCTTTTTACAGCTATAATAATTTAACTTATAGGTACTTAATTTTCTATTTAATCTATTGTACAGAAATGGACCTAAAAATGTAAAAAATCTTTTTGGAATAGGTACATGGTGGTGTTAAATTTAGTATGTTCAACAGATTATGTACGGAGTGGAATTCCCTGCCAGAGTCTGTGTTTCCTGATAACTACAACTTGGAAGTATTTAAGTCAAGAGTGAATAGGTCGCTTCTAGGTGAGCTTGCTTCTTCGGCCACATCATCGCTTACCATCAGGTGAGATAGTAGTCAAACACTTGCCTATCTATACTAATATTATAAAGCTGAAGAGTTTGTTTGTTTGTTTGAACGCGCTAATCTCAGGAACTACTGGTCCGATTTGAAAAAAATCTTTCAGTGTTAGATAGCCCATTTATCGAGGAAGGCTATAGGCTATATATCATCACGCTAAGACCAATAGGAGCGGAGCAGTCATGAAAAATGTGACACAAACGAAGTTTTGCGGACAGCTAGTCAATAATAAAAAAGTGTCCGTGGAGTTTCTTGCATGTGCTTGCCCATAGAAATTTACTCTTTGGAACATGCAACATAATTCATCTTTCCGATTGTCTCATGGCAATTCAAAATGGCTAGTTTGAATGCTTGAGCTTACATGATTTCAGGTTGTCCATATTAAAAGTGTTGTGTGTCCATGGAAGTTTATATTTTTGGATTGTGCAAAAGGATGTGTCTGCAGTGGACAAAGCTGTTTATAACAATTACCCAACCTATACTTAAAAAAAGAAATATTAAAGAACTAAACCCCTAAGAACGATTGTTTCTATATACAATCAGTCAATTCCTAGATTAAATTTGTTTGCATGATTTATTCAACATGTTTAGTCAGGGTAAGTATTCTAGACTATTATAGGTTACAATCGCTCCAGCCGGATGCGGAAATGGCTGCCACTGTAATATAATCGATATGCAGCCGCATCCGGTGCGACAAGATAATGCTAATCTATTTTCAGCCACATCCGGTGCGACAAAATAGTGCTACAACAAGTTTCTGGACGATTGAGATATGCTATGCATGATAGAAAAAACTCAGCAACTGCTAAACCCCCTTCTTTTAACCCAACTACGTGACAACAAAAAAGGAAGCTTTATGATTTCTAACAGTTGGATGTTACAACCAAACTAGTGAAGATTCTGATGTGTTTTGTATCAAAATATATGTTTTATATTTTTTTAAATCAGTTTTCTTTTTTATTTCAGGGATTATTATAATACTAGCGCCATCAATAGATAATGTAGAATATCAATGTTCAAGTTTTTAACCGCTTGTCACATTAGGTTGTCTACACTAATAATATAAAAGCGGAAAGATTTGATTGTTTGCGTTGAATAGGCCCAGAAACTACTTGACCGATTTCGAAAATCATAGGCTATATTATATCCACATATTCCCACGGGAACGGGTACTACGCGGGTGTAACCGCAGGGCGCAACTAGTTAGAAATATGTTAGTTAGTCAGTACTTACATAAGAAGTGCTCCTGTCGCACTTGTCAGTTCCCTTGAAAGCGTTCGGCACGTAGTACTTGTCAGGACACTGGTTGATGTCCAACGACATCAAAGCCATTGTCACAGCCACCACTCCTCTGAAAATAGACAAGTTTATTAAGTACTAGCTTTTGACGGGAACTTCGTACGCGTATATCCCGTTTACTCATTCCCATGGGAATTTCTGGAATTCCTCTCATCGTGTTTCCCTACACTCGCCGAGGAACCTATTCCAGCATTCTAAGACCAGCAGTTTCACTCATTCAGTAACGGAAGTTTTATATACTGATTAACTAGCGACCCGCCCCGGCTTCGCACGCATTCAAATCATATGCACAAATCTTCCTCGTTTATTGCTCTTTCTATCAGTGAAAACTGTACTGTATTAAAATGCGTTGCGTGGTTTGGAAGAAATAGTTGTAGAAACAGAGGAAGACGACTGTATTATATTATTTAGATATAATGAAATTTATTTAGACAAAACTTTTGCGGTAGAGGCAAACTTTGGCCCAAAATTTTAAATAATAGAAACACAGTAAACAGAGTGTGATGTGTTCCTATCGATAACGAGTTAGGCCAAAGCTATAAAACTATAGGAGATACCACAGAGCTAAAGTACCACAACCAGGCCCAGGTTACGCGCGCGTCGTGTTCGACGCGCGCCTCAAACAGCTGTCAGCATAGACGGGGCCCCATAGGGTCAGTGCCGGCTAGGGTGATGGGCCCCATAGGGTCAGTGCCTGGTAGGGTGACGGGGCCCTATAGGGTCAGTGCCTGCTAGGGTGCAAGGATTTGTTCGAAAGAGTCACCGCGACCCTGGAACTCAAAGGGCGCACTAGGAGCAACACGAATGGGTTTTAGTCAGTAAGAGTCTGACACTACCTTCCGTTCCGCCCAGGGCGGAAGAAGTCATTTGATGATTTCCCATCCGTAAAAAAGGTCAAAGTAACCCAACTTTACGGAGATTATTAACGCAGCCAGCCGCTATCGTTTGAAATTGTCGGATATTAAACACTAAAAAATAACATAAAAGCATAATCGGCCTTTTAATGTTCCCACTGCTGGGACACAGGCCTCCTCTCTAGGAGAGGGAATGGGCCGTAATCCACCACGCGCGTCCAGTGCGGGTTGCTGAATGTCACATGTCTTCGATTTTTTTGGTTCTAGGACATGCCGGTTTCCTCACGATGTTTTCCTTCACCGTTTTGAGAGCAGTGGTGATGAAGTTAATTACACAAAGTAAAGCCTGGCTGGGTTCGAACCCGCGACCTGCAATTCGTAAATCGGGGCCGTTACCACTCGGCCACCACTGCTCTGAAAAACAGCTCAACAACTCACTTGAATTCTAGCTTGACTTTAACACTGTCCCAGCCGAAGAAGGGCGCGGCGTAGGTGATGACCCACTGCTTGACGTGCCCGCCGCAGTCGTAGTACGGCCTGGTCCAGTGGCCGTGCTTGAGGCTGGCGGCGCGGTAGTACGTCGGGAAGCGCTCGTATTTCTTCAAGTACTTCCCAAGCTCGTCGTCTCTGATCTTCATTTTGAGGAAGTACTGCTCGAGGCTGTCGAAGTTGGTCGACCAACGTTGTTTTAGGAACTGGAACCAGGGCTTGTGAGTGTAGGCTTCCTCTGTGAATAATTACGATGATTTTGAACAATGAAATCGAACTTTAGGGTAATAACATTCAGTGCATGCTAGGGTTGCGGAATTTTTTCGAAAGAGTCTCCGAGGCGGGTTGGTTTTAGTCACTAAGAGTCTGACACTCCCTCACCAAGTCATTTGATGATGTCCCATCTAAAAAAAAGGGTAATAACATCGCCTTGGAACTGTCTATTAAGGTATATTAATTTAATTAGGCCGTCGCTGATGAAAACCTGGGCCCTGAGTCTGCTATTACAATAGTGTCAGAATGGTCTATCATTGATCTCATAATGGTTAATTTTTACAAGTTTGGTAATCTACTAACATAAAAGCGTCATTATGACATTCCAATGGTCAACCACTGACACTCCATTGAAAGAAATGGCATAGAATGGTAATCTTGAACATAATGACAAATGAATGACAGACGTATGCAGTAATCTGCTAAAATATCAGTGACCTACCATTACAACCTCATTGTGCAGTCATTCTTTTTAATAGCTCGGTTATCAAAAAGTATTACGAGACCACTGACAGACCAATGATCGACCATTATGAATTTAGCAGATTACGAACTTTTAGCAAAATGACAATGGGATCGTGTTGGAATGACAAATTTATAAAAATAGCAGACTTGGGGCCCTGTTGTCTCGTACGTGTGTCCTAGCTTTACGCTAAGCGATGGCCGTTTTGCGCGAATGTGAAGCATATCTTCCCAACCTGCATAAACTTTTGTAATTTTGTTTATTTTTTGGTATGCGTCAAGCTTGGCGCAAATAAACTCTATTTCGTTGTTTCTTTCTTGATTACACACCAACTAACTTTATAACTTTCAATTAAATAAAATATTTTTAAGGTTAACGACTACATTGCAGGCTCGGTTACTCGGACTTCGGTTCTACGTAAAGTTATCCAGATCGCCAACCGCAATTAAATATCGTTGCAGTTTAAAAGATATCTCCACTGTAGGAGACATATTACGAATACAATCCAATTCAAATAACACATAAGGTCCTATTTACTTTGAGCTGACAGTCAAATAATTATGTATATTGTTAAGATGACTTACCAGTAGTATTCAAGCGAGCCAGATCTTCCAGTTTGTACTTCCTCGTGTTCAACTCAGTCTTGTAGGCGAACGGCGCGAAGAATGTTCTATTGGTGAACTTATTTCTGTCCCAGTATGTGCCTGGACATAAAGTAGGATTCGTTATAATAATAATATCTATCTATACTAATACTAGCCAGTATTAGTATAGCCGACCCGGCAAACGTGTTTTGCCACATAAAATAAAATAAAAAATTAGGGGTGGGGACCACCCTTAGCATTTAGGGGGACGAATATGTCCGATTCGCCACCCTAGCCGATATGCACGCTAAGATTCACGAAAATCGGTCAAGCCGTTTCGAACAGCTGATTTTTTTCGCGATTTCAGGTTTGGTCCCGTAGTAAAAGTTGTTCGTATTGATGAGTACAATAGGGTTGTTTCCGGAGGAATAAAAATATGATTCTATTTAGTCCGTCAGTTAGATTATCGAAAAATAGTGGACCCGTATTGTTTGCTTTATGAAATCTGTAAAAATTGACGAACATAAAAAGCTTCAAAGATCATGAGTGGGGGCTTGTGACATCAGCGCGTGGTGAAAATCGTCGCACGGAGTGACGTCACACGAGTTTTCAACGCACTATATCGTCTTCGTTTTTTGTTTACGTGAAAAAATAAAAATCGTGTCCAATATTTTTGGGAAGTCTATTTTACGGACTAATTAGATTTTTTTAGGCAACTACCCTATTACCTCTTAACTTGACTTTTTTGTTTGTTTGGCCACAATGGATGTCCTTTATTGTGAACACTTCAAGAAAGTAAACATGGCACTCACCGGCCGACCATATCTTGGAGTCTCCGAGCACTATGGCGAGGGTCTCTCCTATCATCTGGTCTTCGGTCAGCGGCTTGTCAGCCACGCGGTTGCCGCTGAACACTTCTTGCGGATCTGACACCTGGTATCACAAAATAATTTCTTTAGAGGATTTCAATCTATGATCAAAATGTACATAATGTTATACATGTTAAAAGTTCAAATAACGTTGCAAGGTTTGGAAGCAATAGCATAAGCAATGTCTTCTTAAAACCATCAATACCCGAGTGTGGAGTGATGGATTTAAACAATCTCGAAGTATGAATTCCAAATATGGCAATTATTAAATTGTATGCAGCACGGTATTACATCCGTAATTTCGGAATTACGGCCGCATTTTTTTTTTCATAATTCATGTAGGTTTTGTCACTTCCACAGTTATTTGGTATCTAATGATACCTCATTTGTTAAAGGCTAGCCATTAATAATACCCGTATAGGCTACAGACAGTGCCAATGAAATATACAGACATACATACATACGTACTCTCAAAAAAAAATACGATCTCTCTGAGGTAGTCGGATAAAATGTCTGAACCTTGTTGTGCATGACTGACATGAGTTCGTTGTTCTAATTTTTATGTTGGCACTACCTGTATTTGTCAAAATATTCACGTCACTTGTTCAATACAAAATATACCTTATATTTTTCGAAATAAGGTTAATTTTGTACTACGAAGTGAAGTGCCAGCATTATAGAAATACGGAATTCTAGATTCAAATATGTACCACTTACCTGTAAAAAGGCACTGATGAAGTTGGCCAATCGGACGGCCATCTTAGCTTGATTTTCGAACTGCTCTTCGTGACCGTATGCAATGTCCCCGTTGAGGAATAAATCCGATGGGTTGTACCTACATGGAAAGTATAAATAAGTTTTCTGGAACTCTAACTTGATTCATCATCTGCCATACCAGATTCAGCTGAATACCAGTTTTTAACGTGTAGCGGCTGCCTAACAGACCTCCACAACCCAATAACTGGGGAAAACGGTACTTCTTGGCAAGACTGGTGTTACGATTTTCTGGCTTCTGACAATCCGTAACGCCTGCCAACGATCTACAAATGACAGCCGGGACCAATGGCTTAACGTGCTTTCCGAGGCACGGAGGAAACTCGGTATGTTAAGATGGTCACCCATCCACAGACCAACCTTGGCAAGCGTTTCTTAACCCTGAATATCGATCTGCGAGGCTGTTATTCTTTAACCACGAACTCTAACTTGATTACTAGGAAAAATACAAAAGTACATAGTCGTTATGGCACCCATATTCTTGGTAGGTATACAAAAGAAGTGTTATGACATTGTCTTGCTTTTTTACAATTGGAAGTTTTCTTAGATATTTATTTGTTCTCGCAACTGCCAAACTGCAGTTTTGAAGTTGTTTAGCTATTGACAACCATTCTATTCCATCCCGAAACTAATGTTTATGGTTTGATATTAAGAAATAACACTACATTCTTGCTATACGAAAACTAGTCTATACGATACAAACACGATTTGCAATTTAAATTAATTACAATATAAAACACCATTTTGTAGCATTCTTACTACACAAATCTTATAGAACCGCTGCAATTCGTTACGGTATGGAATCGTTGTGAATACAACCCATTTGCTTGGAGCCTTTACCCTGCAATGCACACCTTGCTCTCAAAACGTTCATAAGGTTCAATATTCAAAGAGAAACGTATGAGGTAACGACCTTGAAGTAATTTGTGTCCAGTTTATGGCGCATCCACACATGCCGCCGGCTTATGCCGCCGGGTTTGCCGCCGTATTTCAGGCTGCCTTGATATAAAAGATGCGCGTGCCGGCGGCCAGGTTGCCGGGTTGGCCGCCGGCCGTGCCGCTCAGCATGTGTGGATGCGCCATAACAGAACACTTTGTCCGAGCCTTCCTATAATAATCCCCGTCCGAATTTCGTTCACGGTGACCAATCTCCACGGATTTAAGACAAGTACGCAGGAGATATTATAGTGCACAGTTGTGTGGACAAAAACAGGTGCACTCTCTGTTCCGTCACTTTCATAATCCGACGGTCACGACCCGGGAGAGATCAGCAGGGCACTGTGGTATCACAGCACCAACTTCCAAACTTCAGACTGTTACCGAGAAATTCCTATACCGAACGCCAGATAAATGTACAATAAAGGTCATTGCCCTTTCCTTGATATCTCTTCGTAAGTACATGGACAAAAAAAAAATGAATCGTTTTCCATTACTAGTAAATATTGTTACGAGCTTCGGGTTCGTTACAATTAAAATCAGCCGATTAAATAAACAAAGATGACACTTTAATTTACACCACACTAATTACACTATAACTCACTAATCACAATACACAATCGCACTATTAATCACTTGAGTTCGCAGTCGAAAATCGCTCTCGAAGTTATCACTTGTATCGCAAATCCAATACTGACTCGGTCGGCACATGTGCCGGCCTTATATAGGGCGCCGAGTAGATCCAGAAAGTTCGCGTACATATCGGTCGCGACCGACCAAGGTCCGAGAATTCTAGCATAGAAAAATCTCGAAGGTCCCCGACTTCAATAGTTCTGCTACTCGATACTAGATGGCGCTAGTGGTACCGAATGCCGCTATCATCCTAACTTAATTCTGGCGCGCAACACTGCCCCCTCCTAAGACATGCTCGTCCCGAGCATTATCAGCGCCATAATAACGCGCCAGTCGATCAACATGAACGATCTTAGGAGCGCTTCTTGTACCTTTCTGTATACGATAGGTCACGTCATTGATCTTCGTCACAATCCGGTACGGTCCGTCCCATTTAGCTTGAAGCTTAGGAGATTTCCCTTTGCTGCGAACTGGATTATGCAACCACACTAGTGAACCTTCCTCGAACCCTTTATTGTTCATTTTGCGGTCATAGCGGGTTTTCATCTTTTCAGACATTTGCTGGCCCGATTGTCTGACGTGCTCATGAATGTCGTTCATTTTGTTCCGCAAGTCATTCGCATAATCGGTTATACTGCGTGGAGCATCAGGTGGTATTCCGGTAATCAGGTCTGCAGGCAACCGCAATTCTCTTCCAAAGTTTGCGAAAGCTGGTGTCACTGACGTGCTTTCATGAACAGCACTTCGGTATGACAGCAAAAACGGTTGTATGTGCTTGTCCCAATCCCGTTGCCGGTTTTCTATAACTTTTGCTAGATATCTCTCCAGTGTCTGATTAAATCGTTCCACCATTCCATCCGACTGTGGGTGGTAAGAAGTTGTCTTTGTTTTATGAGTACCCATAACTCGGCAAGTTTCCTGGAATATTTGGGACTCAAAATTCCTTCCTTGATCGCTGTGAATCTCCAAAGGTACTCCAAAACGACAGAAGACTTCATGAACTAGTTTATCCGCAACTGTTGAAGCTTCTTGGTTTGGAATGGCGAAGACTTCCGGCCACTTAGTGAAGTAATCCATAACCACCATGAAATACTTGTTACCACTTTCACTTTCCGGAAACGGTCCCGCAACGTCTAGCGCTATCCTTTCCCATGGTGCACCAAAATTGTACAATTTCAATGCACCTCTGCTACGAGTCTGAGGTCCTTTTACAGCCGCACAACTTGTACACTTGCGACACCAGTCCTCAACATCGTCACGACAGTGGACCCAGTAAAACCGTTCCCGTATCTTCAGTAGAGTCCGTTTAACTCCCATATGGCCTCCTGAACAACCATTATGGTACAGCTGTAGAACATCCGGTACTTTAGCTTTAGGGACAACCATTTGCAAATGACAGCTGTCTCCCCGAGCATTTTCCCATTTACGGCACAGGACTCCATCCTGAATCACTAAGCTGTCCCATTGGGCCCAATAGCTTTTTGTGATTGAACTCATCGCTGAGACATCACTCCACGTAGGCTTCGGAGCACTGGCCTTCATCCACTCCAGGATCGGCTTGATGTCCAAATCATCCTGCTGTGCACGTTCCAAGTTTTCCTTCCACTCGTTACTGAGGTCTGTCTTAAGCATCCTCACAGGCACGACTTCTTTATCCTCTTGTTTGCAGACTTCTGGGCAAGGTCCTCTTGACAATACATCTGCGTTGCCATGAGATCTCCCGCTACGACCTTCGACCACCAAGTCGTACTTTTCCAACCGCTGTGCGCGATTGTCAGCCGCTCTACCTGCTAGAGATCGGCTATCTACCCTTTGAGCAGTTCGCTTAGGGCAACTGGGCCTCAAGTGGCCCCTTTCACCACAGCCGTAGCATCTAGGGCTGCGCCTTTTATAATGGTCACGAACTGCAGCTGCTGCAACCTCCCTGCCATAGTGGGAATGACGATTCTGCCGCGCAGCTTCCCCTTCTGAAGTTCGCCTAGGGCAACCGGACCGTAGGTGGCCCCTTTCCCCACAACCATAGCATCTAGGGCTATATCCTTTAAAACGGTCGTGAACTGTAGCCGCTGCAATCTCCCTGACGCAATGGGAACGATAATCCTGCCGCGCAGCTTCCACCTCTAGTGCATGGGCCAAGGCGTTCTTGAGCGTCTCGTGATGCCCGAGCCTCACAGTAGCTCTAACTTCAAGGTCGCGGATGCCGTCAATAAATGCCTGCACCAAGTTCCCTTGAATGAGCGCAGGTACCGACTGGTATGCTTTTCTAACAAGCTTCTCCACCTCTAGGGCCCACTGCTGCAGGTTTTCACCGCTGCGTTGCACGCGATCCTTTAGCTGCGCACGAAACACGTGTTCCAGATGAGCGTCGCCATACCTAGATTCCAACGCCTCAAGGAGCTGCTCGTAAGTCACTTCCTTGCCGAGAGCTTCCAGAACAGTTAAGGCCTGGTCCCGCAGACCTAGTGTGAGGGCAGTCATGGCCTGATTTTTATTCCACCCGTTCGCCTGCATAACGGCCTCAAATTGTATTTTGTAGGCCGACCAGGAAGATGTTCCATCGAACGGCGGCACTTTGAATCCCCGTGGCGAAGGAGTAGTTGCTACGGAGGTTGCAATTCCATCTCCTACTTTAAGGTTGTCCAGCGTTTTCTTCACGTCAGCAATCACGTTGTCAACTCGATTATTCATTTGGTCGATTCGTGTTTCAGCTTCCGTCAGGCGGTTCTCGTGCTGAACCACCTTATCTTTAACAACCTTAATTTCTTTGCCGAAAGTGGCATGCAGATCCTTCATGAGGAACATCTGCTCTTCCTGGCGGCGCGCCTGCTCCTCCTTGTCACGTTGGAGCTGTTCTTCCAACCGACGGGTCTGTTCCTCCTGGCGGCGAGCCTGTTCTTCCTTATCACGCTGCAGCTGCTCTTCTAAACGACGGGCCTGTTCCTCTTGTCGGCGGGCCTGTTCCTCCTGGCGGCGGGCCTGCTCCTGCAGCATCAGCATCAGAGCAGCAAAGTCTGGTGCTGATGATGAAGCTGGAGCGGCGGTGGACGGGCCGGCCTCTAAGGTCGCCAGCTGTCTCTCCGTAGCCTGCGGCGTTGCACTTCCAAAACGCCTCTGGTCCGTCTCTTGCTGGCGTTGACTACGGGTACGAATACCCTCAGTGTCGTCCTTCGGTAGAATCGGCATCTTTTAAATCCACTCTTCTGACACCAATTGTTACGAGCTTCGGGTTCGTTACAATTAAAATCAGCCGATTAAATAAACAAAGATGACACTTTAATTTACACCACACTAATTACACTATAACTCACTAATCACAATACACAATCGCACTATTAATCACTTGAGTTCGCAGTCGAAGATCGCTCTCGAAGTTATCACTTGTATCGCAAATCCAATACTGACTCGGTCGGCACATGTGCCGGCCTTATATAGGGCGCCGAGTAGATCCAGAAAGTTCGCGTACATATCGGTCGCGACCGACCAAGGTCCGAGAATTCTAGCATAGAAAAATCTCGAAGGTCCCCAACTTCAATAGTTCTGCTACTCGATACTAGATGGCGCTAGTGGTACCGAATGCCGCTATCATCCTAACTTAATTCTGGCGCGCAACAATATAAAGGATCAAGATGGATGTCGATTCAATATAGCATTAATTAATTATTTCTGTTTTAAGAATTAAGGTTGTGAATAAATGTAGGTGGTTCAATGACCGTTATTGAACATTTATCTGGCGTTCGATATAGTGGAAAAACCCGATGATACTCTGCCGTCCTATAATGTGTTGGAGAGCAAATGGTACAGTACTGACTTGGAGCAGTTGCTGGGCTGCACTCCGCGGATGAAGTTGAGCACTTCGTAGACGTTGACGCGCTCGGTGTGCAGCGCGCCGGGCCCGCTGGTCGCGTTCACGTACTCGTAGTGCCGGTCCATGTACATGGCGCGCAGGAACGGGTGCGCGCGCTCCCACTGCACGGGCAGCCGCTGGATCCCTGCCAACAATTTGTCTTTTATTTTCCTTTTTCTCTTGTCATCTTTACATCTACTGTGCTTCTAAAACTACCCACTGTTGTTAAAAGTGTTATTTCTGCACTATTATTTTATTTGCATGCTGCGTCTACCGCATATTACACTATGCTTGTATCATATTGTTTGTATTATTAAGATAAACATTGTAACAATTGTAGATAGGCCAATAAATAAACAATTTTACTTTCAATTTGTACTTGTATGGGTTCAAAAACTCGTAACTAGCGTTGCGTGCATGTTTTTCACGCACGGGTCTATCGCTTAGTGTTGCCAGTAACGAGATTTCGTAAATAGAAGACAGACAACGAGTGCCTAACGCTGGTTTTCAACTGCACCTTATTTTTCGAATAACGGTTACAATTGCCAATCAGATTTATTTTTGTGAGTTTAAACTTTCCTGTTTGAAATCGGCCCAGTAGTTTTTGAGTTTATTTGTTACATACAAATCTTTCCTCTTTATAATATTAGTATAGAAGTATAGAAGTAATAGTTAAATAAGTACATGGTACTTACATAAGATAGATAGAGAGGAGAAGCATAGTATAAAGAGGGGAAGTAGGTTATCTCCGGCCTAATTCACGATATAATTGCCTATTGTCTTAGGGTTGTCACTTTAACACATCTCTGTATAACTAATTCATTGATCATTAGTCAATAAAGTTCAACAATGGTTTGGTTTTACAACTGTAAGTACTTACCTACTTAGTTACTATACCTACAATACTGAGAAATCGGCATAACTAAACGTAAACAAAGCAATAGCGGCAAATCAATTGATAGATCAAAAGTACCTACCTAATATATTCTAGTAGGAAATTAGGCCTACCTACCTACTTTCTCTGTGTGATAGAAAACTAATAAAAATAAGTAAGTAGGTATCTCATCATCAAGTAAAAATTATATGCTAGATTAAGTGACCTGTTCATTAGGTAATCTGAACAGAGGTAATTCTGGAATCGATGAATTATTGAGACACCTAAACACACAGCAATACGTTCTCCTGCGACTGTCAGACATTTTTTATTTATTTAGCGGTGACGCGCGAACCTCGTGCAGTGTTAGCCCCGACTGGCGCACTGAGAAACGGGTCGAGACTTGTTAAAGTGTGCGTGCGTCGACGCATAGATACTATGGCGCACACATACAAGCCGCGCGCGGTGCGTTTGTATGAAGATAAACTACTTCCCCTGTTTATACTATGGGAGAAGCTTATATTTACGTGAATTATGCTACTTTTTTTGTAGAAATCTATAACTAAATAAAAACGTGTTGAAGAGTGACTTACAGCCGATTTTCTTGCAGTCAAAGTTGTTGTAGTACTGGTCGGAGGTGGCGCGCTCGATGATCTCGCCGAGGTAGGGGCGGCGCACGAGGCTGGGCAGGCGGAAGCCCGGCGCGCAGCGGCACTGGTAGCCGCCGCGCCGGAAGCCCCAGCCGTGCAGCGGCTCGCACTGATATAACAAATCCAAAATTCTTTATTTCAAATAGCTTTTGCCTGCGATTTTGTACGCGCATATGCTGTTTTACCCCGTTCTTGAAGAACTTTCGGAAAATCCTCTTTAAAGCCTATTTCACACGAGGGCAGAACAGTGAGGCATAACAGTAGGACAGAACAGTTTGGAAGGACAGTTATCTTTTAAACATAGGATTGGATAGACAGGACAGTCCAAGTGCAAAACAAGTCGCGCGCTCACTGTCCTGCCCTTTAGGCTGCACTGCCCTTGCGTTCACACGAGTCCAACCACGAGACAGACGAGCGAGAAAGGTGGTGGAGGAAGCAAACTGCCCCGAAAATATAGACCGGCGCGGCGGCGGGCTATTAACTGTTCTGTCTTGGTTACTGTCAAGACAGTACTGTTCTGTGAGTTCAAACAGTAGCAGTACTGTACTGCCCACTGTTCTGCCCTCGTGTGAAATAGGCTTTAGTGCACCTCGAACGGGGGCAGTGTCGTGTCACGTGGATGGCATCTAAATGTATTGGCGTGAACAAGCCCCACAAAGAGAAACATGGAAGGGATGAGAGGAAGGTCCTTACTTTAAACAGTTCAGGACAAAAATAATGACACCGAAAAATTGTAAACGCCGTAATAATTTAAAATATCGCGTGAAATTGTAAACTTTTTTTCTTAATTAGTCACTGAAGTATTGGGAACTATTGGATTTGGATTGGATTTATTATATTATATTTGACTAGCAGCGCCCCGCGGTTTCACTCGCGTAGTTCCCGTTCCCGTGGGAGTACGGGTATAAAATCCTATTTTACTCAGGGTGAATGTAGCTTTCTAATGTTGAAAGAATTTTTTAAATTGCTCCAGTAGTTTTTGAGTTTATTCGTTACATACAAAAATACTAATCTTTCCTTTTTATAATATTAGTATAGAAGTATAGACTTATATATAAAATTCTCGTGTCACAATGTTAGTTACCATACTCCTCGGAAACGGCTTGACCGATTTTTATGAAATTTTATATGCATATTCAGTAGGTCTGAGAATTGGCTACTATCTATTTTTAATACCCCTAAAGTGATAAGGGTTGTCCACCCCTAACATTTTTGATTTTATTTTATATGGCAAAACAACGATTGCTGGGTCAGCTAGTATGCATATTAAGTTGTAGACTGGTGTCTGGTGTTTGTACCAAAAATGTTGTTTAAAAACTTAATGAAGGAAGCTCACTCACCTCAGTGGTTTCCTTACACCGCGCCGTCGAAGCGAATCTATTCGGTCGATCGTTTCCTAAACTCGGCGGACATTGATTTATGTCGATCCTGTCATAGTCTAACTCCATCACAACGGCTGCCGTGTACCTAAAATGTTTAAAGATTGCATAAACAACTGAAATTATAGCCACACGGGTCGAGCAACGCTTGTTTTAGTTTGGTCTGTGGATAGATAACCATTCGTTATGTAGATATATACCGGAACATCTCCATGCTTTTTTTTACGGGGGGAAATCCTCATGGATGTCCTCCGCCCTGGGGCGGGCGGAGGGGTATGTCAGACTCTTACTGACTAAAACCACCCCAGTTTTCCATCTCTCACCTACGCCGGGGATCGCGGGAACGTATGCGACATCCGCCACCTCGGGTCAGCGGAGGGAGTGAGGTGTTTGACTCCCCCCGCGACGTCAAAGAGGGGCGCTCGGGAACAGCACGCGCCACCACCTCGGGTCCGGATGAATAGGGGCCGACGGACATCCCCAAATCCGCCGCCCCTGGACCCAGTTAGGGGGGCCGGAAGAGGGCCCTCCTCCGACGCCCGGTGCGCCTGCTGCGGGCGGGGAGAGAGGTCGAGATCTCCCTTTCCACAGCCTCTTTTTGCGAGATAACTGTTCCCATGCCTAGGAAAAATGTAGCCGCGGTTAAGTTGAAAGTTGGAACTAAAGGTTAAACGCGCTTTCCAAGTACGAAATGGTCTCCATAGTTGTATTGATATCTCAGTATGTAAAATTGATTGAGTCAGGCGTTACTTTGCGGAAATCCATTTTAAATTTGAAAATGAAAATAATATACCTAGTTTTAATTTCCGCGAATATTAGTGGGTTGCAGGTATGCACCTCCCTCCCGCCCGCTATATTATGCACATGCAAGGTTACAAGGCAAATGCAAGGATTGCAACCCACTAATATTCGCGGAAATTAAAACTAGATATATTATTTTCATTTTCAAATCTCAGTATGTATTGAGTATGGACGACGGATCCACTAATGTACCTCGGCAAGAATAGCTTAGCCTCAAATATCACCCCTAGCGGTTCTATATAACCAAGAGGACCCGAAATTAAATGTCGTCGTACTGTATGAGGCGTTAGGTGGTGTATAATGCCGGATCCACACGCTTGGCACTTGCCTCAAACTTCAAGCCTTCACAAAGGTTTTGCTAAATTTCAGGCGCGTGCAGTGGTTCGAGTTAGGGTAGGCCAGAGAAAATGTCCAAATAATTTTTAAAAAATAACCACATTATTCAGGGTTGATTTTTAATTAAATGAGTTTTTTTTGGTTTTTTTAATTGCCTATTTAAAAAAAAAAAACCTAAAAAAAAAGACACCAAATTTCAACCCTGAATAATGTGGTGTGTTTTTTTTGGACATTATTTTCTGGCCTACCCTAACTCAAACCACTGCACGCCACTGCTAAATTTAGGTTATCAAACACCGCCATACACATGTAGAGCGGGCGGTGCCGTGAACGGTTTCGCGAGCCTTTTAATATGTAGGCAGGGCAGGAAAGCATCGAGCCAGTGTGTGGGTGTAATGGCTATAAGGTTCAGTTTAACATTTTGAATAGATAAATAAAAATAAAAAAACCTTGCCGCACATTTTCTTCGATTTGTGCCAAAAAACCAGTGTCGAAACCAATCAAGATCAACAAACAAAGTTCGAAAGCCGTCACAAATCGAAACGTATATTGTTTCGATTTGTAACGGCTTTCAATATTTTTGCTAAGTGTGTGGCATCGGCTTCAGGTTACTTACGTAGGATACTCGATATGTCTAAACTGCGTGTGACGTGGGTATATGTCAGCGACAGGCGACACCGCCGCCACCAGCCACTTGTTGAGTCTACCGCAGTCGAAGTATGGCCGCGTCCAGTTCACTGGGCCAGGATTCTGAAACAGGATTCATCTTAGAAATAGCTGTCCCTGCACTTCCGTTGGCGGGGAATTCAGGAGATCAAATTGTGTCTTTTCCATGTCCCTCTGTTACTTGATGTCATAAAAAGCTTACTAAACTTCTTTCTCCCCTGTCTGTCCAACCATAGAATACAATAACCATAAATATGTTAGTTGCGTGGACTGTATTTTTCGTATGCTGGTGGTGAACAGGTCGTGGATTTATGGAATGAAAGATATATCACTATTTAACTGGTATATTAAGCGATTACAATAATTTTGCACAGCACACGCGAGATCAGGGTTTTCGGAAGTAGTTTAGAGCGGAAGTGAAACCATTTGGTGTTGTCACAATACAATAATAGAAATCTACTGTAAATACAGTCAT
Organism: Hecatera dysodea; assembly: GCA_905332915.2. NCBI lineage: Eukaryota > Metazoa > Arthropoda > Insecta > Lepidoptera > Noctuidae > Hecatera > Hecatera dysodea. The sequence continues at coordinate 2,082,084 of HG995298.1, read as the reverse complement.
CTGTGTGAATAATCATATCAATCTTAACTAATATGGGGCCATTCAAGCATTACGTAAGCTCTAAGGGGGGCAGGGGGGTCTTTGATTTGCTCATTTTTGATGACATGGGGGATGGGGGTATCCGAGAGGTGATTACGTCATCAATATTTCATTTAGCACATGGGATCTGGGAACATCATATGGCCCGGCGCGGTCTTATCCACTGGGTTATCATCGCCCTAATAGCAAATCACAATAAGTTAATTTCTCCTTATTTCTAGACTTGTTAATTGCTGCTTCATGGACCAATAAGAAAACCAGAACAGATTAAAAAATACTTATATAAATGTTTACAAAAGCATGGGAGAGGTAAAGATATTTGCTTACTTTTACTGATGAGGGGGAGGGGGTGGTCAAAAATATAAACGATTCTGTTTACGCAATACTTGAACAACCCCTATTATAAAGAAGCGTAATTTTTATTTAGTTTTGAAGTATGTTTGCAATGGTAAACATCAAGTCAAGCTAGTTAACAATAAGCAACTCATTACAAAACTTATTTTACTTATAAAAATTTATGCTATTGCATAATAGAAGAAGTTGTAACTTCTTATGATACATTTTTTATAGATGAACTACAGTATAGTAAGTACAATAAATAAAATAAAAAATTTAAAATATTTTTTTTTGTTTAAAAAAATATAATATATGTAAGTATATCTATATTAAATTGAGGAAGCTCAGGATATCCTTATCTAAGCATCCTGTCTGTATTCAGGAGATATAACTTGCCAGATTAAATGAACTAGGATTTATTCATTTTAAAATTATTATCATTGTCAAAATTGCAAGCTAAGCTAAATTTTTATTTGAAATCTTATGAGGTTTTACTTCATTTTGGGCAAACAAGAAAGTATTAAGTAGTTATGAGTTGTGTCTTTTACAGGTTTTTATATCCACCAATAATAAATAAATCGAAGTATCCTGTCTGTTTCAGGAGATAATAGTTACTGTTTCTACATGATGTTCTTGTGAGTTGTGAATAAGACAAATGAATTAGCTTTTCTCTTAATTTTGATTTCTGGCATAAATTGAATAAATGTCTCATTCATATTGAAACTTTGTATCAGTCAAGTTTCCATTAGTGGATTAGTACTTATTTGCAGAGACTAACCTTTTCCAAAAAAAAAAACAAATTATTTTACTTTAAAGTATTTTTAAGGATAACACTCAAAAATGTGCCAATTTATTAGTTATGAAGAATTTATCACTAAAGTAGCCATGGCAAATATTAATGAGCATACCTTGCAACATAGCAGTATTGAAATAAAGTTCAAATTACAACAACTGACACACATGTGTATTGCACTATATTGTATTCCTGGAATGAATCGAGACGAGTTCATTATATTTTTACACCTAAATTGCTGAACTGATTTTGACGCATATTGGTACAGATATAGATGTTTAAACAATGCTAGTGAAGCAGCGGACAAAAGAAAGAAGTATAGAAATTAATTATTATCCCAGATGTTATGAAATCAAGCAATTTCATAATAAGATAACCTTTTACTTGAATGACTTGTGATATTAACAAATACTCCCTGGATATAGTAACTAACTACCTGTAAATGGCTAGACAAAGACTTTAGTACCAAGATAAAAAACACAGAAAATAAAAAGAACTGATGAAAAATACCAAATTACAAATTAAATTACTGCAGTCAACAGGCTATTTGTCTATACTAATATTATGAAGTGGTAATGTTTGTGAGTTTGTGACGTTGTAAGGGGTAATCTCTGGATCTCTCTGGAAAATAATTTTGAAAATCGGTTCAGTAGGAACCAATTTTCAAAATTATTTTAGCAATAGAAAGCTACGTTGTTGTGGAGTGTCATAGGCTATATTTTATCCCTGTATTGCCATGGGAACGCGGGTGAAACCACAGGATGCTGCTAGTGTGTTAATACAAAAAGTATACAAACCTCATCATTACCAGGCGGTCCGTGGAATGTAAATGTCTCATTTGTATTGTTTGCATATCTGATCTCCACTTGGTATGTAGTCTTAGTGTCATGGCGCTTGGCTACTCTGTCTGGCAACCATTTCTTGTACCACTCATTGATTCTATAGAACTCGGAAGTATAATCCTTCGACAAGCTCTCTGGATCAAACGCACCTAGATCTTCAACATGGAATGTGTTCATTGTGGAAATCTTTTGTAAATGTACCGGGTCATTGAAATCATCTGCCCTGAATGCTCTTGGTGCAAACCTTGGCATAGTTTTATTGAAGAATCCTCGGTATGACGATGTATATGACATGTTCGGAGAAAAATATATAGAACTAGCGTTTATGTAAGGATTCGCTGAAACATCAGCAACTGACGAAAGGAAGTAGTACATCATACCGGGATCGTAAGTGTCGTTGATGGCCGGCCTGATGAACCGTGACTGCAGAATATAACTCCAGAAAAACGCTCGGTTCATAGCCATGTTGTGTAAATGCAACATCGCTGTACGATTGGGAAACACGGGGTTTATGTTGATTTCTTTCACATCAGGGTGGTGGGAAACAGAATCCTCTGGCAAATATAGGTCATCCAAATGCGTTATGAAGCAGTTATCCGCGGATACTTTGTCAACTTTTCCACGAACTTCGTCAAAAGCATCGCGAATTTGCCATTCATACTGGCCGGCCACACCCCACAATAAAACACAAAGTGATATCGCAAGTAAACTCCAGTTTACTCTCTCCATTATTACTTTTTACACTTATTTCATGAATAAATTTAATAATCTTACTGGTTTAATACATGACGGTCGTGTAATAAATCTAATAAATTCTAACTGCCGCAAAACAAGCGACCAAAGTTGCTAATGTTTTGAAAGTAGAGATGAGACGTATATACTGGTAGAGGTATATATACCAAGTATGTGCTTCCCAGTACATAGACCGGGTACGGACCGAAATACTGGGTAAATACCTTGAAGGTATGACGTCAGACGCATAGTACGATACGAACCGCTACCACAAGGTAGCGCCCAGTTTTATCGGTAGTTCGGTACGCCGAAGCAACCCGAAGCTGACCGACAGCTTACGAAGGGACCCGAAACGTCATTCGTGCTTTATGAACATTCGGTTGATTTAATTTAGTTAGACAAAATGGGTACTTATTTTTACGTGCATAAGGAACATAATAGCATAATTACATTTTTTGTCACGACGTGAAAGAGTTCCTTAGTTTGTTTATGTTAGGGAATATTATTACGTGTTTGAATGTTTACGTTGTCTAGTGGTACTTAGGTCGACAATGTTTTGATTTTTTTTGCGTCAGTTGTAAGTTTTGCGACAGTCCTAAGCCTGGTAAAGTAGGAAGGAAAGATTTCATATCTCATAATGCATAATTACGTATAGGTACTTGAAACATCGTACCTTGGAGGCATACCATACTTATCGCATACGTTTACTTATCGAAATCCTACCACACCCAAATACTTAGAAGTATTTTGATACCTGGTATTTGTACCAGGTATTTGGTGATACCCATACCTTAAAGGCCGGGTATGGAAAATGGCAGGTATATCTCATCTCTATTTGAAAGTGCTTGTTGTTGATATTGTTGCCAGTCAAAATTAATATTGTCCATCATTTCCCAATCAACTTGACCGTTTATAAATTAAATTGTTCCTATAATTTATAGCGGTAGAAAGTGGTTTTTAGGGGAATTTTGATACAGAAAATAGGTGGCGCCAAAAATATAGAGTAACGTGATAAAGAAAAACATCAAACAAAGTGATATAATCAAAAAATGGTTTAAGAAAATTTTGTGAAGTAACTTTATGATAACTTGTATGTAATACTTGATATGGCTAATTAAATATCTATACTAATATTAGAGGAAAGATTTATTATTTATTATTTATTTATTTATTTGTATTATGCAAACTATGATTTACATTTATAAACTTTGCCCCACAAAACCGTAGTACTGGTTTGACTGTGGGGTCTAATTAATTAATTAATTATTTATTAATTAATTTGTATTTTTATATTTACCTTACCATTAGAAAGCTACATTCACCCTGAGTAACATAAGCTATATTTTATCCCTGTATTCCCACGGGGACAGGAACTACGTGGGTGAAACCGCGAGGCGCTGCTAGTTATAAATTCTTATAAATTCTTTCCTTTTTCTTAGTAGAACGAGCTCCGGTAACCTAAAATGGGGTAAATTTAGCAATACTGGCAACTCGTAAAAAAGGATTAAAAGACAATCCGTTATTTTTTTGGAATTGAATCATGATTTCTGTTGGCATAATTTTAGTCTCTTTTTACAATCATTATACTTTTTTTACACAACCTTTTGAGGTTGTGTAAAAAAAGTAAACAATGTCCACAGCCACAATAAATTTTCGTTACATAGATTGATAAGAGAAATATTATGTGGAGTCTGCGAAAAATATAAATCTATGTAAATGCAAATGTTCAAACCCATTATTTTCCAATAAAAAAGCTACTGTCATCAGAGTTTGTCTCTGGATAACCTGCAAATGTATATGTCGTTTTAATCAAAACAATTTTAAAATATTATATTTCTTCAATAATATCCAAGAAACTGTAATCATGGCTGGAACGATGTTCCGTAAGTTCGTCGAAAATGTTTATCAGTGTTTTTAATACGGATTTCTTTTATTAACTACTGTTTTCGTTACAGGTTCCATGTTCACAAATACCTTATCATTTTATAAAAGTAGCACTACTAGTTTGGTGAGTCTTGAATTATAAAACTACTCCTGTGACTTATGTGTTCTTAGCGAAACTATTAAATATTACAATAAATTGGAAACACACTTATACGTTTAGACTTTCCCATAACCTACATCATATTAGATTATAAACTATACCTACGACTTTAGTTCCTTATTGTTTGTAGTCAATATTTACGCTCTGAGGGCTCACCCTCACAATCATATTTTCAGGAAAACCTGGTTTTAAGACAACTTCCTATAATAACTTGAATATGTGTATAAGGTTAATATTATCTTTAAAAAGGCAACTACAGAATCATTTATTTCAATGGGCAGCTCTGAATACGGTAATTATTTATTTTGGTTTCATTATCTCACTTTCAGAGGTCCCTGCACACGGCACCTGTGTCATATGCAGCTCGTAAGGGCACCAGGGCGAAGGCACGCGCCAAGAAGGTCAAGGTTGAGGTCACCAAAGTGGGCTTCATCCCACACAACCAGAGGGGGAAAGATAAGTATGTTTTAACTTTCTTACTTTTGACAAAACATTTTCCTACACCAGTAATTTCTTCTGTATTGTGGGTGCATTTACAAACATTTAAACTCTCAAATACAAGTAGCCAGAAATGAAAGAACTATACATACATGTGTAGGCCATACAAGTAATTGAATTATAATAAACTTAATAGCAATGGCATACTTACTTTAATTTGTAATCCTGCATCAAATTGTTGTATTTGTTTTAAATATACACACTACAGCCTAACACATAAACCCAACTACAAGTGAACAATTGATTAAATACTTTTCATAGTTATATTATGCAACATTAACTACCTGCTTATCAATGTTAAAAAAGAGGTGTGCCACAGAATAATTTATGTCCATAGAAATATAAAATACAGGAGAAGTGGCAAGGGGGCGTGTCGGCGTCCTCGCGACATGGTCTGGGCGAGCATGTCTTACGCAATGGTCGAATCCGCGAACTAGTGCGCTTACGACCGTGAGCGTGATAAGATATAAGAATGCCGTGTTGTTCAGTGTTTTCTTGTAAAAACCGAAGCATAAACCAAAACTTTGTTAATTATGGAATCACTTACCATATCAAAGTACAAGTATTTTACTGTATTTGTCTTTAAAATCATGAAAAACAACAAATCGTAAAATATTTCTTGCTTATACTATGTTATTTTTGTTTTCAAATGTCACAGCGACAATAACATATTACAATGAATACACTGCTCCTTAACCACTACCTAAGTTTGTCGCTAAGTGACTGGATGAGCAATGTAAAAATCACAAAACGATACTTTAGCAAGCCGATGTATCGCATAGTACGGCCGCTGCTTCTTGCCGCGAGTTAGTGATGTAATTGTGCAGATACACTGTTCACAACAATGTCGATTGTTGAATGAAATATTACAAAAGTGTACCAAACTTTCTTAGATTTCATTAAATTTTTGGTAAATAATCGTTCAAGTGTTTTTGGCTTTGAATTATCGTATTTATGCCTTATTCTCGTGCTACTTCCTTACTTTTTATGGTAATTGTATTTTACTTTCGATAAAGTTTCGAATGCATTATAGTAATCGGCATGTTTAAGATAATATATTAGTGACCTTTGCTTAAAATTAGTCAATAATTTCATGCTATTTATTTGTTATACATGGGCAGCATGGTGTGTGTAATAAATGCAGAATCGATAACTTACGATTTAGTCAATCACTAGCGTATATGTAAAATAAATTGCTTTTGCACAGCACAACGATACCCACCGTTGTTTTTGTGTGCGTAAGTTGTACGGTGTACGGTAAATACACGCTGTGTTTAGTAGGATAAGGTTTATAATTGATTGTGTAGTACAGTCCGATTTCAGAAATGCGGGTGTGTGTGCGACTGCGTATCTATTGCTTTTACTGAACTGCATTCGTAGTAGTTGCCGGGTGGTAGGGCAAAACAGGAGACACAGGTTCCGATACATTTTCGGCTACAGGGCATATCTCCTTGTTTATTATATCTATGTTTATGTCCTTCTTGTCAATTCCAGGACTGTAAAATCAAATGTCAGTAAACATTCAGATGACATTCATAAACCGCTTCCCATTGATGATGTGTACCCACTGAAATACTACCGCTGGGTGGTTTACACCCCAGAAGATGCAATCAGGGCACACCAACAAACACACCATCCTACTATGTACAATGTGCCTGATGCATTTGTGTTTGCACAGATTGAATTCAACATGGCTGCTGCAAAAAAGGTTTGTAGTGAATAAAATCTATGGTGCTTACACACCCAAAGAGTTTTGTTGAACTGAATTGTGATGCCCATGTCTGTAGTACCTATGCCTACCTAAAAAAACCTAGACTTATGAATTGCAATCGTTGTGTAGATATAACTCAAAGAGCCTTAATAAATAAAGTCTATGCCTATTGTATACCTAAAAAGTGTTCCCTATTCTGTGTCACCTATTTTTTCCTGCTGGCCTTTCTATCACTCTCACTGGATGTGTCCAATAAACTAATTTATTTATAGCACTTTGCCTCTTTAGCCTATCCCTAAGGAATTACATAATTTTGCATGGCCCCGGCCCCGTAAGTCTTAGCAATACTGTAGATTCATTACAGTGGAAGACTTTTTGAAAACAGATGAGTTTTTTCAAAGATCACCAAGTATATTTTGTACTAAGCTATTACTTATCATGTTGTCTTGTCAACAGAACCGCTTCCTAGAAAGTTTCACTCGTCTCTCGTTGCTGCCCAATCTGTTCCCTCGTGATGAGGAGCGTACAATTCTCGCATTCTGTAAGGGTGCCGAGCTCATCAAGGAGGCTACAGATGCCGGAGCTACTGTCGCTGGAGGGACAGATCTTGTCAAGAAAATACAGGTGAATGGGAGTGCCTTTATTCTAAAGTTGTTGGCAATGATCTCTGTGGTGGATAGCTATTTATTGCTTAACTTTTAGATTTTATCTGCTGCCCACTGAGTAAATTCACTTGTAATTCACTTGTGTAAAACAAGATCAGACGAGAAGGAGGAGCTTGTACTTTGAACACTATGGATATGATCATTTTGTAAGTAATCAACATCATGGCTATAATTATAATTGAAGGCTAATAAGTTAGGCTGCGATGCACCTAAGTACATACACATTTTGTAATTTACAGAAGTCCTATGCAATAGGGGCGAGCCTATCGCCAATACTTTGTCTGATCCAGGAATAAAATCCACGATCCCATATCCAGCAATAGTGCTCGCCAACTTTGAATATATCATCAGCATCATTTCAGCTCAAAGATGTCCACTTCTGGACAAAATGCCTTCACCAATTGTGGCCAAAGCAGTTAGTCCTGTGCATCTTGTGTCCAATGGGATCCCGTGGCACCTTCTAATTTTGCAGTACACGTCTGCCACCCTAGAACCTTTTGGCTTCAAGGACCATCCGTTCTGCGAGCGATGTACACTGTACCACTAAAATTTTTGCTATTTTCGTGAACTTTGGTTCCCCTGCGGATCTCACCTTTGCCCTCTGGGTGAAGGCTTCAAATTCTTTCGCACACAGAAAAGGCCCCTTATGTAATGTTTCAGTTCATGACAGAAAAGAAAATGTCGCACAGCTTCCAGAATGTTGTCGCCGAGTCGAATTCGCTGATTGATCAGTTCCTCAAAGTTAAAGCTACCAAAGTAGACCATTTGATTGCCGAACAAGGTTGAAAGGATAGCGTTGAAAAGGGAGGATTAGTATTAGTAATCGGGCTAGTTTCCGTAACTCCACGACCAAGCGCGTCTTTTGCGTGCAGGTGGGACAAATGTGTCATTCGATCCACCCCCAGCTCCCCAAGGAAGGCCAGCAACGGCTTCGTGTTACTAACAATCTCACAGAGGCACCCATTCTTGATGTCTGTTGAAAACAGCTTGTAGACATAGCTCAGGAGAGAGATGATACTATATTTTATAATTCTACTATTCACCATTGCACTTCTTTAGAGTACATATCTGCTTCATGGCTGCGCTATTTTCCCCTTAAGCATAACGGAATCAAGCAGCTACCTAAGGGCCTTACAAACGTCATCATCATCAACAGCCTGTTGCAGTCCCAGTGGACTGCAACAGGCTGTTGATGATGATGACATAGGCCTCTCCAATTGCACGCCACTTAGACATAGTATAAAGAGGGGAAGTAGGTTATCTCCGGCCTAATTCGCGATATAATTGCCTACTGTCTTAGGGTTGTCACTTTAACACATCTCTGTTTAACTAATTCAGTGATCATTAGTCAATAAAGTTCAATAATGGTTTGATTTTACAACTGTAAGTACTTACCTACTTAGTTACTATACCTACAATACTGAGAAATCGGCATAACTAAACGTAAACAAAGCAATAGCGGCAAATCAATATATAGATCAAAAGTACCTACCTAATATATTCTAGTAGGAAATTAGGCCTACCTACCTACTTTCTCTGTGTGATAGAAAACTAATAAAAATAAGTAAGTAGGTATCTCATCATCAAGTAAAAATTATATGCTAGAATAAGTGACTAGATTACCTTTCCTGTTCATTAGGTAATCTGAACAGAGATAATTCTGGAATCGATGAATTATTGAGACACCCAAACACACAGCAATACGTTCTCCTGCGACTGTCAGACATTTTTTATTTATTTAGCGGTGACGCGCGAACCTCGTGCAGTGTTAGCCCCGACTGGCGCACTGAGAAACGGGTCGAGACTTGTTAAAGTGTGCGTGCGTCGACGCATAGATACTATGGTGCACACATACAAGCCGCGCGCGGTGCGTTTGTATGAAGATAAACTACTTCCCCTCTTTATACTATGACTTAGATCTATTTTCGGCTTCTCGCATCCAGTTTCTGCCAGCCGTCCTGCGCAAATCGTCACTCCACCGTGCCTGAATACGTCCTACACTACGTTTGCCGAGACGCGGTCTCCACTCTAGAACTCGTTTACCCCAACGGTTGTCGGTTCTACGACTAATATGGCCAGCCCACTGCCACTTCAGCTTACAAACGTGGGTGGTGGTATTTCATCAAGTCATTAGAGGAGTGTCAGACTTACCTACTGACTAAAACCCTAGTTCATCCTACTGCCCTTTGCGTTCCCGGCCGCGGTGACTCTTTCGAACAAATTTCGTAACCCGGGTTAGGTCGTATGCTAGATATGCAACGAGTTAAGTTTGTTTTTCTTTTATTCCACAGGAAGGCCAAATCAAGCTTTTTGAATACGACTATATACTGGCACATCCCAATGTCCTCACGGACTTGGTGCCCATCCGAGGGTTGATGAAGAGGAGGTTCCCTAACGTGCGCTCGGGTACCTTAGACCCCAACCTGAAGGAGCTTGTGAGGAAGTTTTCCGGCGGAGTTCAATATAGAGTCGTGAAAGATGACGTTCAAGAGAACTTTGGATCTGTCCAAGTGCCCATTGGAAGGGTGGGTATTAGTAAATTTTCTTCAATGGCGAATTTACGGTGGCTCCTCTATTCGAAGACAGTGCGTTATGTCCGAATGAACTCTGTATAATACACATGTCCCATAAGAAAGCAGCCGAAACAACTTAACTTACTTTTCAATTCGAACCAGTAGTTCCTGAGATTAGCGCGTTCAAACAAACAAACTCTTCAGCTTTAAAATATTAGTATAGATTTGCCAAAAAACTATCTGGCATTTAAGTCAAAACTTCTTTCTTGCAGCTAAATATGGAACCAAAGCTGGTAGCAGAAAATTTAGAAGCTTTGCTTAAGGATCTACAGTCGGCCCGCCCAAAACGAGATGGTCTCTTTATTACAAGGTAACACTTTTGTCTAATTAACACAATAGATTTTTGGGGCACATAATGATTCTAAATTAATTTTAGCTGAACACAGATTTGCTTCAAGTTCTGTTTTATTTTCAGGTGCTTGATTGTGAGTCCGCCGTCAAGCGAAAAACTCAAAATAGACCCATTTGTTTATGTTGATAAAACATTGTCTAAAGAAGTACAGGAAGATAGTGACGATGAAGGTGAAGCTGTTGCCGCAACTGCGTAGTACAATTAAGAAATCTTGTAGTATACTAGTGCTAGTGATAATTATAAATTTCAATAAATAATATAAATTGTAATTTATTGTTTCATTGTTTGCGAACGTATTCAAATTAGAGACATCTCTTATCTGTGAACGCATTGTATAGGTTGGCAGCTTATGTCACGTTTGATCTGTCAACTCACGAAAGTGCGTTCCGAAGCTAGTTGTCTAACAACCAAAAATGTTTAAAAATGTTATTTTAATAAAATTATGTCAGTTTATAAAAGCAATTTTTATCACTCATTCTATATCGTACTCTCTTATGAATTCTAGACAATCGCACAGTAGTTTTGTTTGCAACACAATGGTTTTTTTTTTAACGCTGATATCATGTATATATTTTTCATCCTGTTCTTTTCTTAACTTTCGAACGCACCCAAGAGGGGCGTAAAACAATCCGCCATTTTGTCCCTATGACAATTTAGGATTTTAATAGTTTGAAACCAGAATAAATCTAATTAATCTTTACTTAAAAGTGATATTCCGGAAACTGTGCAGTGTTTATAAAAACTGTGATATTTGTGTCTCCAGTTATTTTTGTTTACGTTTCATCTTGACGTTTTATAGTTGACCGATTTTGACGTCGATTAGAAGAGAGCTCTAGATAAATCAAAATGGGCACAAGAGAGGACGAATACGATTATTTGTTTAAAGGTAACGTTGTTTCTATTCTGGAGTGGATATCTTCCAGTCCTAGTGTTGTCCACGACGATATGTTTTTGATTCGTAATGTAACTGCTCAAAACCATTGTTTCATCTCCGAATGACGTAGGAAAAAACTGATTGATATGATTTTCCTCTAGCTTTTGTAATAAAGTACCCTTAAATTTTAGTAATGTAAGTACAAGATATAATGAAATGTTTGTATAATGCGCATTTGCTATGAAACAACATCAGTTAGTATCACATCAGCTGATTGAGTCATATCGATCGATTTCTCGTAAATTTTCGTTATTAGTGAGTCACCTTCCAGCTCACGTATGATCTAATCATTAACTGTTACGTTTCTAACATAAAATTGTGGATACTAACAGGTATTTGTTGCTAACTTGCGTTTGGTAATGTTTGCTACTGTTCTTTGTTCCAGTTGTTCTAATAGGTGATTCTGGGGTCGGTAAAAGCAGTCTCCTATCACGTTTCACTAGAAATGAATTTAACTTAGAGTCTAAATCCACAATTGGCGTGGAATTCGCAACAAGAAGTATAGAGGTAATACTTTTTTTTTATATCATAGTTTATGTTAATTGCATGTTAATAACCTGGTCCCATTGTTAGCAGAGAGAACTCTTTATTTCTTTTGTTTACTTTGTACTTCATGTTATTCTAGATCAGTTTTAAAACTAGATTTCATAATGTAATAAAAAGCTTTGATTGTACATTGCCTGAAGCAAGAGGACAAAGAACTTGTTCAATTTTCTAGGTCCTAAAATTATCTGTGACTAATTCACTATTTATAGCATTATTTCAATATGATTAAACATTCCATTAAAATTCATATCCAAAACAATTCAAAATACCTAAGTTTCAACCAAGCAGATAATTTACGGAGTTAATTTTATATGGGAATCAGATTTTTTAACAAAAAACAAAATAAAATAATATGACTCAGAGTGACAAAAATGATATCACATATGTATAGTAGATTGGATTTTAATCTATAAATACCAACTAAAATGGTGTTATTGTAATATGAAAATGAGTGATAAAGGCTATTATAACTACTTACTTGTTTGTTTAAATAAAGGCCATCAGCTGTTCAAGATCTGTTTGAGGACATGTCAAATATGGCTACCTTTGTTTATAAACTAATAATATTAATTATATTGCACTGAATGGGATTGTGCTTATGGCAGATAGCTGCCAATTTGTGGTGAATTAAGCCTGCTTGGACTAATTAGCTATCTGTTAACTTGAGAGTTGGACACAAAGAAAAAATATTCCATAGATAAATACTCCGGGTTCAAACTAACTTGTAGTTAAAAATAACTCTAGTTTGTGGAAGTGGGCCTTTAGACTGATACAAAAATGAGTTCTTCAAATATAATCTGAACTGACAACACCCATAACATCATTGAACTTAATTTTTCCATTAGGTTAGGCAGAGTAGTAGGTACCTTTATTATGTACACCCACAAGTGCCTAGTCTAAACTAATATTATAAAGAGGAATGATTTGTTTGTTCATTTGTACTGAAAAAGCTCCAAAACTACTGGACTGATTTTAACCAATCACCACTGGAAAGCTAAATTATCTGTGAGTAACATAACCTTTATATCCATGGGGACAGGAAATATGGGGTGAAACCGTGGGACTATTTATGGTATAAAATAGGTATGCATAAATTTCTTATCATTAAAATCTATGAACATAAATATTAACTGTAAGGAAAACAAAAATTTTTGCTTGCTTTGCTTTGTTAGTGAATTCTACTACTATCTGGAAGTTCTATTACTATCACAGTAACTAACTATGTGTTTTTTAATCTCCTAATAAGTAGTTTTTGTATTATATACATTATAAATTTAATATAACAATAAATAATAAGAAGTAACTTAGGCTTAGGTACTTTTATTTTAGAAAAAGAATTGTGGTCCATGCAAAATTTTGTTTTGGCGAGTTTGACGCAAAAAAACTACAATTCCTAACATTTCAGTACAATGTTCCTACTTAACTTCGACCTTTATAACGCGCTGTTGCATCAAAATAACTGTAAATAAGCTCCTTTTCAGGCAATGATAGAATTTTTAGCGGATGGTATGAAGACGATTTGCCGAATTATAATCTCCATTTTAGATCGAAATTGACTTGAATACCTGCACGGCCTGCACCTCAACATTTAGAAATTGAAAATTTCAATTGAAATGAAATGAAAGTAATGCATTGAGGGTGCATGTAATGAATAGCACCCTTAGCTTTAGAGTAAATTATGTCCCCGTTCTAAATGTACGACTGTCTCGCCTTTTCCTAACTATTGTGGGGATGGTATCCAGTCAAGCCATTTACATGGAGTATCTGCCTATCAGATCTCCTAAACCCTGCAAATTGGCATTTGCAAGACTGGTATCGTACTTTCGAGCTTTTGATAACCCGTAACAACTGCCAAAGATCGTGAAATGACAGCCGGAAAGTGTGTTGTGTATAGTATGTGGTGGTTGTCGAAATGTAATGATGGTCGCCCATCCACGGACTGCCTTTTGGTATGCGTTGCTTAACTCTGAAGATAGACCCTCGCGGCTGTTATTATTTAGCTACGAGCCCTAACTTAGTCTATATAAATATGTAATAATAACATATACACGCAAAAGGTCACTGATTTTAATCAAGAAATTTCGATAAATAGTATTGACCTATGAAGATGTAATTTGGCACGGCGGCGGCGGTAGATTATTGAGTAGGATACGTCAGCTAAAAAAGGACTTTGGGAAACTCCCTCCATTAAGGGGTGGAAATATTTTGTAGGTACTAAATCTGCGCAGACTTGCTTCCGCTTTCGCAATTAAATTACATAAATGTATAAAAACATTTATAATTTAATTGTCTAGTTCCGAAAGTAGGCACTTAATTAATATTATTTTACGTAATAATTAGTTAATTACAAATACGGTAACACAGTAATGGTAAATGAAAATAAATCAGTCGAACTACTTGTCAATTAATAATTGTAATCCTGCCCGCCAATTATGTTCAATTGATTGTATTCGATTTCAACTGTGTCACATTATACAGGGTTATTTGTAAAACACCAATAACCTCGTAAGAGGTCATTGTACTCATCATTATGAACAACTTTTACTATGAGACCAAACCTGAAATCGCGAAAAAAAATCAGCTGTTCCCTACATTTTGATGAGTTATACGAACATAAATGTAAGGAACAGCTGTTTTTCTTTTGTGTTTTACTTACTTTAGTAATCTATCCTATTGTGAGTATTATACACAAAGCGCCTGGGCCTCAAGTCTCTCGCCTACCATTAGAACGTCGTTGTGCAGTCATTTCTTTAAACAGCTCGGTTATCAAAAAGTATTACGAGACCATTGACCGACCAATGATCGACAGTTATGAATTTAGCAGATTACGAACTTTTAATCGATAATGACAATGGGATCGTATTGGAATGACAATCTATAAAAATAGCAGACTTGGGGCTCTGATCAAGGAACCAAACATCGGTGTCTTTATCATAAATCATGAATCGTATCGCTGACCATAAATTAATACTGGCACCTATCGACAATTAAAAACATTTCAACGTAGGTAATCGTTTTCAGTGTTATCAGTAGTTGATAGTGTTGTATGGTTTCCAATCAATGCATGTGTCCCTCAATCATTATTGTATCCATGCACTTATGCATGTTTCAGTTGTCAAGTCTAACGTAAGAGTAAAGATAGGAAGCTACATCGGTGAAACATGAAAAACAGTTTTTATTTTTACTTTTCCACCCACTAGCATTTACTCCTGTATCGTGGGTGCGTTCACAAACATGAAATTTCACATACACAAGACACGGAACAATTATCTGTAGGCCATATAAATATTTGTTCCGTGCGGGGATTGAACCCGCGACACGCAGTGCAGCAGCCGTACGCTCAACCACTGCGCCAACCGTGTCGTCAAATTATTATGTACACACTATTTCATTTACTTCAGCTGTACTCAGATCTGGCGTTGCCAGGCGTCCGGATAAAGCCGGACGGTCAGGCTTTATGGTTGCGCGTGCGGCCAAATTATACGGCGTCCAGCCTGTCCGGTTTTGGTGTATTCCCGTTCGTCCCCTCGACTTCGTCCCCCGAAGGGGACGAACGGGAATTTACAAAAATAATATTTAATTTGTTCCCGATCGTCCCAATCCTAATTCAAGAGGGGACGAATGGGAATATGTTCTTCGATTAGTGCCATTCGTCCCACTAAAAAGATTTGTGCAGTAATTTACTGACCCTATTTATGTGTTAAAATAATGAGTCAACTTTTCTAATTACTTACATAAAGTAAAACGTAAAATCTTGCCACCATACACATAAGCAACTGTGACTACAAAAAATAGTGAGTTATACATATTTCAAAAGGAAACAACATGAATGGTAAAAAGTCTGTTTGTAGTGTTTAATTGTAATATAATACAGACTTTTTTTTATTATAAGCTTTATAAACTGATTTTTTTATCATATTTTTTTAGTTATAAGGAGAAATTTATTCTTAATTAAAAAGAATATTATATATAAAAAAAGTTTTTACAAAAAATAAAACCGACATCTAAACAAAAAACCAAAAAGTATAAAATAACTTTAATTTTGGAACTCGGTGTTTTTGGTTGCTTTTTTGTTGTTGTACACACCGACTTCCGAAATTAAAGTTATTTTATACTTTTTTGTTTAGAAGTCGGTTTTATTTTTTGTAAAAAGTTTTTTATTTTTCACTTTTTAGTGGTTCACTCCCAGCTAAACATACCCATCACAGCGTACGTGGTATAAATTGGTGTAAACAATAAACAAACATGCGATTTCAGCTACCCCGACAGATTTGCTATCATTTATTGAAATTAACAAAAAAACCGCTTGTTCGATTTCGATAAAATTTTCATTGGTGCATTTGGGAAGTATACCCTTTCCAACAAAAAAAAAAAAATTCAAATCGGTTGGCAAGCGACGGAGTTATGCGCGAACAAACATTTAAAAAAAATACAAACATCCGAATTGAGAACTCCTCCTTTTTTAGAAGTCGGTTAAAAATATTGCGAGTTATCGCAAAGTTGATTCTGTGATTTTTATTCCTTAATAAATGACTGATATTTAATTCAAATTTGTTTTTTTTTACCAATTTAAACCACCAGTCTTATATTATTTGGTGGGGAGCAATAGAACCAAAAAAAAGAATTAATAAATTGTTCCCATTCGTCCCCTAAAAAATTTAGAGGGACCATCGGGAAAATAAATAACGAATTCCCGTTCGTCCCCCTCGGGGGACGAAGTCGAGGGGACGAACGGGAATACACCCCGGTTTTAGCTAGGATATTTTAATTTGAGCATTTTTGCAACCTTGTATCGATTGCTACGTAGTATGTACTACTACTATTTCATATATTGAATGATTAATAATAATAATGATGATGATCTTCTTTTTTTGTTTGGTATAGATTTGGTAGATTTTATCGTAAATGATACTGTACTGTGATAGAAAGCTTTTGCTGGGTTATACTAAGACTATAAAATTAACAAGTGTCCGGCCCTTTAACCCAATTGTCCGGTTAAACTAGCTGACCTGTCCGGCTTTTCGGTTTTAAGACCTGGTATTATTGATTTGTAGAGATCACACTGTTCGGATTCTTTTATGCTGTGGATATATTTAAATGTTGAATAATTGACTGATATTCCATACAAAACCTATTGGACAGTGTGTTTTTTATTCGAAACGTATCCTAATTTTATCCTTCAGTATAAAAGTTTGGTCAGTTTCGGCCTTAAATATGACTATTATCATCATAATTATGCTGTCAATAAACAGATATAGCCACATAACTGTCGGTGAAGATTTAATACTTAAGTGTTTACTTGTTACCAACTCTCAAAAGATATAATGGACAGCTTGATACACCACTGCGTCTCTCTGGCTATAATTATGTTTGTTAACAATCTTCATATTGTTATTCCTTTCAAGTCCTAACGGTCGGTAGCCAGGACTTCCGTTACCTCCAAAACAATCGAGACTAAATTCATTTCCGCCGTCCTTTCGAGTTGAAAAGTTCAGAAATACTAAATAATCGATTCTTATCGATAACCTCACTTCCCATGCATAATCGGCTTACGTGATTACGTCACTTTAAACATAACGTCACTTTCTTGTCAAAGGTCAAGATTTCATCGTGTCTGGTTTGACATTAAGCTGGTCAGGCTTTTGTATGGTTGAGAATTTCCTTGCATACATCCAATTACCAAGCTACTTATATCCTCCGCAAATGAGGATTTATTTATCGTTTTACACGACTGCCCAAAAAAGGAGTGTTATGTTTTCAGGGTTCATGTATGTATGTTTGTGAGTTTCTTTTCCACCATATTCCACCATAACTTCTGAATGGCTTAACTGATACCAATGTATGTGGTATCGTTATAAGCGTTGAGCTATCCCGGTTAGCATAAGCTAGTGAAAATTTGAAAAAAGGGGTAGCCATGGTTCATAAATAAAAACGAAAATATTTTGATTTCATGAAAATTCTACGACTATTATACTACGTATCATCTATGATCGTCTTAAGCTTGCTTAGTACACAGCAAAAAAGGTAATAGGTATGAAAAAAATATGAAAAGATTATTATCTACCTTGTTTTCAATTTTTTAACCGACTTCTTTAGTATAGTGTTTGACATGGCAGGCGTGTTTTATATTTTTTTAATTATTTGTTTTTTTAATGTTTTATAATACGGTATGGAGAGTCATCGATTGTAAAATACATGAAGGCAGTTCTGTAAAATTGCCTTCGTGCAAGACTAATGTTAGTCGTTCATTTCTTATTCATAAGTGGCCGGGTCACTTTTGCATACACTATATAAAGACAAATCTTTGGAATATCATTCATACTATGGCCACGTATTCGACGAAAAATACAAAACAACATGAAACTTAATGAAAGGATACTCTGAATCATATTTGATTAAACCTCTGTGTTGACACAGCCGCATCAGCGAGTCACTAAGCAGACTGTGCAAATAATCTGTGAAGTCGTTGCCGTCATCTTTAAACGTAGTAATTTTGTGTCTACACTCGTAAATAATGTGATTAAAGGATGTGCGAACATTATATATTTACTTTTTAACCCCCTACGCAAAAAGAGGAGTGTTATAAGTTTGACGTGTCTGTCTGTTTCTCTAGGGGTCAGGGGGACCGCTCTGCTTAGTTAGGTAATAGACTATTTGTAATTAAATTGTTAGGTTTGGAGTGGTCCCCTAACGCGACGTATTTTTTTTTAGAATTATTTATACATACTTAGGTACTTTAAAATTGAGTTTTTTTTTACTTTTTAAATGGAACTTAGGTTTTTGTGTCGGGGGTTTTTTAAATTTTTAATTTAATTTTTTAACTTCATGTTAGGGGAGCACTATGCTAAACCAAAATGCACGGAACTACCGATCAACGAATAGGGTAGTTGACTGAAATAATCTAATTAGTCCGTCATATAGATTTCCAAAAACGTTGCGAAGTCACAGGCCCCCTTCCCTGATGTTTGATGCTTTTTAGCTTCATCATTTTTTATAGATTCGATAAAGCAAAAAATACGTGTCCAGTATTTTTCGATAATCTAACTGGCGCACTCAAAAGAATCACATTTTTTTACTCAGGAAACATCCCTATTCGCCTGACCTCTGAAGTTCATGATTCACCTGTTTGTCACTCAGATTGTCAATAGTTCGATTGGCATCAAACGGAAGATATTATAAATTTGTAAATCAACCCTAATATTATAAAGAGGAAAGATTTGTATTTTTGTGTGTTTGTTATGAATAAACTCAAAAACTACTGTGCCGATTTAAAAAAATCTTTCACAATTAGAAACCTGCATTCACCCTGAGTAAGAAGCTATATTTTATCCCCGTATTGCTACGGGAACGGGAACGCTTGAGCCAATAGGAGCGGAGCAGAGATAAAGAATGTTTTAAAATCGGGGATTCCACGGGGACGAAGTCGCGGACAGAAGCTAGTACCTTATAATGAGGAAAGAAAACCCGCTTCCTATAACAATTAATGCAACTCTCGCTTGTCTTCAATGCTGAGGGGAGATTAAAATCGCGATAATGAAACCACTCGATAGGATTTTCTAACTGTTGCTAAATTTTCCTTGCAATAATGTAGGTACTAACGATAATGGTTTATAGCCGTCCCTGGTAACAGGACAAACAGTAATGTTAGAGCCGTGACGTCACTGTACGGCAACACACGTTTACATGGCTAAACCAGTGACCCCCATATGATGTGCCGTTATGTCGACTCGCTATTGATCGAATTAACCGATGTGGATTATGAATGTGACTTTTAAACGCTCCAATATTCATATCACTGTCGTGTATTGTTACAACACTAGCCCTACAAAAAGTTTTGTGTCTATGGTGACATCTCTATGAATCTATGATGCGCGGTGAGACTATAATGGCGTGGCATTAAAAGTTTTCTTTATGAAGAAGTGATTTTATTTCATGCATGTGTGGATCGATACAAAATATTCACAACGAATGAAAAACGCACACAGCTTCATATACCTACGCAAACCACGATATTTGAGTTTAAGTGCAAAGTTTGGACATTTATTACTGGCACTTTGTCATCATATTGCTAAATCTCCAACTGTTTAATTAAAGTTCGAATGGCGCCTCCGGCTTATTTTGTTCTCATTTAAACAACTCTTACCTATATTTATTATATTTTGTGATTTAACATGTTTATGAAAAGAAAGGGCACATTTCTATCGCTTTATCGCTCGTCTTTGAAGGCCCAAGTGTATTATCATGGGTGGTGAAGGAAATGGGGTCGTTAAGGCGTTGGTTTGGCATGGCCGTGGGGTGGCTACCTCCCCTAGAATTTCTATTGTCATCGCTTCACACACCCTGTATTCGATTTAAAAAGCCACGTTCAAGTTTGGGACAGCGAGGGATTGGTAAACTCTAAGTTTAACGGTTTCAAATACAGAAAATAACGTGGAATTTTTTTAACGCGCAGTTTTTGTCTATTGGATTGTTGCTGCTTTAATCCTAACCCAAAAACATAATGAGTTTTAATCGTTCTAATAACCCATACTCATTCTATTTTATAACATATGCAGCACTATAATTTCCCCGCGGTATCGTTTCCGTAGCCTCTCCCACAATAACCTTGCATTTTCCGGAACAAAAAGTAGCATACAACACTCGTGCGTATCGGATTCGGATGCAGTATGGAATCGACAAAATCTGAAAAGATTTTCAGTTCTTTCAAAGCCAGAATCGTTTACCTATTACAAACAATTTTTTTTACATTCATTTAAGTAATAAAGTTGACTAAAAATTCTGATTAGTCCTTCTATAGATGTCCAAAAAATATTGGACACGTATTTTTTTTTTCACATAAACAAAAAATGAAGACGATACAGTGCGTAAAATACTCGTGTGACGTCACTACTCGCTACAATTTATACCGGGCCCCCACACACACAGCTCCCACTCCTGATCTTTGATGATTTTTATCTTCGTCAGTTTTTATAGATTTGATCAAGGAAAAAATACGTGTCCAATATTTTTCTATGATCTAACTGACGGACTAAACATAGTCATATATTTTTTACTGAGGCAACATCCCTATTCAACTGTATTTTGTCACCAGGTGGATGGAAAAACCATAAAAGCTCAGATATGGGACACGGCCGGTCAGGAGCGGTACCGCGCGATCACGTCAGCGTACTACCGCGGCGCGGTGGGCGCGCTCCTGGTCTACGACATCGCCAAGCATCTGTCGTACGAGAACGTGGAGCGGTGGCTGCGCGAGCTGCGCGACCACGCCGATCAGAACATACTGATCATGCTTGTGGGCAACAAGAGCGATCTTAGGCATCTCAGGTTTGTGTCAACTGCTCCTTCACTTAATTCTTTATCACTACATAGTATAAAACAAAGTCGCTATCCGCCGTCTGTCCCTATGTATGCTTCGATCTTTAAAACTACGCAACGGATTTTGATGCGGTTTTTTTTAATAGATAGACTGATTGAAGAGGAAGGTTTTTATGTATAATACATGCATATTATAGTAGAGGAAACATTAGTATACATTGCACACGTGCGAAGCCGGGGCGGGTCGCTAGTTGTACACAAAAACAACTTATATTATACAAGGCATAATAAAGGGCATGTACAAAGGCGAGCTTAACTCAAAGTTGAGTTTTCTCCCAGCAAACCTTTGAGTGATAGAGAGAGATCAGTATAGAGGGTAGGATCCAGTGTACACGTAATATAGATCAATGTATTTATATACATAAAACTCACTCACTCCTTATTTTAAGTAAGTCAAACTGTTGGCGAATTTGTTCGAAAGAGTTACCGCGGCCCTGGAACGCATAGGGCACAAGAAGGATCACGGGTGGGTTTTAGTCAGTAAAAGTCTGACACTCCCTACCGCTCCACCCAGGGCGGGAGGGGTCATTTGATGATTTCCCATCCAAACAAAAAAAAAAAAGTAAGTCAAACTAGTCTGGTGTATGACATCGCCAAGTAGAGCATAAAAGTCTAAGTCTCCAGTCAATGGGAGCCTAAAGACAGTCCAGAAATGGTAGGACGAGCCGTCAGATATACTTTTAGGTAGCGTGAGAAAAGAATTGCTGAAAATACTTTAGAGTGGCCTTTGCCCAGCATTGGACAGTATGGGTTAACAAAAAAGGGTGCTTTATAATAATAATAATAATAAGTTTATTCCAAATAATTTTTGCTTACATTGCATATTGAGGAGTCTCCATTTAGGCATGGAAGATGCCTGTAGTTGAAGGCTCCGCTCTTCCCTTACATTATGAACTTATAGTTTTATAACAAAATAATTAAAATAAATAAATAGAGAAAAAACAAGAAAACAAACAAAAAGAAAAAGAATCGATCATAAAAAATAAACACGATCAATTGCAGTTGAGTATGTGTTTGTGTGTGGTGTCTGTGCGTGTGTGAGAGGGTGTGTGTGTGTATGTATGGTTGTGTGAGAGAAAGAGACTGATGCTGAGTATAAATTTTGACATGTATGTCTAAAATAAGCAAAAAAACATCACTCTGATTTTTTATTAAGTCATTCGTTGCAAAAGCAATTCTGTATCCTCATAATTTAAATTGTATAACCATGTTTTTAATTTTTTTTGCATTCATATTGTTTTATTTTATTTGTTTTATTGCTTTTGCTGTAGAATGTTGGTTAAAGTCATATTGATATGATGCTGGGCGTGCTGATATGAAGGAGTGGTGGCCGAGTAGTAACGGCCCCGACTTAAGAATATTTATTGTAACTTAGGTCGCGAGTTCAAACCCAGACAGGCGCATTACTTTGTGTAATTAATTTCATCACCACTGCTCTCAAAACGGTGAAGTAAAACATCATGAGGAAACCGGCATGTCCTAGAACCATAACTTCGAAGACATGCGTCATTCACCAACCCGCACTGGGCCCGCGTGGTGGATTATGGCCCATTCCCTCTCCTAGAGAAGAGGCCTGTGTACCAGCAGTGGGAACATTAAAATGCTGATTATGCTGGGCGTGCTATAGAGTAGAAATACTCCATCTGTAACTACATTCCAGCCATAACTTTAAGCTAGCTTTCTGATAACTGTTTCTTTATTAAAGACTACTCGTTGTGACTCCACAGATCCATCCCAACAGAAGAAGCCAAGGCATTCGCGGAAAGAAACGGTCTTAGTTTTATTGAAACGTCCGCTCTCGACTCAACTAACGTCGAGCCTGCATTCCAGAACATCCTAACTGGTAATTATACTTCATTATCACAAATACAGTTTTAATTTACATCACTATGTTAAAGAGCTTATGATCTAAAATGCAATGCAATAGAACTGTGGCGGTAGAACAGATGTATGTTTTTGTTTTGTGTCAGTGCAAGATATCTGATTAGTTCAAGCCGTGGCCTAGCCTTAGAGGCTGAGAGTCTTAAGCTACGCTGAAAGTACTAATCTATACTAATATTATAAAGCTAAAGAGTTTGTTTGTTTGTTTGTTTGAACGCGCTAATCTCAGGAACTACTGGTCCGATTTGAAAAAATCTTTCAGTGTTAGATAGCCCATTTATCGAGGAAGGCTATTGGCTATATATCATCACGCTAAGACCAATAGGAGCGGAGCAGCGATAAAGAATGTTTTAAAATCGGGGATTCCACGGGGACGAAGTCGCGGGCAGCAGCTAGTTTCCTTATATGTTGATGCTCTAAATTATATTAAATCCATGCCATAAAACTGAGATTTAGAGAAAACCAATTACTTACAGAAGAAAAGCGGCCGTGTGCCGTAGTTCTGTCCCGACAAGAAAACCATGATATTAAATAAAATCATTTCGAACCCATTTTCGTTATTAGCGATCCCGACCAACCATGTCAATGACAACCATGACGAAAAACAACCATATTCGTTTTTTTTTTTCGAGATATTTACGGAACTCTAAAAAAGAGTTTTTTTTTTAATCTAAAACTTGCTTTAGCCATACAAGGAAATTCTTCCGTTAACACATTATACACGTGGATAAGATCGATAGGAATGTTAACGTCCGTCTGTTTGGGGCGTTCGCTTACACCGGTCACCGGCTATATTTAGATCTCTCTGCCACGCAATTACGATGTCAACTATTTTGTTGTCATTTCACTCGAAGTTGGTGAGGTCAAGTGATATATCGCTCGGGTATGTTATTGTTGGGACTGACGAAGGAAAATTCGTTATAAATCGAATCTTTCTCTTTGACAAATGCTAGTGTGTTTAATTAAAAAAAAAAAAAACTATTAACACTATATATTTTAACACTATATATAGGTTATAATATTGTTTATTAACACGATGGATCATTGCTGTCCGAAAATAAAGATATTATTGCAAATAAAATAATAAAAAAAACAGAAAGCATCAGCACTTTCAACGTCTAAATTTAATTTACTCTAAAGACTCCCAAACATGCGGTCGTCACCACGCCCTAGTGTTTTAGCTGAAAATAGTATTTTATCTCAGTGGCGCAACAAATTCCCCAGTAACACATCTATACGAGTATGTTAATTTAGAAAAAACAACTATTATTAAATGCCAAATACAATTTGTCCATCTCAAACAAACATAAAAATAAAAAAATGACAATGTATAAATGACGACAGGGTTGGCACTGTGGTTGAGCGATTGGCTGCTGCGCTACGTGTCGTGGGTTCGATTCCCGCACGGAACAAATATTTGTATGGCCTACAGATAGTTGTTCCGGGTCTGGCCGTTCGGGTTCTAGGCAACGAAATAATACGAGTATGAAGCAAAATTAAGAGTAATATAACAACTCCTGTGCCCGGTAGGATTTAAAAGTTAAGCTAATTGTAAGTTTAAAGAGTTTTTCCACACATGTCAGGGCCGGATGTTTAGTTTATTAATCTTTAGGCTGTGTGTCGTCTGTCAGTACATTGATGAATAGGGTAGATGTCTAAAAAATTCGTAATTAGTCCATCAGGTAGATTTTCATAAAATATTATTTAGTATTTTTTTATTTACTTAAACAAAAACGAAGACTATAACTCGTGTGACGTCGTTTGAGTACACTTTTACCTAAAAGTGAAGTCACAATCCTCCTCTTTCACTTTCACAAATCTTTGGTGCGTTTTGATCTTCGTCACTGAATATATATGTACTTCGTCACTATTTTACTGATTTGATAAAAACAAAAAATACCCACGAAGGACTAGTTAAAATCATATATTTTGTCTCAAGAATCATCCCTTGGAGATTTTTACTAAGTAGAGTATTGTTGTTTTTCAGAAATCTACAGGATCGTATCTCAGAAGCAGATGCGCGACCCGCCGGAGGGCGACGTCATCCGGCCGGACGCCGAGCCCACGGACGTGCGGCCCTCGCACACCGACAACGTGCGCAAGCAGTGCTGCCAGTAGCGCGCCAGCGGTCAGTACCGCCGCAGCCCTAGGCCTGCCTTCCCTCTTCCCAATTTAATCTGGCTGGCCAATCTGAGTCCAATCCATAATAGGTCCACATTATACAGACTTATCACTGCACAGACTTTGAACTCTGAATTTAAAAAACTCTATCACACCAACCTTTTTTTGTACACAGTTTGTTATACAAAAGAATGTAGAAAATTTTGGGACCGCTGCGTCGCCGGTTCTTGTTGTTTGGGACCCAATCTGTAACTACTTTTAGCCAGTTTTGTGTAATGCGGCAGATATGGCCAGATACATTGGCATTGTCAAACAAAATTAAAATTACCTTTTCTTTTTAAATCTTTTATTTATGGATGCAGATTTATTCAGTCGTAGTCTTTCTTATGATACTTATCTTAAATCACTTTGATTTGTATTAGAAAGCGGATGTTAAAAAAAAACCTTTATTGTTGTTGGAGGATTTTGCAGTAAATATATCACGTTGACTTTCTCGGCAAGCCTTCTGAAGTAATCCAATCTTCTATATACTTACATAATTATATAAAAATGAATCTGTTTCCCTCAGTCACGCCATATTTTTCTCGACATCACCTATTTCATTCATCTTTTTTTTTAAGTTTTCTAAAACGTAGAAGTTTCTTACTGTCATAAAAGCTAAGAAAATTGCGCAGAAAATATTCGAGAACGAAAAAAAAAAACAGGATATGCGCGTACGAAATCACAAGCAAAAGCTAGTATTAGCTACAATAAAATTCTCAGCTCCACTTGGCCGAGCTCACGCCTCTTTCAATATTGTCCGGTTGCCGGGACACTTGACACACAAACTACACCAATTTTGCATCACTGATAATTTACTAATAACTGCCCATGGTCAATACCGCCAATACAAAAACTAGACGTTTTGGAAGTAGCATAATTATATCTTTTTTGTTACCATTAAGAAGTTTTGTTATAGATTTCACCGGAATGACCTCGGAAGATTGTGATAAATCATTATTAGGTACATTATAATTCCTCGATATGTTATGCAAAAATCGTTTTGTGTGTAATAAATCCCATGCTAATTCAATAGTTTCTAATATATATCCGTGTCTAATTAAGAAAAAATAGTTTACAACTTTTATAATCTTCCGCTGTTTCCAATTTTCCGGTGGGCCAGACATTGTAAATATGTAACCAAGCCATCAGTATGACCACAGATATCATTTTGTTTCCAGAAAGTCCAGTTTACGTCGGAGCCGGAAAGAGAGATGCGGCTGGAGATATAAATGCAATCATTACGAATCATTCCCAGACAATGGTGTTTACCAACATAATAACTAGGTTGCCGGTGCAAAAATATACTGTCTCACACTAAAGATGAAATCTTATATCCATGAAGTTTGCCATACGTTGTCTATGGCCCGACATATATTTCAATCTGGCAACACTAACACAAAAACGGTTAAGAGTGGCTCATGTAGATAGCTTTGTGTAATTATTGATATTTAGTGTCCGAACGAATAAAGTTAAAAAAATATATTATAATAAAGGTCGTAACGTGAAGAGACGATTCAATATAACACAACTTAGTAAAGGAATCTTGCTTTGGTTATAGAAAGCACCCGAGTTTATTAATTTTGGCGCTAGACACACTATACCTGTGTAATTTATACCTGAAATTATCTTTTTTTATTTAGGGGTAAACCATATTTTTGTTAGTAGATAATAATTCATGTTAAATGCTATTTATTTAGTAAAATAAATAACGATGAAAAGTTACTAAAAACCGTTATAAGTTAAATGTTTTTTTTTCCATAGTATTAGGCGTAAATTCCTAAAAAATGAGCAATAATTTTATTGGGCTGGTAAACGGAATTCGCGTAAAGTTCTCTGTTTAATAGCACACAAATCATAGCTTCATAATTAAAGTACGTCTAATTGTTTTGTAATACACTAGCTGGTAGTTTTTACTAAGTAACGAGATAGCTTTTTTAAAAAGGGAATCCTTTTTTCTTTTACGAATACGTGCCTTCTATGGAAACGGCGTGACGTGTACATTTTATTGAAGCTTTTATTGTTTATTTTTGCCTCATGTTGAAATTATAGTTCCGGGCCGCCGCTTGCTGCTCGCTAGCCGACCGTGGGCACTAAGGCCTCTGGCTGTTTTATTTCTCAAGAGAGGATGCGGTGTTTGTTGTATCTAAGAAATATGTTATTGTATTATGGTCTTCAATATGCATGATTATTTTTTTAGTGCCTACCTGTAATTACTTTATTAAAGACAAAGATAATAAAATATAATGTAAATTTCTTGGCGTTTTCTTTGTGAGGATAAAAGAGTGTTTCCTATCCTGCAGTACATGGTCCCTCATTCCTATACCAATGTGGTAATTCCGTTATTTTTTATGCCTTGCGTTATTTTTGCCGCCGAGAAGACAATCTTTTCACACATTAAGCGCATTGGATTAGGAATTTCCTCCAAAGTCCTTCGGACGAGAAGTGTGATGCACAATTGGCATACAGGTTATCATTAGTTACTTCAGCTGCCAATTCATAAGTACCCAGCAGCTTGTTTCTGGACCGTCCGTTTTGTTCTCATATGACAGAAGATTTGACTTATGGCTTAGGTATAGCAGTTTACTGCTTCAGATAAGTCTCTCGCAAACTGCGCACGATCACTAGATACTTCATATCATCATATATAAGATATAGGTACATTCCGTGTTCATTTTATCCCAGCCCCACTTTTTGCAGCCGTTGAATCGTGTGGAAATGGAGAATGATGAAATAATTGACACAGGTGGCCAATCTCTTCTTGCAGCCCAGGTGGAAAAGACGCCCAAGGCGAGCCGGTTTCGCCGAGAAACTGCTATGATAAAATGCACAGGTGCAACAAAAGGTTTTAAGAATAAATGAAATATGTATGTACCTAAGTACCTATTTACTAAAAAAATATTGAGATAAATTGGTTCGCGGACTTTTGTATTCGGGAACTGTCCAGCTCGAGACTGCTGTGATACGTACAATCTAATATACGGTCGTTGGCCCCCACCTATTCAATTTGGCAGACCAGCAACTCGTGCAAAAATGTTTTATTTCATGTCTAGAAGCACTGGGGTAGGAGCCAGTTTCCAAGTGTGTTGATAAAATATACTTATAGAAGTGATGTATGGAGATCCATTAGTATCTACCATCGCCCTATTGCTGACATAGAACAGTGATATTGATGACACAATAATCTCAATCTAATAAAAAATACATTTATTTTATTATTTATGTGTACCGTAAAATGCTGCAACTTTGCCTGGATTTTGACGTTTTTTGTTCATATCTCTGGACCTATTTGTTTTTATAGAGTTCAGTGAATTTAAATTGAAAAACAGACCTTATGGCTTACAAAATAGGATGCAAACATTTTAAAGGAATGCGGCATTTCCAAATTACAAGCTCTCAAAGTCGCAGGCAAAGTTGTATGTAAACGATGCAACTTTGCCTAGAGGAATTACTTAATAAATATTAGGCTGGTATTTACAGTATTTTTTTTTCAACATGCATAAGGTACTATGATTGTCCCTAGCAGTTAAATAATTGCCATGAAGTTATGTATTTAATTTCACAGCTAATAGGCAAAATTGTAGCAGGAACCACAAACTTCTCATACAAAAATACCGTTGACTGTAGGGTTGTCCCAATAATAAAGTTTTTTTTTTAATATTTTTTATTTAGATACTTAAAAAACCAAATTGCTACGTAAGAGTAAAAATCACAAATACAAAAAAAAAACTGCTACGTATTTAGTAACCTTCAGGGTATTTTATTCCTCTTTTAAAAATATAGTTTTAGACCCGGGGTCATCACTTAAATTTCGATAAAATAGAGGATATTGCTAGCGGGAACATCTTGAAATGCAGTTACAAGATTCTTGAATTCTTAATTTCATCAACTGTTTTCGAAGCACGATTTTTTTTTATACTTTGTGTCGCCCTTTGGGAAAATTTTGTCGTTGTAGGTATAAAAGCACGAGCCCAGCGTTGCTTTTCCGCATTTTACCATGTAACTGTAAACTACAATGCACCCATCTAAAAGAGTAAGAGGACAGTCAAATTCAGCTGAAACATTCACTGTGTCTGCGATGTGGGCTTCTTCTTTAGTCGTTAACTCTGTGGGTCTACCAATGTGTGGTGGTTTGTTATGGATGTTTTTAGATTTATTGACAATGGTACGACGCGGGATCCCAAACTCCACTTTGTCTAAAGTACAATCTTGGCCACAAGGGCCAAAACACAGTACTGAGAAAATACACACTTAATGAATTCATCAGGGTAAAATGTAATCCGACTAGTGACAACCCTAGACCCAGGCAAAGTTGTGTCTCAGAAGTTTCCAAAACACAGCGCAAGATTGCCTACAAGTTATTTTAATGAAATCGAGTTCTTTTCATAAAAATATCAAACAATACATAAAATAGACACTATTATCTTTCCCTGAGACGCTATTTCTGTACGAAAACACCTTTTATTTCGCTAAAATTGCAAAAGTTACAGGACTCAAAAAAAATCAACCCACACGTGGCGGTTTTTGTCGCATAACTGACAGAGTATTATAGGAATTACGATTATAAAAAATGAAAAATATGTTGCTCTAATAACGTAAAATTACTACCAAATGGTGGAAAACGAGAATAAAGTAAGCAAACGCGAAATATCATGGTTGAAACGAAATAGGCAAACTTGAGCTTAGTTGGTAAAGTTGCAGCATTTTACGGTACACACATAAAATAAGTAAGAGACAACATTACAATTTTAGTACAAAGGAACTGCTTATTTCAAACGAAATTTCTTCCAGCAGACCTGCGAAAGGAGAAACGAAAAAGAAATGACAACAGTTAAAATATTATAGATATTTTGTTTTTATCGGGATTGCACCCGACTAAATAATATATTGTATCTATAAAACTTCTTGATTTGGTCGGGTATAAAGGCTAATAACACGAGTCCAAGGTCACCCGGTGTTTTACAGACTCCGGCATTGTTGCCCTCCGCCGCAGTTAGTTACTCTCTGCATTGAACACTGAGTGCACGATAGGTAAGTACTTAAGTGATAAATTGATAATACATAGTATTATTAAGTATAAACTTTTGTAATGAATGATGTTTGTAGAATTTATGGAGCAAACTTATTTATCAACGTATACGTTGTATATTAACAGTAATAATGTTTACCTACTTTCAAAATAAATATAAAGCCATGATAAAGCTCGAGTCCCGGTTCGTAAACAATGGATCCAGAAAGTAACGCTCCTTAAGTGATGCAGCATGATCCTAATCTTCAATTTTGTATCTACCCAGCACACAGCACGTTACACATAACTACCAATTTCATAATTATTATAGCAGAGCCTACATTTTAGATGAGGTAGTATTCCATTAATTAAAGTTTGTACTAATAGCTACAATAATAAACTCATTTCAGACATTCCATAACAGCAGTTTTGCCTGTTATTATACATATAGATTAGTGGAAAGAAAAGACTCACTCTCAATGTTTAAAACCGACGACCTGTAAAAAGTACATGTGTCAGAATGGGATAAACCACGGATAAACCAATGTATCCCTCTAGTTTGGCAAATCTTTCTGGGTTTGTGGGTAGTTGTACACAAATAACCAACGGTGGCAGTGTATAAAAGGGGGGTGCCTTGTACTAAATTTTGTCCGGTTGAGCAGTAACCAGCCTTAGTGTGCTGAACTGCGAGTGGTCCATTCCAAAAAAAAACTAAATTCTCAGTCGCAACTCAACGGTCAGCGAGTCAACACGTCCCCTGAGGATGCCTCGTGGAGAGGCGAAACACGTGTCGG
This sequence comes from Hecatera dysodea, assembly GCA_905332915.2. Taxonomy (NCBI): domain Eukaryota; kingdom Metazoa; phylum Arthropoda; class Insecta; order Lepidoptera; family Noctuidae; genus Hecatera; species Hecatera dysodea. The sequence goes on along the minus strand of HG995298.1, from coordinate 2,050,801 downwards.
TAATGGTGTTGGGTTTTGCTTTGCCTTCCTGCATGTGCTTAAAATCCTTGCATTTGCCTTGTAATCTTGCATGTGCATAATAAAGCGGGCGGGAGGGAGGTGCATACCTGCAACCCACTAATATTCGCGGAAATTAAAACTAGATATATTATTTTCATTTTCAAAATCTTTCTATTATTTAATTTCTCTGCTTTTAGGCTAGCTGCGCTCTTTCATCACGCCAATTTTTTTTTAGCCAAGATAGATTACTTAAATATATTAAAATATTGTTTGAGATGCCTAGTTGGTCTAGGTAGTCAGTAATCATAAGCACGCCTGGCTCTATAATTGGTAGGTAGGGTACTAGGGTATCATTATCATCGATATCCTCTTCAGGAGACAGGAGTTCAAGACACAGGATATACTTACTGAATACCTAGTGTGATCTATGTCTCAAACAAACTTTACGACATACATACATACAATATACACACATTAGTCTATTGACAATTTAAAAAATCTAACATCAGTAAACTAGTGACTTATAATAACTAGCCAACGGCCGGGCCGCTGATAAATATATCTATTCATCTTGGTACTATTATAATATAAATACCCAAGTTTGGATATTGGAAGGATGTATGTTTGTTTTGTTGCTTAATCATGCTGGAGCGGCTGAACGGATCTAGATGAAATAATCATCATTATCATATTCTGGAATAGCACATAGGCTTTTTATCCCGGCTGTACGTTCTATCTATGCCGCGTGCTTGTTATCCACAGCTCCAACATGTCCATAGCGCTATACTACACGCCTGGCTCGGCGCCGTGTCGCCTGGTGCTGCTGGTAGCGGCGGCGCTCAACATCCACTTGGACCTGAACCTCATGAATCTGCAAGCTGGCGACCAGTTCCAGCCGGACTTTTTGAAGGTGAACCCACACCCAAAGCGGCGCCATACTAATATTATAAAAGCTCAAGTAGATAATTTTAATTTATCGAAATCTCTAGATTAGAACTTAAAAAGAAATGCCAAAAAAAAACTACAGTCAATGTGGGACGTAAAAATTTGCATAGCAACGATTTTCTGACCGACCGTATGTTTCATATGCCTTTTAGCCCCCTTGTCCTATTTCTCTACTGAACACGATTTTGTGTAGTGCCAATGTCGAGTTAACTTCCTTCAGTTTAGATTTTTAATAAACCATAAAAACAGTAGCCTTTAAAAAAAAAAAAAAAAATTGATTGAGTCAGGCGTTACTTTGCGGAAATCCATTTTAAATTTGAAAATGAAAACAATATATCTAGTTTTAAATTCCGCGAATATTAGTGGGTTGCAGGTATGCACCTCCCTCCCGCCCGCTATATTATGCACATGCAAGATTACTAGGCAAATGCAAGGATTTTAAGCACATGTAGGAAGGCAATGCAAAACCCAACACCATTACCGACACGTGTTTCGCCTCTCCACGAGGCATCCTCAGGGGACGTGTTGACTCGCTGACCGTTGAGTTGCGACTGAGAAATTAGTTTTTTTTTTTTTTTTTTTGGAATGGACCACTCGCAGTTCGGCACACTAAGGCTGGTTACTGCTTAACCGGACAATAGAGAAATTAGTACAAGGCACCCCTCTTTTAAACACTGCCACCGTTGGTTATTTGTGTACAACTACCCACAAACATACGCAGTAAAGGGGAAGAAACTAAATTCGTCTGGTCATTCAACAGTGCAAAATTATTATTATTACTATGTTTCAAAATCTCTAATTGTTCCAAAACACACAGCCGGAAACCCTTACCACAAACATGTAGTATATTAAAACTATTGTTGTCGCGCAAAGAATGGCCGGTATCAATTAGATGTTTCGCGAAATTCTATTTGTCCGAATGGCCATTTCTATACGCGGCAACATGTTCCCCATACCTTATGTCAAAGTTACGGCCCGTCTGACCCACATATACCCCGTTGCATTCATCACAGACCAGCCTATACACCCCAGACTTTTTACTATTTTCCAAAATATCTTTTCCGTTACAAACACAAAGAAAAAAGAAGAAGAAAGAAAGAAAAAAGAAAAAGAAAGAAAAAAGAAGAAAGAAGAAGATATTTTGGAAAATAGTAACTTTGCATGTGCTTAAAATCCTTGCATTTGCCTAGCAATCTTGCATGTGCATAATATAGCGGGCGGGAGGGAGGTGCATACCTGCAACCCACTAATATTCGCGGAATTTAAAACTAGATATATTGTTTTCATTTTCAAATTTACAGTAGCCTCTGCCAAGCTGCATGCTTTCCCACAGCTTGACCCGAGCATTGTGGGGGCAACGCAATAGAAAAAGATCGAGCTACTCTATTCTCGTGTGATTAAATACCTACTAACAACAATCCTGTTTGCTGTGTACCTTTCAGCTCAACCCACAACACACAGTGCCCACAATCGTAGACGGTGACTTCTCTCTATGGGAATCTCGGGCTATCGCCAGGTACCTGGTGAACAAATACGGAGAAGGCAGTAGCCTGTACCCCACTGAGCCCCGAGCCAGGGCGCTAGTCGATCAGAGACTAGACTTCGACTTGGGAACGCTGTATCCAAGATTTGCGCAGTACTTTGTAAGTATTTTTGTTACTTTTTCTTACGGCCATCATTGTCGACCATCCGCAACCACGTAGGATTCGCCTCTTTAATTGCGCGGTTCATTTGTTTGCAAGCCATGCATTCGTGCGTGCACAGTGGAAGAACCTATCTTCATTTTCATAGAAAGCAAGCTAAAAAAACTTTTTACAAAAAAATACAACCGACTTCTACACAAAAAGTCAAAAAAGTGCAAAATAACTTTAATTTCGGAAGTCGGTGTTTGTGGTTGCTTTTTCGTTTTTTGAACACCGACTTCCGAAATTAAAGTTATTTTGCACTTTTTTGACTTTTTGTGTAGAAGTCGGTTGTATTTTTTTGTAAAAAGTTTTTTATTTTTCACTTTTTAGTGGTACCTACACCCCCTCCCCTCCCCCCACCTAAACGAACCAATCACATTGGTGTAAAAAAAGCACTGCTCCTTTGCAGAGTACACTAACGGCCGAACCCAATAACCGATCTATCACATACTGGAGATAGAAAAACAATTGAAACAACAGAAAAACTATATAATTTTTCCTGATTTTTCTGTTGTTTCATTTGTTTTTCTATCTCCAGTATGTGATAGATCGGGTATTGGGTTTGGCCGTAAGAGGTCGTCAATGTAGACAATGTAGATATTTTTTTTAGATTTTTCGAAAACCGCTTGGTTGATTTCGATAAAATTTTCATGGGACCAATTGGGAAGTATACCCTTTCCAACAAAAAAAGAATTTTTCAAATCGGTTCACAAGCGACGGAGTTATGCGCGAACAAACAATAAAAAAAAAATAAAAAAAACATACAAACATCCGAATTGAGAACCTCCTCCTTTTTTAGAAGTCGGTTAAAAACACGTGCGAACATTACCTTCTGTCTGTGAGCCGCTGTGAAGCGGCATCTTTGACGTAATATACAAGGTCCGCACACATCAAGACGCGATTTTAATACCGATACAATATAGAATTTTATACGCATGCGCGTTTCATTGTAAGCTGACCCTTGCAATTATGAAAAAGGACGGTACCTACCATAGATATAAAGGCGCTTTAAAGGTGCTACGATTCAAAGGCGCTTTAAAGGTCATCGAGTTTCATTGACATGTTTGATTGTAATTGTCACTGATTGCGTTGAGCTTCATCAGTAAAACAAGACCATAACAAAATTTAAAACACCCCTACTAGTATCCCCAAGTCTTCGGTGGAGCGAAAGCAGACGAGGCTCAGTTGAAGAAGCTGGAGGAAGCGCTGGTGTTCCTGAACACTTTCCTGGCAGGTGGCACTTACGCCGCGGGCGACGCGCTGACGCTCGCCGACCTGGCGCTCGTGGCTACGGTGTCCACCATCGAGACTGCCGGCATCAGCCTCGACAACTATTCTAATATCCAGAAGTAAGTGGTGACTTGTTTTAGAGTAGAATAGATATTACTACTCGTATTGTACAATCGATCGTTGAAGATAGTTGGGGATAATTGATCTTTTCCCCAACTATCTTGGGGTTGGTTTCCAGTCTAATCGAATCCAGTACTTTTATACACGGAGTAACTGTTTACCCAAATTCCACAACCCAGTAACTAGTAATACGATATTACCAGTTAGTGGGTTGTGGAACCCCTGGAACCCCTTGGCAAAGGATAGCCGGGGCTAATCGACCTAGCATGCTTCGGCCGAGGCACGGAAGCAACTCGGTATGTAATGGATGGTTACCCGTTCACGGATGTATCTCGGAAAGCGTTGCTTAAGAACCCTTGAAGATCAACCCATCCGGCTGTTATTATTTAAATATGTTTTATTGTACCCCAACCTAATACAAAAATATCACATGGAGATCGAAAATAGAAGGGTGTAACAATGGCCGGTTATTATCGCTAAATTGATTTTTACCAATAACCTGTGGATATTTTTCACATTGGAGAAGAAAAGATGTATTAGGCTTGAGGTTACTACAGCTCGATGGGGCTTATTCCGCATTTCAATCTGAACCCTCCATATTGGAATCCTGAGTCTCAAACAAAACTCAGATGCAAATAACGCGTAGTTAAGGCTTATTCAGATCTATGCGGTATTCTTAAAGAAAGTTGAGTGGGTATACGGTAATCCGACTGTCCAAACCCAAGCAGTTATCGCTCAAGCAAAACATAGCGAAACTATTTACCGCACAGTGGCGGATCCTGCTACTGTCTACTTGAGGTTTGGTGTATGGTGATTACTATGTTATCACCCTATCCTCTATAATCGCGGAAGACCATAAAGAAAACCCGGCGGTATGCCGTGCGAAAACGAGCGTTTATTGCCTCTGTTCTGAGCTACGCTTTTGATTCCTTTCAAAATACGGGGACAAGTAAAAACTCAGGTGCGCCTTTTTACCATCCGGAAATTTTCCATTCCAGAAAAAACAACAGAAGGCTACTTGCTAGCTTAGCTGATTACATGACCTGAACTATAAAATACCTTCTTCATACAGGTGGTTCGAGCTCGTGAAAACAACGGCACCAGGATACAATGAAGCTAATGAAACTGGCATTCAAGCCTTAAAACAATTGTTAGCTAAATTAAAAGCTAAAACTGAATTGTAAGTTCCTAAATATATAAGTCTCCAATAGGGGATAACTTTTTTTACATTCAATCGCGCTTAGAGACGATTTTTTTTTCCACAAAGTGATGAATTTATTATTAAGAATTATTTTACTGTATTAGGTACTCGAAATAAAACGGCAAAAATATATTTTACCTTTTATTCGTGCCTTATAAACTAATCTTATAATAATAAATTGAGAATGTAAAACGGTGTAACTTGAAAAACAACATTTGTGAAAGTGACAGCATTATGTACTGTGTATCAGAACGAATAAGCTCCATTCTTTTATCCAAAACTGACAAACCTATTTGGAATTCAGACTTCTTACAAGATTCTTATCAAAGACCAAATCAGAAAACTGAAAGTTTGAATGCGTTAGGTGCGAAGGTACCAACGAAGGCTCAATAAAAGCTCAATTTTCATGAATACGTTTCATGAATCCTGCGCATTTATTGCACCTTCGTCGGGTTCGTCATCTGGACAAAGGAACAGAGTGAATGTCTTGGTTATACGCGGGTTACTTCTTCAGCATGCTGTTGACGAGTCCCTTGAACGCGTCTAGTCCCTTCTCGTTAGCCTCTTGGTAGCCGGGCGCGGAGGACTTCACTGTCTCGTACCATCTGCAACGCAAATGTATCATAAGTATGAGACACAGGTGACAGACCTCTTTTTGAGTTCCGACGAACTGCCAATGATCACAACCGCCAATTCGTTTCTAGCTTCCATTTGCATGCGTGTGACTACCGCAGAAAAAGCTGGGTAGGTACGAAAATACCAGTTTTACAGTTATTTATTAAATCATGATGACATTTCTATTTTACAACTACGCGATGCGGTTTTTTTTAAATGTCAAGACGCGAAATTTGCTTAAAAAACCACAGCGCGTTGTGAGCTGTCAAGTTTTAGTCTTTGTCATAATGTGTACGGAATTATGCCTCACCTCTTGATATTAGGGTACTTCTTGAAGTCGATGTCCGAGGCTTCGAAGCTGGACACGCCCGCGATGAGACTGAGGTCGGCGACCGTGAGGTTAGGCCCGGCGCAGTACTTCTGGCCCTCCAGGAATGTGTTGAGGAGCTGCAAAGCGTCTTCAATCTTGGCCAGCTTTTCCTTGTCAGCGGGCGCACCGCCGAACACTTGTGGGTACTGGAAACGTAGAGATTGTTAGTGACGAAGATGTTCGTTTTAGAGACCCCAGAGTTCATAGCATAAAATTGAGTGGACGATTCTTAGAGCGTAGAATCGCCACATATCGATAGCTATTAGAACGGTCATTTATCCATTACTAGCAGCGCGCCGCGGTTTTACCCGCGTAGTTTCCGTTCCCGTGGGAATATGGGAATAAAATATAGCCTATAGCCTTCCTCGATAAATGGGCTATCTAACATTGAAAGACTTTTTCAAATCGGACCAGTAGTTCCTGAGATTAACGCGTTCAAACAAACAAACAAACAAACTCTTCAGCTTTATAATAATTAGTATAGTATAGATTACTGAATTATATTCCTGCTCGCACAAGTTGAAATGAGGACTAGTTTTGGTAGTCATATTTATACTCAGAATTGTTGACCGTACCGCCTCTAGCTCTATCAACGGATGCCACGGGGTCTGTTAGTCGATTTGAAGGTTCTATTATCGCAGGATCGATAATACACAATCGTTTGGAGATAAGATTGTATCTCCAAACTGCACGGTTAAAATTAATGTTTTCAAAGATGCTCCGTGACATAGTCAGTAACAAAAAAGAGTTACGGGCACAAGTCCGACTAAGAAACATGCGCGTGCCGCATTTCTGAAATCCAAAAAATACTTACGAAATAGTCAGCAAATCTCTGGTACAGCGTGCCGATATCGAAATACAGGCGTTGGTCGACCAGGGCGCGCGCCTTCGGCTCCTCAGGGTACAGACTGCTGCCCTTGCCGTACTTGTTCACCAGGTACGTGATGATGGCGCGCGACTCCCAGATGGACAACCCGTCGTCCACGAGCGTCGGCACTGTGTGTTGGGGGTTTAGCTGCGGAATACAATAGAATTGTGATTTTACTGATAATGACTCGTAACTGATAACCGGACGTAAAATGGTTCAAGCGTCAGCATTATGCCTAGCTCTCGTAATTCATTGTGGGTTGCTAAGTACTGGTGTTTTAAGGTCCTATAAATCAGTATTTCTTTTTTAAGGATAGGAAATCATCAAATGAATTTCGCTCTGGGCGGAGCAGAAGAGAGTGTCAGACTCTTACTGACTAAAACCCATCCGTGTTCCTCCTAATGCCCTTTGCCCGCGGTGAATCTTTCGAAGAAAGTCCGCCAAACCCCGGCAGATTAATTTAGTGCCTAAAAGACTACCTTCAATATTAAAAGTTTTTGTTCTGACGTACCGAATTTGAGCCAGCATGAATCTCAGTAATGATGAGGTAATGATTACCTACAGACCTCTTCAACGTTTTTTTTTTCAAAACTCGTCTTATCTCTTGTATCGTCTGAATGTGCGCATTCCGTTTCAAAGCCATTGGTCCACGTTTTGACAGCAACCGGTTTGACTGCTGAGTGTGGCCCGCCCCGGGCCGCCAGCGTGCATGATTTTATTTTACGCCTGCTTTGATACTTACATCAATTTTGTTACATTATCATCTTCTTAGTTAGGTACCTATATTTAGTTATATTTATCTTTTTGATAAATGTAACCTTACCTACTTACTTGTTTATTTAAAGCTAGGTATATTAGGGTAGTTAACTAAAAAATCTGATTAGTCGTCTGATAGATTTCCAAAAAATATTGGACACGTATTTTTTCTTTTTCACATAAACAAAAAGTGAAGGCGATACAGTGCGTTGAAAACTCGTGTGACGTCACTACTCGCTACAATTTTTACCGGGCAGTGACGTCACACGCTCCCACTCCTGAAGTCCTGATCTTTGATGCTTTGTATCTTCGTCAGTTTTTATAGATTTGATAAAGGAAAAAATACGTGTCCAATATTTTTCTATAATCTAACTAACGGACTAAACATAATCATATATTTTTTACTCAGGCAACATCCCTATTATTATGCTACTGTGAGTTAAGACTTGAGTGCCAGCCGGTGTGGGGAATCATCTAAAAATTGGAACAGAAAGTAATTAAGGTTCTAGTTTCCTTTGATAACTAACCTATCTCACTTTTTTACCTACTTATTTACCTACCTACTTAATACCACAGATAATATGATATTAGCATTCCAATAGGACGTAGGTAGGTACTTAGTTATTAGACAATCTATTAAGTAAGTAGATATTATCTTCAATGAGTCATTGGGACGATAAGATACCTATGTCAAGAAAATAGTACCTAAGTACCTAATACATACAAGTAACCATAAATAAAATAAACAAACATTTTATACAATGTTTACAATAGTGCAATAGAAACGCTCTTTGTCCTCAAAAAGGTTCAATGACCCTAATTTCCTACTGCAAAATTACATCAGCGACTGTCTATGTGCGACCTTCAACTGCTTGTAAGGTGTTTTGCACCGAATACTTTAAAGTTTAGAGTTGAAAACTGGTTGTTAGTGGGATTTAGACATGTACGCCAAACGCCGATAGGAAACGCTGGCCGTTTGCCATGGGTTCCTAGCATTCTGGTCTAGATTAGGAAATTTAATGAGACTTTGAAATTTAGACAGAACGCGCGCTCAGTGTACGCAATGCACATCATAGGTAGGTTTTTAGATTTTCTTTATCAATAGGTATAAAAGGGGAAACTGAATGAGCGCCATATCAACGGCAAGCCGAAACTATTGGGACTATACAACAACAAGGCTTCTTTTTATGGTGAAGGTTGAAGCTAGTGCTTCAAACTTCACCGAACAGACGACAGAATCACAGAAGGGATTTGAAAAATCAATATTTTAGGGGGAGCTGGCAATAGCACAAAGACTAAGTAGGTACCTACTTTTTTTACTGGTTGGCATATCATCAAATGACTTCTCCCACTCTGGGTGGAGCGGAAAGGAGTGTAAGACTCTTACTGACTAAAACCCACCCGTGATCCTTCTTGTGCCCTTTACGTTCTAGGGCCGCTGTGACACTTTCGAACAAATTCCGCAACCACATAAACTACTTTCATTCCAAATTTTGACGTTCAGGAGACCGGAGTCGCTGGTAGAAGCTATTGGTATTTTGGTACTTAATACATTTGCACAGATAAGAATAAAACACACGTTCAATTGTCAACTGTCAACATTTTAATTACAAGCTAAAGTTGTTAATAATTAGATACTCTGACCAGCGAGACGAACAGGAAATATTCCATTTGTTGTTCTAATTTATTTTCTGGTTAATTAAAAGAACATAAGTTTTCCTTATTATTATTACGGAAACCAAGACCACAGTCTAGATAAACCGGTGTTTAATTATAATTAAATAAACAACAGTGTCAAAGGTGGTAGCACAGTAGAAAATTTTTACTGTGGTGGTAGGAACTCAAGACACAATAGAATTACACATATTATGCAAACGTAGGTTTACCAAAAGTAATCCCATCTTAGGACATTCTGCCTTTAAAACATATAAAAAGTCCTTTTTCCTATGGAAGTAGACACAAACTACAGAACCCCACCTGCTACGACTCTTACAAAGTTCTGCCTACTTTAGAAAGAATCACGCCTTCATGGATGCCCTACAACTTCAATGAAGTTCAGAGATAACGCAGCCAGTAGAGTCGTACCTAGTTCTAAAATCTGATTTGAAACAAGCGAGCCATCTTAGCTGGTAATAGATCAGGGCCTCAAGTCTGCTATTACAATCGTGTCAGAATAGTCTATCATTGATTTCATAATGATTGATTTTGATAAGTTTGGTAATCTACTAATATAAAAGCGTCATTATGACTTTCCAATGGTCAACCACTGACACTCCATTGTGCATTGAAAGAAATGGCATAGAATGGTAATCTCGTACATCATGACAAATGAATGACAGGCGTATGCGGTAATCTGCTAAAACTTTGACAGTTCCTTTGATTACTGACCTAGTATTAGAACGTCATTGTGCAGTTATTGCTTTTAATAGCTCGGTTATCAAAAAGTATTACGAGACCATTGACCGACCAATGGTCGACCATTATGAATTTAGCAGATTACGGACTTTTAGCAAAATGGCAATGGGATCGTGTTGGAAAGACAAATTTATAAAAATAGCAGACTTGGGGCCCTGATGAGCTCTTTCGGTGACCGAGGGACAGCGGGCTATCCAATAGGGACAGGATCATATCGACGTTTTTCATCATCTTATCCATAGACTACGGCATGGAACTATGATTAGTGGAGTCACAGTTCCGTCTACCGGACTCCGTGATTCCTGATAGCTTGAAGATATCTGGAGGGTGGAGGTCTTTAAGTCAGGAGTGAATAGGTTACTGCAAGGCAAGCTTCGTCGTCAACAGCATCGCTTACCATCAGGTTACATTGCGGTCAAACGAGAACCTATTATGTGTAATCTAAAGGTCTCTCACTGATGAATCACGAAATCTCAGAAACTATAACTCCTACAAACTTAAAATTTGGCAGGTAGGTTCCTTATAGGGTGTAGACACATCCGCTAAGAAACGGTAACGGGTTCCTAGTCAGCTAGGAAACACCGGCCTCATCTAGTTTTCATAACGGCCAAAAAATATTGACATGTAAAAGTGTTTTTTACAACCTACTTACAAAAATAAAAATCATTTATCATTTAACGGATTTCGATAGTCGCTACTGTCGCTAGTAAAAAATAAAGCTATCTTGCACGTTTGTTATTTAATTACGTCTCGACGGCTAAACAAACTCGGTTCAAAGTTGGCATTTTATTTAATTTGCGGATTACAATAATTTCTAAAGAAAAGGAAAGATGAAAAGAAAACGGGATTCTATGCAATTTAGGCAGATATGCGTCACATCCGCGCAAAACAGCCATCCCTCAGCATAATGCTAGGACTGGGATTTCTGGCTTTAAAATAGGCTCACCTTCAAGTACTCTGGCTTGAGGTGTTCTCCGTGATGCAGGTCCACCAGCTTCAGGTTCAGGTTGAGGTTGAGCGCCTTAGCCGTGAGCAGCACGGCCCGGCAGGGGGCGGAGCCCGGCACGTAGTACAGGTCGATAGGCATGGCGCTGGAGACAAGACAAATAAATAATTAAAAAAACCTTTATTTCAACATTCAAATTGAAACAATGATAGTAGGTAATAAATCTTAGATAGTAAATTAATAATAGAGGTAGAACAATGTTAGATGTCTGTATTGTAGGAGGAGATTTAAGCAAAAAGCTTTTTATCTTACATCTATAAAAACAAAAATGGTAACTGACTGATATATTATGATCACTAAGAAATGTTCTTTCAAAATTCTTCTTTTAAAAATGATAAAAGAGGGAAAATTAATCTGCGCAGACGAAGTCGCGAGCGAAGTTCTAGTAGGTACATAAAAATATACGGGTCCACTTGAGAATCATCACCGCGGTAAAATTCAAGGAAACTTGAGCAGAAATATCTACATGTATATTATACATAGTGATTTGGGTTTTTTAATATCCTTGGTGGAGTTTAGAGACAATATAATATTAGATATCGCACCGACCGAGTTTCCGTAAATCTAAAAGGAGATTAAGCAAACTAGTTACTATGAAAATTATAGTGGCAAAAATCCAATGACAGTTTGGAAATCGAACCAGGGAATCGAACCCAGAACCCAAAAAATTGCACACCTAGGGAATTTTACTGCGTTTTTTGAAAACATTCCTACATTTTGTGTAGACATTTAAGCTTGAATAACCAGTTTAGCTAGCTCTGTTGTCATATCAACCTATCACAATTTTCATAGATATTTAACACATGTTTCGAGTTCAAATCCGGTCAAATGACGACTATCTTTCGTCACAGCAAAATTTACTAAAAATCCTGTTTTTGGTTAGGTAATAAAAGAGTAATCCCAAATTAAATGGCTTTCAACACATTACTGATACCTACACGGTTAAAAACTCTTTAGTGATTCCTAAGGCATTAAATTCTACCATTTACCTTTTGTGAATGAATTTAAAGAAATAATAAATAATATAATGAAGATTAAAATAGGTAGCCAACTTTACGGGAAATACATTACTGAATACCTTAGCTAGGCCAACTACCTACCTAACAACTAAAGTCGAATTCCAATGCGCAAACGAGCTTGTTCAGCTAAAACGCAAAAACTTCAATTTATGACAAGTTTTATTGTCAGTTCGATGCTCCGATGGAGTAGGAGTTCGACTTTCGAGCTGAGTAGAAGTTCGACTTTTGTATCAAAGTTTATGTGATCTGTTCAGGAAATACAGGACCTATCAGAATACCAGCGCTGTGATATTTTTTTTAAATATCGCAGCCATAGATATAATTCTATGATCGCAGCATATGCTGAGGTAGGAACCTTTTTGGCCTCGCACATTTACATTTGGGTATAATAAAATTGATATCTACACATTTTGTTAATTTAGTTTTGTATTAGTTTTATTTTATTTTTTTGTTTTCTATTTTGTTTGTTTTGTGCGAGTCCCAAATAAACATTTTTCTTTATTTCTTTACTTTCGAGCTGAGTTGGAGTTTACATTTTGGAATATGGGCCTTAGGGTCACTCCTCTTCAGAAGCAGAAGTCGGTAAAATATGGCAGATGATGCAGCGTTATGTTGATTGCTGTTATAAAGATCGAATAAAAGCGGGTTTCTGAATTGAGTATTTTGAAAAACGAACGTTTCAAAATTTACGTAACTGATAAATTTCGCGAGGTTTTCAGGCTAAAGTACCGTTAAAGTAGTGTTTGGGGAACTTGCACTTCTAATGCTTACTTCAGAAACTAGAGGTTCTGAGTTATATTATGCTACGTTGCCACCAACGACTGTTTGGTCGTTGATTGCCACCTACAACAACCTCGCATGCAAGTTGCATTATATTGTGTGGGTCATGTGGCCAATAACTCGATCAGACTGTGGCCTTAGATAAGATATATCTACCAATTACGGCGTTAGTCCGGTCACATTCGCACGCAAGTCGATAGTCATTAAGTGTTTGACATACGCCTCCCTCCAGCCACCATAGGCCCTACATCCGTGACGATTTCCAACCCGAAAACATCATAAACAATCATCATTTTAGCATGATTTCAGTAAATCTATAAGCTGCTATGGATATTTTAAGGTAGGTTCTTTCCAGCCATTCACAACGGTACAAAAACTGAAGGTGTTGACGTGGACTGCGGAAGCTAATGAAAACAATTCAACCAGTTGTAATTAAATGTTGACAAAAGAGAAGGTCAGGTCAAACAGAATGGGTAACGACTGTTATAAAAAAGCTTTTAAGGCCACGCGGAAAATTGGCGAAATGAATCAAGTAATTTAGTTTAGTTTTCAGGGTTTTACTGGTCACTTCACTTCCTCCTCCTTGGACACTGCTGGAAATTGACCAATCTGCTTCCTAATCGTCCACCACATCGGCTGGCCCCGGGCCTTCCGCATCAAACGAACTTGCGGCCCTAACCACATTGGTGCACCTTTGAGGCCATTTAACGCTGCGTCTTCCGGTATACGGAACTTTCTGCCTGGTTGTCATTGTGATACTGTCAGATTCCGTTAGTGTATCCGTGGCATAATTTGTATAAAGTAATCTGTACAGGACCTATCAGAATACCAGCGCTGTGTTATTTATTTTTAAATATCGCAGCATATGCTGAGATAGGAACCTTTTTGGCCTCGCACACTTACATTTATGTACAAATTGATAGAAAATTCTATAATTCTATCTACAGCATTTGGTAATTTATTTTTCTAGTAGTTTTATTTTATTTATTTTTTGTTTGTTTTGTGCGTTAAACATTTTTCATTCTAAAAAAAAAAAAAAAAAAAAAAAAAAAAATTGTTTGAGTCAGGCGTTACTTTGCGGAAATCCATTTTAACTTTGAAAATGAAAACAAAATATCTAGTTTTAATTTCCGCGAATATTAGTGGGTTGCAGGTATGCACCTCCCTCCCGCCCGCTATATTATGCACATGCAAGATTACTAGGCAAATGCAAGGATATTAAGCACATGCAGGAAGGCAATGCAAAACCCAACACCATTACCGACACGTGTTTCGCCTCTCCACGAGGCATCCTCAGGGGACGTGTTGACTCGCTGACCGTTGAGTTGCGACTGAGCATTTAGTACAAGGCACCCCCCTTTTATACACTGCCACCGTTGGTTATTTGTGTACAACTACCCACAAACATTCGCAGTAAAGGGGAAGAAACCAAATTCGTCTGGTCATTCAACAGTGCAAAATTATTATTATTACTATGTTTAAAAATCTCTAATTGTTCCAAAACACACAGCCGGAAACCCTTATCACAAATATGTAGTATATTAAAACTATTGTTGTCGCGCAAAGAATGGCCGGTATCAATTAAATGTTTCGCGAAATTCGATTTGTCCGAATGGCCATTTCTATACGCGGCAACATGTTCCCCATACCTTATGTCAAAGTTTCGGCCCGTCTGACCCACATACACCCCGTTGCATTCATCACAGACCAGCCTATACACCCCAGACTTTTTACCATTTTCCAAAATATCTTTTCCGTTACAAATACGGCGTATATTCTGGTCCGTTCTGAACGCCACATAAACGTTGTTTTTTCTAAGTAAATTACTAATTCTATCTGAACTAGATATTTTGTTTTCATTTTTCATTCTTTCTTTCTTTCTTCCTTTACATTGGAATAAATCATATCTTGGCGTTAAATAGGGTCTGTAATTTGTTGGGTCTTGCTGCTCAGAGGCCGCAAGTCGTTTGTAAAAGTGTCCTCGTCGGGACAACAACATAACACTCAGTAGTAATTACATATTCTACCTCGGTAAATTAACTGCTTCTCCAGCCATGATTAGTTTTTGGTGTAGTTTTTGGTGAAAACTAATGAAAAACTAAACACTTTCTGCTTTTCACCACAAAACACAGGATTGCCTGATAACTGGTATAATATGTCTGTTTCTGACAGGTTAGTATCAACAGATGACTCCACTCTATGGACAAATCGTTATCACAGTAAAAAGTTCCCAGACCATATAAATCCTCTTTTTATTGAGTATCATAGCTTTTATAGCTGCTCACTATGGATGAAACACCCATAAATAAAGTAATTCCTTTAAAATGTGTTAAATCTTTGTTACATTACATTGTAGGCAAAATTTTCAATCAATAGGTACTATTAATAATTACTATATTTATTGTAGTAGGTAGAACATAGGTACATATTGTGTGTGCCGATATAAAAGCTACTTATTAGCAAATTGTTTTTTTTTGTTTGGAGTAGGTTCTCAATTTATCCTTTTACATGAAGCATGTTATTTACGTTTTCAAATTTTTGTTCAATTTAGATATTATAGATACCTACTTAAAAATAAATTGTTAACAATATTAATTTAGGTAGGTAAGTTACGAGTAGTTCTACTTCTCCTCTGCTCAGAACGTTCTCTTTAAAGACGCAATATTTTTTTTTGTATTTTTTTAACGATTTTAACCAGTTTTTAACGAATGAAGCTACATTATCAGCGAGTAACAGAAACCATATTTTATCCACGTATTCCCGCGGGAACGAAAACTACGCGGGTGAAATCAAGGCGCTGCTAGTACATAGATAGGTAGGTACATAATATATTCCGTTCCAATAAAAACCTTCATAATATTTAGAATTGGATTTAGCAACCGAGTAGTTAGACTTCACCCTTTTAATTTCTTTTTGTATTTTGAAAATCGAATTTGGTAACGCCTACAATTAGTTGCCGGGGTGCTAAATGCTATTCTCGATATTGGTACAGATAAGACTTTTATTGGAGCGTGAAGATATGAATTCACGGTAGATCTAACAGAAATCAAGCAGGTAACTATGCCAACCGTTACGATACCAACAAAAAACTAGCCATTGCCATAAGCTCGGATTATGTAAAAAACAGCGCTGGATTGTTGTGTCGATTCCGGCCCCATGTTGTGGCGGCCTTGGTGTGCTCAATTATATCGAAAATTATACAGTCATCGTGATTGCCTGTTAATGAACGTGGTAATCCATTGCATTTTATTGAAAAAACCTATACCTATTATTTCCCGCAGCTTTACTCCCTAGGTTAATACCTACCATAGTAATTTTGCTAACTTATTATAAGAAACATTTCTTTTCACTCAACTTTTGATTACTTTGATAAGTAATCGAAAAACTAAATCTCGTCAAAAGAAAACTCTGGGATTTAGTCGATATCTAAGACTAAACAGGAGACCAAATTTCACCTCGCAAGATGAGAGAACCCTTGAGGATTTTATTTGATGATCAGAGAAAGAAACAGGGTACAAACCTTAATAGAATATTAAAATCTAATAATTCTGGTTCATGACTAATTTTATGATGGTTCACAATGCATCATTTGTGCAAGCAACCTTATCGCTGATGCAGTTATCTAGAACTCTGCTTGAACGACACCCTTCGCATCTGATAACGTTAAGTAGGTAAGTTATTGCTATTATATTTATATTTATCAGAAAATAAAGTGTAGAAAAGTACAATTGACTTAGGTATCTACTATTGATTTAAGCATAAACAAAGTTCTATATAGTCACCAATCATGATGACTAGGCATTATTTTGCCTCGCATCGCATAGTTAACCAGCGGCGGATTCCGGTTTGTCGTTTGGGGGGACCTTGACACTGCTGAGCGTAGGTTTTAGCAAAGTGAACACTAAAAAAGCACAAAACACATTTTATCTTCCTTAACCCATATCCAAGCCTCTTGGTAATACGTTTTCGTAAATTTCTCAATGACTTCGTTAATAGATTACCTACCAGATATTTTGTTCTTTTTTTGGGGGCCCCCTCACTAGATCCGCCACTGGAGTTGATTACAACGACTTTTTGTTACATACTGGGTATTTACATGGCAAAAACGAATTAAGTATCCTCTCATAGATAAAACAAATAAATGCATGACAGATTGTTATGTGCTGCAGATGAGATCATTATCTCGAACACGATGCGACCATTTGTTAACGTCACTAAATTAAAACGCCGGCAAAACCGGCGTAGGCGTGTTTTTCTTCTAAATATCTGATCAATATCAAGAAAGTTCATTAAAAAAGAATACCTACTCCCTTTTAGGCAGCTCTCGCAAAGACAGGCAAATACGGAGTGCTAAAAAGGATTATTTTGTTATTAAAATAATTAATTGATCATTATTTAATAATGATCAATTAATTATTATTTGCTTGTGGTGCTGACTGTACAAAAGTCTAAAGTAGGTACAACTGAGGTATTCTACTCAATTAAAATTCTGAACAAATCAGGCGCTATCGTTAGCAAGTTAGTAAGTACAATGCTTCATGTACCGCTATTTTGTAGAATTTAAGGCACTTTCTTAGAAAGTTCGCTAAACTGTAATAATTTAACTAAACGTGTGGGAAGTGTGACAAACCAATTGGACTAGTTTACTTCCCGCCTTTCACTGCACTTATTTCAAGCAATGCCCAATTTCAATCACTAGCTGTTTGCGTGAGGCGTGCGAGCCATAAAATAGTTACGAAATATATGTGAAAATTAGAAACCGAATCGTGCAAATTTGCCTATTGCTTTATAGCGTGCTTTAAAGAGTATTTTATCATCAGTGAATATTTAGATAAATGTACACTACTTACACTAAATTCACTAAACTAAACCCACACATCCAACTAATTAGAATTTAATTGCTACACGAATACGTTATTCTAACAATTTGTATGTAAGTATAATATAATTGTCGTCAAAACTTGTTTCCTTACGCGATACCAAATCGAACGCTTTAACATTTTCAAATATAGAACTGTTTTCATGACAATCCATCACTACGGCACAAAAAAAAAGTAACGAAATAAACTTACGTTTTTAACTATTTAATTTTGAGCACAACACTACGCGATGCGGGCACGTTCAGTCGGCTGCGGACTGCGAGAGGGAATAGCTACGAGAGGGGAGGTCATCGGTTTTATAGCGGCGTCGAATGCATGACGCATGTCGAGGACAAAACAGCCTGATCTCCCTCCAACCAATGGTCCTATTATTTCATTGCTTCTACAGTAGTGAGTATAATATGTAAACGAGCAAAAGGAGTATGAAAGGATTACTCCTAAAGATCGTAGTAGACATAGTAGGTGGCGTGGCGTTCTGTAGTCTCTGCCTGCCCCCATAGAAGAAAGTGTAAGTTTATGTTTATGTTTGTACTAGCTTCTGCCCGCGACCACAGATTACTAAATAGTTACTCCGCGACTTCATTCCCGTAGTATAGTTACTAGCCCCCCGATTTGGAAACATTCTTCATTGGTGCTCCGCTCCTATTGGTCTTAACGTGGTGGTATATAGCCTAGTCTTCCTCGATAAATGGGCTTCTAACACTGGAAGAATTTTTCAAACTGGACCAGTAGTTCCTAAGATAAGCGCGTTCAAGCAAACAAACGAACAAACTCTTGAGCTTTATATGTTACTAGCGACCCGCCCCGGCTTCGCACGGGTTCAATGTAGATACTACTGTTTCCTCTACTATAATATGCATGTAAACCTTCCTCTTCAATCAATCTATCTATTAAAAAAAACCGCATCAAAATCAGTTGCGTAGTTTTAAAGATTTAATAAGCATGATAGGGACAGACAGCGGGAAGCGACTTTGTTTTATACTATGTAGTGAAGAATAGATTTGTAATACAATTTCTAGGGTCAAGGCAACAAATATATTAAAATAAGTAGTTTTTAGCAGAAGAAAACTGGCCTATACTATGAGATAAGATGAATGAACTCCAGTGTCGTCTATTCTGTGAGAAGTTTGAAGGAAATTAATAATTCTAATTAAATTTCGACTATCTAGATTTCGAATCCAATCAGTGGTATTTGTACTTATGCAAAAATATTCAATGTACAAACACGCCAAGTCTACGATTTTATAATACATATGTATAGATATCGATATCTCCTGGCTGCGATAGAAGAGTACCTACTATAGCATTTTGTATAAAATCTTCTAAATATATAAAAGCGAAATACCACTCACTGATTAATCACGAAATCTCAGAAATTATAACACCTACAAACTTAAAATTTGGCAGGTAGGTAGGTTCCTTAAAGGCTGTAGACATCTGTTATGAAAGTGATTTTACGAAACTCCTCCCCTAAGGGGGTAAGATGGGGGTGTAAATTATTTGTACTAAAGTCGCTGGTGAAGTGCTAGTCATCAATAAACGTATAAATTTCTGTTTGCAACGTTTTCACGTCTAGACTGCTAAAATTATTTTGATGAGACTTTGGTACACGGGTAGACATGACATAGAAAACTGACAATATGCATCTACCTAACAAGCAGTGTTGCCAACTCCAAAACTACCGAGTCCCTAGACTCTTAATCAAAAGTCGCTAGAAAGTCGCTAAAACTAGCTCCACCAAGAGCGGATTCACGATTTTGTCTGGGAGAATACCTATAATTTTGTCGGGGATCGAAAAGGCGGTGTGAAATATTAGGATAAGTGAAAAAAAAATTGTTCACTTTATAATTCCTTAAAATTAAAGCAAGCGAGCAGTCGACTGTTCAATATTCAAACATATTCAACTTCGGGGATTTCTCATCATCATCTCACTATCTATACAGAGCATACCAACCAACGAAAGAATCGAGCTCAGTGTTGCCAACTTAGCTACATGCGACATTAAATAGTAGAAATTATTGGAGAACTGGCCGTATTCAATAGCAAAACTTAGATTTGAAAGAAAATTGGATGTGCTGCTTTGAATATTTTTTGAAATATCTATTGCTGGGGCTGTTTTAATTTGTACTCAAAAATCGCCAGATATGTCGCTAAATAATTTTTGTCGTCAAAACTTTATTTTAGTCGCTAATACTTGAGCAAAAGTCGTCAGTTCTAGCGACTAAGTCGCTAAATTGGCAACACTGCTAACAAGATTCATTTCTTGAATATGGCGGAGTTGGTTCCAAAAAGCTATTACCTACGTTCTTTCCGATTGTCCTCCTACACGGAATCATCGATCCTTGACTGTCTTGACCCTCTTAGCTATTTAATTAATTACGTTCAGTATTGTAACAGTTAAAAAACTTAAGGAAAAACTTCTACGAGACTGTTGATAAAAGTGCAAATCATTCGTATCCGTCAGTAAAGAGGAAATATTTAACACCTCCAATGAAATTAAAATAAAACCTTCCTAACGTCTGTTTGTGACCAGAGGAGGTAGTCAGAGGCTGATTTGTTTCCACCAAAACCTATTTTCTAATTCCTCTGTATAAGGATTATTGACAGGACTGTTGCCCTTGCCACTGTTCTATCCGATAACTCTTTACCCAACGTAGAAATCGAGCCCACGAAACCGACTCGCGTTAGTTTAGTAATTAATATTAAAAAACACTAAATTGACAAATTAAATTCATCCCATTCTATGCTCATTCAGTTATGTATGAAGATATTTTTAATGATACAGTAACTCCCGATTTGCGAGTTAAGAATTTTGAAAGTATTTGTCAAAGAAAATCTGTCAAAGTTTGGCATAAATTATTTGACACGTTCTTGGCTCCAAATCCTCAATTCAGAAACCGGCCCCCAGTTGCAAGGACGACCTTCCCGTTAGGCCAATGCCTTCAGGATCTCGGGTGTCGGGTGACCTCAGCAGCAAGGATGTGGAGGCCACCATTCGTGTTCGGGCAGGTGGCGCGACCGCCGACCGTAACGGGAACAATACGGGAATTTAAATAAGGTCTTTCAAAAAAGGTGTCAAATTATTAAACAGCCTTTTATTACTTACGAACGTAAAATATGTAGCAGTCTTTCTTTTATACGAGATACTTTGCCCTCCTTAGCGCTAAAATACATAGATTTTCGCAAAAAAGTTGCAAATACCATATCCAGGGTCCCATCTATCATATCAGTACCCAAAATTTATCAAAATCGTTTCGGGAATCTAAGCGATAACTAAGCGTAATATACAAAGTTACTTTCGCATTTATAATGTTGGTTAGAAACGTTAAGATGGGTTTGCCATGAGTTGCCGTGCTATTCTGAAAAGTTTATTTGCGAAATCACTTCTGGATCTGTGAAATCATGTGAAACTCTTTAGTTTCACATGATTTCACTGCGGATTCAGAAGTGATTTCGCAAATAAACTTTTCAGAATAGCACGGCAGGTCGCTGTACCGAATGGAAAGAGCTACCTATGTTCAGTACCTAATCTTTGTTGATGGCAATAGACCATAAGATATCAGCCAACTGATTACAGCATGGGTTGTGTCTTTGGTTGGAGACGTAGGGAGGTTGATTGGCCGCGGCTGTAGTGCTCACACTACAGCCGGAAGCGGAACAGAGGGGCGTGACTTATCTCGCCGTATTGAAGCGGGCGAAGGAGGCGGGTGAGTCTCCAAGAGCTGGGCATCAGCGGGGGCATCGGGGTCAGGAGGACCTTGACCGGTGCCCGGTAGCTCGAGCTCGCCGGAGCGGAGAGTGGCCCGTTCGCGGACGCCCTGGCCGAAAGGCTGAGGGCGGTCTTACCCGCGGACGAGGTCCGGGTGTCCAGGCCGACTAAGCGCATCGACATGCGCATAGTGGGCCTGGATGACTCCGTGACGGAGGAGGAAGTTGTGGCCGCCGTCGCCAGGACTGGGGGTGCTTTGCCGAGCTTGTCAAGGCGGGCACCATCCGTCCTGATAACACGGGCATGCAAACCCTTGTGGTGAGCTGCCCCGTGGCGGCGGCCAGAACTGTGTCGGAGGGACGAAGGCTCTTGGTGGGATGGGTGTCTGCGCGGGTAAAACTGCTGGAACCCAGACCTCTGAGGTGCTACCGCTGCCATGTGGGTAACCACACGGTAGCTATGTGCCCCTCGGAGGTCGACCGCAGCGG
This sequence comes from Hecatera dysodea, assembly GCA_905332915.2. NCBI lineage: Eukaryota > Metazoa > Arthropoda > Insecta > Lepidoptera > Noctuidae > Hecatera > Hecatera dysodea. The sequence continues at coordinate 2,028,714 of HG995298.1, read as the reverse complement.
ACTCTGTTTCCGCTGTGGTCAGCCCGGTCATAAGGCCGGCTCGTGCGAGGCCACGCCGCACTGCGTTGCATGTGCGGCTGTTGGCAAGCCGGCCGAGCACTGGGCTGGGGGAAGGGCCTGCGCGCCATCCGCCCCGACCAGGGGCAAGAGGTCCGCCGCCGCCGCCGCCGCCGCCGCCTCTGCCGCCGCCGCGGCTTCCGTTGCCGCCACTGCCGCTTCTGCTGCGGGTGCTGCGACTGAGATGGAGTGCCAGTAATAGTCCCATTTCGGCCTTCTCCAGAGACAAGTCGGCTGCTGTGCTATTGCACAGTGGCTGATGCCTGGGGACGGTGAGCGTGGGTGGCTCGCCGTCCGATACCAGGTTGAGTCGACGACGCGTTGTGTTCCACGCGCGCCTCAAGGAGCCGTCAGCACCGAGGACGGGGCCCCATAGGGTCGGTGCCTGCTAGGGTTGCGGAATTTGTTCGAAAGAGTTACCGCGGCCCTGGAACGCATAGGGCACAAGAAGGATCACGGGTGGGTTTTAGTCAGTAAAAGTCTGACACTCCCTACCGCTCCACCCAGGGCGGGAGGGGTCATATGATGACTTCCCATCCAAAAAAAAAAAAAAAGGGAGGTTGATTGGAAAGCTATGTGAAACTAAAATTTATTCTCGTTTCCTGAGTGCTTAGTGCGACTATTTTAACGTATTCGTTCGCGTAAACGCTCGCTTATGTCAAATTTAAATAGAGAAAAAGAGGTTTTCCGTTATTGTTAGGTTTTCAATAAAAATTGACGTTTACGCTAACGTGATAGAGAAGGTTTCAAAACTCGTACTAAGCCCACTGGTAGAAGCGGCATGAGGTAACCGTGGTTCAAATTGTTAGACTTACCTATCGGTTCTGTTCCTGGAAAAAAATCGTCTACACAAAACAAAAAACAAAAACTGTTAACGCAATAGATGATGATGTTCTTATAGTAATCTCCTATTGTGTAGAAAGTTCATCTAATTATACTGTTTGAGCCTAGTAGCCTTGATTTTGCGTCGTTGGATGCGTTTTTCAAGTCATTCAGGATGCTGGTTGAATGGACGATTGATACACTCTCGCAAATGGTACCTATGTGGTCTACACCGCAACTCACTCGGACCGGGTATTTGAAAGATCAATTATCCCACTATTCACCAAATTTTAAGTACATACTTGCAGCCCCTGGTGGAGGTCAATGAGATTAAACTATAATTAAGTACGAAAATCTGAACGGTTATTGGAAATTCCTAACGAGTGTTTATCAATTTGTCTTCAAAAGTTTATAAGGTATATGGTAATGGAGGGCCCAGGAAGTAGGTATTAAATTCTATAGAGTTCAGTCTCTAGCTAGCTAGACTTTACTTGAATAGGTATTCAATAGGTAGGTTGGCTTAATGGCTTCAGGTATTCAGTTCACATCCTTGTAATATGAAAATGCATGATTTTATCCCTGTACCTATTCCCCCCACGGGAACGGGAAAGACGCAGGTGAAACCGCGGAGCGCTGCTAGTATATAAAACATTTTTTTCATAATATATCGAGGAATTATCCTACTAATATTATAAACGTGAATAATATAATAATAATTTATAATAATAATAATTGTTTATTTATAAAACAGGGCACATATACAATAAAATAACTTGCATTTTTTTATACAGAACGCGATTAATTATATGCCTGAACTAGGTTGAACCTGTGTTTCAGGCTCAGTGCTTATACTAACTTAAATGATAAATTAACAATGAATCAATGACTATATAATTAAAACTTAAATTAAAGAACACATCATGTTTTATTTACAGACACATAAAAGATCTTCTGTCTCTTCGTAAGAGATGTTTTGTAAATATTGCACAATTATCTTTTTACAGCTATAATAATTTAACTTATAGATACTTAATTTCCTATTTAATCTATTGTACAGAAATGGACCTAAAAATGTAAAAAATCTTTTTACAAACACATATTTTGAAAACGCATTGGAATCACATACAATATCGTTCCGTCTCTTATTAGTAATACTAGTGTTGTAAGAAAGCATGGTGTGCTGTTTTAATATCAAGTGCATAATGAAAAGCTGGCGAACAGTCAGTACGTTGCACGATTTGTACAGGAGCTCTGTGGGATAGAGGAAGGGATGGAAATAAGCTACTTTTAAAATAGCTCTCTGAGCTCTTTCAAGTGGAAGTAAGTGAGTTTTGGGTGCTCCACCCCACGAAGTAATACAGTACTGGATTATAGATTGACCTAAGGCCAAATAAACTTGTGTGATTAATTTTGAATCTGCAATAGCTCGTAGTTTTTTAAAAACATACATTAACTTGCGCACTCTTTTAACCAGAATTTCTATATGTGGTCTAAATGAGAGTGTTTCGTCTATTATTACTCCGAGATATTTAATGTTGCATGTTTGGAGGATAAAAGGGCAATCACATATACTGATTGGGTAGAGTCCACATTTATGAGCAAACAGATGAGGATTTGCTAAGTTAAATTGAGGTTTACGCATGGAGAAGTGAATATATTTGGTCTTGTCAGCATTTAATGTTAGTAAATTATTTTGAAGCCAATTAGTCACGGTATTAAAACCTAATTGAGCGTATTCGTACAATTCTATACTGGTTTTAGCGGTAAAAAGTATGGCCGTGTCGTCAGCATATGTAACAATTTTGCCTTGTTTAATGTTTAAATTGCACAAATCATTAATATAAATCAGGAATAGGGTTGGGCCCAGAATGCTTCCCTGGGGAACACCAAAACCAGTATTTTTTACTTCATCGCTCGTAATATTGCCTATCCTAACAGATTGATATCTCTCGTCTAGGTAGTCAGCAAAGAGTTTCAGCGGCGTTCCCCTTATTCCCATGGCTTCCAATTTGTTAAGGAGCATAGAAACTGACACTGTATCAAACGCCTTCGCTAGGTCAAGGAACACCCCCAGGGTCTGGTTTCCTTTGCCAAGTTCCTCCGAGACGTAATCGGTCAGGTGGTGCACCGCATCGGATGTCGATAATTTGGCTCTAAAACCAAATTGCGCAGATGATAATAGACTATTTTTTTCTAAATAGTCAACTAGCCTTCTGTTAATGAGTTTCTCTAGTATTTTAGATATAGAGGGGAGTAACGAAATTGGCCTATAATTATTAACTAAGTCTTTCTTCCCGGATTTAAAGACAGGGACTACAACTGCTTTTTTTAAGCATCTAGGAAAAATGCCTTCGGAAAAACAGATACGGAATATGTGTGTTAAGGGAGGTACCAGGATATGCTTGAATTTTTTAAGGAACTTACTGCTAATATTATCCCCTCCCACAGCACAGTCATCTTTTAGTCCACTTATTATTTGGGTTATTTCGTCTTCGTCAGTGTCCAATAAGCCAAAAGACTGTAGGGCCCCCCTACTATTCAATTCTGAGGAAGGTGGTTGAGCACAGTAATGATTAGGAATCTGTTCGGCTAGATTTTTCCCAACATTCACGAAAAAGTTATTGACAAGGTTGGCTGATGCTAGAGATGAACGATTAGTTGGCAATAAACTCGAATTTGATTCACGTTGTTTTGACATATAAGTGACATTTTTAATATGTTTCCAAAGTTGCTTGCTATTGTTTCCTGCTCTAAGTAATTCATTTTTATCGTAATTAATTAATTTTTAAGCTCTTTAAGAGATTGTTACAAAAATTCCTGTATCTTTTATAGGTGGTTTTAAGGATAATGTTACCTGGGTTTCTCCTAGATGCCTGATGAAGTTTATCTCTGTGTCTTATACATCGAACCAGGCCAGGAGTAATCCAAGGTTTTATATTATAAAGTTTCTTATTTGCTGAAATAACAGTAGTGTTATGTAATATTGCTAATTGAAGATGTTTTATTACGTACGATAAAGCAAAATTTGCGTCAGCAGTATTGTAAACTGGGCTAAAGTCAAGTTTGCATAAATCATACTCGAGTTAGTAGTAGTAATAGGAAGTAGGCTGTCATAAAATTTTAGACTCCGTAAGAGAAATCCGTAAATCTTTCTTAGATTATAATTTCTCGATATACATACATAGGTAGGTACCAACTTATTATGAAAAAAAATCATTAAATTTGCCATTTTCCAGTGACATACTTACCTATAGATTTACAGCCGCAGGTAAGTATATCTATTGAATACAGTACTTACCTACTTATGGCATGGACGACACTGATAGGTAGGTACCTACTAATTTCGATCAATGACCTTGAGCAATTATAAGTTGGAAAAAAATCTACGAAAACCACTTTGCTTAGTGACGTCATAAGAATGTGTCACCTCTTGACCATTAAACCCACTAAACGCGGGAAAACCCTTATTATGTAAGTACCTACCTATATTACTTCATGTTTCCGAGACAGACAAAGTTCTGTCTCAAGAAACCTATTAGTACTTAATGCACATTCCTTTGCTCTTTGATTTTCCAGTACGAAGTACGAATACTGATTTATCTACAATAGCAAAGTACAGGAACTATTTGAGGTTTATGTAAACTGAACTTTCTATTAACATTCTACCAGAAGGGCAATTTTGTTATCTATTATTAGCAACATTTACGTCGTAGTCGTAATAAAAAGAAATAATAATATTGCAACACAGATGTGAATTGCGACCGTTGTTTAAAAATTAACAGAATTGGTCCCCAGGTTCTTCTTAATTACTTATGATGAACCAATGTATTGTATGTGAAAAGATAAGCTACCGGTATTAATAGTACACTCTGTGGCTAAGCTTGTTTAAGGTTTAGACATGAACCCTGCTAGCAACGCAACAGATTTTGCAAATGCAGTAATTAACAGCTATTAGCAAAATCAATGAGTTACAGTTTCTGCCCAACCATATTAGGAAAAAGGCGTGAGTTTATTCAAGTACCTATTATTAAACTGATGTAGTGTAATGGAACGGCGTCAACTCAAGTGTCAAAATTGCAACAAACTGTCAGTTGATGTCAGTTGTCACTTGTCACAAGTGTCAAATGAGTTGAGTGATTCGGATTCTACTTTCATATTTTATAAAAAAAATAACATCTCAATATTTGATAATGTAAATATTTTTACGTAAAATTGTGGTTGGTGTCGGCTGCTACACATTTACCGGTTCACAATGGGCGACAGCAGTGATTCCGAGGAGTTTTACGACGCTGAAGAGTTCACACCCATTAAAGGTTCCAAGTAAGTTGCCTAAACGTTAACTATTATGCCGTTTTACTATTGTATATTTAATGTACAGCCTTTTACTGCACACTAGAATATATAGGGATATTAATGTCTATTCAAGATTTGTGTTATTTATAAAAAACCGCGGCAATTATCTATTTTAAATTAGGAATCGTATGATTCAAACAGATGTTTCATGTTGCTATTGATATGCGTCCTTGGCGCTAGCGGCGGGTTAAAGCAAATAAAAAACAGTCATCCATCGATGCGAGACTTGCTGGTTTGACTAGAACAATGAGTCAATAGACCACATCATGATTATCCAATAAGTTGATGGTTTACATATTAATTATGAATTTGTCCCACTTATGGATGCAGTATTGACAATGTTTTCACTTGCATATTGTGAGCTGTATAAGGTAGTGTGTATGTTGTTAAAATTCAATCATAACAATCATTCTGTACAATATCGGCCGGACCAAAAACCAAACATGAATCAAGTTCTCAACAATGTCACATGTGTGTAACAAGTTAAGCTTCAGTTTAATGTTCAGTTCATTTGTATGTTTATATAAAGTGCTATAGTTATTTAGTGTATTTTTAATTTCAGAAGATCATCACTATGCAAGAATATAAACATAACAGAGAGTGGGGATGCTCCGGACAAGGAAAAGGGAATAGTTCTGAAGGCAGACTCATCATTGCCAGCCCCAGGAACCACCAGCACCCCTGCCACAGAAGCTGCAGCAGAAGATGACAGGACTACTGTAAAAAGTGTAAGTCAAGCTCTATTAGTTTTATAAATATAAAAACAGATGAAGAATGCTTAGTTAGATATAAGCATTCTTCTTGACTTACTTGTATGGGAGCAACATCTTTGAAACTGAGTTTTGAAGCTTTGCTAAATAATTAAAAACTAAAAATTTAAAATACCCATGACACAAAAACCTAAGTTCCCTTTAAAAAGTAAAAAAAAATCTTAAAGTATGTACTAATAATTCTAAAAATAAATATGTCGCAGGGGATCGCTCCACACCTAATAATTTAATTACAAATAGTCTATTAACTAACTAAGCATATGACTAAGTATATGGTGTACATAATAAAGAGTATTCTATTCTAAGTAGCGCGGTCCCCCGATGTGTACTTTTTATAGGTACATACTTATAAGAACTCTCTCGATTAAGTTATCATCAATATTCTCTTTCAGTGCGCCTTCATTTGAGACGCCCCACTTGAGTACATTTGCAGACATTCAGTTATTCTTCCCTGCTTTCACCCCCCACAACTTTTAAACGACTAGACCAATTTTCATCAAACATGTCTAAGAACCCTCGCCCGTAACTCACCTTCATACAAAAAAAACTAAATTGAAATCGCTTCATCCGTTCGCGAGCTACGGAGCCACAGACAGACAGACACGTCAAACTTATAGCACCCCTCTTTTTACGTCGGGGTTTAATTAAAAAGCAATTTGAGCTATTTTAGTGCCAAAATCAAGGAAGAAGGAGAGATTATTGTTTTTGTATTAACCATGTTTCCCCTTTCATTACCTGTTTATTACAAAATAACACAACTAATCTGAAAATACTAACAATTTATGGTGTGCTCATTATCTTCATAACTAATAGACATTGGTTGAGTTAAGGTAGGATAAAAAACCTTTACTGGACCTAAATTGAGACACCAGGTATTTATTATTTACCTGGTGTACCTTTTAACCTTTTAATGAAAACACCATTTTTATAAATTATTCCATTACAGTTCCCTATCATCTGCCCTACTTGTACTCTAGAGGTGGTGACCACACACACTAACTGGAAGTGTGTGCATATATTTTTGTTGAAAAGTGGATACATATTTTCTTTGCAGGTGGTACAAGGCCGTCGAAGATTCCAGGAATTACGACGCTGCATGCAGACCGAGGAGGAAGATGAGGGAGTGCCTGATGCCACCGGTTCTGTAGACCAGCAGACATTCACATCTGAACACCCTTTCAAGTAGGTTGCAGCTGTATAATTATAACTAAGAACTCCTCTCTCCTTGCATGAGAAACAGCTTTGGAAAAAAGATCTGCCATGCTTTGTGATTTTTCTGGACACTCCTGTAGGAGTGTCCAGAAAAATCACAAAGCATGGCAAATTAACATGATGCCAAGCATAGGCCCCTCTTTTCTTGGGCGAAATTCCGCATTTCTGTGCCATAATTATGTATTGACGCACTGCTGGATAATGTACTCCCTCATAGCCTTCTTGTCTCCCCAGTATATGGACAAATATTCCCAGTGAATTGAAAATTCAGTGGAACTAAATCTCGAGTTGCGCATAGTATTAGAGCCATGGAGTGTTCCATGCTTGGCATACGGCTAATAGACCGAGTTCCAAACGTCGAGATTCGAAGATTCACCTGGGAAGGCGTGGGGATGATGTGGTAGCAAAAAAGTCCCAAGTATATCATCAACATCGATTCAGCGATTTGTATGTGAAAGCGTAACAAACAAACAAACTCATTTCCGCATTTATAAGAGTGGTTAAGGACGTTTTGAGGTCCTCGTCTACATTTTTTACGTTAAAAAAGTGCTGATTTTCAGCCTGTTTTGAATCAATGTCTTTAGAATAGTGTAACAAAGCGTAGGGCAGCGTTCGGGTTGCGGAAATGTTCGAAAGAGCGCGTTTTTAGTCAGTAAGAGTCTGACACTTGCTAGCGCTCCGCCCAGAGCGGAAGGAGTCATTTGATGATTTCCCATAGAATAAAATGGATAGCGTTTGGACTAACCTTTTGTGGAAAGTACCAGAAAGTTCAATAAACCTGATCTAATGGTGCTCAAAAGCATCAGCCGTTGTTAGCTCAACAAAGTCCAGCAAAAAGTAATAAGTACATTTGTAAGGATGCTTAGGTAATGATGTCTTGAATACTTACAGGATAATAGCCCACGACACGATGAGTTTGCAGTCCATGACGTCTCTTGGAAGGATCGGCAGAATCCTCAGCGGCGCCTCGGAGTCTCACTGTAAGTTAAATGAACTGTTGCAGAATTGTTCGAATTCGTATTCGCGGCTCTTGAACGCAAAGAGCATTTGGAGGAACACGGGTTGGAGTCTGACACTCCTTTCGCGGAGCGGCGCGGAGTTAGAGTAATTCCATGATTTGCTATCCAAAAAAAAGAAGACCTTATTAATTACTTTTGCTGCGCTATTTGTGTTTATGTTGGCCTTAACTGTAATATAAATAATACAAAAAGCAATTGTTCTTTAAGGTCAAATTACTAAGCGTGTCTCACGGCTGCACTAATACGAGTAAGACCCATTTCAGCGTCTTGGCAGACAAACTGATACTGTCTGACGCTGGTGTTCAAAGCCTTTCAAAGGACTTGTGGTGGTTAATTTGTACTTATTTAACAGTAAATTAGCTATAAGACTTGCATACCTACTTTGGATATAACATAATTATAGATATTTTTGTAACATAAAGAGGAAAGGGTTTAATAAAAATGATATATAATGACATAGAAAAGATTCCAGTAACATAGGCAGTGTTTTTTTCTATGAGATTATTGTCTGAACTCAGACATTTCTACTGGAAAACGTCTGTTGGGTCAGGTACCTACTCGTATCTAGTTATCAGATACAATCTGAAAGTGCTTGTTTGCAGCGAACATCCGTGATACCGCGCCGGTACCACCGGTGTCGTCGAGAGAGCCTTCCACCATATCCGACGAACAAGTCACCGTCGAAGCGAGGACTCAGAACGGTCAGTATAATCTGTTACTGGACAGTATCATCTGTTACTGGTCCGTATAATCTGTTACTGGTCAGTATAATCTGTTACTGGTCAGTATAATATGTTACTGGTAAATATAGTCTGTTACTGGTCAGTATAATCTGTTACTGGTCAGTTTAATCCGTTACTGGTCAGTTTAATTCGTTACTGGCCAGTATAATATGTTACTGGCCAGTATCATCTGTTACTGGTCAGTTTAATCCGTTACTGGCCAGTATCATCTGTTACTGGTCAGTATAATATGTTACTGGTCAGTACAATCTGTTACTGGTCTGTATAATCTGTTACTGGTAAATATAGTCTGTTACTGGTCAGTATAATCTGTTACTGGTCGGTAAAGTCTGTTACTGGTCAGTATAATCCGTAACGTTAATATAGTATGTAGTGCCGTCATTCACCTGCTTGATTGATACGTTAGAATGTCGATTCCGCATCAGAAATGACGCTATAATAATAAGAAATGAAAAAAGTCGTTAAGAAATCGCACTGCCAATTTGGAAAATAGCCGTATCCGTGCGGTTGACTGAAGGCTTTATTAAGTGTAAACAAACTTTTCCTTTTTTATTTAAATTAGCACTTAATAGCAGGTTCACCACGCATCATTCGTGTTCGAATCTATCAAAAGATATTTTTTATTTTTATTGTCTCTCTCAGAAGGCATCTTATTTTTCATCACCACTGCTAAGAAACCGTCATATCCTATGTGCAAAAAGTCGGAAGACGTGTCTATTCCCTCTGATAAAGAGGAGGCCGATCCAGCAGTGGGAACGTAATAGACTTATTATGCTGTACGTGTTGCCAATGGTTGCGGGATTGTTCGAAAGAGTTACCGTGGGCCTGGAACACAAAGGGCATTTCACACAGGCTTCGGCTTAGTTTAGGCACCAGTCTCCCACAAATAGATATGTATTACATTAAATAATAATACCTATGTACCTACCTGTCATCATGATAAGAGGTCCTTTATTTTGTTTGTATTAAGTTTTTTCATTTGTTTTATTTGTGGACTAGCTGCTGCCAGCGACTTCGTCCCCGTGGAATCCCCGATTTTAAAACATTCTTTATCGCTGCTCCGCTCCTATTGGCTTAAGCGTGATTATATATAGTCTAAAGCCTTCCTCGATAAATGGTCTATTCAACCTAAAGAATTTTTCAATTCGAACCAGTAGTTCCTGAGATTAGCGCGTTCAAACAAACAAACAAACAAACAAACTCTTCAGCTTTATAATATTAGTATAGATGAGAGAAAAAAACGATTATTATTATATTTAAAGGACCACTAGTCGGTTTTAGGGTGAAGACACGCGATGCTTTGATGGTTTGTTGCGGTATTCTAAATTCAAATAATTACCTATACCGTGCCACACGGTGCGTTGATCTGTCCTGCGGCGCCGCACCGCAAGCGCGTCGGATTTGTGCGAGAGACGAGGGGGGGAGGGGTGATGTGTTGCGGCGCCGGACTGATACACGAACACTTTTTTTTATTAGGATGAGAACCAATAATATTGATATCACAGTACGCACCGCGGTAAATAGTGTTCCGCTGTGTAGCCGCACCCTATAGCTCACATTCATGACGGTGCGGCGTCGCATCGCACCGTCAACGCATCTTGTGTCTTAGCCAGTGAACGCAACTAAAACATGGAAGCATTCCTAACTCAAAAAAATGACCCAAAGCACATTGCGCCGCGGTAGGCGGGGCTTACGATTGCGCCGCTCACGTGTTTAGTTACACGGCCTATTCGTTACATGGTAATTCAAACCCAAATAGGTACTTGGGAAATAAGGTCAATTTTTAACTGTGCATCGTATTAGCAATAATGTTGTTGGTGTGGTTCGGCGAATCAGCGACGAGGTTTCGATGTGTGATTTTGTTTGGATTTTTGGGTCACGAATTCACGATTCGCGCTTAGATCCCTTGAAGTAATGCTTCCATGTTTTATTTGCGTTCACTGGTCTTAGCCCTTAGTCAGTAAGAGTCTGACAGTCACTCCACCTCCGCCCAGAGCAGGAGAAGTCATTTAAAGATCCCATGCCTAAAAAACACATATTGTGTTGGGAGCAGTGCTGGCGATGGCGGAGCCGGACGTGATAGCCAGCACGAAGGCCAACAGCCTCAAGCACAGCCGCGGCGGCGGCGCCATCGTGGCGGTGAGCGGCGCCAGCGAGCCGCGCGCCGCCGGGCCCGTCGCGCCGCCGCGCCGCAAGAAGCGCAGTGCGTATACACCAGCCTTGCGGCACTCTGGACTTAGGCTGTATACAGAAAGAAAGCTGGAAACTTATAAGCGCTTACCGGCGCTTGACAGCGCTGGTAACCCGCGCAGGAAAATATATGAACGCGCGCCGATAAGCACTGAACGGTGCCGACAAGTTCCGACAAGCTTCAACACGCGCTGGTCAGCGCTGGGTGCTGCCATTTAAAATTAATAAACAACCTGCTTTCTTTCTGTAGAACGGACCAGCGCTGTCAAGCGCCGGTAAGCGCTTATAAGTTTCCAGCTTTCTTTCTGTATACAGCCATACCACAGATTACTAAATAGTTACTACGTCATACACATAGCTTATTGGCCCTTATCGCTACAGCGTATGGGGCGCTACACACACGATTAAGTTACACAATCGGTTCGGTAGTATTTGTTGAACGACAAGGCTTGCCCGAATCAATTATAAACACAAGTTGCATTTTATTCGGTTACTCCATTAAATGAACTTATATAGCACGTCATAACCCGACTGGCGACGCCGATACGCCTTTTTCCTGAACATTCATCTAAATATAGGTTGATTTCTTCAATTGGGCGTAGATGGCCCAATTCGAAACTATGATAATAGCAAAAAACACCCAAAAGTCCGATTTGGTAAAAATAAACAAATTGTATTAATATAACAAATCCGAAAATGTCGCTTATACAGATCAAATTCCGCGAAGTAATAAATAACACATGGCTAAGTAATAAATTGTCAGTAACTGTAATTACATTGTGTGCAATATAAATGAATAAGGGAAAAGCTCATTTTATCAAAATACTTTTTTTCTGTCCTTACCCTTAATCTTCAACAATAACTGATTTTTTCCAATAATAATAAACTATACTCCATTCACAATAAGATTAGACATTTGAACAAAATTGTTTACAGTCCGTTCAACCGATTTTTACTTCTATTCTGTAGGCATAAGGATGGCATTAAAAGCAAAAACGTGATTATAATACCAACTGTTTACTGCAGCTACCAACGCAACAGAAGTCAAAATCGGTTGAACGGACTGTAAAAAAGATGTATTTCAATGTCTAATCTTATCGTGAATGGGGTATAGAATTGGCCATCCACGGCTACTTTAATGACTCGTCCTGTATATTCGATTTTGCTGCCCGGCCAGGCAGCTTAAGTGTGTAGCGCCCCTAATACTCACATTTCTATCCACATAAAGAAAAAGCGCGAATCTACAATTGCTACGCGTGAACTCAATAAAATTGTATCTACGCGTCCACAAGTTCTTTATTAGTTAAATACGTGTTAAGTACGTGTTGACTCGCTGACCGTTGAGTTGCGACCCAACGGTCGCAACTCAACGGTCAGCGAGTCAACACGTCCCCTGAGGATGCCTCGTGGAGAGGCGAAACACGTGTCGGTATTGGTGTTGGGTTTTGCATTGCCTTCCTGCATGTGCTTAAAATCCTTGCATTTGCCCAGTAATCTTGAGTGTGCATAATATAGCGGGCGGGAGGGAGGTGCATACCTGCAACCCACTAATATTCGCGGAAATTAAAACTAGATATATTGTTTTCATTTTCAAATTTAAAATGGATTTCCGCAAAGTAACGCCTGACTCAATCAATTATAACAACAATATAGTCTATTTTGTTAGAAAATTTTACTAGTCACTAATCTTTAAGGTCGTCGGTAAGTCTATGCCTTTAGTAATTAAATTGGTAGACTTTATTTATGCTATTTTTTCTCTCTTTCCATAATAGAGATGTTTCCTGAGTAAAAAATATATGCTTATGTTTAGTCCGTCAGTTAGATTATAGAAAAATATTGGACACGTATTTTTTCCTTTATCAAATCTATAAAAACTGACGAAGATACAAAGCATCAAAGATCAGGAGTGGGGGCTTGTGACGTCACGGCTCGGTAAAAATTGTAGCGAGGAGTGACGTCACACGAGTTTTCAACGCACTGTATCGTCTTCATTTTTTTGTTTACGTGAAAAAAGAAAAAAAACGTGTCCAATATTTTTTGGAAATCTATTCGACGGACTAATTAGATTTTTTAGTTAATTACCCTATTAGTGCACTTGCGGCGGTCTTAAACACCATTAATTCACATTTACGAGGACATTGTAGACTAGGTCGTGCAAGGCAGCATACCTTCAGCGTTTGATAGATCCCTCACACATACAAAATGGTATAATCTTGTCCTGTCCACGTATGAATTTAATTCGGGTAAAAAAGTTTGCGAAAGATTAAGCGATAGTGCAGGCATTAGGAAAGAAGACAGGTTGCGCACCGCGCCGTTGCTTGCCTCTTTCTAATAGTGGGTTCACACGATACAGACTATGTCTGCACAGACCATTTTTTATGGAGAAAATCATATAGAAGTTCATGTAATCGTGTGTGGACCCATTATAAAGCGTTCTAATACAAAGCGATCGTCGCTTGTTTTTTTCATCAAAATCCAAAAGTACGGTCGCGTCGTCCTACCCACGGGGTAGTAGGATACGCGACCGTATTGATCGCGACGATCGCGTATTCGTACGATGATCGCTTTGTATTAGGTCGATAACGAAAAAGTGCTGGTCGTAGTCTTGCACTGTTGCCTCTTTCCAACGGATAGTTCAAATACAAAGCGCCCCCCTCTGGGTAGGACTACGCAATTGGGTATGCCATTCTATTAAACGCGACGATCGCGTATTCGCGCGATGATCGCTTTGTATTTGGATGACGCCTGAAGAGTAGTACATTTACTGATTTTATTTTTTGCTCAGTCCATTCTCTATGTAAACAATGATGAGTTTTTGGAAAAATAAATGTAAGACCCGCATACACTCGTACGTAGGTATGTATAAAGTTCCGTTTACGCTACAATAATTACAACAACAAGTTTTTTGATGACTTTTTCCACAGTCGTCAATACAATACTAGTCATTCTGAAATCGACTAAATTTATACTAAAATAAAAATTAAGTATTATTGAAACAAAGATAACTTCCATTTGTATGCAGTTTTCTTGCTAACCGTTACTTTTCGTGAAAATCTGTGAATGGGGTTCAAAATTCCATAAAAAATATGGGTAGTCTCCTAAGACCATTTTCGTGGGCGTATTATGCTTATGTATAAACAAAACGTTTCATTAGTGCCTTTTCCTAAAATAACACAGTGTCTTGATGTGTGTAGACAAGCTACACGGCTCGCAGTCGCTGTCGATGACAGACGGCGACAACCTTAGTGTGTGCACCACCGACACCGACGAGTACCGCTACATCGCGCGCCGCGACAAGCCGCAGCTAGACTCGCTCGTCGTCGAGGTGAGTGCACGTGTCCTCATGTACAACCTCAGCGTGTGCACCACCGACACCGACACCGACACCGACGAGTACCGCTACATCGCGCGCCGCGACAAGCCGCAGCTAGACTCGCTCGTCGTCGAGGTGAGTGCACGTGTCCTCATGTACAACCTCAGCGTGTGCACCACCGACACCGACACCGACACCGACGAGTACCGCTACATCGCGCGCCGCGACAAGCCGCAGCTAGACTCGCTCGTCGTCGAGGTGAGTGCACGTGTCCTCATGTACAACCTCAGCGTGTGCACCACCGACACCGACACCGACACCGACGAGTACCGCTACATCGCGCGCCGCGACAAGCCGCAGCTAGACTCGCTCGTCGTCGAGGTGAGTGCACGTGTCCTCATGTACAACCTCAGCGTGTGCACCACCGACACCGACACCGACACCGACGAGTACCGCTACATCGCGCGCCGCGACAAGCCGCAGCTAGACTCGCTCGTCGTCGAGGTGAGTGCACGTGTCCTCATGTACAACCTCAGCGTGTGCACCACCGACACCGACACCGACACCGACGAGTACCGCTACATCGCGCGCCGCGACAAGCCGCAGCTAGACTCGCTCGTCGTCGAGGTGAGTGCACGTGTCCTCATGTACAACCTCAGCGTGTGCATCACGGACACCGACACCGACGAGTACCGCTACATCGCGCGCCGCGACAAGCCGCAGCTAGACTCGCTCGTCGTCGAGGTGAGTGCACGTGTCCTCATGTACAACCTCAGCGTGTGCACCACCGACACCGACACCGACACCGACGAGTACCGCTACATCGCGCGCCGCGACAAGCCGCAGCTAGACTCGCTCGTCGTCGAGGTGAGTGCACGTGTCCTCATGTACAACCTCAGCGTGTGCATCACGGACACCGACACCGACGAGTACCGTGTAGCTAGAACAATGTTGTCGAGAGTACCGGCTCATGAGGGAACTCGGCATTAATATCCAACTGTCCGGACGAGCACCGATCAATAACCACGTAGCCCGATCCCTCAGTAAGTCTACAATCGAATCGCATAGATCAGCGGAAAGACCGAAGGAAGGAAGCTTACTAATAAGGATCTTGTGCCAGACCTTGTCGAAAGCATTCTTGATGTCGAGGCGATTCCCCGTGTTTTTCGATGGCCTCACTCCAGTTGTGAATGTATGCCGTCTCATTCGCTAGGAGATCCCCAGTTGAACGATTTTGGCGAAAGCCGTATTGAAGATCACTAAGGATGTTGCTATCTTCTAGTTACGCCAGAAGCATACTGTAAGGATACGTTCCACACTCTTATAGAGGATGGAAGTGTAGTTAGCCGGGTCAGCCCAACTGCTCTTCTTGGGCACGGGTTGCACATTTGCTCTCAAGTAATCAGCCTAGTCTCTAACGAAAGACGTACGAATGTGCTGGGTCAGAGACTAATCAGGCACACACGTCCTAAGAACAATTGTTCGTATCCCAATGGTAGCCCGCATTGGGATAAGAACAGTTTTATCCAGCGTACGACAGGTTGATGAGAATAAAGCTAGTTCTGTAACTAGCCTTAGGGAAGGTTCATATCTGACGGAACATGCGTCGCGAAAAACACTTGACCGTTCACACTCGACGCACTAACGTATCATCGGTTGAGTGTGAACGCTCGAGTGTTTTTCTATACATTTGTCTGTTCTGGCGTTACGCGACCGATAATGCGCGACGCATGTTCCGTCAGATATGAACCTTCCCTTATTCTCATCAACCTATCGTACGCTACGGGCGTTATTCTGATGGGTTTGAATGCTTCAGTACGGTATCATTGGGGGACTAGTCTGGAGACTGCGGGGACGCCCGAGCCCCCCATCTCCTCTAGGTCCTCTGATGCATTTCGGGATTTTTCGACAGTTGCTGGTCTGCCTGCATAGGAACTGCTATGGCGACCCAACTACTCTAGATTGGACCGGAACACCGCTAGGCTGCTTGGCGGTACACCTTTACCCAGTATGTGGTCACAAACCTACCTCCAGTTAGTATCACCTGATTAGCACCCCCCGGGGACCACCAATTTGCAACGGATATTTTCACACTTGGTTCCCAACTAATATATAATTATGTTGACCATCAAAAGAGCCTTTTATTGGCCTAATTGTAATAAACGTTTTGACTTTGCCTTGCGCAGCCCGTACCGCCCAGCGCTGTGAACCAGAGCATGGCGCTGCCCAGCCCCGCCAGCACCATCGAGTCGCTCACCAGAGAGTTCCAGGACTCGCTGGAGCTCTCACATTCCAGATACGGTAACTTTTACTACGTTCACATATTCGAACCTACCTAGTATTATTACTGCAAAGGAGTGTCTGTTTGTTTGTTACGCTTTCACGCCTAATCCGCTGAACCGATTTTGGTACACAGACAAATGGGATCCTGGAGACGATATGGAGTGGTGATCGTGTACAGGGAAATGTTGCGTTGACAGAAGGCCACGATATTGAGCTGAGGGGTCGCTCATTAATCACTCGAAAAGGGGAGGAGCGAAAAATATACGTGACTTTGAGTTGGGAGGGGTCCCAACCCAAAGTCACGTTAATTTTTTGTCCTTTCATATAAATGTCAGCAAATATCACCATGGATTAAAAAAATACTGTAAAAACATCACGTGATTTATGGGCCTAAGACCGTTCGTTGCGGTGACACTTGAGCGAGGCTTATGTCCAGTAGTAGACTTCTTTTGGCTGAAATGATGATGTCCTGTGCACGCTTAAAAAACAGAATGATTTTTTTTCTTTTTGTCTTGTTCGTGTGTTGTGTGGGTCAGTTTCCGTGGTGTCCGCAGCCGGCGACAGAGGGTCGCTGAGCCTGCACGAGTCGCGCTCCAGCGAGCGCGCCAGCGACTCGTCGCGCAGCAGCACGGCGCAGCCCGCCGGGACCTGCGACGACGCGCATGCTGGTGCGTACAAAGCTAATACATTTGTCATTCTGTTTAGTCCGTCAGTTAGATTAACGAGATCCATGATGGATATTTTTTTTTCTACCTTTGTCATGTATTAATGACCTACGTATAAATTCAAGTTCTTAAAACGCAATAGACAGATGTGTTGCTGGGCAGTTTGTTGCGCCACTTCTTCTTCCCAGCTAAGCCATTAAGAAGTGGTGACGGGTGGGCGTTTTGGGGGACTGTCTTTATGAAAAATTTGACGTTCAAAAAGTGCTGTCTCTCAGCCTAGTTTGAATAAATGACTTTTGATTTGATTTGATTTGATTTGAATGAAAAATATTGGACACATATTTTTTGTTTTAACATATCAATAAAAATTTACTAACATGAAACACATCAAAGCCAATTGTGACGTCACGTTTAGGTAAAAAGTGTACTCAAATATGACGTCACACGAGTTTTTCAATGCTCTGTCTATAGACTTCATTTTTTGTTTACGTGAAAAAAGAAAAAATATTTTTTCCAATATTATTATTATTATTTTTTTGTCATCTATTTCTGTTCTGTCTTGTACTCACTATAGAAGTTTAGATTTCTGTCGAGATGAAAATTCGATATTGTTGATAATCATGTTATGTATTACAAAAGACCTTGTTTCATTATATTCTTAAGTGAATAAATACTTTAATTTATAAAGTTTTGCTCCCCTTGCAAAACCCAGAGTTATCTTTCAACAGAGTTAGTTGCTATGCCGAGTTTAATTAACAAATATTTCATTCATGATAATAAATAACCGCGGGTTAAAACTAATTCAGAGTGAAAAATAACTTTGGTTTGTGTATTTGATTAGTACCTTTGTCTCCGAAACTAATTTCTAATAAATAAAATATTTAACCTAAAGGTTGACGAGTACAGAATACCTTGTTGCATCATGTCCCTATATATCTACCACTACTGTACCTATATAAATAGTAAAGTCGGGTTATTTCGGCCGTAACACGTTCATCAATATGAGAACACAGCACACTATGTATACCGTGTTCCTAGTCACGCACAACGGGCCAGGGCCCCAAGTCTGCTATTACAAGAGTGTCAGAATGGTCTATCATTGATTTCATACGAGTAATGGTTGATTTTGACAAATTTGGTAATCTACTAATATAAAAGCGTCATTATGACTTTCCAGTGGTCAACCACTGACTCTCCATTGAAAGAAATGGCATAGAATTGTAATCTCGTACATAATGACAAATGAGTTATT
The DNA here is from genome assembly GCA_905332915.2 of Hecatera dysodea. Taxonomy (NCBI): domain Eukaryota; kingdom Metazoa; phylum Arthropoda; class Insecta; order Lepidoptera; family Noctuidae; genus Hecatera; species Hecatera dysodea. The sequence goes on along the minus strand of HG995298.1, from coordinate 2,010,035 downwards.
CATTTTTCATTATGTACGAGATTACCATTACGAGGACGTATGTGGTAATCTACTAAAACTTTGACAGTTCCTTTGATCAGTGACCTACCATTAGAGCGTATCAAAAAGTTTTACAAGACCATTGACCGCCCAGTGATCGACCATTGTAAATTTAGCAGATTATGAGCTTTTAGCAAAATGACAATGAATTCGTGTTGGAATGACAAATTTATAAAAATAGCAGACTTGGGGCCCAGCTGAACCGGTCCCCACTGTACGCTACCGTGTTACATAATTTGAACCAATGTTATGTCCGAGCGCTGAAGTCTCTGTAAATACATAATGTTGTGGTGCGTGGTCGCAGAGGCGTGCCAGTCGCGCGCGGAGCAGCGGGACGTGCGCACGCACAGCGAGGGCCGCAGCGCGCCGCCTGCGCTCCGCCCGCCCGCCGCCAGGTAACGCCGACACTTGCTCATTACACACCCGCCATCTTCTAGTCTGATTCCAACTTCGTTTTCTGTATCAGCGCTGGCGATAACCGTGGAAATTATGCAATGACCTATATTTTGCACAGGAGTCATTTTTGACGAGAATACGTCTTTAAAATTGCTTCCAAAGTGGGAAGCAGTTAAAAAACTAATGATAACAAAATTGGGGTGAAGCGTAGGGCGTTAGATCTATAACTAAATAGAATCAAAGACACCAAAAGCTTTCAAAATATTTATTTATGGGTCGTTGGTTCAATGGCCCGTCATAATATATGACCTATGGAGGTAGGCGCGAAATGTACTGCCCTGGCTTAACGCGAAGCTGGTGTCGTTGCAGCAGCCAGGGTGTAGACGCCGGTAGATGATGACCCGTAGGATGGAGAGTGTTGTGGTTTCGTCGCAGGCCCTGTGATGCAGACCCCCGGTGTAAAGTATGTGTTGGCGGTACTTCGGCAAAAAGTGCCCGTAACCTTGAACCCTGGAATTAACGGTCAGCGGTTAAATATGAAATCATCTGCCAACCCTCTTCTGACGGTGATCACGGCAGCGTAAGCATAAGCGTAAGGCGTGCGTACAGTTGCGCTTAAGGCGAATGTGTGTAGAGGTCACCTTCAGAATCGGAGTTTACAATTTATGTTCCACTAAAAGAAAAGAGTGTGAAGCACTAACACATTTAATATAATGTATATATAATAATTGTATTAAACATAAAAAGCAAGGTTAAGCAAAATGTGGTTCAATAAAAAATATAAAATTGGAATGAAAGAAAAAAAATGATGAATCACATAATCTTTGCAAGTCATTGTCCACCATGACACATGAGATAGCATTTCATAAAATAGTCAACACTTACCCAATACGGGGATAAAACGGTTACTATTGTTTGGTAAAACTTATTAACTTTAAAAGGAAAGAAATGAAGTTGTTTTACTTTAAATAAATAAATGTATTGAAGATGCACGGTTGACGTCACGCACTACACAGTAGTAAACGTGAACGCGCGTCTTCACTGGCAACTGACGAATGACCCGCCGCGATTGCGAATGGGCCGCCGAGTATGTAACCGGTTACCACTAACGTGAGCGAGTGAGGTAGGAGCGAATTGATATGTAGGGTTGGAACTATTACTTACAATGACTTTAGTAAGGCGTGATAACGATTTTAGTAATTTTTTTCTTACGATTCATATGTTTATGTTTTTATTATGTTAAAAATATGGAACAACGTTACAATACCCCCGCGCGCAATCAAGGATTTTTTGTGATATCTTAAAATGAACAAAAAAATCCGCATATAAACTAGAGCTTAACTATTTGTTTACCTTACAAAATCTTCTTTCATACTTCTTTCTAACATAAACTAGCAACAGTTATTGTATATCACGAATACAAAAAAATAACTGACGCACAATAACACAACTATAGGTATCTCGTTTTCTCTAACTTGACACCTTACAAATAGACGTTAGACGTGTAACAAAAGCGAGAGGGGTTGTTGAATCTAAGATTATAATAATTATGGAATAACTATATTACGTATGAGTGCTATTTATTTACCTACGAGTTTTAAATCTTTTATGTGCCAGGAACCTAAATTTTTGCCTGACATGTCTTGTAAAACATAGACAAGAGGGGACTTTTTCTCAATGATCTTGGCTTTTATAAATTTTGGAGCAAGCTTCTTTGAAAATCTACTTTCTTTGTCACTTAAAAAATATGCGCGTTTCATTACTACGTCTCCAATATCAAATTCGGCAAACTTGCGTCTCAAATTGTAATGCGAAGTATTTTTAACATGCGCTTGCCACAACTTCGCCTGTACATTGTCAAAGACAGAAGATAGACAACCCAAGTTTTCTGCGTATACTTCTCGTGGTAGGAATAATATTTCGTCGCCGAGGTCATTATCAGTAAAATGTGTACCGCATGTAACAAGCTCACGACCAAATACTAAAAATGAAGGTGTAAATCCCGTAGCCTCGTTTACGGAGTTATTGATTGCAAACTGCACTTTGGGAATAAATAAGTCCCATGATCTATGATCACTATCGACGTAGGTAGAAATACAGGTGATAATGGTTCTATTATACCTTTCTACTAAGTTTACTTGAGGAGTATACTTAGGTGTATAGAAAACATTAGGGATATTATATTTCTTAAACAGTGCCTCAGTCACCTTGCCAGTAAACTGAGTGCCATTGTCCATTAACACGGTTTGAGGTATGCCGTGAGTTAGGAATACTGAATCTTCTAAAATTTTTGTAATTATTTCAGCAGTAGCTTTTTTGATTGGGTAAATTAAGCAAAACTTCGAAAAGCAACAGGTGATGACCAAAATATAATTATTTTGCTTTCTTGAAGTAGGAAGAGGTCCCATGAGATCGATTGATATCATTTGAAACGGTCGCGAACAATGCTTGGGACGTCCCATTTCTCCTAAAATTTGATGATTTTGGGACTTATAAGCTAAACATTTTTCGCAACAACCAATGAATTTTACGACGTCTTGGTACATACCAGGCCAGTAGTAACGTAAAGCAAGACGCCGGTATGTTTTAAAAATACCCATATGTCCAGCTGTGGGCTCAGAATGATTTTCACGAATTACGGTCTCGCGGAATTCAGTAGGCACGACCTCTTTCCATGAAAATTCTGATGTAAGTTCGTGTTTATTTTTGGATAACCTAAATAATGAGTTATTTTTAACTATAAAATTTGGAAATTTTGACGGATCATTTGAACAACCGTTAAATATGTTTTTGTACCAGCAGTCCTTAGTATTTAAATACGAGTTGGAGATGTTTATGGCACTAACTGGAACGATTCTAGATAGAGCGTCAGGAATAACGTTATCAACACCTCGTCGGTGTTTAGTGACAAAATTGAAGGAAGAAAGTCGTACCCCCCAACGAGCTAGTCGACCGGTAGGGTTATTTAAGGATAGGAACCATTTAAGTGCGCTGTGATCCGTATAGACAGTAAACTGTTGACCGTTTTCGATGTAGCAGCGCCAATGTTCGAGAGCGATAAGGACGGCTAAGGTTTCGCGTTCGGTTATGCTATAATTCTTTTCAGCAGCAGTTAGTGACCTACTCATGTAAGCAATTGGGTGTTCTTTTCCATCTATCGACTGAGTAAGCATTGCACCGATACCGTAACTACTGGCGTCCGTATGCACCTCAAAAGGCTTAGTATAGTCTGGACAAGATAGAACAGGTGCAGAAACTAGACACTCTTTTAGGTTCCGAAACGCATCGTCAGCTTCAGGGGTCCACTTAAAAGAAGGGGTACCTTTCTTGGATGAAGTTAATTTATTTAAGGGCCCCACGTTGGGCGCCAATGAAGCGTAGGGCGTTAGATCTATAACTAAATAGAATCAAAGACACCAAAAGCTTTCAAAATATTTATTTATGGGTCGTTGGTTCAATGGCCCGTCATAATATATGACCTATGGAGGTAGGCGCGAAATGTACTGCCCTGGCTTAACGCGAAGCTGGTGTCGTTGCAGCAGCCAGGGTGTAGACGCCGGTAGATGATGACCCGTAGGATGGAGAGTGTTGTGGTTTCGTCGCAGGCCCTGTGATGCAGACCCCCGGTGTAAAGTATGTGTTGGCGGTACTTCGGCAAAAAGTGCCCGTAACCTTGAACCCTGGAATTAACGGTCAGCGGTTAAATATGAAATCATCTGCCAACCCTCTTCTGACGGTGATCACGGCAGCGTAAGCATAAGCGTAAGGCGTGCGTACAGTTGCGCTTAAGGCGAATGTGTGTAGAGGTCACCTTCAGAATCGGAGTTTACAATTTATGTTCCACTAAAAGAAAAGAGTGTGAAGCACTAACACATTTAATATAATGTATATATAATAATTGTATTAAACATAAAAAGCAAGGTTAAGCAAAATGTGGTTCAATAAAAAATATAAAATTGGAATGAAAGAAAAAAAATGATGAATCACATAATCTTTGCAAGTCATTGTCCACCATGACACATGAGATAGCATTTCATAAAATAGTCAACACTTACCCAATACGGGGATAAAGGGTTACTATTGTTTGGTAAAACTTATTAACTTTAAAAGGAAAGAAATGAAGTTGTTTTACTTTAAATAAATAAATGTATTGAAGATGCACGGTTGACGTCACGCACTACACAGTAGTAAACGTGAACGCGCGTCTTCACTGGCAACTGACGAATGACCCGCCGCGATTGCGAATGGGCCGCCGAGTATGTAACCGGTTACCACTAACGTGAGCGAGTGAGGTAGGAGCGAATTGATATGTAGGGTTGGAACTATTACTTACAATGACTTTAGTAAGGCGTGATAACGATTTTAGTAATTTTTTTCTTACGATTCATATGTTTAAGTTTTTATTATGTTAAAAATATGGAACAACGTTACAGGGGATACAGTTTGGTATTGCAGCTAAATATCTACCATCTTCATCAAAATTTTAATTACACAACTGGATAGTTAAAGGATCAAAGAATTCGGTACGCTAAGCGAGGACTGCGAAGCATCGCGCGTGGTGGAGGGAGCGGCGCCGCCATTTTGAGTTCATTTTTGCTGAGTTTCGTGTTTCGTTTTGATTCGGAGAAGCTATGACGTTTATTTACATTTCAAATGTCAGCTCTTTCAAAACGTTTTTCGATAAACTTTCAGTAGTCATCCCCTTTCTATGCGTAATAACTTTCACATAATCTATACATCGTTCTTTTGGTACTTACATATCGATCCCAATTCGTCGTCAAAACTTACCTTACGATAATTAGAAAATCATCCCACGTTTGAGGTGAGTGATAGTCCAGTAGCCAGAAGTCTATGCCCTTCGATAATTCTAAAGTTTTTAATTTTCGCTGAGTGGATTAGTTTCGTAAATTCATTGCTATTTACAAAAATGCTAACAGTTTAGAGTGATGCAATAGGTATTAAGTAGGTATTTCTTATTATTTCGTGTTATACAAATATTAGAAAATTTAAATTAAAACATTATACGGGTTCTTTGTAAGTACTATCTAAAGGATATATTAGTGAAAATGCTAACAGATAGGTACTATGGAACAATAGAAATCCAAAAATGTCCCGTAACTCATTCAAAAAAATATTTAAGTTTTTCAAATCATTTCTTATATACTTAAAGAGATTACTTATACCTTACAACAAAAGTTCTAACAACTAAGTATATGGCTGCACGAGTAATTGTATTTTTTCTTTATGATAAGCGTCATATTGAATTTAAGTTTATAAATTTGCACTTGTATATTCGTAATAATAAACTCTGCTACCACACAAAAGTTTCAACAAATGCATACTATGGCTTTTGTTTAAATTGCGAATAACTATTTTCGATAACGAGCCGCGTAAGTAGGTACGGCGCGTGCGATCGCTGCTGAGTAGCAACAACTCGCCCGCCCGCTCCGATCGGGGATGTCTCTATCGCCGCATACTGACCGCTTTTAATTGCCAAAGTACCTACATGTTCGGTACGTAACGCTTCAGAGCAGTAGATACTAACAACAGAGTGATGGCCACCATACTAGCAAATGTAATTGTAAATTAGTCACTAATGCACCCAAAGGAGCTGTGCTTTTTTCATTTACAAATAAGATTAGACATTTAAAGCAAAATCGTGATTATAATACCAATTATTTACTGCAGCTGCCATTTGTCATGCCACCAACGTAATAGAAGTCAAAATCGGTTGAACGGATTGTAAAAAAGATTTATTTCAATGTCTAATCTTATTGTGAATAGGGTATCGTGTGCGATATTTCACGCGCTTTTTTGTTTTATTGGATTTAACCGACGATTTATAAGAAGAATTATGTACATTATTCAACTGGTTGTTTTTTAATTCGATAGATTTTCGTTTAAGTGTACTGTTGAGTAAGATTAGGACACTCTAGCTCAAGTTTTTTTTTTGTTGTTTTTATTGGAATTAGTCTACTCGGGTAATTCTGAATTATAAACCATTCGGTTTTGCCCAAATATTTATTTTACAAAGAAATAAGTCGGCAGTTCTCAATTTTTGCTCCCAATTGAAATTTTAAAAAAAAAAACTTTTCATTGTGCACTAACGTGTTTTAAACTGTAAACTGTAATTTTATTTAACTGTTTTTTTTTAATCAACAAAAACAAGGAGTACGTTTGACCTAACTATTGCGTAGTAAATCGATTGGCGATGCAATTAAAACAATGGAAAAATGTTGGTTTGGCTTTTCAAGAATAAAAGTGGTATATTACTAAAATGAACTTCTTTGAATCTACAGGCGTCATTTTTGTATTTAAGTGTTATTGATAAAACACGATATTTACAAAAAATACACATTAATGAAATGATTTCGCGTCTCATTCAATAATTTACCATATTCACAACATAAGTACCTATTATAGCTACTTGTTATAGTGATAGAGGAACAGACAGAAAGTAGAGAATCCGTTACAACATTTCTTTCTGGAACAGGTAGTTGTCCCGGGTTTTAGGTCATCCCTTAAGTAGGTACAAAAATAATTATATCAAAGCAATAAAATAATTGGATTCAATAAGTAGCGTGCATTCGGGTGGTTACGAAAGGATTTGTGATCCGTTCGGAGGCATGTTTATATTTTAACCAACACTCATAATTGAACTAATACTGCAAATTTATGTCGCTTTCTTTACTTGAATATACTACTTGAAATTCTATTGCAAAGACTTTCATGAATTTCCTTGATAATTATAGATAAAAATGTTTAAAAATCTTAATAATTTTACTTTGTTCACGTCAAATTCTGAAGCATTGTTGATAATTCTGAATGACAGTTGAAAGTGGGTATATTTCGTTTGAGCATAAAAAAAACATATTTCTTTTTACTTTTATTTCTTCAAACATTGTTCAGTTTTACCCTAAAAATAAATATTTCTCGAATTTGACCTCTCAGTAGCTTACATAATTATGTGATATTTGTTTTTCGGAATTACCCTACAAATTGTCTAAGGTAGCCATACTTTTAAAAGTAAATGCAGCATTGCTACATTTATAAGATGTATACAATGAAAGATAATACTTTATATGATATTTCGCTTTGAATAAATATTTGCTTTCGCTAAGTTTTTTTTTTTTTTTTTTAAATATCATGTTTTATCAATAACACTCAGATACAAAAATGACGCCTGTAGATTTCCAATAAGAACTTAGTTTTATAATATAGCAATTTTAGTAAAATAGCACTGATTTTCTTGGAAAGCCAAACAAAATTTAAAAAAAAATTAAAAAATACAGTGATATCCATAGCATAAATACAACAACCACAATTATGTTGATCCTAAAACCAGGTTCAAAAAATAAGTGGTTCGTTTCGATGCCAATGTATACATTTTTATAATAAACTTCCTAGCCTCATTCAAGAACTTAGCAGAAATAAATTCCAATTATTTGTAAAACGTAAGCTGTGCCAGACAGCTTTTTATACAGTTAAAGATTATCTTGTGGACAAGTAGGCTTGGGATTGAGCTGCTTTAGTTTTGTACACCGCCCAATGTTTTAATGTTTTTATTTCTCTCTTTTGTCTGCTTTTTGTTGATATTTATACAATTTGACATTGGTTTTTATATTTTCATTTTCATTTACTTTTGACTTGAATGTTTACTTTTAAAGTATGGCTACCTTAGACAACTTGTGGGGTAATTCCGAAAAACAAATATCACATAATTATGTAAGCTACTGAGAGGTCAAATTCGAGAAATATTTATTTTTAGGGTAAAACTGAACAATGTTTGAAGAAATAAAAGTAAAAAGAAATATGTTTCTTTATGCTCAAACGAAATATACCCACTTTCAACTGTCATTCAGAATTATCAACAATGCTTCAGAATTTGACGTGAACAAAGTAAAATTATTAAGATTTTTAAACATTTTTATCTATAATTATCAAGGAAATTCATGAAAGCCTTTGCAATAGAATTTCAAGTAGTATATTCAAGTAAAGAAAGCGACATAAATTTGCAGTATTAGTTCAATTATGAGTGTTGGTTAAAATATAAACATGCCTCCGAACGGATCACAAATCCTTTCGTAACCACCCGAATGCACGCTACTTATTGAATCCAATTATTTTATTGCTTTGATATAATTATTTTTGTACCTACTTAAGGGATGACCTAAAACCCGGGACAACTACCTGTTCCAGAAAGAAATGTTGTAACGGATTCTCTACTTTCTGTCTGTTCCTCTATCACTATAACAAGTAGCTATAATAGGTACTTATGTTGTGAATATGGTAAATTATTGAATGAGACGCGAAATCATTTCATTAATGTGTATTTTTTGTAAATATCGTGTTTTATCAATAACACTTAAATACAAAAATGACGCCTGTATATTCAAAGAAGTTTATTTTAGTAATATACCACTTTTATTCTTGAAAAGCCAAACCAACATTTTTCCATTGTTTTAATTGCATCGCCAATCGATTTACTACGCAATAGTTAGGCCAAACGTACTCCTTGTTTTTGTTGATTAAAAAAAAAACAGTTAAATAAAATTACAGTTTACAGTTTAAAACACGTTAGTGCACAATGAAAAGTTTTTTTTTTTAAATTTCAATTGGGAGCAAAAATTGAGAACTGCCGACTTATTTCTTTGTAAAATAAATATTTGGGCAAAACCGAATGGTTTATAATTCAGAATTACCCGAGTAGACTAATTCCAATAAAAACAACAAAAAAAAAAAACTTGAGCTAGAGTGTCCTAATCTTACTCAACAGTACACTTAAACGAAAATCTATCGAATTAAAAAACAACCAGTTGAATAATGTACATAATTCTTCTTATAAATCGTCGGTTAAATCCAATAAAACAAAAAAGCGCGTGAAATATCGCACACGATACCCTATTCACAATAAGATTAGACATTGAAATAAATCTTTTTTACAATCCGTTCAACCGATTTTGACTTCTATTACGTTGGTGGCATGACAAATGGCAGCTGCAGTAAATAATTGGTATTATAATCACGATTTTGCTTTAAATGTCTAATCTTATTTGTAAATGAAAAAAGCACAGCTCCTTTGGGTGCATTAGTGACTAATTTACAATTACACTTGCTAGTATGGTGGCCATCACTCTGTTGTTAGTATCTACTGCTCTGAAGCGTTACGTACCGAACATGTAGGTACTTTGGCAATTAAAAGCGGTCAGTATGCGGCGATAGAGACATCCCCGATCGGAGCGGGCGGGCGAGTTGTTGCTACTCAGCAGCGATCGCACGCGCCGTACCTACTTACGCGGCTCGTTATCGAAAATAGTTATTCGCAATTTAAACAAAAGCCATAGTATGCATTTGTTGAAACTTTTGTGTGGTAGCAGAGTTTATTATTACGAATATACAAGTGCAAATTTATAAACTTAAATTCAATATGACGCTTATCATAAAGAAAAAATACAATTACTCGTGCAGCCATATACTTAGTTGTTAGAACTTTTGTTGTAAGGTATAAGTAATCTCTTTAAGTATATAAGAAATGATTTGAAAAACTTAAATATTTTTTTGAATGAGTTACGGGACATTTTTGGATTTCTATTGTTCCATAGTACCTATCTGTTAGCATTTTCACTAATATATCCTTTAGATAGTACTTACAAAGAACCCGTATAATGTTTTAATTTAAATTTTCTAATATTTGTATAACACGAAATAATAAGAAATACCTACTTAATACCTATTGCATCACTCTAAACTGTTAGCATTTTTGTAAATAGCAATGAATTTACGAAACTTATCCACTCAGCGAAAATTAAAAACTTTAGAATTATCGAAGGTTTTATGTGAAAAATATTGTATCCCTACTGGACTATGAGTAGAGCTGGTGGGTACTGTTCAGGCGCAGCAACTCGGAGTCGCTGGGCGGGGCGCGGCGGCGCTCGGCGGGCGACGAGGCGGCGCTGGGGCTGGCGCTGCGCACGCGCACCGTGTCGGGCCAGCAGCTCTCCGACATCGAGATCCTGGAGCAGGTCACCGTGCTCAACCTCGACACCGGTCAGTATGCACTGCGCTGGCGTGCTCGGGGTTACAATGCGTGGACTGTGATTGGTGTACCCCAATGTGCCCCTGATACGTGGTGGATATCCCTCCCTTACTTACGCACAAAAGTACGGAGTGAATTTCCTGCCTGAGTCTGTATTTCCTGATAGCTACAACCCTAACTTAAAAGTGAATAGTTACTTTTAGGTAAACGCGCTCCGTCGTCGACCACATCATCGCTTTCCATCAGATGAGGCTATGGCCAACACCAAGCGTTACAGTAAAAAAAAAATACATGTGGCACTCGGGGACTGCCGCGGTAAAGCTATTGCAAAGCATTTTTTATCAACTTATGCAATTATATATTTAGTACTCTGCGTCATTGTGATATGGTCTCGATTCGTTCACCTGGGTTACTCTACTAATGTAAATCACATACGTTTCACTTAACTTTGTCCCACCGATTGTTTCCGAACGCAGACGTTCGGGTCGGCACGGTGACGGCGACATAATAGCTCAGTAACGAAGCGACTATTTTAAAAAGGCGGTGCCTAATCGAATGACGTAGCGGTGTTAGGTTATTTTCGATACGGAATTTCTGGATTCGGTTGCCACGCTCAAGGCCCGCGATAGAAGCTATGCAATAGCTTAATACAGTAATACTTGTAGACACAGTTTTCTTGTGCCATCTCATTGTTGTTACCCCAAAAGCAACAAGCGCTCGCTGCAGTACAATATGAGGTCTGGTGCGTGCCGCAGGCGAGCGCGTGCCGCTGAGCGTGGCGGAGCACAAGCTGCCGCAGTGCATCAACCCGCTGTCGCTGCACATCATGCGCCTCACCTCCGAGTACATCGGCCGCGCCAACGACGACGACAACCAGAGGTAACTTATCATTTATAGCTTACTAGTCCTACTTCTTACTAGTTTTTCTTCTACTAGTTTTATTGGTATCTTACTAGTCATACTAGTATTTTGCTAGTCGTACTAGTATGTTACTAGTTGTACTACTTTGTTGCTAGTCGTACTAGTATGTTACTAGTCGTACTACTTTATTGCTAGTCGTACTAGTATGTTACTAGCCGTACTAGTATGTTACTAGCCGTACTAGTATGTTACTAGCCGTACTAGTATGTTACTAGTCGTACTACTTTATTGCTAGTCGTACTAGTATGTTACTAGCCGTACTAGTATGTTACTAGCCGTACTAGTATGTTACTAGCCGTACTAGTATGTTACTAGTCGTACTACTTTGTTGCTGGTCGTACTAGTATGTTACTAGTCGTATTAGTATGATACCAGTCGGACTAGTAAAATACCAGTATTTTTACTTGTTATAATAGTATGATGACTATTATCTTACTAGTCTTGTTTCTTGCTCGTTTTATAAATGCAATAGTTTGGATGTGTTACTCAATCGCGCTAGAATGGGTAACGAATTTTAACGAAATTATATGTATTTGACTGGTACGTCTTGGCGGTTGCATGATTTATGTTTGTGATTTACATACCTCAACTGTCTCATTTTAATCAACGTCAATGTTAAGACCACACTATCATGCTCTTCCTTGTGACATTTTCTATCATTAAACTCAAGGAGTAACGGCCAATTATTTGGTGAAATCGAAAACAGTAATGACATTTTCAGAGTTGACAGCAAGCGCCGGCTGTCGTGGCGGCGTCGCCTGAACATGTCCACTCTAAACCTCACGTGGAAGTCCGAGCACTCGTCCAACCTCAGTCTAGCCACTAGGTCCATTATTTACAAATATTTTTCTCACTGCTTAGTTTGCTGTGTTAAGGGTTGCCAGACGTACGAGAAAACATTTTTTTATTGGGCAACTTTTGTTGGAAATTATTAAACTAAAAATTGTTTGGAAAAATCTCAGCCATGAATGATTATAGAAAATACGTCAAGCTTTAATTGCAGTAGTTCAGAATGTAATTTTATTAGTAGTGTAAATAGTTCATTATGCTCCACATATTAAGTATGCAGTAGTCCATTATCATTTGGAACGTTTTGCCGACGACCTCGAATGGCTGTTTTTTTTTTTATTGGGGAACCTAAGAATTTGAAAACAGTTTACGCTTGAACCGTGAAAATAAAACCAGTCAAAATCTTGGCATTTTATAGGTATAGTATGTTTAATCAATTCTTATTGGTACAAGCGTTCAGTCTGACTGGCTATTAATACACACCCAAAACTAATATGTTTACATTACTTATATTTGGAATATAGGTTTTTTTTTTTATAACAGAAGCATCCGCTAAGAAAATATTTTTTTAATCAATAGTACCCGTGCAATTTCAGGACAGGTCGCAAGTACAGTTATAAAAACCTTTTTAAAATCTCGTCTGGCAGCCCTACTTAGTTCAATAGCTTGTAAAATCATAACGTTGTTATTTGATGGCTGAACTGAACACATTGAGGTCTTTGTGAACGAAGTTATAACTAATTGAACTATTATGAATTTTGTTAACATCCAACATAGCATGTTTTTGGAGGCTACTATTAGCATAATACTATTTCAAGATAGGGTTGAATATTTTTTTAAAGTAAAGCTATTTTCTTCGGAAGAATAATACCTAATGGTGACTTGACATATTTTCTTCAAAAAAGCTATCAAAACTCCATTTTCATTCCTAAGATAAAAGTTATCGAATGCTTGAAAAATCAGCCCTAAATAACATATTATCTAGTGTATAGATACACTACACTACAGATAGTTGTTCCGGGTCTGGATGTCTTGTGTATGTGAGTTTACATGTTTGTGAACGCACCCACGATACAGGAGTAAACCCTAGTGTGGGGCAAAGTTTTATTTAAAAAAAAAATTATATTGAAATTCGTAATTTGAGATCATTATTAAATTTTGAAACGACAATTTCTAGGTCTTATCATACCTGGTAAAGTTCTTAGCGCCTTAGTCTTAGAACATTGATGATTCTTCACAGAGTACTAATAATGACCTCCTTAGGCATTTTGACTCGTTAAGCAAGTCCGGGTTACGATGCATATCTCCGAGGCACGTGAAATTTTCACTGAAATCAGGTTGTTTTTTTTTAATGCAATACCGCATTCTCTGCACGGGCAAATAGCATTAACACAATAAAAATGCATTTTTTGCTTTAACAAAGTTTATTGTGCTTTCAATTCTTTTTGATTTTGGAGTGTCTTTTTATTTTTTTTTATAAAATATGATGACTTTTTTACACCGCGTGCGATTGTTGTTACTGTCTCTTCAGAATGTTTGCCTATACATATTTCAGCTTAGTATTAATCTTTTTCATGTAATTATAGCTATATAAAATTAAATCATGGGCTGTACTACGACCACCAGTGCCATCATGATTCCGTCGTGAAAAAGGGATAGTGCTATTCGACCTGTATAGCTCCGTCTCTCTCTCACAACGGAATCATGATTGCTTAAATACTTTATACTAAGGCTCCAGTATTTTCTCACATTTTTAGGTCGTTGTTAGTTAAAAAGATACATTTTAACTAAACTTTTGAAAAGTTATACAACCTGTCTCAGAATAAACTCAAATCCTGAAAAGGGGTCATTGTACTCAGTTGTTCATATTGATAAGCACAATGACCACTTTCAGATTTTGCGTGTTTTGTAAGACATGTTGTATAATTGATTCAATTCTTATTTTCCAATACCTTTATGTGCCACAAAAGCTTTTATTTAACGCGTCTTATTGTTCAGGGCCCCAAGTCTGCTATTTTTATAAATTTGTCATTCCAACATGATCCCATTATCATTTTGCTAAAAGTTCGTAATCTGCTAAATTCATAATGGTCGATCATTGGTCGGTCAATGGTGTCGTAATACTTTTTGATAAGTTCTGAGCTATTAAAAGTAATGACTGCACTGTGACGTTCTAATTGTAGGTCACTAATCAAAGGAACTGGGAAAATGCTAGCAGATTACCGCATACGTCTGTCATTCATATGTCATTATGTACGAGATTACCATTCTATGCCATTTCTTTCAATGGAGTGTCAGTGGTTGAAAATTGGAAAGTCATAATGACTCTTTTATATTAGTCAAACTCAAACTCAAAGCATTTATTTCAATTAAACCCTTTACAGGCACTTTTGAATTGTCAAGTCGAAAGAGGTGAAGCTATCTGCACGTTCCAAAGCGTAGATCTCTATGGAGAAGAACGTGCAAGAAACTCCACGGACACTCTTTTAAATCATGTTCTGTATTACATTACGTTTAATACATCCTTTGGTGCTTCTATATGTGAGGACAATGCAAAGAAAAAAAAAGAAAGGAAACCACAAAACAATTCAAAGTCTAAAGATTAAAACAAATCAGTGGCAGTTAAGAGGTGACCAGTCTCAACCGACGGCGCCCGTTCACGAACATGACGCGTGTATCGGCACCGTTTAGCTCAACCATTTTGAAGGGAACCGAACGATCCAACACGCACGCCACCATCAGCGAGACATTTGAGCGAGCATGACATGCTCTCAACTGCCATTTTAGTTCAAGTCACAAAGTAAACTATAAGGTATCACATGTAAATGGCTCCATGGTACTCACATTTACAATATTTGAAAATAAAATGCTTCTACAGTATACAAAACTATGGTTTACATTAACCAAGCAAATACAGTAAAAAAAAAGATAAATTATTTATTCTCAAAATAATATAATAAAAAAAGAATAAATAAATGAGACAAAAAAAAAGGGCGAGCATCTCTTCCAAATATATAATCCTAACTTGTTAACCCAAGTGGTTGAGGCTGTGGAGCAGGACCGGCATTTAACCAAGCATTTTTATTAAGGATATAATCTTCCAGTTTATAATATGCTTGCCTACATAGTGTGCGTTTTATGCATGTTTTAAATTTTCTCTCATTCAATTGAAGAATATCGACTGGTATTTTGTTATAAAATTTTATGCAATACCCCATAAAAGAAGTGTGTACTTTAGCCAATCTAAACCTAGGTTGATCTAATTTGTTTTTATTTCTGGTATTAAAATTATGCCTGTCGCTGATCTTATTAAACATATGAAGATTTTTCCGAACATACATAATGTTTTCATATATGTATTGACAAGGTACCGTCATGATGTTAATTTCCTTAAACAGTTCCCTTAGAGAATCGCGCTGGCGGAGATTGTAAATGGCTCTTATTGCTCTTTTCTGCAGAATAAAAATAGACTCTATGTCTGCAGCCCGTCCCCATAGCAAAATACCGTAAGACATGATACTATGAAAGTAACTAAAATAGACCAGTCTCGCGGTATCTACATTAGTAAGTTGACGGATTTTTCTGACAGCATATGCTGCTGAACTTAGCCGTCCTGCAAGTGATGCTAAATGAGGACCCCATTGTAGCCTTGAGTCGAGCGTTATCCCCAGGAAAACTGTGCTTTCGACGAATTCTAGTTTCTCTTTATTCAATACTATTTCCTCAATACTAGTTTTAACATTCGGTAAAACAAATCTAATACATTTAGTTTTTTTTTCATTTAATACTAAATTATTAGCAGTAAACCAATTTTGGACCTGCTGTAGGGAGTCATTCACTTCGTCAAGATTTGCGGAACGTCTATTTATCTTAAAAATGTAGGACGTATCATCAGCAAATAACACCATTTGTGATTGTTTTTTCAAAAGATAGGGTAGATCATTAATGTACACTAAAAAGAGGAAAGGACCCAGTATTGAGCCTTGTGGTACCCCCATTTTGACTCCTAAACCACATGAATTTACACCGTTTATTTGAACTTGCTGCTGTCTGTCATTTAAATAAGACTTTACTAAACTGAGTGCAAGTTTACAAAGTCCGTAATGTTCTAGTTTTAAGAGCAAGGTTTCGTGATTAACACAATCAAATGCCTTGGAGAGGTCACAAAAGATTCCTATGGCATCTTGGGCCTCTTCCCACGCTGCAAATATATGTTTTAGTAAGGTGACACCAGCGTCAGTCGTACAACGTCCTCTGGTGAAACCATACTGTTGATCGTGTAAGATTTTATTGGTGTTGAAATGAATGAGCATCTGATTGAGCATCACCTTTTCGAAGACCTTGCTGAAAACCGGCAACACGGATACAGGTCTATAATTATTGGTGTCTTTACTCAGTTTATTTACTCTTTTATCAGTAGATTACCACTTGCCAAAATGGACCAATATGAGGTCAATGATAGACCATTCTGACACTATTGTAATAGCAGACTTGGGGCCCTGAACTTTTGATAATGCGCTAACAATTTGACGTGCATTTTGTTAATATAAGCTTCGTCTATTAAGTGCTGTTCATTACAGAGAAACGGACGAAGAAAGCGAGAGCGTGTGTGCGGGCGGCGCCGAGGACGAGGCTAAAGAGATGAAGCGAGAGTCCGCTGACAGACAGACCACCGGCATCAAGAGGAAAACGGAGAAGTAAGTAACACTCGAACAAGTATACCACGTGTCTGAACAGAATAAACGCAAAACCTTAATAGTGGTTTTTGTACTTATTCTTGTGAATAACTTTTACTTTGGCACCAACCTTGAAATCGCAAAAAAGGCGATTATCGATTGCATTGTGGCTTCTAAGTTCTTATTATTCAGTGATACAGGATACATAACTCGACAAAATGTTCAAAATAGCTGTTTTTTTAGGGATTATTACTTATTATTTACTTCCTTTGTTATTCATCTATATATCTAGTAATGATTTCTAACTCTAGGATGACATCGAAACTGGTAAAAAGTCATTCGCAGGACAACATAAACAAGAGATTGACACACGATATGAATTTCAGGTGACGTTTGGTACTAACGCGTAATCGCTATCAGTATATATCCACAGTTCCACACTATCCGATTTGAAATCGATGTTGTACGCCGATTTGGAATCGATGTTGTACGCCGATTTGAAATCGATGTTGTACGCCGATTTGAAATCGATGTTGCACGCCGATTTGAAATCGTTGTTGTACGCCGATTTGAAATCGATGTTTTACGGCGATTTGAAATCGATATTGTGCGCCGATTTGAAATCGATGTTGTACGCCGATTTGGAATCGATGTTGTACGCCGATTTGAAATCGGACACCGACTCGATATCAAACGTTCGAAACATATGGGATACCGTGGATACGCTCTCAAGCTTTACTTCAAAAGTTCAAAGATTTTATTTACTTTCAAGTAAATACTAACAATATCTAACAGCTGTTATGACTATACATTTAAATTTGGATGGATGGATACAGAAAGAAGAGAAAAAAAGAGATGGATAGATTGTGTAAAGTAAGAGTGATAGTGTGACGGCTGACATGACTAGAATGGAGGAAAATACGGGTAGCATAGGATAAGAGCAGGAAGAAGATAAAGAAGATGTTTTCAATATGTAATATTCACCAGTGATTTTAATATCATGCGTCGATATCAGAAGTGCGTCAATACTAATTCAACTGCTTAATAATGATTGCCGCTTGAATTAAGATCAAAATAAATAGCTAAGAAAGCTGTGCTTACATTTATTTCCAAAAACCAAAGGAAATCATTCTGGCAAAGACCGTGGAGTGAGTTTAACATACATACATAAAAAGTGCGTTTTTTCATCCGCTGGTTTTTTTTCTTTTTTTGCTACTAAACGATGCTTAAATATAACGAGTTTGTGAAGTTGATTTTTATTTAATAGGACTAATTCTAATAAGATATTGTTAAAAGTGTGCTCGCCACAGCATTTACTTGGATGGGTCTTTCATCTTGATGAAGTTTAAGATCGATTTGAGTAAAACTGAATCTTTCTTGACGATATTTTAATATTGGTATGCTATAAACGTTCATTCATCTTGGGATCTTAAGGAAGGCTTATCTTTGATAACATTATGACCACAGTCAAGGTACAATGACGCAGACTCAAAACAAAAATTATAGATTAATTAATATCGAATATCCACTTCTTCACTACGTAATGCAAAGATTTCTCTCAAAAAACCCGACACTGAAAAGCTACTAAAAAGTTTCAAACAAAAAAAAAAAAATTGATTGAGTCAGGCGTTACTTTGCGGAAATCCATTTTAATTTGAAATTGAAAACAATATATCTAGTTTTAATTTCCGCGAATATTAGTGGGTTGCAGGTATGCACCTCCCTCCCGCCCGCTATATTATGCACATGCAAGATTACTCGCTGACCGTTGAGTTGCGACTGAGCAGTCGCAACTCAACGGTCAGCGAGTCAACACGTCCCCTGAGGATGCCTCGTGGAGAGGCGAAACACGTGTCGGTAATGGTGTTGGGTTTTGCTTTGCCTTCCTGCATGTGCATAAAATCCTTGCATTTGCCTTGTAATCTTGCATGTGCATAATATAGCGGGCGGGAGGGAGGTGCATACCTGCAACCCAATAATATTCGCGGAAATTAAAACTAGATATATTGTTTTCAATTTCAAAGTTCCAAACAAGGTGTTTCGTAAGCAGTCTGATGCAGTTGGAGAACTCCATATTATTTTATTTTTTGACAAATTGGCATCACTTATCACGTAGTTAAGTATCGCAAAGAGTGACTTTCATTGCTTTTGATTTTTTCTGTTCGAAACATTGTAAAGCAAAAAAAACTACGTATCTATTCATTTATAACTAGCGACCTGCCCCAAAATTCCAAAAAAAATCAAAAGTCATTTATTCAAACTAGGCTGATAGACAGCACTTTTTGAACATCAAATTTTACATAAAGACAGTTCCCCAAAACGCCCACCCGTCACCACTTCCTAGTGTTTTAGCTGGGAAGAAGTGGCGCAACAAACTCCCCAGCAAACTCCCCGGCATTGCACAGGCAAAAACGATTTCGGGTGCACATCAATTCGCGCCCAAAATTCAATTTTTAGACCCTTGCTTTTTCTACACTATTTATAACATTAATTACATATAAAACTTCCGGACGAAATTCTCTAATTGATAGTGAAAACGCGTTAAAATCCGTTTCGAAGTTTTACAGATCGAAACGTACAGAGGAACATACAGGTGCGTATAGACTAGAGCATTTACTTGTAACAGGACAACGAGCCGCTCTATGATATGTTCTAGTGTATCACCCTTCCCGAACCAGATGTCGAGCACGCTCGCCGTTTTGTTACAATAATAATAGGGAAGATGCAATTACAGAATTCATGAACATTTTGTTATTGAAATGATAAAATAGCATAAAAGAAGGGCCACTGCAATGTTTTTATTGTAGTTAATATTGATTTTTAACAACTATTACGAATTAATATAACGTGAAACGGAACGTAAACAATCGGCATCTAGTGACGTCACTGGTGTTGTGACAACGAAAAGACGAACTTAAATTTTAATACATGCCAGTTCATGATCTCTGGCAGACAGGAGTGACTTCATCATTCGTTTTCGCGGGAAAAGAAAAACAGTCAGTTTATAATCGCAATTTTGGCAATACATTAAAGGGTATTATTTTTTTAATTTTTGTATGGTCTATTTTACACGGAATTCTTTTAAATGAAAGCAGGATGAAAAATTGCATGTTCCCTATTGTACAAACCAACGAGCATATTGGTGTAACATTTCGTCGAGCCTTTGTACGAGTCCAACATTTCAAGGAAGAATGAACGCAAGGTACAACGAAATGTTACGGGTAAATGCACACTCGCTGTGAGCATTACGCCGAGCATTTGCAGGAATGTTACATTACATTGAAATGCTTTGGAGACTGAGCTTTCACATGTATTGTACCATTCGTAAGAACGCTACATTACACAGAAATTGGGCCATTCAAGTATTAAGCACTAAAAGGGGGATCCGGAATGTGATTATGTCAGCAATATTGATTTCTTTAATTTTTCAGATTTTAGTCGATTATGGCTTGAACACATGGCAATCCGCCAAGGTCCACTGGGCGATCAATAAAAAAAGATTCAAAAGTACTTATAAATATGTTTACGTAAGCATGGGGGGTAAGAGCCTTACTTACTTTTGCTGACGAGGGGGTGGTCAAAAATGACAAAAAATCTGCTTACGTAATACTTGAACGGCCCCAACGCTCGAGAAAATGTAGTCTATACTCAGCTTACGTAAAATGAGCGCAGTATCTCCGAAGCGAGGCTGTATCGTGGGCGCGTTGCAGGTTGAAGCGCTTCTTCGGCAGCACGGTGAAGAAGACGGTGGACGCGGCCAAGTCGCTGGCGCAGGAGGTGTCGCACGCGCGCCACAAGGAGGACGTGGCCGACATCGCCGACGACGTGCGCGGCGAGCACAACATCAAGCTCAAGGCCTCCAACTCGCACAAGGGGCCCTACGACTTCGACGGCTGTGTCCGCCATGTGCAGGTTTGTACGGAAACCTGTTTGAAAAGGAGGAGGTTCTCAATTCGACTGTATCTTTTTTTTTTGTGTGTGTTACCTCATAACTTTGTACTGCGTGTCCCGATTTTGATGATTCTTTTTGTATTCGAAAGCTGGTGCTTGTCATGTGGTCCCGTTTTTGCGGAGATCTGACGACTAGTATTTGAGTTATCCCTAATAATGCGTGGCTTCGACTATGTTGATGATGTTCTCATTCACTCATTGGCTGTGTAAAAGGGAAAAAGAAACTGGATAGGTACGACGGTTTGGAAGAGCATCTTAGTATTTCAAGGTGGTCCCTTACTAGTTTGGTGAAGATCTGATGAAGAACAGAGATACCTAATTAATTAAATATCGAACGCCGATAGTGTAAGTCTGGGCAGTGCTGGTATAAAATACGTTGCTTGTGCAGGAAATGGGGTCGGGCCACAACGGTGCAGTGTGGTGCTGCAAGTTCAGCGTGTGCGGCCGTCTGCTGGCCACGGCCGGCCAGGACAAGCTGCTGCGCGTGTGGGTCACGCGCGACGCCTACCACATGTTCCAGGTCAGTGTAGCGACACGCCTGTAGTGTCCGAAGGGTTGACACTGCGCCTGCTGGCCACGGCCGGCCAGGACAAGCTGCTGCGCGTGTGGGTCACGCGCGACGCCTACCACATGTTCCAGGTCAGTGTAGCGACACGCCTGTAGTGTCCGAAGGGTTGACACTGCGCCTGCTGGCCACGGCCGGCCAGGACAAGCTGCTGCGCGTGTGGGTCACGCGCGACGCCTACCACATGTTCCAGGTCAGTGTAGCGACACGCCTGTAGTGTCCGAAGGGTTGACACTGCGCCTGCTGGCCACGGCCGGCCAGGACAAGCTGCTGCGCGTGTGGGTCACGCGCGACGCCTACCACATGTTCCAGGTCAGTGTAGCGACACGCCTGTAGTGTCCGAAGGGTTGACACTGCGCCTGCTGGCCACGGCCGGCCAGGACAAGCTGCTGCGCGTGTGGGTCACGCGCGACGCCTACCACATGTTCCAGGTCAGTGTAGCGACACGCCTGTAGTGTCCGAAGGGTTGACACTGCGCCTGCTGGCCACGGCCGGCCAGGACAAGCTGCTGCGCGTGTGGGTCACGCGCGACGCCTACCACATGTTCCAGGTCAGTGTAGCGACACGCCTGTAGTGTCCGAAGGGTTGACACTGCGCCTGCTGGCCACGGCCGGCCAGGACAAGCTGCTGCGCGTGTGGGTCACGCGCGACGCCTACCACATGTTCCAGGTCAGTGTAGCGACACGCCTGTAGTGTCCGAAGGGTTGACACTGCGCCTGCTGGCCACGGCCGGCCAGGACAAGCTGCTGCGCGTGTGGGTCACGCGCGACGCCTACCACATGTTCCAGGTCAGTGTAGCGACACGCCTGTAGTGTCCGAAGGGTTGACACTGCGCCTGCTGGCCACGGCCGGCCAGGACAAGCTGCTGCGCGTGTGGGTCACGCGCGACGCCTACCACATGTTCCAGGTCAGTGTAGCGACACGCCTGTAGTGTCCGAAGGGTTGACACTGCGCCTGCTGGCCACGGCCGGCCAGGACAAGCTGCTGCGCGTGTGGGTCACGCGCGACGCCTACCACATGTTCCAGGTCAGTGTAGCGACACGCCTGTAGTGTCCGAAGGGTTGACACTGCGCCTGCTGGCCACGGCCGGCCAGGACAAGCTGCTGCGCGTGTGGGTCACGCGCGACGCCTACCACATGTTCCAGGTCAGTGTAGCGACACGCCTGTAGTGTCCGAAGGGTTGACACTGCGCCTGCTGGCCACGGCCGGCCAGGACAAGCTGCTGCGCGTGTGGGTCACGCGCGACGCCTACCACATGTTCCAGGTCAGTGTAGCGACACGCCTGTAGTGTCCGAAGGGTTGACACTGCGCCTGCTGGCCACGGCCGGCCAGGACAAGCTGCTGCGCGTGTGGGTCACGCGCGACGCCTACCACATGTTCCAGGTCAGTGTAGCGACACGCCTGTAGTGTCCGAAGGGTTGACACTGCGCCTGCTGGCCACGGCCGGCCAGGACAAGCTGCTGCGCGTGTGGGTCACGCGCGACGCCTACCACATGTTCCAGGTCAGTGTAGCGACACGCCTGTAGTGTCCGAAGGGTTGACACTGCGCCTGCTGGCCACGGCCGGCCAGGACAAGCTGCTGCGCGTGTGGGTCACGCGCGACGCCTACCACATGTTCCAGGTCAGTGTAGCGACACGCCTGTAGTGTCCGAAGGGTTGACACTGCGCCTGCTGGCCACGGCCGGCCAGGACAAGCTGCTGCGCGTGTGGGTCACGCGCGACGCCTACCAATAAATAAAAACAATAAAAAAACATGGTCTATAGTTGGACGAAATATAACAAATCTCTTTAAAAAAATCCAGTCAAAAAAGATCAGAAATCCAGTCAAAGGCGCAATTGAAGACAGTGTGTCGTTGCAGGACATGCGCACGAAGTACAACCTGGAGCAGAAGTCGTCGCCGACGCCGTCGCAGGAGTCGCTGGCGTCGCTGGAGGCGCCGCCGCCCCCCGCGCCGCCCGCCGCGCCCTTCGCGCCCACGCCCTTCTGCGTGTACTCGGGCCACTCGTCCGACCTGCTGGACGTGTCCTGGTCCAAGAACTACTTCATCCTGTCCAGCTCCATGGACAAGACGGTGCGCCTGTGGCACATCTCGCGCGGGGAGTGCCTGTGCTGCTTCCAGCACATCGACTTCGTCACCGCCATCGTGTTCCATCCCAGGGACGATCGGTACTTCCTCTCCGGCAGCCTCGACGGCAAGCTCAGGTTGTGGAATATTCCTGATAAGAAGGTATGGTTACTGCTATTTATATAATTAAATTATGTATAAATAACTTTGACACAAAGTGTATATTTGGACCCAGTAGTAATGAAGCAATTAAACTTATCGGTACTGGAAGTATCACTTAATGCTATAGTGGGTCCACACGATACACACTTCCATAACTTCTATAGAATTTTGTCTGTCGACAAAGCAATGGGGACAGATGTCGATGTTATAATTTTTCTTTTTATTCATTTTTCAGAATCTTTCCAGGCAAAAGTCTGTATCGTGTGTATGTGTGCGCACGTTATAAGAGATAAAAGCTAATATTTACCTTACAATAATTAACATAGTGACATTTACCAAAAATCTCTTACGTTATTTAATACTTCTTATATCGTTATTTCCTATATAATTGCGTCCCCCAGGTCGCGGTATGGAACGAAGTGGACGGCAAGACGAAGCTGATAACGGCGGCCAACTTCTGCCAGAACGGCAAGTTCGCGGTGGTGGGCACGTACGACGGCCGCTGCATCTTCTACACCACGGACCAGCTCAAGTACCACACGCAGATCGACGTGCGCTCCACGCGCGGCAAGAACTCCACGGGCCGCAAGATCTCGGGCATCGAGCCCATGCCCAACGACGACAAGATCCTCGTCACGTCCAACGACAGCCGCATCCGCCTGTACGACCTGCGCGACCTCAACCTGTCCTGCAAGTACAAGGGCTACGTCAACGTGTCCAGCCAGATCAAGGCGTCGTTCTCGCACGACGGCAAGTACATCGTGAGCGGCTCGGAGAACCAGTGCATCTACATCTGGAAGACCTACCACGACTACTCCAAGTTCACGTCGGTGCGGCGCGACCGCAACGACTTCTGGGAGGGCATCAAGGCGCACAACGCGCTCGTCACCTGCGCCGTCTTCGCGCCCAACCCCGACCACATGATCCGCGTCATCGCGCAGCGCGAGCGCCCCGAGCCCGGCGACGACCTGGTACGTCTGCTCATGCTTTACTTTTGTTTTGTAGCTCGTAGCTGGCGGCGGCGGCGTTCCAGGGCCGTGGTCACTCTTTCGAACTAATTCCTGTACCCTAGCAGGCACTGACCCTATGGGGCCCCGTCTTCGTAGCTGACGGCTCTTTGCGTTGCGCGTGGAACACTCGGCGCCGTCGACTCGGGCCTGGTTGCTATCGGAGGCGGGCCACCCATAGCTCGCCATCCGCAGGCCCGCGCAGTAGGTGGCCGGGCTGCCTTCGCCAGGCAGTGGGACAATATAGGTTGCATATCCGAGTGCTAAAATTTTCGAGATTGCTTCTCCCGCACTTGCATCCTTTTCAGTTTAAAGTCTTCTTGCATAAGTCAAAAAGTTACTACTATGCAGCCCCTGAATAGTGCCTGATGGTACCTAAATCGTCACAGTCGTCTTATAAAAAAATTCAATAACGGTCATCGTAAATGCAGAGAGAAAGCTGGAATGCCTCATTCGAATACCGGTTTTTTATCGGGGCTCAGTGGCGGATCCAGGATTGTCGTTAACCCGCGACTGTTAGCAAAATGAACACTAAAATATACATTTTATTTTGCATAACGCATAACAAGCCTCCTTGGATTATTTTTCGTAAATTTCTCAATGACTTCGAGGCTGTAGATTACCAACAATTTGGGCTTTTGGGGGGCTTATCCCCTTAGCCATGGGCGTAGCCAGGGTGGGGCAAGCGCCCCACCCTCTGCTCCCTCCGCTCTGACCTGTAAGGTACCTAACCAAAGCCCAAACGGCGGAAGTTAGGGTTGAACAGTGATGTTTCTACTTTTTCAATTTACGATAGAGTAGTTGTGTTCCAAACTTCTGAAGGGAAGCCGGCGGGAATGGGCTTATGACCAGGCTTCGCCACTGGCGAGTAGTAGACAAAATGATAGAAATGGGAGACTTGAATGATAGAAGTGTGAATCAAAGCTGGAATGAGATAGCTGGGTGTATTAGGCAAGCAGCAAAGGATATTTTGGGAGAGACAAAAGGAAAGGGCACAATAGAGCGGGATACATGGTGATGGTCGCAAGAAATACAGAAAGATTTGAAAGAAGAAATTCAAGGAATGGCAGAGTGTAGAACTAGAAAGCGTTAGCTGGAAAGCTGAAAAAAAGAGTGAGTATGATGTTTTAAAGAAAAAAAAGCTAAGAAAGCCATAGCAATAGCAAGAGCAAAAGCTCAGGACAAATTGTACGACCAACTAGACAGTCCAGCTGGCCAAAAAGAATTGTACCGGCTTGCTAGAGCTAGAGATAGGAAGCCGAAGGATGTTAGTCGGATAAGATGTGTAAGGGATGAAGCTGGAATGCTTCTATCGGAGGATGAAAAGATTAAGGATAGATGGAAGGGCTATTTTGAAAGACTGATGAATGAGGACAATATCCGGAGTGTTGTTTTAGAGAATAAAACAGTGAATGAGGGGTTAGTGAGGATGGTGAGTGTGGATGAAGTGAGAATAGCAGTAAATGGAATGAAGAATGGGAAGGCAATTAGTCCAAACGGAATACCAATTGAAGTATGGAAGTCATTACGAGTAGAAGGATGGATGTGGTTAGCTTTATTCTTCAATAAATTGTTGCTGAAAGAAGCCATACCTGATGAGTGGTGCAACAGTTCGTTGGTGCCCATCTTCAAGAACAAAGGTGATGTGCTGGAGTGCAACAACTATAGAGGGATAAAGCTAATGTCACATAGTATGAAAGCTTGGGAAATGGTTATTGAAAGGCGGCTGAGAGAAGAGAGTGAAATCTCACAGAACCAGTTCGGTTTTATGCCTGGTCGGGGTACAACGGATACCATTTTCTATATCCGACAGTTGTGCGAGAAATACAGAGCCGTGCATAAAAACTTGCACATGGTGTTTATTGACCTCGAAAAGGCATATGACCGGGTGCCCCGTGAGGTTTTGTGGTGGGCCCTTAGGGAGAAAGGTGTGCCTGGGAAGTATGTTCAGTTGATCCGAGCGATGTACAGTCGATGCAGTACCGAAGTCCGGTCTGCAGTGGGCACTACTGACAGTGTAAGTTCAGTGTGGCAGTCGGTTTGCACCAAGGGTCGGCCCTCAGTCCTTATCTCTTCCTGATGATAATGGACGCTCTAAATTCGGAAATCCAAGAAGAGGCTCCCTGGTGCATGCTGTTTGCTGATGACATAGTATTGGTTGCCGAAAGCGGTCTAGAGGTACAGAGTAGATTGGAGACGTGGTGGCAAAGACTAGAGAGTTTTGGCCTGAAATTGAGCAGAACCAAAACGGAATACCTGTTCTGCGATTTCGGCGGACTCTCCAGTCCTATGCCTATAGTTCTTGCTGGAACGCCTGTACCGATCTGCTCCGACTTTCGGTACCTTGGGTCCAGGGTGCTGGTGCTGTAGACCGAGACGTAACGCATCGGATCAACTCAGAGTGGATGAAATGGGGACAGATCACTGGAACAACTTGCGATCCACGGATGCCCCTCAAGTTAAAGGGAAAAATCTACAAGTCCGTGATAAGAACTGTCGTACTGTATGGAACAGAATGTTGGGTTGTGAAAAAGATTGATGAAAATAGATTACATGTAGCGGAGATGAGAATGTTGAGATGGATGTGTGGAGTAACGAGGATGGACAAAGTGAGAAATGAGTACATTAGAGGCAGTTTAAAATTGGCGCCAGTGACGGAAAAGTTGAAAGGGAACCGCTTGTCTTGGTATGGTCATGTAAAAAGGAGGGATGAAACACATGTAACTAAAAGGGTTATGAATATGAATGTGGATGGATGGAAAGGGAGAGGTAGGCCAAAGAAACGATGGATGGATTGTGTGTATGAAAGAAAAAGGAGTTAGTGATAGCGTGGCGGCTGACAGGACAAAATGGAAGAAAAAAACATGTTGCGCCGACCCCAAGAAACATGGGATAAGGGCAGGAAGATGATGATACAGGGCACCTTACCCCTTTTTGTATGAAAAGAATAATCGGGGTAAGACGGCGGGTATAGTTGGGTAGTTACATATTATTTTAGATTGCTGCCCCACCCTGAGCCCATTCCTGTCTACGCCCATGCCCTGAGCCGTATGAAACGTATGTATTTGTTGCAGAAGGGCGCGGAGGGCGGCATGGTGGCGTCGTCGCAGACCGGCCACGTGCTGGTGAGCGCCGACTTCAACGGCTGCATCAAGGTGTTCGTGCACAAGGCCAAGCCCAAGCACTCCTCGCTGCCCGCCTCCGCGCTCGCCTGAGCCCTCCGCCAGCCGGAGCCCGAGCCGCGAGCTCCCGGGGCACATCACACTACAACTGACACTGCAGATACGCGCTGCCCACTCGCCGCTATGGGGGACGTGCACGGCATGTGTTATACTATCTACTGTTGCAAAATTACACTAAAAATATTTGACGTTGGCAGTTCCGCCACTTGACAGTACGTTAGTGCTGTTCGGTGCGCTCGCCTCAGTACTGCAAGCTCCCCGCCTACATCCAGACAATGTTTGTAAGGCCAGGCGTATACATATCATTTTCAAATCAACCAAACTCTTTAATCGAATTGTGTAGTTGTGACGATTTCATGACGACTAAACTTAAAGGCTTACTTAAAAAAATCTTTTCGAAAATCTGAGTCGCAGTTCAAATGTTTAGCTGTAGGTCGTTGTTAGTACTATCTATGGTTGACACCAGATAAATGTGCGATAAAGGTCATTGCCCTTTCCTTGATATCTCTTCGTAGGTACATGGACAAAAAAAAATGAATCGTTTTCCATTACTAGTAAATATAAAGGATCACGATGGATGTCGATTCAATATAGCATTAATTCATTATTTCTGTTTTAAGAATTAAGGTTGTCAATAAATGTAGGTGGGTCAATGACCGTTATTGCACATTTATTTGGTGTCGACTATAGTTGATAGTATGCGGATCTCTATATTCTTCATATAAGATGGACACACAATTTACTAGTTATGAGATTAGAAATTGTATGTATGCGCCTGGGCCTCAAGTCTGCTATTACAATAGTGTCAGAATGGTCTATCATTGATTTCATAATGGTTGATTTTTACAAGTTTGGTAATCTACTACTATAAAAGCGTCACTATGACTTTTCAATGATCAACCACTGACACTCCATTGAAAGAAATGGCATAGAATGGTAATTTCGTATATAATGACAAATGAATGATAGATGTATGCGGTAATCTGCTAAAATTTTGACAATTCCTTTGATCAGTGACCTACCATTAGAACGTCATTGTGCAGTCATTGCTTTTAATAGCTCGGCTATCAAAAGTATTACGAGACCATTGATCGACCATTATGAATTTAGGAGATTACGAACTTTTAGCAAAATGACAATGGGATCGTGTTGGAATGAAAAATTTATAAAAATAGCAGACTTGGGGCCCTGGTCAAAGGGTGCTCACGTAGCCAGCTGGTGCCGGGTCGTAGGAACAGTATGTAAACCGTCTTCTCCAAGTATCGTTGACAACTTGAGTCGGCGTTTGTGTGCACCGGCGCGCCGTCACCAGCCGCTGACGTCAAACTACCCCACACACTAATTCAGTTGAAAGACGCTATACGAAATGTAACCGACCGATATCTAAACGCGCCAATACGCGATGTAACATGGGCCGGCTGTGTCTAGCAGTTAAAAACCATTGTTATACCACCATTGTTATAGGAAAACACGCAGAACTTTCCCCCCGTACCCTCTGTAAATGTTTCGCTAAAGTAAGATACATAATTATATCGTCCCTAATCAAACAACTCCGCTCAAGTCGTTTTTGCCAGTTATTTCACATATTTTGAACGCGGTGAAAATAGAACTCTTTGTCACCGTCGATCGAACTGACGTAAACTATACTTGGCAATCAACTAAACCTAGACAAAACTTAAATAGTTGTCACAGCAGCGCCCCAGTAAATGGTTACACTAAATTATCGATTTTTTCGATCTAAAGTTATTCAAAACTAGCAGTGCCTCGCGGTGTTCCCTCGTAGATCCCGTTCCCGTGGGAATATGGGGATAAAATATAGCCTATGTTACTCAGGGTGAATGTAGCTTTCTAATGGTGAAAAATTGTCTTGTGGTTTTTGAGTTTATTTGTTACATACAAAAATACAAATCTTTCCTATTTATAATATTAGTATAGATGCCTTGAGCGGTGTTTGCTAAGGGACGATATGACCCTAAAGTTAAGTTTCGAACTGAAGCCTGCATCATTGCGATGAAATCGCGTGCGTGTTCGGTCAGACGGAGGTGATGGCAGATCTGACCAGGCGACCTATTATGACGTCTTAAATCCATCATGATTTCTGTGTCAGAGAGAGACGGAGTTACACAAGACGAATAGCGCTATCTCTTTCCCTCACACGAATCATGTTGGCATTGGCACTTCGTAATACGGCCACAGGAGGTGGCCAGAGAGGGTGAACGTCTTCCGTCGCGACCCGACCCATTGGCTTTACTTCTGTAAGTTTTCTTTCTGATCTTATAAACTAATCTTTATATCCTGTCTCTTCAAACATTTTCATAACCAGTTTCTTATCGTCAAAATGTCTTGTAGTTGCTGCTCAGTGCTCAGTCAGTAGTTGCAGTTATAAAGCTTTTGGTTGGTTATTAGTTATCGGTCAGATAAACGGCCGATAAAGTACCTCAGAAACCGGACATAAGAACACACACACCTGATACACGTTACATTTTTATCACGGTCAGAGCCGTGGACACAGTGTTACAATAAAAGCCAAATAATAATCATGAAGCTTCGACATCTGTGAAGCTTATAAGGACTACTAATATTTTTTCTAGGAGCTCGTTTAAAATAAGATGTGTCCTGAGGGTGTCAAACTACCTTCTAGGTTTCTTGTAAATTTATACGCGGAGGACAAAATCAAAAGTCATTTATTCAAACTAGGCTGAGAGCCAGCACTTTTTGAACGTCAAATTTTACATAAAGACAGTCCCCCAAAACGCCCACCCGTCACCACTTCCTAGTGTTTTAGCTGGGAAGAAGTGGCGCAACAAACTCCCCAGCTACACATCTGTCTGTTGCATTTTAGGAACTTGAATTTATACTATAGTATGCAAAGTCATTACATGACAAAGGTAGGAAAAAAAAATCCAACATGGAAATCATAAATCAATTACAGGTATACTTCACCAAGGGATATTTGGAAGGGTCAATCCAAATCCTAACGTATGACTATGAAATTAGAGACCAGTTTCGAATGCATATAACAGTGTGATAGATGTTCGTTATACCGTCGTAATTTGTAGTGACGTGATACCATGAAATCGATACTTTCAACGATATTAAATATCAACAGGCGTTAACGATTAAAAACATATTTTGAAGCGAAATTTTATCGTACTTGTTATGTTTGAAGGCGATTGTTTTGGAGTTCTGCCGTTACAAGAAAAAAGGACGTATCGACACAAAAAGAATTAACCGATTTGCCGACCTTAAGTTATTACGTTAATGTCGAAAATCGTTTACTTCGGTTTGTGTAGATACGTACTTTTTTCAGACGGCAAAGTTAATTTGACAATGTCTAAAATAGTGTGCTGTAAGTCACACGTCAGTGGTAATTAAATTGGGATTAGCGGGTCTTCTGTGGAACCCCGTACTACGATAAGATAGATCAAGGACAAAGTGTTGCCATCATGTGCGGTTGACTGTACCGTTTTGAATATCATGGCATATAGGTAGACTAGAATGTTTTGTAAAAATTGTATTATATTATATGAAGAATATGACAGAAACGAATCGGTTAAAATTTGAAACTATGCTTTGTGTCTGTATTACGTGTATAGAACATTATTATTTTGTCGCAAATCGTGAATTACTTTTAGTTTCAAGTAAGGTTTGTGCAATTTATTTTATATCTGTATTAGTAGTGTAATGACGTTTACGTTTACTTCATGTCGAGTTTTAGAAATAGTTCGGTTTTTTAGAACGTTCTCAATGACACAATCTATTTATATATGTAAGTCGGTAGCCTGTGTGGTTGCTAGTAGGCTAGCAACCAGGGCCTCAAGTCTGCTATTACAATAGTTTCAGAATGGTCTATCACTGATTTCATAATGGTCGATTTTGACAAGTTTGGTAATCTACTAATATCGAAGCGTCATTATGATTTTCCAATGACAATCTATTGAAAGAAATGGCATAGAATGGTAATCTCGTGCATAATGACAGACATATGCGGTAATCTGCTAAAACTTTGACAGTTCCCTACCATAAGAACGTCGTTGTGCAGTCATTGTTTTTAATAGCTCGGTTATCAAAAAGTATTACGAGACCATTGACCGACCAATGATCGGCCATTATGAATTTAGCAGATTACGAACTTTTAGCAAAATGACAATGTGATCGTGTTGGAATGACAAATTTATAAAAATAGCAGACTTTGGGCCCAGCCAACTTGTATCGACCTTTCGCAAAAATTGTATGTTATCTGAGGCTGCAATAAATAATATAGCAAATAATATTTATGTACTTTGGCTAAGCTGTGTACCCAAACCTATTGTTCCTCTGTTTGTTAGCGCCACACAGTAATACTTCTTAGCCGCACGTGCTAAGAAAAGTAACGTCTACTTCTCAACCAAACTGTACGTAGACAGAATTAGCACACACTACATTCATAACGGTTACTCACTTAAACTATAAATAAACTGAATTGTATACATGAAGTCACTCGGCACATATAAAAATAAAATATCTTTCTATCAATAAAATATGTACCTACTTTATTTTTAATAGTAAAATATTTTTATATGTGCTGTGTTTGTAGATGCATTACTAATAAGTACAGACTTTTTCGAATTCCAACAGTAGCATGTGACTTGTGGTTTCACAAAATATTAATATGTCGCAGGAGTAAAAACAGGCGTGTAGCTAATCCGTTCTATATGTTATTTACTCTGGTTTATTTGCAACCAGCGCAGCAATTCTCATGTGTCACAGATTATTCGCAGATCTCTTAATTTCTCTACATTAAATGTCGCTGAAGAGACATTGCTATTTGAATTTGAACGCTATTACGTAGGAGCATAGCCTTGAAGTATTTATTAAAGCTATAAGCTTTTATAATTTTCGGCGGAAAAAAAACCTATCTGTGTGTGAAGGTTAAATTCACGCTTATTAATTCATTTAAAAAGTCGATAGATCAAGTTACGGTGACAACGCTTTTTTTTTAGTGACGAAATCGTTTTTTTAAAACGAGCATCAAACGTGTACCTATACCTACCCTTGTAATGAATAAAGTCTCTCAGATCATAGTATAACTTCAACAAATGAGCTATAAAGTTATCTTTACAATTTTTCTCAGACGGTTTGTGTACATAGTTTTTTTTTTTTAAGTTGATTACGAAAATTAAATTTAAAATAAAGGCAGAAAGATGACAGTTCTACTTGTAAATGTTCTAAATAATAAACTCGATGTTTTCTTTTTCGAATTTAGTTACTTGTATTTTGAATCAGTAATGTAGTTGTGTCTTTGACGGTAATAATTAATACCTCTATATTTGTTGACCTTATCTGTCATTCATGACGAAGATGAAAATATCAAAAGTAACAGATGAACCACTAGAAGTAGCTTCCGTACCTAATACCCGTTCCATCCGGCATTATCAGTAACTGTTATGTAACCGTTATTAACGTTATTCACCGATACGGTTATTATCACACGATATTTTATAACCTACTTAGAATTAAATGTTAATTGTATATTTATATTTTAGGCTGTGTTTTCTTTTATTATTTAAAGTCTAAACAAAATTATTCTCGTTAAGTTCTTGCCCTACGTGAATGAAGTATTGTTTTGTATGTAATAAGTGTACATTTAGTGTTGTATAAAGATCATGATGCCATCATAATTAAATTGGAATATATTTTTAAATCGCATTTACCTTCATAAATAAATAAATCGTTACAAACGTTTAGTTTTATTGAAATTGTCGCTGACCAGTACCATGTCTTTGTTTCTAGGTTTATCACCGTGTGTAGATATGATGATAAATACTTATGATACTGACTAGATACTTCTTGAAACGAATTACAGTTGGTGATAGCAGCAAATGATTATTTCATTTCATCAAGATGGTGATCCGCAAGGGAGCGTTCAAGTATTACGTAACGCAATTTTTTAAGATTTATGACCCCCCCTCCCCTTGTAACGCACAGTAACGTTTTTCTGTACCCCCCTCCCCCTCTCTAAACGTTACGTAACACTCAAGTGACCATTTTTACCCTTAAGTCATGTTATAGTTATTGTCTTTGGTATAGTTTTAACTGACTTAAAAGAGAACACATTAAAAATGTCGTCCAGACTAATACAATCGAGGGATTCCCCGTAAAACGTAAATGAAAAGAGTTGCCAATTTGGAGTTTTGATTCCCTAATTTTTTATTAAAAAAAAAAACAATATTACGTAACGTGTTGTAAGAAAGACCCCCTCCCACCCCTGTAACGCATCGTAACGTTTTAGCGATAAGTCCGCCCATTGTGTCACCCTATGTAATGTTTTCTTCATCTATATTTTCTGTAACTTATATGGTGTAGGTACATAATAAAGAGTATTCTATTCTACGAAACACCCCCTCCTCCCCAAATTGCGTTACGTAATACTTGAACGCCCCCCAAGCAGAGTATCTGATGAACATGGCATAAATACATTGCAGATTAAAACGAGGGCAGATTAAACAGCATCAAACCCCGTTCAAATCGCATTTTTTTTATATGAATTTCTTTTGTAGCGCTTACAAACATACAAACTCAGACACAAACAGAGAGACCCGGAACAACTATCTGTAGGCCATAGAAATATTTGTTCCGTGCGGGCGCAGCAGCCAATCGCTCAACCACTGCACCAACCATGTTGTCAAATAATATTAGAAGTAATGAAGTAGTCTTTATAACACTCAGTGCCCAGAATTGAGCATGTGTCGAAAAATTATTCGTTCGAGTGATCACAAACCGCATCCGAGTCGTTGTGGCTAGAGATGAATTGTGTTCATGCCCAAAACCCGAGTAGAGTATATTCTGTTGTACATTGTATACTACCTATATATATACAACATACAACAGAATGAACGCGATACCTCTTAAGGGGTCATTGTACTATTCATTATGAACACTATGTGACCAACCCCGAAATCGGGGATCTCCCGCGTACCTACTAGTAGGTAACTTGAGAAATAAGGACAAATAAAGAGCGATCACTTTCAAAAATATAATTTATTTTATCAACATTACAATATGGAGTGCAATCAGGAATGTTTTAGCTTCATAACAATATTGTATACAAAATTATGATAATATGTCTTACTTTAATGTCTTTATATAAACAGTTTTACACTTTACAATTACAATCCTTTACGTACTTTACAAGAGGACTTAAAAAAACTATAAATAAAAACTTATTACGAACGATGGGCATTGAGACAACATAGGATTCAAGATTCAATTAAGAACAGTAAGAAGCGGTGGTTTTTGGAAGTGTAAGTACGTGGCTAGCCTAGCATAGGCGGGAACATGCGGTCATACACGTGTTGGCTGAACACCTACTTTACACTTTCTACACGCAAACACACGTAGGCCCAGTTTCTAAATTGAGTATTTGAAGTTAGGAGTATGTTTACTGAGATATTTCAGATTGACGACTTAACTTCACTTGAATAGCGAAAAGCGAAGTCAGGGCGCTGTTTTATGGGTACAACACCAATTCGGATTCAGCGGGAGGACACGTCCGGGTGTCATCACTGTGTGGAACGCCCGGAGGACACGGTGGAGGTCTGCCCTGCGCGGGCGGAGCACCGCCGTGTCCTCGTTGAGGCGATCCGGGGCGGCGACCTGAGCGTCCGGCCCTGGTTCAATCCATGCTCTGGAGCGAGGAGCAGTAATGCTAGCGAAGGAGGAGGCGGACCGCGTGCGAGAGAGGGAAACCTCTCGCCCCAGCCGCCGCAACAGAAGAAGACGCCCCGGGCGTCGGGAAACGCAGGGCGATTGTCGGCCACCTGCTGCGCGGGCCTGCGGATGGCGAGCTATGGGTGGCTCGCCGTGCGATAGCAACCAGGCGCGGGGCGGGGGCGCCGAGTGTTCCACGCGCAACGCAAAGAGCCGTCAGCAATGTAAACGGGGCCCCATAGGGTCAGTGCCTGCTAGGGTACAGGAATTTGTTCGAAAGAGTCACCGCGGCCCTAGAACGCTCCGCTCAGAGCAAAAGAAATCATATGATTTCCTATCCATAAACAAAAAATATGAAGTCTGTTCTAACTACCTATCTTAATAAGACAGTTAAAACAGGGTCTATTTTTTTTCATAAGTATTTTGTCTACCTTTTAAATGAATTCATTAAAATCATAATTTGAATTAAAAATTAATTAAATGTTTAAAAAGTTCAGACTTATTTACAATTCATTTAATTAAACTACAAAACATTCAAGTATTATTAATATATACCTGTGTTTCATATTCTTTACTACAATAAAAATATCACAAAACTAGTCTATATCTGTATAACTTTTGAACTTTTTTTTGTAAATTCGGCAGGAGTATGAAACGTTATTCATAATCTGCCTAGCATTTTTCCAACTATTGAGAACTATAACATGATACTAACTGGGGTCGGCTATCAGTCTTACCGGATTCAGCTGAATACCAGTATTGTACGTGGAGCGGCTGCAGACTTCCACAACCCATCAACCGGGGAATGTCAGAGTGACAAGGACTCAAACAGTATTAAGTACCTACAATTCAAATTGTTACAGTGAAGTTCATCGCATGACCTTTAACTGGCTATTGGAAATTGAGAGTTTATTCATATTATTATTGCATACGACTTTATCCGTTGAGCTGCCGCTTATTCATAAAAAAGACTGTGCTACGCCTTCCAGGGCGGCTTGTATGCGGCGCGGCGTTTGTCGCGGCGCTCGGCTCGCTCGCACTGCTCGGGCGGCTCCAGCGGCTCGGGTCGCTCGGGTCGCTCACTTCGCTCGGGCCGATCGCTCGTAGGCTCCTCGCTGAGCGCGCGCTGCAACTCGGTCACGTCGCCGCTGCCGTCCAAGTTGGGAGGCTTCGTTAAAAGCTGAAATGTATGATATTTTTTACCGCTTTACTATTAATAATTAAATAATGTGCTATTACCAGGGTTTTGGGAATTCTCACAAGCCACGATCACAGTCCCGGATCTCCCCAGGGCTTAAAAGACTTCTATAAACTAAAGGACAATGCCAGTTTGCAAACCTGGACCAGGCAAAACACATAGTGCCTTTTGTTCCTCAGGCCGACACTAAAATAGCGCCGTCCGTCCGAAGAATCAAGAGAAAAAATTGATAGTAAAAATACTTTAATTATTATTGATGAATACATGATATTAATGCATTAATTACAAAAATAATAATCATTTACCAACCCCAGGTCCGAGTTTAGGACGAAGAGCCAGACTAACAGAGATACAGGCCGCAGACCGTTTTGTGGCAAAACTAGTGAGCAGTAGCGACTCGATAGACCCGATCTCCCGGGGAAGTCTTGTTCTTCGTCTCTGGCGCCTTATGACATCTTTGTCAAGTCCTCCTTTAAAGCCAAGTTATAAAAATCTCGGAATTTTCGTCAAGGTCCGTACCAGCATCGTACTGGATTACTAAATTACCTACAAAACCTTAAACCTACAATTATGTATAATTAGCAACTTTCCTGAGCTAGATTTTAACCTGTGTTTCTATATAATATAATAATAGGCGGAAGTTCTTTTCCACATCAGTGTTCAGTTCGGCTGGTTAGTCAATAGAGGCTAACTAAACGAGGAACAAGACTTCTCCCAGGAGATCGGGTCTGCGGGGTCGCTGGTGCTCTGCGCCTTTGTCATGTTGCGGCAAAGTAAAATCTACTGCGCAGACTTAGGGCTCACTGAGACCTGGTTTTTAGTCTGGCGTGCTACGGCACGTTGGTATGAGTTCTATAAAACGTATATCTATATATCTTTAAAAAAAAAAACAGACTTTTTTTATAACTATCACTGCATAACAGATTTCTATCTATATTTTTCATAATTTTGAAATCTTGATCCACGTTGACTGTCAGCTGCATATTATTAAAAAGCTTCGACTACGACGACCGAGGGTCATGCATACGGTATGCGGTTAGCAGTTTGTCTGCCCCGTATGTCTCGTGGTTGCAAGCGCGGCTACCAGGCGTGTGGCCATTGAATACCTTCTTCAGTTGCATAGAAAACATTATTGAAACTTCATACATATAAGCAGGATACATAGGTAACATTTTCGAAATGTCTTATTTAAAAAAAGATAACTGGAAATTTATGTTTCTATGGAAAATTTAAAATGGGTCTAATTTAACTGTAACACTATTTATAGAAAATGTTTTCAACTAACTTTTTAGACCTATTTATCCTACTTATATTTATGAAGTTTCATTAAAATCGGTACAGTCATTTCGGAAAATAACGACTTCAAAATTTGTATGAAATGCCGTTTGGCGTATACGCTCTTAAGTGTAACAATTCAGCTGCGTGAATTTCGTGACTTTATGATTGTAGAAAAAAAAAACCATGGTTTGTATGTAGGCTTTAAACAATGTTGTTAGTGTGTAAAGCAAAACAAAAAAAAAAGTGTGTACAATAATAATTACCAGTCTAACGTACTGTTGTAGCTCGTTGTCGCTGAGTCCGTCGAAGTTGAGTTTGTCGCGGCACTCGTCCGCCCGGCCCTCCGTCCGGCCCTCCGCCCGGCCCTCCGCCCGCACGAGCCCGCGCTCCGGCATCGTCAGTGGCGGCACTTTCGCGAAGTCCGCTACCTCCGTCGACACTGTAAACGAGTTTACTTTACTAAAGTTCATTTGGCCGATGTTTGTCCAAAGTGATTGTCGTGCTTCTGTTTGTACATCCTGTGCGTTTTGTATGTGTGAAAACATCAAATTCTCTTTCTTGTGTGTGTGTGTGTGTGTGTGTGTGTGTGTGTGTGCGTGTTTGAGGGTGTGTGTGTGTGTGTGAGGTTACCAGAGTGCGCGGGCGCGTGCGCGTGCGTAAGGATGCCGAGCGCCTGGCGCCACTGCGCCTGCATCACGCCGTGTAGCTGCGCCGCCAGCTGCCCGCGCCGCCGCCGGAACGACTCCAGCTTGCTCTGCACAAGACGCCAACGCGAGCTTACAACAAATTCTTTGGTCCGTAGTTAACTAAATCATCGGTCACTCTAACATTGTGATTAAACTACATTAACAGTTTCGCTGCAGAGAACACAGTCGTGTGTGTTCTGACAGGGTCTACGTTATCTATTTTTTCAAAATGGCTGTGCGGCAAAACACATCGGTTTTGCGTCGCCAACGTAAAGTGAGTGACGCTACGCCAATATGACTTCCTATGCTAGATGAATGTTCGCTGTGTCCTAAGTTTCCAAATGACGACATCGGTAACGTACTAGGCATGCCTTCTATATTCTGTCGTTTCCATATTTCCCGCCAATTTTGAATTTGGAACTGTTCTATATTCGGATTTGTTTAAATTTTGAATCTCAAAACAGTTGAAAGTATTAGGATTAATGCTATTGTTTAGTCACAGCGTCGATTGGAATCTGTCAGGTTACGTATGAAAATGAATCTTTCTAAGGAAAATGTTTGTGCAATATTTTTCTACAACTTTAGAAGAGGCCCGACACGGCTTCAGTCTTTTAAAGAGCTAACATCTGCGGTCAGTGATGAAGCCCCATGTCTGCGGACAGAATTCCAGCGTGGACTTACTAGAGTTAGTGACAAAGCTCGCAAAGGACGCCCAAAATCCGCCTTCACTAAGGATAACATCATTGCTGTGAGACAACTAATTCTCGAAGATCGTCATGTGACGTATCGAGAGATAGAGGCTGTATTAGGAATCTCAGAGACAACCATTCAGAAGATCTTGCATGTAGCGCTTGGTGTGAGAGAGCTAGTTATATAGCACCAGTGGTGACGAATCTTGGATCTATGCCTACAATCCTGATTCCAAACAACAATCTACAATCTGGGTCTTTTAAGACGAGCCAAAGCCGACTAAAGTTGTTCGTTCTCGAAGCACTTCAAAGATGGTGGCCACGTTCGTCGGAAAAACCGGCCATGTTGCGACTATTGCACTTGAAGATCGTAGAACGGTGAACGGAGAGTGGTATACCACAGTTTGTTTACCACAAGTCGTCGCCGAACTTCGAAAATGTAACTCAAAGCGACGCATCATCTTGCACCACGACAACGCAAGCTCACACAGCGAAACGATTGAGTATTTGAAGCAGGAAAAAGTAGAAAATCTTGACCATCCTCCATACAGTCCTGACCTAAGCCCTAACGATTTTTTTACATTTCCTAAAATTAAGAAAAGTCTTCGTGATCAAAGGTCCAGTCCGGTGAAGAAGCAGTCCACGCTTTCAAGTCAGCCATTTTTAGCAGCCCCACTTTAGAGTGGAATAAATGTTATAATAACTGGTTTGAGCGAATGGAAAAGTGTATTAAGTTACGTGGTGAATACTTTGAAAAACAATAAAAGGTACTATAAGGTTCTAGTTGTTTTTTTTTTCTTCAAACGACAAAACTTAAAAGGCATGCCTCGTACGAAAGATGTGTTTTGCCGCACAGCCTTTATAGATCTTTAGATTAATTAGAGCCTGTGAGCGCACGCCACTCACGATCATTAGGTAAAACACAAACGTTTGCGTCTTTAACAGCAAAAAGGTTTAAATATAAATATAAATGGATCGAAAAATAAATTGTAAGAAAAAAACTACCCACATTTTTTTGAATACTGCTTGAGTTAACTACGGATCAAAACTCTCCTTTGATGGAAAGCGATCATACTGCGACTACGCTATCATATAGATGTCACCGGAAAATTGCAGACGCCGTAATTTTGCAATAAATCTTTATTAGATTATAATTTCTCAATATAATTATTATGAAAAAAAAATCGTTTTGTATAGAATAAATTCCATCCATATTAAATAGTTTCCAATATAGCCATCTATTATTAAGAAAAATCTTACGGCGGTTGCAATTTTCCTTTCCGGTATATAATTTTCCACTTATACAACGGTGAATTTTTTAAGCGGGCGTGGTTGGCGAAAACTGATATTTTTATTTTTTAGTGTTTTTCGCTACCATGGAACGCATAGCATAGTCGCGCCAACGGAGTCTCCGCTTAGCTTAACCACTCTGCTCGACAAGATTTTGACATTTGACACACTAGCTGAGTCGACGGGGTGTTGCATGTTACATCATGAATTTCAGAAATTATCTCAACTTTCGGCAACTTAATTAACTATGATAAATTTGTTTCTGCAGCAATTTTATACTATAAGTTATTGAGAAATATCTTAAATTACAACATAAGATCGTTCAAATCACGTCAGTCAACTTAAAAATGCGTCTAACATACGCATTACTACACCCTTCCAAAAGATAGTCGTCTTAGATTTGCTAAAATTATATATGTAAACAACCTTCTCGCTTGCTGAAAAGAGGCAAAACCGCAAAATCAAGACATATTCATTATATTTGCGGTCTTTCTTTTTCATTTTCTATACGCAAGTTAATTTAAAATAGGGGTTCAATATCGACAAAAAAATATTACTTTTCAACTTTGATGGCAGTGGTTTACGACGCTAAAAAACATGAAAATTATGAATTCCAGAAACCCAAACTCCACTTCAGGGGTAGTGGTTTGTTCATCATTTGATTATTTGACGAATTCATCCATATTTCTAAGGAAATATGTAGCGGTAATGAAACTTTTTGGTATCCAAAGTCAAAGTTTCGCGCCAACTGTGTTTGTTTACGTTTTTATTTCACACAAAAATCACACACTCACATGTAAATATTATTACAAATACACATATTATGATTCTAAATATCGTGAAGAACAAGAAAAAGCCGAGATCTAAATGCAATAAACGAACACAGATCCAATAACACGTAATATTCATTACCGCTCATTTATTTTTGTTTAAAATCGTCAGCCATTTTGATTTTTTGAATGCTAGGGTGTGGGAAAACGATTATTCTAATCGATGGTTTTTTTATTTCGTTCGACTCGATAAATATAAATGAGCAATTATCATAAATCGATTATTAAAAATTAGCGCAAAATATTTTATTTATCATAAAATCCAATAAGCATTTATAAAAACCATATTTGCGCTTTGTTAAGTAATTTAAATAGTTCTTTTTTTGGAAATCAACGAATAAAATCAATTGAAAAAATTAATCGGACCCGTGCGGATTGCGCCAAAATTTCTATTCTATTCAAAATTTAAATGTAGAACCAGAATGCGCTCGTGATTCAGAAATATTTATTTTTTTCACATATTTTTTTTATCTCTATATTGACTATGGTATGTTTAGATGGTGGTGGTTTGAACTTTGATATAATGTTATTTGAATTCGATATGCTATATAATGTGATAAGTTTACCCTATCTAAATATACTACACCTATTATAGAATGTTTGTTGAAAGTATGTACCTATGTATGTAAGTAGGTACAATAATATGTATTTTTGTAGTTACGTCTAATTCTTTGGAACGTCCGGTAGCCTAAACGGTTGCATAGATTTTTCAAATCAGGTATCATTTGATTAGTCATAAATGCCGAACTGTCTTAGGCTATTCGAATTTTGAAAAAAAAAAAAAGTTATTTTTCTTTTCGAGACACACGTCATTCTGCCTAGCCTTTTCCTTTTTTATGTTGGGTTCAGCATCTAGCCTAACCGGGTGTAGATGAATACCATTTTTTTCTCTACAACAACAATCTTCTCTTTACAATCTAGTAACTGATTAGAACATACCTCTTGGCAATGTTGCCTATCGACTATCAAATATGACCGAATGACAGCCGGCATCAACGACATGCTTTCCAAGCCATGGTGGAAACTCAATTTGTATTAGATGGTCACCCATCCACTAGCCGATCTCGGCCTAACTTCGAAGTTCGATTTGTCAACACTCATGTCACGCATACTCACGCATTTGAAACGATTCAGATGAAATTCGGTGGGTATTAATTATGAATTCCCGCAACCCAAACAAGTTTCCGGCTCGCACTTTACCCGATTTTTTTTTTCATGGATGTTGATTGCAGATTCGTATTAGGAACCCTATAGAGTCTATAGGGAGTTTTTTTTTTATGGGTGTTATTTTCATGGTCTATAGTATAGACCATGAAAATAACACCCATAAAAAAAAAAAAAACTAGAAATATCTAGTCGGTGCCATTTTCACTTATAATACTTATTCAAATTTATTGAGATAGTTTATGTAGAATTTGGCCTAACCTTTTTTAGAATATAGTTTTAGAACATTAATTTAAAAATATATTTTGTAGGTAAGAATGTGTAATTTGAATCGCCCAAAATGCATTTTTCCGTGCCCTGCATGCCCTGCATGGACATATCAGATACTGGGTTTCGGGGGCAGAATGACCAAATCGAAAAGTATTTTATAAAGCAATATTCAATTTTCATAACATTATAAAAAAATCTCGCTCTAGATAATAAATATTTTTTAAATACCAGTGTCAATTTGTCTAGAACTCTAGACCTACTTAACATACATAAACTATAAGCTTGGTATTTCGTACGCATTGTACGCAACCAGCTGAAAGTATTTATTTATTTATTTTATTATTTATGTACACACATACAATAATTAAGAGAAAACATTACAAGTGTTAGTACAAAGGAACTGCTCAAAAATCTCAGTAATTTAAAAGGAATAAAATATTTTTCATTCTTATTTTGAATAACATAGACAATTCTGCGCAAATTAACCTTGGGTCCGATAATCTGTTAGATTTTTTTCTTTATTGTACAAAATCCTATTTGAATTACTTATGAAAGCATAAATAATAATTATGATTAATGCTTATTGTATTTTATGTCTTAAACGTATTTTTTCCTAATATTTTAGTAACGAATTTAAAATAATCGATTAGGTTGAAATAAAAAATAAATCGATTAGCATAATCGTTTTCCTACACCCTAACAATAAAAAAAAACAATAAGAATGATGGTTGATGGCGATTATCACATTTATGCACTTCGATTTTATTTATAAAAATTAGTAAACTTGCGGGTTAAATATTAAAGAATTAATGGCGCTAAGATATGAGCATTTTATCTAATTGTTTTAATTAACACCCATACATAAGATTTTTTAAGTGGCTTTATCAAAAATGCAATTATCAATTAGGATGTCGTATGACGTAACTCTGAGGTCCAATTGGTACTACAACCGAGCCGGCGGAGGTTTGCATGTCTAGTACCAATTGGTACTACTACCGAACTATACGGTTAACAATACCTACTTAAACTAAGCAAATGCTTAAAAAGTATTTATGAACAAGGCTGTTAAATACTTTATATATATTCAAGACAAAAAGGCTAGACAATGAGCTGCTTTAATGATAAACATGAACCAATGTTTTGTTTACCAATAAAAAATTATTTGCATAATTATGCAGATGTGTTCAATATGCAGAATATTTTTTTTTATTTACATTTTATTATATACTTTTTACACTGTACAGTATTTTTTATACATATTTTATTTACTTACTGTGAATGTGAGAAGTATTTAGTAGTTTAATCTTATCAAGCATTTTTTAACGATGTCTGGCAGTTTT
The DNA here is from genome assembly GCA_905332915.2 of Hecatera dysodea. Lineage (NCBI taxonomy): Eukaryota > Metazoa > Arthropoda > Insecta > Lepidoptera > Noctuidae > Hecatera > Hecatera dysodea. The sequence continues at coordinate 1,965,811 of HG995298.1, read as the reverse complement.
AGCACTTTTTACACTAATGTCCTTTCATGGGATTGTTCGTTGAGTCTTGAACCTCCATAAAGTTCTAAATTGAGCTATACGATAACTGACAAATGCTTGCACTGTATGGACAGCTCCACTCAAATCTTTGTGGTCCTTTCGCCATAAGACTACCTCAGATATTAATCGACATGGTTCTCCTACGATTTGATCATTATATGTTTACCATTGTATTGACTTTAAAAGAGACAGAGAAAAAAATGAAGACGATACAGTGCGTTGAAAACTCACGTGACGTCACGTCGCTGGTAAAAATTGTAGCGAGTAGTGACGTCACGTGAGTTTTCAACGCACTGTATCGTCTTCATTTTCTGTTTACGTGAAAAAAGAAAAAATAAATGTCCAATATTTTTTGTAAATCTATCAGACGGACTAATTAGATTTTTACAGTAAAATACCCTATTTCTTAGAAAAGAGTAAAATTCCGGAGCTCAAAATATAATATATCGGTGCGTAAATTTGATATGAACTCAATCACGCACGTCTGTGTCCGGGCCGTTCCCGGGATGTGCCAGACCGGGGCCAAGACACGTCCCGGTCACGGCCTGATATCTGTGGATGAACCTTTATTCAGTAGGTTCAAAACTCTCGACTGTTGTGGTTGTTAACTTGTAACAAGCTCGTGCTTACCTCGAGCAGGCCGATCTTCTCATTAGCCTGCGCCAGTTGCAACCTGCACAGCTTGATTTCTTCTCTCTGTTTCTCTTCCAAAACATTTACTTCTAGTTTGTGCCTGAAATTTATACTATATGAAAACACATCCGGGATATGATGGCACTTATATGTAGTTGTCGCACTGAAAAACACAAGACAGAAAGCAACGCCCTTTCTCAGAGTGTACGTGGAAAAATCTGTAGGTACCCTAACAAAACGCGCGTCATTTCATCACATCAACTATCGGCAGTAGTCCACCAGACACCAACAACCTTTATTTTGTTTTACCAATTTTATGTTGTTTTTATTTTTCTGTGTTTCTCTTTTATATTTTTACACTGACATGTTTTAATTTTCTTTTAGTTTACTTTTGACATGAATGTTTACTTTTTAAAGTATTCTTTTATTTTATTACAATTTCTTATTTTGACATGAATACTTACTTTGTAAAGTATTATATTTTTTATTTTATTTTATTTACTATTGTGAATATGAGGACTATATGGGTTATTATTTGCTATTTCCTCTTCAAGTATTTTTGTTTTTTTCTAGCGTTGTCTGGCTGTTTGAGTTTTATTTTGTGGCCTACCCAAATGTCCTTTCATTGGCATTGTCCGTCAAGTCGTTGAGCTCCTTATTGATCCTAAGTTGAGCTACTCGACTACTGACCAAGGCTTGCAATGACTAGACAGGTCCACTCAAATCTGTGTGGTTCTTTCCTCAAAAGACCACTTCAGACACTGATTTACATGGTCCTCATATAACGTATTGTGAATGTGAGGACCATGTAGATCGCTATGTTAGGGGTTCATTTCATCTTAGTCTGGCGGTTTGAGTACTTTATGTGGCCTACCCAAATGTCCTTACTTTAGTATTGATCGTCAAATCGACGAGCTCCTTAAAAGGGTTAAGTTTGAGCTACTCGGTAACTGACAAATGCTTGCACTGTCTGGACAGGTCAACTCAAATCTGTGTACTTTCCTCAAAATACCACTTCAGACATCAACCTACATGATTCTCATATGATTTGACCAGTACAATTGTATTGACTTCAAAAGAGACTGATCTCTGAGTTTGTTTCGGTGTTTCTTCTCAGGGTAGGCAGCTAGGAAACACCGGCCTCATCTAGTTATAACGACCAAAAATATTGACGTGTAAAAGTGTTATTTACAACCTACTTACAAAATAAATATCATTTATCATTTAACCGTGTGGTCGTAGGATTCTCCCTTTTGCTCAATATACTCACTGCTCCTGTATGTTCGCGAGCTGCTTGTGGCAGGAGTCGAGCAGCGCGGCCTCGCGCGCGCGCGCGTCCTGCTGCACGTCCCGCTCAGCCGCGTCCAGCTGCTGCTGGAACTCCTGCAGCTTGCATAGCACCGCGTCCTCCAGCTGCTTCTGGTAGTGACTCTTCAGCTCCGTCTTCTGAAGCTCCAAGTGCTTCCGAAGAGTCTTGGTCTCAATCTCCAAGTTGTCCTAAATATTTTATATCGTTAAGACGGTTCCCTATCCATTAGCATAAAATTTTAAGACCTAATATAACTTAGCATAATGTTGTTTGGCATACTTATTTTTTCGCATAATATAATTACGCATAACAGCTCATGCATAATTTTTTTAAGCATTATGTCTGTAACCATAATAATGATTAGGCATAATATTTTAAAGCATAAAGTTCTAAAGCATAACTTTTTTAAGCATAAAGTTCTAAAGCATAACTTTTTTAAGCATAATATCCTAAATAAAATATTAATATATTATAACGTATTGAACAATTTTGTGAGTATTTTTTCGCTGTAGGAAGCAAGCATTGCAAGCATACAGCATGCAAGCAAGCATGCAGCATGCAAGCAAGCATGCAGCATGCAAACAAGCATGCAGCATGCAAGCAAGCATGCAACATGCAAGCAAGCATGCAACATGCAAGCAAGCATGCAACATGCAAGCAAGCAAGCAAGCAAGCAGCATGCAGCAGGCAGGGTTTCTGCGACGGCTCCGGCGCTGCGGCCCTCCGGCGGCCCCACGCGTGCTAATCGTCGCAGACGGCTTTCGCTCACCACCGCAGCTTCGGCTTGTTGGCCGGCTTCGCCGGCCAGCCTCAGCCGCGGCGGCTCGCTCGCAGCCACCTGCTCCTCAGCCCGCGGGCCGCCTCGTCCCTACGCGCCTACGCGATTTTAAATAACACTCTAGGGGTAGGACAAACAAGACTACGTGAAGTCGGTTTTGCAGCAATTCGGTTCTGTGACTAACTTTTGTTGCACAGCATATTAATTTTTTAACCAACGATATTATTTGATTGTTACAGGTACTATAGCTAATTGGTTTGCTCAGAATATTATGCTAATAGCCATTAGGCCTACTAACGTTATGCTAAAAGTCTTTAGGCCTACTAACGTTATGCGAATCAAATTTATGCCAAAACAAATTAGTCTTTAACATGATTATGCCAACATAAAATGTATGCCTAAAAAAATTATGCCAAAGTATTATTATGCCAAAACAAATTGTGCCAAAATCGTTATGCCGAAGTATATTAGGACAAAAAACATTATGCGAAAAGAAGGGATCCCCGTTAAGACACCACTACGGGAGCCCAGGCCCCTGAGTCTGCTATTACAATAGTGTCAGAATGGTCTATCATTGATCTCATAATGGTTGATTTTGACAAGTTTCGTAATCTACTAATATAAAAGCGTCACTATGACTTTCCAATGGTCAACCACTGACACTCCATTGAACGAAATAGCATAGACTGGTAATCTCGTACATAATGACAAATGAATGATAGGACGTATGTGGTAATCTGCTAAAATTTTGTCACTTCCTTTGATCAGTGACCTATCATTAGAACGTCGTTGTGCAGTAATTTCTTTTAATAGCTCGGTTATCAAAAAGTATTACGAGATCATTGACCGACCAATGATCGACCATTATGAATTTAGCAGATTACGAACTTTTAACAAAATGACAATGGGATCGTATTGGAATGACAAATTTATAAAAATAGCAGACTTGGGGCTCTGAACCGTGCAATGGGGAAGACCTACACTCAACGTTGGGTAGATACGCGTTCAAAATTACTATATTACTATTATTTTCTTTTCTTTCTTTCTTTCTTTATTTAGATTGGTAAAATATTTGATATAAATATTTTGTTAAAATATTTAAATATTTTTATGGTATCAAGCGCTTCTCGCCATCAAACGAATTAGTTTGGCGAGTAAAATTGTAAAAAAGAACAAACGGTAATGTTTGAGAACAATAAAAAAAAAAAAATCGGTGCGGTAAATATGTATATATTATATGAACTCATGAACTCATTTACACAGTTCTGTGTCCGGATGGTGCCCAGAACGCGTCCGAACTGCCCCGGGCACGGGGACGCGCCGGATATGAAGGGATGAATGGGCAATCAGAAAACTGACATGAATACTAACATTATAAACGCGAAAGTTACGCGGCCAGTCTGTTTACTTTCATGTCTTGATGGCTTAACGGATTTTGATGAAACTCGGTACATGGGTAAATCTTTCATGGATATAGGATACTTTTTTATCCTGGGGAAATTTTCGAACTAAAATAGACTTACACATTTGTGCATGAGCTCGGTGGCGTGGCCCTGCTGCTCGGTGAGCTGTCGCTGCAGCTGGAGACTCCTGGCGCGTTCCTCGCCCACCTTCCCCTGGAGCAAGGTCCTCTCGTCCGCCGCCAGGGACGCAGCATCCTCTAGTGACTGAATCTTACTACTTAACTCACTTATCTTACGCTTCGTCTCATCGTGTTCGGATTTTTCCTGAAATACGTATTGCTATGTTTTTAACATTGTTTTTTAAAGGAAATGTAACAAAAAGAGTATGAAGGTACCCAGAGTCTTTGAATTTTGTCTTAAATTATTGTTACAAAAATATTTTCATCACTATGGTTCTTTTAAAAGTTCCAAGACAAACACGCGTCAGCATTTAGATGCATATTTATGAAATTATATGTGTTTGCAATGGTGTGTTGTAAACACGCGGTTACATACAGCCAGAGAATCTGACTGTTATCTTCAAATAACATCTAGAAGTTACAGCTTTAACATCCCTGGCTAAGCATTGATGGAGGAGTATATGATAGTCACTCATCTATGGACTGACCTTCACACTTCTACCTGGGCCCCAAGTCTACTATTACAATAGTGTCATAATGGTCTATCATTGATCTCATAATGGTCGAGTTTGGTAATCTACTAGTAAAAAGCGTCATTATGACTTTGCAATGGTCAACAACTGACACTCCATTGAAAGAAATGGCATAGAATGGTAATCTCGTACATAATGACAAATGAATGACAAACGTATGCGGTAGTCTGTTAAAATTTTAACAGTTCCTTTGATCAGTGACCTATCATTAGAATGTCATTGTGCAGTCATTTCTTTTAATAGCTCGGTTATCGAAAATTATTACGAGATCATTGACCGACCAATGATCGACCATTATGAATTTAGCAGATTACGAACTTTTAGCAAAATGACAATGAGATTGTGTTGGAATGACAAATTTATAAAAATAGCAGACTTGGGGCCTGGGAGGTCGTTCGAGCTGCTGTTAATATTAATCTCCAAGCTAGTAATGGACATCTTACCTACATTATTAGATAAAATAATTCAAGCTATTACCATAAATTATCATTAAATAAAAAGTGCAACTGAAAAGGGATCAGAAAAAACATACAGAAAAATTGTGTAATGCATTAGTGATTTCAGACTTGGTCCTATGGGCATGGGTAAAAGATGTTGATACTGATGACCTTTGTTCCATATTGTTTGTTTAGGGCTTACCTTTTCCAAAGCATCTTCTAAATTTTTAACACAATCTGTTGATTGCTTATTTAGCCTCATGATTGTTTCACAGTTTTCCTTCAATGTTTCTATCTCTTTATCTTTCTTTGCAATGGTGTCATCTCTGTCCATTACAGTCTTTTGCGTTGTCTCTTCAAGCGCTTTTTTCTCAGCTGTTAGTTGCTTACACTTCTCTTGGTAATCATGTGCTAGGTCTAGAGCTTTGTACAGTTCTGCTTCAAAGTGACTTGTTTTCTGTGTAAGGAACAACAATAGCACAATTAAAAGCATTTGTCATCTATATCTATACCTACTAATATTATAAAGAGGAAAACTTTGTTTGTTTGGTTGTAATGAATAGGCTCAAAAACTACTGGACCGATTTTAAAAATTCTGTCACCATTCGAAAGCTAATAAAATTGATTGAGTCAAGCGTTACTTTGCGGAAATCCATTTTAAATTTGGCAATGAAAATAATATATCTAGTTTTAATTTCCGCGAATATTAGTGGGTTGCAGGTATGCACCTCCCTCCCGCCCGCTATATTATGCATATGCACATACAAGATTACAAGGCAAATGCAAGGATTTTATGCAAGGACTCGCTGACCGTTGAGTTGCGGAACTCAACGGTCAGCGAGTCAACACGTCCCCTGAGGATGCCTCGTGGAGAGGCGAAACACGTGTCGGTAATGGTGTTGGGTTTTGCTTTGCCTTCCTGCATGTGCATAAAATCCTTGCATTTGCCTTGTAATCTTGCATGTGCATAATATAGCGGGCGGGAGGGAGGTGCATACCTGCAACCCACTAATATTCGCGGAAATTAAAACTAGATATATTATTTTCATTGCCAAATTCGAAAGCTACATTATCCACGAGTAACATAGGCTATATTGTATCCCCATATTCCCACGGGAACGGGAACTACACGGGTAAAACCGCGGGGCGCTGCTAGTTTACAATAAGATTTAAATAATTAAGTTATTTTTTATTTATTGTGCCAATACAGACATCGGCCAGTCTAAAATATTAGTATATGTAGGAATAGGAATTTAAAAGTTATGAACATGTACAAACCTTCTGAGATTCATCAGCAACCATTCTAAAGTTCTCCACTTCCCTGACCATCTTGTCCAGTGCCCCGCGGTGCCTTTCCTCGGCCTTGTCCAAATCACCAGTGAGTCGTAACCATGCTTCTCGAAGTTTGCCAATGGCAGCATCTTTTGCACGGTCTACCTTGATAGCCACTGCTATTTTTTCTTGTTGTTCTAAAACTTTTTTTTGTAGTTGTTGTATCATGGATTCACAGTGCTGAAAATAAAGTAAGTCAAATAAAATTATAGAAGTTATAATTCTCAAAATACATATTTGTTAAATGTAGTCACTTAAAGTGATGTATAAAACAATATTTTGTTAATTTTTTCCTAGAGCTGTGTTATTTGCTAATCAACAAAATTGAAGTCTGTTATGATAAAAAACATTAACCCACCTCTCGTTTCAGTCTTTCTTCTTCCAGCTTCACGCTGTCCAATCTCTCCGCTCTATCTCCCCTCTCACCCCAGAGTTCACTCAAGCTCAACAGATCTGTGTCTATGGACTCCAAGTATTTATTTTGCAATGAGCCCATTTTTACACCGTCCTTATTCTCAGGGATGTAAGGTCTCATTTGTGGCATTTTGAACTCCTCCTTCTTGGGTGACAAGTAGCTGTCTGTCATGGAACCCTGAGTATTCCGACTGTAGCTCTGTGACTTGTACTGCTCCAGAACTTTTGAGGCCCTGTCATATATCTTATTTGATGAAGGTCTGAATGTGTCCAGATAGCTTGTTTGTGATCTTTTAGGAGTGGATGTCGGTTGCACATCCTTATCAGAGAAGTTCAGTTTCCTAATACTTGGACTACGAATACCCTGTTTAGATGTTTCTTGTGACGCAGTGCCTTCAAGATGACTACCACCAGGTTCTTCATTTTGACTCTTGTAATTCAGTGAAGGAAAAGGCTTTTCTACTTTAGATGTTGCTGTATTACTTTTGACTAAATAAATGTATTTATCAAGTATATGGCTTGGCACAACTCGACCGCTTGGAAGCTTAACATCCTCTATGTGACTTGTCGAGTCTAGTTTTTGTGAAATATAATCTCCTGTAGCCTTTATTACATTTTCTGAACTAATGGCTGGCTCCTTTTCTTTATACTTTGTGTCTGGACCCTCATAGCTTTCAACTTTAGTAAGAAATTCATCTATTTCATTTAAAAGCAATTTATCATTTTTTTTACTTGGTGTTGACACTATACTGCTAATATCACCATCCATGCTTTGAATATCATTTAGAACTTCAATAGGTTTAGAGTAAGGAGGTTCATCTAATTTCAAAGGTGGGACAGGTCTGCTGCGCGTGCTGACCGAGTCTAAACTCGTCAGAGACAAATCACGGCTTCTTAGTTTCTTCGCGGATTTCCTTTTACGCCTGCGTGGAAATGTAAAACACTTGCGATCTACGCTTCGGCTATCAATGCTGTCGGTGGTATCCCAAGTTTTGGGCCTCCTTACTGTACCGAGACTAGACACATCACTGGTTAATTCCAAACTTTCTAACCTCGACTCCAATGTATATACTTGGTTAACCAATTTTCCGAGTACTTGCGCAGTGCAGGAAATAGGCTTATGTACAACAGTCCTAGAAGACTCCAGCAAAGAATCCTCGTCGGAGCCAGAACTTTGCACCAAAAAGAAGTTAGGTGGTATCAGCAACAGGACATCAGTGTCGTCCGTCTCACTCATCACAACAAACAACACGCTTTGCCTTTAGACAATCACCGGCCATTATATGACTGACACACCAAATATTTTAAAGTATTAAAGATAAGACGATTTGGCTTATGTAAATAAAGTACGTAAAACAACAGCAACATTCGCCCGCTCGGCCGTTTTCGTTTGTTTGGTGTTTGCGTATCGCAGAGTCGCCGTTTCTGGATGTCAGCCAATCCGCGTGCAATCAGCCATCTCTATTATTCGTAAACATCCTAATAGAAAACGTCAATGTCAACTGATGTCAACGCCAGCGGAATGACAATTTGGCAGTTGTCCACTTGTCCTTAGCCATGGACGTAATAAGTCCATGTCCTTAGCTCACTGGACTTTGACAACCACGTTGGATTTAGTACCATTACTTTTAAAGAGTTTCTTTACTAGTCCACAGACCACAGCTTATAACAGTCATGTATTGTCATCAAAAGAGTCGTATTCGTATTATTATTATACTCTGTGGTCGTATTCATTCGGAGGCGCAACGAGATCATCTGAAATTCGCACGGACTGCCGTTATTGTAATAGTCGACCCAAATAACAGCGGTATAGTCGTATTTTCGTATCCTTGTGATTTCGGTCTTGATGACACTAAGCCCAAATTCAGGATAAGATGTAATCAGCGGACTAATCAAACTTTGAGTGTGTTTGATTTCAATTGTCAGATTTAACTATAAAAGTTAGCCTAACTATTACGTTTAAATCTGAAAAGTGAAATCTATTTATCTCTAATTATCTCGGTAATGTGACACTTGACATTATGTTACAGGTTACTGGACATGTTCCGCTACCCATGTATGGCAAAGATGTAAAAAACAAAATAGCCAAACTGGGATGAGGTGATTTGATGTAGCCTTTTGGATTGTACGATAAGTACCTATTGCTGGGCTGCGGAATTGTTCGAGAGTTACCGCGATACTCTCCACCCAGAGCGGAAGAAGTCATTTGATGATTTCCAACAACACAGATCTAAAGTAATTCGCGAATACTAGATGCGGTAATCAGAGGGTACGGTACTAAATGAAAATGAACGTCTTTTTTACCTTTTTTATGATTTGACGTTCAATCTGTGATTGAACTAAAATGAATGTTTTTGGTGCCATAAGTTATCCTTTTATTTAGTAAATTAATTTATTCAGTTTCTTTTGCACTTTATTTCGATATCACACATCTCACAAAAAACATACGACTTTATGTGCAGCGGTGTAATTTGATGGTGGGTGCTGATGAGGTGCTGGTACGTTGGTGCTGGGGAAGCACACGTGGAAGGTTGCCACAGTTTACCTAATTATTTACATTTAATGTTGGTATTGCAATATTTTGAATTCAAAATATCCAATAATTTATTTACCTAACGGCGCACACTGGTCCACTTTGGCAAAACTATGGACATAGGAATTGATGTGAGTCAGTGTGTATATTTTGAGTTGATTTTTTTTTTACGTATTCCTCTTTTGATTACAAACAACTTTTTCTAGACGCATTTTTTAAAAAAACTTACTATTTCCGAGAAAAAAAAAAATTTTGTTTTTTTTTTTGTATGGGAGGGTATGTAATGCGTGCGTGAGTCAAAATAAAACTTAGTAGGTATTCAAGAACACGTCAGTCTCAAACAGAAATGACAAAGAAATGTTATTGTATCCCTGCCGCTTTTCGAGCTACGGGCTCAAAGATTAGAAAAAAAAAATATTTTGTTTCCATTTTAAAAGACCTACTGACAATGAAATCTGAAAATGACGTTCAAGATTAGTTTAATTTAAAATTTTGCTAAATTAAAATATCATACACACATTTTAATGAGTGTAAACATCGCAGCACCCAGCTGCGATGTTTACAATCTTTGAGCGCCCGTAGCTCGAAAAGCGGCAGGGATACAATAACATTTCTTTGTCATTTCTGTTTGAGACTGACGTGTTCTTGAATACCTACTAAGTTTTATTTTGACTCACGCACGCATTACATACCCTCCCATACAAAAAAAATACAAAATATTTTTTTCTCGCAAATAGTAAGCTTTTTTTAAAAAACGCGACTAGAAAAAGTTGTTTGTAATCAAAAGAGGAATACGTAAAAAAAAATCAACTCAAAATATACACACTGACTCACATCAATTCCTATGTCCATAGTTTTGCCAAAGTGGACCAGTGTGCGGCGGCGTTTCCCCCTTGTTTCCTTTTTCAACCGACTTCCAAAAAAGGTGGAGGTTCTCAATTCGACTCTATTTTTTTATGTAGAAGTCGGTTGTATTTTTTTTGTAAAAAGTTTTTTTCCAAATGTATATACTTAGTCTTAAAATAAATTTGATCTTCGACAACCACTCTCATGGACTTTCAGCAAGTTTACAATACAGTGACATAATCCAGTACCTACTTAGATGTCGAGGAAGACGCCAAGCGCTTTCCCGTGTTTCTCGCAGGCTTAATTCCAGATGTGAATGGCATATGCTAGAAGATCCCCAGTTGACTGCTTTTGGCAAGGAAGATCACCGCCTCGCTGGAGACCATGCGGTATCCCTAGGCCAGCCGGATGGATAGTCGCTTCAGCGACAGCGCTCCCACTGGAGCCGCATAAAAGACTATGTACCGCACCATTCCGCATATTGTCTCTGACAGGAGCAGTTTGGACCCCCTAAATTAGGCAAGAGCCGCTTGAAGGCATCCCAGCCCGCCCCAGTTTTGGAGCCAAATGTCTGAACGACTATCGCAATGTCATCACATCAGCCACCGCATAGTGCGACCTCCCCTGCGCCAGTACCAGCGTGTCGTCAGCGTAGCAGGCTACGCTTGAAATACTACGATGTTCTCCCAGACCATGGTACTTATACTTAGTTTTATTTTTTTCATTCGACTATTGAAAATGAGAACATTGAGAACATCATCTATGGAAGCCAATTATTAAATGCGCATTTTTAAGGATAACTCAAATTTAAATGGGACCGGTGACATGAAAATCACCAGCTTACGAATATAAAAGAATCATCAAAATCGGAACACCCAGTAAAAAGTATACACAAAAAAAAAACACGTTCGAATTGAGAACCTCCTCCTTTTTTTGATGTCGGTTAAAAACGTTAGTTAAGTGGATGCCACACGAATTAAGCGACCAACAGCGAGACAGCAAAGCATGCATAGCACTATTGCATCGGCTTACTGTAGGTAAGTGTTTGTCAGTGGGTGGGCTCAGGTACAGCATTGCCCTAAGAAAAGATTACTCATACTCTGTCTGGTGGACCAGACTTGTACATCGCAGCTTCTTACCGTATGGTACAACATTCAGGACAGATGTCTTTTCCCAAGAATTGCAAACAACGATGAAGAAACTCTCGATCCAACAACCAAGACTGGTTCAATCACTCTACCCCGTCGCTTCTCCATGAAAACGCGCGAGCTCGCACTTTACGACAGACTATCCAAAGATAAAAGAGCAGACAGCTGGAAGCTCTCTCTCACCCACCGTACTCACCTTGCCCCATACGTTTTTTAAATGTAGATGATGTTTAAGTGGGAAAAATTTCATCACCCGAAGCAATAAAAAACGCGTTTGCTGACTTCATCGTCTTCCGTCTCCGCCAGACTGCTTCAGTAAAGGGATAAACAAAATAAACTGCCATCAAAATGTCAAAATTGTATAGATTATTTACGCCAGTACTTTGATTAGGCTAAAGTAAAAAAAGCAACATTTTTATATAGGTAAATGCATAATATTATTTTATATTAAAAAATATAATTATTTAATGTTGACTAATCAAATATTGCACTGTCCTCACAGCTATGAACATTGTAGATCTACCACAATGTGTAAAGTTCCACATGCTGCCACCACAATTTCACATTATCATTGGCTAAGTTGCTACAGAAAAAAAAAAGAACTGGCCAGGGAAGTGTCAACACTCTGGTAGACCTTGTGAGCCCGCCCAGTACTACCCTATTGGAGAAATACCATGAGGATTTCCAACTTAAGAAAAAAACTTTTTAGCTATTATGACATAATCCTTACATAGTTGTAAAAAAGTTTGGCAGATAGGCATAAATAATAGTTCCTTTATCTTTTAGCTTATAATTAAATGATTTAGGTACTTTTTACATACAGAATACATTTCTTGAAAACAAAATGACATTATTTATGCTTGGTAATCTCTTATGAAGCTTGAATTTGATAATTAAATTAATCATAGATGAATAACAATTTATCAAGATGCTCTAACATGGATAGGTGTTTGCTTAACAAAGGCATCCAGTTTATTTTTAAATAATTCACTAGTAATGGGCTCTCCGATGCCACACAAGGGATTCCTTACAGCATACTTCACATAGATTTCTCCATAGATCTTCTTCAATAAATCTCTTACGCCCTGAGCTTGGTTATCTGTATTCATAACAAATTTCAAGCCTGATGGAGTTTCGAGACAATGCAGGGTGTACTTTGATGTTTTGTAATTCATAAAACCATCTTTTGGGTCCAGTGGTGATATTTTGGCAACAAATGATTTGATTGAGAATAGCATGCCATACATTAACTTCCCCTCCTGAAAATAATGCAACTATATTTATAATGTTTTTAGATTATAATACACACCATTTTAAACCAGTCTTAATAGATATAATAAAGTAATCTACACATACTGCTTCATTTTACTATTCCATATTCTTATATTCACAAAATTTGTTATAAGAATGTAGTACTAGCAAAGACCTATTCTTTCTGTGATCTACAAAGCTATTGTTATTGTACTTTCCACGACTGTCGGCATAACTATAAGTAAAGTATTATAACTACTTTCCTCCAGTTTTTGAGAAAATCTAGGAACACTAACAAGGTAATCCACTAACCTCCTCTCTCGACATTCCCGATTGTTTTGACCTGTTCCATTCACCGTAATACAGTAACGTGCCATATCGGTCGAAAATGTATAAATTGTAGATTGTCATCGCTACTGTAGGATAACTACAACCCGTAAGAAACGGGAAAATCACTCCAGGATAACTCTTAATAATTGAGCAATTTTTAAACAAATTAAAACCTTTAGTACGTTTTAGAATCAGTAATTGCGTGATTAGGAAGAAAGGACTCCGTGTATCATAATATTTTTATGTTGAATGTTTTGATTGACATTGACAAGAAAAAATTAATGACAATTTTATTATCTGTTAGTGACCACAGAGTGTGACATACATAGTGCTGTGCCGCAGACTTCACTTACATAAGAATATTTTAAAAACTAACATAGTTGGTTATACTCACTAAAAGTTTTTTTTTTTTCAAATGATTTCTGGAGGTCCGCGTCTACGGTGGCCAGGAATCGCCCTGCGCTTCCTGACGCCCGGGGCGTCTTCTACTGTTGTTGTGGCTGGAGCGTGAGGTTTTCCTCTCTTCTACACATAGTCCGCCTCCTCCTTCGCTAGCATTACTGCTTCGCAGGAGGTGACCGCGTCCCATGTTTCTTCGCTCCGGACCATGGATTGAATCAGGGCCGGACGCGAGAGGTCGCCGCCACCTAAAGTAGGAGTAATTAATTTGATGATTTACCATAAAAAGTAAGGTACATGTAATCTATACTAATATTACAAAGCTGAAGAGTTTGTTTGTTTGAACGCGCTAATCTCAGGAACTACTGGTCCGATTTGAAAAAATCTTTCAGTGTTAGATAGCCCATTTATCGAGGAAGGCTATAGGCTATATATCATCACGCTAAGACCAATAGGAGCGGAGGAGTCATGAAAAATGTGACACAAACGAAGTTGTGCGGACAGCTAGTAATTAATAAAAATATTTTATTGATACTTTTACATTCTCGGGACCCTGGGGTCAGAGGTCCTTACTCTTTTGTTAGGCGAACGAGGGACGCCATCACCCTGAGGCCCCGTTATTTTACGTAAACATAAAGAAAACATTGAAAAAGCTAATTATTTCTAAAAGAGTAATCATGGAGTTTCTTGCCGGCACTTCTCCATAGGAAACAGCTAATTGGAACCGTGCATCTAGCTTATGATGTTTTATGTTTGTTTTAGTTACATATTAGCAGCTCTAACCAAAATGATTTAAAAATACATACTTTAATTTTTATAGGTTTCCTAAAAATGAAGGCTTAAAGAAAAAATGGTTAGAGGTTAAGGATCGTAGGGTGATGTTAAATAGCCTATAGCCATCCTGGCTACCAAAAGCAAAAATAATTTATATGGCTTTTTTTTGCGCGGTACCCTAATTATTTCTCTAAAATAAAAGTAGCCTCAGTTACTCCTTGTAACATATCTGCTAGTAAGAATCCCGTCAAAAGTACAGCTATTTCAGAGATTAGCCGGGACAAACACTTCAATTTCATTTATTTATATAGATAGCAGAAGGTAAGATAGCCTACTCATCTTTTTAGTGGAACTCGTATTTAGTATCGATACTCGTAGTAACACCTTGATTGACTCAACACTAGCGCTGGCAGCCATTTTATGCGACAATATGAGTAGTATGTATGCAGATTTCCAGTCCATACTTTTATAGGTCAATGGTTGAACGTTACAGATGTACTGAACCTTTTTTCATTTGTATTTTTTACTAACAAAATACGTAAGGCCATTTTAGTTAATTTAATTTTTATTGCAAATGCAGATGTTTGAACAGATGTACTAAACCTTTTTTATTTATTTTTATTTTCTAGTAACAAAATACGTTAGGCCATTTATTTTTATTTGAAACTTATTTCAGATCGGCAAGAGACAGCTATAACGATGATGCTATTGGTTATGTTCGAGTAAAAAGAGTAGGTGATGTATGTACGGTTAAATGTAGAATCACGCCAGAACACCGCGTACGTACCACACCTTATCATTGCAGTTTAGAATGCAATGAAAAGGATCAAGAAATTTTAAATATAATCTGCGAAGATTGTGCCACCAGCAGAGGTTGTAAACATACAATAGCAATTTTAATGTGGCTACATCGTCGAAGCGAGGAGCCTTCAACGACTGCTATCAAATGTTATTGGAAAAAATCTAAGCTCTCAGGTATTGGTACCACACTGAAAATGATTAAAGCTAAAGATTTTGATGCAAGTGGTATAACACTTCATTTAGGCGATCAGAATATTTTTTTTTTTTGACAAAGTAGCATTAAAACTTAGAGAGCTTCAAATACAGTGTTCTCTTTCACATTTCATAAGTGAAAAAAAAGAAGTTGTAAAGATGTCTATTCATTATTTAATTAATTGTTTCAAAAAATCCTGTGTTGATTATGACGTCGAAAGTTTTATAACATTTTGTAAGAAAAAAATGACGGAATCAAGATGTCTTCAAGTAAAAGAGGGTACAATAGCTCAATCAGATTCAAATTTGTGGTTTGAGATGCGCTACGGACGTATAACAGCTTCAAAAATGCATGAAGCTGCTCAGTGTACAACAAAAGATGGCTCTTTAGTTGAAGAAATAAATTTGGTGCTGTAACTTTTAATTAAAACAAATGCTATCAAAAGAGGAAAAATATTAGAAAAGGAAGTCGCGAAGGTACACAATATAAAGATAGTGGAATCTGGTCTTTTTTTAAAGAATGAGTGGCCTATGATTGGTGCCTCGCCTGATGGGCTTACTGATGACTGCGTTATAGAAGTAAAGTATTCAACCAAGGCAAACACTTTTATTACGTATTATAGTAAAGGTAAACTAGTCAAAAAATATGCTCAGATACAAACACAAATGCAAATGACCAGAAAAAGAAAAGCCCTATTTTGTATTGCACACGTTGATTTTGAAACCTCAAGGAATGTTGATGTGCATGAAGTAGTTTATGATAAAAAATATTGTGATGATCTTTTTGAAAAATGTGTAAAGTTTTGGAAGCAAAATATTTTTGACAAATTAATAAAATAACATTATCCTAATGTAATATAGTTTTATTAAAACTCTATAAATAACAAAAACATTGGTAGAAAACGGAACGTACGTAACCACAAGATCTTATATTTTTAATACAATAAAATAAACTTAAATGTATTTTGCTTATAACACTAGTAAGTTACTTTAAATGAGACAAGCTTCTTTGAAGATTAACTATTCCACATGCAGAAATCACTACTGAATCTAGCAGATCGACTTGCTTTATATCTACACAAGCGTGTGGCAACATGAACTCAAAAAATGTAAGTCTGCCGATAGCTCTTTCTACGTGTATCCGTAACGCTGCAATTTTTTTCATCTCCAAAACTTATTTTTTGGCCGGTTTTACTTTAGTGCTCACGCTAGGTGGTCTGATCAGAGTATGTCCATTTTGTTGTAGTAAATGCGCAATATTTTTAAAACCTCTGTCTGCTGATCCTTCAGGTAAAGTTTGATTGTTTGATTCAAAATACCACAATCTTCAAAAATTAATGAATCAGTTACTCTGCCGCCATACCCTGGTGAAATAAAATTTATGATCCCGTCGGGTGTTATTGATATTAAATAATTTATTGTGTTACAGTTTTTATAATGTGACCACGTAAGAGCTTGCTTTACGGCATCAACAGGCTTTTCAATTTGGATCTCAAAACAGTCGATAATGCTTTGAACCTGATTGTATTTTTTTCTAAATGGAATAGGTAGATTCATCTGGACTTCGGATGAAGGTGGAAAGTATACAAGTGATGTAAGTACAGATGCTATAGCCGAAACAGTAACCCTTATGATTTTAGTAACAGAACTAGTCGACAAACCAAAATCCAAGGCCAGAATAGTATTAGGTTGATACAAGCGTATTTTTTTTTAAGTTATCTTTAGAATTCGCGGAGTACATTTTGTTGTTTCAGATAACATATTAAAAAATAGCATTATTTAGGTAAACCTAACAACAGTTGTGGTTCTCTAGATATGGATAAAAGAGCAGCCTTTTGCATATAATTTCTAAAAAAAAGTGTTTCGCATTCCGGTTCCGAATCTGAATCTTCATTAGGGTTCTTTGATTCTTGATCAAGGTTAAACATTTCAAGTGAAGAGGTGCTTGAAGATGTGTCGTTCATACTACCAAAAGATACTGCATCTGGTGAAAATATTATTTCCCTCTTTTTTTAAAACATGTGTCAGTCATGGTTGATTTATGGACACCTTTAGCTTTCAGGTTTACTTGCACTCCCTTACTTTTTTTTGATATTTCTAAACACTGATCATTATTTCCAAAACTTAATGGATCTTCTATTACTATTTCGTCTTCACAGCTAACAATAAATATCTGTTCAGGTTTTTCTAACGTCGAAGTTTCATCTTTATTTAATAGTTTCTCAAAATATTCTATACGATTACGTTTTTGCACTGCAGATCTCTGAGGTTTATCTTCCTTTTCCTGTTGACATTTGAATTTGTGTGGAACTATACCCTGTTTTAGTTTAATTATTCCCCCGACCAACTTGTATTTAATATAGTTCTCCATATCATTTTCAATCTAAAACAAGAAAAAATCTTATTAGCCATCTACACCTAGACTACGCGAGCGGAGTAGTAGGCACAGTCTAGTATAGATTAAAACTTGTATAGAAAAGAAAGGATAACGCAAAACAGCTGCATTGGTCTTAAGATATTATAATATTTAATACTATGTAAAACATAACGGAAAGTTCTGACACCAAAGGTTTTGCACCTCTGACCAGGTTTTATGTTATTATGTAGGTTGTTGTGGTAAATATAAACTACAAAAGTTCATTATAATAGTAATGTCCTAAGTATTCACGATCACTGTATTTTATACCTAATGAAACTATTTTTGACCGGATTAATCGCGTACTTATTGATTTTACATTTTCATTATAAGATGAAAATAATTATTATTACTGACCCTGTACATAAAATATGATCACTATACTTACGTCAAAATGGTCTTCACAACAATAAACTGTACTTTTATCTCCAAATGGATCTAACCTCTTCATAGCTTTTATCCATTTTTTTCGCATTTTAATGTCCTTTGGAACTATAAAAAACAACTTTTCCGGCGAATTGGTAGTTGTATTTTTACATTTAGGCACAACACATGATTTCCTAGTATTTGGATTGGACATTTTTAAAAATATTTAGGTATAATTTAGAGAGCACGGGCGCGCGTCCGCGAGCAGACTGAGTGAGCCAGACTGAGCGTGTTGTACGATGATGTCATGTCACACCGTCACCGGCAGCCCGCGTCGTGCGGTTACACTTACAACTTGTTTTACTTCTAAATCGGAAACTAATTGACGTATCGAAGTAATTCTTTCATTAGTATTTTTATTTTTTAACAGAGAATGTGGAGTGCTAATAATCAAAATTAGTTAACATTCTTCATTTATGAATATGGAAACGTCTAATGACGTTCATGAATTCACGATGCAACCTACACCCCCGATGAAAAAAGAGGGGTGTTATAAGTTTGACGTGTCTGTTTGTCTGTGGTTCCGTAGCTCGCGAACCGATGAAGCGATTTCAATTTAGTTTCAGTTTTTGTATGAAAGGTGAGTTACGGGCGAGTGTTCTTAGACGTGTTTGATGAAAATCGGTTGAGCCGTTTAAAAGTTGTCGGGGGTGAAAGCGGAGAAGAATAATTGAATGTCTGCAAATATACTTGATTAGGTTCTCAAATGAAAGCGCACTGAAAGAGAATAATAACTAGCAGCGCCCTGCGGTTTCACCCTCGTAGTTCCTATTCCCGTGAGAATACGGGGATAACATATGTATAGCCTATGTTACTCAGGGTGAATGTATCTTTTTAATGGTGAAATAATTTTTGAAAACGGTCCTGTAATTTTTGAGTTTATTAGTTACATACAAAAATACAAATCTTTCCTCTTTATAATATTAGTATAGATTTTAAAAAAAATACGTCGCGTTGGGTGACCGCTCCATACCTAACAATTTAATTTGCAAATACAGCTAACTAAGCAGCGCGGTCCCCCAACGCGACGTATTTTTTTTTTTAGGATTATTAATACCTACATACTTTGGTACTTTAAGATTGAGTTTTTTTTAATTAATTTTACTTTTTAAAGGGAATTTAGGTTTTTGTGTCGGGGGTTTTTAAAATTCTTAATTTTTTTTTTCATAAACTAAAACTGCCTTTATCTCGGACGTGTAAAGTTTGCGATTGAAAAAACTGAATAGTCGCGGGCGAAGTGCTAGTTGAAACGTTGGTGAGCATAATGTTTTAAGTACGAACCATAGACAATGAATGAAGTGCGATTTGACTCTGAATCTGATGCAAGTCTGCTGCGGGCGAGTTCGACACGGACGGAACCAAGAACTGAAAACGGGAACCATGGTGCAAGAATCATGAATTCTCGCTAATTTCTTTTTAACCTCTAAATTCTTACAAAGCAATTGTCTTTTCAAGTGTAGATAATAAACTTATCATCTGACCAGTGCGTACAAAACTGTTCTCTAAGATTTGTTGTACATAAGTTTCATCAATTTTGAGGTTATCTTTCTTACCTAACACCTTCATTTCAGGACCCGTAAAATCAATAAACATAAGACATGGATGAATATACAAGAGAACCTTGCCCTTGGCGTATTCTTGACGATTCCGGTGGTGCGTTTATCATGGGAGCTATTGGTGGTGGCATATTCCATTCGATTAAAGGATTTAGGAATGCCCCTGTGGGGTTGAGCAGAAAGATGGTAAGTATCTCCACTAACCTGTAATGAGGTCTTATTAAACGCTTTGTTATTGTTTTTCTTTTTAAATTAAATTTTCTTTGTAGCTCGGAAGTGTAGCAGCGTTGAAAGAGCGCTCGCCTATTGTGGGTGGTAACTTTGCAGTGTGGGGAGGCATGTTCTCCACCATCGACTGTTCTTTAGTATACTTGAGGCAGAAAGAGGACCCTTGGAACTCGATCATGAGTGGGGCACTCACTGGTGGAATTCTTGCAGCTCGGAATGGTAAATATTTCATTTCCTACAATATTTTATAAGTTTAAATGAAGCACAAACCAACAAGAAAACTTGTAAGGATGTATGAATCTTTCTATCTTAACACCTACGGTGCCCAGAATGCATATGGGCCAAACAAAATAATTTTTCAACCCATATGTGGAGTCCTGAGCTGAGAAAGTGTTAATGGAATAAGCTTACATATTTTCAAATTTAGGTAAACAAAGCTCCAGAAAACTGGCACTGACAATGATTGGCATGCTTGGTTAACTATCAAAATGTGGGAAGTGCATGGAAACTTTCGGTGCCAGGACTCAGCATAAGTCAAAAAATAATTTGGTTTGTGAGCCCAAAATAAATTATTGTAAAACCCATAGTCCTGGTATCTAAATAAGCTTCCACATTTTTAAATGTAGGTAAACAAAGCCCCAGAAAACTGACATTAACAATAAATTGGCATGCTTAGTTAAAAATCTGTACCTTACATTTCATCTGAAAGCTTATAACAGGCATACAGTACAGAAGTTGCAGCATAAAAACTTTATGATACTTTGTCTAATGACTTGTATTTGCAATTCTTCCAGGTGTCCCGGCAATGGCAGGCAGTGCTCTAGTTGGAGGCATTCTTTTGGCATTAATAGAAGGCATAGGTATTATGTTCTCTAGGATCACAGCAGAACAGTTCAAACCACAGCAGCCAATATTTGAAGACCCTACAGTTTTAGGTAACCAGGGACAAGCACAGAGTCAAACTTTCCAGTAGTTTAGATGTTAAGAGTATGTTATGGATGTACAGCCTTACTTGATTTTGAAAAGTTACCTGTATGTAACTCATTCAGAATCCTTTATAAAATTTTCCTGTAGGCAGAATTGTAATATATTGATAACACTAATGGTTCTCTTTATTGTAGTTTTTTAACTAAATTCATTAGTGACTGGATAAATGGGAACATCTTAATGGCCAGGCTGTACAAAAATAAATTTAAAAAATCTTGGGCATGGCACTCTGCGAGACTTCTCCTTAGAATCATTTTAAGTTTTACGAGTGGATTATTTGCATCTGTGATATTTTCAGTCCTGTACTGATTGTTTATAATTTCACTCGAAATGGTTTTGTTTTATACCCTGTTATTAGGTTTCAATAACATTATTTTGTTCCTGCAAAGCACAATGCAACATTAATTTATCATTATTAATTTGGTATTTCACAGAATATTACTTGCATTGCCTCGACTTAATTATTTGTTCCCATAAAGTTAGAGGGTCTGCAGTAACAGTTTTTAATTAGCTGATCGTGAAGATTATTTGTTCCATCTTCAATTTAGCTGTTGAAACTGGTTATTACAATATTTGTAGGTAATATTCTGAGAAATGTGTTGTGAACATAGAATTTATTTAAAAGAAATAAAGACTTTTTATAAATATTGTATTTTATTTTGCTCTTCATGCAATATTATCCTAACTACATTAAAATTATATACAGGTTAGATATTACTCATTTTTTGTTAAAAGCTCTAGTACTTATCATAATATTAATTTTGGGGCATACAATTAGTTGGGGCAAATGGTTTCTACTGGCATATCATTAAAATTATGCTATTTAGGAATTAGATGGTAGTTTATGTACATGAGAAGGTATATCTATCTCATGTGATAAACTACCATCTGATTCCTTTTTTAGCAGTCTTTATTGTGAATAAGTCTCTGTTATGAAGACTTATTCTAGAGATTGCGGAATTTGTTCAAAAGAGTTACCATGGCACTGGAATGCAAAGGGCATTTGGTTCCTCCAAATGGGATTTTCCTTCCACAGATGGGATTTTTTTTAGTCCCCAATCCATAAAATGTTCAACTGACTGAGTATATTATTACTTTTACCAACAAGAGTATTCAATTACTATTATAATCAAATCACTAATACAATTTACTATTTTCTTATTTTCTCTGGTCACTAATAGTCATCATATACACTTAGTGCCATGCAGTTTGTCACTTTGAAACCTGGCTTACCAATGCCATGGCACGGTGCCACTCCACAGTAATTTGTAACAGTAGGCAAACATATGACCCAAACTGTACAGCACAAGTCACATTGAATAGTATCTGACGAGACAGAATACTTAGATGATATGTAATTAGGAATCTGATATCAATAATCACTCACTTCAAAGCAATCAATTTTTCTTTATAGGTGCATACTGGTACTAGGACTGCTCCATGTTCATTTTATTCAAAAAGTTCTAGAAGACAATACCAAAAACAACAATTCCTTAGTAGAATTTGGTAGATGATATTGTCATGGTAAGAACCAATATCAACTTTTCTTAACTTACATCACTCATTACTCTACTTATTAACATCTACTTATTGTTGTTTAAGATCTAACACCATGTAACAAAATTTTTATCACCATTGAAATTTTGATATAGTTTACTACAAAATCGGCAGATGCATTACTTGAATTTTTACTAACCAATATTGGAATGAAATTGAAATGGCATCCACATAAATTTGACTTAAATAGGTTGCAGAACTATACTTAATATTGAGACAAATGTTACAATAAATTAATCTAATGATCACAATTAACACTTTCCATGCTCCAGAACTCAGCATAAAGGTTGTACAATACTTTGTGTGTGCACACAACACATTGTTGAACGTAGCAATAACTCGAATGTGGTTTGGGGGTGTACAAACAGATTTATTATTTCCCCCAAATGCTGAGTTGCCGAGTCCTGGTCACCGAAAGTATTAAAGGCATAGTTTCTATCCACGAAAGTAAACACATTATATACTGCAGACTTACGGTAGGTGATCCTGAATTATACACAACCACATTATGACATTAGTCTGGTGTAAAGCATAACTGTTACAGCCTTGCAATGTTATACTTGACTGCGACATTTAAATATTATACAAAAATAGTAATAGTTTATGTTCGTATTATTAAATTGGGGCAATTTTTACATGAATAATTAAAAAAAATTACGGTTGTAAATTCACAGCTCTGCCTTGTGAAGCGGTATCGCCCATTTTTCTGATTTCTTTGATAACATGGGCTAGCACTTCAGGATCGACGCCCAGTTCACAGAGCCTTATGCAAATCGAAAGGGTATCAGCGTCCAACCCGGTACAGAGCAGTTGCGATATTTGATACATCATTTGAAAAGCTTCTCGCGCTTGACCCACCTGTGCATTCTTTTCTGATGTCATTTTGTTGTCCTGAAAATGAACAGACCCCATTATTTTATGGACTTATATTTTATTGAGACGAACAGCACGGTGCAGGCCTTAAGAACGTAGATTTACCGTTTACTAAATCTAGATACAAGCTTCTATTACAGTTATTTTCGGTTGCAATAACTTCGAATTTCACATCAAAACATCAGTACTACCGGATGACAGATTGTGTAAAGCACTCTGGCATTTTGACTGTGACAAGTGTGACGCTGTCTGATAATTTACTTGAATGCATATCACAGAGTACTTTTTCTATATAGGATGCATATGCAATTAACACAAACTATAAAGGGGATTTTGGAAATTCGTCATGTTGGGAACATTATGTAAAGGAAGCTTTTTAGTTTTTTTTATGTGTATTTTGAGACCTAGAAAACTATGAAAAAGACTTTTCATGGATAGACGAAAACGCTGTCAGGCATTTTAGTAACGAATTTGCTGCGATATGACACTATAATTGACTATTTAATAAACATGTGTGAAATACCTTACCGGGAATATAAATATTTTTTAAAAGTGCGTAGACATGTTTTTAAAATGTAATTTTGAAACCATAGACTTCATGTAATTTTCGTTGCAATATAAGTAAAGAACTATTCTCTGTATCTTCTAAATATTTAGATTTCTATAATGTTTCAGAGATTTATGGGAACGGTCATTCAATTTTTTTTTAGTGCTTCATATTTACAATTTACATATACCTACCTTAAAATGAGCCGACACTCGTCTACACCCACGAGTGATCCTATCAGGGTTTCGCTTTTCTATGTCCGTCCTTATCATATGTTACAGATTACTTCGATCGAAATCCGGTATTTTCTAGTCTTTCAGGTTATTAAAAACAAAAGTTACTTATTAAAAAAACTTTGGGTTGCTGCCGGGTAGAGAATGTCTTGGTTTAACTGAAACTGAGTTCCTGACTTGGATGCGGGTGAAAACTCTGCTAGAAGCTATTGATTCCATACTGAACCAATTTCGATTGGACCTTGATGAAGGACAAGGGATGATTTTTATCCCAAAAAACGTTCCCCTGTGATATTTAACCTACACACCTAAATAACAGTTTTAAACTAATAAAATAATATAAACATATTTTTCGCAAAAGTATGATGATGTTTGTTTATATAATAGTAAAATTAATTATTCCGGTTACTAAGTAGGATATGCCTACTGGTTTTCTATAAAAATTGAATTTGGCGCGGGAAAATATTACGAATATCACGACGACGCTCTGTATTTTCTATTTTTATATCAGTGCGTCTGCACTCCCAAAAATAGACGTTCAAGTTTTGAACATAGTATATTGTACATTCTCTCGGCTTATAAACGTGATCCTTTTCTAGAGAGTTTAAGCAGTGTAAATTACATTTTATCAAAAAACAGTACAATGGTGAGTAAAACCTTTTATGAAAATGTGTGTGTCGATATCTGACGGATACATTTTCTTTTTGTCAAAGTTTTTGCTTACGAATGAGTGATGTCTGTGGTGTTTTGATAAAAGAAGTTAATTATATTCTTTCAATTTTCATGGATTGTTGCTATTAATCTAATATGAGGTCTATATGGACTAGGGTCCGTGGTTGCGAGGAAGCTTTGAGGGTAATCTTGGCTTATTTATACCTAACCGGGAAATAAAAAAGCGGGAACGTAATTTTTGCTTCCTCATTGCGTGCTTAACTTAGTAGGTAGGTACTAAAAGTAGGAATAGCTTTTAAGTAGTCAGTTGAAATATAGATGAATAAAGTGGACGTAGCCACATGGAGCTTGTCTGTCTGGGACTACAGCTTTCCCCCGTAATTTTGAGAATATTACGAGTAGGAAGTCCTACCTAACCTACATAAAATAGCTAGCAACCTATGTACTTACGTAGCTGTAGAATCAGCGTACCGCTACAAATAAAAAAAAAAACTTATGGAAATTGGACAAAGAAGACTCGACGGCTTCAATGGTTTGTGGACTGATTAGGTGCTTTTGATCAATGACATTATTATTGGCCCCAGCCTTACCACTGTTAAAATGCAAGTCTAAAATGGCGTGCTCCTAAAAACGGTCGCTAGCACTTAAAGAGCGTATACGCCAAACAGCATTTCATACAAATCAAGTCGTTATTTTCCGAAATTGAATCTTCACACATATAAGCAGGATACATAGGTCTCAAAAGTTAGTTGAAAACATTTTCGATAAATAGTGTTACAGTTAAATTATTCCCATTTTAAATTTTCCATACAAACATTTTCCAGTTATCTTTTTTTTAAATAAGACATTTCGAAAATGTTTTTAACTAACTTTTTAGACCTATGTATCCTGCTTATATGTGTGAAGTTTCAATTTCGGAAAATAACGACTTGATTTGTATGAAATGCTGTTTGGCGTATATACGCTCTTAAGTGCTAGCGACCGTTTTTAGGAGCACCTTAATTGAGT
Organism: Hecatera dysodea; assembly: GCA_905332915.2. Classification (NCBI taxonomy): domain Eukaryota; kingdom Metazoa; phylum Arthropoda; class Insecta; order Lepidoptera; family Noctuidae; genus Hecatera; species Hecatera dysodea. Next base: position 1,939,977 of record HG995298.1, on the reverse strand, counting down.
GTGCAAGTCACCCCCGCCATTTTAGAGTTGCATTTTAACAGTGGTAAGGCTTATCCCCAAGGGGACAAGTCATGTTCTTACCAGTCCTTTACTAGACTACTTCTACGTTTACTCTGGCCGTTAGCGAATCTCAACTCAGTGCAACTAGTTAAGGCGACCTGGGCACGAGGAACAGAAATTGTTCCGTGGAGATCGGGTCCGTGGGGTCGCAGTTCGCTACAAAGCCACCTTGCCAGCCAGCTTTTACGGCAAATCATTTACGGTTCAAGCGGTGCGGCTATGGAATGCCTTGCCCGTGTCGGTAAGGCGTGCTCAATCTTTGTCCATTTTTAAAACAATGGTCAAAAATCACTACCTCTCTTTTTAAATCGTTTTTATTTGCGTTCTATTCTCTTTGTTTTATAATTATTATTGTATATATTTATCTATCATGTATTTATTGTTTATATAATTAGTACACCTGAGACTACCTACAGTACTGTATTTCCTTTTTCTCTTTCAAATCCATCCAAAGGTTGTCTTGAAAAGATCGCTTTTAGCGTAATGTTTTCTATGTATATATTTTCTGTAACTTTTATGGTGTACATAATAAAGAGTATGCTATTCTATTCTTGCGGCTTCTGTCTCCCTTAGTTTGCTTCTCACACTGAGCATGTTACGGCAAAGTACTGGGAATTATTGGGGCACGCAAGTGCTACCATAAATAAGTCCATGACGTTAACGTAGAGGCACAGCGGTATTTTTTTTTCTGATTCCAGGCAGATCAAGCTCAGAGCCCAGCTCAGGACGCTGGCGAGTTAGGGAGCGGTGAAGGAACCACGACAGCACCACCTACCAATCTGTTACCAGTCAGTGCTGAACAAAACAATGTTGTAAGTTTTTTTTTTCTGTATGGCTTTTAGTAGATTAAAAAGTTTGCAACACGATCAAAGGATAAAAGAAATGAAGATTATAAAGTTTTTTTTTTTTACATTTTTAAAACTCAAAATCAAAAATCTTTTTTTTATAATTTGTAAATTGCAATAAGAAAAAAAAAATGATAAACAGAGTGACCTCATCCACAATTCAGTCATAGTAAATAGGATATTTGTGAAGATATAACAATAATACTAATTAGTGAGTACCTATTTAGTCTGTCCGTTTGTTGTTCAAATGATAGTGAGTTGAAAATTCGCGTGATGTTGGTACACTTTTTTTTTATAAATAAATGACGTTACCAGCCCCCAATCCTGTGCGGTTTTTTTGCTAATTTTTAAAGTTCCGTATTTCCTTCAGTAGCAAAACCCTTGTAGGACCACAAGTCAAAAAAAAAACGCGTTCTAATTAGACTTTTTGTGGAAAATACCCTTTTGCCGCCACGACATTTTTCCTGACTAGGATAGTGGAATAACTTCAAAAGCGTGAAGCAAATAATTTCTCTACAGTTCAAAGACTTTATTAAAATTCAAAGTAAACATTCATATAAATACTTGACATACCTAATATAAAAATGGATGATACTTGAAAAAAGTAACTGTTTGTCAATACTTATTGTTATTTTTAGTTAAACACAAATCCTGTTGCTTAAGTGCGTAGTAACTTCGAACATAACGGGAAAAGAGCCACAGACAAGGCGGGTACAACGGATATAAAATTAAGCACGTCATGCGTCACTCGGATAAAGGATGTTTAACATTATTATATTTTTTTACCGCGACAATTAAAATATTTGTTACTTTGGAACCTCTATTATCTAACAAAACGAGTTTGATGTAAAGTCAATGGTTTATATGTAGATCCAGCCGTCGAGCACACAGCCCGATATCAAACCTGAGGAGCCAATCGTTCAACAAGACGTGGAAGAAAGCAAGCCTGCTGAGCTCAGTGCCAGCACGGCGCCTGCCATTAACGAAGAGTTTCAGAACGATGTCAAAGACAACGTAAGTTATAATAAAACTAGCTGCTGCCCGCGACTTCGTCCCCGTGGAATCCCCGATTTTAAAACATTTTTTATCGCTGCTCCGCTCCTATTGGCTTAAGCGTGATGATAAAAAAAAGCCTAAAGCCTTCCTCGATAAATAAATGGTCTATTCAACCCAAAAAGAATTTTTCAATTCGAACCAGTAGTTCCTGAGATTAGCGCGTTCAAACAAACAAACAAACTCTTCAGCTTTATAATATTAGTATAGATACATGTTTTGGTGCCACTATATCGACCGAATAATCTCAATGGAGACCAGTCATCAGCGCGGGACATATAGTGCAAAAATGTTTGCGCAAACACAGCAGGTACCTACTCTTCTCTTCCATCACTCAGCACGCTCATAGTCCGATCCGATGGGACGATAATCTCCTTCCAAACTCTAGACTGTCACAGAGCCGTTGAGGAGTAACGAACGGACATAGGAACGGGCATCCATACAGGTCAAACACATAAACTTTCTTTTGCTGCTGCAGTCGGGTAAAATCCATCACCGAGTCGTCACCTAACGGGGAAGTATTTTTTTCTTGCTCTTCTCTACTCAAAACGTTTGCACAGCAGTCAATGCTAGTAATGGTACCAGCAGCCCTATTATGACGTCTTAAATCCATCATGTTTTCTGTGTCAGAGAGAGACGGAGTTACACAAGACGAATAGCACTATCTCTTTCTATCCTCGTATTCCAACGGGAACGGGAACTACGCGGGTGAAACCGAGGGGAGCTGCTAGTTATTTATAAACAGAATAGGACATTTGATTGTAACTCAAAATCATCAAAATGTGAGTTACGATGTTTTTCTTTGTGGTTGTCAATTTTTTGTCTTTCCCAATGAAATAAGTTTAGGAGTTAAGTTTTATTAAAAAAAAATACCTACTAGTGTTAATATTTTTACAGGGCGACTGGCAGCAAAGAGAACTAGAACTCTTGAAGAAAATTGAACAATTGGAGAAAGTTAAGAATGAGAGAACTGAAGACGGAGTTAAACTAGAATTGAAGGTAAGTACAGGCGACCTATAATTATGACGTCTTAAATCCATCATGATTTCTGTGTCAGAGAGAGACGGAGTTACACAAGACGAATAGCACTATCTCTTTCCCTCACACTAATCATGATAGCATTGGCACTTCGTAATACGGCCACAGTCTTGTTCATAAAAATCTGTGGAGTAGCTCGCTCATATTAATCAGATGCCGATGAATTGCTTTTAAAAAGTGCTAAACACGTCAGATTTTCTTTAAATTAGACTGTTGATCTCTGATTACGAGTAACTCGTGCTTAAATAATAACAGCTACACGGGTTGTTCTTCAAGGTTAAGCAACGCTTGCCAAGGTCGGACTGTGGATGGGTGACCATCTTGATATCGATACTCCTCCGTGCCTCGGAAAGCACGTTAAGCTGTTGGTCAAGGTTGTAATTTGTAGATGGCAATCGTTACGGATTGTTAGTAGCCAGAAAATCTGACACCAGCCTTGCCAAGAAGTACGACGTGTTACCAACCAACCAGGAGGTCAGATAGGGAGTGGCTCTGCGTTAAATACTGGTATTCAGTTGAATCCGGTCTGACTAGAAGCCGATCCAAATATACATAGTTGAGAAAAGGATGGGCGGATGAATGTTTAACTAGATATCTATCAGTTGCAAATAGTTGAGGTTCTGTTAGCAGCTAGTCTCTCAGGCTACTTCGTTGTCTTACGGCTCCCTCACGCACAGGTGCGGGAAGAAGAGATCGACCTTCTCAAGGCAAGGGTACGGAATCTGGAGACGGAACTGCAGGCCGCCTTGTCGAAACCCAGCGGCAAGAACCACGAGATGATCGAAAACATCAAACAACAGCACGAAGAGGTACGCCAGTATTGATAAGTATTGTATTTTACTATGCATTCCTGCCTGGTCATGTTTAATTAATGGTGAAGTTCTATATCGTACTAGCTGACCCAGCAAACGTTGTTTTGCCAAATATAAAAAAAATGAAAAAAGATTTTCCCGCTTTTCTGTTGAAATTTTTCCTAAATTTTCTTTGCTATAAACCTCACGAAGCTCGAGACCTTTCCAACGAATGCAAAACCGTGGAAATCGGTTCGTGCGTTCTGGAGTTATAGCGTCAGGAAGGAAAACCCGACTTGTTTTTATATAGTAGATTATATCATGCATTATAATGGTATGTTTCCTAAGTAAAAAAAAACATGATCTATTTAGATATCGGAAAATATTGGACACGTATGTTTTGCTTTATCAAATCTATGTATAAAAATTGACGAAGACAAAAAGTGTCATAGATCAGGGGTGGGGGCTTGTGGAGTCATGTTGTAGTACAAATTGTAGCACGTAGTGACGTCACACGAGTATTCAACGCATTGTATCGTCTGCTATCTATCCATCCAAACTTTCGCAAATGACTAAAAAAATCGAATTAGTCCGTCAGATAGATTTTTAAAAAATATTGGACACGTATTTTTACTTTTTTCTCGTAAATAAAAATTAATTTACGTGAAAAACATAAAAATACGTGTCCAATATTTACAAAAATCTTTCAACATATGATATAGGTACCTATACATAGTTATATCAATTCCATATGTCTATAAGTAAGACGATTACTTTGTAAAAGTAGGAGTCTTCGATTTTGATCAACCCGGACAAAGCCGGGTCGAGACACTTGATTAGAAATACATAGTTAACTAATGGAAGAAAAACCTCGTGTCACGTTATTTTATGTTTGTGAGTTTCTTTATTCCACCAGAACTTGTAACTAAAAGGCTTAGCCGATATCAATGTATCGTTAAAAGCGTTGAGTTTTCGCGAGTAACACAGGCTAGTGGCTATGGCTCCCCATTTTGATTATTTAAATATTTAAAAACATAAAAATAACAATAAGTCATAATTTTGCATCGAAGTCGGGGTCCTTTTTTTTCTGGATGGGAAATCATCAAATGACTTCTCCCGCTCTGGATGAAGCGGAAGGGAGTGTCAGACTCTTACTGACTAAAACCCACCCGTGATCCTTCTAGTGCCCGCAGCGTTCCAGGGCCGCGGTGACTCTTTCGAACAAATTCCGCAACGGGGGACCTGTAAATAACTATTCAAAGGAACCGTCCCCCGACTGCAATGAACAGATTGATATTCACTATCTTATTTTAAATTTTTTAGTTCACTTTTTGACATGGCAGGCGTGTTTTTTTTTTTAAATTAGATACATATTTGCATTTTTTCCTTGGGACCTCCAACAAAGAATGTACACCCACATAATTAAGAAGTTACAATAAATAATAATAATAAAGTTACAATAAGTAGGTGTGCACTTATTAGAGGAGACCACATGTTACACATAATGAGTACGGTACTTTTTTTTTCTGGATGGGAAATCACCAAATGACTTCTCCCGCTCTGGGCGGAGCGGAAGGGAGTGTCAGACTCTTCTCTCCAAACCCACCCGTGATCCTTCTTGTGCCCTTTGCGTTCCAGGGCCGCGGTGACTCTTTCGAACAAATTCCGCAACCCTAGCAGGAACTGACCCTAGTACGGGACTTACACTATAAGTTTTATTTGGTTACCTACGTCCGTACTACGGACGACCAGTACGTACGTCGACCAGTGAAATTATCTTAAATGGATTTTACCTTATTCCACTTAACACAAACGTTCACGATGTTCATGATGTCAAAACATTCGTTGTGCTGTTTCAGCTGTTGAGCAAAGCGCGCGGCATGATCTTTGACAAAACAAAGATGGTAAAAAATCAAGAACTTCAGATCGAAGCTCTAACGACACAAGTGCAGTCTCTCAAGGATATCAACGTGATAACCAAAGACCTGCTGGAAATCAGAAACTCGGAAGTTAAAGCTATGGAGGTAGGTTGGAACCAAGTCTGATATATTATGTACTAGCTTCTGCCCGCGACTTCGTTCGCGTGGAATCTATACTAATAGTATAAAGCTGAAGAGTTTGTTTGTTTGAACGCGATTGAAATCTCAGGAACTACTGTTTCGAATTGAAAAATTCTTTTTTGGTTGAATATACCATTTATCGAGGAAGGCTTTAGGCTATAATCATCACGCTTGAGCCAATAGGAGCGGAGCAGCGATAAAGAATGTTTTAAAATCGGGGATTCCACGGGGACGAAGTCGCGGGCAGCAGCTAGTAGTTACTAACGCCCCTATTTTGAAACATTTTTCACTACTGCTCCGCTCCTATTAGTCGTGGCGGGACCCTCGGAGAGCGAGACTGACTCGCGCTTGTCCCATTTTCTTATCAGTTCCTCATATTGTTTCAATTTATGTTTTTAAACAATCAAAATAGTCCTACACAAATTCACAGGCAATAACTTTATCTATACTAATATTATAAAGAGGAAAGATTTGTATTTTTATATGTAACGAATAAACTCAAAAAACTACTGGACCGATTTCAAAAATTCTTTCACCATTCATTAGAGAGCTACCTACATTCACCATGAGTAAAGTGCTATATTTTATCCCCATATTCCCACGGGAACGGGAACTAAGCGGGTAAGACCGCGGGGCGCTGCTAGTTAATAATAATAAAAACAAATATGATATTTCCTCCAAAGTAGGATTATGGGGCCAGTGTAACTACTTATGGCCCAGAATTCGGCACACGGGATTGTTCAACCCGTGTGCCGAGTTTTGGGCACTGAAAGTAGGGTTGCCAACTATTTTTGGTAAAAATAACGTATTATTTCGACAGAAAAAAAAGTATTGGGAAGAAAAAAAAGTATTTTTCAGCATATTTTTAGCACAGCACATTATTTGTTTTTTTTTTATACCTTCACTTTTTTGAAGACGTATATTTGACTTAATTTTTAAAAGATTAGACATTAGGAAGTTCAGTTCGTTCAGTACCTTATTAATTGATAATCAATTTTACGTTCTGTTACCTTGCAGGTTTTGATAAATAGTTCATCATTATCCATATGCCTGTAGGTACAGATTAGAAATAAAGTATTTTCCCATATTTTATTTTTATGCAAAAGTAGAAAGTATATTTACCCAAAATAAAGTAGGATACGTTTTTATAAAGTAAACACATCAAAAGTATCTAGGGATCAACATATATTTTTGCAATAACTTTTCTCCTGATTGATATTAATTAAAATTTTCTTTAAGGATTCATCAAATAAAGTGTTTTCGTTTGTCACAGTAACGATAAACCAAGTCACCTTTGCATTAATAAAGAAATTTGCCATTTTCCTAATAAAGGGATTTTTGACATTTGAACCACTAACATTAAAGTTCGAAAAAAAGACTGAAATAACAGTTTTCTTTAAAATTTTATTGGGTAACTTAAACAATTAATAATCCGTGTTTCTACCGCGAACACTAACAACACAAGAACATCGGTTTGGCATACTCAAAATGAGTTCATCCAAATCACGCTGTGGAATGGCCGCCCATGTTCGTTGCAACAACAAAAAAAGGTCTTCTTGCGACTGGATACCCTCCATATTCGGCAGAGCTCTTCGCTTACCTTGGCTGAGCGCCATGGAGGACGGTATCGCTGCACCACACGGAGACAAGACCGATACATTCAAATCTTAACTCGAAGAGCTCCAACAATAACCGCCATGATGTTAGCCGTGAGGCTTCATCACTCTTCAGGGAACTTAATTAGCGACCAAACAGTCAGAAACCGCTTGCATGAAGTGAACCTTCATTCCCGAAGACCGCTACGGGTACCACCTATAGCAATGCACAATCGTAGGATTCGATATCAATGGGCTCTTGAACACAGAAATTGGGCAGAAGAACAATGGCGTTTCGTGTGCTTTTCTGATGAGTCTCGTTTTGGTATGAGACCGGATACAAGACGTATACGACACTGGAGAACCCCTGGACGCCAACAGCGATTAAAATCCTGCCAGGAAGTCCATCCTTATAGTGGTGGAACCATCATAGTATGGGCGGGTATTTGGATCGGCGGAAGAACTGAGTTGATTTGGATCAGAGGCAACCTCAACGCTCAAATTTATGCTGAGACGATTGTATCAGACGTCATCGTTCCTCTACAAGTGCAAATCGGTCCCTTATTTCAGTTAATGCATGATAATGCACGACCGCACACCGCAAGAGTTGTAAGACAGACTCTCGCCGCAGCTAACATCAATGTCCTGCCCTGGCCTGCTCAGTCGCCAGACTTGAACCCGATTGAGCATGCATGGGATATGCTACAGAGAAGAGCTCTGCCGAATATGGAGGGTATCCAGTCGCAAGAAGACCTTTTTTTGTTGTTGCAACGAACATGGGCGGCCATTCCACAGCGTGATTTGGATGAACTCATTTTGAGTATGCCAAACCGATGTTCTTGTGTTGTTAGTGTTCGCGGTAGAAACACGGATTATTAATTGTTTAAGTTACCCAATAAAATTTTAAAGAAAACTGTTATTTCAGTCTTTTTTTCGAACTTTAATGTTAGTGGTTCAAATGTCAAAAATCCCTTTATTAGGAAAATGGCAAATTTCTTTATTAATGCAAAGGTGACTTGGTTTATCGTTACTGTGACAAACGAAAACACTTTATTTGATGAATCCTTAAAGAAAATTTTAATTAATATCAATCAGGAGGAAAGTTATTGCAAAAATATATGTTGATCCCTAGATACTTTTGATGTGTTTACTAGCAGCATAGTTCCCGTTCCCGTGGGAATATGGGGATAAAATCGGCTGTGCTACGGAAAAACAAAGCAAAACTAACATATTTTTCAAAATCTGTTTTTTTTTGAACGGACACGGACACTGCTACATTCACAGAATCATCGATAATCGGCATTTTTCGATGATTCTGTGAATGTAGCAAGTGTCCGTTATACACAAAATTTTCCTAATATGTAAAAAAACTGATTTTGAAAAATATGTTGCTTTGTTTTTCCGTAGCATAGCCGAAATATAGCCTATGTCACCCGGTGATAGTGTAGCTTCCAAACAGTGAAAGAATTTTTCAAATCGGTTCAGTAGTTTCGGAGCCTATTCAATACAAACAAACAAACAAATCTTTCCTCTTTATAATAGTAGTATAGATGGTAGGCAACCCTAACTGCAAGTGGTAAGGTAACAGTGTATGTGACCATGTACATAATAGGTTTGATTGCTCTGAACTGATAACTAAAATATGTTATATTGTGCCTAGAACAGTAACGAGACGAGAGGCGCGCTCTTATCCACTGTTTGCTACAACTCCCTGTCGTACAAATGCAGGAGAGAGAGCGCCGCTCCAAAGATTGGTTAAAACCATAGATATAATATACTATTTCTATGGTTAAAACATACAATCGTAATTTTAACGAAATCGACATATGTATTTGCCCTGTCGAATCAAAAATTTAAAAAACAAATTGTTAAGCGCCTTGCTCAAAATGTTTAGTTATTATGTATCGTTTAAGTTCTTACTACTACGAAAAAAAAAATTGTATTGTAGTCTAATACTGTATCAAATATTAGCTAGTAACTTGTGGAAACGTAGTGGATTGTACATTTACCTATAATTTAATGTTTTGTATCTTTGTATTATACAATGTACGATTGTTTGTTTCCCAAATAAAAAAAATTAAAAAAAATGTCCCAGGACCGCTTGCTGGCGATGGAAGCCAGGTTTAAGGCTGAGAAGGACAGATACGGGCTGGTGCTGCAGCGAGCTCAGACGAGCACCACTCTCAACGATGACTTGAAGAAGGAATATGAGACCCAGCTGGCTATATTCAAGGTACAGTGAAATTCGTTTATTATGACGCCGCTTATATTGACCAACCGCTTAGTATGAAGTAAAACGGAGCTAATTTTGGTTTTCATATTAAATTCTTTAAAAAAAGTACGGATATAATGACTTCGTTTATTGACATGTCGCTTATTATGACCTATTTTTCAGAAATTAGTTTGGTTATAGTGAGGGACATTACTTCTAATTTGTTTCTGTCTCATTTTGTTCTGATTGATCACACACAAAAAGAAAATGTTGATAGACCTATGTCTATCAACATTTTCTTTTTGTGTTTCTGTTGGTGTTTCTGATTGATCTATATCAATCAGAAACACCAACAGAAACACAAAAAGAAAATGTTGATAGACATAGGTCTATCAACATTTTCTTTTTGTGTTTCTCATTATTACACGATATAACTAACAAAGATGGGATTTTTTTTAATTACTAAGATGACGGTTTTTATGACGCCCGCTTAGTATGACATATTTTTCACTTCCCTTCGATGTCATTATAGACGGATTCAACTGTACGTGTTGTATTATGCAAGAAACATGCGTTTGGTACTCAAAGGCAGATATTTTGTTTTTGTCGTTTGCTCACACTAGGATTTTTTTCTGTATTGTGGGTGCGTTTACAAACATATCGCAGCCTTAGAATGAAAGGGACCTAATTTAATAAATGCAATTTTTGGCAAATAAGCAGGAATTAAAATCTTTAAAAAGTGTAGGGGTATTACAACAAATATCTTCCGAGACCTGTGTACGAGTATAAGCTGCCTGTTATGGTAAATGTTGAGTAAAACCCTTCGATGGAACTGTGGCCATAGGCGACCTTAAGTCGTGCACAATCACGGGAAAAAACTGGGATTGAAAGGGAGGTACTCACGGGTCTTCTTCACAAACGACGGTTTTCTCGTGGCGCCACTCCAATACAGTCCGCGGACATCCCTCGTTTGTCACTTAACTTCACTGAATTGTTGAAAGTCTTCGTAGGTGGGTTTTTTTATTTATAGTAGTGTAGAGGATCGCACGCGCCATTTTTTAGTTGAGTTCTTGAGTGAGTTAGAGATAAGCTGCACAAAATTCATACAAAAAACCCACAAAATACATCTGCTGAAGTGATATACAAACGATATAGAAACTTTTGTAACGGACTTCTTAAAAAGATAAAAAGGAATTACGAAAAATCTCTACTAGAAAGTACAAACTGCAATAAGGATAAATGGAATGCCGTCAAATCCATCATCGGTACTGCTAAACAGAAAACTGCAGGGGACCACCTTTTAGTACCACAGAAAAGTGGGTTAAGTACTGTAAATGAGATAAACACATATTTCTCTAACATTGGTAAACAGCTAGCAGATAAAATAACACCACCTCAAAATAATTATAAATTTGACATAACCCCCATCCCAAATTCAATCGTGTTACTTCCGCCAGATGAAACCGAAGTTGAAACGCTGATTATGAATCTCAAGAATGACTGTGCTACTGGTTGGGATTCTATTTCAGCCAAGTTTCTAAAATTTGCTAGACACATTATCGTCCCTCATCTGACTAAACTAATTGAGATCTGTCTTACCCAGGGCATTTTCCCGAAAGTCTTTAAAAAGTCCCTTGTTACTCCTGTCCACAAGGGGGGGAAGAAGGACGATGTTGGAAACTACAGGCCCATCTCAGTTCTTACTACTCTATCGAAAATATTAGAAAAGGTGCTAAACAAAAGGCTTACAAATTTTCTGCAACACAATAAGATACTGTCAGAAGCCCAATTTGGCTTTAGGTCGGGAAAAAGCACTGAAGATGCCGTAAACCAGTTGATAGATCACGTCACACTTACGTTAGACAAAAAACAGAAATGCGTTGGCATATTTCTCGACCTAGCCAAAGCTTTCGACACCGTTATGATTCCTCTCCTTGTGGACAAGCTAGATAAGATCGGTGTCCGCGGAAGTGCTCTAAAGATTTTTAAAGATTTTCTCTGTGACCGTACACAAAGAGTGAAAATAAAAGAATACGTTAGCTATGATGCTGAGGTTACCTATGGCGTCCCACAAGGCAGTATTCTTGGCCCAAGTCTCTTCTTGATTTACATTAATGACCTTTGTCAGCTACCACTTGTAAACGGCAAGATTGTCACTTATGCTGACGATACGGCATTGATATTCCACGGGGGGACTTGGGGCGAAGCTCGACGAAGCGCTGAACTGGGACTGCATAAGGTTAGCCATTGGCTAAGATCTAACCGACTCACTTTGAACCTTTCCAAAACCACATTTCTCCAATTCTCTTTTTGTAAAATTAAACCTGCTAGCTTAGATATTCGATTACATGTCTGCAACTTGAATTCTTCAGCGACATGCTCATGCACTGCTATCACTAAGTCTACTCATATAAAATACCTTGGTGTAATTGTGGATGAAAAACTTGGCTGGCAACAGCACATAGAACTCACCACAACTCGCATCAGGAAGCTTATCTGGGCATTTAAAAAACTTAGACACGTAGCCAACTTCGAACTCCTTCGCACTGTGTACTATGCGCTCGTGCAGTCAGTCGTGGGATATTGTGTTACTGTATGGGGTGGTGGATGCAAGACTTTTATGATTCACCTGGAAAGAGCCCAAAGATCTCTACTTAAAGTTATGACTTTCAGACCCTTTAGATTTCCCACTAAAGTTTTATACGAAAAGTGTGAAGTACTGACAGTAAGACAAAATTATATTCTGCAAGTTGTTTATAAGCAGCACAGTATTACACCTTATAATGCACAAAGTGATAAGAAGCGCACTATAAAAAACGTTTGCTTACCCTTACGCTGTCACACGGCGTCCGCCAGGCGACAGCGGGTATATCTTGCCACTTTTCTTTATAATAAAGTTAACAAAATCCTGAATATAAATCCCCTAACGACTCGCGAAACAAAAAAAAAGGTAAACATCTGGCTTCTGTCACAGGACTACAACGCTACTGAAAATTTACTGCAATCAACATAAATATATAAGAATCACAAATAATTGGTATCACACACACACACACTCACACACACTCAACACACGCACCCACTCACACACGCAAACACCACATGCATATTCACATACTCGTACTTGCACCCCCTATTTCTAAATTTATTTTATTTTTTTCCTGGCTGTATTGTAAATTGTAAATTGTTTTAATTTTAGTTTATTATGGTCCTTACTCTTATTTCAAAATTTATATTGTTTTAGTTGCATTTTTAATCTAAATTTGTTTTGATTTTTTTCGAATTGTTGTTTTGAGTTAATAAGATTATTTAAATTGCTTTTATTATAACTTAATTTTCTATTTCTATCATTAGTGCATGGTTAAATGTTTAGTGTTAACTAGTAAACTTAATTTTAAGTAATATAATTATGTCACCTTTTGCTGGATAAAACTTGCCCAATTGTGACCGAATTGGAAGAAGTCACTGGCTCCTGAAATACAGGTATTCTAACCTAGCTCGGGAACCAGGGTCTCACATTTTTCTGTAACCTGTTTTTATGGCAATAAAGAATTTATTATTATTATTCCCTCTTTATTTATTTAACTATACATACATTTTTATATTTTTAAATATTTCTTAAAAAAAACACAAACAATAAAAAAAACATTTAAAAATACAAAACGCAGTAGTCCGCCGGTGTCGGGAGCAGGGTCCAAGCTACCGGTGGTTAGGGCTCCAGAGAAAGGAACCTCCTCACAATACGAGCCGTATCGAGGAGTACTGCCTTCTGTATCAGGCCCTTTAACCAACCGTGTAACGCCAGCTTTGACAGATGTTCGTCAAAGCTTTTGGCCATCAGACCATTGGCCGTAACGACAATCGGCACAATGACAGCCGAGTCCATATTCCACATGTCGACAACCTCGTGTGCTAAGTCGAGATACTTGATTTGTTTCTCTTTCTCAGCTTTCACGAGGTTCTCGTCATGTGGGATGGTAACATCGATTATCATTGTGCGGCGCGCTAATCGGTCTATCACCACTATATCTGGCTTGTTGGCAATAATAGTCCTATCAGTAATGATAGACCGATCCCAGTACAACGTGGCATGGTCATTTTCGAGAACTGGGTCGGGCACATACTTGTAATACGGTACCTCAGAATCCACAAGTTTGTATTTCAAAGCAAGTTGCTGATGGATAATCCTGGCTACTTGGTTGTGCCTGTGCAAGTACTCGCCGTTAGCCAGACGAGAACAACCAGAGATAATATGTCTGATGGACTCACCCGGACGGTGGCATGCCCGACACACGTCAACCGTCCCGTCCTTCATAATATGCCTCCGGTAGTTGTTCGTTAAGATAACTTCATCCATAATTGCACAAACAAAACCTTCAGTTTCTCCGAAAAGATCACCGAAACGTAGCCAGGCCACGGACGCTGAGAAATCAACATCGGACCCATAAAGAGCCCGATAAAAGCGTCCGTGAAGCTCCTTGCCTCTCCATACCTCCCTACGGTCATCTGTAGTAGGTATCACAGGTTTGCGCCAGTTCTCTTTAGCCATGGATAACGGGGTGAATCCTTTGTCCACTGCGACCACATCTCGGTGCATACCCACATCGGCTTTGAGAAAATATTCTCTGAGACTGCACATCTCGCGGTTGTGGAGAGTCTTAGCATTTAAAAAGCCTCGACCTCCACATTTCCGCGGGATGTACAGTCTCATCACCGACGATCGTGGGTGATGCATCCGGTTTGCGGTCAACAGTGTACGGACTCTCCTATCCAGGGCGTCGAGTTCGGTTTGAGTCCATTTGAGTATGCCGAAAGAGTACATTAATACCGGCATGACCCAACCGTTGAAAGCGCGCACTTTATTTCCGCCTGACAAAAGGCTATTTAAAACCTTTTTCAGGCGGCCAAAGAAGCGCTCTTTCAGCGATTGTTTCATGTCAGCACCGTTAATGCCTAACGCTTCCGACATACCCAAATACTTGTAGGTTTCGGTCGAGCTGAGGGATCTAACCTGTATGGAATCCGAGAGTTGAATTCCCTCAGATTCCATAATCTCCCCTTTCTTTACATGCATGACTGCACATTTGTCCACACCAAATTCCATCCTGATGGCACTACTGAAGGTTTCAGTCACCTTCAGTAGCTCCATTAGTCGCAAATTGTTGGGGGCAAAGAGTTTCAGATCATCCATGTAAAGAAGGTGAGATATGGTCTGACCACCTCTTCTCAACCGATAGCCTAGACCTGAATCCTCCAGCAGTGTGCTTAGAGGATTCAGAGCTAAGCAAAACCAAAGTGGACTCAAACTGTCGCCCTGAAATATTCCCCGTTTAATCCATACAGGCTCCTCATTCCCTTGAATCGGTCGGCATCCTGGATAGCGAAGGACCGTTTTCCATTGCCTCATACATGACTCAAGGAAGGTGCGTAGAGTTGCATCTACTTTGTACAGCTCCAACACCTTCAAGAGCCATGTATGTGGCACAGAATCGTAGGCCTTCTTGTAATCTATCCAACATGTCGACAGATCCTTGCGGGAGCGACGAACCTGTTGGCTAATGGCCATGTCTATGAGGAGTAGCTCCTTAGTTCCGCGGGACCCCTTCCTACATCCATTCTGAGAGTAGGACATAATCGAGTTGCTCTCAATGTGTTCATTAATTTTCACTCTCAGGATGGATGTAAGAAGTTTATAGACCATCGACAAACAAGTAATCGGTCTATAGTTCTTAGGTTCCGTGGGACTACCTGTTTTATGGAGCAGGTGGGTAATGCCAGTTGTCAGAAACTGTGGTAGCGACCCAGAATCTAAGGATGACTGGAATTGAGATGCCAGGAGCGCGTGTGAGCTGCTATACCACTTAAGCCAGAAGTTATGCAGTCCGTCCGGTCCCGGAGACTTCCAGTTCGGTAATGGACGGACTGCTGTGGCTATATCTACTGTTGTAATTGTAATTTTTTCCATTTGTGGTATAGCTTCACACACGCGCTCAACATCACGCATCCAGCCACCCTCGGCATGACAGACGGGTACAGACCAGATGCTTCGCCAGAATGTATTTGTGGTAACGTCATCCGGGCGGCACACGTCCGTCACACTTTGTTCAGGTCGCTCCCAAGCTCTATACACCCACCTCTCATCGCTCTGGAACATGCGATTCTGCGAGTATCGGTCAACCCGCCTCTTATACCGCCGAATACGGTTCGCCCATGCACAAACTTTCAAATTTATTATTATTATTATTATAGTTGTTGAAGGATTGAATGAATGCGGAAGGAATGAAATGAATGAATGGAATGGTTTGAATTGAGGAAGTTGTGTGATTGTGCGTTAGTCAATTGAAGGTTTCATATTTTTTTTTTTCATTTAGTTTGATACTTTAACACTGCCCATTTCCCAACTATATTCCGGAATATTTTTTATCACTACGTCTCGAGAGTATGTTTTTTATGTTAATTAGAGTTAAGCCTCTTTCATTCTGAGAGTGCGATATATCTAACATACACAAACAGGTAGACCCGATATAACTATCTGTAGGACGCACAAATATTTGTTTCGTGGGGGAATTGAACCCAGAACTCGTGGAGCAGTCAATCGTTCAACCAGAGCGCCAACCATGCCAAACGTGCGGGAACTGTAGGCAGCAGCGCAGACTTGCCACTGTCTAGCAATTATGAAGTGAAAGTTTCAAATAAACACCACCAGGTGGCAGTCTACGCCGTGCACGTTCCTTAGATAGTTTTAGTAACCAAATGTTCTTACAATCCCCACACAGGAACTGAGAGAGAAATATGAACAAAGGGTACAGGCGCTGGTGTCTGAAAACACGAAGCTTAAGGAGATAGCTGCTTTAAAGGCCGGTACGTCTGGCTAGCGGCCGCAGCGCCGGACATCGTCATCGCACGGCCCGAACACAAACTGTAAGGGGCCATCCAAGTATTACGTAAGCACTAAGGGGGGCGGGGGTTCTTGATTTGCTTATTTTTGATGACATGGGGGCATAGGGGGATCCTGAATGTGATTACATCAGCAATATTGATTTATTGATTTTTTCAGATTTTAGTCGATTATGGTTTGAACACATGGCGATCCGGCGAGGTCTTACCCACTGCGCTGTCAACGCCCTAATAGCGAACTAATTTCAGACTATATTTTTTTTATTTCTAGACTTATTAAATGCTGCTTCATGAACCAATAAGGAAACAAGAACAGATTCAATAATACTTATAAATATGTTTATGTAAGCATGGGGGGTAAGAGCTTTGCTTACTTTTGCTGACGGGGATAGGGTGGTCAAAAATGTCAAAAATTCTGCTTACGTAATACTCGAACGGCCCCTAACAGAATAAACGAAGTACTCGATAATAGGGCATTGTACTTATTATGAACAACTTTACCTACTGTGGGAACAACCCCGAAATCATGAAAACAAAATATGTAAATGTTCGGTACGTTTTGTCGATTTATGCACACATAAATGTATGGGGCAGTAGGTTTTTTTTGTGCCTGTTTTCGGGTACTGCGTATATTCTTTTTCATGTTTTATATATCACTGGAAAATTTCAAACGCCGTTAGATTGTAAAATATCGCGTGAAATTGTAACCTATCTTCCCATAATAAGACACGGACACATTGGAAACTATTGCATTTGGATGGGATTTATTCGATACAAAACGATTTTTTCATAATATATCAAGAATTTTTAATCTGATAAACATTAATTACAATGTGACGGAGTCTGCAGTTTTCCGGGGGCACATATCGCTGCCCGACATATAAAAAACGTCATAATACAGAAAAAAAAAGTTTTTACATCTTTGTACCATTTAAATAGCAAATATGTCATTTACCTGCTGTAAATTCGTCATTATTATGTTGTAATTAGTTACCGGAGAGATGGCGCAAATCTAGTAAATAGTAAAAAAAAATTAAGTCTTGTTATCTCGAATTAGTCATTTTTATGTTATGACACTTTTTTTTTGGCGGGAAGCGATATATATACCTACATCGCACGTATCTAAACAAATTATTTTACTTTATTAATACTAGTGAGTATTATAATGAGCTACGTGTCTTACACAAAGATACAGTGACAATGAATGTAATCATATTTTATATTGCTATGCATAAGACTGTTACCATTTTAACATCCGATTGATGTTTTTTTTCATATTAGGTACTTATATACATTTTTGTAAATTTATTAGTTCTTAAAGGTAACTATGTTTTTACTTAATAAAGAAAGTGATTTTTAATATTTTTGATAAATTTTAATATTGGGGCTTTATTCATTGTGTGAGTATGTTTTTGCTTTTCCGTGGGGATATCCTACCGGGATAAAATCCTTAGCCCTAATCCAATCTTTCAATTTTGTATGCTTCAATGGCAGGTTCCGGTAAATGTAGTATTAGTTATAACTACTACTTACTACATTTTATGAACCTATGATCACAGTAGCATAAGCATAATCAGCCTTTTAACGTTCCCACTGCTGGGACACAGGCCTCCTCTCGAGGAGAGGGAATGAGCCGTTATCCACCACGCGGGGCGCGGGGACATTCACCAACCCGCACTAGTGCGGGTTGGTGAATGTCACATGTCTTCAAATTTTTGGTTCTAGGACATGCCAGTTTCCTGACGATGTTTTCCTTCACCGTTTTGAGAGCAGTGGTGATGAAATTAATTACACAAAGTAATGCGTCTGGCTGGGTTTAAATTTTTTCAATTTGAATCCGTTCAATAGTAGTAAACTAATAAAACATTTATTTCAGACACTTGTTTCACAGATCTTTGTTAGCAATACGGCTTACGTAAGTAAGTAGAGGCATAAGTACAGTCAGGGCCGGCCCGCCCATACGGCGAACGGAGCAGTCGCTCCAGGCGCCAAATCCTAGGGGGCGCCTAAATGGTAAAAAACGTTTACGTTCCATACTTACTTTACACTCAAAATTGGTATAGGTAAGGTATATATTATTGGGAGCAAACGGGAGAGGCGCCATAATTGGATCTCGCTCCATTCTAAAATTTACTTCTGGCCGGCGCTGAGTACAGTACAGCAGCCCTACCATGACATCTTAAATCCATCATGATTCCTGGGTCACAGAGAGACGGAGTTACACAAGACGAATAGCACTATCCCTTTCCCTCACACTGAATCATGATAGCATTGGCACTTCGTAGTGCGGCCACAGTACAGTACGGCACAGTACAGTACGTAAATAGAAGCATAGTGCATTTTACCTATTACCTACATTTACAAAGGAACTTATCACAAGATACAATTTTCATGTTCATAGAGTTGCGAAAATGTTCAATGGTCTGGATGAATAACGAAAAAAAAAAAAACTAACCAATCAAGAAGGTACCTTCTGTACGTTGGCAAATTGCTTGAACACTAAGTAAGTTGAAGTTACGTGAAGCTTGACGCACCTCTTTGACAAATATCCGGTAATATTTATATGTATGTTGTTCATTGTCGCTCCAGCTGATTGTGTCAGATAGCATTATACAGTATGTTATTTATATCAATAAAAATATCAGAATAGAAAAATAAGCTTAAAATAATCCAAATTAAAAAAAAAATTGACTAAATTCGAAACATCCTGTTTAAAATCAAAATAGTAGCGCGGAATGGTAAGTACTCGTAGCAATAATGCCCAAACCAGCAAGTACGCGTTTACAGAGTGTTTCTTTAACGTCTCAATTTAACATTTTTAGTGAATATTTTAAAACGGAAAAAAAAAATTGTTTTCGAATGGTAATATTTTTTTCATCATAACTACACTATGCGATGCTATACTATTGCGGGTTAACGGGAACGCCCTCTGTTAGTTAACATACTGTATGTTGATCGTCAACATCATGTACCATAATGGGCGACACATTTCTGTTCGACCGAGGCTTCAGGATTTAGGACATTTTTTTTAAAGTACTTATAATCTTCTTTAGCATCGTTGTGATTTGAAAGTTTATGAAACGAAAAAGCGACAGACACTTATATTCATGTGTCTGTCTCTTTTTATTGTCGCTTCGTCTCATTATCTTGAAGCTAACATTTTTTAAGGTTTCACTTCTACCACGTGTGAATTGCACAATTTTTTTTTATGTATGGGAAATCATCAAATGACTTCTCCCGCTCTGGGCGGAGCGGAAGGGAGTGTCAGACTCTAATTAGGGCTCCTGGCGTTTCATAAGTGAAATAATATGAATATAGTAATTTTCAAGAGCAGAATGTGAAAAGCTCGCATCGAGCGCATAAATGGCTAGTTCGGCATTTGAAAGGAAGGAATTATCGTGGGGAGAATTGATTAAATCTATACTAATATTATAAAGCTGAAGAGTTTGTTTGTTTGAACGCGCTAATCTCAGGAACTACTGGTCCGATTTGAAAAAATCTTTCAGTGTTAGATAGCCCATTTATCGAGGAAGGATATATCATCACGCTAAGACCAATAGGAGCGGAGCAGTCATGAAAAATGTGACACAAACGAAGTTGTGCGGACAGCTAGTAATGGATAAACTTTAGATAAGTTATCAAACTATGTTGTGAAGTTTCCCAGGTCTTCTCATGCGGCAGACGTTGTTGCTCGTCGACGAAGACCAGCGCCGCCGCTGCGTGTTTATTTCTCTACGAAAAACCAGCACCACGAAATCAGCTGTTGAATGCCGCTTTAATTATTCTGAAGTTAGTTTAAGAATAAAACAAAGGTTATTTTTCATATGAGTTTTTATTATAAAAATGAAAAATACGAATAATTAATAAGAAAACACGAGTCATTAATAACTTGGATACAGAAAAATACAATCACAAAACCAAAATTAGATTATAATAAGGACAGCTTTTCGGCTGCGTCATTCAATAATTGGATAAGGTATATCGACCCAAGAAATTCAGCAAGCAAGTAAAGCTAAGGGCAGCATTAACTGTGGACATTTTCCTTTGAGAAAACTGAGCACGATAAGAATTTAATTTGCACCTACTGGTAACGATGTTTTTAAAGATCGTGTCATACAGACTGTATAACCGCCATTTGCATTTTGAGATCTACGCGCAAAATGCAAATGGCGGATCTAGATCTACAAGTAAAGCTGGCCTTAGATACAACACATATTATTAATTTTGATTCGATACAAATACTCGCGAATCATTGATAACACTGCGTTACAATAAAAATGAATTTGAAGTACTCCTTTTGAAATGTTAATTTGAAGTACTCCCTATGAAATGTTATTTTTTCGTGTTTATTTCTATTGTATAACAATATTGCAAACTTATTTTCTTCCTATCACGTCTAATTTTCTATCTTTGAGAATGTATCAAATATGTAATGCTAAAAATTAAGAACACATTCTTGTTTTTTGTAATTTAGTAGTAATGGTTACGTTATTTGAGATATTTTTATAGTTACACTTATAAAAGTAGAAAAAAAAATACAAATTTTAATCTTTTGAGTGAAATTTTAACTTTTTTAAGAATCTTCATGCTTTAACCGTTTAATAATTGGAGATTCTTCAGAATTATTTTGAAAATTTATTTTCTTCATTGCTTACTTACTTGTAGTGTCGCTTTGGTAAGAAAATAAAAAAATTAAACGAAACAATAAAAGACAAATTTACAAAACGTCAACTATTTCTAATATTTGTAAAATGACGGTAGTTGAAAACTGATCGCCATTTACCTCGAAAACTAGACGTGATTTTATTTTATTTGGCAATACAATTAGGTTCTTAAGATAAGTAGGTAAACGCGATTTCAGGTTTGGTCCCATAGTAAAATTTGTTCTTAATGATGAGTAAAGTGACCTCAAGAGGTTGTTGGTATTTTACAAATAACCCTGTATATATGTATGACACACGAGTTACATGTGACTGACGTTGACAGCGACAGGATTGTTGCCAGATCAAATATGTTTATCCTAATTCAATTGACATTAAATCTCTCGTTAAAACTAATATTGCTCACATTCCCATACGTCAACTTAACTCCTACTTCAACCAGTTCCGTCTTTACGATAAGGGCACAAAGGGCACGTGCCCAGGGCCCAGGGCCAATTGGAGGCCCCCAATTTATATCATAGGTACTGCTTAGGAAACGACCAATTCGAACCGTAAACTAGCTTCTGACGAAATTCGGTCAAATCTATTCCTGACAGGATGTCTATTGGGTATTACGGTTACGTAGACATACCTACGGAAATCAGTTATCTTGCTTTGACACTTTCTTGGCCGTTTTTCAGTTTTCCAAACAAAAGGGTCCTGGGCTCAAGGAGTGCCCAGGGGTCCCTGCATGGGTTAAGACGGCCCTGACTTCAACATGAGTACGAATACGTCAATGAAGGCTAGAAAGTTTTCAAGCGCGTTTACACATTTGCTTACTCATCTCTCGAGCACGAAAACTTTAAATTTATGACGTTTTATTGACATTTTGATGCCCCGATGGATTTGGAGTTCGAGTTGAGTTTACGTTTTGGAATTTGGGCCTACGTCAATTTACTAATAGATGTTTCATCACAATCTAAACATTATGCAAAATACAAAACTAAATAATAAACATAAGAAAACTAAGTAATAAACAAAATAATAAACTCTAATAACAGTTGTTGCCTCTGAGACTTTCGAATTTATATTTATCATAAAGATCACCCGGCCTCTGCCCGGGAGCAAAAATCGCGTACGAATAACGACGGCATTGTAAACGCGTCGCGCGTCCCTGATCCGAATACGTGGACTTGATAATCGACCTTATGACAAGAGAAATAAAGGCGACTGCAAGACGTGTACGCGAGACTGCTCAAATGCGACCCGCGCGCGATGTAATTATTGCCATATGAAGGCGCTCTTACAGTGAGTCCACACGATCCCTACTTTAAACAAAAAAAAAACAACCACACATTTCTCTGTACAGACAAAAGTCTACTTCGTGTAAATTTTGGATGTGTTTGTTTGAGAGGGGTTGTCTATAAAATTGTATAGTCTCAGGCGCTCTACTGTATGAAATATAACAATAACTTAGCCTAATAATAAGTCTCAAGTATGCTAAGTGAGCACAGCTACCTTGTTCTAATCATAAATATAAATATTAGAAAAATCTTCATCGTCACTCGGTGTTAGTTCGTCTTTATTACTAGACTTTTCCTTTAGTTGATTGGCATTGGTCGTTAAAATCCAAGTGGACCGTTCATTATGATCACTGTCAACGCTATTGTGCCCTACATCTGCCTTGACCTCCGAGGATTCTGCATTGGCTGGTAACACCAATGGTTTGTCATCATCGAAACAGAAAATTTTTAAAGCTACTTGACCGTTCATAGTTAACGGCTCAAAGTAAAACTTGTCGCTTGGTTCTTTAGAATCCTTTGCGTCGCTTGTTTGTTGTAAATACATATCGGTGCGCACATTATAAAGTTTGAATAAAACGTTATTTTCATTTAATATTGGGATAATCTTCCACCCTTCTTCGTGACCGGGCTTGTAGTGGCCGACTCCCCGCGCTTTCAATGTGTTGGGTTCTAAAACCAGCGCTTGATTGTTTTGCTTATTGATGATGGCCATATAGTCCCCGTCGAACATAAGTTGGAACAAAGATGGGAAATGTTGTCGCACAACATCTTTGTCATAGTTATTCCATAATTTGTAAGCGTACTCGGTGACACTTCGCAAGTTATTCTCGAGGAGTTTGTTGACGACGTCGCCGAGGGCACCGTCGCAGTATGGGTTGTTCAAGCAACCAGTCAGTATGACGGCAGCCTCGATGTCCCCTTTGTACACGTTTTTGTACAGTTCTCTTTTGAGTTGATTGACGCCCAAGTAAGCTCTATAACATGTTTTCCAGTGTGTCAAGTGTAGGTTACTAGGCAAACAGTAAATCGGGCAGTAAAATAACTGTTTCATCTTCTCCAGTTCGTCAGTCAGTAAGTCAATTTCTTCTTCCGACCCTCCATAAATAATTACTTTACCCCGGTCGCTATTCGCTATTCGAACAATATCTTTAGCTATGACTTCTGTCACCATATATATTTGTAGATCTACAGTAACAGTAAGGACCGAGTTGTCTTTTATGTAATTACTGGATGTGTAGTCAAATCCCTTTAAATTTTCAGCTATTGGTATCCTGTTTGGTATCTTTCTACCTTGATCTTGACCATTGGGTACTAATAAATGCCAGTAGTTAACGTTATAGCAGTCTGGAAACCCTACGGTGCCTGTATCGAGTTCTCTTCTTCCGAAACCAAAATAATCAACGTGTTCTATTAGATTTTTAATACAAATTGGAATCATGACTAGTTTACATTCAGTTTCAAATGGCATTTCAGAATAAGGATACAATTTATCCTTATTGGTTTCATAGTTTGGAGATTTTGCTTTTTTCCAGGCCTCGTCCGTAGCATTTGCCATAATATTATTGAGCTTAATGCAATATCTGAAAATAATACAAGGGAAGACTTAATTTTTTTAAATTAAACTGCCATCTGGGGCCCTACGTTAAACCATTGCGGTTAGGGTGTGCGATAGAGACGGAGCCGTACATGACAAATACATATCACTATCTGTATCAAAGCGGGACAATAATAGTGTTGTGGAAGGGCTTTACAATAGAATTTACTATTGAAGCAGTTATCAAGTAACATTTCCGGTCTTTCTGACCCTGACAGTACATTTTTATTTGAGTAGACTGTACCATTATTACAAAAGTTACGGAAAAAAAGGAATACGAAACGGTTTAAATGTAAAAGCCCAAAAGAGAACCCTCAATTCGGACGCCGCACAGTGGGCTGAAAATCGGCTTTCATAGACTTAGGGATTTCAATTTGCAAGTGCTTGTTTTTATGTCGGATATCGCTTCTATTAGTCATTACTATGTACAAAAATGACACCCGAGTTAATTCTGCCCAAAAACGAAGGAAATATAATTTTTTTACGAAAAATTTGTATGAAGCTAGTATGAAAAATCGAATTATCTCCTAAACGGCATGTTTAACCGTAATATCCTTGGAGGTGGTCATAGTGCTAATTATTTATGTTTTTTTGGTTGGCGATCGGAATCGAAAAATTTAATGCCGTTTTTTTTAAAAAAATCGTCAAAATAATTTTATTTGTTTTTACGTATGAAACGATTCCTTTTGGTGTTTATGTTGAAGAACACGGACTTTTAACTACACATAACATAAAATAGCATCACTCCTATATTTTCGAAGGAGTTGGCAGAGGTTTATAGTACACCCACACGTAGACAACTATGTTTGAGCTAGATAATTATCAACACAAAATGAGTTTTAAAACTTTTCATACAACCAAATGACCAATTGTTTACTCTTCTAATGAGTCCAAAAAGAAGTAATTAAGTAACTACACTGATTAGGTCTTCTAATGAGTCTTAATAGGTGATTTAATGATTTTCAATATCTCACGACAATGCCAACTATGGATTACATTCAACATTTCCTGATAAGTAAGCTAATTTGTTAATTAGCAGTGCTATGAGTTCTAAGAATAGTTAGTGACAATTATAGATTTTCATTAGCTAATGAGGAGATAACTAATGAGGGTAGTTAAATAATTATTGGCGTTTTGCAATAAAAGGGCTAAAGTTTTGTTTTATAATTTAATTTGTTCACAACTGTGTAACTGCTAACACTAAATCAGCGACTATAAAATCTTAGAATGGAAAGTTTAATCACCAATTTAGACTTGTTTGTTCTTCTACGAAGTGAGAGTACTTCATTTGATCATGAAGTATTGTTCAGTGCAGTTGTATCCCGCATAGGCGATTGCCTGTCTGACGAAGATCGTGTTGTTCTCAAAGAATTTTGTCGGAGATTTACGCGAGCCGCTTTACAAAGGTGGCAGAAATCCAACCGATTCCTTGATAATTTCAGGAGAAAGTACGAGAATTGGTTGGGAGCAAATATTGATTGGCCGAGTTTTGTGCAAACTTTAGTTAATCAAGAACCAAGTGTTGATAAGGCACCAAGAGCGCCCTCAGTCTCTCCAGAATCGTCGACATCAACGTCCATTGGAACAATGACGAAAAGATCCCGTAAACCATTCGAAGATCTGGGAAGTAAACAAAAAAAGAGAAGATCTGATGAACACACAGGCGAAGATTCCAGTGAATTGGCATATGCAGCTGCAGCACGTTTAAAAGAAGAAGGGCATGGAGATATCGCCTCTGTCATCGAATACATGATGAAAAATCCTGAAGTAGCCGCTAAATTAAATGAAACGCTTAAGAAACCAGCGAAAACAATCATATTTACGCCAGAAAAGGCACTTGGATTGCTTCTTTCGCTAAAACTCTCAAAGTGGCAATATATCACGTTGCGTGAGGCTGCCATTCGGGAAGGTGCTAAGGATATTTATCCATCTTACTATAAAGTGCAACAAACTAAGCTTGATTGCTACCCTCCGAAGCAATCAGTGACAGTTACTGATTCATCGGCTAGGATTACACTTCAAGCTTTACTTGATATCACGGTTACAAGAATCCTTCAAAGCCTTTCTAACGAAGAGCATAACAAGCAGTTGAAGCTGATATCCAAGTGGGGATTTGATGGTGCTTCTAACCAAAGCCGATACAAGCAGAAAATTGAGGGTGAGGAAGATGACTCGAGCATTTTCATGACCTCCTTGGTGCCACTAAAACTCATAGATGGAGACAACATTTTATGGACGAACCCAAAACCATGCTCAGTTTTGTATTGTCGTCCAGTTCAGTTTACTTTTGTAAAGGAGAGTGAAGCAGTTGTCCTTGAGCTGAAAAAACAAATTGATGAAGAAATTGAGGCCCTTATCCCCACAGAGTGCAATAATAATAATAAGGTGACTCATCAACTAATGATGACGATGATCGACGCTAAAGTCTGCACTTACCTTTCTGAAGCTAGATCAAATGCATCGTGCTACCTGTGCTTAGCAAAGCCTACAGAAATGAACCGCTTAGATGCTGTAACATCAAAAATTGTGTGTTCGGACCTGTATGAGTTTGGCTTGTCATCCCTACACGCCCGTATAAATTGTATGGAATGTCTGTTACACATTGCATACAGGCTCGACTTCAAACGGTGGGCAGCGAGAAGTGATGAGCACAAAGAAATGCTACAGACAAGGAAGAAAATAATTCAAAATAAATTCAAAGATGAGCTCAATCTGTTGATTGATATAGTAAAACAAGGCTCGGGAATCACCAATGACGGGAATACTGCAAGAAAATTCTTTGAGTTTCCTAATAAAACCGCAGCTATAACCGTGTACGTAAGCAAATAATTATTCTATCGAAATAAATGATTATCCATTGCTCAGTCGTGTGTACTAGCGCTCACCGGAACAGTCGTTTTATTTACATGACTCATCACCCCTTTATACACACGTACACAGTAGGTACACTTACATTTGGTGACCCCGATATCACTAACAGTTAACACGCGCCGCGATTTAAAGTAATTTTTTTTCGTGATTTCTCCGTTTTATGATAACTGCACTGCACAACCTAATCAGCCTTCCACAAGCGGATCTCCCTGGTTTTGGGTTTTCAAGAGGCACATAGTTATCTAGACATGACGTCAAGCGGAAATTGTGGAAATGGAGCAGCTTTTTGCGGAACGACGGACTTCAAGCAGACTGACGTGGCGGCAATAGGAATGTCCTCGAAGATACCCGAGTTTTGGACCGAAATGCCTAGAGTTTGGTTCGCCCAGTTCGAGACAATGATGGTTCCTCAAAAACAGGGCGACGAAGCAAAATACGGCGTTGTGCTGGCCAACCTCAACAAGGACGCGATAAGTCAGGTGGCCGACATAATAATTTCGCCTCCTGCCACCAATAAGTATGGTGCCCTCAAAGAGAGACTCCTTGCTGTTTATGAAGAATCCGAAGAGCGGCAGTTCCAAAAGCTGGTAAGTGAAGTGGAATTAGGCGACCAAAAACCGTCACAACTGTTGAGACGAATGAGAGAATTGGCACGTAAGAGTCAGGTTGCCGAAAAAACACTACATAGCCTGTGGACATCAAGACTCCCTGATCATGTTCGAGCAGTTTTGATGGTCAGTCAGGACCAAAAACTCGACAACCTCGCCGCTATAGCAGACAAGATTTTGGAAGGAAGATCAGGCGAAGTTTCGGAAATATCAGGCGGCCCAAATCAGCTTATCGTTGAGTTAGTTAACCAAGTGAGCAAATTAACCATGGAAATAGCAGCGTTAAAGGTCAACTCACAAAACAATGGACGTCATAATTATAGACGCAATCGAAGCCGTTCGCGCCCAAGATCCCTCTCAAGATCGAGGATTACGCCTGACAGCCCAAACTGGTTATGCAAGTATCATTTTCGGTACAGGAATCGAGCCCGGAACTGTGAAAAACCATGCAACTGGAAAAAGCCGTCGGAAAACTAAGTTCTGCGTTGACAGAGGCGGTCGTCAGCGCTATTATTCCTTCAAACCGCCTATGCGTTACCGACCGAAAAAGTGGGTATCGTTTCTTGGTTGATACTGGCGCTAACATTTCAGCTATACCTAGAAGAGGAAACCGTTTAAAAACAGACGACACATATAAAATCTACGCCGCAAACGGAACGCAAATTAAAACATACGGTGACAAAACGCTGACGTTAAATCTAAACTTGAGACGGCCATATCGATGGACTTTCATCGTTGCTGACATTACGCAACCAATACTGGGTGCCGATTTTTTAGAAAAGCATAACATTTTGGTGGATATTCGAAATAAACGTTTAATAGATGGTACGACTGGACTTCAGAGGAACGCAAAGTTAATGAAGTCAAGCACACCAACACTCCGGACCGTTAACTTGACCGACGATTATTCAGACATTTTGGCAAAATATCCGAACATTTTGAAACCGATCGACACACAGTCGCAACCCAAGCATGACGTGGTTCATCAAATCATTACCAACGGACACCCTGTTTACTCCAAGTCAAGACCTCTACCGGCGGACAAATATCTAAGAGTAAAGAAAGAGATAGAACATATGCTAGAGACAGGATTATGTAGGCCTTCCAAGAGTCCATGGGCAAGCCCATTGCTCGTGGCGACCAAGAAAAACGGCGACTTACGACTATGTGGAGATTACAGGAGATTGAACGCGATCACTGTGCCGGATAGATACCCGATTCCAAGAGTACTAGAATTCACGTACCTATTACCAGGAACCAGTATATACTCAAAAATCGACTTGAAAAGGGCTTATAATCAGATTCCAGTACAAGAGGTAGAAAAAACCGCAGTGATTACCCCGTTCGGTCTATTCGAATTTCCAAGAATGCCGTTCGGACTACGAAACGCAGGTCAAACCTTTGTCAGATTCCTGAACACAGTTTTATCTGGACTCGACTTTATTTTCGTGTACATAGATGATATACTTGTGACGTCATCATCAGTCAGCGAACACCGACGTCATTTACAAGAAGTGTTTAAACGGTTAGACGAACATGGCATCGCAATCAACCAAGAAAAGTGCGTGCTGGGCAAACCTCAAATAGAATTCCTTGGATATCAGATTACAAGTACCGGATTCAAGCCATTGCCTGACAAGGTCGAAGCGATCACCAAATATCCGATTCCGAAAACAGTGCAAGAATTACGAAGATTTCTAGGCATGATTAATTTTTACCGAAACAACATTCCACAAGCAGCCCGTCATCAAGCACAGTTGAACAAATACCTAACTGGCTCAAAGAAAAATGACAAAACCGAAATACAATGGACTCCAGAAGCACTAGAAGCATTCGATCAATGTAAAGCAAGTCTAAGCGACGCAGCTATATTGGCTTCGCCAACAACGCATTCCCCGCTATCGCTCATGACAGATGCATCCCAGACATGCGTAGGCGCCGTTTTGCAGCAGTATGAAAACGGAACCTGGAAGCCTCTTTCCTTTTTTTCTAAGGGACTGAGTGAAACGCAATCAAGATATAGCACATATGATCGAGAATTGCTGGCAATTTATATGGCAGTAACACATTTTCAACCTTATGTCGAGGGACGAGAGTTGACTATATATACCGATCATAAGCCATTATGCCATGCCTTCACCAATAAACAAAACTCCACAAGTAAAACAATAGCACCAAGGAGGTTACATCACTTAGAGTTCATTGCACAGTTCACGACAGACATCCGTCACCTAGCCGGTAACATGAACCCAGTAGCCGACGCATTATCGCGAGTCGAACAAATAGATTGCCCAACGCCTGTGAATTGGAATGAGATAGCAGATATGCAAGGCAATGACATTGAACTCACTCAGCTATTGAACAACAATAACCTTAGTTGGAAAAGTATGCAATTATCAGGAACAAAACAACTATATTGCGAAAATTCAAAACCGAACCCAAGACCATATGTGCCGAAGTTACTTAGAAAACAAGTATTCGACACTATGCATAACATAACGCATCCCGGTATAAGATCATCAAAGAAAATGATCTCCGAGCATTATTTTTGGCCACGCATGAATACTGACGTTGGTATGTGGGCTAAAACATGTCAGGCATGCCAAAAAAGCAAGACACACAGGCATAACTCGTCTCCAATCGGAACTTTCCCACCAACAGCACGTTTAGATCACGTGCACATAGACATTGTTGGTCCATTACCAGAATCCAGAGGCAACAGATACATTGTCTCAATGATCGACAGAGGAACGAGATGGATGGAAGCGGTACCAGTTGCAGAGATAACAGCAAAAGTCGTAGCGGAAGTTTTCATGAACACCTGGATATCAAGATTCGGATGCCCAAACACCATAACTACGGACCAAGGACGACAGTTCGAGTCGGACTTATTCATCGCTCTGACTAAGTCACTTGGTATCAAGAAGACCAGGACTACAAGTTATCATCCGCAGTCAAATGGTTTAGTCGAACGCTGGCATAGATCAATGAAAACTGCTCTAGTCGCACGCGGCAATACTGCAAACTGGACGAACGAATTACCCTTCGTCCTACTGGGATTGAGAGCGGCATTACGATCGAAAGAAAATGTCAGCCCCGCACAAATGTTATACGGAATGAACATACGTCTGCCTGGAATGTTTATCGAGCCGAAAACGCAAGTTACATCACCAGAAACCTACGCACAGAATCTCCAAAGAACAATGGCAAAGCTAAGCCCGTTTAACAACAACCACCACACCACAACCCACAAACCATTTATTCATCCAGACATGAAAGAATGTGAATACGTATACGTCAGAACGGATGCTGTTAAGAAACCTTTGACCCCGTCATACGAAGGACCATATAAAGTGTTAGAGAAGCAAGAGAAACATTTCAAAATCCAAATGCCAAGGAAAACATCTATAGTATCGGTGGATAGACTGAAACCAGCCTACATTTTAACAGAAGATAAGGTAAATGAACCTTTAGCACACATAAAAATTACTAATAGAGACGTGAACGAACACAAGAATGCTGAACCAGCGGAAAATAGCAAGACCGCGCCGAACATAACACGTTCAGGCCGCGTCATACGTCCAGTAGTACGTTTCACATTTCCGTAACATCAGCAATAGACAAACACCAAATTAAAATGAAATCTCTTTTATTCAAGATTTTTTTATTGTTTTTCATTGTTTACCTATTATATTTTTCTTAAATTGTTTTCAATTTTTTATGTAAGCGTACTATCAAAGTATATTAGCATTTATTAAAAAAGGGGGGAATAATGTACGTAAGCAAATAATTATTCTATCGAAATAAATGATTATCCATTGCTCAGTCGTGTGTACTAGCGCTCACCGGAACAGTCGTTTTATTTACATGACTCATCACCCCTTTATACACACGTACACAGTAGGTACACTTACAACCGGTTTGGATGAACACTTCATCAAAAGATTTGCTGTAATTTTACAAGCAATTACATCTGGAGAGCAGGTCGATATAATAAAATTTAGAGATTATGCTCGCAAAACAGCAGAAAAGTACGTATTATTATACGACTGGTACTACATGTCGTCAACCGTTCATAAGTTATTAATCCATGGGGCTGACATAATCGAGAAAAATAATATTGTGCCGATTGGGACTCTCTCGGAAGAAGCCTCAGAGTCTCGAAACAGAGATTTTAGGAGGTTTCGAGAACATCATTCGCGGAAAAGAAGCAGGCAGGATTCTAATCAAGACATTTTAAATATGCTTGTTGTTTCTTCGGATCCTTTGCTAAGTGCACAAAGGCCTAAGTTAGATGCCAAGAAAAAGCAGAGCTTTTTTGCTGAAACTCTCGACTTAATTCAATTTCAGGAAACTGAGTTCGAGTTTTTGGATATATCCAATCTGGATGCTGACTCAGAATTGGAGTCTGACAACGAGAGTGATAAGGAAAATTTGTAAAAAAAATATATATGTACATATTTGTAAATTTGTATTTGAGTGTGTTTGGGTTTTTTTGTAATATTTAATGATATTTTTTATTTATTTTACTTTATTTTACAAATGCGTAGTGTTAATTCCTTAAATTAAATTATTTTGTATATAATATAACTTTATAGGTTACTTTAATAATAATTTGATAATCTTTTTTTATTTAAATAATATAAATGTGTCAAAAACGGCAGTTTTTTTATTTCATTTTTCTTGATTCGTGTGTTCTTAATATTTGGGTTAATAAAATATCGAACTTTTTAACTTGGACCACTAAAAGGGATCGTTTTACATGTAAAAATAAATAAAAATATTTTGACGATTTTTTAAAAAAAAACGGCATTAAATTTTTCGTCCGATCGCCAACCAAAAAAATCATAAATAATTAGCACTATGACCACCTCCAAGGATATTACGGTTAAACATGCCGTTTAGGAGATAATTCGATTTTTCATACTAGCTTCATACAAATTTTTCGTAAAAAAATTATATTTCCTTCGTTTTTGGGCAGAATTAACTCGGGTGTCATTTTTGTAAATAGTAATGACTAATAGAAGCGATATCCGACATAAAAACAAGCACTTGCAAATTGGAATCCCTAAGTCTATGAAAGCCGATTTTCAGCCCACCGTGCGCCGTCACAAAAAAAAACAATTTATCATAGATCACCAGGTTTTTCGTATTAATAGTAATTTTTGAAAAAACTTTCTTTTAGATTGTAAAAAGATATATCGCTGAAACAATGAATACTTCTCAAGATATTCGCTTGCTAATTCCTGAAGCTGTAGACCTGTTTTTTTTTTTCGTTTTGGCTTCGCACCGTTTGTGCATTTAGCCAATGTCACGTGTGGCTGTAGACCATTTAGGAGGTTGTTGTTTGAATTTAGAAATTAAATGTTTTATTTATTTTCGTCACACGGTTACCTTAGTCTATGAACCGCTTAAGAATCTGCCAGCTATTTATAATTATGAGCCTGGTTGTTGGTACGGTGAAGTCCAATTTAAGTATTTATTATCATACGTCAGCACAGTACCTATGAAAGGAATGATTTTATTTGTTTTATCATACCTTTTTTTTCCGGAGGGGAAATCATCAAATGACTTCTTCCGCTCTGGGTTGAGCGGAAGAGATTGTTGGACTCTTACTGACTAAAACCCACCCCCGATCCTTCTTGCAGTGGCGTGCAGTGGTTCGAGTTAGGGTAGGCAAGAGAAAATGTCCAAAAAAAAAAACACCACATTATTCAGGGTTGAAATGTGGTGGCTTTGTTTTTAAATAGGCTATTTAAAAAAACTCATTTCTTTAAAAATCAATCCTGAATAATATGGTTATTTTTAAAAAAATATTTGGACATTTTCTCTGTGTCCTTTACGTTCCAGTGTCGCGGTGACTCTTTCGAACAATATCCTATGGGGTGGGATGGTCTTCGTTGCTGACATCTCTTTGAGGCGCGCGTTGAACACGACGCGCCGTCGACCCGGGCCTGGTTGCTATCGGACGGCGAGCCACCCATAGCTCGCCATCCGCAGGCCCGTGCATACAGTGGCCGGGAATCGCCCTGCGTTTCCCGACGCCCGGGACGTCCTCTTCTGTTGCGGCGGCTGGGGCGTGAAGTTTCCCTCTCGCACGCGTTCCGCCTCCTCCTTCGCTAGCATTACTGCCTCGCAGAAGGAGGTGACCGCTTCCCATGCCTCCTCGCTCCGGACTATGGATTGAACCAGGGCCGGACGCGAGAGGTCCACGCGAAGTACAGTGCGCATAATCAATAAAGTGCGTAGTAAAAATATTGCATATCTTTGAAACGGATTGTTATATATGTCACCGGTTAAACCCGATTTCAGGTCAAACTAGTTTTGCCTAGGCTACACTAATTCTTCATATATGCGACAGGATTATTAATTTTTATTTGTTATTGTAAAGAACTCCTTTAACTTGTAGTTGATTTGTAACGTCTTTTTATAATACATATATGACGGAGACGCCTTATAATAAGTATGGCCGAAAAAAAAACAGATAAACGAATTGATTGCCTACTATTTTTTTGAAGTCGGGTAAAAATGGACGAATGTGGTTTACCTTCAGTTTCTGGCGAGAGTCGGCACGTTGTTGGAACACCGGTTACCAGGTTTCTACCTCAGCAATTCAGACTGGCTGCTCAGGATGACTGAAACATAAAGTTAAGTTTGTTAACATAATTATATTTATCTTTTTCATTATTTGAATGATGGTGGATAGGGATGAAACGATACAACTGAGGTGTCGATACTTTTACTCGATACTGTATCGGTCGTCCAGTATCGATACTTATTCAGTATCAATTGAAAAGTATCGTTTTTGGAAAAAATTGCGTAAAATCCGTAAAAAGTATTGATATATAAAATCATTTTGAAGAGTTTGAGGATGATATATTATATTCTTAGTTATGTAGATTATTATGGAGACTAGTCATGGAAATTAATAGATTAACACTTTTCATAACAATCCCCAGTAAATAGGAAACTAATCAAGTGTTACATAGGAAAGTAAAAACAATGGGTGACAAGTTAAGCAAGTAATATTTAACCTTAACGTGATTAAATGTTTTCCAGACTATCAACTAAAGACTATGTTAATGGCATCCCAAATGACATTAGTCAATGTTATTGAGAATTTAAAAGGCAATGCAAACTATATTCCATTCAAACAACAACCTATCAGCACTCATTAATAATTTCCCTATCCATATATTTCGTTATTTTAATCAATCAAAAATAAAAAAAACATTAAATAGGTATTAAACTTATCACCTACCTTTTTACTGTATGCAGATAAAACAGACAATATTCCTATAAATCAATAACTTTACTAATATTATAAAGAGGAAATAATTTGTTTGTTTGTACTGAAGTATCTCTACACTATTGGACTGATTTTGAACAATTTTTCACCAATGGAAGCTGATTAGTTTGCTCAACTTACTTTTCTCAGTAGGACTGTTTTTTTGCAATGGATGTACACAATACAAATTGAACTATAACTCAACTCTGATTATGGAATTATACAATAAATAAACTTTAAAGCCAGTTTACTGGTTCAAAGTTTCAGATTTCAAAATTCAAATGCAGACCGAACCCTAATCACATTATAATCAGCAACATAATTGAATGTTAAAAATTATTTGCTAACTTATGTACCTACTATATAATTTACAGTCCAACATTTAAACAAAGGAATGCTTATGTTCCATTTGTTTATTTTTTGTGTGTTAACACTCTAACCTCAGCTTCCCAGAATTCTGGTATGTACTTACCTACATATTACTACATTAGATAGGTATGCGATACTTCCTCTGTAAACAATTGCCAACATTCTTTGTTCGCTTACATGGAAGAAAAGTATTTATTTATTTCAAAATTTATGTACTAAAATTATGTAATAAAAAAAAAAAAGTAAAAAAATTATGTAATAAAAAGATAAGAAGAAGGAAACAGAAAAACATTCATTTCTATAGTAATCTTTTCCAGCATACCTGCGAATGGAGAGTCAAGTAAAAAGCGATGTAGACATTGTGTAAATGAAAACAATAAACACAATGTTATTTGTCATACTCTTCCAAAACGATTTGGCCAATTCTTATGAAGTTTTATATGCTCATTCAGCAGCGCTGAGAATTGGCTACCTACTATCTATTTTTCATACCCCTAAATGATAAAGGGGACCTCCCCTAAATTTTTATTTTATTTTATATGGCAAAGCAACATTTTCTGGGTTGGCTAGTACTAAGTAATATTGTAAGATAACATAATAATTCATAGTTAATTATGGTTATTTGAAGGAAAGGTAGTTTTCTTTCATTCTTCTTTTAAAAACTGCAAGTATATGATAGAAAAGAGGAAAATGAGGTCAACAAACAACTGCAATTGGCTGCAAATGGCTCATAATAAATAATTTTCTCTTATAAGACAAGGCTTTGGTCTAGGAATAATATTATTGTACTAAATATACTTTTTAATTAAACATTGTTGCTCACAAAGGGCTTCATCATCAGACTGAAATCACATGCAACAATATGGGCTAAGATGCTAGGTTCCCTTTATGATTGGCTCAGAAATGATTAATGGTGAGATTTGTAAAAGAACTTAGGTATTAAAAATACTCTGAAGAATTGCCAAACTAACTATGAATTAGCAAACAGGCAAATTGCTCTCAGGATGGATGTACGATGCATGCAAGATTCACAGAGCTGGTTGATGTGGCGAGTCTTGGTATTGGAAGAGTAGGAGGAGAGCCATGTCCAGTTCTCTTGGACTCTATTTGATGACGTCATGCAAACACGGTCTTCGAGATTACGGTACGGTACTCCCTGTTTTTCTGTTACAAATTTAAAAATACCTAAATAATGTTGGATAAAAAACGTGTGTAGGCATGTATACCGCTAAAAAGGCAACCTTGCCTAAAAACCTAGCTTTTTAGAGTTAGGTATATACGAAAACGGTAATTTCTATTTCAAATATTTTTTTTTACCTAAACACATAATATGTACCTACCTATCTATATTATCTGATCTGTCTACTTTATCAATAAATACGCTTTTTTGTTTATTATCTAGGTACTAATAATAAAATTTTAGGTGGTACCTACTTACGTTAGCCGGATCCACTCGTATAAAATAAAAATCATAGTGAACAGAACACCGAATAGTATTTAATAGTGAACTTACATTATTTCCTTCAGGCAGTGTTATGAAATAACAAGAGCGAATTATAACCAAATGTTGGCTTTATTCAACTTTAAATTCGTACAGACATTATGACAACTTCAAACCTCTGAAAAGCACAAACTCTCTAAAGAGTCTATACTCTTTAACGAGTTTGTATGCGGCGACTAAGAAGTTCACCACATTCTCCCCTGCTGTATTCTAGCTTGAGGTATCGTAGTCCTGCAGATAGGCAGGTGGTCTTCTATTTCTGGTAGTCTGATGAATTGTGTGAGTATCTGGTGCAGCACTCTCTGTAGAGACAAATGAAGAGTCACTTTCTGTTTCTAAAGTTTCAGTACGTTCGCCTTCGTCCCCGCTCTCTAACCCTGTTGGGGCTAAATGTCTGTTAGACACGGTTGTTTCTCGGCCGTCGCCCAGTCTTACAAAAGAATAGTCCGGGTTGGACTCCAACAGCTCGACTTCCTCGACTATGGGAGAGTATTTGTTGGTTCTGTTGTGCTTTTTGAGTAGGACAGGACCGGGTGTTAGAAGCCAAGTTGGTACTGAATGTCCGTTATTAGATTTTCTATTGTGAACAAACATCATTTCATGAGGAGTTTGGTTCGTTGCTGTACATAGCAGCGATCTCATTGAGTGCAGTGCTTGATTAAGAACCATTTCCCATTGCTCGATTTTTAATCTCTGTGATTTCAGAGCTAATTGTATTGTCCTCCAAATTGTTCCATTTGTGCGCTCTATTTGCCCATTACCCTGTGGGTTATATGCTGTCGTTCGACTTGTGGATATACCTCTACTGTGTAAGTAATCTTTTACTTCCTTTGACATAAAAGCAGAGCCACGATCGGAATGAATATAAGCTGGCAATCCAAATGTACAGAAAAGAGTCGATAAATGTTTCATTACAGTCGCAGCGGAAACGTCATGGCACGGGAATGCAAATGGAAATCGAGAATATTCGTCTATAATAGTCAGTAAGTACTTGTTAGACGAAGATGACGGCACCGGCCCTTTAAAATCGATGTTCAATCTTTCGAACGGTGAAGTAGCTTTTATCAGATAGCTATTATTTTTAAAAAAACGAGGTTTCACGATTGCACAGACTGGACATGAATTTGTCATCTTTCTGACGTCTTCTACCGAATATGGTAGATTCTTACTTCGTATCCAATGATACATTCGTGTAACGCCTGGATGACATAGTTCACTATGCAAGTCTTTCAATTTAGTTTCCATGGGTATAGCGCAGATACGTGACAGCGCGTCAGCAGCATCATTTTCATTTCCTGGTCTATAGACAATATCATATTTGTAGCAAGATAATTCTAATCGCCATCTCTCTATCTTCTCGTTCTTTATCTTGCTTGTGTGAGTGCGATTGAACATAAAAGAAACTGATCGCTGGTCTGTGATCAGTCGAAAAGATCTTCCAATCAAGTAGTGTCGCCACTTCCGAAGAGCTTCTACAATGGCATAAGCTTCCTTTTCTATCGCTGAATGTCGCTTTTCTGTTATCGATAGTGTGCGCGAATAGAAAGCTACCGGGCGTCCTTCTTGAGTCAATGTAGCCGCAATAGCATTATCGGAGGCATCTGTTTCGACTGTAAACATTTTGTTTTCGTCTATAGCAAATATTGTAGACTTTGCAATGCAGTTCTTTAAGTCTTCAAAAGCAGATTTAGCTTTATCATTTAATGGGAATTCTGAATTCACCAGGTTGTGTATTCTTTCCGAGAATTTCGGTATCCACTTTGAATAATGTGAAAACATACCGAGAGCTCGTTTAAGTGAAGTTTTGTCAGTCGGTATAGGCAAGCTAATAAGTGGTTGGAGGCGGTCTGGATCAGGTTTAATGGACTTTTTCGATATGTTGTATCCGAGTAGGTTAATTGTTGTTATTGAAAACGTTGATTTCTCTGTGTTAACAGTTAAATTGTACTTCTCAACTGCATCCATGAACCATTTTAAATTTCTATCATGTTCTACCCTACCTTTTCCGCACACAGTGACGTCATCTAAATAGGCATATGTGTCTGTCAAATGTTCTTCTTTTATCAACCAGTCCATAACTCTTTGAAATCCACTGACTCCATTTGTTACGCCAAACGGGATACGACAAAATTGATACAGTTTCCCGCAAGCCTCAAATGCTGTGTATTGTTTTTCTGCTTCCAGTATAGAAACCTGATGATAAGCGCTTTTTAAATCAATTTTAGAAAAGAAGTCGTATTTTGAAATATCGTTCACCATCTTTTCTATGCTTGGTAAAGGGTAGGCATCTAAATCTGTATATTTATTAATAGTCCGGGAATAATCTATAACCAATCGTTTTCGGTGATTTTCATTTTTCGTGATGAGAACTTGCGCTCGCCAGGGCGATCTGCACTCTTCTATGACTCCGTCTGCTAAGAGGTGACTTATTTCGTTTTCTATAAATTTAAGATCTTCGTTACTGTATTTCCTAGATTTTACTGCAATTGGTAAGCAGTTGGCGTGTAAATTCGAAAATAAGGAAACTGGTGGAACAGATGAAGCCAGCACACTACATATTTGTAATGGTTTTCTAGATCCACCAAAGGTAATTTCAAGTTTTGAGTGTTCTTTTAGTATATCATGTCCTATGATAACATCAGCGCAAAGATACTTAACGATAAGAAGCGAAGATTTTTCATAAACATTGCCATTAAGAACAATCTTTGCTTGAAGTAGCCCTTCGCAATTGATTGTGTGAGTTGTTTGGGCCATTGTTATAGATTCAGAACATTCTGCTTTGTTAAAAGAAGACTTCGAAAAAAAATCATAGCTGATAAAGCTTTTAGAGCTTCCAGAGTCAATTAAGGCCTTTGTTTTTTTGCCGTTGACTTCAATGCTGGCGACTGATCTCTTTAGACTGGCTGGAGCAGCAACAGCCGTAACTTCGTTGAATATGTATTCAGGAGATCCGTCAGTAGCAGTAGCAGCGTTAAGATTTGTCTTAGGGCTCCTACAAACAATTGCGAAATGTCCCCTTTTCTGACAGTTTTGACAGTTGGCATTAAACGCAGGGCAGTTCTGACGCCGGTGTATTTTATTTCCACAGAAAAAGCATTTTCTCGAATGGTATTCTGGTGTAAGTAGTTTATTTTTATTTTTGTCTTCCGTTGCCGTCTTTGGCAATGCCATGACAAGAGATTCACGAATGGTCGAGTCGAGTTGGTTGTTGAATGTTTGCGCATTGTTTTCAGCAGTTTCAATTGCTTGCGCCTGGTTAACAGCTTCATCCAGCGTCAGGTTAAAATTTTCTAACAAACGCTCACGAATTTTATGCGAATTAATACCAGAAATAAATGCGTCTCTTATACAATCATTCCTATTACTTTCTGCATCAACATATTTAAATTGACAGTCCTTGCTTAAAATTCTCAGCTGCTGAAGATATTGTTGAATGTTTTCATGGCTCTGTTGTTTTCTTGTAGCCAGAATATGTCTCGCAAAAACTTCATTTTTTGGTTTAACAAATACGGTGTTGAGTGTACTTACTGCAGTATTGTATGATGTGCACTCACTTATGTATTCGTATACTTTTGGTGATACATGGTTAGTCAAAAGTTGCATTTTCATTGCATCATTAATTTTCTTCTCTGCTTCATTCGCAATCAGAAAATTTTTAAAAGTAGATTCCCAATGAGTCCATTCTTGAGCCGCAGTAGGCGATGATGGATCAAGGTCGAGAATATTTGGTCGAAGATATTTCTCCATTTTTAGTTTTTAATGAAGAGTGTTTTGCATGATAAAGTTGAATAAATTGTTATGAAATAACAAGAGCGAATTATAACCAAATGTTGGCTTTATTCAACTTTAAATTCGTACAGACATTATGACAACTTCAAACCTCTGAAAAGCACAAACTCTTTAAAGAGTCTATACTCTTTAACGAGTTTGTATGCGGCGACTAAGAAGTTCACCACAGGCAGAGAAACTTGAAGTAGGTAAGTAACTTGAAGCACGTTCGAACGATCTCCCACTGATTCTACCTGTGGATGTTGTGAATTCTACTAATCACTAGTTCACTACTAATGTGAATGTAGGCAGCTGGCAGTTACAACTGGTCTCTGATTCTCTGAAATCTGAATACCTACACACAATCTCGTCTAACCGCGGCAATGTTGCCAGATGAGGCGGGCCCCAAATTGCCGAAAATATCATAACAAGTAGCCTAAATTCACCTAATTAAAATGCAAAGTATATAGTTTATTTTTTTTTTACAATTAGATTAATGGAGTGCATAAAAAAATGATGTCCACCAAAATACTTTTTCTAAATTACTTTATTTAAAAAACCCAGCCATTTTTAAGGTTCCAAACATCTGTAAAACGGAACCTAGATACCTAGGATCCCTCGGTTTTCTGTCTGTTTGTCCGTCAAAACTCTTTCAAGCTGTACCCTAGGTCATATCGAAAGAAAGGGTGTATTGTCAGGGTTTTAATTATACATGTATTATTTTTTATAATTGGAAAATACATTGGTTTGCAGTTATTCAAGAAATTGGAAAAAAATTATCATTTCCTCTCCCTTACTCTAAAATTACTGAGTCCATTTTTATTATTAATAAACATATCTAGATAATAGCCCTTTTCCTATGGATAAGGTATAAGAAGTCTGTAGTGTTAAAATAACATGTAACATACGTGAAATTAATTTGGAATCCTTTGTCACTTTTTTGTTAAAAAGGATTAACTTTTAACATCTTACTCTACCCGGGAAAGTCCAGAAATCACTTCATTTCACTTATGCAATTTAAAATTTCTATTAAGGTTAACGAACCACGTAACTATTTAACAACAGTCAACAGTTTTTTCTTATTTGTTCCTGTCATGTTTGTTTGTCTAACATATTTTTTCCCATTTTGAAAAGACACGAGGTCCATCAAAAAAGCGTGATCAATTTGATACAATAATTCAAAAATGTTTTGTTTTAACGCACCTAAAAGTGAATGATTGTAATGTAAAAGTATGAAAATGCAAAACAATGGATATTGTTTGTAATCATAATAAGAATAAAAAAAAAATAGATGATATTGGCTTGTAGTGTATTGTATACATGCCAATATCATCTGTATTTCGTTAAATAGATGAATCATTCTTAGTTCTGTATAAAGCATTATTTGTTAAACACAGTAAACGCATTTTTATTACAAATCATATTTATCGTTCCTTAGATATTATATTAGGCTGTTTAATCCTGAAATCGCCTAAAGTCACTCAATTTGTTTTCATATTGGTGATTCGTCGCCGATCGTGAAAATGGCCACCCCGATGCTGATGATGACTTTCCGAGTAGCCTAAATGCCGAATATTCACCCAATTTGGCAACACTGAACGCGGCCAAGTCTGTCACAAACATTTCCTATCTCAATGGTCACAAGAAATGACTCATAGGGACCATAGACACGAGGATTCCCACCATTTGCCGTACTAAATGTTGCCATATATTATCAATCGAATAACATTTTTGGAAATATCCAAAAAGCGGCGTGTGTGCCGAAAGTATGAACACGAATCTGACCACTTCAAAATCGCTTTTTTTATTTATTTATTTTATTTTAAAATCTGGCTCATGGTGTATTGAAAAGCGGTTGTCATAGACTTAGGGATTTTAATTTGCAAGTGCTGGATTCTTAGGATATAGCTTCTATTGGTTATTACTATACTACAGACAGACCTCCACCGTATTCTCCACCATGTCCTCTGTGCGATCCACACAGTATCAACACCTGGTGTGTCCTTCCGCCGAATTCCAAACAGAATAGGCACAGTATTACAATATTGTAATACTGTGGAATAGGTCTCAA
Source organism: Hecatera dysodea (assembly GCA_905332915.2). Lineage (NCBI taxonomy): Eukaryota > Metazoa > Arthropoda > Insecta > Lepidoptera > Noctuidae > Hecatera > Hecatera dysodea. The sequence goes on along the minus strand of HG995298.1, from coordinate 1,897,412 downwards.
AACAAACGGACGCAGACGTCCGGACAGTACCTACCTGGCTGCGTCAGGCGGAAGTACGCCATGGCGCCTTTAAAGGGGGATTACCGTCACGTCAGTGGCGTGCTCGCGGTCGTTTATCTGTGCGTTAACCAACCAATAATAGCGCAAGACAAATAGCGTTATCGGCAGATAAATAACTGATAAAATATCTCAGAAACCAGGCATAAGTAATTTATTAAATATTTTGTTTTATAATACACGTACAAAGTTTTATGTAGGTATATACATAAATGGGGCGGCTAAGGATTAGTGTAGAAATAAACTAAGGATTAGCTATACTTGCAGCGGAATCTATTAAGCAAAGAGAACGAACCTTTCAAGTTATGAAGATCAATGAATGCACAAAAATAACACCAGAACATATATTTTAGAGTTATTTGTGGATTTTTACATAGCAAGAGAAATTGAATATTTTAGTATTAACAATGTAGGTATGTAGGCTTCTTTGTTCAAACGAAAATTTCGGACAGTTAACTGCATTGTCAATAGATGGCGTTTTCCGCAAAAGAAGGATTTACATTTCCTTTATACATAAGGTAGAGGTGAAGGAAATTAAACCTTTATATACTTACTATACTCTATGAATTAAACCCAAAGCCATTTCGCGAGTTTTTGAGTAATTTTGTGAGAAACTGTCATCAATTCTTGAAATAGTTTGGGGCACATTCAAGGAATTTGTGTAGATCATAATTGTAGAAACAAAAATTCGAATTTGATTTTGTAGATTCACTGGATCTATCGATTCATTCAGTATTTAAATATGATCATAGCCTAGACTTTTCCCAACGTCGCACAGTATTTCGTTTAGTACAAGCTAGCGGGACAATATTCATGACGTCATTTCCAGGAATTCGTGATAACAACTTGTAAACAACCCTTCCCAGGTAAGAAATTCTAAGAAATCATTTGTTTGTTACTTCAGGAAGTAATTTTGTGGAGGGGTTAGTGTTAATTATAAAGGAAGCGCAATTTGCATTTGTAAATAAGTTGCATTTTTAGCACACTTGTGACACCATCTCAAATAATTGATATTAAAGTGAAACGATTTTCTTGTGATGGATTCTACTATTGAAGGTATGTACTTACTTAGGTACTATTTTGACTGGTTTTTAAAAGAATACATGTACTTTTTTGCTGTAATTAGAGTTTATAAGTATGTCGAAATAATTCCACATATTTTTTCTTATTTTCAAACTTTGAAGGGTTGCAACTTTTTTTATCCCAATGTATTCTGCTAGATTCTTCTGTATGCTATAATTACCTACAACATTCAGGCGTACCTAGTTTAGTTTATTTTTTGGCTCCCGAAACCGCCCGTAGATAAAGTAATTTAATTTCTTTCAGAAAGAGCCATAGCTATGACAAAATTGGAGTTTTTCGAAGAATGGTTAAAATATGATAAAATTTTGTAGTCATTTTAACAATGTATTAGTTTTAAATTTTATAGGCTCGACTTTAGAATAACGGATACCGTGTAGAGTCTTCATATTTTTTTTGTGCAAAGTACTTATTATTCTTAGCAATCTCACGAAGTTTCAAGTTTAGGAAATAAACACTTTCTGAAATAAAAAATATCAAACTTTGCAAAATTAACCTATAATTTTGTACAATTTTACTGCTTTTGACGTAAATTTGACAGCAGGTATTGCTATTTTAGGTAGTTTTTAATAATGCGTTTTGATTTAGCACACAAAAACTGGACTCATATTTTTTTTTTCTTTTATCCACGTCAAGTCAGTTTTGTTTTGTTTGAATAACTATTTTTTAAATTTATTTTGTGACGATTTATAAAGTTATTATTTTTATTAAGATGGTATCTGCATAAGATGAAACGAAACGTTAAATAATGGGCAAACATTTTGTTTTTCTTTGTGTGTCTTTCAATAGTTTCAATGTTTGTACTCGCGTTTCGATAATGGGACTTAGGGGCACCCCGACTTGGATAGATTTAGGTTAGAAGGAGATGGCGGGGTCTAGTGAGCGAGCGAAGCGAGCGAACACAGACCCCGCCATCTCCTTCGTGGCTATTTTTTTTAAACCACTTAGAAGTAGGAGCCCCGCGAAGCGGGGCTCCGTCGACTGGTTTTCCGGCGACTAGGGCCATAGGAGAGAGGGAAAAGCAGTTATCCACCTATAAATCAGGTAAATAGTATCAAAAACATTACGCAAATATAACCTCAAAATGACATTTTTTAAAATTATTTTAAAAAAAAACTATGCATTTCCTAAACTTTATTTTTGCTGGGAGGGGATCTCCTCCCCTCCCTCCCCCCTCCCCCCACCTCAAAAGTACAAATTTTCACAACCGTTATTCTAAAGTCCTTCCATTTTATATATTAGATAATTATACTTAACATTATTGTCGACGCATAATTCTAATTTTGTACGATTTTGTTTCAAGAGTTATTTTATATCATGTATGGATAAATGTTGTTGTCTTGGACTATTATTGTATTTTATTTGATAAAGCGAATAAATAAAAACCAATTTTACACATATTTATGATTTTAATTTTTAAATACATACACATATTTATTATAACAATCAAGGATATCAGGTAAAAAAGTAGAAAAGATGACTACTTCCATCTTGCATCCACACCTTTGGACTTACAGAACACAGAACGGCGCGGCGGCGTAAGACACCTTAAATATACATAAACAATTAAAATAAGTAAAAAAATAATTTTGTTTCGCTAGCATGTACTAGACGAAACACTATGCGTCGGCTTACTGTAAAACCGGATTCAGCTAATTACCAGTTTTTTACGTGAAGTGACTGCCTTATGTCTTTAACCAGTAACTAAGAAACAAGGTACCTACCTACTTCTTGGCAACACTGGTGTCAGATTCTGGCTTCTGACAATCTGTAACGACTGCCAAACACTTACAAAGTCAGCCGCGATCAACGAATTAGCATGTTTTCCGAGGCACGAAAGATTCCCGGTATGTCACCAATCTATAGGCTGACCTCGGCAAACGTTGCTTAACCTTTAAGATCGACCCATGTAACTTTTATTATTGAGCTACGAGCTGCTCATTCAGTATTCTCATTCCCCATTCAGTGCTAAATATCGATTAAAAATAACGATATTAGATGTCGAACAACGAACAAGCCAATGTTACTCGAAGTTAGGCCCCTATAAAACTGTTTAGCCATATACGACCTACTTACAGGAAAAACAGATTTGAATGGATCAGTAATATTATGTTATTCTCAATGAAGAATAAAGAAAATTGTTTTTTTTTAATTGACGTATTATAAAAAACGATTCCTCGTACATGTGTAGCTGAAAATCTCGTATTTTTATTCAAACCTCGTACATTAAAATGTATTAAATTTTGAAACTTATTAATTTAAGTTACTCGATCCAATAATTAATTATCGATTATTGAATGGAGAAAGGCGTGTATTAATGAGTTAAAGAATCTAAATTACTTATAATGTTATTTATGATTACTAATTGGAATATATTGAACAGATTATCAATTTTCATAAATAATTTAAGTAAATTTATACGATTTTCATTACTACTTTATATATTTACTTGATTTACATGAAATTCCCACTTAATGAATAATAACGATTTTCAACTTCTTTAACATCTATAATTTCTCTGTTTACGTAAAAATGTTTAAATACTCTTCTGATATTAAAAATATTTTAAAATTCAAAATGATTCCAAAAGACAACCCCAGCGCGCCCTGTCGAGAACTTTGAATACTGAAATGAGGTTTCTTTATGTTCCTTTCCCTTTCGCTTTTTTCCAACCTATGGTCGCAGACAGCTAACTCGAAGAAAAAAAAAGCTGATCTAGTTCTTGCAGAAGTAACCCCACCCAAATGATCGTATGGCCTAGAGTCCGGTGAAGTAGCGAAAGCTCATTTGCAACTAGCTACATAATCCATTAAAAAATAATCGCATGCCCATAATGTTATCAAAATCTCGTACATAATTGTACGAGGTTGATAGCGTCCTCGTACCTCGTACGGAAGACCACAAATCTCGCATTTGTACGAGGAACCTCGTACGGTTGGCAACCCTAGTTTTGTTCATCAATGTTAATTCGAGGTAACAGGATATACTTGGGTAGGCTTTTTTTTAAATTTAAATCGGAAGCTTCAACGGTCAGCGAGTCAACACGTCCCCTGAGGATGCCTCGTGGAGAGGCGAAACACGTGTCGGTAATGGTGTTGGGTTTTGCTTTTCCTTCCTGCATGTGCATAAAATCCTTGCATTTGCCTTGTAATCTTGCATGTGCATAATATAGCGGGCGGGAGGGAGGTGCATACATACCTGCAACCCACTTATATTCGCGGAAATTAAAACTAGATATATTGTTTTCAATTTAAAATTAAAAATGGATTTCTGCAAAGTAACGCCTGACTCAATCAATTTTTAGTAGTGATGTAGTTAGTGCCCTGTATTACCCTATTCCGATTTTCTTAGTTCTGAGAGGGATCAAGGTTGTGCACAAACAAACACTTCAGCTAAAATGCCTTTACCTACTAAATTTTAGCTGAAGTGTTTGGTTGCTACTGGGTCGAATTTTAAAATTAATTTAGTTATGGATAGCCCATTTTATTGAGGAAAGCCGGAATCTATAACATACACGCTACGATATACAAGTACAAGTACCTACTTACACAATATTAGTCCATACGACCAGTGAGGTAGCAAAGGGAAACGATATTTTCAAAAATTATTTAAAACAAAAAAATTTGAGTGCCCAATATAAATGACAATGAAATTTTTTTTTTTGTATTCAACATTTTAATAGAAATAATTTAAGAAAATTTCAAAATCTTTGAGGCTATAATCGCTCTGAAGTTCAACACACAAGTCATACCTAGTTAGTTTAGTAGCAACTTTTCATGGCTACCTACTGCAAAACATTTTTTTTTTATTCTAAATTTTTAAAGGAGGCTTTTATCCACAATGGCATGTCAGCTTCATCATAGCTTAAACTAATTCTCTGTTACACCTACCAATACATTATTTAATTTTTAAACAAATCAGAAAGTAGGTTTGCTATTTCAGGTGAAGGTTGCGCTAAAACTTTTATATATATGGACCAATATCATATTTGTTTACTTTTATTCTGCTCAACAGTTACTGTAAAACTTAACGATATATGATACACCTGTTAGACCGAATGAATTGTGGGTACTGCGCATGCCAGTGTTTGAAAATGTCATGCTAGGACAGAGGTCCACCGGGCCGAAGCCGCCAGTGTTGTGCCAGCAGTCGCGTGAGGAGGGTGCGCCGCCCCGAACGAACGCACAAACGACGCGAGTATTTACGATCACGAAATAAACATAATCGTGACAGAAACTGATTAGAATAATTGTATTACTTCTATTCTATTTATTACAAGTATTAACACAGAATATTCTCCGATTCTTTTACGTTAAATTATACGTTTTAAAGTGACTTTGAATTATTCTTATCAATTGCCATTTGATAAGTTGGAGTACCAATTTGGATAGAATGTGGTGGATCCTGCGGCGAGCCCGGCTCACTGGCGCCTCACTGTTCAGCCAGGCCACGGGGACCAACAACAACAACAATTCGAAAACAGGTACAGCTAAGTAAATAAATAAAAACTCTTAGACGATCCTTAAATCTATACTTACTAATATTATAAAGCTGAAGAGTTTGTTTGTTTGAACGTGCTAATCTCAGGAACTACTGGTTCGAATTGAAAAATTCTTTTTGGGTTGAATAGACCATTTATCGAAGAAGGCTTTAGGCTATATATCATCACGCTTAAGCCAAAAGGAGCGGAGCAGCGATAAAGAATGTTTTAAAATCGGGGATTCCACGGGAACGAAGTCGCGGGCAGCAGCTAGTCTATACTAATATTATAAAGCTGAAGAGTTTGTTTGTTTGTTTGAACGCGCTAATCTCAGGAACTACTGGTTCGAATTGAAAAATTCTTTTTGGGTTGAATAGACCATTTATCGAGGAAGGCTTCAGGCTATATATCATCACGCTAAGACCAATAGGAGCGGAGCAGTCATGAAAAATGTGACACAAACGAAGTTGTGCGGATCAGCTAGTACATTATATGAGCCAGTGAACGCACGTTCACTGTTTTGAGCCCTTGCCACCTGTGATACATACAGAGAGTCCTGTGTGTATTACCTAGTACAGGCATCTAACATCGTTCTACCTACCTACATTACTATCTAAGATTTATTATTCTACTAGCTGCTGCCCGCAGCTTCGCCCGCGTGAATGTCGGAATAATACCAAGCGAGCATAATCGCAGGATAAAAAGTATCCTATGTTACTTCTAATACCTCCAAGAAATATGTGTACAAAGTTTCATGATGATCGGTTGAGTAGTTTTCGCGTGAAAGCGTAACAAACAAATTTACATTCACATTTATATATTAGTGTTAGTATAGATATAGATTTTACCCATATGAATTTTGAATATAGATTTATTATTTATGTTATAATATTCATGTAGGTACGTTTTAGGGTGCCATACATACCCGAAAGATAATAATCAACGGAACCCTAGCGTCAGCTGTCCGGCCGTCTGTGTACCAGCGGGATGTATCTCATGAACCGTTATAGTGGCACAGTTGGACATTTCAGAGTTTTGATGTATTTGCCGCTTAAGCAATACAACAACAAAACAAGACTACACACACACACACTACACACATACACACACACACCCACACACACTTTATAGGAAAGAAATAAAATTGAAAATGAAAGGGGACTTATACAAGAAATGCTGTTTATAATACGGATTTCCAACGACTTTTTATGGCTTTATCCATGGCTACAAAAAGTTATCTACAACAACTACTAGCTGTTGTAGGTGTCTTTGTGTAATAATAACATTTACATGGCGCCAAAAAGTAGTTGGGTAAAGGTAGGCTACAGGCAGCCGGTACTAGTATAAAAAATTAATAAACCCCCGACCCAAAAACCCAAGTTCCCTTTAAAAAGTAAAAAATAATTAAAAAAACTCAATCTTAAAGCACCTAAGTATGTATTAATAATTAAAAAAAAAATACGTCGCGTTGGGGGACCGCTCCAAACCTGACAATTTAATTACAAATAGTCTATTACCTAACTAAGCAGCGCGGTCCCCCAACGCGACGTATTTTTTTATTCGAAGCGGAAAGTCGATCTTGCATCCCATAAACCAAAGGAGTCTATGGGATGCAAGCTCGAATTTTGAGCGCGGGACCTGGGTACGATTCTCAAGTCGGGTAAAAAGTATTATTGGATTTTTGAGATAGGTCGGAATTTGGAAGTTGCTGTGACATCCCCGGGACCCGTGCCTTTGAAAGCACGTTAAGGCGGTACCCGGACCAAATAACCTTGAGCATTCGTTCCCTCTTCGCCGCACCCGCAAGATTCGTAGCGATTACGCTCAGATTTTATAGTAAAATCTATATAAAATCAAATTATCGAGTTAAATCTATCTATACTTATAATAAATCTGTAGAGAGGTCAATTCTGTACAAGGAATATATTTTCAAAATAACTATCAGGGGGTGATTAGTGATCGATACTGGTGCCAAAAATGCAATCAGTAAAATTTTTGTCTGTCTGTCTGTCTGTCTGTCTGTCTGTCTGTATGTTCTTTATAGAAACAAAAACTACTCGACCGATTTTAACGAAATTTGGTACAATTATTCTTCATACTCCTGGGCAGGTTATAGTATACTTATCATCACGCTACAATCAATAGGAGCAGAGCAGTGAAGGAAAATGAATGGGAAAACGGGAGAAGTTACTCCATTTTTTAAGCTTCCATCGCGTGTGTAGCCTTAATGGTTAAAGTTACATAGAAATCATGTATTACGGAAATGTTTTACATAAAATTATCTAAAAAATATCCCACTACAGCATATGTCTATCTTTTATGGTTGACTCACAATAACACGTGTAACTCCCGATAGCTTAGCAGTAATCTTACGTTTATCGTCGGATTGGGCTGAAATTTGGCATGCAGGTAGATGTTATGACGTAGGCATCCGCTAAGAAAGGATTTTGATTAATTCTACCCCCAAGGGGATAAAATAGGGGATGAACGTTTGTATGAAACTTAGTCAATTTTAAACCGATCGGGCTGAGAGTTTCAAAATCGGGGGTAAAGTAACTATTCCACGCGGACGAAGTCGCTGGCAGAAGCTAGTAAAAAATAAAACTAGTCAAATGTTTATTATTAAATTACCTACCCATTACTTTAAGTAGCAAACCAAAATAATGGTTACTTTACGAGGAGATGCATGTTAAAAATCATTACTTCTCATTTCTGTCGTTTCGTTGCGACTATATAATTAAAACTTTGGGACTTAAAAAAAAAGAGAGCTACCATTTTGGAGTCAATTTTATGTAGAAATTTAATTTATTTTTTATTTGTTGATATTTCTAATGGATAATGAGAAGATGGCTCCTAAAAACTACACAAAAAACGGCTACCGCTGCGTTTTGCACGGAGACGCGCCTTAAGACGTTGATCCTGCACCAGATCTCACTCTGGTCGATCGTATCAAATTGTCGCCTCGTCACACTGACAGTAATGGAATATGAGAGTGATGGAAGAGAGAATGCATCTGTGTGCACTATAATATACACTCGCGAGCAATAAATTGGAATCACTTCATCGCATGTACTCAAAACATTTTTTTTACAATTTCTGTGCAATGAACTATGGATTGTGGTATATCGTTTGAAAGTTAATTTTGTTTAGCTTTCACCCACTTTCAAAATCATAACATAACCAAAGACCACCACACCACCACCTTACCAACACCACCACACCTGCACACCACCACCACCACCACTCACCACCTTATTTTTTGTGACAAAGTAATGCCTGCATGCCTAGCCATTTCCTAACTTTGTTGAGGGCTTCCAGTCAAACCGGATTCAGCTACCTGTCCTCCACAACCCAGAAACTGGGTAACACGGTACTTCTTAGCAAGACTGGTGAACGGATTCAGCCGACATCAACGTCTTAACGTGTTTTCCGAGCCACGGAGGACTCTCGGCATGTTAAGATGGTCACCCCTCTACAGACCGACCTCGCCAAGCATTTGCTTAACCTTGGAGATTGCTCCTGCGGCTACGATTATTTAGCCTCGAGTTCCTCACCACGCCATCTACAATCATAGACTTAAATGTGCAGATGTTCCTTTACAAAACCGGTTGTAATTATCTGAAAAAAAAAAACTTTTTACAAAAAATCCGTTTCCGAAATTAAAGTTATTTTATACTTTTTGGTTTTTTTGTTTAGAAGTCGGTTTTATTTTTTGTAAAAAGTTTTTTATTTTTCACTTTTTAGTGGTTCACTCCCGGCTAAACATACCCATCACAGCCTACGTGGTATAAATTGGTGTAAACAATAAACAAACATGCGATTTCAGCTATCCCGACAGATTTGCTATCATTTATTGAAATTAACAAAAAAACCGCTTGTTCGATTTCTATAAAATTTTCATGGGACCATTTGAGAAGTATACCCTTTCCAACAAAAAAAGAATTTTACAAATCGGTTGGCAAGCGACGGAGTTATGCGCGAACACCGAATTGAGAACCTCCTCCTTTTTTAGAAGTCGGTTAAAAAGATTAAGTGCTTTGATGGAGTTTGGTATGAAATCAGAAATTTGGTTGAGAAGAAATGTCTGGTCAGCTAGTTAGTAATAGAAATAAGTATGGATCACGGTCTGTGAGGCTGAAGGGGGGTTGTTCAAGTCAAGGGTGGCTTCGTGGCTGATGATGATGCAATTTCCGAGAACGCGCTGACTTCGAGATTCTCAATAGGTTCAGGCCGTTCAGATTAGGGATCCTCTACGAACAAAACCGAACAAGTGAACCATTCGATTTGGTTTTCTGTTTTTCATAGTGTGATTCCAATTCTATATCTATGTATGTCCGCGAAACTAAGTTGATTTGTAAAGATTCTTTCATGGTATTATAAAACTGTGCTGCATGGATTTTGTTGTATTTCGGATGTGTAAGATAAGTAATGCACTGAGCGAGATAAATTGAAATTGGATATTTAGAATGTGCATTGAAAACCCTTTTGTACAGGATGTTTCAGAAGTGTGTGGTCGTAGATGCATGCATTACGAAAAAAAGAAGATATACATCAGAAACTGATTTGCAAAAAGAAAAACGAAAATCAGTTCAGTAAATTAGGCGCTAGAGTGGAACATACTTACATACATACATACATAGACAGCCAAAATCATTACCGTTCCTTTTGGCTTTTCCGTAGTCGTGTAAAATACAAAATATACCTACTTATGTGTTATATTAATGCCATTTTGTATCAATCCGCACCCAACTAATCAAAATGAACGACTCTGAAGTTCACGTTTAAAGTTATCCTTATGGACATCAATTTTACAAAAAAAATACAAACGACTTCCAAATAAAAACATAAACAAAAAAAAAACCCTAAAATCCTTGCATTTGCCTTGTAATCTTGCATGTGCATAATATAGCGGGCGGGAGGGAGGTGCATACCTGCAACCCACTAATATTATTTTATTTTTTCGGAAATTAAAACTAGATATATTATTTTCATTGTCAAATTTTCGTATTTGATACCGACTTCTGAAATAAACGTTAATTTTATACTTTGTAGTGTTTAAGTTGTAAGTCGAAAATGTTTTTACTGATGATGCTCCACAACTGAGATGAAATGAGGTACACACATAATGAGTTAGTCTACATATTTACCATCAAATGACTTCTTTCGCTCTGGGCGGAGTGGAAGGGAGTTTCAGACTCTTACTGACTAAAACCCACCTGTGTTTCTCCAAATGCGCTTTGCGTTCTAGTTCCGCGGTGACTCTTTCGAACAAATTCCGCAACGGCATACATACAGTGGCCGTTTAAGGCACAGCACAGATAACATAAGGAAAGAATGTATGAGTGCTTATTTCAACGCGTATTAATTATGTTTTGATTGAAGTCACCTACTACCTAAGACTCTAAGACTCATAAAAAGCACATTTTTAAAGGTCATTTGCATGTAAAAGCAAGAATCCGCACATTCCAATAACTTTCTTTTGAATTCTTTATTTACGCGCGTTTACCAGAGACCATTTCATAATAAACTTTATTGCCAAGAAGCTAAAGCGTTTTTCTTTTGCACTGATGTTTTCATTGTCAGGCTGCCATTTTAATCGACACGACGAAGCTTCTTGGCAATTCTAATTGCGGGCCTGCGGACGGCAAGCTATGGGTGGCTCGCCGTCCGATAGCAACCAAGCCCGGGCCGACGACGGCGCGTCGTGTTCCACGCGCGCCTCAAAGAGCTGTCAGCAAAGAAGACGGGGCCACATAGGGTCAGTGCCTGCTAGGGTTGCGGAATTTGTTCGAAAGAATCACCGCGGCCCTGAAACACAAAGGGTACTAGAAGGATCACGGATTGGTTTTAGTCAATAATAGTCTGTTACTCCCTTCCACTCCGCCCCAAGCGAGAGAAGTTATTTGATGATTTACCATCTAGATAAGAAGGGTTAGGTTTCTAATGTGACTTCTTATGTTTGGCAAGAATCAGTTCTCGATGAGTGTGTAGGTACAGTGTAGATGTGGGACGAGATACACAAATAACAATAGTACATTTTGATGCAAGGGAGAGACTGCAATGGTAATGGCTGACGTGTATAAAGGGACGATTTTTAACATTTATGCGCTGAAAAAAGCATTAATTTCATACTAAAAAAATAATTTTTTACAAAAAAATACAACCGACTTGTAAAAAACCAAAAAGTACATTTAATTTATTTCGGAACTAGGTGATTGTGGTTGCTTTTTCGTTTTTTGAACACCGACTTCCGAAATTAAAGTTATTTTGTACTTTTTGATTGTTCATAAACCCAAACTAGTTCAGGTTTTTGATAAAAAATCTGGATTGTTACAGGTTTATGATGAAATTGAGTTTAAAATGAGTTATCTTCCGGCACCTAATTTTATGAAAAACCTGCGAGTCCTGCGACATATACATGTATATCAAACGATAAAACTATACCAAACTACGCGCGGATTGAGAGTTTCCTAAAATTGTTTCTCAGCTGATGTCTCTTACTCATAAACTACCCCTGTGCTAAATTCATCTTCATAGGTAAAGAAGTTTTCAAAATATCGTGATGAATGAATTCTTTATTTATTTTAATATAGCTTATGTTACTCGTAGGGATAACGTACCGTTCCGGCAGTAGTGAAACGGCAATAGCCAGCCACATCCAGATATCCGCCAACGCATTAGGTGCTTGGTTCCGGAAATGGAGAGTGGATCTGGAGTGCAATCCAGAGACAAGTCAGGAGAGCTTGTTTTACAAGCCACGGACTCGGATCTTCCCACGACGCCCCAGCCCGATCACCGTGTTTGGCAAGCCTTGGGTGGAGCAAGACAAATTCTAGGTGTGATCCTCGACCGAAAGCTTACTTTTGGTGAGCACATAAAGACGGTACGCAGGCGTGCCGCCTTCGCTCTCGGTAGGCTCAGTTCACATGCTGAATGCACGTAGCAAGCTGTCCCTTAAATGCAAGTTGCGCATTTACACAACGTGCATATGTCCGATTGTGACTTACGCGTGTGCCAACTTCGCGCACGTTAAGCCGTACCAGATCCATAAATTGCAAGTGGTCCAAAACCGATTTCTCCGGAAGGCCGCGGGCGCCCCGTGGTTCGTTAGAAATGATCGACTTCATGTCGACCTCCGTATCCCAACCATTAAACAATTCATGAAGCGCCTTAACAAGCGACTCATCAGTCCGCTAATTCGCACCAGAATCCTCTTATCGTATCCGCTACCCAATACGCTCCCTCCAAGATTAGTAAAATTCATCGTCCACGGCCGACTGTAGGACGTCCTCAGGCACGATGGAGTGACGATTTGCGCAGGATGGCTGGCAGAAACTGGATGCGAGAAGCCGAAAATAGATCTAAGTGGCGTGCAATAGGAGAGGCCTATGTCCAGTAGTGGACTGCAACAGGCTGTTGATGATTGATGACCGTCCACGACACTCCCTAGTCGAACCCGACGACCCCATCAGCCTGATGCAGGAAAGCCATAGGGAAACAAGCAGGATTCGAAAATACAAATACAGGCCGTATTCCGTTGGGCACGCCGCTATTGCGGCGATAAGTCCCCTCTTTGAGGAGTGGTTAGAGAGACGCCACGGCGTCCTCACCTTCCGCCTGACACAGGTGCTCACCGGACACGGCTGTTTCGGGAGGTACCTGTGTCGGATCCAGCGGGAGGACACGTCCGGGTGTCATCACTGTGTGGATCGCCCGGAGGACACGGTGGAGCACACGGTGGAGGTCTGCCCTGCCTGGGCGGAGCACCGCCGTGTCCTCATCGAGGCGATCGGCGGCGGCGACCTCTCGCGTCCGGCCCTGGTTCAAGCCATGGTCGGGAGCGAGGAGGCATGGGAGGCGGCCGCCTCCTTCTGCGAAGCAGTAATGCTAGCGAAGGAGGAGGCGGAGCGCGTGCGAGAGAGGGAAGCCCCTCTCGCCAGCCGCCGCAACAGGAGGAGACGCCCCGGGCGTCGGGAAACGCAGGGCGATTCCCGGCCACCGTAGGCGCGGGCCTGCGGATGGCGAGCTATGGGTGGCTCGCCGTCCGATAGCAACCAGGCCCGAGTCAAGGAGCCGTCAGCAAAGAAGACGGGGCCCCATAGGGTCAGTGCCTGCTAGGGTTGCGGAATTTGTTCGAAAGAGTCACCGCGGCCCTGGAACGCAAAGGTTCCTCCCTTCCGCTCCGCCCAGAGCGGGAGAAGTCATTTGATGATTTCCCATCCAAAAAAAAAAAAAAAAAGGCCGTATTCCGTATTCCGGCCTCGTCAACGAGGCCCAAAGCGACGCCCCCGTAACATCCCTCTCCGACTTTTGCCTAACGAGCCATTAGCGTTAAATCCCCCAAATAACAATAACCAGACCCAGCCTGTCCCTTGCTGCCCTCCTTCAATGACCCCGTGAAACCGAGGCCCGAATCCCACAGGGGATGCCCTTAGCGAAGCGTTCATTGAGCTTTTTAAAAAAGTTTTTAGCCCTGGCTGGGGGGACTTAAATTCATTTGAGGCCACCACAGGATTGTCCGGTTAAGCAGTAACCATCCTTAGTGTGCTGAACTGCAAATGCTCATTCAAAAAAAAAAGTCTTTCATTATAAATGAACCCGAAGAAACTCCAACTGCTCCTCCAAAAAGTTATAAAAGAAAATATATGTAAATTGACCTTTATCTCCGCAACTACGCAGCCTACAATTTTGTATAAAGAAATACAGCCATTTTTCAAGTATAGTTTACTGTAGATAAGTAAACTATATTTGAAAAATGTCTGTATTTCTTTACTCTCTTAACTGATTATATTAATTTATATGTACCTACTTTCTTTTTATCGACTATTTTTCTTAGCTATATGTGGAGGCTTGTAATTAGCTATTTTTAATATTATATTCTTTAAGTCATTGGTTTGTTAACCTCCCTTAAAATAAAATAACTATATTTGCCAATAGATTACAGGAAAACCTATTAAAACTGAAGTACCTACATGTTTTAAGAAACATAGAAACACGATTCTTTCGGAAGTCTCTGCGCACGAATCCGACTCGCACTTGACCGGTTTGTTTTCGTGTCAGCACAGTTTTTACTATTTTGTTTCCTAACGGAGGCGAGTATAGTTGCGGAATTCGTTCGGAAGAGTCACCGCGGCCCTGGAACGTAAAGGGCACAAGAAGGATCACGGGTGGGGTTTAGTCAGTAAGAGTCTGATACATTCCGCTCCGCCCAGAGTGGGAGAAGACATTTGATGATTTCCCATCTAGAAAAAAAAAGGCCAGCGTTATGTTATGACGGTGCGGGCGGAGCGCACTTTACACTTATTTCATAAAAACCGCACGCCGTTAAATGTTTTGTTCGCCGCGGTAAAAGCTTTTACAGCGACCCCGCTGGCGACTTTGTAAAAGTCAATAATTGTGGTCCACATCAATACATAGAGAGGGAAATATAACCTGTAACAATGAATGCAATACCTGAAAAGGGGTCATTGTACTTTACATTACGAACCATTTTTACCATGCGACCAAACCCAAAATCGCGACTTGCTCGCTTGAAACGCGATTGACTGCCTGATTTGTGCGCATAACTTGAAAAAAAATACTTTTTCACGATTTGGGGGTTGGTGCTATAGATCTAGCCATCAAGTGGATTTAATTTGCATGGGATTTATTCTATACAAAACGATTTTTCCGTAATATATGGAGAAATTATAATCTAAGAAAGATTTATTACAATCTTATTGAGTCTACAATTTGCCGGTGACAGACACTTAAAAAAAAAACAAAAAGAGAGGCACCCAAGTTCCTTTCGCTGTCATCTAGTTTCAGACCGCGTCGCCCGCGTGAAGACTGATTTATAACTTGACAAGATCTTATTACATAGCATAAGCATAATCAGCCTTTTAACGTCCCCACTGCTGGGACGCAGGCCTCCTCTCTAGGAGAGGGAATAGGCCGTAATCTACCACGCGGGCCCAGTGCGGGTTGGTGAATGTCACGTATCTTCCGGTTTCCTCATGTGGTCTTCCTCTAACATGTGTTGTAAAGCACAACTTATTGCTAGGATGATAAGTCCTGCGATGTATCACGTTTATCACAAACTGTTCACCGGTTCAGATTTGAATATTTAATATTTAGACAGTCACCCAAATTCGCATTTAGGTACAATATATTGTATTTCAAATATGCATGTATTACTGTATGTACATAACAATATGATATTCATTTGGCTCTGCGGGCACATTCTTAATGCTTAGATTGCTATACCGTTTTTGCAAAACGTCAATCTTTTATTCAATTACTCCGTTATTGGTATTTTTAATTGATTTGATAATTAATAATACTAATAAAACAATACTAACTTTATGAGGTACATTGGTCAGCTAGTTGAGTGTTTGTTTGGTTCCCAAACGTAAAAATAACAACAACATACATTATTTTCAAAGTTTAAAATAATGAATGTTTATTATTTTATTTTACAATTTTAGGAAAACTTACAGCTAACAATTTCTTACGCTTGTGAGTAACAAAATAAGGCCAATTAAAAGTTTTCACAGATAGAAGAGAACATAAGAACAAAAACAGAAATATTTGAGGCGGTAGTACAAGTGAAAATTTGTTTGAAACAGCATAAATTTAACCATTAAAAAAAACTAAAAGTATCTTTAATTTAGGAACTCGGTGCTTTTTGTTGCTTTTTCGTTTTCTAAACACCGACTTCCGAAATTAAACTTATTTTGTACCTTTTGGTTTTTTTGTTTAGAAGTCGGTTGTATTTTTTGTGAAAAGTTTTATCCTTGTTGAAATTTGTCTTCTCATCGCCATTCACCAAGTGTTCGGTAGTCAGCATCCGATATTCTCCCTCTCTTTGCTTAAAGGTTTATCCCTAATAACTTATTTTATGAGCGTTCACGTCGACTTTTCAGTTGATAGGTATCAAATAAATTGCTTTATCGTTCCCGAAAAGTGTAGACTCTGACAATTTCTTCTAAATCTGAAAAGTCTTTAAGATATATGATCAACATTGAGAGGATTATTTTTGTATAAACGTCTTTTTTTCTCGTGTAAGCTACACAAATTTTATCTTTACCTACTCATATTCTATTTCTGCTCTACAGTATTCGGTTTAATTTTAATCCTACAACCCCCTCTTATCTTAAAGAACGTTTCAAGTTCCTTCATGACACCAGTGCCGGATTTATATTTTTTATGAGTGTAGGCCACTTTTTCCCGCCGCCCCATGTTCACCTTTCTAAAATAATAATTTTCCATTTGTAGTTTACTACATTTAGAATGCCTTATAGATACTTAAAGTTAAATAAACGAATGAATTAGTCATTAAGAAAGAGTTTCAAAAAGAAACAAGAATACAATTTTTTACGGGACTTTTTAATAGCAAAATCATCTATAATATTGTTACGAGCTTCGGGTTCGTTACAATAAAATCAGCCGATTAAATGAACAAAGATGACACTTTAATTTACACCACACTAATTACACTATTAACTCACTAATAACAAAACACAATCGCACTATTAATCACTTGAGTTCGCAGTCGAAGATCGCTCTCGAAGTTATCACTTGTATCGCAAATCCAATACTGACTCGGTCGGCTCATGTGCCGGCCTTATATAGAGCGCCGAGTAGAACTCCGGAAAGTTCGCGTACATATCGGTCGCGACCGACTAAGGTCCGAGAATTCTAGCATAGAAAAATCTCGAAGGTCCTTGACTTCAATAGTTCTGCTACTCGATACTAGATGGCGCTAGTAGTACCGAATGCAACCATCTTCGTTGTTTAATTCTGGCGCGCAACACTGCCCCCTCCTAAGACATGCTCGTCCCGAGCATTATCAGTGCCATTATAACGCGCCAGACGATCAACATGGACGATCTTAGGAGTGCTTCTTGTACCTTTCTGTATACGGTAGGTCACGTCATTGATCTTCGTCACAATCCGGTAAGGTCCGTCCCATTTAGCTTGAAGCTTAGGAGATTTCCCTTTGCTGCGAACTGGATTGTGCAACCACACTAGTGAACCTTCCTCGAACCCTTTATTGTTCATTGTGCGGTAAAGTTTGCGAAAGCTGGTGTCACTGACGTGCTTTCATGAACAGCACTTCGGTATGACAGCAAAAACGGTTGTATGTGCTTGTCCCAATCTCGTTGCCGGTTTTCCACAACTTTGGCCAGATATCTCTCCAATGTCTGATTAAATCGTTCTACCATTCCATCCGATTGTGGGTGGTAAGAAGTTGTCCTCGTTTTATAAGTACCCATCACTCGGCAAGTTTCCTGGAATATTTGAGACTCAAAATTCCTTCCTTGATCACTGTGAATCTCCAAGGGTACTCCAAAACGACAGAAGACTTCATGAACTAGTTTATCCGCAACTGTTGAAGCTTCTTGGTTTGGAATGGCGAAGACTTCGGGCCACTTAGTGAAATAATCCATAACCACCATGAAATACTTGTTACCACTTTCACTTTCCGGAAACGGTCCCGCAACGTCTAGCGCTATCCTTTCCCATGGTGCACCAACATTGTACAATTTCAATGCACCTCTGCTACGAGTCTGAGGTCCTTTTACAGCCGCACAACTTGTACACTTGCGACACCAGTCCTCAACATCGTCACGACAGTGGACCCAGTAAAACCGTTCCAGTATCTTCAGTAGAGTCCGTTTTACACCCATATGGCCTCCTGAACAACCATTATGGTACAGCTGTAGAACATCCGGTACTTTAGCTTTAGGGACAACCATTTGCAAATGACAGCTGTCTCCCCGAGCATTTTCCCATTTACGGCACAGGACTCCATCCTGAATCACTAAGCTGTCCCATTGTGCCCAATAGCTTTTTGTGACGGAACTCATCGCTGAGACATCGCTCCACGTAGGCTTCGGAACACTGGCCTTCATCCACTCCAAGATCGGCTTGATGTCCAAATCATCCTGCTGTGCACGTTCCAAGTTTTCCTTCCACTCGTTACTAAGATCTGTCTTGATCATCCTCACAGGTACGACTTCTTTACCCTCTTGCCGAGTACAATGCTTGCAGTCTTCAGGGCAAGGTCTTCTTGATAATGCATCTGCGTTGCCATGAGATTTCCCGCTGCGATGTTCAATCACAAAGTCGTATTCCTGAAGTAGTTCAATCCATCTCGCAACTTGCCCTTCTGGATTTTTAAATTGCAATAGCCATTTTAGCGCAGCATGGTCAGTTCGTAAGTGGAATTTCCTCCCCAGCAGATATTTGCTAAAATGCTGCAATGACTTGACCACAGCAAGTAATTCACGTCTCGTGACACAATAATTCCTTTCCGGTTTTGACAGAGACTTGCTGAAGTACGCTATCACAACCTCTTGATCGCCATTCCGTTGAGATAACACACCGCCAAGTCCTATATCGCTGGCATCTGTGTCAACTATAAATTCCTTGCCCGAAATGTCGCTTCTCCTCGGTTAGCTTGTGCAGGGGTTTCGCTATGTCAGCAAAGTTCTTGACAAATCGCCGATAGTAGGAGCACAAACCCAAAAATGCTCTGACCTGCGTCTTATCTTTAGGAATTGGCCAATCCTTGACAGCGGCGATTTTCTCGGGATCCGTGCGGATACCTTCTTCCGACACTACGTATCCCAAAAAGCTAACTTGCCGTTTGAAGAATGAACACTTCTTCGGACTTAACTTGAGGTTTGCACTCTGGATCTTCATGAGCACGCGTTCCAGGTTTTGCAGATGTTCATCAAACGTACGGCCTACGATGATGATGTCATCCAAGTAGACCAGACAAGCATCGCCAATTAACCCGGTTAGTACTAGTTCCATCAACCTTTCAAACGTTGCCGGAGCGTTGCACAAACCAAACGGCATGACTTTAAATTGCCACAGACCCTTTCCTGTCGAGAACGCAGTTTTCTCCTTGTCTTTAGGATCAATTTGGACCTGCCAGTAGCCACTTTTTAGGTCCAGCGTGCTGAACCACTTTACTCCAGTAAGCATGTCCAGCGTGTCATCAATTCTTGGCAGAGGATAGCTGTCCTTCTTCGTAACGTCATTCAGACGACGATAGTCAACACAAAACCGCATGGTGCCGTCTTTCTTTCTTACCAGTACTACAGGTGAACACCATGGACTCGATGAAGGTTCTATGACACCATCCTTCACCATTCCCTAAATCATGGTTTCTACTTCCTTTTCACGTGCTACTGGCAATCTCCTTGGCCGCTGACGGATAGGCAACTCGTCTCCTGTGTTTATTTTGTGTTGAACTAAATCAGTCTTCCCGATGTCAGCATCATTTGAAGAGAAAACATTGGCATACTTCAGTAACATTCTCTTCGCCTTGACCATTTCATTTTGGGACAGAACGCTGCGACAGTCGTCTAAAAGTGTGGTCACTTTCGTTTGTGCATCCTTGCTGAGGTTCCCAGTCGATAGATTTTGGCACCGACGCAACCAATCCACTTCCTCGCAAGTACCAATCAGCGTGCCTTTTTCTATCATCTGTTCCTTATCACCAACGTTCAGCACACGTACCCCCGAAATGTCAGTGGCTCTAACCAAAGTTCGGGCCACTTTCCAAGGAAGGTCATTGTCTACCCTTTCCACAAGCACACAACGATGAGTCTGCCCAGAATTCCGAGGAAGACTAACCGGCACAATCGTTTCGGATCTCGGCGGAAGAACAATCTTCTTTAGGCTGTACACATTTCCTAGTAATGCCCCTTCCATGAAAAGTTCCTCTTGTCCACATTTCAAAACTCCTTGCTTAACGTCGATTTCACAACAATTCTTCCTCATAAAGTCTAGGCCCAGGATGCAATCGTCCATTATATCAGCCACGATAACATTGTGAAGATAGATCCTGTTTCCTAGCTTCAACTCCATCTCTTTCTCTCCGCGGACGGGTATGCGCTGACCGGTGGCCGTCACCAAATTTATGCGGTCTCGGTTGTATGCGGAGTCCCCAAAGAACCGACTTACTAGTTGGGAACTGACAACCGTGCGTGAGGCTCCAGTGTCTATTGTCAGCTTACATGGCGTTCCGTTGACCTCGCCCTTGATGATTAGGCTGTTCCCGTCATGGGTTTGTGAGATCGAAATCCTTGGGGCTCTCTGAACATCAGCCAGCACCCGCCCCGCAGTCCTGGCTTTTACTCGTTTCCCTGCAGTTGCTGGGCGGTGCTGTTAACCGCCCTACTCTCCGGAGATCGACTATCTTCCCTATCTACAGTTCGCTTAGGGCAACTGGACCGTAGGTGGCCC
Source organism: Hecatera dysodea (assembly GCA_905332915.2). NCBI lineage: Eukaryota > Metazoa > Arthropoda > Insecta > Lepidoptera > Noctuidae > Hecatera > Hecatera dysodea. The sequence goes on along the minus strand of HG995298.1, from coordinate 1,876,552 downwards.
CTTTCCCCACAGCCATAGCATCTAGGGCTGTATCCTTTAAACCGGTCGCGAACAGTAGCCGCTGCAACCTCCCTGACGCGATGGGAACGATTATCCTGCCGCACAGCTTCCACCTCCAATGCATGTGCCAAGGCGTCTTTAAGCTTCTCATGGTGCCCGAGCCTCACGGCAGCTCTAACTTCAAGGTCGCGGATGCCGTCAATGAATGCCTGCACCAGGTTCCCTTGAATGAGCGCAGGTACAGACTGGTATGCTTTTCTAACAAGCTTCTCCACCTCAAGGGCCCACTGCTGCAGGTTTTCACCGCTGCATTGCACGCGATCCTTCAGCTGCGCCCGAAACACGTGTTCCAGATGAGCGTCACCATACCTAGCTTCCAGTGCCTCAACCAGCTGCTCGTAAGTCACCTCGTTACCGAGGGCTTCCAGGATAGTGAGGGCCTGGTCGCGGAGGCCTAGGGTGAGAGCAGTCATGGCCTGGTCCTTACTCCACCCGTTCGCCTTCATAACAGCTTCAAATTGCATTTTGTATGCCGACCAGGAAGATGTTCCATCGAACGGCGGCACTTTGAATCCACGTAGAGAAGGTGTAGTAGCTGAGGCTGCAATTCCATCTCCAACTTTAAGGTTGTCCAGCGTTTTCCTCACGTCAACAATCACGTTGTCAACCCGATGATTAATTTGATCGATTCGTGTTTCAGCTTCCGTCAGGCGGTTCTCGTGCTGAACCACCTTTTCCTTTACAACCTTAATTTCTTTGCCGAAAGTGGCATGCAGATCCTTCATGAGGAACATCTGCTCTTCCTGGCGGCGCGCCTGCTCCTCCTTGTCACGTTGGAGCTGTTCTTCCAGCCGACGGGCCTGTTCCTCCTGACGGCGGGCCTGTTCCTCCTGTCGGCGAGCCTGTTCCTCCTGTCGGCGAAACTGTTCCTCCTTGTCACGCTGCAGCTGCTCTTCTAAACGACGGGCCTGCTCTTCCTGGCGACGAGTCTGCTCCTGCAGCATCATCATCAGAGCAGCAAAGTCTGGTGCTGATGATGACGCTGGAGATACTGCGGACGAGCCGGTCTCCAAGGTCGGCAACTGTCTCTCCGTCGTCTGCGGCGTTGCACCTCCAAAACGCCTCTGGTCCGTCTCTTGCTGGCGTTGACTACGGGTACGGATACCCTCAGTGTCGTCCTTCGGCAGAATCGGCATCTTTTAAATCCACTCTTCTGACACCAATTGTTACGAGCTTCGGGTTCGTTACAATTAAAATCAGCCGATTCAATAAACAAAGATGACACTTTAATTTACACCACACTAATTACACTATTAACTCACTAATAACAAAACACAATCGCACTATTAATCACTTGAGTTCGCAGTCGAAGATCGCTCTCGAAGTTATCACTTGTATCGCAAATCCAATACTGACTCGGTCGGCTCATGTGCCGGCCTTATATAGAGCGCCGAGTAGAACTCCGGAAAGTTCGCGTACATATCGGTCGCGACCGACTAAGGTCCGAGAATTCTAGCATAGAAAAATCTCGAAGGTCCTTGACTTCAATAGTTCTGCTACTCGATACTAGATGGCGCTAGTAGTACCGAATGCAACCATCTTCGTTGTTTAATTCTGGCGCGCAACACTGCCCCCTCCTAAGACATGCTCGTCCCGAGCATTATCAGTGCCATTATAACGCGCCAGACGATCAACATGGACGATCTTAGGAGTGCTTCTTCAATTCTTCTTTAATTCTGGCGCGCAACAATATCATCTTAGTTTATGGTATTCATTATCTCTGCTTCTATGTAGAGAAGAGCTAGATGGTTTTTCCGGTGTAAATACGAGTATACACCTATAAAAACGGAAATGGATTTAGTAAACGATTCCGAGTAAACTAGTTTCAGGTCTTACGTTTGTTACACGTTGTATATTTCTTTAGCTTGGCTGGCCAAACATTGCGGTTTACATAAAGTGTAAACGAAACTAAATAATAAGTATTTCTACATCATCATCATCAACAGCCTGTTGCAGTCCACTGCTGGACATAGGCCTCTCCAACTGCACGCCACTTAGAACTATTTTCGGCTTCTCGCATCCAGTTTCTGCCAGCCGTCCTGCGCAAATCGTCACTCCACCGTGCCTGAGGACGTCCTACACTACGTTTGCCGAGACGCGGTCTCCACTCTAGAACTCGTTTACCCCAACGGTTGTCGGATCTACGATTAATATGGCCAGCCCACTGCCACTTCAGCTTACTAATCCGGTGGGCTATATCGATGACCTTGCTTCTCTGACAGATCACCTCATTTCTGATGCGATCCCTCAGAGACACACCGAGCATAGCCCTATCCATAGCCCGCTGAGCGACTTTGAGCTTGTGGACCATACGAGCCGTCAGTGTCCATGTTTCGGCTCCGTATGCCATGACGGGTAGGACGCACTGATTATAGACTTTCGTCTTTAGGCACTGTGGGATCGACGATGTAAAGACTCGACGTAGCTTCCCAAATGCTGCCCAACCTAACTGAATTCTTCTATTCACCTCGCCCTCAAAGTTGTTTCTACCTAACTGCAATGACTGCCCGAGGTACACATATTTTTGAACAACTTCGAGAGCGGCACCGTGAATCGCAATCGGTTCCGGTAGAACATGTTCGTAGAACATGTTCGTTGAACATGACCTTGGTTTTATCCAAGTTCATCCGTAGGCCGATGCGTACAGAAGAGTCAGCCAGGTCATTCAGCATCTGTTGTAGGTCCTGCAGCGTTTCTGCCATAATGACGATATCTTCAGCAAATCGCAAGTGAGAGATGTACTCGCCATTGATGTTAATGCCACGTTCTTTCCAGTTCAGCGTCTTGAACATATCCTCCATTGCATTAGTGAACAATTTCGGGGAAATAACATCCCCTTGTCTCACTCCTTGATGCAACGGTATGGGACTTGTTTGCTGATTCTGTACTTGAACGGACATGGTGGCGGCGTCGTAGAGACATCTCATCACTTGGATGTATCGCCAGTCTACTTGGCAGCGCTGCAGGGACTCCAGAACAGACCAGATTTCAACAGAGTCAAAGGCCTTTTCATAGACCACAAATGCTAGACACAGGGGCTGATTATACTCTTCGTCTTCTGTATAATCTGCCGCACTGTGTGGATGTGGTCTATGGTGTCATATCCGCTCCGAAACCCAGCCTGCTCCGGTGGTTGGAATTCGTCGAGTCTTCGCGCAAGACGGTTCGTGATCACTCTTGAAAACAGCTTATAGACGTGGCTTAGAAGGGATATGGGTCGATAGTTCTTCAACAAGGTCTTGTCTCCCTTTTTGAAGAACAAAACGACCACACTTCTACTCCACGCCTCTGGAGTTCTCCCTTCAAATAGGACAGCGTTAAAAAGCTTCTGGAGCTCCCTAAGTACGGGGTTACCTCCAGCTTTCAGCAGCTCTGTGGTAACGCCGTCTTCTCCAGGGGCTTTTCCATTTTTAAGCTGTCCAAGAGCGATCTCGATTTCGCCAATACTGACTTCTGGCAGGTCTTCGGTGAAATGGCGTGTCAATGTGGCTCTAAGACCCTCATTTTCGACTAAAAATTCTAAAAATTCAACCGACTTCTACACAAAAAAAAATCCAAAATGTACCTACAAAATAACTTTAATTTCGGAACTCGGTGTTTTTGGTTGCTTTTTCGTTTTTGAACACCGACTTCCGCATCTTTTGTAAAAAGATTTTTTATTTTTCACTTTTTAGTGGTAACACACCTAAACGTACCTACCAATAGCATTGATGTAAACAATAAACAAACATGTGATTTCAGCAATCCCGGAAGATTTGCTATCATTTATTAAAGAGTTCCGTTTCCTATAATCTCTGTTCTTCATCAGATCTTCACCAAACTAGAAAGGTACCACGCTGAAATACTAAGATACTCTTCCAAACCATCTCACACAATTTTATTTTTTCATTTTACGTCGACAAGAGGGAATGAGAACGTCGTCAATGTAAACTAAGCCACGCATTATTAGGGATAACTCAAATACTAGTCGTCAGATCTCAATCAAATTTAAATGGGACCACACAACAAGCATCAGCTTTTGAATATAAAAAGAATCATCAAAATCGGTACACCCGGTACAAAGATGTAACACACAAAAAAAATATAGTCGAATTGAGAACCTCCTCATTTTTTGAAAGTCGGTTGAAAGGCAACCGAAACGTCGGACTCAAAATAATATTTAAATGTAGAAACACATCAATAAACCACCAATGTAAAAGTATCGTGATAAAGAAGGACAATTTTCATTTTCATATAATGAGTGTTAATGATTAAATAGGTATATTAGAGTATTGCACACTATTGTGTACCTACCACTTACCTATGTCAATAAAAACTGAAGCTTAATAACAAAGAATATTGAGTAGATATCACTGTGATTTTTTATTCAGTACCTAGTCGTTACGTATTTTGTTTTGGTAATTAAAGTAGTTTTTAAAGACAAGACGACGAGAGTGTAGCGTGCGTATGCGATCGGTGCTTGCATCAAAACACTGGTTCGGGCGGCTTAGGTGACTACTCATCCGCAAAATATTTCATCCGCGGATGAAACGTTACCCTTTTAAAATTGTAAGGCGACGAATCATCCGCAAGTTCGGATGAGTTGTCGTATAGTTAATATTGATGTGGTCATATCGGCCAAATAGACAAACAAACATTATTTTGTGTATAGGAAGATTGTTTGTTCTTTAGTTTCGCCGGTTTCGCTAGCGGCTAAGTGTAATGATATCGTGATGAAATCGAACAAAAATACTCCTATGTATAAGAATCGTTTTTTTATTTAGCATATATTTTTTTATACTGGTAATCAGAATAATACGCAATTAACCTAAACAAATGACAGGTAATTACTGTTTTATTGCGAAAACTGAGTTTTATTATAGATATGAGTACATTTAAAAAAAAGTCGAGACAAGCTAAGTTGTCGATCATTGATCGCAGATCGCTAAATTATTGTTGTCCGAGTTAATATTTCGACGATTTAAATGTTTGTATTATGTATATTTATGCTCGAAGTAAAAATCCAGATTACCAGTATATAAAATTATATGCTAAATAAAAAACGATTCTTATACATAGAAGTATTTTTGTTCGATTTCATCACGATATCATTACACTTAGCCGCTAGCGAAACCGGCGAAACTAAAGAACAAACAATCTTCCTATACACAAAATAATGTTTGTTTGTCTATTTGGCCGATATGACCACATCAATATTAACGGGGCACCGAGCTTTTTATCCACAAAAACGCGATTTTATAACGGTTGTTTGAAGTAGTAAACAATTAAATTAAAATCTAAGGAAATAAATTGGTATTATTGGCCATATATACTAGGCAGTATACACGATGGAAACACGATTTGATAAAGTTGGCTCGATAGAATAAATTCACAAAGTTATCTCTAAAAAACACAACAAACGCTTAGTACGGCGTGAATACTTCGCGAAAGGTCATCAGTTTTTTAATAATAACAAAACTACATGTTTTATACAACGTATACACTTTACATTTTCAAAATATGTATTTGTTTAACAATAAGAAGGAAATACCTAAATTCGCGCGAATTTTGCCCATTATAAGCAGAGCCGCCGCGCCGCCCTCCTGTCCGCTTTAGTCCGCCGTCGGCCATCGGACGGGGAGCTTGTGTCGCTTGCGCTCACGCGCGGATTTAATAACGTAACGAAGAAAATTGTATGAAAATGAATTGTAGCGTATTTGAAATGGGGAACAAAGTAAAGAAATCAAGACAGAGAAGGGGTTGGCGAAAAACCAATGCTAAATAAACGCTTGCATGAAGAAATGAATTAGGGTAAGGCCACCAACAGATTTTCTGTTACCGTTACACAAATGTAACCCTATAGTTACGCATCTTTTGCGTAAAGGTGGTTTCATAATGGTTAAATAAATAACCTTAAATAATACAAGATATTTTTTTGCTGTAGTAGTAATGAAATACAATTTTCGAAAAAAAAAAAAAAAGTGTTGTAATAATGAACTCAAATAAAAACATCACACAAATCTGTCACACAGCATTTTTATTTATTTATTTTTTATGTACACACAATTTACTAAAAATAAACTTTTTACAAAAAATAAAACCGACTTCTAAACAAAAAAACCAAAAAGTATATAATAACTTTAATTTGGGAACTCGGTGTTTTTGGTTGCTTTTTTGTTGTTGAACACACCGATTTCCGAAATTAAAGTTATTTTATACTTTTTGGTTTTTTTGTTTAGAAGTCGGTTTTATTTTTTGTAGAAAGTTAATTTATTTTTCACTTTTTAGTGGTTCACTCCCAGCTTAACATACCCATCACAGCGTACGTGGTATAAATTGGTGTAAACAATAAACAAACATGCGATTTCAGCTATCCCGACAGATTTGCTATCATTTTTTGAAATTAACAAAAAAACCGCTTGTTCGATTTCGATAAAATTTATGGGACCATTTGGGAAGTATACCCTTTCCAACAAAAAAATAATTTTCCAAATCGGTTGGCAAGCGATGAAGTTATGCGCGAACAAACATTAAAAAAAATACAAACATCCGAATTGAGAACCTCCTCCTTTTTTAGAAGTCGGTTAAAAATAGAAAATTTTGTACAGAAACCAAGAGCACAAAAATACTGCTTATTTCAATAGAAATTTCTTCCAGCAGAAAAGTTATTGCTTTTGATCTTGATATTTTTCAGGATTCGTTATTTTTAACTTTTCAATTTTTCAATCTTTCAATTTTCAGGGTAAATTTCATGGAAGACCGATTACAAAATTTATCAAACTCTAGAATTGCAAGTCCAGAAACTAATTAATTTTAAGGAATAAGTGTTACTTTCATCCCAAACCAGATTTGTTGATAATTATAGAAATTATAATTACCTTTTTATACTTAATTTTTCTGTTTCCAGTAGAGTCTTTCCGCATGCCTGGAAAGATGCCCAAATTATTCCTTTACCAAAAAAATCTCATCCTGCATCCTTTTCTGACTATCGTCCCATTTCTATTCTCCCATTCCTATCCAAAGTCCTTGAAAAACTTGTTCATCAGCAACTCGCCACATTCCTTTCCAAGCACAGCCTGCTTAATCCCTTCCAATCTGGTTTTCGACCTGGACACAGCACTACTTCGGCACTCGTGCATATTACGGACGATATCAGGTCTGGCATGGAAATGGGGAAGTTAACAGTACTGGCATTGCTTGACTTTAGCAATGCTTTTAATGCAGTTGACTTCGACATTTTGCTTGGCGTTCTGCACTCTTTTAACATATCTCCTTCGGTAATTGACTGGTTTCATAGTTACCTGTTTGGCCGCCGGCAGCGTATTTGCACTGAGGGATCTTTTTCTTCTTGGTGTGACACCTCTTCTGGTGTGCCGCAGGGTGGCGTGTTATCTCCTCTACTTTTCGCACTTTTTATTAATTCTATCACTCAACGACTTTCTTCTTTCTACCACTTGTATGCTGATGATCTCCAAATTTACACTCAAGCCCCCCTTGGAGAGTTATCTGATGCCATTGAGACTATAAATAAAGACCTCGCTAGAATTGGTGACTGGAGCAATGATTTTGGGCTAAAGATCAATCCAAATAAGACGCAGGTCATTGTAGTTGGTAGTTCCCGGACTGTCTCTAAGATTGACTGGTCGAAACTTCCTCAGGTTTCTTTTAATAACGCCATTATTCCTGTAAGTCACGTTGTGAAGAACTTGGGGATTTATATTGACAGCACTCTTTCCTGGACTAAGCAGCTGCAGGAAGTAAGTCGTAAAATGTTTGCGTCAGCGGGCTCCCTGAGGCGCCTTCGCAATTTTCTTCCCATTACCACTAAAATTGCGATAGTACAATCTCTTCTTCTCCCTATCCTGGACTATGCAGATGCCAGCTATCTTGATCTTACCCAAGACCAATTGGACAAGCTTGAGCGACTTCAAAATCTCTGTATCAGGTTTATATTTGGCTTGCGCAAGTATGACCGCGTTTCTGAATTTCGCGTTAAGCTCAAATGGCTTCCTATTCGCCTTCGTCGGAATGCCCACATACTTTCTCTACTTTATAATGTGCTCTTTAATCCTTCTACCCCTTTTTATCTTAAAGAACGCTTTCAGTTCCTCTGTGACACGCATTCTAGGTCCTTGAGATCATCGGAAAATCTAAAATTAAGTATTCGTATGCATTCCACTTCCTTTTTCGATAAATCTTTTAGTGTACAAGCAGCTCGTTTGTGGAATGAATTACCCATAGAAGTGAGACGTGCTCAAACGCTACCAGCGTTTAAAAAAATGGTGAAGGAGCATTACTTTTCTCTATAATTTTTCCGCTCCTTTCTCATCTATATGCCTATTTGATATTTATTAGTATATTATATTTTATTTATGTATTTTATATTATTATGTCTAATTAGTATTATTTATAACGATTGTACACTGACAGCCCTAAATCTATCTCCTTTCGTTCAGTCCATCCAAAGGTTGTCTGTAAGAGATTGCCTTGTGCGATAAGACCGCCCATTGTACACTTGTTTTTATAAATTTTTTTCCTGTTTTTATTACAAGGTGTACAATAAAGTATATAATAATTAAATCAAATGTTCTGCTTTATTGTAGGATGCTAATTACACCGAAACAAAATTGTTGTCTTCCAGCAGAGATTCACTAAAAATAATTATATACTAACCGTTGGTATCGTACATAACAATTTTGCTGGCTTCTTTATTCCCGAAAAAGTCTTGCCATAACGAACAAAGTACTTACCGTGTAACTTCATTATCAGAAATTCAATAGAATCTGCCTGCAAAAACATACTTCGACTTTTAATTCTATTCTTGACACTTGACAGTTCAAAGAAAAATAATGTTACGTGTTTTGAAGACAAGTTATTAAAAGTCGCATGGTCCTCATATAACGTATTGTGTATGTCAGAGGTTCATTTAATGTTAGTCTGGCGGCTTTAGTTCTTTATGTGGCCTACCCAAATGTCTTTACTTTGGCATTGTTCGTCAAATCGTTGAGCTCCTTAAAGTTATAAATTTGAGCTACATGATAACTGACAGATGCTTGCACTGTTTGGACAGGTCCACTCAAATCTCAAACGCCGGAGTACCCCAAGGCGGTGTCCTCTCCCCTCTGGTGTTCTCGCTATTTAGTACCGATATTCCCACTAGTACTAAGACACAGCTAGCTCTAATTGCTAACGACATGGCGATCTATTGCTCCGGCAATAGCGATAAGGCAATAGCCGGCCACCTCCAGAGATCCGCAAACGCACTAGGCGCTTGGTTCCGGAAGTGGAGACTGGAAGTCAACCCAGAGAAGAGTCAGGCGATCTTGTTTTACAAGCCCCAGACTCGTCTCTTCCCACCACGTCCCAGCCCAATCACGTTATTTGGCAAGCCGATCCCTTATGGGTGGAGCAAGCCAAATATCTAGGTGTGATCCCCTACTGAAAGCTTACTTTCGGAGAGCACATAAAGACGGTACGCAGTCGTGCCGTTTTCGCTCTCGGTAGGCTTCATTACATCCTGAATGCACGCAGCAAGCTATACCTGAAATGCAAAATACGCATTTTCACCACGTGCATACGCCCGATAATGACTTATGCGTGTATAGCCTTCGCACACGCTAAGCCTCACCAGATCCATAGGTTGCAGGTTATCCAAAATCGGTTTCTTCGAAAGGTTACGGAGCCCCGTGATACGTTAGGAATGAGCGACTCCATGTCGACCTCCACATCCCCACCATCAAACAGTTCATGAAACGTTTTTCAAAGCGTTTCATAGAGTCCGCTGAAAAGCACCAGAACCCCCTTATCGTATCGGCTACCAGATACACGCCCTCCCAGATCAGCAAGATCCGCCGACCGCGGCATACCCTTGTTGAGCCCGATGACCCCATCACCCAGAACCAAGAGAGTAGTAGGGAAACCAGTACTCTCAGGAAAAACAAACACAGACCGCGTTCCGCGTATACCGGCCTCGCCGACGAGGTACATCGCGACGCCCCCGTCAAAACCCTCTTTTGCCTAACGAGCCAGCCTGCGCCGCTGAGCCATTACCGTTAAATCACCAAAATAATATCAACCTGACCCAGCCTGTCCCTTGCTGCCCTCCCTCAATGACCCTGCTAAGCCGAGGCCCGTGTCCCACAGGGGATGCCCTTAGCGAGCGGTCATTTAGGTTTTAAGTAGTTTTTAGCCCTGGCTGGGGGCCTTAAATTCATTTGAGACCACCACAGGATTTATCGGTTACGCAGTAACCAGCCTTAGTGTGCTGAACTGCGAGTGATGATACCGAGAGCATTTTTCAAAAAAAAAAGCTCTCGGGATCATCGAAACATTGGACATCGTACGAACAACATATGCATAGAAACTGTCGCGTTTCGTATCGTTGAGTTGTATAGGTACCTACAGTGTGTGATTCGCAAGTGTGACTGACTTGTTCGTGAATTGCAATCTGATTTGAACTGCAAACCGTTTTAATATTGCGGTATAACCAACACTACCCTTATTACGCCCATACTACTAATTAAAATATGCCTGATGCTAACGAGAGACAGACATACCTTCTCCGACAAGTACATTTGTGAAGTTAATTGAATATAGTTTATGCTTACACCAACTCAAATAGCTGTTTTTTATTCAAATCTGTCAAATTAACCGTCAAGTTACTGAATGGATAAAAGTCGAACCTTAACGAAAGTAGTTTTTACTGAATCTACTTTGATGAATAAATAATTTGAAATTGAAAATAAAAGGTCGACTACTGGGATTTTTACCCTACTTATATAGCCGATAAGTTATTATACGCGCGGCGCGCGGTCGGCGCTGCTCTCTTGCCGGTGTGCCTCACGCACACATAAACGGAGCGCATAGAATACCTAAAATCGATTAGCGCTAGAAACTCGGTGCGCCCTTAACTATACGACAACTCATCCGAACTTGCGGATGATTCGTCGCCTTACGATTTTAAAAGGGTAACGTTTCATCCGCGGATGAAATATTTTGCGGATGAGTAGTCACCTAAGCCGTTCGGGCGCGGGCATTGGTTGACGGTTCGAAGTGCGGGCGGGAAGCGGGGTTTGTTACGTTCGCGTTGAGCCACTGCTGTCCGCTCGCCGCCCGCCGCACTGCTCTCATCTATCACTCACTAAGAATGAGTTTCTTCTATAGGTATTTATTTAAAGTATAAAAAACCATGATAAAACCAGTAAACGTGTTTGACTTTTATCGTCTAAAATCGAGTGACCGTCCTCTGAAATCTGCCGCCCCTAGGACGCTGCCGCCCCTAGGCCGCGGCCTATTTATAAATCCAGGACTGCATGACACACATAATAGATATCCGAGTTCATCGGAAAACTTGAGACTAGAGATGCCGATACATTTCACCAGTTTTTACGACAAATCTTTTACGGTTCAAGCGGTGCGGCTTGCCCGTATCGGTGAGGCGTGCCCTATCTTTGTGCATTTTTAAAACAATGTTTAAAAATCACTACCTCTCTCTTTAATCGTTTTTATTTGGGTTCTATGCATTTTGTTTCATAATTATTATTGTATATCTATTATGTAGTTATTGTTATTGTTTATATAATTAGTACACCTAAGACTACCTACAGTACTGTATTTCCTTTTCTCTTTAAAATCCATCCAAAGGTTGTCTTGAAAAGATCGCTTTTAGCGATAAGGCCGCCCATTGTGTCACCCTATGTAATGTTTTCTTCATCTTTATTTTCTGTAACTTATATGGTGTACATAATAAAGAGTATTATATTATATTCTATAGTGGTATCAAGAACGAGAGTGCATGATTCGCGTACTAAGAGAGTGCCTGCAACAATCCTAACATAAATACGAAAGGTTGTTTAATACGCTTTTACGCCTAAGGGAAGGTTCATATTTGACGGAACATGCGTCGCGTATTATCGGTCGCGTAACGCGTAACGAGCGTTCACACTCAACCGATGATACGTTAGTGCGTCGAGTGTGAACGATCAAGTGTTTTTCTATACCTCTGTGTGTTCTGGCGTTACGCGACCGATAATACGCGACGCATGTTCCGTCAGATATGAACCTTCCCTTAGGCGTAAAAGCGTATTAAACAACCTTTACCTTCCCTTAATAGCTAAGCCTATTTTGATAAATTTTGGTACACTATTTACTGTGGTATTCTGATCTATGTGAGACGAAGAAAGGAAGGATGGTCTATGTGCCAATGCTAAACTTTAAAAAAATGTTCGCATTTCAGTCTCAATCTGTGAAAAATGTATTAAAGATTAGGCTTTTTTGACAGATAGCGACTGAGATACGAAGGTTGCTTACAAATTCGTAGAATTATTGGTCCTCTTGACATGTGCAAGAGGCATCACTGAATCATTCAGGGTGAGAAATGTCAATATCATTGTAAGTTCCATGATCCGAGTAGTCCAACAAGAACTCTCGCAAAACGCTTACAAAAAGTTTCACAAAAACATACACATTCTATAAATTGGTTTGATTCCTGAAAACACGGTTTGCTTTTGGTCCCAGCTATGTTTACATACGATTATTTGTACATTGACAGTCGTTATGGATAGTTGGAGCATATGTCAGAGGCGTTAAAATCTGCCAACCAGTCTTGCCATTGCCAAGAAATAGGTACCCTATTTCGCGTGTGGTTTCGAGGGTAGCTAGACAGTGGCTCCAGGTAAAATACCTACTACTGGTATTAAGTTGCATCCTGTTTGATTGGAAACTGAACCCAGTATACTTGGGAAAATGTGAAAGCAGATTGATCAATTGGAGCTTGGTCTGAGAAAAAAGTGAAAAATTATTTCTACTTCGATTTATTTAAGTTAAACACTGAATAATTGCGCGATAAAACTATATTTTATTAATGTTTTTGATGCTAAAGAACATGAATTGTCCTCTTTGTTGTTGGCTGCTTTTTGCTCTTTTCTGTGGATATTTTTTTTTTGTTTATAAATGGTTTGTGTAGGTACATAAATCAAATGTGTTGTGTCCTGGGAACCGAATCGCTATGCTATAATACCACTAGCTGATTGAATTTCTCAAGAACATGTCGGAATTGTAATTGTGAAATCGAAAATTGACAATGAATATTAGGTTGAATTGTTATATCATCTATGTAATAGGAATGCAATTAAGTACTGAGTATTGGATAAAATCAAACGGTCATTTTGAAACCAAACATCGTTCATTGTTGGCTGTCGAAAATTCTTTATAAACCAAAGCATAATATTGAGATCTGTTCGAAGCGTAATCAAATTATATTGAAACTTGTGGAAACAGTTTATGCTAAGAGGTTGGTATAAGTTGTATAATTTCAATATAAATCGAGATGGGACTTTGGGTTGAGTTTTTGAGTGTTCCTCTCTTAAACGAACCCAAGTTAGTTCGAGAGTTATTGGTATTATACGATGATATTTAATAGGAATGAACTTAACCAAGGATATCGCATTATGGTTCCCGATAAATGAAAGCTTCTATCTATCTATGTATTGTTTGTTCCGGATCGCATATTTTTTAGCGTAGCATTGCTTAGCCATTTTTGTATTTTTATTTTTTTTCTGTCAGGTCAGATAGCAGTGTCAGACTCTTATTTAATTGACTAAAACCCACCAGTGTTCCTCCTACAGCCCTTTGCGTTCAGGGCCGCGGTGACTCTTTCGAACAAGCTCCGCAACCCTAGCAGGCACCGACCTTATGGGGCCCCGTATTCTTTGCTGACGGTTCTTTGAGGCGCGTGTGGAACACGATGCGCCGTTGACCCGGGCCTAGTTGCTATCAGACGGCGAGCCACCCATAGCTCGCCATCCGCAGGCCCGCGCCTACGGTGGCCGGGAATAGCCCTGCATTTCCCGACGCCCGGGCCGTCTTCTTCTGTTGCAGCGGCTGGAGCGTGAGGTTTTCCTCTCCCGCGAGATGTCGCCGCCGCCGATCGCCTCGACGAGGACACCTCCACCGTACGCTCCACCATGTCCTCCGGGCGATCCACACAGTTTTGTCACATGTCCTCCCGCTGAATCCAAAACAGGTACCTCCCGAAACAGCCGTGTCCGGTGAGCACCTGCGTCAGGCGGAAGGTGAGGACGTGGCGTCTGCCCAACCACTCCTCAAAGAGTGGACTTATCGCCGCAATGGTGGCGTTCCCATTCCGCAGCTTCCTCGATTTAAATATTTATAACAGGTACCTATTAAAATAACCAACCTACCTATTTAAATGTAGGTATGGGATTACTTCGGTGACTCATCGAGATCGAGAGATCATTAAATAAAAATATATTTTTAGTTTCAGCATGTTTCGAAAAAAACAGTCGAAAAGTATACAAATATAGACAGTACAGTATACGATACTACAGTTATCGTAGTGTTATCGATAGTTAATTAACAACGAGAAACATTAGTGATTTTTTTTCTGTCAACTGTAGCGATTGTATGTAAGAAAAATACGCATGTCTCTGAAGTAACGTTTATCTCAATTTTATTTGAAATTCGAATAATCCTTATGAAACATTTGGAGCCCGTCTACTTTAAAGGTACTTACGCTCCAATAGTTTGGGTCTGCAGATCAATTTTGGAGTTTTATTTTGGCAGATTATCGTTTTTAATATGAAGACTGGAGACGGGTCGCATTTATCGGGCTACTGGTCACTGATGAATCCTCATGTTCCTTAATAGCAGAGTTTTACGCAGAGGACCTTACGCATCGTTTTAATTTTTAACCGATTTCCAAAAATGGAAGAGGTTCTCAAGTCGACTAGGTATATTTTATTTTTGTGTGTTACATCATAACTTTGTACTGGGCGTACCGATTTTGACGATTCTTTTTACATTCGAAAGCTGGTGGTCATAATGTAGTCACATTTAAATGATGTTTTGGTGAGATCTGAAGACTAGTATTTGAGTTATTTATACTAATATTATAAAGAGGTAACGTTTGTGACTTTGTGACGTTGTAAGGGGTCATCTCTGGATCTACTGAACCGAACCGAAATTTCTTTAATCGCGTGCGCTGCGGATACTGTTGAGGATAGAACAAAACAATGTACTACAATATTAAAGAACGTACCAAAATCTATGAAAAAAAGTCTGCGATTGCATTGCCTATCTCCTACGGATAACTCACAATAACTGCTTCTAACCTGAAGTATTACGCGGGACAAACGGGCCGGGACAATAATATTTCTAACGCAGAACGGAGTCCGCGGGCACTGCTAATCTATACTAATATTATAAACTAGCTTCTGCCAGCGACTTCGTCCGCGTGGAATAGTTACTTTACCCCCGATTTTGAAACTCTCAGCCCGATCGGTTTAAAATTGACAAAAGATAGACATGCTGTTTCGGGATGTTTTTAGATAATTTTATGTAGATGACTTCTTCCGTTTTCCCAAAATTTTCCTTCACTGCTCTGCTCCTATTGATTGTAGCGTGATGAAAAGTATACTATAACCTGCCCAGGAGTATGAAGAATAATTGCACCAAGTTTCGTTAAAATCGGTCGAGTAGTTTTTGTTTCTATAAAGAACATACAGACAGACAGACAGACAGATAGACAGACAGAAAGACAGACAGACAGACAAAAATTTTACTGAT
Organism: Hecatera dysodea; assembly: GCA_905332915.2. Taxonomy (NCBI): domain Eukaryota; kingdom Metazoa; phylum Arthropoda; class Insecta; order Lepidoptera; family Noctuidae; genus Hecatera; species Hecatera dysodea. Next base: position 1,860,928 of record HG995298.1, on the reverse strand, counting down.
TGCTTTTGGCACCAGTATCGATCACTAATCACCCCCTGATAGTTATTTTGAAAATATATTCCTTGTACAGAATTGACCTCTCTACAGATTTATTATAAGTATAGATAGATTATTTTTTTTGTTTGTTTGTTTGAACGCGCTAATCTCAGGAACTACTGGTTCGAATTGAAAAATTCTTTTTGGGTTAAATAGACCATTTATCGAGGAAGGCTTTAGGCTATATATCATCACGCTTAAGCCAATAGGAGTGGAGCAGCGATAAAGAATGTTTTAAAAATCGGGGATTCCACGGGGACGAAGTCGCGGACAGAAGCTAGTCCCTAATATTTTGTGGCTTCGACTACATTGATGATATTCTCATTCTTTCTTGTCGATGTAAAATGAAAAATATAAAACTGTAAACGATAGTTTGGAAGAGCATCTTAGTATTTCAAGGTGGCCCCTTTCTAGTTTGGTGAAGATCTGATGAAGAGCGGCGATAGGAAACAAAACTCTTCAATAAATGATAGCAAATCTTTCGGAATTGCGGAAATCGCAATCGAAATGTTTTTTTTATTGTTTACACCAGTTTATAACACGTACGCTGTGATGGGTCCACACGTATTAGATGTGGGGTATCACCACTAAAAAGAAACAAAAAAAAAACTTTGGTGTTTTTAACCGACTTCTAAAAAAGGAGGAGGTTCTCAATTCGGATGTTTGTATGTTTTTTTTTTTATTTTTTTTATTGTTTGTTCGCGCGTAACTCCGTCGCTTGTGAACCGATTTGAAAAATTCTTTTTTTGTTGGAAAGGGTATACTTCCCAAATGGTCCCATGAAAATTTTATCGAAATCAACCAAGCGGTTTTCGAAAAATCTAAAAAAAATATCTACATTGTCTACATTGACGACCTACGACGACCATGTAAAAAAAAGCACTGCTCCTTTGCAGAGTACACTAAGTACTCTGCAAAGGAGCAGTGCTTTTTTTTACACCAATGTGATTGGTTCGTTTAGGTGGGGAGAGGGGAGGGGGAGTAGGTACCACTAAAAAGTGAAAAATAAAATACTTTTTACAAAAAAATACAACCGACTTCTACACAAAAAATCAAAAAAGTGCAAAATAACTTTAATTTCGGAAGTCGGTGTTCAAAAAACGAAAAAGCAACCACAAACAGTTCCGAAATTAAAGTTATTTTGCACTTTTTTGATTTTTTGTGTAGAAGTCGGTTGTATTTTTTTGTAAAAAGTATTTTTGGTTGTTTCTTCGTTTTTTGACCACCAACTTCCGAAATTAAAGTTATTTTATACTTTTGTGTTTTTTTTGTTGTTTAGAAGTCGGTTTTATTTTTTTGTGTAAAAAAGGGTTGTTTTTTAACGAAACAACAACTGCCTACAAAAGCCTTACTGCAACGGGCTATAGTCCTCATTGCTACGTAAAGGAACTAGGTACTCACCGAGAAACCCCTTGCGAATAAACCTCTTTAGGTAAAGAACAGATCTCCATAAAAATAAGGTGATTTAAATGTGAGCCTTGTTGGCTGGTGGCAAGGTCGAGTCTTGTTACGCATGATAGGTGTTTGATGGAAAGGTCATGTGAGCTGAAACGAACCCCGGAGGGACTCGTAAACACTCTCATATTCAGATGACATCTAATCTCAATTTTTACTTCACTACCTTTTTTTTCTTAATGGGAAATCATCAAATGACTTCTCCCGCTCTGGGCGGAGCGGAAGGGAGTGTCAGACTCTTATTGATTAAAACCCAATCGTGTTCCTCCTAGTGCCCTTTGCGTTTCAGGGCCGCTTTTAATGTAATTTTTATATTATTTAAAAAATAGAAATTGTGACCAATTACTTGTTTCAATGGCGAATGGATCTGATAACATATTTAAAGTTAGTATTTTTGTTTAAGCAGTGTTTTGTTTATTATTGTGTCACTGTAGCAATTAAAACTGTTTATATTGCTGTGGAGCAGTGGTGGCCGAGTGGTAACGGCCCCAACTTACGAGTTGTAGGTCGCGGGTTCAAACCCAGCCAGGCGCTTTACTTTGTGTAATTAATTTCATCACTACTGCTCTCAAAACGGTGAAAGAAAACATCGTGAGGAAACCGGCATGTTCTAGAACCAAAAATTCGAAGACATATGACATTCACCAACCCGCACTGGGCCCGCGTGGTGGGTTACGGCCCATTCCCTCTCCTAGAGAGGAGGCCTGTGTCCCAGCAGTGGGTACGTTAAATGGCTGATTATGCTTATGCTTATATTGCTGTGCCTTAGCAGGTTATATGTATGAAACTTTTATACTTATTAACAACTTGTAAACTACATGAATGCAATAATCGATGATAATGATTATGATGTCATTTGATAATATTTTCCTTCCCAAAAAAAAGTTCTCTGTAGTCGGAACTCAAAGTAATTCTAGCGTTTTAGTACTTGGAATAAGGGTCGTAGTAACACGGTGTAGCGGTACCTCTGGGGCCTGTCCAGCACATTACCAGACATACATTACAACTCGTACATTGTAGCTTTATAGTCACTGGGTAACTACAAATTATGTTGAGTTTTATTTTAACGATCTACAGAAGTGGGATAACTTTTTTTTAGGAGTTAACCTTTACTGTCCCACTTCTGAACAAGGGTCTCCCCATAGCCTCCTACTGTTCCCGGTGTGTTGTTCAGGTAATGTTGTTTTACAAAAATGCTTTTCTGATTCCTACAATTTTAGATCTCTTTATTCTGTTGGTTTGTGTTAGAAATTTAAAAATTCTTTACTATTATCCCTGTTATTTTAATGTACTTTTATATTTTTCTATCTGAAATTTTGCTTCGGAAATACTTGTTTTATGTTAATTAAACTGCCGCCTTTTTTTCCACCCACAAGCGGCTTCGTTCGCTTGTAAGTGGAAAATTATTCCAGGGCAACGTACTCCCCGGATAAATAGGTATCTTGTTTTGATAGATGGTAAGATCTATCCGTGTGCCAAGTTACAATCAAATCCGTTCAGTCGTTAAGACGTGAAGATGTAACAAACAAACAATCAAACTCACTTTTGCATTTATTATAGGGATGTTGCCTGAGTAAAAAATATATGATTATGTTTAGTCTGTCAGTTAGATTATAGAAAAATATTTGAAACGTATTTTTCCTTTATCAAATCTATAAAAACTGACGAAGATAAAGCATCAAAGATCAGGAGTGGGAGCGTGTGATGTCACGGCCCGGTAAAAATTGTAGCGAGTAGTGACGTCACACGAGTTTTCCACGCACTGTATCGTCTTAATTTTTTGTTTATGTGAAAAAAGAAAAAATACGTAATTAGTCCGTCAGATTTCCAATATGTTTTGGAAATCTGACGGACTAATCAGATTTTGTGATTTGTGATCGCATTTCCCAACTATATTGGGTTCGGCTTCCAGAAAAACCGGCTTCAGCTGAATACTAGTATTTTACGTGGAGCGACTGCCTATCGGGGACGCTAGATGGCGCTGCGTCTGGCCTAAAGTAAAATCAAACGCTCTGTTATTGAAAATTTAAAAAAAATACTATTTCTGCTTATAAGTGAATAAAATCTAAGTGAACCAATAAAACATCATCTAATACATAAGTGACAGTGTTATCCATGGATTTCATACTCAAACTGTGAAGTAAATACATAACTTATATTTTGGAACAGTGAACTTCGGTTTAAAAGAAAATTCAGTAAAAACAATCTAAATTATCAAAAGTTTGCAAAAATTACAATATTGTGACCCAAATTCATCAAAATAAGTGTGAAAAATCCTTTAATAACAAAGACGAAGTGAAAAAGTGACTCATACAGTGATTTAAACTTTAACCGTCAAACATTGTAACAACGAATTTATCTAACCAATAAAAAATATTTGATGCAACTGGTCAACAAATTCGACACATTTTGTAATGATCTGTTGGCGTAGTGGCTACTAGTGGTGAACTTTTGCAGTGCTCTACTCACACGAGTGGTCGCGAGTTCAAATCCCGATGAACTCTTTTCGTAAATTCTAAAATTCATATTTGGAATTTGCAAGATATTAGACAACCTGATGTCATCAAACTCTGCAAAAAATCATTGCAAGATGGCAGCACTAGTAACATGCCATAAATGCAAGAAATCGGTAAACATAAAAAGTACTGCTTTGTGTTCTGCCTGTGATAATAGGTATGAATTTGATTGCGATGGCTACCCTGAACAAACGTATCGCCTCAAGGACGCAGAAGCAAAAAAAAAGTGGAGGTGTAAGGTATGCATCAAAAGTTAAAAATACGCTAATACCGACTCTTCAACTAATATTACCGTAAGGAAAAAACCAGCTTCTTCAAAAGTACATTCACCTACAGAACCAGTAAGTACTAAAGGTGAACATAATAAAGCGTTCAAACGTCGATCTTCAGTTCAAAATACGGCTGACTTACTTGATTCCCACATACTGTCTGATTGTGAAACATCTTTTGAATCATATACTCCCAATAAATTGTCAATGAGCGTTGACGGAACGGTGTCTGACATGATATTAGTGTCAGAAATGAAAGAGATAATTGCTCAGCTCACATTAAAACTCGAAAGCACTGAAAATGAACTGGGAAATATATTGTTAGAAAACACTGATCTGCATAAGCAAATAAATAAGTTAACTACAGAAAATAAAACATTAAAATCTTTATGCCAGTCACCCTCTTTATTCACAAGTCCGGGTACAAACTCTAAGAAAAAGAGACAATCTCTCGCAAATCAACACAACATGCTTTCTACACCAATCCCTTTACCGTCGTCCAGATTGCAAGTCGAAAACAACGACTACGTAAATGTGCCCCTCTTGGAAAAAGAGATTGTTACCCTACAGCAACAATTAAAGGTCGCCCAGCTAGAAATAGCGGCCCTCACGGACCGTATTGTAGTACTAATGCAAAGACAACCACCTTGCATTAATGTTTGTCAAGCTATTGCTCGTCGTGAACTGAAGCGGGATACTGTGAACGTCACCAGTGCTCAGACATGTGTTGTTGCAGACAGGCACAGTGTGATCCCCCAAAGAAAGATATTCATCTTCGGTGCTCAGCGGTGCGCCGGGCTTGCAGCAGCCATCTCACACTCAAGAGCAAATACACAGTACAAAAAATACGGACTCGTCGCTGAAACAAAACCAAATGCGCCTAGCAATGAAATAATAGCAAACTGCAAAAATACCAAATTGACAGCTGAAGACAAACTTGTAATATGCTTAGGAGAAAACGATCGCAACCCAAACTTAGTGATTTCTCATTTGCAAAATATATTAAATACTTTTTCAAACTCCACTATACTTGTATTAAATGTCGTCAATAACGTGGACCTTAATGTCCGTAAGTTGAACTATTCGATAAAAAATGTATGTAATAAGTATAAAAATTGCCACTTTATAAATCAAACATCCACGAAACTGTCTGACGTTTGTAAGTCGATAAATTACCACATAGATTATTGTGATTATAGTGATGAATATCTAAATCCTAGTGAAATTCGTAAAAGATTAACGAGTAACAAATCAAGTTTCAAATTAAACATTTCTACAAATGAACCCAAAAAGGGGACAATTCCCTATTACTTTAGTCGTATTAAGAACACAACAACCCACGAATATAACACCTCTTTGCAACACAATGCAAAGGGTCAAAGGGGGACTATACCCTATTACTTTCAAGTCTTAAACAAGCATGACTCATTTTTTCGTGCCTCAAACTAACGAAACCCACAGTTTTAGAATATTCCATCAAAATATCGCCAGTTTATTATCTAAACAAGAGCTGTTAGAAATGACTATGCAGGAGTTAAAAGAAGCAAAGAATGAACCTGATGTAATATGTCTGTCTGAAACATTTGTAAAAAAAGGCAATGAAAACTATGTGAAAATACATAACTATGAAATGGCTACTAACTTCTGTAGAGACAAACAAAGAGGTGGCACTTGCATATTAGTGAAAAAAGGCTTATTTTATAAAGAGTTATCATTCGTGAAAAACTATGCAACTCAAAACACGTTTGAAGCTTGCGGCTTGGAAGTAACAAGTAATAAACTAGTAGTTATATGTGTATATAGAACGCCGCAATCTGATCCGAATCAGTTTTTAAAAAAATTGCATAATCTTTTACATGAGTTATTAAATAAATACAAATATAAAATAAAAATAGTTATAGCCGGTGACTTTAACATAAACACACTTAAAAAAGGTAACATCGCGTGTGGGTTGCAAGACTTGTCTGACAATTATAATTTAAAAATCCACATCAATGTTCCTACTCGCAAATTGACTTGTATTGATCATATCCTAAGCAACATTACAAATGCAACTGCCTCTGTGCTACCTCTGTATCTCTCAGATCATGAGACGGCACAAATGTTGAGCTTTCCAACTAATAAGAAACCGCAAATGTCAACGGTATGTTACATCTATAAAAGAGACTATAATTTAGACAACATTCGAAAATTTAAGGAATGCCTACAAAGTCTTTCTTGGTCCGATATATATCTAAACACTGATACAAACTGCGCATTCAATGACTTTCATGAACTGGTGTGTCTATTTTATGATCTCTGTTTTCCCAAATTAAGAGTGAAAGTCAATTGCAACAATAAAAACACACAAAAGTGGATAAGTAAAGGTTTGAGACAAAGTTGCAAAACTAAACGAAAGCTACGATATCACTACTACAAAAATAAAAATATAGATAATAAAACTAAATATAATACTTACTCTAGTCTGCTAAAGAAATGTATTTATAACTCCAAAAAGAATGCAAATATTAAATATATTCATTCCCAAGATAACAAGTGTAAAGCCACATGGACTGTCATTAAAAATGAAATAAATAATAACTCTCATAAAGACAACATAGAATGTATAAAATTAAATGACTCTATTATTACAGACCCTGTACAAATGGCCACAGTTTTTAATGATCATTATGTTAATGTGACACATACACAAGGGGATAAAAGCGCACGTCAAAACCTCTGCAAAAATGAATGTGCCAACTCAATGTTCCTTAGACCAATGCTGGTAAAAGAGGTACGACAGGAAATAATGTCCTTGTCTAACACCAAGTCGGAGGGTTACGACGAATTGAATACCAAAATCATAAAAAGTTGTTGTAATGAACTAACTGGTATTCTCACTCATTTAATAAATATGTCTTTTTCCCATGGAACCTTTCCTGATAAATTAAAATTTTCCATAATTAGGCCTTTATTCAAGAAAGGAGAAAAATATGACATCAATAATTACCGACCTATTACTTTAATACCCATATTGTCTAAAATTTATGAAAAATGTATGTACAAAAGATTAATGAATTTTTGTAATAAATTTGAAATTATTAGTGACAAGCAATTTGGTTTCCAAAAGAACAAATCAACATCATTAGCAATTTATTCTCTAATGCAAGCAATATTATCAAATATTAATAATAATTATATGACTACCGGTCTTTTTTTTGATCTATCGAAAGCGTTCGATCTGGTTTCACATGACATTCTGCTGCAAAAATTAGAAGCTAATGGGATTAGAGGACCGGCACTCCAATGGTTATCGTCCTATTTAAGTGATAGAAAGCAATGTGTCATTATCAATAAAAAAAATATAAATAATGACTTAATATCCTACTCATCAGAATATAGACATAATAAATGTGGCGTTCCACAAGGAAGCGTCCTGGGCCCAATATTATTCCTCATTTATATAAATGACATCATAAAAATAACTAAACATAAATGCATATTATTTGCTGATGACATATCCATTATAGTGACATCTAATAAAAAATATAATACCATTCTGGATCATGAGCTTGACATTAATAATACAATTGACAAATTACTGCATTGGCTTGACATTAACCATTTAAGAATAAATTTAGACAAATCAGTGTACATTCAATTCAATCAATCAAATAATTATAAAAACGACATCAAACTCAATATTAAGAAAATCAAAGAAGTAACGTATACAAGATTTTTGGGTGTAATTATAGATAAACATATTAATTGGAAAGAACACATAGACAATGTTAGCACTAAAATCAATAAATTTGTATATGCACTTAAACAAGTAAAAAATGTAACCAACGTTAAAACCGCTGTAATATCATACCATGCATACGTGGAATCGCTACTACGTTATGGGCTTGTAATATGGGGTAACAGCACAGACTTCCAGAGAGCATTCATCGCTCAAAAAAAGTGCATGAGATCAATTTGTGGACTCAAACCTGATGACTCATGTCAACCAATATTTAAGAAACTTGGCTTGTTACCGTTACCGTCACTTTATATTTACGAAATATGTATGTTTGTAATGAAAAATAAACAATTATTTAAGACTGCAAATGATGTTAACCCTCGGAACAGACGAGATCCATACAAACTAGTGCTGAATGATTTGCCTCGATTAGCTAAATATAATAATAACTGCTTAGCAATGTGTGTGCGCATTTATAATAAAATACCGGGGCATTTTAAAACATTAAATTTTAAGTTATTTAAAGCTCAATTTTATAAATGGTTGCTTGAGTATAATTTTTATAGTTTAAAAGAATTTATAGATAAAAAGTTTTGATGTTTTGAACAGTTTATTGCTGATGTCTCCTTACCTCACTGCCTTACTTTAAAATTTGCATGCTCTGTCATAACATTGCTAAACATGTTTGTTCCATATATAGTATTTAACACCATATTATACCATGTTTTATGCAAATAAATATATTATTATTATTAATTATTATTATCTGACATGCAGAACCCAATATCTGGGCAACACGGTACTTCTTGGCAAGACTGGTGTCAGATTTTCTGGCTTCTGACAAACTGTAACGACTGCCGTCACCCATTCACAGACCGACCTCGAGCGATCTCCAAGCGATTCTTACGCTCGGAGATCGTTCGTGCTGTGATTACACCGGCTCAGATGAAGCTGTGGAGAGATGCTCGCTGAGATAACCCTTGCTGGATTAGGATGATGACTTGAGCGGCTTCTATAGGTGTGGTTTCCATTTTCTTTTCAGTGTTCCCAGTGACGTGAAACATTGAACTGGTGACCAATTTTCATGGACGCCCTTTTTAATAGGGTTACAGGATTACCAAATAATATGGTGTTTTGTTTTCAAAATGTAAATATGTTTTTTGTTTTTACGTTCCATGACATAAGGTAAATAATCTTTGGTTTTGATATTGAAAAAAGGTTGAAAGTGAACAGAATTGAATTGAATTGAAAAAAAATTTTTTTTTCACAAAAGGCTTGTCTTTAAAAGGTTTAGCAATAAGGCACATTTTGCCGTCCTGTGTTAAGTTTTCTCCTCTTCTATATTTTCTGGAGTACATAATTATTCAGTACTCTATTCTGTTTTAGTTTGTTCTATTCAATTCGATTATTTTCTAAGTAATAATAAAATATGAATCTTTCGTACAATTTATCAATCATTTTTTGTGGGTAGTTGTAAAAAATAAAATAATTTTATTATTTACTCCGGCCAGTATTCATACTAAGCTTCAAGAAGATTGGCCCAAGTTATAAGATTCTCGTTTACAAACTTTAACATTCCCTAAATCGACTTTTGTGGTAGTTATGAAAAACTAATAATAACGATCTTTACTTTGGCTAGTATTCGTACCATAGATATAATATATTTCTATGATTCGTACCAAGTATGATGGACCAAGGAATAAGATTTCGCGTACAAACTTTCATCCCCTATTTCGCTCTTTTAAGGGACGAACTTCCAAAAATCCTTTCTTATCGGAAGCCTACATTATATAAGGAACTAGCTGCTGCCCCCGACTTCGTCCCCGTGGAATCCCCGATTTTAAAACATTCTTTATCGCTGCTCCGCTCCTATTGGCTTAAGCGTGATGATATATAGCCTAAAGCCTTCCTCGATAAATGGTCTATTCAACCCAAAAATAATTTTTCAATCCGAACCAGTAGTTCCTGAGATTAGCGTGTTCAAACAAACAAACAAACAAACAAACTCTTCAGCTTTATAATATTAGTATAGATATGTCCTCCAAATTTCAAGTCCCTACGACCAGCGGTTTATGCTGTGCGTTGATCCATCAGTCAGGACAAAGCATTTATACAGGGTTATTTGAAAAACACCAACAACTAGCTGAAATATCAGCTGTTCCGTACATTTATATTCGTATAACTAATCAAAATGTAGGGAACAGCTGAATTTTTTTCGCGATTTCAAGTTTGTTCTCATAGTAAAAGTTGTTCATAATGATGAGTACAATGACCTCTTAAGTGGTTATTGGTGTTTTTCAAATAACCCTGTATATACACATAAATAGAGATTATGTAATACGGTTATGTCCATTTAATTTGAAGTATCTCTTCGAATATTCTCAACACTATTGAAATACGATATTAATTGAATGTTGTAAAATAATCTTTTGAAAACAAACGGCTGTCAGATGCCTAGACTAATTGTACTCTTTACATTATTTGCAAGTATTTGTTAAACCTACAACGGTCTAACAATCTGCTTCACAATAATTGGAACGAATTCTGTGAAACTCAAATTAATACCACTGTCAATAATTAAGATTGCTGTTTTATTTACAAAATGTATTTACAAAATTAATAGAATAGACTAGGCATAAGTTACCCATTTCGCAAATTGAAATTTTTGATTGAGGAAAAGTTATTTCGAGGGTTGATAGGTAGCTATTGTCATTCGGGGCACGTGGATCTGGGTGTGACACTTTAGGAATCTCTATCTAGAAAAAATCTTGCAACTTCTGATAGAACATTCATCTCTATATTATTCTGATAAAATATATTTCTGGGTACCTATCCTAGTTTTATCCTATCTGTATTTAAAGATGCATGAATCCTACAAAGTTCTCATTAGCTAGTGCAATGTGTATCTGTGGTACATTGGTAAAACAATAAAGTTTTAAAGTCACATTTTTTAAAGCTGTAGGGGCGCTGACGCATTAGTTTTGTATTCCTCGCACGCGCTTTGCTCGCCAGGCAGTTCGCCCGAAACCGCCTTCCACTATACACGCGCTCGCAACCTAACCTTGTAACAGCATCATACAGTAAAGACTTATCCAGAAATCACCGACTATCATTTCTCTCCGTAAACACTACCCACGAACACTCCAAAAAAAGCAACCCATTAGGAACTCATTAAACAGATGAATAAATAAAATACGTCTTAAATTTTAAATAAAACCTTGGCGCTGCCGCTGCCATAAGATATTCAAAAGAAAAATGGCAGCTAACGACGAACTTCGTGCTCAGAATGGTTTCGGAAATTGTGAGACTCATCTCAGAACATTTTTAGAGCTGGCTTAATATTTTCCCTCTTAAACACCGCTAATTTGCCATTTGAGGTCTGTTGTAGAAGTTATCTCATTAATTTTGATAAGATACCTTATAAACGAACTCCGTCACTGAAAGAAAGAAATAAAATTAATTATTTGACGATAGTCCATCAGGTACACACACACAATAAAATAAAAAGTGTGACATAAAAATTGTACAAACCGTATTGGCGCTGCTTTTATGCAAAAATAGGTTGAAATGAACCTATTTTTGCATAAAAGCAGCGCCAATACGGTTTGTACAATATTGCCAGACAGATGCTGTTTGATGCTGGGATACTTAAACATACCTACTTTCCCTATTCCCTTATTTTAAGTCGTGTCAGGTTACTTATACACAACATTGAGTTAGTCGATTTTATTTATTTTTTGTTGTATGTGTGTATTTTTTACTGTTTATTTGTTTCATATATTATGTTCTCATGAACACTAAGTTGATATTTATTATTTTATTGGTATTGATTTGTTTCTTTTTAATAAGTATGTATTCCGTGAAGGCAGGCCCTATCAGAACACCAGCGCTTTGGTATTTATCATTTGATTAAATATCGCAGCAGATGCTGACATAGGGACCTTTTTTGGCCTCGCACAGTTTAAATTTTATATTAAGCTTTTAATTATGTTTTTTTTTTTTTAAATTTGTTTTGTGCGAGTCCTAAATAAACATTTTTTCTTTCTTTCTTTCTTTATCGGTGTTCATCGAGGGTCTTTCCCCTTAATTCGTTCTCCCTCTTCATGACAACCTGTCAAGTTACCGAAACGAAATATGTATGTGATCTTTAGCGTAATGAGTTATCTTCAAACATTGACCGGACACAACGCAGCGACCGATAACCACAAACTTTTCTAATAACGACCATTAACTTTACAGGTCGAACACAAGTAGGAAATTAAAGTTTAATCTATCACAATCTCTTGCCGTGAACCAAGCAGGCCACCAGAAGCTTGCAGACAAAGGAAACTTTACAGCAACTTCGTCCGTTTTTCAGTCCGAGCACAACTTTCAGATACTTTCAGTGTTTATTGTGGGTAGGGAAAAGGTCAATTCGGAACAATTTGCGAGAGATACATCACATCATTTATAAATATTTTGAATGATTCTATTTGATTTTTATTGAAGTAACATGACTTATATAGGAAACACATAAATAATCGCTAGATATTCGAAACAGATTTTTTACAACATAGGCTACAAATTTGAAATTTCGCAAATTGTTGCGTCTCTTGGTGGAGGAGCTCGTGGCTAAAGATTAACAGCCGTACAGGTCGATCTTCAAGGTTAAGCAATGTTTGCCAAGGTTGGTCTGTGGATGGGTGACCATCTTAACATACCGAGTTTCCTCCGTGCCTCGGAAAGCACGTTAAGCCGTTGGTCCCGGCTGTCATTTGTAGATCTTTGGCAGTCGTTACGGATTGTCAGAAGCCAGAAAATCTGACACCAGTCTTGCCAAGAAGTACCGTGTTCCCCAGTTAATGGGTTATGGAGGTCTGGTAGGCAGCCGATCCATGTTAAATACTGGTATTCAGCTGAATTCGGTATGACTGGAAGCCGACTCCAATATAGTTGCGAAAAGGCTACAGATTTGAAACAGGCTATTTGGTATATTAGCTGGATTGGAAGTTGATTTATGTATGTGAATTTCTGTGGGTCTGTCTGTGGCATCGTAGCTCTTAAACGGGTCCTATCAGGGGTCCGGAATTGTTGCAGAAAGGACATGAAGGAACACGGGTGGGTTTTAGTCAGTAAGAGACGAACTTCCTCCCGCTCCACCCAGATCGAGTGAAGTCATTTAACGATTTACAATCCAGAAAAAAACACACATCCATCACACAAGGTATAATAGGGTATTTTACTAAATAAAGCTATTTAGTCCGTCTGATATATTTCCAAAAAATATTAGACAGGATTTTTTCTCTTTTCACGTAAACAAAAAATGAAGATGGTATAGTGCGTTGAAAACTCGCGTGACGTCACTACAATTTTTGAACCCCCCTACTATTGAACTTTGATGCATTTTATCTTTATTTTTTTTTACAATTTGAAATGACAAAAAATACGTGATCAATATTTTAGGACGGAAAAAATAGAATTATGATTTTTATAACTAGTGAAATACCCAATTGCCCTTCTGTCTGTTTCTTAACTTTACTGTGGTCAACGTGAAGTTGTAATTGTGATAAATATCGGAGAGCGAGCCTAACAATGTTAAACTGAATTATATTGTCTGCCCCGAGTTATTCGATCACTGCTAGGTCTGTTGTGTTTGTTATTTTAATTAAACCTGCTGGCTGTAGGGAGCGAAAATATTATATGAGAACCCATAATTAAAATACTTTTTACCACCATATATGTAAGTTACAGAAAATATAGATGAAGAATTACACATTACATAGGGTGACACAATGGGCGGCCTTATCGCTATAAGCGATTTGTTCAAGACAACCTTTGAATGTGAAGTGAATGTGATTTGACTGATTAGGTTCATTATACAATTAAGCAAATCGTAGGCAAAGGTATCACGGTGTCTTTTCCGAAACACGATAAACAATTTAATGTCTTTTACATACAATATGTACGAGAGCTTAAATCGAGTGTAATGTCGTGTTAACCTATATATTATAGCTGTAATACTTTTGTGTCTATTCATTTGTTTCTCTTAAACTTTAATAATATTTTGTTTTCATTCCTTGCAGGTAATAATTTTCAACAGAAATGAGGTATGTTTTTTTTTATATTTTTAGGCGTTGCCATTCGAATTTTGGTCTTTTTCAATACCAACTTTGAATGTGTCTGTGGCATTGTTTTTTGTTTAATAATTTTGTTGCGGGATCTGTGTCTGTGGAATCGTTTTTTATTTAATTTGGTTGCGGGATCCGTGTCTGTGGAATCGTTTTTGTTTAATTTGGTTGCGGGATCCGTGTCTGTGGAATTGTTTTTATTTGATTTGGTTGCGGGATCCGTGTCTGTGGAATCGTTTTTTGTTTAATTTTGTTACGGGATCCGTGTCTGTGGAATTGTTTTTATTTGATTTGGTTGCGGGATCCGTGTCTGTGGAATTGTTTTTATTTGATTTGGTTGCGGGATCCGTGTCTGTGGAATCGTTTTTTGTTTAATTTTGTTACGGGATCCGTGTCTGTGGAATTGTTTTTATTTGATTTGGTTGCGGGATCCGTGTCTGTGGAATTGTTTTTATTTGATTTGGTTGCGGGATCCGTGTCTGTGGAATCGTATTTTGTTTAATTTTGTTGCGGGATCCGTGTCTGTGGAATTGTTTTTATTTGATTTGGTTGCGGGATCCGTGTCTGTGGAATTGTTTTTATTTGATTTGGTTGCGGGATCCGTGTCTGTGGAATCGTTTTTTGTTTAATTATGTTGCGGGATCCGTGTCTGTGGAATCGTTTTTTATTTAATTTTGTTGCGGGATCCGTGTCTGTGGAATCGTTTTTTATTTAATTTAGTTGCGGGCTCCGTGTCTGTGGAATCGTTTTTTATTTAATTTTGTTGCGGGATCCGTGTCTGTGGAATCGTTTTTTGTTTAATTATGTTGCGGGATCCGTTTCTGTGGAATCGTTTTTCGCTATTCATGGACCCAGTGTTTTTTGCGTTGTTCCTGACATTTTTTGGTTGGTCATTGTTGATTGTGTCTCTCGAAGAGTTATTAGAAAAAAAAAACATACCATGATAAAGCTAGTTTTCCCAGATGGTTTAGGCAGCGGTAAAGCAAATAGCATACTTATTGATTTAATAAGTTTGCTGACATATTTATGTGTATTCGAACTTGGAGCAAAATGATCACATAGCCGGGAGCGAGGACAGGAGAGTTTCAGGGCTGCTACCACAAGGAACTAATTATGTAAACTATTAATATACAGAGGTGATCATTGTTTGTTTGTTTGTAAAGTATAGAAGATAAACGAAGAAATTAAGAAGGTTCTTTCTCAGGTTGAAAGTAACATTATCGACTACTTTTAGTACTAGAAGGTAATGCACGGGGCCTGTAGAAGCATGAGTGAAGCCGCGGAAGAAGAAAAAAAAGAAATTGATTGAAAGAAATAATTTTTTATTTTATTTAGGACTCGTACAAAAGAAACAAAAGTTTTTACTTTTAATAATAATTAAAAGCTTCACATTGAGTAGGTACATTACTTTATTGTGTACCAAATATAATCATACAACTCTATTATACAAACTTACTTATGGGTAGATGACTCTAGTTAGTCCGTCCGCGTCAGATACATTGCCAAAAAACATTACACGCATTTTTTGTTTTTTCACGTAAACAAAAAAATGAAGTCTCGTGAAAAGTCGAGCCTATTCAATGCAAACAAACAAACAAAACAATCAAATCTTACCGCTTTATAATATTAGTGTAGATAAAGAAAAAAAAATATGTCCAGTATTTTTCGATACTATAACTGACGGACTAAATAGAATATATTTTTTAAACTCAGGAATCAACCTTTTTCTATTGGTGCAGTGACCTCACTTATCGCTGACAGCGATAAATGTATCTACCAGACTATCTATGGATGGATTTAAAGAGACACTCCATGCTGATTCGAAGTTGAAGTTTTTTTTCTACTTTTATAAATCTACAGTGTAAAATATGTTGTCTGAAACAAGAAAAACTACTCGAAAATAAATTCGATTATCATAATTACGTTGAAATAAAATTGTCTGCTTTTAAACACGAACAGGGGGCACCTGACACCCCTACCTACCGTACCTACTGAGGAGGGAGTCGTGTCACGTAAACTGATAGATATAAAACTAGAAGTGTATGAAAAACTTTCACGAAATCCATTGAATTAGTGACTCCTTTGGGGCTCAAACGTTCCGAGATCTAGTTTGACGTTTTTCGTGTTGCTTTTTGGAAATATGGTGTGGCAAGTGCTAAGAAGTTCATGACTAAACAGTTATAGCCGCCTGAGAGGATCTTCTAAGTTAAACAATACTTTTGAAAATGAAAATAATATATCTAGTTAATATATCTATTAAAACTAGATATATTATTTTCATTTTCAAATTTAAAATGGATTTCCCCAAAGTAACGCCTGAATCAATCAATTTTAAACAATACTTGCCAAGATCGGTTCGAAGGGGTTCCGGTATGGGGACCATACCGGAACCCCTTCGTTTTTCGGAAAGTATGTTAAAGCGTTGGTCTCGGCTGGGATTTGAAGATCTTTGACTGTCTTGAATCTTCATGAATCTGACGAGGGGTTCCGTCTTACCCGCGTATTGGGTCGTGGAGGTCGGATCAGCAGTCGATCCATTTAACGTATTAGAATCTACACCTAAGCTACATCCAGTTTAAGAGGAAGCTGACCATCCAGATAGTTGATCCAGGTACACACAAATAAAAGATTTTTTTTAAGACTGCGCTGCGCCAAATAGGTCCAGTTCAGCAAAATGCCAGACAACTAGGAGCTGCCTGACGCTGGTTTTTATTTTTTTAAATATTAGTAGTGTACAATTTTTAAAGCGAGTTCACTGAATTCCTAAGATAATATGGTGGCACAAGTTAACGTTTGATGTTTTACATGTTGATGTTTTAACAAAAATAGACACAACACAGTTATAGTGTACACATTTATACTTAAATTATAATGAGTCACAACGGAATCTGTTCACTCCACTTGCAGGTGTAAACATTCTTAAGCCAGAGTGTTATTCAGAGTGTATACGCCGTACGGAATTTCATACAAATTTTCAAGTCCTTATTTTCCGAAATGACCGATTTTAATTAAACTTTACACCCATAAGCAGGATACATAAAAAGGTCTAAAAAGTTAGTTGAAAACATTTTCGATAAATAGTGCTACAGTTAAATTAGATCTATTTTAAATTTTCCATACAAACATAAATTTCCAGTTATCTTTTTTTAAATAAGACATTTCGGAAATGTTTTCAACTAACTTTTTAGACCTATGCTTATATGTGTGAAGTTTCATTAAAAACGGTTCAGTCATTACGCTAAATAGTGACTTGAAAATTTGTATGAAATGCCATACGGCGTAAACGCTCTTCAGTGCCCTGTTGTAATGCGACCCTTATCCACAGTGAGATAACATGGGTTAGCCGCACTACAACGTCTACCAACCTAATTTAACTAGAGTAGGGCTTCATTAGTAAGAGGTACTCGTGTCTAAATAATGACAACCGTACGGGTCGACTTGCAAGGTTGAGCAACGCTTGCCGAGGTTCGTCTGTGACTTTATGGACCGAGACTGCTCCGTGCCTCGGAAAGCACGTTAAGCCGTTGGTCCAGCCTGTCATTTGTAGATCTTTGGTAGCTATTATTGTAAAGATGTCAGAAAATTGATAATCTGTCACCAGTCTTGCCAAGAAGTAGAGTGATCCTCAGTTACTGGGTTGTCGAGGTCATATGTCACTCCACGTTAAATTCTGTTATTAAAAAAAAAAAAACAATGTTCTATTTGCCTTTTTACCATTTTCAATTTCATGGCGTAATGTATTATAGTATGCAGTTCCGTCTTAACCATAAGGGTACAAGGGCCACGTACCCAGGGCCCCGTTTCATTGGGGGCCCCTAAATTACATTATAGGTTCTTCGTAGGAAACGACCAATTCAAACCGAGCGCCATCGCTAGCTCCTGGCGATGTAGAAATTTTCGAATTCTGTGTTTAGTTTCAAGTAACTTCCTGTTTGCATGCACGGTTAAAAGTAAATTTAACCTATTCGGGACTGACTGCAAAATTTTCTAAACACGCTTCACTCGCACTTGGGACCTTAGAGATAAAAATCTTGACCAAACGCCACTTGCGTCCAGTTGTTTTTAAAACTTTTGACATGTTGTCGAATCGGGAATGTGACATAACGGGAAGTAGCCGTTTTAAGCTATCCGAGGTGTATTTTTATTTATATTCAATGAAAATATTTTTTCACGTTTCTCTGCATGCGATGGGGGGTGATCCAAACAAAATAATTTTTCATACTTTTATTCGGTTTTATTCGAAGGAAAATGCTCACTAACTGTGAAGTAACCCTATATAGATATTTGTTAATATTGAGATGCCAGGCTTGACAATGAGTGTCCTATTACTAAGGTAGGTGCCTGGGACTTGGCATGTAGAGAGGCCTTGTTCTCCTTGTAGTTATTTGTTTTCCGTGTCAGTGGCTCCCTGCGTGGGATGCTTCCCATGGGCTCTCGCCTCAACCAAATGATTTTAGCCACAAATTGCGTATTGATCGGTCAAGGTACCTATTGTACGAGCCTGCGCCACCGTAGGCTGTGTATATTTTTAACCGACTTCTAAAAAGGAGGAGGTTCTCAATTCGGATGTTTGTATGTTTTTTTTTTTTTTTATTGTTTGTTCGCGCATAACTCCGTCGCTTGCCAACCGATTTGAAAAATTCCATTTTTGTTGGAAAGGGTATACTTCCCAAATAGTCCCATGAAAATTTTATCGAAATCGAACAGGCGGTTTTTGAAAAATCAACAAAAATAAAAAAAAATATCTACATTGTCTACATTGACGACCTTTTAGTTTACTCTGCATTGGAGCAGTGCGTTTTTTTACACTAATGTAATTGGTTCGTTTAGGTGGGGGGAGGGGAGGGGGTTTAGGTACCACTAAAAAGTGAAAAATAAAAAACTTTTTACAAAAAAATACAACCGACTTTTCCACAAAAAATCAAAAAAGTACAAAATAACTTTAATTTCGGAAGTCGGTGTTCAAAAAATGAAAAAGGAACCACAAACACCGAGTTCCGAAATTAAAGTTATTTTGTACTTTTTTGATTTTTTGTGGAAAAGTCGGTTGTATTTTTTTGTAAAAAGTTTTTTATTTTTCACTAAAAAGTTTTTTGTATACTGCGTTTGTTGCTGTCAAGTTGTACAGTGGCCGTACTACGAAGCGCCAATACTATCATGATTCAGTGTTGAAAAAGGGGATAGAGCTATTCGTCTTGTATAACTCCGTCCCACTCTGACACAGGAAGCATGATGGATTTAAGACGTCATGGTAGGGCTGCAGGTCAATTTTTTAGGTGGATGTGGATGGTCAAATCTGATACTCTGAGAAATAATAAAAGATTTATTTCTCATCACAATAAAAGTTACGTTTAAAATGGTATTAAGAACATAACAACTATCATCAACAGCCTGTTGCAGTCCACTGCTGGACATAGGCCTCTCCAATTGCACGCCACTTAGATCTATTTTCGGCTTCTCGCATCCAGTTTCACTATACAGTTTACAACTATACAGTTTAATAATTATATTGTGGAGACTGGA
Source organism: Hecatera dysodea (assembly GCA_905332915.2). Classification (NCBI taxonomy): domain Eukaryota; kingdom Metazoa; phylum Arthropoda; class Insecta; order Lepidoptera; family Noctuidae; genus Hecatera; species Hecatera dysodea. The sequence continues at coordinate 1,841,301 of HG995298.1, read as the reverse complement.
GCCTAATATCCTAAGATAGACGTAAGGCCACCATTCAGGACATCAGGACTAGACTAGGTCTAGCGAAAAACAATAAAAAAAAAATAATTAAAAAAAAATATATAAAAAAAATTATAAATTTTATAAATAATTTCGGGCCCGATTTTGTTAAAGACTAAATCTCCATCATATGATTTTTGAAAAAATCTGTGTTCCTTATCAGGGATTGAACTATCGATTTCGAAAAAAAATAACTGTATTTTAATATACCATCTGAATGTGTCGTTTAAATGGATCAAATTCTGGTAAGCAGTAGGTTTTTTTGCTTTTAATTTATTTTTTGCTTTTTCCCACGACGGAACGGAGACAGTGTATGCGTTTGGGGTGAGAGGATGTTTGTTTGTTTTCAGTTATTTTAACCTGCATTTTTATTCTCAGCGAACCCTTTCATTTAATACTCATACTATAGAAAAGCTTAAAAAACTTCAAAAGTCCACCATATTGGAATAAGAGTGGTGTCAGAATATTTTTCTAATTATTCTCGGCAAGCCCTTTCTTTTGATACCCATATTGCAGAAGTGCATAAATAATAACTATTCCGCCATATTGGATTTAGAATGACGTCACGTGTATTTTTATCCAAAATAAACGTGTATACAAAATTTCAGCTCAATCGGTTGAAGATATCTGGTTCAAAATTGAGTAACAAGATTCCTTCCGAACAAACATGCATAAATACGTAGTAAGTTAAATAAAAACTTTTAAAAGAAATAAAAAAAGTAAATTTACACTTGTATATATACTTACATAAAAATAATATTTTAAAAACTGTGTTGTTTATAAAACTATGCTTTAAATATTTTTAAATTTTACACGTACCTAAGCCAGAAAGTCAACAGAAGAATATTAACTGAAAAGCTATTTTCATCTAAAGTAGTTTACCTTTGCTGCTCAATGAAATGACGACATAATTTCGAAATGTCCCGCACAAAGGCGAGCCTAACTCAAAATTAGTTACTCTCCTCTTTTGTTGTCTCACCATATTTAATACAAAATACAGTTTGAATAGTAAAAGCCCAGTAGGGTTAACCCTATTATTGGATTTACCCCGAAATCTGAATAGGGGATTCTTTATGCAAAGTAGGTTGGCTCTGAATCTCTCAGAGACATCCGTGGGTCAGGAAGCGCTCGGCCGCGAGACTCTCGTACTTCTAGAACAGAAGCCCTATTATGACGTCTTAAATCCATCATGATTTCTGTGTCAGAGAGAGACGGAGTTACACAAGACGAATAGCACTATCTCTTTCCCTCACACGAACCATGATAGCAGTGGCACTTCGTAATACGGCCACAGGATCAAATTCAGTTGTTCATATAACCGCGGCCTTGGAACACAAAGGGCTTTAGGAGAAGCACGGGTGGGTTTTAAGTCATTAAGCGTCTTACACTCTCTTCCACTCCGCCCATAGCGGGAGAAGTCATTTGATGATTACCCATCCAGAAAAAAAAGGTGTAGGTAGTGCATAAGATAGCGGAATTAGTTCAAAAGATTCGCCATTCTCAAAACGTTTTGTGGATATGGGTAGGATGTCCATAGGGTTGCCAACATTTTTTCAGCGAAATACAGTATTTTTCAAAATAAGCTATAAAAAATATAGTACACTTCTAAAAATTAAAAATAAAGAAAAATGAAATTGATTGAGTCAGGCGTTACTATGCGGAAATCCATTTTAAGTTTGAAAATGAAAATAATATATCTAGTTTTAATTTCCGCGAAAATTAGTGGGTTGCAGGTATGCACCTCCCTCCCGCCCGCTATATTATGCACATGCAAGATTACAAGGCAAGGATTTTATGCACATGCAGGAAGGCAAAGCAAAACCCAACACTAATACCGACACGTGTTTCGCCTCTCCGAAATAAGAGTGTCATGTTATGCTTTATTATATTAACTTTTTAGATTAATATATTCAATACCCCATTTTGTATTAATGACATACTACTAGTGTTTCTCTCTTCTCGCCGTTTCGAATTCATAACTGAAAAAAAAAAACATTTATGTAAATGCCGAAATGGCGGGAATAGACAGCCGGAATGAAATTACTTTTTTGCTTCTTTATCGGTGTTGGGCGCGCATTTAAAGTTTTCGTCATCGCTACAACTTATCTATAACTATTGTTTGATATTTACGAATATATTTAGGACCTTAACTTCTAAAATCAAAGAATAATAAGTCTTCTACCTAGCCTTTTCCCAACTATATTGGGGTCGGCTTCCAGTCAAACCGGAATCAACTGAATACCAGTATTTTACGTAGAGCGGCTGCCTACCAAACCTCCTAAACCCATTAACTGGGTAACACGGTACTTCTTGGCAAGACTGCAGTCAGATTTTCTGGCTTCTGACAATCCGTAACGACTGCCAAAGATTTCCAAATAACAGCCGGGACCAACCGCTTAACGTGCTTTCCGAGGCATGGAGGAGTCTCGTTATGTTAAAATGGTCACCCATCCACAGACCAACCTCGGTAAGCGTTACTTAACCTTGAAGATCGACCCGTGCGGCTGTTGATTTAGCCAAGAGCTCCTCCTGATAGAAAATACCAAATCCCAAAAAAAATACATTCCCAAAATTGATTTGATATTGACATCTTTGATGTGTTGCCAGCGCCTCTAGTTAGTATAGAGATCTGTGGAAGCCAAAGACAAAAGATTGTAGATGCGTTCGGAGTCCGGAGTTCGGTTAATGTAAAGGCGCGTTAATTAAAAAATAAAATGATTTGTTACATTTCGTTCGGTATTGAAAATATAGTATTTTTGCGTACTATATACTTCTTCAACAGTATATAGTATGCTGACCCGAAATATAGTACAATACTATATATTATAGTACGGTTGGCAACCCTAGATGTTTTAGTTTCTTCCCCTTTACTGCGAATATTTGTGGGTAGTTGTACACAAATAACCAACGGTGGCAGTGTATAAAAAGGGGGGGTGCCTTGTACTAAATTCTCAGTCGCAACTCAACGGTCGGCGAGTCAACACGTTCCCTGAGGATGCCTCGTGGAGAGGCGAAACACGTGTCGGTATTGGTGTTGGGTTTTGCTTTGCCTTCCTACATGTGCATAAAATCCTTGCATTTGCCTTGTAATCTTGCATGTGCATAATATAGCGGGCGGGAGGGAGGTGCATAACTGCAACCCACAAATAATCACGGAAATTAAAACTAGATATATTATTTTCATTTTCAAATTTAAAATGGATTTCCGCAAAGTAACGGCCTGACTCAATCAATTTTATTAATGTCAACGATGTAAGTCTGTGAAGCAGTGTTCCTTCACATGTTTTTTTACAAAGTTCGAATATAATTAATCCTTCAAAAACTGTTATCATGTAATTTAGAGCGTCCCCGGAGGGTCGTTTTATCTTATTTAATTCCGCCACGATCCTATTATGAAATTAATTTGGTTTCTCACTGAGTTCTCTCGTGGAACAATGGCCCCGGATGACTTTTGAATCTTAAGGACTACGGTTTTGTTCCAATTGTAATTAACGTTGTATAAGTATACCCTTGTGGATTTAAAAGTGTATAATAAACAGTTTTTTTTTGCTAACTCATAATCACAATACTGAGTCTATTGCCTCATCTGAATGTAAAGGTGTCTAATTTTGTGAGGATGCCTAAATTTTTGTATAATTTAGCTTAATTTAATACTAACTTGTTAGTGTGTGTGCTGTAAGCTGTGAATAAAACTTCGTTTTAAATAATTCTGAAATGACAACATTACAGGTTTTATCCCTAACAAATAAAAAAAATATTTTTTTAACTTATTTTGTGAGTAGTTGTTTTTTTCCACTCAAAAAATATTAAAGATTTAGCTGCTTAAATTGGAATTCGAACCGATCGATATAGTTGTGAAAAGGCTAAACAGATTGATTTAGTAGGATAGTAATATTGCCTGCCCTCTTCCGGAGATGTGAGATACAAGATCGCAGAGGGTATATTTTAGTATAGCATAAGCATAATAAGCCTTTTAACGTTCCCACTGCTGGGACACAGGCCTCCGCTCTAGGAGAGGGAATGGGCCGTAATCCACCACGCGGGCCCAGTGCAGGTTGGTGAATGTCACATGTCTTCGAATTTTTGGTTCTAGGACATGCCGGTTTCCTCACGATGTTTTCCTTCACCGTTTTGAGAGCCGTGGTGATGAAAGAAATTACACAAAGTAATGCGCCTGGCTGGGTTTGAACCCGCGATCTACTATTCGTAAGTCAGGGTACTATTTCATGCTCGAGAGATGACTTTTAGCGTTTTACGCGCGTTTTCTGGATATCATGAGTACGAAAACATCAATTTATGATGAGCTTTATCGACAGTTTGATGCTCTGATGGAGTTTGAGTTGGGTTCGAGTATTGGAATATGGGCCTTTAAATTGAAAATCGACCCGTGTGGCTGTTTGTTTTTGTTAGTTTTGTTTTTTTTTATAAACGTTGCCCCATACTAGGAATTACTCCTATATCGTGGGTGCGTTCACAAACATATAAACTCATATTAACAACACACCCAGACCGGAAACCGACTATCTGTAGGTCATACAAACATTTGTTCCGTGCGTGGATTGAACCTGCGACACGTAGCGCAGCAGCCGGACGCTCAACCACTGCGTCAACCGTGTCGTTCCCATGTTGGATATTTTTTTTCTCTCTGTTTCACTATTGTCTTCTCTCACTTCCTGTATTGTAGTCTGTGACTTTGCATACTATTGTATAAATTGAAGTTCTAAAATGCAACAGACAGATGTGTTGCTGGGGAGTTTGTTGCGCCACTTCTTCTTCCCAGCTAAAACACTAGGAAGTGGTGACGGGTGGGCGTGATGTGGGACTGTCTTTATGTAAAATTTGACATTCAACAAGTGCTGGTTCTCAGCCTAGTTTGAATAAATGACTTTTGATTTGAATTGATTAATTATTTAGCCACGAGCTTAGCTATATTACCATACCGAATTGTTTAATATTAAGTACTGATTTCATTAATGTGGACCTGTTTAAGTCGAAGGCTCAAACTGAAAAATGTTTGTTTTGTAATTTTTGCCAATAATATTAATTGTGACTACTTAAATTTTACTGGGTACTTGTCATCATGCCTGCTAGGGTTGCGGAATTTGTTCGAAAGAGTCACCGCGGGCCTGGAACGTAAAGGGCACAATAAGGATCACGGGTGGGTTTTAGTCAGTAAGAGTGAAAAAATGGTGTTAGAGGAATTACGGAAATTATTCGAATCAAGATTGGTAGGGCCGTTTTTTCCGTCAGGCATTTTGTTGAACTGGTCCTTTTTGACGTAGCCGTGAATTGAGCACAACACGTTTTTTTAATAGCCCGAACTGTCCCACTGCTGGGCAAAGGCCTTCCCCAAGTCCTTCCAAGAATTCTTATCCCGCGCCACCTCGTACCAGTATGCGACCAGCCCCCCAAGCCAAGTTAATAATCTGCAATCGTTAACGCTAGGCAAAAACAAATCAAATGTATGGGAATGAAATCATCTCAACGTTAAGTCACGTAGTTAGAACAAACGAATATAAATTTCGTAGCAAAGTTCACATCGTTCAAAATTATAGAATGAATTGTTATCGTTTCTACAATGTTCAACGCTACATCCTTTGTTAATATGTTTAAACTTAATGGTTACAGCATTTAAACAGAGTTTAAATTTTAACCTGTTTGACGTTTGTAGGAACGCTCGCCATAGACTAAAGAATAGGTCTTTTTCTATAGACATTTTATGTGCTACCAACTTATCATTTTCTACAGTTGCTGACACCAACGCGTTACCGATTGGAGAACGGAATTCGACACGAAACGGTTGTAACTTGGCTAGGGAGACTGGTCGTCTCGCCGCCTCTTGCTGGGCCGGTGGCACACAATACGTTATTGTTTAATTTTGGTGCCTACATTGTGTGGTTGTGCTGAATAAGTAATCTTCTCTCTCCATACAGCACTAAATCCACTTTTCGATGACAGTCTAAGCAAATTTACTGTGAAGCTTCCTTCAAATCCTGAAGAGTCGCTTAACAAGCTTCAATTTAAACACAAAATTACTTTATTGAATTAGACAGTTGCAAATACTTGAGCGCTGCCGTGTTTGTACGCCCGAGGAGCAAGCCCGTTCCAACTTTTATGAAGACAACGTTCTTTAATGGTCTCGAGATTTAACATAAATGTTATAAGATTTTCAGGACAAATTGTTTCGTTAAAACTTTTTACGATCTACGTCTTTGAAATGACACATTGCAGGTCGTTTCAGTTGTTCTCAAACAATAAATATTGTGTAGGACATCATAATCTAGACTAATATTAAAAAGCTGAAGAGTTTGTTTGTTTGTTTGTTTGAACGCGCTAATCTCAGGAACTACTGGTTCGAATTGGAAAATTCTTTTTGGGTTGAATGGACCATTTATCGAGGAAGGCTTTAGGCTATATATCATCACGCTTAAGCCAATAGGAGCGGAGCAGCGATAAAAGATGTTTTAAAATCGGGGATTCCACGGGGACGAAGTCGCGGGCAGCAGCTAGTTTTACTATAAAATTGTTACATGCAAAACAATTTGTACAATTGAAAGCTAAAATAGTTTTAAACATCGAGTCAATCAATTAAAAATTTAAATGGGACCACACGACAAGCACTAGCTTTCGAAAGCAAAAATAATCATCAAAATCGTTACATCCAGTTAAAAGTTATAAGATACACACAAAAAAATAGAGTCGAATTGAGAACCTCCTCCTTTTTTGGAAGTCGTTAAAATATGTCTCCGGCCGGTGTTCATACAAAACCGAAAGGGCAGAGATGCGAAACTATCAAATCATACGTTTGTTTGTTTATCTGTTTCACAACGCGCGCAGAACACTTGGAATTAGTTAATAACCTCTCTTCTGATTCATACTTCCTTGCGCTTAAGGCGTTTCCCTGACCAAGTAACCTTGAGCATTCGTTCCCTTTGCCGCCCGCATCCTGCGCACGCCCTTTTATCATAGAATTCACACAATGTTTGGAATAATTTTGATTATAAAGGATAAGCGATCTTTTGAAATTAAATAAATTATCTATACATTAGTAAAATTGATTGAGTCAGGCGTTACTTTGCGGAAATCCATTTTTAATTTTAAATTGAAAACAATATATCTAGTTTTAATTTCCGCAAATATTAGTGGGTTGCAGGTATGCACCTCCCTCCCGCCCGCTATATTATGCACATGCAAGATTACATTACATTAATTACATTACATTATTTATTATTTGAGGATTACATTAGTGTAATCCTCAAATCATTAGAGCGTTGCATTTAGCAACAGATGCATAAAATCAACAATATTAGTCATTTTTTTAAAGTAGATTTTAAATTTATTTATAACACATAAAAACAAATTAGAACGTGGAATATGATGATAAGACATCGAACATTAATAATGTGCTTTTACATGTGGATTATTTCTCATAACTAATGAGTTAATAGTCTCTGAATAGCGAAGAAAAACGCACTATCGCAAGGTTTTCGGGCGGAGCGGCCGATTACCATTCTGGCTCATTCTGGCCACATTTTTATTACTATTTTTAATCGCCAACCGAAAACATGGCACTATGCCTCTGTTTAGCTGTTATTTTGGTAATTACGTAAAGGTTAAAACCCAAGGTGAGCTATTATTGTCTGCTTTCACCAAAACTAAGCAATAGCTACGTGAATGCCTATATAAACAAAAACTCGCTTTTTTATTCTCTTGGCATTTCGTCGAGCGTTGAAAATCCAAGTGTTGTGATATAGTTCATTTACGTCATTTTAAGTGTTGCTTAGAAGAGTTAGTTAAAGCAGGCCCAAGAGTAGACTACACACCTATTTTTATAACTGCGTGATCTCACAGTTAAAAGTTGGTTATTATGAACTGACGCTTATAATAAAAATACTTTTGAATTGAAAGTAGGTTTTCAGATAAGTGTCTTCAAATAATCTATTGCTGCCTGATTGATTTTCAACATCGCCAATACCCGTATTAAAATCATCTCTCAACCCAATAAACTCCACTTAGACTTTCATAATACCAGTCCATTCATAGTATCATGAAACGTAGTAATTAAGAGATAGTCGAGAGGAGCTCAGTCGATGGGACGTGCTCGGCGAGTCGTGGCTCGGGGGCGCAAGTAGTGGGAGGCATAGCCAGTGTACCGAGTAAACTGTTGCCTCAAAGTTTGCTAATTAAGTACTTAGCTGTACTGTGACGGTATTGGTCTTGGTGTCGGGTTTTCTGCATTAAGTCTCCTAGTTTCTGGAGATTAGAGGTTGATCGAAGTGGTATCAAGGTGAAAGTTGCGGTTCTTTGGTTTGTTGTTGTTTATTTGGGTCACTGTAGTTATTTATATTAATTTCAGTTGATGAAAATGTTGTTTTGTGGTTTTGCTAAGTGTATTATTTTCTTTGTTGATAGTATGCATCAATTAAGATTACTGCCTATGATAAGGGAGATATTTAAACAGAAATACAGTCACTGACTAATGGGGCGTTTTGGGCGACTGTCTTTATGTAAAATTTGGTGTTCTAAAAGTGCTGGTTCACAGCCTAGCTTCAATAAATGACTTTTGGTTGATTAGATTGATTGAATGAGTAACGACACGTACTCTGAAACATCAGACATTTCTCCCTTATTTATCGTTAACTTCTATATAATTCATTTAATTGAAAACTTATTACCGAACTAGCAGTGCCCCGCGGTTTCATCCGCGTAGTTCCCGTTCCCGTAGGAATACGGGGATAAGCCTATGTTACTCAGGGTGAATGTAGCTTTCTAATGGTGAAAGATTTTTTGAAATCGGTCCAGTAATTTCTGAGTTTATGCGTTACATACAAAAATATAAATCTTTTATTTTATAGACTAGTTGCTGCCCGCGACTTCGTTCCCGTGGAATCCCCGATTTTAAAACATTCTTTATCGCTGCTCCGCTCCTATTGGCTTAAGCGTGATGATATATAGCCTAAAGCCTTCCTCGATAAATGGTCTATTCAACCCAAAAATAATTTTTCGATTCGAACCAGTAGTTCCTGAGGTTAGCGCGTTCAAACAAACAAACAAACAAACTCTTCAGCTTTATAATATTAGTATAGATAAGGAGCATGATGGGCGACGTGGTCAGCCGGAAACCATTTGTATATCACACGGTCGCTATTTTTCATTTCTGTAAATAAAAAATAAAAAAACAAAATAGCGTCGTTTGCGAACGGCAGACCTCGACCTTACAAAGCACATTCCTGAGAAAATTTATTTACTTTAGATCCTTCCATTTTTCCTGCTTCTTGCTTTCCAACCGAGAAGAGCCGTAATTGCACGAGAATTTATTTCTACCGATTCATTTATATGTTAATTTTGAGTGTAAAATGTTATGACGGTACTTAATTTATTTTTTAAGTGTGATAAAGTGCACTTGCAGGAACTAATACGTGACGTTTATGATAGTCAGCCCAAGGAAAAAAAGATCTTAATTCTTCTTGACTACTGTCAAGAAGAAGTTTCTTGTCCGTTCTTCTCCATTAGAATCTACCTTTGCGAATGCACGCTAGAGTCACTTAATTATGATAAATTTTATTGATGACGATCAAAAGTGCCGTTACTGGCCTAATTGAAATAAACGTTTTGACTTTTTGACTTTTGAAGAATAATTAGGATACAAATTATGTTTTCCTATGCCAGCGTGACTGACTGCCGGGATAAAAAGTAGAATATGTTCTGTGTAATTGCACATAGTGTTATTTATAATCCATCCCTGTACCCAGTGGCGTGCAGTGGTTCGAGTTAGGGTAGGCCAGAGAAAATGTCCAAAAAAAAACGCACCACATTAATCAGTGTTGAAATGTGGTGTTTTTTTTTAATAAACTATTAAAAAAAAAGAAAAAAAAAAACTAATTTCATTAAAAATCAACCCTGAATAATGTGGTTATTTTTTAAAATTTATTTGGACATTTTCTCTAGCCTACCCTAACTCGAACCACTGTACGCCACTGCCTGTACCAATTTCGTCCAGATCCGTTCAGCCGTTCTGGCGTGATGGAATAACAAACACCCATCCCAACTTTCGCATTTAGATGCTTCACGATCTTACAAGGAAGCAGACAAACACTTAAAATGTTATAGCAGACCGATCTTCGCCCACCGCCGACCAAAAGTCACTCACTGTTAGCTGAAGGTATTTGATTCCAACAAACAAACACCAAAGTTGGTAGGTTAATATCATCGCTTTGACGGGCGGGTGTCGGGTGGAATCGGGTGCAGTCGGGAGGAGTCGGGCCCCGAATATTAAATACGACAGGACAGGTAGCCGCGGTAATAGGTACCTTTAGGAAGGTCGGAGAATGTTCCAGTTTCTCGCTCTCTATGTATTACTTGACCAAGCATGTTTATATAAGGAGGAAAGGGAAAACAATGGTTTTGATACTGCTCTGCTGTTTTTAGTCTGATTCATTTCGTTGCGGAATTTAAGACAGTTCAATCATTTCTCTGGGACTTGTCGACCTTCATTAACTAAGCGCTCTTCTAGTAGTGACCATTGTTTGATTGTAGCACCCAGGCTTGTCTCAAACCCTGCTAGGGTTGCGGAATTTGTTCAAAAGAGTCACCGCAGCCCTGGAACGCAAAGGGCACAAGAAGGATCACGGGTGGGTTTTAGTCAGTAAGAGTCTGACACTCCCTTCCGCTCCGCCCAGAGCGGGAGAAGTCATTTGATGATTTCCCATCCAGAAAAAAAAGGCTTGTCTCAAATAAAAATACCAGTTTAAACAATAATTCTGTCGCTCATTGTACTTACGTAGCTTCTCGTCATTTGTTTAATAACCTAGATTTCTAACTATGAACTCAAAACGTCAAATAGGAACGTGCAAAATTCAACTTGTAATGGCAGAGAAATCATTTGTTAAATTCTGAAAGTATGGAAGTTGTTGGGAAGTTCTGATAAATTCTCTCGTACAACGGCGAAGTTGTCTTTAGCAGGTGACAAAGGTATCCGCAAATTGCGGGTACAGTCGCGCACAGATACAAAAAGAAAAAGTTAGGATAGAAAATGTCAGCTAAATATTTTAGGTATCTTTTAAGTCGCCGTGGATAAGGCACACGATTCAGCTTTTAACGCTGTAAAGGATATTTTTAAGAAGGTTATTTAGTACTAGCAACGCCCCGCGGTTTCACCCGCGTAGTTCCCGTTCCCGTAGTACTATGGGGATAAAATATAGCCTATGTCACTCGGGGATAGTGTAGCTTCCCAACTTAGAAATAATTTTTTAAATCGGTTCAGTAGTTTCGGAGCCTATTCAATGTAAATAAACAAACAATCAAATCTTTCCTCTTTATAATATTATTATAGATATAGATTTAGGAGCTATAATTTGCTAATACATAGATAATCGTGTTCCCATCCTTTTAGGGCAAAACCACAACATGCTTACTTCTTTTGATACAGAACGAACATACCTTAATAATTCAGTTGCCAGTACAACGGCAAAAATCTCCGATTAATTTATATAAACTGTCAGTTTGATATAAGGGTTTAGTCTGTAATGCTTAAATACGCCTAGTCTAAGATCCCGCTATAGAACGACCTTCACCGAGATGCTTATTTAATGAAACATATTTTATATTTAATTTAATATGTCAATAAATATAATCCATATGGGTTGCCTAGCAAATTTCAGTCCAGAGTATGTTTAATGAATAATTTAAAAAAAAATATTTTTTTAAACATTTCACCGGTATGATTATTAGATAAATTCTATACCAATCGAAAGTATGAAGCCCATAGAATATGTAAACGTTAGGTTGCCTATTCTTTTCCGGTCACAACTATCGGGTTGCCAGGTATAAACAGGTAAATCTGTACTAGCATTTTGCAACGGTCTGTTTATTCAATGAAATTTAAATGAAATTAAAGATTATTTTATTCTGAACACGGTGGTATAGGGTTGGCTGCGAAAAATCAGTCCAGAATTGCGGTTGCCGAATTTTAAAAAGTAAAATATTGCTCCGAGTGAATGTGTGCGACTGAGAGGTCCCAACCGACCATCCCATGCGATAGAAGAGGACACAGCATAGCAGCTGTTTAAAGTCCGCCCACTTAAAGAAAGAAAGTGCGCATGCTATTTGGGCTTGGAAAAGAAAAGGATAGCGATAGACTCGTATACAGTGTGAAATTTTAATGGTTGTTTTCCCGAAGCGAAATGAGTTTGTATCGGTAATACAATCGATTTATATATATAAAAAATATTAGACTCCATAAATGGCAGATTAACAATTGTGATAAACAAAACTCGAAAGCGACTTGAACCAACAGTAGTGCATCGCGCGATATGTAGGTACGCGGCGGTACGTGCGTCTCATGTAGGTATCTACCTACTTTATGTCTAGTGCACTACTATTGATTCTCGCTCTTTCGAGTTTATGAACACTTTTTTAATGATTTGAAAAAAAAAACATTTATTTTTTTTGTTTAACTTTGTGTTTCGATAGTACTACTGATGGGTAATCGTCCTGCCGCGGGAAAACAACCATTAAGATTTCACACTGTATACTATGCATCATTTTGGAATAGAGTGTCGCTATAAAAACAATTGAAAAAACGTGCTACTATTTATTGTTGGAAAAAATGGCAAAAAACTGTTTTTTTTTGTGTGTATCGGATGATGAAATAATGATTTTAATGATAAAACTAGGATAGCGACAGACTCGTATGTACTATGCATCATTTTGGAGTAGTTTATTATTTAAATAGAGAAATAGTTTTTTTTTTTAATCAATTAATTATTTATGTGTATATTTTTTATTTGACACTAAAGTATATATACATCTTTAGTAAAAAAGAAGGTTATAGTGATACATATATAATACTATCCTGATTAAAAATATTGATTGAAAAAAATTAAAAAAATTTACTACATGCAAATTATAAATCTATAAATGTAAACAGAGAAATTGAAATCAATTGAAACTATTGGAAAAAATTCAAAACCCATAAAAGTGATTTTTTTTTAATCAAGGTAATCTTGTAAATTTTATTTTTATTATAAGAAGACAAAATAAAAAAGCAAACAATTAAAACATTACTTCTATTTATTGTAAAAAATTAAAAATACAATAATTAAAAATACAATAATTTTTTTTACGAAAAGCTAAGTTAAATACACAGTTTTTAAAAGTTTCATCATTAAAACCAATTATTTCATCATCCGATCCACCCCAAAAACAGTTTTTTGCCATTTTTTCCAACAATAAATAGTAGCACTTTTTTTTTTTTTTTTAAAGGACTACTCGCAGTTCAGCACATTAGGCTGGTTAACTGGGCAATCCTGTGGTTGCCTTAGATTCTAAGGCCCCCAGCCAGGGCTTAAAACTACTTAAAAACTAAATGGCCGCTCGCTAAGGGCATCCCCTGTGGGACACTCGGCTTAGCGGGGTCATTGAATTGAGGGGGGCAGCTAGCGACAGGCTGGGTCAGATTGGAAATAGTAGCACGTTTTTTTCAATTGTTTTTATAGCGACACTCTATTCCAAAATGATGCATAGTATATACGAGTCTATCGCTATCCTTTTCTTTTCCAAGCCCAAATAGCATGCGCACTTTCTTTCTTTAAGTGGGCGGACTTTAAACAGCTGCTATGCTATGTCCTCTTCTATCGCATGGGATGGTCGGTTGGGACCTCTCAGTCGCACACATTCACTCGGAGCAATATTTTACTTTTTAAAATTCGGCAACCGCAATTCTGGACTGATTTTTCGCAGCCAACCCTATACCACCGTGTTCAGAATAAAATAATCTTTAATTTCATTTAAATTTCATTGAATAAACAGACCGTTGCAAAATGCTAGTACAGATTTACCTGTTTATACCTGGCAACCCGATAGTTGTGACCGGAAAAGAATAGGCAACCTAACGTTTGCATATTCTATGGGCTTCATACTTTCGATTGGTATAGAATTTATCTAATAATCATACCGGTGAAATGTTTAAAAAAATATATTTTTTTAATTATTCACTAAACATACTCTGGACTGAAATTTGCTAGGCAACCCATATGGATTATATTTATTGACATATTAAATTAAATATAAAATATGTTTCATTAAATAAGCATCTCGGTGAAGGTCGTTCTATAGCGGGATCTTATACTAGCCTGTCAAGCCGTTTTTAAACGCAGTCTATTCTAATACTAGGGCCTTGGGTCAATGAAGAATTAAACCTGTATCAGTTTAATACCTACGAATTGATGGTCTGCAGTAATTGATCCTTTCGGGACCCTCCAATTATTTCGAACGTAGGAATTAAAACGATGTACAATCTACGTGTTTTTTTTCAACGTATGTATATGTCTGAATGTGTTAATAATGCTTCGGTTTTAAAATGGATGGTGTAATAATAAAATAATGGCGTAAGGACAGGAAAAATTTACATTAGCTGATAGATTGGAACTTTTTCTTAAGCCTCAGGACATCCATATGGCAGTTTCTTCATAAATCACAATAAACATTTATTAAAGTGTTATGTTAAAAGTTTAAAAATATCTCTAAGAGCGTACTTCTTTGTAAAATTCTATCAAGTCTGCGTTATAGAACACAATACAAGTTTATGTTCCGTCTATTAAACTGAATAGTTGGAGAACTTTAACCGCTCGACTCTCCAAGCTAAAGTTCTCAGGCGCGGATTCAGGCAGTAGCAAAGGCTGTGGTCACGGTCATGCGAAAATCAAACCGAGTGGTGCAGAATCTGTGAATACTGTCTCTGCTTTCAATAATTACTATCGAATCTATTTTGGTGTATTAAAATCAAAAGTTTTCAATTCAACTAGCAGCGCCCCGCGGTTTCACCTGCGTAGTTCCCGTTCCCGTGGGAATATGGGGATAAAATATAGTCTATGTTCACCGGAGATAGTGTAGCTTCCCAACAGTGAAAGAATTTTTTAAATCGATTAATTAGTTTTGGAGCCTATTCAATGCAAACAAACAAACAAACAAGAAAACAATCAAATCTTTCCTCTTTATAATATTATAGTGTAGATTAGGCTGATATCAGCACTTTTGAACGTCAAAACTTGCGCTACCACTTCCTAGTGTTATACCTTTGAAGAGGAAGTAACACAGCATCCCAGGAACACATATATCTACTATGTTTGAAGAATTTGAATTTAAACGTACCTATGTAAATTGGCCGCCAGTAGTAGATACTCTTTTGCTGATTCCACTTGGTAGTTATAAGTAACTGTTAATTTGCATTGAAATTCCCATTGGGGGAATCATTGTTAAATGCAGCTGATTCGCTTAAACGATCGCCTCCGAAAAAAAAAATTTTCTTCAGCTTAACGACCACGGGGTTGTGGGGCATGCCCACCGTGTCCTCAACCCTGGATCCGCGTCTGTAAGTGTGTCTATCTATGTTATGCGCCGGGAACAGGCTGCTATCTTCTTTAGATAACTAGATAAATATTGGCACTTTAGGTAAATTGATTCCTCTCGAACTTATAAAAGAAAAGAAAAAAAACGATTTAAAAGAGTCCACTTTTTGCTACAACCTCGCTCAGTAGAAAGCGATAGATGAGGTCTACGATGAAACGAGACTTCCTTATGTGAAAAACACTGAAATAATGTAGGTAGCTACATGAAAATCTGCAGGAATAACAAGCTCCTCGTCGCCATGTAATTTCACACATAATTGCGTTGTGTAGCTAACGTGGCACGTTCACGCTTCCCGAAGGAGTCTGTCCCTCGACCTCCGCACGTAAATCAACTACCCTTTATCGATGGACGGGTAGCGGCGGATTACGCTGTAGCCAGGGTGGCTCAGGGTGGCTTTGGGTATGGTCACATTTATCGCTTACAGCGGTAGCAAGTATTTTTCGAATGTAATTTGTTTTGTTTTTGTACACTTCATGTTTGATGCAAAAAAAAACTATTTTCTTTTACACAATTGTGTTTGGAAAGCTTTTCATTTGAAAAAGAAATATACGTTTTCCCTTTCACGAAAATGTACATACTTATAACTAAATAAGTTTATTTATTAAAACATATAACAAATGTACACTATTCCCAAATTAATAATGCGCATGCAGATTTTCGCTAATTGTCTTATTCTCGGAAACACAAAACACAAATTTTAGCACAAAACACATAATTCTACTAAATTATGCATGAAGAAAATGCACTTAACCACTCTATATACATATCGTCTTCCGACGCTCGGAGAATACGACTGTTGCCGAACTGTGACGAAGATTTCTATGCGCATTATCAGTTTGGGAGACTGTACGTGTGTTAACGCACGCGTAGGGTAACGCGTGCGTTTAAATATTTATCAGAAGCACAGCTTTTAGAATTTTGTCTGTCTTTCTGTCTGTAAGTTTGTACGCACGTCACACAAAAACTTCTGCATGGATTTGAACGCAATTTTCACCGCTCTACTGCTAGATGCCTAACTTAAAATATAGACCACATTTTACCGCTTAGAAATATAGACTTAGACTGTTTGTACCACGAGTACAATGTCGCGGGCAAAATCTAATGTATAACTAAAAACGTCATCAACGTACAATTTCTAAGAAGTATGATGGTCGCACCACTGTCGCGTTGTCGCATCAATGTCGCAGCCTTCGCCTGTATCCGCGATCAGTGGCACCTTCGTCTTACCCTTCGACTCCTGATGTCAGGTAGGTGTCACCTCGCGCGAACAGAAGCGTGTGCTATGCCTATTTAGCGCGAGCATTTCTCGAATTCTATTCTATTTTTTTTATGAGTGGCTTCTCGCAGTTCAGCCTAGGGTTGTCGACTGCTTAAACGGGCTTGCCTCTGGTGGCTTCAATATGAATATTAAAGCCTCCAGCCAGGGCTTATAAAGACTTACAAACTAAGTGACTGCGCGCTAAGGGCACCCCCTGTGGGGTACGGACCTCGGCTTAGGGCGTCGCTGGGGCCCCCCCCAGCGACGCCCTAAGCCGAGGTCCGAGCAGCTAGGGACGGGCTGGATCGAACTAGGAATTCTATTCTAAACGTGGACGCCGCTTTTTTTTAAACCTTAGCCCCCCTAGCCAAGTTACACGTTACGTTTCGTGTCGAATTCTGTTCTCCAATCGGTACTGCCTCGATTCAGCAACTGTAGAAAACGTTAAGTTGGTAGCCATGTTGACGCGCCTGAGTCGACTGCTCGTTCTACAATGTCTTTAGAAAAACGACCTATTCTTTAGTCTCTGGCGAGAGTTCCTACCAACGTCAAACAGGTTAAAATTTAAACTCTGTTTAAATGCTTTAACCATTAAGTTTAAACATTTTAACAAAGGATGTAGCGTTGAATATTGTAGAAACGATAAAAATTAATTCTATCATTTCGAACGATGGGAACTTGGCTACGAATTTTCTATTCGTTTGTTCTAACCACGTGACTTAACGTTCAGATGATTTCATTCCCATACATTTGATTCATTTTCGACTAGCGTTAACGATTGCAGATTATCAACCACAACCGCTCAAATAGTTATGAATGAACTAACGTTTATTTTGCTACTACTTGAGCTATTTAGCTACTTTTGTATTTTTTTTTTTGAAATACTGAAAATTTTTAAAATACTGGTTTTGTTACTTATTTAATTGTTGAATTTTTTGTAGACATTTGTGGAGGATCATAATATTATAGATGTATTTTGTTGTAATGTCTTAATATTAGTATAATTTTACATTAAGAGTCTGACACTCCCTTTCGCCCCGGTCAGAGCGGAAGAAGGACATTTGCTTATTTTCCATACAGAAAAAAAGGTAGGTATCTGCAGCTTCTTGAACATATGTTCTTCAATAAACAACACAAAAGCACGAAAGCTTCTTAAAGTTTAGTTACAGAGGAAGAGGAGTTAGTTGCTGAGAGA
The DNA here is from genome assembly GCA_905332915.2 of Hecatera dysodea. Classification (NCBI taxonomy): domain Eukaryota; kingdom Metazoa; phylum Arthropoda; class Insecta; order Lepidoptera; family Noctuidae; genus Hecatera; species Hecatera dysodea. Next base: position 1,823,401 of record HG995298.1, on the reverse strand, counting down.
TTACTAAGCGGTTAATTTACGAGACCTTTTGTAATCACAGAGCAGTTTTTTTTTAACTATTTTGCTTTAAAGCTTTGTAAAACCAGTTACAAAACTTCTCACATCCTAATTACTCAAGTTTTCCCGCAGTCAGTTAAAATGGTACTAAATTAAGTTTTCCGGAACATTTAGTTCCCTGGGGTCCATACTAACTGCCTCATCTAGGTCGCTACTTCAATAAATAACACGAATGGCCAATACGACTAATGTGCCTTCTTGAATATTGATGAAATTGTAACACATGGCGACTCTCCCGGGATTGAAACGACAACCCTTTGTCCCGGTAATTGCCCATCACTAGCCGGACCTGTTGAAAATTCAACAGAGCTTGCAACGGGAAAAGGGGTCTTAGATAGTGGACACTGCTATCTAGGTGATGATAATAATAAAGAGCTTTCTTACAATATTTTCTTCAATTTTATTAAATATACTTACGTACATATTTTTTAACAGAGTTCGTGATACAATGTTATGATCTGTTTTTATTATGTATGTCATAACATAATATTTAAAAGTAATAATTTTATTCGTCAAACTTTTATCGGGATATTTTCTTGGAAAAATCCGCGGCCATTTATTCGAAATGCAATTTTACTGTAACAATGTAAGCAAATGGGAAAAAAAATGAAAATTTCGTATTTTGTCCGAGGCTGAACATTCTTTCCGAGCCGTGGAAGAGCCTCGGCATGTAATGCATGGTCACCCATCCACGTAACGACCTCGGCAAGCATTGCTTAACCTTGAAGAACGGCCCTTTGGCTGTTATTACCTACTTAGCGACAAACGCACGCAGTTTTCAAATAACATGAGATGCAGACAAATTAAATTGCAGTTATATCCGGTCATAAATTCCCTTCGACATTAGACAGACCTCGAGGCCGGATTTCCCGGATCCGGTATGACGGCTATAAAGGAAAGGACGCTTGAGGATAACGACTGTTCCGGAGTTCGTTTCAAATAAAGCTCGCGGTGGTTCGGGAGCTTTCGGATGATCTCGTGAGTATTCGGAGGGGGGTGAATTTCAATCAACTCAGGACAATTTTACTTATTTTAAAGCAACGTTTATACATACATAATCAGTATTTTAATGTTCCCACTGCTAGGACACAGGCCTCCTCTTTAGGAGAGGGAATGGGCCGTAATCCACTACGCGGGCCCAGTGCGGGTTGGTGAATGACACATGATTGTCTTGGAATGATTGGTTCTAGGACATGCCGGTTTCCTCACGATGTTTTTCTTCACCGTTTCGAGAGCAGTGGTATTGAAACTAATTACTCAAAGTAATACGCCTGGCTGGGTTTGAACCCGCGACCTACAATTCGTAAGTCGGGGCCTTTACCACTCGGCCACCACTGCTCTCCCACTCGGCCACCACTGCTCTCCCACTCGGCCACCACTGCTCTCCCACTCGGCCACCACTGCTCTCGCATTACTTTCTCGTATACTTGCAGCAAACTAGTTAATCAGAATAGTAAGACGGTGGAAAAGAAAAACGACCCTTTCAATAGGGTAGTTGACTAAAAAAATCTAATTAGTCCGTCAGATAGATTTCCAAAAAATATCGGACACGTATTTTTTCTTTTTTCACGTAAACAAAAAATGAAGCCGATACAGAGCGTTGAAAACTCGTGTGACGTCACTACTCGCTACAATTTTTACCAAGCCGTAACGTCACAAGCCCCCACTCCTGATCTTTGATGCTTTGTATCTTCGTCAGTTTTTATAGATTTGATAAAGGAAAAAATACGTGTCCAATATTTTTCTATAATCTAACTGACGGACTAAACATAATCATATATTTTTTACTCAGGAAACATCCCTATTCTCGGTGTTAAAGAAATTCAGGTTAATAAGGTGAGGGCGTTCCGGCGTAATGAGGTGTACAATTTACCTTTGACTAACAAGCAGAAAATATATTCATAACTCGTAGAATTCGTGCGAGTTCCCGACTAAATAGGAACCGCATTGCTTAAAATATTACTCTGGAGCGAGAACCTGGCGCTTTTCATTTAAATTATATGAATGTGGACTGCGAATGTTGTTGGTACGATAGTAAAAATATTATTGTAGAAAAAGTCATTTGGAGTCTTTTACTAGCTTATGATGAATATAGGCTCGCACCGTCTTATTCTCCTCTGATAGAAAAAGAGTTTATTTGCGCCAAGCCTGGCTGACTCATTCCAAAATAAGAACGAAAGAAATTTTTGTTGTTGTTATATATTATTGATGAAACGAATATCATATTTTGGACATTCGCGGATGGGAATGCGAATATTCAGTTTTTTACGTTGGCGGCAGTGCCGTTCGTATGAAGTGCGTTTCGTTTGGTTTTTGTTTCGAGAATAGCCGACTTAATACGAGAGGATCAGGCAACTGGGTCTCGATGTGGCCCTGCACAAGTCCGAGGCCATGTGCTTTCATGGCTCTCGGAACAGGCCATTATCGGAATCCAGTATAACGGTAGGAGGAGTTCCCATCGGCGTCGGGTCGACGATGAAGTACTTGGGTCTCGTCCTCGACAGCCAGTGGAACTTTGCGGAACATTTCCGACTTTTAGCTCCTAAACTGGGACGGGGCTTTCAAGCAGCTCTTGCGCAATCTAGAGGTTCCAAACGCTTCCTGCTGGAGGCTGTATGATGCGGGGATCGTGCGGTCCATGACACTTTAGGGGACTCCGGACAGAGCTCCGGCAGGATCTCACGGAAGTATAAAGGCAGCGACTATTGCAACCCAGCGCTGGGCCGGCCACCATTGCGGCAATAAGTCCCCTCTTTGAGGAGTGGTTGGGGAGACGCCACGTCGTCCTCACCTTCGGCCTGACGCAGGTGCTCACTGGACACGGGTTTTTCGGGAGGTACCTGTTTTGGATTCAGCGGGAGGACACGTCCGGGTGTCAACACTGTGTGGATCGCCCGGAGAACACGGTGGAGCATACGGTGGAAGTCTGTCCTGCTTGGGCAGAGCAACGCCGTCCCCTCGTCGAGGCGATCGGCGGCGGTAACCTCTCGCGTGTCCGGTCGTGGTTCAATCCATGGTCCGGGGCGATGATGCATGGAAGGCGGTCACCTCCTTAATGTCCTCAGTAATGCAAGCGAAGGAGGAGGCGGACCACGTGCGGGAGAGGGAAATGTCACACTCCAGCCGCCGCAACAGAAGAAGTAGCCCCGGGTGCCGGGAAAGGCAGGGCGATTCCCGGCCACCCTAGGTGCGCGTCTGCGGATGGCGAGCTATGGGTGGCTCGCCGTCCGATAGCAATCAGGCCGAGCTATGGGTCGACGTCGTATCGTATTCCACGCGCGCCTCAAAGAGCTGTCAGCACAGAAGACGAGGCCCCATAGGGTCAGTTCCTGCTAGCTACAGCGCTGGTTTCAGTGACAGTCAGCATTGACGTAATGACGTCGATCAGAGCAGCATAAAAAGTAATTAAAACGAAATAAATAAACATTAACAACTTATAGGTACAGTACAGGAACCGTTTTTTTGTCAGATATTGTATGTACATAATTCATATAGGGGTTGGGCTGTATTGGAGTTTCTTTTTTACTGGAATATGCCAATAAAATTTCACTAGATGTTATAGTATATTATATCACTACGTGTTATTATATCGATATCTATAAGCTCAAAGGGCGTATCCACCAAAACACTAATTTTCAGGAGAGGCAAAAAATAAACAGTTTTCCGAAAGCAAGCTTTTTTGTGCTTATAGCTAAAGAAAAAACGCAAAAGGCAAAGTTTTTTATTATGTTTACTCGTAAAAATATTTTTCATTTACACCCAAAGTTTAAAGAAAATATTTCGCGATACCAAAATGATGACTTTATCTACCGAAAATTTAAATATACCAATCGAAAGAGGACGAAAAACCAATTATGACTACATTTAAATCTCATTTTGACCAAAATGGCGTTTACGCCCTCTGAGCCTAAAGGTATCGTTATGGCGAGACATGAGTATGTATTTCTTTTTGTTTATTTTATATGGGTGAGAGTAAATGTGAGCACCTTCAAAACTCATCACACATTTTTTTTTCTGCTATATTTGCCAGAATAATTCTTCTCTTGTGTCGGCACTAGCTTTACAATAATGGCCTCGTCGTGGTTAAAAGATAGCCAATCAGAAAAGTTGGCTGACTGCCCAGAATGCTTGCAAACTACCCAGTTATACCTGGAGCTGCAACTCGTACTTCGTCGTGAAGCATTTTTTTAAAAGTAGACAGATAAATAAAGTAGGTATAGTTTGATTAACTTAAATATAGGATTTATTAATTATTAAGAGGGCAGTGGTGGCCGAGTAGTAACGGCCCCGCCTTACGAGTTGTAGGTCACAGGTTCAAACCTAGCGAGGCGCATTACTTTGTGTAATTAGTTTCATCACCACTGCTCTCAAAACGGCGAAGGAAAACATCGTGAGGAAACCGGCATGTCCTAGAACCAAAAAATCGAAGACATGTGACATTCTCCAACCCGCACTGGTTATTTACCAAAAAAAGCTGATTATTTATGGTTATGCTAATTACTTGCTGCTGTCTACGGCATTATTCCTGAGAAGTATTTTAAAGAGGTAATGAGTACAGGGCCTGCGGGTGGCGAGTTTAGGGGGGCTCGTCGCCCGATAACAACCACGTTCTGTTCCACGCGTACCTAAAAGAAATGTTAGCAAAGAAGACGGAGCCCCATAGGGTCAGTTTAAGGTTATAATGTAGAATGAAATTGAACTACCGACACTTTCGTGAATGACTTCGGAACGGGTCGAATACATACAATCATACATACCGAAAGTACGCTAAGACGTTGGTCCCGGCTGTCCTTTGAACATCTTTAACAGTCGTTACTGGCAGTCAGAACCCAAAAAAATCTGACACCACCCTTACCAAGGTGTAATCATATTACCTAGTCAGTTGGTTGTTGAGGTCAGATCGGAAGCAGTTTCGTGTAAAATACTGGAAGTCGAGTGCATCCGGTCAGACTTGAAGACGAGGCAGACTGATTGGTATCTAAGTATTTATCTGTTAAGTAATTCTTCTTTTAAGATATTTTAGGCAAGTGAGTGCGGCTTAGAACATTAACAATTTCAGTTAAGAAAATTTCAAAACTCTTGTAACGATAAATAAAATATTTTACAGCCTGCCCTAGAGTTCTGTACTAGCTGTTGTTATAGCCTAAATAATGAGGCGGTACGCAGGTGGCCACACCGCTTTAGTCGTTGTTTTAGTGCTTTGCTGTAAGTACTCTGTTGCACAGATATCATTTTCACCAGGCTTGTATAGTCGACACGTCAAGTTACTGATGTCTGTTCTTGAAAACTGTGAAGAAAATTTAAAAAAAAAGCTGAATATTACAATTTTAAATGTGGAAGTGATTCTGTTTGGTACTCTTTCATGCCTGAATCGCTGAACCGATTTTGGTTTTCTAGCATACATAGAGAAGAGTGGGTGGCTCTGGGTGGAGCGGAAGGGAGTACCAGACTCTTACTGACTAAGACCCATCAGTGTTCGTCCTAATGCCTTTGCTTTCCAGGGGCGGTGACTCTTTCGAACATTCCGAAACCCAGGTGGAATGAAAATGGGAAGCGGTCACCTCCTTCTGCGAAGCATCAGAGAGTAGGGAGAAGGAAATCTCACGCCCCAGCCGCCGCAACAGAAGAAAACGCCCCGGGCGTCGGAATTCACAGGGCGATTCCCGGCTACCGTAGGCGCAGGCCTGCGGATGTCGAGCAGGGTGGCTCGCCGCCCTGCTAGGGTTGCGGAATTTGTTCGAAAGAGTCACCGCGGCCCTGGAACGCGAAAGGGCACTAGAAGGATCACGAGTGGGTTTAAGTCAGTAAGAGTCTGACACTCCCTTCCGCTCCACCCAGAGCGGGAGAAATCATTTGATGATTTCCCATCTAAAATAAAGGGTGTCTCGCCATCCGATAACAACCAGGCCTAGTTCGACAGCCCATCTTGTTCCACGCACGCCTCAAATAGATGTTAGCAAAGAAGACGGAGCCCCATAGGGTCAGTTTAAGGTTACAATGTAGAATGAAATAGAACTACCGACACTTTCGTGAATCGCAACGGGTCAATCTGAAACCCCGAGCATACAGTTAAACCAAATACATTTGTGGTATCAAATGGTGAGCTTCAGTAAATTTATGAGGAAGGCGCTAGACGGTCGGGCGGTCTAAGCCTCGACCGGATTACCTTCAACAGACGTTAGGTAATGATAAAGTTTAATACAGAAGTTTCAGTCTTATGGCCGAGTGACTTCTACTTTTATGCGTTCGTTCGCTCGGGTGCTTGGCCTGTACCCGGCAATGTAACATGTGTTCATCATTGAATATTTGTTTTAAAACTGATCACTTGTTTTTTTTTTGTGAGATAGATTTTTAGGGCTAGTGCAGACAGAGCAGTTAGGCAATTGATAAAATTTCGAAAGAGCATGCAAAAATTAATTATTGTGGCGAATGTACTCGCGTGCTCGCTTGATAGCGAACAACATTAATGCTGCTCTTTCTATATGTACACAACATTATAGCATAAACAGCCTTTTAATGTTCCTACTGCTGGGACACAGGCCTCCTCTCTAGGATTCAAGATTCAAGATTCAAGATTCAAAGCATTTATTTCAATTAAACCCTTTACAGGCACTTTTGAATTGTCAAGGAGAGGATGGACCGTAATAAACTACGCGGGCCCAGTGCGGGTTGATGAATGTCACATATGTATATTAGAATTTTTGGTTCTAGGACATGCCGGTTTCCTCACGATGTTTTCCTTCACCGTTTTGAGAGCAGTGGTGATGAAGTTCGTTACACAAAGCGCCTGGCTGGGTTTGAACCCGCGACATACAATTCGTAAGGCGGAGCCGTTACCACTCGGCTACCACAGCTAAATCTACACAAAAAATAAACAAAACAAACTTTAGGTACATTGCTTATGCAATCCACTGCATATGGTACAATATCAGATTAGCATAGAAACACTCTCTGAACTACTTTCAGAAAACCGCATAAATAAGTAGGTATGCCGTGCTAGAATCGACCTCGCGACCCGTAGCACAGAAGTTAATTACCGCTCCACTGCGCCAATCGCGCCAGGTACACGTACCTATGTTTCTTTTATATGTGACTGCATTATTAAGCGACCTGCACATGAGTCTGAACTGACAGTCTTACGTGATTATATCCACAGACAGTTTCAACTGACAGTTTTAACTGATATTTATGCTGAAGTAGAAATGGGCTGGGCCTCAAGTCTGCTATTACAATAGTCTATCATTGATTTCATAACTGTTGATTTTTACAAGTTTGGTAATCTACTAATAATAAAAGCGTCATTATGACTTTCCAATGGTCAACCACTGACACTCCATTGAAAGAAATGGCATAGATGGTAATCTCGTACATGAATAACAGACGTATGCGGTAGTCTGCTAAAATTTTGACAGTTCCTTTGATCAGTGACCTACCACTAGAACGTCATTATGCAGTCATTGCTTTTAATAGCTCGGTTATCAAAAAGTATTACGAGACCATTGGTGGACCAATGATCGACCATTATGAATTTAGCAGATTACGAACTTTTAGCAAAATGACAATGGGATCCTGTTGGGATAACAGATTTAGGTCACGTAGCACAATTGACAGATGAAAGATTGACGTACCTATACGTAGCTAGTGGTAGTTTTGTTTTATTGTCACCAACTAAGTGACTTGCACTTTCGATAATCGTCTCTTCGAATTCGAACCTTTTATTTTGATACCTCACATGACAAGTCACAAAAATGCGTCGACGCTTTATCAGATTTTTTTTTTCCAAAACCTAATATAGGCGAATCTACTGACTCCTCATTTGTTAAAATCCATCAACTCGGTAAGACTGCAGGGATTGGGAAAGAAAGCCTTTTTGCCGACTTAAAAAAGGAGGAGGTTCTCAATTCGACCGTGTTTTTTTTTTTGTGTGTTGCCTCATAACTTTTTACTGGGCGTATGGCTTTTGATGATTCTTGACAACCGACTTCTAAATAAAAAAACGCAACTGTAATTTTGGAGTCGGTGTCAATAAACGAAGAAACCACCAAAAACACCGACTTCCGAAATCATGAATGAAAAAAATGTTTGCCTGTAAAGTCGGTTTACAGACGATAGTTTAACGTGACAACATCATAACAAAACAATGATGAAATGATCGTGCTTCTCGCTCGCTCGTGAAACGCTCTCGCTCCGATCGTAACGTTACAATGAGTGATCCTTTTTCGTGCGTGCAGCCGACGTTCATCGATTTATTAGACGTTCTCACGTCAAAAAAATATTTAAGCATGCTGCATATTCCTGATAATCCACAGCTGAAAAGACTACTGATCCTTAAATAATCGTGTACCTTTTGTACCTCAGCAGGTAACATCTGTGACCTACTTGTTCAAACCTTTGTCTGGATCTTGAAGCAAGTTTTACTGCTTATTTAATATCGCTACAAAAATTGACGTGTGTCACGACTACGTTATACATGAATTTGTAGCTATATATCGTAATTATATTATTTTGTACAGCTACTTATATGTTAGTTTTTTTGTAGGGTTTCGTACCCCAAGGGTCCAAACGTAGCCATTTTCACACACGTGTCAGTCGTCTGTCACACAGGTTTTACAGCAGGTTGGAGTCTTCAAATTTTCACAGAATAACCATCTTGTTGACCCAAAGCAAAATGTCAAACAATATTTTAGAACGGCGCGTAAAATAAATTATGACCTACTCCATTAAAAGGAGTATCGTTGTTTAGAGCTCGTTGAGTAGAATTAATACTGTATTTTTTGTTTTAATATTACAAAACAAAAGAATAAAAGCCACCAAAGTCAGCCTTTGTTACTTTTATATGAATTTGAAATTTGGTGATAATGTTAATTACTACGTATATTTTACTAGGTAACAAAAATGGAACCATCAATGTGTGAAGTCAAGATTTTAATAGCCAGAGATGAAACATTTTTAAACTTGACTTTAGCTTAAAAACCTGTCAGATTTTTAAATTTAAGTCAGGGGGTGTCAGGGTTTGACACCTTCAAGTTCTCAATACAGAAACTGGCCATAAGTTAGAGTAGGTACGTAATTATTTATTCAACACTGAATACGATGTTGAATCACATTATTTCCTGTGTTATATTTATTTTCTTTTTATTTTATTATAACGTAGGTTCGAATTTCAGACGTGTAAAAAAAAACAATACTGCTCCGCGCAATCCGAAATGTTAAAGGTTGTCTTGAAAAGATCGCTTTTAGCGATAAGGCCGTCCATTGTGTCACCCTATGTAATGTTTTCTTCATCTATATTTTCTGTAACTTGTATGGTGTACATAATAAAGAGTATTCTATTCTATGTTACATTTACTTTACCCGGTAAGTTGGTACTCTTAACCGGCATTTTGCCGGACATGTTTGCAGCTCAAAAATTGGCAATGAGCTAAAATAACCAATAATAATTGAAAGGTCCCGTTCAATGTTAGGCGACATTGAGACAAACCAAGGCGCGGGCGGAGGAGTGATTTAGAGTTTCACCGTAGGAACTGGCCCGCAATGGCAGAGGTCAGACTGGACATAACGAGCTAAATAAGATTAGATACAGATTTGTAGTATTTCCATCTGTGTGCAAATAAAAAAACTTTTTACAAAAAAGTACAACCGACTTCTACAAAAAAAAAAAAACAAAAAGTACAAAATAACTTTACTTTCGGAATTCGGTGTACAAAAAACGAAAAAGCAACCAAAAATACAGAGTTCTCCTGACCCCCCCCCCACCTAAACGTAACAATCACATTAGTGTAAACAATAAACAAACATGCGATTTCAGCAATCCCGATAGATTTGCTATCATTTATTGAAATTAACAAAAATGCTTATAAAATAAAAACTACTCGACGACACTGAACTAATTTCTTATGGAACCAAATGGCAACTATTCTTCATCGAATAAAAAAACAACCATGTAAATCGGATCAGAAATCTCGGCGTAATCGCTGTACATACATAGAAAAAAAAACATACCTGCCGAATTGAGAACCTCCTCCTTTTTGAAGTCGGTTAAAATCATCAGTAGGTATCGTTACCTTTTAATCAAGCAAACAGGAACTCATCATCGTATTAATAAAAACGATCACATGCATCGTATTAAGAAATGCCTAGCATTAGCAAGGCTCGGTACTTAACGCTCATTGCGAGAATAACTTCATTATATTGATCCTGACGTTCCAATTTACAAGTAGAGGCATCTACTCGACCTACCTAAGTATATGGCTTGCTCGAAATTATTGAACCCTTCGTGGATTTTTGCGGTAAACCCTTATATAACCTTTACATGGTACTCCCTTATTTCTCATAAAATTGTTTGTCCGAAAATCATTATCCATAACACGTTTGCTATAAACTACAATAACCATAATGTTCAAAACCCCGAAATTTTGGTTAGCATAATTATCTTTAGTTCTAAAAGTATTCTGTCATAATATCGAGTACTATAATAATTCAATCTCCTAATTTTAGATGCCCTAAAGTCATATGTCCTAAGTATTGTGTTGAATAATGTGTATTATTCCGAATGTTCATTTATAATAAATATTTTAATCTTAAAACATTTGCTAAAAATAGGTTTTAGTGACAGAAACGAATCGCTGTAAATCCGACTCCACGTAGTCTTGTCTGCCCTACCCCTAGAGTGTAATTTAAAATCGCGTAGGCGCGGAGGGGCGAGGCGGCCCGCGAGTTGAGGAGCAGGTGGTTGTAACACTCGCCACCGCGGCTGAGGTTGGCCGGCGAAGCCGGCCAGCAAGCCGAAGCTGCGGTGGTGAGCGTTATACACATCTGCGACGATAAACTCGCGTGGGACCGCCGGAGCCCTGCAGCGCCGGAGCCGTGACAGAAACCATGCCTGCTGCATGTTGCGTGTTTGCTTGCATGCTGCTTGCTTGCATGCTGCTTGCTTTCATGCTGCTTGCTTTCATGCTGCTTGCTTGCATGCTGCGTGCTTGTTTGCATGCTGTATGCTTGCTTGCATGCTGCATGACTCCTTGCATGCTGCATGCTTGCTTGCATGCTGCATGCTTGCTTGCATGCTGCATGCTTGCTTGCTTACAAAAACCACAAATGTTCACAATCAACTGCTTTATTAAGCACATGTATAATATATTTATTTAAGTAATATATAATAAAAAAATATAATGCATCATCAAATATTTTTAATTACAACAAATGAGAGAAGCTCATAGAAATTGCTTTGTTATACGTTCTAAGAATATTATTTGTTAATTTGTAATTTGAATTTAGGACTTATAACTTTTATTGAAAACGGTTTTATATATTTTGTATATTATTGATTGTAATATTTATGACAAACGGGTTTAGGACATATTATATTTAGAGATTTTAATTTTATGGCATGAATTATTCGGGTAAGTTATCATTCGGACAAATGATGATTAGGACAAAAAAAGTTATGGCTCTTTAAATTATGGATAAAAAAGTTAGGTAATACAATAGAGAACCCCTTTACATTCTAGTCCAGTGAACATTCCTTTGGAGGATAGAGTGTTACCAACATCCTTTTGCTTATTGCTTTTTGAAACTTGAATTTTGTACATCGAGTTTAAGAAAAAATTGGGTTACATAAAGTAATTATATTTTTATATTTTTTCTGGATGGGTAATCATCAAACGACTTCTCCCGCTCTGGGCGGAGCGGAAGGGAGTGTCAGACTCTCACAGACTAAAACCCACCCGTGATCCTTCTAGTGCCCGCCGCGTTCCAGGGCCGCGGTGACCTGTTTCAAACAAATTTCGCAACAATAATAAACACATCAAAAGTATCTAGGGATCAACATATATTTTTGCAATAACTTTCCTCCTGATTGATATTAATTAAAATTTTCTTTAAGGATTCATCAAATAAAGTGTTTTCGTTTGTCACAGTAACGATAAACCAAGTCACCTTTGCATTAATAAAGAAATTTGCCATTTTCCTAATAAAGGGATTTTTGACATTTGAACCACTAACATTAAAGTTCGAAAAAAAGACTGAAATAACAGTTTTCTTTAAAATTTTATTGGGTAACTTAAACAATTAATAATCCGTGTTTCTACCGCGAACACTAACAACACAAGAACATCGGTTTGGCATACTCAAAATGAGTTCATCCAAATCACGCTGTGGAATGGCCGCCCATGTTCGTTGCAACAACAAAAAAAGGTCTTCTTGCGACTGGATACCCTCCATATTCGGCAGAGCTCTTCGCTTACCTTGGCTGAGCGCCATGGAGGACGGTATCGCTGCACCACACGGAGACAAGACCGATACATTCAAATCTTAACTCGAAGAGCTCCAACAATAACCGCCATGATGTTAGCCGTGAGGCTTCATCACTCTTCAGGGAACTTAATTAGCGACCAAACAGTCAGAAACCGCTTGCATGAAGTGAACCTTCATTCCCGAAGACCGCTACGGGTACCACCTATAGCAATGCACAATCGTAGGATTCGATATCAATGGGCTCTTGAACACAGAAATTGGGCAGAAGAACAATGGCGTTTCGTGTGCTTTTCTGATGAGTCTCGTTTTGGTATGAGACCGGATACAAGACGTATACGACACTGGAGAACCCCTGGACGCCAACAGCGATTAAAATCCTGCCAGGAAGTCCATCCTTATAGTGGTGGAACCATCATAGTATGGGCGGGTATTTGGATCGGCGGAAGAACTGAGTTGATTTGGATCAGAGGCAACCTCAACGCTCAAATTTATGCTGAGACGATTGTATCAGACGTCATCGTTCCTCTACAAGTGCAAATCGGTCCCTTATTTCAGTTAATGCATGATAATGCACGACCGCACACCGCAAGAGTTGTAAGACAGACTCTCGCCGCAGCTAACATCAATGTCCTGCCCTGGCCTGCTCAGTCGCCAGACTTGAACCCGATTGAGCATGCATGGGATATGCTACAGAGAAGAGCTCTGCCGAATATGGAGGGTATCCAGTCGCAAGAAGACCTTTTTTTGTTGTTGCAACGAACATGGGCGGCCATTCCACAGCGTGATTTGGATGAACTCATTTTGAGTATGCCAAACCGATGTTCTTGTGTTGTTAGTGTTCGCGGTAGAAACACGGATTATTAATTGTTTAAGTTACCCAATAAAATTTTAAAGAAAACTGTTATTTCAGTCTTTTTTTCGAACTTTAATGTTAGTGGTTCAAATGTCAAAAATCCCTTTATTAGGAAAATGGCAAATTTCTTTATTAATGCAAAGGTGACTTGGTTTATCGTTACTGTGACAAACGAAAACACTTTATTTGATGAATCCTTAAAGAAAATTTTAATTAATATCAATCAGGAGAAAAGTTATTGCAAAAATATATGTTGATCCCTAGATACTTTTGATGTGTTTATATCAGTGACGTGACGTTTTTGGTACTCACTTAACTGAGGTTTTTCGAACTGTTCGTTGAAAATCAATTTTCTTCATTCTCGTTTTTCAAGGTCGTTAGCATTTGAAACGTGAAGATTCTTCGAAACATAAAAGAATAATGTTGTGATTTTTAATTTTCAATTAAGATTAAATAAATTGTTTTCTTTTTACTTTTCTAAGATTAACGGTAAAATAAAATTTAGTTAAAGGTAACATATTAAAAAAACAATGTTAACATAGTTGAATAAAAATGTATTCTGAGGGAAAGTAAATGAGATGTAATGGCAAGAAAATTAGTAGGTATGCATTATTGTTGTGTTGTGATGTGTTCGTTCCTAAATGAACACGAATAAACAACAATTTTAATTTTTAATCATCGATCGCTTTTCAGAATCGCCAATCTGGAATACTAGAGTCTCGCGCACCTACTGCGAGAACCAATTGCGGATAATCAGTTTGTATAATCTCGTATTTTAAGAGCGTGTACGCCGTATGCCATTTCATACAAATTTTCAAGTCACTATTTTGTGAAATGACTGAACCGATTTTAATGAAACTGGGCACATATAAGCAGGATACATAGGTCTAAAAAGTTAGTTAAAAACATTTTCTAAATGTCTTATTTCAAAAATAGATAACTGGAAATTTATGTTTGTATGGAAAATTTAAAATGGGTCTAATTTAACTGTAACAATATTTATCGAAAATATTTTCATCTAACTTTGTAGACCTATGTATCTTGCTTATGTGTGTAAAGTTACATTAAAAACCGGTTCAGTCATTTCGGAAAATAACGACTCGAAAATTTGTATGAAATGCCGTTCGGCGTATGCGCTCTTAAGAGTCGTAGTCACATAACAATTAAAAAAAAAAACTTGTGTATAGTAAGGGAACAGAGGCATGGCAACATATCTCTAGCCTTTTATACAATAGTAGGTACTGTTATTTCGTACGTTGTGTGGCAGAAATTGTGTGAAGCCCCGAGCAATAAGACCAGCCATTGTACTGTACATGTCTGTATATAATGGTCTTGTTTTTATTTTTCTTGTACAAGCAAGTAAGTATCGACTTACTTATATTGTACTGTATTGTATATGTTATTGTGTAATGTACTGGTGTACAGCGCGTCCACAATTGCTTTATATCTGACAGCAACTTTATGGCTACTAGAATAAAGGTCAGACTAAAAATCAGGGCTAAAATTAACTAGTGCGAGTACAATAGTTTACATTTAGCAAGCAACTGTGACCAAATCTTTTTTTTTCGTAATTATGTACAGATATAATTTCCGCAAAAAAAAAATCAAACAAGTTTATTTGTAAAATACAGGTAAAAAATCGGTGAAACAATTACAGGATAATGGGCCTCTGTGTCCCTCCACAGTAGGTGGCAAAACGCGAAAAGCTTTATTTGATATTTAGGAGTGACTAATCTAGTATTTTTGCGAATACACGAATTGTATGTAGCATTTTCATGAACTAATAGGACTAGTTCCAATGATATGACAAAATAAATAAGCCCTCAGCTCGTAACTTAATTGACAATCCTGTATCTAAAAAGAACATTTATTTATTCAATTAATCGACAAGTCCATAGCAATCAAGACAATACGATGAAACAATCAATGTTGAGACCTTTTCCAAATTGAAAAACCACTCAGTGTTATTAATGTCCATTAAAAAGTTCTAAATCAATTTGTGAATCATTCCATAAGAATAGTATTTTGGGAAGAAAGGACATTTATTGATATACGAGTATATAGATATGGGAGGGATATTTTCACAATAATTTATCTAACTACTAGCTGTTGCCCGCAGCTTCGCCCGCGTGAATATCGGAAATTATCCCAAGGGTACATAATCCCGAGATAAAACGTATCCTATATTACTTCTAATAACTCCAAGAATATGTGTACAAAGTTTCATGATGATCGGTTGAGTAGTTGTCACGTGAAAGCGTAGCAAACCAACTTACATTCACATTTATAAATTAGTATAGATAGCAGCGTCGCGCGGTTTCACGTATATTTTTTGATCTCGTGGGAATATCGGGGTAAAAATAATTCTATATGTTAATCCTGGCTATAAACCAACTCTGTGCCAAATTTCATCCAAATCCGTTCAGTAATTTTTGCGTGAAAAAGTAACAAACATCCATCCATACTTACAAACTTTCGCGTTTATAATATTAGTAAGATTTGGCTATGTTTACTGTTATGGACGGTCCACACGATACAGACTTTGTTGTCTAGACTTCTATAGAAGTCTATGGAAGTTTGTATCGTGTGGACGGTCCATTGGGCAGCGGTCGTCAAATAGCGGCCCACGACAATATTTGTGCGGCCCGCGACAAAGTAAACAATTTCAGTAGACAGTGAAAATATCAAAACTGACATGAAACAAACTGTAACCAGTTCACAAATAAACGAGTTCACAGGTTGCTATTAGGTATATTATTATCCTATATATTATCCTATATCCAAAGTCCGCAGTGATATCTAACACTGTCATATATATATACATATAGAAAAGTTGACGATCACTGCTCTTAGGAATCGTTCTTAAACAATACGCGCGTATACGCGGTTTACGCGTTGATTTGTTCGGCAAATCCGACCGCGTCGTCGCACCGGTACAGAACGCCTTACGATTTTACCGTACAAATGATCGCGTATTCAAAAGGTGATGGCTATGATTTATAAAGACGATGCGACGTCTATGCCGAAAACACACTAGCACGCGGCTGCTTACAGAATAGTTTGTTTTTGGTGGAAAATCATCAAATGACTCTTCCCGCTGTGAGTGGAGCGGAAGGGAGTGTCAGACTCTTACTGACTAAAACCGACCCGTGATCCTCCAAAAGCATTTTATGTTCCAGGACTGCGGAACAAACGGGAGTCTACCTCCTAGCCTGTTGAGAAGTGAAAGGGAACTAACGTTCTAGAATGTTCCAAGCCTTTTTAGCACTGCGCGTACGCAACACGCGGAGGTCTAATTCCTTACTTGCCTGCCAGTGTGTTTTATGTTTGATAAATGATATTTATTCTGTAAGTAGGTTAAAAACAACACTTTTACAATTCCAATCTTTTTTGTAATTTTTTAGCTTTAGAGCCATGATGATACCTTTATTATGAAATATTTCAAATATTTCGCTTAGAAATAATATCCGTGGCATGTTTTCTGATAGTAGAATATTGCGTCGGTACATACCTACTACTTCTTATATAAACTACAATAATATTATAATGAGCTTAAATTTTTTCCAAAAGTGTTTGTGAAAGGTTATTTATCTCTGGATATCGTAATTCAGTTACAAAATGCTTTTACTGAAAAAAGCTACGCCAAAATCACGTTTTTTTTTTTTAAATATGTCACATAACCAGAGACGCATGAAAAGGCTAGTATTTATTCAGAAAAGAAGTATAGAAAAAAGAGAAACCTACTTAACTGATTAAAGTTTTCAAACTACACATAAATTAAAGTTTTCAAACTACAAGTACCTAAGCATAAAGTTATTTCAGCACAGGCTAATTTTATTTATGTAACGGCTTCAAAACAATAAACAAGTTAATAATTCTGAATTTAAATAGAGCCGCTGAGTTTTAACTGTGAAATATGTCAGCAGCAATCATTTCGTTGAAATATGTTCAACATAAATTTTAATTTACATTCTGACACGGTTGAAATAAAGTTGAAAATAAATCATCGTAATGTAGAGAATGGAGTTTGAAAAAAAATGTAGGTACCTTACTTTTGTCTATGCTCGGGCAGTTCAGTGAACTTACATTCTCTAACAAAATATTTTTGCAAAGTTTTGCGTTAGTACTGGGAAAATGCATGTCTTTTTCTTCTTTTTTGTTCACAGATGAAGTTAGTCATGTGCATAAACTCAATCTATTCTGTTAATATTATAAAGACCGTTAAATCTTAAGTGCAGTGGGCGTGAAGTGAACTGTAATATTTAGCTCAATTTCTGTACAATAGGTTAAATAGAAAACTGTGTATGTTGAAGTTAAATTATTATAGATGTAACAATAAAATTGAGCAATATTTACAAAGAATCTCTTACGGAGATAATGTAAAACCTGATGTGTCTTTTAATCTATGTTTTAATTACGGCAATTGATTAATTGTTAATCCATTATTTTAAGTTAGTCTAAGCACTATCCAGCCTGAAACACAGGTTCAACCTAGTTCAGGCCTAAAGTAACAGTGTTCTTAAAAAAAATGCAGGATATTTTATTTTATAAATATAAAATATTATTACTAGCAGCGCCCCGCGGTTTTACACGCGTAGTTCCCGTTCCCGGGAATACGGGGATAAAATATAGCCTATGTTACTCAGGGTGAATGTAGCTTTCTAGTGGTGAAAGAATTTTTGAAATAGGTCCAGTCGTTTTTGGGTTCATTCGTTACATACAAAAATATAAAAATACAAATCTTTCCTCTTTATAATATTAGTACAGATATAGATTATTTATGGTGAGATGTTGACTGAATTGACCGGTTGGTCCATTAGCGTGAATGTTTCGCTCGACGGATAAAGTTCTACGGTATGGGCGAATCGATATTTAAACGTGAATAGGTAGACTATTCAAACTTTAAATATCCATCCGCCCCAAAGGTTCCTGTCACAAAATTCGAGAGGTATCTAAAAACTTAGGGACCTTTACACGGTTGCCCTACTGCCAAGCTCAACATACGTCGGGACCGTAAGATTGAAACATTTACTCCGATACTTCTATATTTTATCGCTCCTTTGTGTCTTTGACAACGTCTTATTTAAAGGGTATTTGATTTAGAAAATTTACCGGCTTTTGATTTTATTTTGCGTGTAAAAGTCGCGAAAATTTTACTATGGGAATGTAAATCCCACCCCATTTCAAGTCTTCTTAGCCGCAATTCATGCCGTGTTCTAGATGTGTTTCAAATTTCATCTAAATTCGTTCAGTCGTTAAAGCGTGATTGTAACAAACGTCATTTAAAGTTTCACACAAAGCTTCCTCGTTTGACGCACTCTATATTAGTCAAATCCGTTGCGTGGTTTAGATGAATTTAGCGAAGAAATAGACAGACGTAGATAGCGACTTTGTGTAATATTATTTAGAGATTATAGAAAGATTTTTTAGGAATGGTTAATTCACAACAGCCGTACGGTTCGACCTTTGAGGTTAAGCATCGCTAGCAGAGATCGGTAAATTGATGGGTAATCAACCATTAGGTAAATACAGCCTCCGTGCCTCGGAAAGCACGATAAGACGTTAGTCCCAGCTTTCATTTGTAGGTAGATCTTGTCAGTCATTGCAAGCAGTCCGAAGCCAGCCTGCCTAGTTCCTGACCTAGTTCCACACGTGCCCCAAAGCGATATCAGAAATAAAGACGGGGCGTCATAGGGTCAGTGCCTGCTAGGGTTGCGGAATTTGTTCGAAAAAGTCACCGCAGCCCTGAAACGCAAATGGCACAAGAAGGATCACGGGTGGGTTTTAGTCAGTAAGAGTGTGACACACCCTCTTCCACTCCGCCCAGAGCGGGAGAAGTCATTTGATGATTTCCCATCCAGAAAAAAAAAGATACTTAGATTATTTGGGTACCTAGTCTGGTCAACCCCAAACATAAAACAACTTAAACAACATTGAGAACAGAACTGGTAGGCACATACAATATATAAATAATATTTTTATCTCACGATTTAGCTATCATGATATACATATGTTACGT
This sequence comes from Hecatera dysodea, assembly GCA_905332915.2. NCBI lineage: Eukaryota > Metazoa > Arthropoda > Insecta > Lepidoptera > Noctuidae > Hecatera > Hecatera dysodea. Next base: position 1,804,217 of record HG995298.1, on the reverse strand, counting down.
TCGAAACATATGTATATACAATATAGAGCTGTGTGTAACCACACCCTCATCGATCTAAAATTATATGAAAACATGGTGCACTTTTCCCAAGTTTGCTGAGCCAACAAAGGCAGACACCGCCATCGTTTCGATAGAGTGTTAACAACGTATTGCTATAATATTATCTTAGTATCAAATAGTGTGAGTGTAGTTTAGTGCGGTTCAGACTATGTCCTGTTTGCTGGATTATCCCAAATGCTCCTGCAGCCTAGATGGAACAACGCCTCCAGTGACCAATAAACGTGGCCAACTAGTGGGCCCAAACAATGTAATTTGGTAAACCGTTGCCATGATAATAAGAAGTAGTAACTTAACTAAGCTTATGCTCGAAGGGAATGGCAGACATGTATAGTGCGTTAGTGGTAGCAAATCCTTGCACTGTCTGGACAGGTCCGCTGAAATCTGTCTAAAAGACCATTTCAAACACAGATCTGCACGGTTCTCATAGTCATCACCATCTAGATCGCCATATTAGGGTCTCATTTCAGTTAGTTTGGCAGTTTGAGTTATATATACAGCTTACCCAAATGTCCTGTCTTTGGAATTGTTTGTAAAATCATTGAGCTAGTTAAAGTTCTAAGTTTGAGCTACACGGTAACTGACAAGTGCTTGCACTTTCTGGACAGGTCCATTCAAATCGGTGTGGCACTTTGCTTAAAAGGCCACCTCAGACATTAAGCTACATGGTTCTCATATAATTTGACCAGTATTTTTTAAATAACGTTCTCCTTGCAGTAGCAACCTGTCAAAACACCTAATTAGTCTAAATTTTGACAAGTTTTGATATTATTTCTCGCTTTGATGAAATTGAGACTTGAATTTGATAGCTTTTAAGTTTAATTGGCCATTTGGCTGCTTTTGAAGTCACTCACACTTCATTTTAAAATATTCTTAATTAGTATAGCATTCAGATATATACATTTTAGTTTCTAAAAAGAAAATACCTACATTATCCACATACACTAATAATACAAATACAAATAATTTTTGATTGTTTGTGCCGAATAAGCTCCGAAACTACTGAAGCGATTTTCTTTTTTCACCAATAGAAAGCTACATTATCAGCGAGTAACAGAAGCTATATTTTATCGGTGTGTACGGGAACGATGACTACGCGACTGAAACCGCGAGGCGCTGCTAGTTATAAATAATTAATATCTAACCGTCGTATTGCAAGATAAAATAAAAATAAAAATTAGGGTTGAACCACCCTTAACATTTAGGGGGATGAAAAATAGATGTTGTCCGATTCGCCACCCTAGCCGATATGCACGTTAAGATTCACGAAAATCGGTCGAGCCGTTTCGCAGGAGTTCAACCACAAACACCGTGACACGAGAATTATATATATATGATTTTGTGGTAGGTACGTAGGAGGCAAGTCTATTGCCGGGCACGAACCCAGAGTTACCCAGTATTTAACATTTGGCGTGACCTAGGATGGAATCCAGTACCCCACACTCAAAGATCGTCCTGACGACCGCTAGGCACAAGACCATGAATATGAAATCTCTTATAACATCCGCCATATTGTATTTATGGCGGCAGGATATTCGAAATAAATCTTTAAGACCCTCAATAAAATATCCTGTGGATGTATAAAACGACCTTTTTACGGTCAATCTGGCGGAGGTGCCTGTTCTGTACGTATACATAGAATGGTTTTTAATAGAACATAGACCCTATGTATCTAATTTTATCTAGAGAAAGATTTGTTTTGTTTGTATGGAATAAGCTCTTTAGCTTTTGTCAATGGCATCCAGCACTGACAGACAGCGACAACATAAAAACAAAATAAACCATGAAATTTATTTTATTTTATTTATTTGGATCACCGACAATTGGATACACACATACAAGATTATCAGAGACAACATATTAACTTATAGACTAGTGTACCAATTCCTCACAGGTAAGCACAACATGCATTACATTATTGTTGAGTGATACTAAAAACTAGATGAGACAGAGTTACTCACCTTACGTGATATTACCAATAACATTAAAAAAGAAGCAATGAATAAACACAAAATAAAACACAAACTAAAAATAACATATAACCCTTAAAACTAAAATTATTTTACACGTTTTTAAAAATTGTAGTTCTAAACTTAAAAGTGAACAGGCTTCTTCTGGGTAAGCTCATTCCATCGACGACATTGGTCTTTGTCAAGAGCAAACCCATCTCAAATAAAATAAAATACCTTCAAATAAATCACTAACTAATAAAATAACTTTAATTTCAGAAGTCGGTGTTTTGATTTATTCTTCGTTTTTCGAAACCGACTTCCGAAATTAAAGTTTCCACGCATTTCTAAAACACCCTGTATATTTGTAATACCAGTTCATCTCCTGCAGAGTACAAAATACGTCACCGAAGACCTCGTTTCGACGATTGTAAACGCGTGCTAGGAATGTAGCCGACATTAAAATGTCTAATTAAATCCTTTGAATATTTTCATGTTCACGCAAATTGAAATACTCTGAATAGTATTGGATGCCTATTTACTGGAGATTGGTGGTTTAATTGAAGTCTTCATGTTCATACATTTTTAGTACTTTCTCGACTGTATTGGGGTCGAGTTGGGAGGAGATCATAGCTATGTACTTAACAGCCGGATCGGTCTCGCTGGCCTGGGTCCGTCCGTTGATTTACTATCCTCTATCATACCGTGCTTCGGAAAGCACGTTATGTCGTTGGATGGCCGGCTATCATTTCTAATTTTCTCTTCATCTTTGTGACGCGAGGTGCGCGCACGACCTGTATTCGTTCAATTTAGACTCATGTTGCTTATCATCATCATCAAGAGCCTGTTGCAGTCCTCTGCTGGACATAGGCCTCTCCAATTGCACGCCACTTAGATCTATTTTCGGCTTCTCGCATCCAGTTTCTGCCAGCCGTCCTGCGCGAATCGTCACTCCGCCGTGCCTGAGGACGTCCTACACTACGTTTGCTGAGACGCGGTCTCCACTCTAGAACTCGTTTACCCCAACGGTTGTCGGTTCTACGACTAATATGGCCAGCCCACTACCACTTCAGCTTACTAATGCCGTGGGTTCTATCGATGACCTTGCTTCTCTGACGGATCACCACATTTCTGATGCGATCCCTCAGAGACACACCGAGCATAGCCCTTTCCATAGCCCGCTGAGCGACTATAAATATGTATATTATAGTCGTTAAGAACTCGGAAAATTTTACATAAGACTTGCCAAGGGACATCGTACTACCCAGATACTGAGTTGTGTGGTCTATTCGAAACCAGTTCTCCACCAGGCTGAACCCGAAGATACGAAAAGGTTAAGCAGAATCTAGTTCAACCAGAAATCGATTCAGAACATCATATCTAACTCATTCAATTCTAATAATCATATCGATTCCCAAAGTGCCGTAACTTGATTGACGTCAAAACGAATTTGAGGATATTTTTTCGCGATTTCTGGGTTGATCCCAGTTAAAGCTGTTCATAATTATGAGTACTTTTTATTTTTATTTATTTATTTACAAACATGCATACAGCTATCATTACAGTGTCCCAATGCGATAGTGTAGAAAAAACAATAAATTAAAAATAAGAATCGATACAATTCAATTAATGACTACAACACCAATACAATAAATACTGTACTGTACAATGAAATTTGATGAAGTTTTCCTTTTGTTTTTTAACTTTGATAGAATATAGACTATCAAATTTTGATGCATAAAATGTGTTCCAAATGTTCAGCTGACAATTTATCAAAAATTTACAATCTCTCAAGATATTTTATAAACTTACGAAGTTTGCCATTTCCCGGTGACATATACAGGGTTAAATTTTACGGTCATTAAGTTTATCTACACTAAAATTATAAAGAGGAATGATTTTTGTTTGTATGTTTGTAATAAATAAACTAAAAAACCACCCGAGCGAAGCCGGGACTGGCCGCTAGTTACAAATAAGCATATTTTTAAAGTATATCTTATTAAAAGATACAAAGTGAAGTAGCCACTCTTTTCGATATAATGATAAAAATTATTTAAAAAAAAAACAAAAAGGAAATACCTGTTATTAGTTTTCGTGAAATATGCCCTTTAATGATACTGATTGCATGGTAGAGAAAATCGTAGTCTTCAAAACCTTGTATATTATAAATTAGTTTTTGCCCGCCACTTCGTACGCGAATATCCCGCTTTTTCTTCATTTTCCTGTGTAGATTTCCTCATGAATGTGGCTATCTTTCATCATATACAAAAAGAATTATCCAAATCCGACTGTTAGTTCCAGAGATTAACGCTTTCAAACAAAACTATTCAGCTTAATGTATTAGGATATAGTATATTAATATATGTTAGATGTGCAAGTCTGTTTGTTTGGATGTTTGGGCTCAGTGTTTGATCGGATCTGGATGACAATAATTTCGTTAAAAGTCTTGAGATAATTTTTGACATTCACATGAACCAAGTCTCTGTCAAAACCTAGTGCGTAATAAAATACGGCACTCCTGTTTTTCAACGCAGACAAGACAGATTCTATTTAACATGAAAACAAAACCAAGTCCATGATTGTGAATAATTACTATACCGTTTGAATATTTATGTGTACAGCGTCTTTGTATACCATTTGCATATTTTCCGCATCTCTTAACATAATGTTTTATAATTTACATTTTATGTATTACTAAACAGAGCAAGTGGCCGCGTGGCCGATTGGCAATTGGTAATGGCCCTGACTTACAAATTGCAAGTCGCGGGTTGAAACCCAGCTAGGCGCATTACTTTGTATATTTAATTAAAGACATGTGACATTCACTAATCCGAACTGGGCCCGCGTGGTGGATTACGGCCCATTCCCTCTCCTAGAGAGGAGGCCTGAGTCCCAGCAGTGGGAACGTTAAAAAGCTGATTATAAACAAGAGACGAACTGGCACCAAACACAGGACAGTCATGTCGAAAAGTGCGAATAAAACTGGGAGTGGGAGCCTATTTATGCTTATGGAAATCAATCCCATAAGCATAATTGCCTTAATGTTAAATACACCGATCACCAATACCATAGCAATAACACAGTTAATATAAAATCTTACTTACTTATAAATGCGCCGTAACGGGTGAGCAATTCTGAACGAAATTTGCCACAGAAATAGATTATTATGTGGAATAGCGTATAGGCTTTTATGCCCTTTAGATAATTTCCTAATAACACGCGGGTGAACCAGCTGACTGAAGCTAGTTAATAATATAACAAAAAATTTAAATGTTTTTTCTTTCACTTATTTTGAACTTTATAATATAACTCAGGTACAAGTCATTTGATGATTTCCCATCCAGAAAAAAAAAAAAAGGTACTATTTGAATATAAAGTAAATATTGTAAAAAACTCTTAGACGATACTTAATACATTGTTTAGCCTTTGCCGCCTGTGATACAGGACTCTCCTAGTACAGGCATCTAACATCGTTCTACCTATATTGCTATCTAAGATGTATTATATTTTACTAATATGAATTTTGAATAAAGATTTATTATTATTATTTATTATTATTATTTATTACTTTAAACTACCTTCTCTGCAGTAAAGTTAGTAACGTGGTGGTTATCCCTTTTTGGCTGTGAGGCATCGATATGTATGTATGTACCAATATATTTTAGGGGTGTCTTCCGGTTGGTTAGATTTGCCAGATGGATGCGGCTGAATGGCTGTCTTTTACGTGGAGCACAAGAGAAACATATATTTGTATGAATACATAAATTGAGTTCGAATAAGTTGTCTTGTCAACCATGCAGCATTCTGTCGCTTACACAGTTAATCGCTAATGAATGTGTTTCTGGCAAACAATAAAATTCTATATTAAGATCTGATCTCACGCCAAATTACAAATCTTTTTAAAACAATCTTTTATTTATTTTATTTATTTATTCAAACTTTATGCACTAGTAAAAAAATCTGTACAAAGGCGGACTTAATGCCATAGGCATTTTCTACCAGTCGACCTTAGGGTAGTGCAGAGACAACATGGCAGGTGCAACATAAAATATTGACAAACAGAGAGGGAAAAATACAATCATATATACATACATACAAATAAAATTAACAACGGCATTGAGAAAAACGAATCCAACGAATTAACGCTGTGATGACTCTACCAACTTCTTGCGAATGTGCTCACGAGCCTTCACCTTAAAAGACCACCGACTAGTTGCCGTCCTGATGTTCAGAGGGAGCGCGTTCCAAAGGAAGATTGCCTGGACAAAGAAAGAGGAGTGAATAAACCCAGCACGGTGTGAGGGACATCGTAAAAGACGTTTATTGGTAGAACGAAGAGTTTTAATCTTTTGTGTACTTAATTTAATCATCATCTTCCTGCCTTACCCCATGTTACTTCGGATCGGCGCAACAAGTTTTTTTCTTCCATTCTGTCCTGTCAGCCGTCACGCTATCACTAACTCCCTTTTATTTCATATCACTCCTCACACAATCCATCCATCGTTTCTTTGGCCTACCTTTCCCTTTCCATCCATCCACATTTATATTCATAACCCTTTTAGTTACATGTGTTGCATCCCTCCTTTTCACATGACCATACCAAGAGAAGTGGTTCCCTTTCAACTTTTCCGTGTACTTAATTTTATATCACATGTCACTATACATCCAATAAGTCCAAACACGACGGTGATATCATGTTTAGATGATGATCAAGTTCCAGTGAACATCTTCAGATCGCATTATCAAACAAGTACCATATTATTGTACTGTTTCCAAAGTTACATGAGATAATCATATTAAAAATAAATTATGTGTATATCCTGTAATGCTATGCATGTTATATAAATAAGTACCTAACCCAAGTTGAAGCTTAATCAGGCCCTAAATTATTAACTTACACGCAAACAAAGCAACTTAATAAAAACGCGTAAAAACATTTGCGGTAGGTACACTATGGATTTCATCTTTTCCGTCAAGTCCATCCAAAAAATGTCTGGAAATCATGACAGCGAGAAGTCTCCACAACGAAGAGTATTTTCATCTATGTATAAACGAAACCATTTCCCAAAACGCACACTTGTTATAGTATGTATTGTAAAAGGGGACTAGAAGACGAATTTATTTAATAAGAATAATAACTACTATATATACATTTAAATTAAAAAATATCGTTGTTATAGTTATATTGTTATCAAACATAACAAGCTCGTATGTACCAGGACCGCATAGCATCCTTATCTCACCCCCCCACCCTCCATGTTTAGAGGGAAGACTATTATAAATCGAGCTGTGCTCAGGTAGCAAAAGCCTCCTGTATCGCGGCTCTGAGACCACAGCTCAAGGTCGCGACCTCGGTGGTGCTTGCTCAACATGTTGCTATATTAAAACGTATTTAAGTTTAGGATTCGTTGAAATTAATTAAATATTATATCAAAGCTCTGATTGGATTTTAATGTTTTATGTTTATTTGTTCGTATTTGGAGTCAATTAATTTCGATTTTACGCCTCAGGTAGAAGAGTATTGAGCGCATCCACGTGTTAGCTAATTTTAATGTTTTATGTTTATTTGTTCGTCCTTGGATTCAATTGATTTGGATTTTACGCCTCGGGTAGAGGAGTATTGAACGCGTATGTCCCCGTGTAACTATATACAGGATGTTCCGAAAGGGGGATGTTGAGTAGCTTAAAAAAAGTGACTTTTTTCAAACAAAATTTATTACAAGAAACAACTAAAAAGTTAACAAGAAATAAGAAATACTTCAAGTATCTGATGCTGATGGTGTTATCAAATCTGTGATTCAACTAAAGTAAATGCTACCAACGTTATCAAACTGCTTGAAAAATTTATTTGTATGCATCTTTTTATTCGTTTTTTTTATGTATTCTATATATGTTTTTCTTCAGATTAGGTCTATCGGTAGGCTGGCTGGAATGATATCACAAGTAACAAATAGAACCAGCAGCCCTATTATGACGTCTTAAATCCATCATGATTTCTGTGTCAGTGTGAGAGACGGAGTTACACAAGACGAATAGCACTATCTCTTTCCCTCACACGAATCATGATAGCATTGGCACTTCGTAATACGGCCACAGGAACGTCATTCTCAGTAGTCTCGTTTTTGATCATTCATCTTTACTATAAGACTTAAATTGATGTTTTTTCTACCGAATAAGCTCCGTTACTACTGGACCGATTCTATTTTTTCACCAAGCTACATTATCAGCAACTCCCTGGATAAAAAGTATCTTATGTGTTATTCTAGACTATAATCTATCTCTTTGCCAAATTTCATTACAATCTGTTCAGTAGTTTTTCCGTGAAAGAGTAACAAACATCCATCCATACTTACAATATTAGTAGGAAGTAGGATATATCACATTATTCAATCTTACCACTGTAGTTCTTCACTGGTAAATTGACGTTTTTTTGCAGCCTCTCTCTTTAAACGTTTTTACTTGGGTTCTATACTTTTTGTTTCATAATTATTACTGCTACTATCTATTATGTATTTATGGTATAAATAAACAGTATACCTTAAACTACCTACAGTACTGTCTTTCCTTTAAAATCCATCCAAAGGTTGTCTTGAAAAGATCGCTTTTAGCGATAAGGCCGCGCATTGTGTCAACCTATGTAATGTTTTCTTCATCTATATTTTTTGTAACTTGTATGGTGTACATAATAAAGAGTATTCTATTCTATTCTACAGCTGATGCTGACTTTACTTAGTAATATATTTCCTATTTGTTGCAGGTAAGGTTGGCGACTATTGGCAGTACAAATTGCTATGATACCTTCATAGCACACTGAAAACATCTTTAGCAGGTACCTATTTTGTTAAGTTTTTTAGTTGAATACAATTTTAAACTTAATCTTAGTCGAAATTTAAACGTTAAGATTTTTTATCGTTGTAAAAAATCAATTCCAAATTTCATAAAATGATTTCTGCTAGCTAACAGAGAAAAAATTCTAAATTCAATTTTATTGAAAAAAATATTTTCAATTATTAAAAGCCCTTGATGGTTTAATATAAATTAAACTCATTTTTAGTCCCAGATTACTGAATTTAAAGTTAATTATTTATTCGACTCCTGACAACCTGACAAATGTCTGCATCATGGTACGGTTCAACTAGGTTCGGCACGATTTTCAATTTCAAAACAACCAGACGTAAGTATCTTATTCACACTAAACTTATAACTATACTTTCGTATAATAACCTGAATCATGAAACTTAAAAAAATTAATTTGCTGCAAAAAAAAAAACACCAGTTGATACTCACACTGCGTTTTCGTAGCTCAGTAGCTACGGCGTAGCAAGAATCGCTGCTACGGCGTAGCACCAACCACTGCTACGGCGTAGCACCAACCACCGCTACGGCGTATCACCAACCACGGCTACGGCGTATCGTCAACCGCTGCTACGGCTTATCGCCAACCGCTGCTACGGCGTAGCACCAACTGTTGATACGGCGTAGCACCAACCGCTGCTACGACATAGCATCGTCTGACGCGAGTACGTTCTAGCTAGCGGTGGCCTGAATGATGTATAGAACTATTAAAACAGTATAACACTTTTATGTTCTAGTTCATTATTTAGAAGTGGTGAGTGAACGCAGGATCTTTATAGCAGGTGTGGGCTTAATTAAATTCATTACATGAAATAACACAATTATAATAATTGGTACATTTTAATTTCACAATTCATGTACGCGTTACTCGCTTTGTTAGCGTACTCAGTAATCACCACAAAATTTGAAATACAATAATAATTTTGTTATTGCTTTCAAGTAACAATTTACCTGTTACTGTATCATCGTCACGCTATAAGTCAAGGTCACTTCGCTCGAAACAGTAGCGGAGGTCACGGGACACGGCCTAGATGTTACTTTATCACTAGACGTAGCCTGTTATTTATGACTAGCAGCACCCCGCGGTTTTACCCGCGTAGTTCCCGTTCCCGTGGAAATATGGGGATAAAATATAACCTATGCTACTCAGGGTGAATGTAACTTTCTAATGGTGAAAGAATTTTTGAAATCGGTCCAGTAGTTTTTGAGTTTATTCGTTACATACAAAAATGCAAATCTTTCCTCTTTATAATATTAGTATAGATAGGCACCTGATACGTTGCCGGCGTATCAATAAAAGTAATCATATCGTTGGTATTTAGCCACTACTTCGTAGGCATTTAGCAGCTACGTTGTGGACTTGTAATGGGTGTAGACGATGCTTGTCTCTCGGAACAGTAACGTGTACTGAGGCATCTCTTGCCTCGTAAGTACATGACTCACCGCAACAGAAGAAGACGCCCCGGGCGTCGAGAAACGCAGGGCGATTCCCGGCCACCGTAGGCGTGGGCCTGCGGATGGTGAGCTATGGGTTACTCGCCGTCCGATAGCAACCAGGCCCGAGTCGACGGCGCGTCCTGTTCCACGCGCGCCTCAAAGAGCCGTCAGCAAAGAAGACGGGGCCCCATAGTGCCTGCTAGGGTTGCGGAATTTGTTCGAAAGAGTCACCGCGGCCCTGGATCGCAAAGGGCACTAGAAGGATCACGGGTGGGTTTTAGTCAGTCTTCTTTTCGTGCCGATTGATTCTTTTAAGAGCAATTTGGCCGACCAGTATTGAGTAACCTGTACAGCTATCATTGGCTTCGGCCACATCTTGGATGAAGCAGGTGGTTATGCACGACGGGCAGTTCAGAAGGTGATGCATGTCTTCTGAAGGGACTCCGCATTGGCGCTGCATTTGGGATGGATGAAGAATGCTCATTTCGCTAGTTTTTTTAGTCAGTAAGATTCGGAACATATCATAACATAATCAGCCTTTCAACGTTCTCACTGCTGGGACTCAGGCCTCCTCTCTAGAAGAGGGAATGGGCTGTAATCCACCACGCGGGCCCAGTGCGGATTGGTGAATGTCTCATGTCTTTGACGAATTTCCCATTCTTTAAAAAAAAAAAAACGAGTTAAAGTTGCAAATAAACACATAGTGAATACAAAACGAATAGCTATGTAACACGTATATACATACATACATCATTTATTATGTAAGCAATTACGCGTGGAGCCTGCTGTAGACTCGACAATTAGGCTGCGCGAACATCAAAGAGATTCCCTAATTATTCGTAATATGATCACAGGTAGATTACTGTAATTAAAGCAAATATTTCAGGTAAAATTATTATAATTTAAATTACTTTGTGCGTGTTTAATGTTTCTTTAAGACCAGACGGTTTTCCGTATTTTTTACAAACTCACAAAAATATTTTGAAGTGCCCCATATTTTGACTATTTCTTTTTGTTTACTGTCAATGATGGATTATCATCCGTAATGGTTAAATTTATTCTCAAATATGGGTCCGTAATGGTAATATATCCTTCCAAAGATCGACCTGCACAAGCGTCGCTCAACTTGGAAGACACACGTGCGGCTATAATGATGTAGTAACAAGCTTCATTATACCTCTAAAACAATACTGTGTTTGATATTATAATGTAAACGAATATTTAAGCGATAAAATATAAGGTAAAGAGAGTTCCTGATATAGTATTATTGTATTTATTTTAGAAACACATAAATTTAGCTTCACATATATATATATAAAGCTTCCTCTCGTCGTTGTCCATAATGAGAATTTCTTTTTTTTTAACTTACCACCTAAGTACACATTGTGGAATGCAAATTAATATTAAAGACTAGCATCGCCCCGCGGTTTCATCCGCGTAGTTCCCGTTCCCGTGGAAATATGGGGATATAATATAGCCTATGTTTACTGGACATAGTGTAGCTTCCCAACAGTGAAACAATTTTTCAAATCGGTCAAATAGTTTCGGAGCCTATTCAATGCAAACAAACAAAAAAGCAATCAAATCTTTCCTCTTTATAATATTAGTGTAGATTGAGTATTGAGTCAACCTGACTGAAATAGTAATAGCATAATAAGCATTATCAGCTTTTTGACGTTCCCACAGCTGGGACAGTGCCTCCTCTCTAGGAGAGGGAATGGGCCGTAATCCACCACGCGGGCCCAGTGCGGGTTGGTGAATGTTATATGTCTTCGAATTTTTGGTTCTAGGACATGCCAGTTTCCTCACGATGTTTTCGTTCACCGTTTTGAGAGTAGTGGTAATGAAATTAATTACACAAAGTAATGCGTCTGGCTGGGTTTGAACCCGTGACCTATAATTCGTAAGTCGGGGCCGTTACCACTTGGCCACCACTGCTCTCAATAATAATATGAAATAGTAATCAATCAATACAATAGACTGAAACAAAAATATAAAAGGCCTATTCCTTCAGAATAAGAATACGAATGAAGAAAACTCGAGCAAAAATAATGCGATTGAGTTACGTTCACGACAGTCACGAACGAGCGCGTTTGTGTTACGAGCCGTGCTAATGACATAATATGCTTTTCTGCGGCAAATAATATTTGCTACTACATTTTGAAGATTTAGATGGAGATTTTTAAGACAGGGCAGTATGGAGAGGAAACCAACATCTGTTCTAAAATGTTTGAGTAAGAGCTTACAAATCAGCCCCCCTAGCCAAGTTTTAATCTGCAATCATTAACGCTAGTTGAACACGAATCAAATGTATGGGAATTAAATCATCTCAACGTTAAATCATTTGGTTAGAACAAACGGATAGAAAACTCGTAGCCTAGTTCACATCGTTCAAAGTGATAGAATGAATTGCTTTCGTTTCTAAAATGTTGAACGCTACATCCTTTTTTAAAATGTTTAAACTTAATGGTTAAAGCATTTAAGCAGAGTTTAAATTTTAACATGTTTGATGTTTGTAGGAATGCTCGCCAGAGACTAAAGAATAGGTCGTTTTTCTAAAGACATTGTAGAACGAGCGGCCGACTCAGGCGCGTCAACATGGCTATCAACTTACCGTTTTGTACAGTTACTGACACCGAAGCATTACCGATTGGAGAACAGAATTCGACATTTCGTTCAGTTAGTATAGAAAACATTAATAAGACACAGACACATCAAAATAGCAACAAAAACAAAATAAAAAGAGAACAATATTAAAGCATAACAAACATACAGTAAAATTTTGCTGCTAAATAAAAAGGAAGGAAATATTTCCGTAAGAAGTACATATAGTAAATATATATTTATTTTGTAAGTAGTTTTTAATAACGCTCCACGTCACATACAACACGTCCATATTTATTTAGAATTATGAATTAGGAACACGATGTTTCCTTGCTGACTAAACTCGGAGGTCAAACCGACCTTTCCTTACAGCCTCTCAAACATCCATCCCTTTAGTGAGCAATTTCTGTTCAACCAATGTTTTTCTTTAACAAAAAACTAACGTACCTTTTGCCAAGGGGCGATGGAGCGTAGCGTTCCACTCGTAGGTCCAGCTATTAAACTCGTAATATCACAATTCACTTTGAAAGAGGGATCATTGAAGTGGGCAAAAAATCTGCCAGTCTGAAGTGGGATTGGGCGGATCATGTAAGTAGGATGCATCAGGACAGATGAGCCAGAGTCGTTATGCAGTGGGAGCTAGAGCATGGGCAGCAAGTCGCCGAGGACGGTTTTTCCTAGGCGACTCGTGTGACGACTTAGGAGCGTTCAAGATGGATTGGTCGGAGAGGATAACACACCGGGATGAGTGAAAGGCTATGGGGGAGACCTTTACCTAGCTATTAGAAGTAGTGGTGGCCGAGTGGTAACGGCCCCGACTTACGAATTTTAGTTCGCGGGTTCAAACCCAGTCAGTCGCATTACTTTGTGTAATTAATTTCATCACCACTGCTCTAAAAACGGTGAAGGAAAACATCGCGAGGAAACCGGCATGTCCTAGAACCAAAAATTCGAAGACATGTGACATTCACCAACCCGCACTGGGCCCGCGTGGTGGATGACGGCCCATTTCCTCTCCTAGAGAGGAGGCCTGTGTCCTAGCAGTGGGAACATTAAAAGGCTGATTATGCTCATGCTTATTAGAATAATTACGGAAGTGGAAAAAAGTATCTCCATGATCTGCTAGTAAACAAGTGCTACTACTCTATTAAAGATATCCTATCAGATAAATCACTGTTACAATATAACCCCCCTCAGTCATGATGCGTTCGGTGGCCCAATGATGACTTACCATTCGTTCCGTTTTAATTTTATCCTTTTATTGCATTCTATGTGAAATCTTAGTCACAGAACCGACAACCGTTGGGGTAAACGAGTTCTAGAGTGGAGACCGCGTCTCGGCAAACGTAGTGTAGGACGTCCTCAGGCACGTTGGAGTGACGATTTGCGCAGGACGGCTGGCAGAAACTAGATGCCAGAAGCCGAAAATAGATCTAAGTGGCGTGCAATTGGAGAGGCTTATGTCCAGCAGTGGACTGCAACAGGCTGTTGATGATGATGATGCGAAATCTTATACATTTTTAGCATAATGTAATATTTAAAATTTGTATGTTAACTATTATATGCCCTAAGGGCGGGACGAAGCTGTTCACAATTTAATTATTATTTAAGACCTGTATTATGGACCTACCTATGATCCACAATAAATATATTGATTGATTGATTGATGTAAAACAATTTCTATGAAAAAGTACCATATCATATTTTCGCGTTACGCCTGTCTGTGAGAGCCTCAATATTTAATTTGAATAAATAAACTTGTTTATATGAAAAGCAAGTCTTTAAAGGGTATCTTAAAAAGTCTTAGGAGTTCTTAGGAGGTTATTCTTCAAACATGTACCAAACCTCGTCTTCGTCTAAAGTTGGATAAAAATAGCTGTTATTTTAACGTACTCAAGGCTGAGAGGCAATCAAGGGATGACGTCACAAGATTGAGTGATTGCTTGTTTCTTTGGCATTCTTTTGGGAATAAAGACGGCCCTAATTTTGGAGAATAAATTGACTTTTTGACGTCGGTTTAGACTGTAACGTGTTTCTAAGTAACGCTTTGTGATTATTTTATGAAAGATTGTTGAAAGTATGACTCTTGTTTTTTCGTTAATTTTGGATTAGCTTTTTAAAGGGTCCCGGTGAATTTTGTTAGGGAATTCCGTAAAAAGATTTGTTTTAGATAAAACATTTTTTATGATTATTCGTAAAAATGTGTTTTAGTACGACATAGAATGAATTGTCATGTGTCCTTTTTCTATTCAATTATGTATGTCACGCTTTCGATATACATACATACGAGTATATAAGAATTTAAATATTTTTTTACGAATACCAAGGAGTCGTTATGTGGTTGAGTTGACTGTAAATTATATTATATAATATCTCTAAAATCTATCAAGCGGAATACCACTCACTGATTAATCACGAAATCTCAGAAACTATAACTCCTACAAACTTAAAATGTAACAGTAGTCCTTATAGAGCGTAGACATTCGCTAAGAACGGATTTTACGAAACTTCATCCCTTTGGAAATTGTTTTGATTTATTGATTGACGAAGTCGCGGGCGAAGTGAAGTTTTTTATTTTTCGATACAGTTTTCTCAAAAATTGAATCCCATCACACTGTTTTTAGGCTCTCAATGCACGGTACTTATTTTTTTGAAGTATTTTATTGTTTCTTGTAAATAACTCTTTTGACAAACGTCACTTCTATTATATTTATACTGTACAGAGGGTAAAAAAGTTATTTATTTATATATACTTCGGACTTAATGCAACAAGGTAATAATTTTGATGTATAAGAGAACTTATAATAATTATGACGAAGACCAAACTAAGAGTGACAGGCTTTTAAGTAGTGTTTACGGATAATAGGCTTAAAGGAAAATTTAGACTCTGCCTTCTTGATGTCAAGGGGTTAGTTTAATGGTAGAAATAGCGTAGGAATTAGACATAAAACCGGTGCGGTGAGAAGGAATATAAAGAAGTAAGTTTTTGGATGCTCGAAGGTTAGGTAGGTTAGTTATAATATTTATTTTAAACTACAAAGATGCATAAATAGCTAACAGATTGCCAAAATAGAAGAAGAAAGAAGAAAATACATTTATTTGGCACATACAGATACACACAATTTAGATACAAATCAAAGGAAACTTAATTTAAGGACAGTTACATTGTGTGACCCGCGGCTGCGCCAAATAGGTCCAGTTCAGCAAAATGCCAGACAACTAGGAGCTGCCTGACGCTGGTTTTCAACTAAACCTAACGTTGAAGAGTAGCAGAGATCTTCCATGTTTTAAAAAAACTTGAAGCTAAAATCCTTTCCACACACCCTCGGAAAGAAATACGTCCGATTTTGTTTCTTTTGACTCTCGAATCTTCCATAAAAGATCGATTCGATCGTGTTTCCTTTGTCGGCTCAGGGAGGGCGGCACGTGCGAAAAAGATCGCATTTCGAGACGTTCCCTGAGCTCAATTCAATTGTTGTTATTTAATTCTGATCGCGTGTACACGAGGACGCCGCGCCGCTGCGCAATACTATCTTTTATAGAGGTATTATCTTCTCATAGTTGCGATTGATGTAGAAGATGACGTGTGAAAAGTTTAGTGTAGTAGGTACCTTTTTTTATGGGATATCATCAAATGACTTCTCCAGCTCTGGGCGGAGCGGAAGGGAGTGTCAGACTCTTACTGACTAAAACCCACCCGTGATCCTTCTTGTGCCCTTTGCGTTCCAGGGCCGCGGTGACTCTTTCGAACAAATTCCGTAACCCTAGCAGTGTAGTAAGTACCTACGAATTATAAAAGAAATGTGAAATGTCGAAAAATCGATCAAAGTATGCAGTTTTTTTTGCATATTCTGCCAAATTTAAGTTACAATTAGAGGTGATTTGCAACGATTTTGACGCCGTAAATCACACATACTGGTTATTTTCAAGTTGGGGATAGTTTTTAAGAAGAAAATGTGTATCATATTATCTGTTTCATGACCAAAAACTGTAAATAGTGAGAATTCTTCTCCACTTCATACTTTTCTTTATGTATGTGAAGATTCAGGATTCAAAGCATTTAGCTGCATACCAGCTGACCCGCGCAGCTTCGTCTGCATTACATAAGAGAGAGAGAGAAAACATAACCCCGTTTTTACAACATTCTTCATTGGTGCTCCGCTCCTATTGGTCTTAGCGTGATGACGTATAGCCTAGGCTATCTAACACTGTTTTTTTTATCAGACCAGTAGTACCTGAGATGAGCACGTTCAAGCAAACAAACAAACTCTTCACCTTTATATATCTATACTATACTAATATTATAAAGACGAAAGATTTGTATTTTTATATTTTTGTATGTAACGAATAAACTCAAAAACTACTGGACCGATTTAAAAAATTCTGTCACCGCTAGAAAGCTACATTCACTCTGAGTAACATAGGCTATATTTTATCCCCGTATTCCCACGGGAACGTGAACTAATCGAGTGAAACCGTGGGGCGCTGCTAGTTAGTAATAAGTATATACATAGATTAATAACCAAAGTCTTATTCTATTTTATGTTATGTTAGGCAGATTATGGACCCGCTGCTGAAAGCTCGAAGCTTAACAAATTGTATAAAAATGGCAACAACGTCGTCCAATTTAGAAGGCGTCTGTAAAACCTTTGAATTAATTAAATAGATATTGAAGTCTTTGGCCCAGAAGTACATTTTTTTAAGAAAAGATTTGATTGAAGGAAAGATTTTTTTTTAAAGAAATTTCTTGTTAACTGTCTCATATACATTCTTTTACAAGGTACTTACGCGCCAGGACAGACTAACAGAATCTCACCAGTCACAAACATCCACACTAATATTATAAATGCGGAAAGGAACTTTTACTTTCTACCCGACTTCGGCGAAGCAAAAGGAGGGTTATGTATTTAACCGGTATGTATACAGCACCTTTTAAGTTTCAATGGATTTAGTTGAAACTTGACACACGGGACACACAAAACCAAGGTTTTTGTAATACAGGACATGTTTTAAAAGAGTGTCCGTGGATTTCCTTGCACGTTCTTCTCCATAGAGATCTATGCTTTCGAACGTGCAGATAGCTCCATGTATGTGACTGACCGACCTCGACAGTTCAAAAGCACCTGTAAATGGTTTATTTGAAATAAATCCTTTGAATCTTTGAAAACTGGTAGATTGTGTCCTGAATTAGGAAATAGGGTACTTTTTATGCTGAGTCAGTATTCAGAAAGTCGTACTAAATAATTTAATTCACAGTCAGCATGATATTCATTCTGTATATGTGTAAGCAAGTCTTATAGTATCAGTAGTATATAGATGTCAACTCTATGTGAGTCTACGTTGAAGCAGGTACGCGAACTAACGAGCTCTTGTGAGTCTCTACGTAGAGCCGTCCAGCCATAGAGCTGTAGAGTCGTAGAGCACTCTACGTGTTTGTGTGCCCACCACTTCGTGCCTAAGCGCCGGTGTTGTAACTAAACGTCTGACTTAATTTATACACTCAGGCCCCGTTAACATGGCGATTATATATTTTTACTTTTTTACCGGTACCTACATATGTTCTTATAACTATTATAGTGTGGGTGCATCGTTCTCAAATGTATTAAAATACTAGCTGCTGCCCGCGACTTCGTCCCCGTGGAATCCCCGATTTTAAAACATTCTTTATCGCTGCTCCGCTCCTATTGGCTTAAGCGTGATGATATATAGCCTAAAGCCTTCCTCGATAAATGGTCTATTGAACCCAAAAAGAATTTTTCAATTCGAACCAGTAGTTCCTGAGATTAGCGCGTTCAAACAAACAAACTCTTCAGCTTTATAATATTAGTATAGATTTTTTGTGTACCTTATATATTATAATATATATTACAGTAGGTATTTACTTAGTATCCGATTTTCTCCATAAGAATCCTTTGCGAATGGACACTACAATCACTAAGTGCCGTTTAATGACCTGATTGAAATAAATGTTGGGACTTTGATTTTTAGACTTTGACCAATCAAAAAAGGCGATTCAGTTGAATCCGTTTTAAATGGAGCTTACCTAAATATAGTTTGGAAAAGTCTAGGCAGATTATGAGTAGGAAAATATCTTCCTACTAACTCAATTACTACATCCGTTACTGTGGAACTTTTTCAGCGTTTTGCAGACGAAGACAAAATCAAATGCAGTAAATTAAATAGATATCATGAACTTCATCTACGTAAATGCATATCTATAATAATATAATAAAGCTGGAGAGTTTTTATGTTTATTTGAATGCGCTAATCTCTGGAATTATCAGGCAGATTTGGAAAATTCTTTATGTACCTACATATATGAAAGATACCCACATTCAAGAAGAAGGCTACAGGATATACGGGAAGGGGAAAAAATGGTATATTATATAACATATGAAGTCACGGGAAAAACCTCGTTTATCATTTAGAAGAATAAACTCGTTTATTCTGCCAGAAATGACACACAAACACGCAAAATGTGTCCCTTGTTTAAATAAATAAACTTTTACAAAAACAAATCTATTTATACAGCAATGAAATAAATTCAACAAACACTATTTGTGACATAACAATGTGTGTTTATAACGTGCCGCGACAAACAAACAAAACAACAAATAAACAATTTATTATAACGTCACATTAAAAATACATACCCGACTGCATCTCGACACAATTTCCACCCTATGTCCATACAATAAAGTCTAATATAGAACTCCAACCAGATTATATAAAGCAATTTTTTTGTATAGGCTTTAACTGGCCGTATTCTTTGTCATTTTGATGAAAAAAAGTATTTTATGTTCTTCATCCTGTTACGTTCAGCCAGCTGGAATTTGAGTTCAATATTAGAAAAAATAAAGCCCATTTTAGCGTGATTGGAGTGTTGAAAATTAATTTTTGAACAAATTGACTTGGACTTGGATGGATCATTTGAAAAATCACTTTGGCCTTGCAATGAAATTATCTGTAAGTACATTATATTGTTCTTAACTTATTGATCCGATCACTCGCAAGTTGCCTCTCCATAGGTACCAACTTTTATGAATGGGAATCATCGCGGCCCTGGAACGGAAAGGGCACAAGGAGGACCTAGTGCCCTTTGCGATCCAGGGCCGCGGTGACTCTTTAGAACAAATTCCGGAACCCTAGCACTTAGCAGGCACTGACCCTATGGGGCCCCGTCTTCTTTGCTGACATCTATTTGAGGCGCGCGTGGAACACGGCGCGCCGTCGACTAGGGCCTGGTTACTATCGGACGGCGAGCCACCCATAGCTCGCCATCCGCAGGCCCGCGCCTACGGTGGCCGGGAATCGCCCTGGTTTCCCGACGCCCTGGACGTCTTCTGTTGCGGCGGCTGGGGCGTGGGGTTTCCCTCTCCCGCGTGCGTTCTGCCTCCTCCTTTGCTAATAGGCACCTACTTAGAAGATGGTTTTTGATGATATTGTAATTCATTTTATCAGTGGAATCGCAGCTGATAGTAAGCAGATGCTATTTCAACTTCCATGGGCTTAAAGTTTATGTATATTATACTATCTTACTTCGTGCAAAATTTTCTGTATAAATAGGGCCATCATTTTTAGGATTCCGCACATAAAGGCTTACCAACCATTACTAAGCGTCCGCTGTCCGTTCGTTTATCCGCCTGGCTGCCAGTGATACAATATTAATAAAGAAAAAAAAAAAATTACTGTTACAGTACACTAATGCTGAATGTCTTACTTATATGCTAGAAAAAACAAGTATAGGCGGAAAAAGGTATGACATCAAAAACCTACTTATTTTTATTCATTTACTTCTCTATACTTTCAAGTTCTACTTTTGAATTTATGAATATTAAAGTATAAATCTTTCAATATCCGATACTCTGCGGTCTCGTCTATCAGTTCAGATTCCCAACACACCGCGGAATCCCTCAATTTATTTCTAGTAAAATATTTACGAACTACATTTGCTTACATGCATATGGAATAGATCTCACCCGCGGTTATGCTCGCACCTTAAGAGAGACTCGATAATCCCGAATAAAATTTATTTCAGATTTAACCTGTGGTCGTATAAAATAATGATAGAAATCAACCTTTTGATGTTATTTTAAATTGCAGATTTATAGGTACTATAAAAAACAATATCTGGACAGAGTAGCAAACATTAAAAAAACACATTATTTTACAATATTTACTTACATATTCTAAAACATTATTTAATATTTATCAAGGAAGTACCTATGTATGTACATAATTATGTATTTATATATTTTATTTACCCACGTCCGTGTGTCACTGCAGAGTGCCAACTGAAAACCAGCGCTGGGTGTCTGACGCCCAGCAAATGCTGAGATGGTAACCCTTTGGGTTCGGACACGCTCAGCACAATTTAATCTTTATAATTGTTATGTTTTATTATTGTTATTTTTTTACTTTGTATTTTGATGCTATTGTGTTGTGTCTGTGTCGAAGAATTTTTTTCTATTCTATTCTATTTTATGTAGTTTAAACATTTGGACCAACCTGAGATCTATTTTTATGGATGGGAAATCATCAAACGACTTCTGCTCTGGGCGGAGCGGAAGGGAGTATCAGACTGTTACTGACTTGTTCCTCCAAATACCATTTACGTTCAGGGCCGCGGTGAATCTAATGAACAAAATCCGCAACCCTGTCAGGCCCTAGCGGGCGCTGTCTAGTATACTGTATTTGCAGCGTGCGTGGAACAAAACGCGCCGTCGATCCGGGCCTGGTTTTTATCGGACGGCGCGCCACCCATCGCTCGCCGTCCCCAGGCCTGCGCCTACGATGGCCGAGAATCCCCCTATACCCCGGCTGTCTTCCTCTGTTGCGGCAGATGGGGCATGAGGTTTGTCTCTCCATCACGCGGTCCACCTCCACCTTCGCTAGGCCATAGATACTACCTTGTTGGTTTTGGGTTTGGATTCTGAGTTGAGCAAAGTTCCATTGATTTCTCCCATCTAGATGGTGGACTTTTTTGGTAACTGTGCAGAGTTAGTTCCCAGGAACTATTGTTTTGGATTGAAAAAATATTTTAGTGTTGGATTGGTCAATTATGAGAAAGGCTATAGGCTATATAACATCATGTTACGAACCATAGGTGCGAAGGATCAATGAAAAATGTTTTTTACTCTCTCTTGTGTCACGCAGACAAAGTTGCGCGGGTTAGCTAGTATTTAAATAAAGGTATGTTGCAAATTATGCCTTGACCGAATGATTTAGCCTCGTGAGACTACTGGCACAGTTCACCATCCCTGCAATTATTCGGCAATGCTTCAACCCTGGCTGGACGTAAATTATGTATGAAGCAATTAATTAGACACTGTTATTGCTAGCATAATGCACGACCAATTATAATGCATGTGTCACAGCGGACATTTCGTCGTGTAGCGTTTTATGAACAAGTACTGGGAAAAATATATTCTGTGTAAATTACTCACCATAAAACTAGGTAAACTAGATTTGTATATGTATATTTTCAAGCAATCAGTAAACACTACTTTTATTATTTTAGTTTGTGGCTCCATCATTCAACTTTCGATGGTTTTAGTCTTAAGACATAAAGTAAAGTAAGTAAACAAATAAAGTAACAGAAAATATTAGTTATAACTGGATTTTATTAATATTAATCTATACTAATATTATAAAGAGGTAACGTTTGTGAGGTTGTGAGTTTGTGACGTTGTAAGGGGTAATCTGCTGGGGGGCTGAACTGATTTCCAAAATTATTTCACCAATAGAAAGCTACGTTATTATGGAGTGTCATAGGCTATATTTTATCCACGTATTATATAGTGATATAAGCAGTTCCTTTGTACCAAAATTATAATGTTATCTTTTACTTATTTTCTGTGTGTACATAAATAATACAATAAATAAGAACCGTTGGCGCTTAAGTTCTGACACAGAAAGTTATTATTTCATCACAGGAAGCAGGAAGCACTATGCGCCATTAGCCGAGTAGTCGGCGAACATCAATCAAAATGCTCGCTTGTTCAAACAACACCGACTTGAAACTTCACGCGGGCCTCATTTCCCTATCTCTCCGGACCAACGTAAGTTGTACATAAACTAACATCACGCATGCATCCCGTGACGAGTTAGGCAGAGATGTAAAACAAAACTCACACTTCGCCCTTTTATGTTTAAGTTGTAAATAGGGGCGAGTCATTAAGCAAGCAGATTCTGGGATGCTACTACTACAAAGTCAAGATGGAAAAACTCAAAAACAAACTTCGACTATAAAAACTATTAGTGGACAGCCAATCGTATAATTTACTTTTAAATAATCTGGTATTGAGAATTTTTAGATAACTCGGTATCCTATTAAATATTTCTACACATATATACAAACAGCTTTTATTATATTTAGCTAGCCTTGGCATGACGTCCACCACGAGCCTGTGGGGGTCGCGCCGGATTCGAGGATGTACATCGTCTGCTTTTGTAAATAATTCCTTATTCTTCCACACAAACATACATATCTCATATATATAAAGAGACGGTAGCGGTAACAAACCAAGTTTCTGAAATACTGGCCGACAAGAGTCGTCGAATTGAAGTCCATAGATTGCTCGAATGCTTTTTTTGTGCAACAAATGCTGTATTTTGATCAGTGCCATTGCCCCACATTATTAATTCATACCCTAACACCGATTCAACATATGCACGATATGCTGTTATTTCCGTTTGGACATTTGTAATATTCCTAATTTTAATTTCTTATTTCTTTCTTTAATTCCTAATTTCTTAGGGCAAATACAAACTTAATTATTTCTTTTGCGACATTATCGACATGGGTTTTCCAATTCATTTCTTGATCCAAAGTAACGCTTCTTTTAATTATTTAGTTCAGTTACTCTTTGCACTAACAGTTATTACCAACACGTGCAGAGAGCCAATAATTACAATTATATATTATCATTATTAAATTAATATCAGAATATTATTAAAGTCTAATTGAATTAAAAAACCGAGTAAAATAACATGAATAGCATTAGAATTAAAATTAAACAAAGAAAAATAAGTAGAATTAAAAAAAAAGAATTAACATAGCCAACACAAATCATTTAAATACTTATTAGATACACACGCCAAAACAATCTTTACATTTTTTTAAATAAATAAACTCACATTGGAGTGGAATATGACTACATCCGGATGCTGATCAGTCAGAGTGTTGACCGTGAATATGTGTTCTGGAATTTGGTCGAAAGAGTTTTGCGACAGATGTGGCAACCCCGTTGCTAGGGCTTGTTGGTGTCGGTCGGCTAGCAACGGGGTGGTTTAGCGTGAATTTGCTTTAATACATTTATTTTAATTTTATATATTTTTGTGAGCTTTTATTAGGCCTAGGCCTCGAATCCTTGTTGATTTGGTGGTCAACAGTCACCGCGGCCCTGGAACGCAAAGGGCACTAGTCTGTAACTCCCTCCCACTCCCCCCAGAGCGGAAGAAGTCATTTGATGATTTCCCATCCAAAAACAAAGGGGTTAGCAGCTCACTTCGCTTTAGTTTTACACCAGGTCCTCATGTTCAGTAGCACTAAGTTTTCTAAGACTGCACCATCGAAGCAAAGGGGGTTAGCAGCTCACTTTACTTTAGTTTTACACCAGGTTCTCATGTTCAGTACGACGCATAGCTCTAAGCCTGTTTGTAACAACTTACCAACATTGTAGATGCAAATAAATGAAATTGAAATTGACTAAGTTCTCTAAGACTGCACCATCGAAGCTGGTTTGACAATTAGAATGTAAACATGAAATTGAACCATTTCTCTCGACTTTAGATTTTCATTAGTACGATACCCTTTTACTGTCGTTACCAATTTTTACCAACAAAACTGTATTCTTTATGATCTTATAAATATTTATTTTTTTTTCTGAATAAACTTTTTATAACTAAACTAAAAATTATACTACTATTAGGATAGATTTCGTAAATCACGTGAGTATGTTGACGCAGAAATAAAATACACGTCAAACCATAAACCAACAACCATTTGCAAACACAAATTGCTCAAGTTCAGCGTAGAATATTACATGAAAATATTGAACTTGCAACTTTGACAAAGCTTCAAACTTTGTCCAACACGATGCAAGCTTGCTTTGTCGTTGCTCAAATGATTTAAGCGGGTGTTCCTGTTTTAATTTATACTAATATCATAAGGAGGCAACGTTTGTGAGGTTGTGAGTTTGTGACGTTGTAAGGGGTAATCTCTGAACCGATTTTCAAAATTATTTAATTAATTAAACTTTATGTACAATAGTGGTACATGGGCGGACTTAATGCAACAAGGTATTCTCTACCAGTCAACCTTTGGGTTAAAAAGACAATACCGTGATAGGTGTACAACAAATAAATGAAATACAAAATATATTTTTTGGGAAAGAAATTATCTCACCAATACTCGTAGAAATCTATGTTATTGTGGAGTGTCTTATGCTTTTTTATCCCCGTATTGCCACGTGAACGGGAACAACGCGGGTGAAACCGCGGGGCGCTGCTAGTGCTAAATAAGCCAACTCTCTATAAAGATCATAACAAAAAGGTATATTAAATAAAAGAAACTAAATAAATATAATATGTAACTATCATATAGCAAAACATATTAGAACTACCTACTAAAGAAACTTCATCCAATACCGAATAAACATAACTTTCGATACAAAAAAGCGCCATGTTCCAAATAAATAAGTACTGTCTGGGAACTTGGTGAATTCAAATAAACATATCAGACATAACGCAAGTTCTACTGACACATTTTTGTAAATAATAGTAAACTAAAGTTTGTATCAACCGATATGAAAATTATACCAAAGAAATAGGAATTAGACTTTGTATATTCGTTATATTAATTTAGGAATTAATTTATAGACTAGAAAACCTATATAGGAATAAATAAAAAACGACGCAAACAATTCAAATCACAATAATTCGTATGCTCATATTTCTGGGATCCCTTCTTTTCGCATAATGTTTTTTGTCCTAATATACTTCGGCATAACGATTTTGGCACAATTTGTTTTGGCATAATAATACTTTGGCATAATTTTTTTAGGCATACATTTTATGTTGGCATAATCATGTTAAAGACTAATTTGTTTTGGCATAAATTTGATTCGCATAAAGTTAGTAGGCCTAATGGCTATTAGCATAATATTCTGAGTAAACCAATTAGCTATATACCTGTAACAATCAAATAATATTGTTGGTTAAAAAATTAATATGCTGTGCAACAAAAGTTAGTCACAGAACCGAATTGCTGCAAAACCGACTTCACGTAGTCTTGTTTGTCCTACCCCTAGAGTGTTATTTAAAATCGCGTAGGCGCGTAGGGACGAGGCGGCCCGCGGGCTGAGGAGCAGGCGGCTGCGAGCAGCTTCGGCTTGTTGGCCGGCTTCGCCGGCCAGCCTCAGCCGCGGCGGTGAGCGAAAGCCGTCTGCGACGATTAGCACGCGTGGGGCCGCCGGAGGGCCGCAGCGCCGGAGCCGTCACAGAAACCCTGCCTGCTGCATGCTGCTTGCTTGCATGCTTGCTTGCATGCTGCATGCTTGCTTGCATGCTGCATGCTTGCTTGCATGCTGTATGCTTGCAATGCTTGCTTCCTACAGCGAAAAAATACTCAAAAAATTGTTCAATACGTTATAATATATTAATATTTTATTTAGGATATTATGCTTAAAAAAGTTATGCTTTAGAACTTTATGCTTAAAAAAGTTATGCTTTAGAACTTTATGCTTAATAAGGTTATGCTTTAAAATATTATGCCTAATCATTATTATGGTTACAGACATAATGCTTAAAAAAATTATGCATGAGCTGTTATGCGTAATTATATTATGCGAAAAAATAATTATGCCAAACAACATTATGCTAAGTTATATTAGGTCTTAAAATTTTATGCTAATGGATAGGGAACCCATATTTCTTTAAAGTAACCAGAGTTCAATAAAGTTTAGATTGTTAGTGAAGCGCAAACTCGAATATTATTGCCTGTATACCCAACCATTTCGTGGAGTGTACAGAAAGAGGTCTTGACTCGGCGTAACTAAACACTTGAAGGAAGGGAACACGCGGCAAACGTGAGGCTTCAGTGAAGTGTGGGTAGTTTGAGATGCCGTGAGGACCGTACACTAGGTACTGTAGGGGAAAGAACGAGAACTTTTGACGAAGGGACTATACGGGAAGTATTTTTTTAAACGTTGCCCCATTTTAGCAATTTCTCCTGTATTGTGGGTGCGTATACAAACATACAATCTCACATACACAAACAGCCAGACCCGGAACAACTATCTGTAGGTCATAAAAATATTTGTTCCGTGCGGGAATCAAACCCGCGGCACGCTACGCAGCAGTCAATCGCTAAACCACTGCGCCAGTCGTGTCGTCATATTGTATCACAGTATTGGAGCGCGAGTATTGCATTTATCACTGTTAGTTTTCCGATTTATAATAAGTAATATATGTAAGCACAACGCGTAACACAATAAGCGCAATAAGTAGCTGAAGGGGTCATTGTACTCATCGTTATGAACAAGGTTTACTATGGTACCAATACTGAAGCGCGAAAATGAAATAGTAAAAGTTGCTCATAATGTTGAGTGCAATGATCCCTCTCCAGGTATTGCATTTATAAAATTGATTGAGTCAGGCGTTACTTTGCGGAAATCCATTTTAATTTGAAATTGAAAACAATATATCTAGTTTTAATTTCCGCGAATATTAGTGGGTTGCAGGTATGCACCTCCCTTCGGGAGGGTGCTGAGATGGAGTGCCAGTAATGGTCCCATTTCGGCCTCCTCCAGAGACAAGTCGGCCGCTGTGCTATTGCGCAGTGGCTGATGCCTGGGGACGGTGAGCGTGGGTGGCTCGCCGTCCGACACCAGGTTGAGTCGACGACGCGTTGTGTTCCACGCGCGCCGAAGGAGCCGTCAGCACCAAGGACGGGACCCCATAGGGTCGGTGCCTGCTAGGGTTGCGGAATTTGTTCGAAAGAGTTACCGCGGCCCTGGAACGCATAGGGCACAAGAAGGATCACGGGTGGGTTTTAGTCAGTAAAAGTCTGACACTCCCTACCGCCCCACCCAGGGCGGGAGGGGTCATTTGATGATTTCCCATCCAGAAAAAAAAAAAAAAAAAAAAAGGTATGCACCTCCCTCCCGCCCGCTATTTTATGCACATGCAAGATTACAAGGCAAATGCAAGGATTTTATGCACATGCAGGAAGGCAAAGCAATACCCAACACCATTACCGACACGTGTTTCGCCTCTCCACGAGGCATCCTCAGGGGACGTGTTGACTCGCTGACCGTTGAGTCGCAACTCTCTCCTTGCATAGTCTCCTTGCATTTGCCTTGTAATCTTGCATGTGCATAATATAGCGGGCGGGAGGGAGGTGCATACCTGCAACCCACTAATATTCGCGGAAATTAAAACTAGATATCTTGTTTTCAATTTCAAATTATTGCATTTATTCTGTTACACGTTTTATATGTCGCAGGAAAATTGCAAACTCCGTAACACTGTAATACATCTTCATTAGATTATAACTCTCGATATATTTTGAACAGATCTATTTCTAAATCGTTTTGTTTCCTATTTAAATAAGTGAGTTTATAATTCCACGCGATATTTTACAATCTTACGGCGTTTGTAATTATCCGTTGACGTTGTATATGCCTTTTAACTTGTTGTGTTATTCGAGTGTCTTGGTGAGGATCACGGCTGGAATATAAATTCCGTATGGCGTTATAGACATTTTAGAATGTTTTACATTTGTCAAATGTGGATGGAATATTTTGGTCAGTGTCAGTATCTATAGGTACTTTCTTTTTCTTTTTTTTTGGGTAGGAAATCATCCCATAACTTCTTCCGCTCCGGGTGGAGCGGAAGAAGTTATTGGATGAGGCGCCGTCAACCCAGGCCTGGTTGTTATCGGACGGCTAGCCACCCATCGCTCGCCATCCGCAGACCCGCGCCTACGGGGCCAGGAATCCCTCTGCGATTTCCGACACCCGAGGTGTCTTCTTCTGTTGCGGCAATTGGGGTATGTGGTTTTTCTCTCTCTCACGCTGTCTGCTTCCTCTTTCGCTAGCATGACTACTTCGCAGAAGGCGAACCTGGCGCCTCTCCAACTAATCCTCAAAGAAGGGACTTATCACCACTATGGTGTTGTGCCCAGAGTATACTATCTGGGGGCACGCTTGTAGCTCCGTCAGGAAGAGCAAAAGGCACAGCCGTACCATCATTTTCTCAAAGCAATTCAGAATATTTTCGACCTGTGACTTCGTTGTTGATTTTAAGGTTTCATGATCTCGTCCCAAATATTCAAGAATCAGCTCTATTTTTGCTTGATATTGAATCAGTAAATATCTTTTATTAATTTGAAATTGAAAACAATATATCTAGTTTTAATTTCCGCGAATATTAGTGGGTTGCAGGTATGCACCTCCCTCCCGCCCGCTATTTTATGCACATGCAAGATTACAAGGCAAATGCAAGGATTTTATGCACATGCAGGAAGGCAAAGCAATACCCAACACCGTTACCGACACGTGTTTCGCCTCTCCACGAGGCATCCTCAAGGGACGTGTTGACTCGCTGACCGTTGAGTTGCGACTGAGAACTCTGAGAGAGACTGAGAGCCTTACTTTGAACCTTACTCCTTAGAGGAGGGAGGTGCATACCTGCAACCCACTAATATTCGCGGAAATTAAAACTAGATATATTGTTTTCAATTTCAAATTAGAATGGATTTCCGCAAAGTAACGCCTGACTCAATCAATTTTATCTTTTATTAAACCAGATATTTTATTATGATATGCACTCGTCATACCGGATTCAGCTGAATACCAGTATTTAACGTGGAGCGGCTGCCTACCAGACCTCCACAAACCAATAACTGGGGAACAGGGTACTTGTTGGCAAGACTGGTGTCAGATTTTCTGGCTATACAATGACCGCAAAACACACCTCTTAAAACCACAAAAACGTTAACAATTCTGCTACAAACATATATATACATTGCCAGGAGATGGCAAACAAACTTTGCATCAAAAACTGAGATCCGTAACAAGGGGTGGTATTCATAATTCAGTATCAGCGGCGGCAGCTGGGACTCGCGGAAAGAAAATCGAGTAAAACAGAGAGCCACCACGGTACGAGGGACATACAAAGTCGAACCTTCAAGGATGGCGGTTTGAAACTTTAAAACATGCATGTTGTGTTTCTAGAAATACTACATCGTTTAGAACTGTTGTAAAAGTTTGTGGTACTGCATCATATCAATTGTTTCTTTAGATACTGATGAGGAAATGTATGTAGTTACCTACGATCTGCTTTTTATTGTATACTAGCTTATGCCCGCGACTTCGTTCGCGTGGAGTTCCATACAAAATGTTAACCCCTTTTTCACCCCCTTAGGGGACGAATTTTCAAAAATCCTTTCTTAGCGTATGCCTACGTCATAATATCTACCTGCATGCCAAATTTCAGCCCGATCCGTTCAGTGGTTTGGGCTGTGCGTTGATAGATCACTATGTCAGTCAGTCAGTCCCTTTTGAGTTATATATATTTAGATACAATACAAGTCTGGTCTATAGGAAGGGATTTTGTATCAATGGGTGGAAAGCGATATTTTGCCGAGACATAATCTATTTACTCTTGATTTAAAGTACTGTTTTCTTCATTGCATTAAAAGTTTTTAACTAGGGTCCTATGTACCCAAAACCTTTTTTCAGTGCGGCAAGTTACTTTTGTGAAGATTGGATCAGACCATTTTCGTAAAAGTAACGTTAAGTTGTCATAAAAATATTCAAAATTTGAAAATGAAAACAATATATCTAGTTTTAATTTCCGCGAATATTAGTGGGTTGCAGGTATGCACCTCCCTCCCGCCCGCTATATTATGCACATGCGAGATTACTGGGCAAATGCAAGGATTTTAAGCACATGCAGGAAGGCAATGCAAAACCCAACACCATTACCGACACGTGTTTCGCCTCTCCACGAGGCATCCTCAGGGGACGTGTTGACTCGCTGACCGTTGAGTTGCGACTGAGCATTTAGTACAAGGCACCCCCCTTTTATACACTGCCACCGTTGGTTATTTGTGTACAACTACCCACAAACATTCGCAGTAAAGGGGAAGAAACCAAATTCGTCTGGTCATTCAACAGTGCAAAATTATTATTATTACTATGTTTAAAAATCTCTAATTGTTCTAAAACACACAGCCGGAAACCCTTATCACAAATATGTAGTATATTAAAACTATTGTTGTCGCGCAAAGAATGGCCGGTATCAATTAGATGTTTCGCGAAATTCGATTTGTCCGAATGGCCATTTCTATACGCGGCAACATGTTCCCCATACCTTATGTCAAAGTTTCGGCCCGTCTGACCCACATACACCCCGTTGCATTCATCACAGACCAGCCTATACACCCCAGACTTTTTACTATTTTCTAAAATATCTTTTCCGTTACAAATACGGCGTATATTCTGGTCCGTTCTGAACGCTACATAAACGTTGTTTTTTCTAAGTAAATTACTAATTCTATCTGAAATGGGGCCCATATAGGTCAGACTGGCCACATATCTATTAATATTAGTACGCGGACATGCATATAATAGTGAACGAACCCTTTCTTTCTGCTTTCTATTATTTACCAGATCGCAATTTCTAACGGTTACTCAAAGTCAATGGTAGACAGTTTAATTAGTAGAAAGCAGAAAGAAAGGGTTCGTTCACTATTATATGCATGTCCGCGTACTAATATTAATAGATATGTGGCCAGTCTGACCTATATGGGCCCCATTTCAGATAGAATTAGTAATTTACTTAGAAAAAACAACGTTTATGTAGCGTTCAGAACGGACCAGAATATACGCCGTATTTGTAACGGAAAAGATATTTTAGAAAATAGTAAAAAGTCTGGGGTGTATAGGCTGGTCTGTGATGAATGCAACGGGGTGTATGTGGGTCAGACGGGCCGAAACTTTGACATAAGGTATGGGGAACATGTTGCCGCGTATAGAAATGGCCATTCGGACAAATCGAATTTCGCGAAACATCTAATTGATACCGGCCATTCTTTGCGCGACAACAATAGTTTTAATATACTACATATTTGTGATAAGGGTTTCCGGCTGTGTGTTTTAGAACAATTAGAGATTTTTAAACATAGTAATAATAATAATTTTGCACTGTTGAATGACCAGACGAATTTGGTTTCTTCCCCTTTACTGCGAATGTTTGTGGGTAGTTGTACACAAATAACCAACGGTGGCAGTGTATAAAAGGGGGGTGCCTTGTACTAAATGCTCAGTCGCAACTCAACGGTCAGCGAGTCAACACGTCCCCTGAGGATGCCTCGTGGAGAGGCGAAACACGTGTCGGTAATGGTGTTGGGTTTTGCATTGCCTTCCTGCATGTGCTTAAAATCCTTGCATTTGCCCAGTAATCTCGCATGTGCATAATATAGCGGGCGGGAGGGAGGTGCATACCTGCAACCCACTAATATTCGCGGAAATTAAAACTAGATATATTGTTTTCATTTTCAAATTTAAAATGGATTTCCGCAAAGTAACGCCTGACTCAATCAATTTTATAAAAATATTCAATGCAGATAACATTTCAAATATAAATAAGTATCTAATCATTTAGTTGGAAATGTTCGCATCATATGTCACATATTCGCTCCGATTTCAATTCGAATAGAAATGGATTTTATATTGGATTTATAAATTGTTTGGGCAAAAGTCAAATCGTAAAGCATTTGTCGATACTAGATTGAATTGGGATAGTGGGGCATAATAATTTTTTGTGGTGAATGTAGGTGGACATTTTTCGTCCAGAGGCTTTAGAAAAATCTCGCAGTTCAGCACACTAAGGCTAGTTACTGCGCAACAGGACAATCCTGTGGTGACCTCAAATGAATTTAAGGCCCCAGGGCTAAAAACTACTTTACAAGTTAAATGACCGCTTCGCTAAGGGCATCCCTTGTGGGAACGATAACGTTTATTAAAAAATCAATATTTAAGCGATTGACCATTTGTCTCATTACGGTAACACATGTTGGTATTGATGATAGAATGAAACTTTGTCTGTAGCCTTATGAAACGACTTCGCGGACTTTCCGAGGCACGGACAAATCTTGGTATGTACTGTATGGTCACTGGTCACCCATCTATAGACCGACCTCGTTGAGCGTTACTTAACCTCGAAGATCGACCGTACGCCAATTTTTATTTAGCCTCGAGCTCTGCAGTAAATAATAATAAAAAGCTACCGACTGTTTTAATTTGTATATTGTTGGCAGTTTTGAATATGAACGCGTTGTCGGTTAATTGCTCGGGGTGCTACTGTTAATGCATTATGTTAATTTTAGTACATTGGCAACCCTACACGACACCCTCATCAGGCTAGGGCTGTCAATTACTTTCGTAGTTAATCAGGCGTTCCTTATTTGTCACGTTAATTTATTTACCTGATCTTTTACCAAAACTAAAGATAACTATTAGGTATATTTCTGAATGACTTTCAAAAATATTTCATCTATTATTTTATATTCTAGGATCTAAAATATATATATTACACATCGATAAACATAGTTAAACCTAAAATAGGTTTATGAAAATAGTTCAAAGGATTCTATCGGAATAGTTTTATTTAGTTAGCAGATTTTACCTCTATAAATACTATATTTTAGCCTTAGTATCTTGTAATACCTATCCTTTTACGAAACATGTTCAAAATGCATGAATTTAAAAGGAGAACTGGAGAATTTTCTATCTCGAAATCGTGTAGCAGCCCTATTAAAACCGCATCCGCATTTTGCAGCAGCGGGCCTCGCACAAATGCACTCAGTTATGTAAGCCGTAGTAAGTGGCTTTCCTCGATATCCTACAGCGCTGCAAAGCGCTTTATGTCGGATTTATTATAGACCACGTTGTTCTTACACGTTGGCGTTTGAGTGCAAGAATTATAAAGATAAGACGGAATTAACGGTGAAGTTGAATAATTTTATATGAGGTTCGATTTCTATTTATATTATATTTATATTTTGATATCTCGTATTTTCTGTTTTGATATCTTAGATTTTCTGTTGAATTTACCTAGTGAGACTTACTGTACTGTAGGTATGTAGGCTTTACTTGGTTTTACGTGCAGTGGTTCCAACCACTGGCTATTAAAACTGACCTAAATTTTATTTTAAAAAAAACGCTACTGAACGGATATTCATAGTTAGATTGTTACCTTATTAACTCTTACACAAGACATCCCATATGAGGGCATTAAGTAGGTAGATATAGTAGCAATTTAGTAGCAGTATTACTTAAATAGGGATGTTTCCTGAGGGATATAAATATGATTCTATTTAGTAAGTAAGTTAAATTATTGAAAAATATTGGACACGTATTTTTTGCTTTATAAAATCTATAAAAATTGACAAAGGTAAAAAGTTTCAGAGGTCATGAGTGGGGGCTTGTAATGTCACGGCGTGGTAAAAATCGCAGCTCGAAGTGACGTCACACGAGTTTTCAACGCACTGTATCGTCTTCGTTTTTTGTTTACGTGAAAAAAGAAAAAATACGTGTCCAATCTTTTTTGGGAATCTATCTGACGGACTCATTCGTTTTTTTTAAGTCAACTACCCTATTATCCAAGATACTAAAATAAATGAATTCATAGAATCAATACAGATCCTAGGTTCTGGTGAAGATCTGCCAGGGTCGCGGAATTGTTCGAAAGACTTACTACGACCCTGGAATGCCGAGGGCATTTAGAAGGGGGGTTTGGTCTGGAAGAGTCTAACACTCCCGCTCCGCCCAGTGTGGAAGAAGCCTTTTGATGGTTTCCTAAATTGAAGTGAATGGCTAAATCTAGCGCTGTATAGAAGTCGAGCAATTAGACGCATATGTAAATGTAGCTCGCAATCTGATCTTATTTATGTTTGTGGAAACAACAACTTAACAACGCTGCTACGATTATCATGCCAAATACAGAGGGAGTTTCTCTTTGGCGTTAATACACGATTCACTTGTATAATAAAAATAAAAATACGACATGTCTCACCATACCTTTTTTAATTCAATCCCTACAATAATGATCATTTTTTTTAAAAGGGTACATGTTATAACTAATGACGTTAAATGCAGTCTGTGGGAATATCACCAGTCAACAACTATGCGGAGAGACATTTCTTGTCAACATCTTTTAGTTTATTTTTCGTTTAATTTAGTCGTTTTATATAGCATTTATACAAAATGTAGTTAGCAGTGTCTACATCCTTTCTATCTATATGATATTATATATGCGAAAATCTCACTCAAAATTAAACTCACTTCTTTCATTGTACAAACAACCAAACGTTTGTTGAAACGATGCAGCGATGTACAGTGAAAGTCATGAGCCTTTTGCAGGTTATAAGATACTTTTTTGCGATAATCTATATTAACACGTGTGACAACAGCTATTCATGTTTATGAATCTGAAAGAAAAAATAAGTTTTCCAACTTTAAAGATGTGCCTAGTTTTATGCCATCATTCTTAGTATAATTATCTGCCTAGCATTTTCCCAACTATATTTGGGTTAGCTTCCAGTCAAACCTGATTCAGCGGAATACCAGTATTTTACGTGGAGCGATTGCATATCCGTACCATAATTCTTATTATCGTAATCTATACTAATATTATAAAGCTGAAGAGTTTGTTTATTTGTTTGTTTGTTTGAACGCGCTAATCTCAGGAACTAATGTCCGATTTGAAAAAATCTTTCAGTGTTAGATAGCCCATTTATCGAGGAAGGCTTTAGGCTATATATCATCACGCTAAGACCAATAGGAGCGGAGCAGTCATGAAAAATGTGACACAAACGAAGTTGTGCGGACAGCTAGTCATCAAATAAAGGTGTATGTTCCAGCTGACCTGCCCCTTATCTCTTCTAGGAAAGCAAGATTATTTGATGTCTGTATGTTTTTGGATTTCTATACTTTCTTATAAAATGTAAATGTGCCTGGAACGAACTATTCAGGTGCTAGATGGAACTGCATTTGAATATTTCCGTCTCGTTTCTTCTTGATGTGACAAATTCTTTATGTATTTTCTCAAAAGACTTGGCAACATTTTATTTTCCCTACTTAACCTAGCTTCAACTCAACTCTGAGTTACATAAACTCGCTTTTGTACATGAACTTTTTATCAATGTGTATTATATAAACTGTTACAGTTTAAAATAAAGAATTAAGAATATATGTAGTTTTGTCCGACATTAGTCATACCTAATTTGCAGTACGTTTTTTCGATATCTTTATATATTTGTTTTATATAAATGTCGAAGTGCTTCAATTTTCTTTTATTTTAGGTAGTTACAACAAAAGGCCTACTAAGATATAATGAGAACTATTAAAGATAATTTGCCCACTGAATCGATTAGCTTTTAGTAATGTAACAACCTATTCTTGGTTTTAGTACCTACTTTTATTTTATTTCAATTTCGTACTAAAGTAGTAATATTAAGGTGTGTATCGAAAAAATTGTAGGAAACAGAAAGATTGGCGCCCAAATGGGACTCGTACCTGAGCGCAGATGTTATTGGCGCCCAAATGGGACTAACGGTTCGATAAAAATAATTGTGATGTATCTAACTCTACATAAATATATATAAGGAGATGTATTTAAAAAGTAACTCCACTAACTAATTAAGAAGTGTCTGTAACTGTGTGTACATACATTGTGTACAGTAATGATAAAATACGAAAATTTCGATTTTGTGTAAAGATACATGTTCGTACATTTAGTAGATATAAAAAATTATAAAGATATAAACTATTTATGACCATACATATTTATTTACTTTAAAATCAATTCAGTATAATTTTATCATATAATCAGCTCATGTCTGACTTAATGATAATAATAAAAGAACATTTATTGGTGAAAATGTTACTACACATATCCACGAAGTTAACAGTACTGTAGATTTACGGCCTCATCATTTGCATGCCACGCCTACACAATAATGAAACGATTTATTTAACTCCCAGATTAACGTTGCTTTAAAGCGCTTTAAGCTGGATATTAAACTTTGTGGCCATGTCACAACATGTTCCATCGCCATGTCAAGCTGACTGGCTGGCAAAGCTTTGTAATATCAGAGGGTAGCTATTGTTTACCTGGGCTTACGGACACCGAAATCATGTTCGTAGTTTTACATTGTGACGAACTCGCTATGATAATCCACGGCCATATTTTATCACGTATGTATTGTATGTACTATCTTGAGTTATGTTCGTTTTTTCGGACGTAAAATATTACGTGACTGTTTTTATAAAAAAAGACAATTCAGTGTTAAGCAGTGTTCGTTTAGATTTTGTTGCAGCGTTTTATCATACCAACAGAATATATCGTTATAGTTATTATAATAACATTTACATGTGGAGGCTTGTTATTAGCAAATCTAAGTATAATGTATTTTATAAATCATTTATGTGATTAGTCTGTAAGCTTTCTTTAAAATGAATAAAAAAAAAATGTGCCGCTTAAAAAAAATCTTCCAATGACTTCAACCGATTATATACAATCAGGATTAAAATCAAAATTTAAATTTTATCAAATACAAATGGTTTATCTAACTTTATAACGACCTACAAAACTTTATTAAACCGAAAGTTACATCATTTGAATTATTCTAAACCCTTCTTTGCATAAAGATGTTCATGATAACTTAGTTCAAAGTGGAAGGCAAAATGGCGGCTAGGCAGATAACCCGCTAGGTTAATTCTACCTTATCTAACCTAACCTAATCTTATCGCGAAAAGACATTTTTGAAGCTAAATACAAAAAAAAAATTCAAAAAAATACAACCGACTTTTACACAAAAAAAAAACTACAAAATAACTGTAATTCGGAACTCGTTGTTATTGGTTGCTGTGTGTACACCGACTTCCGAAATTGTTGTTGAAAAAGAAAAAAAGTTTTTTTTTTTCTCTTTTTAAACGTACCAATCACATTAGTGTAAACAATAAACAAACATGCGATTTCAGCCCACTATAAGTTAATTTCTCTATAGACTATAAATTCCTTATTCCTTTTTGATTCATGAAGCAGCCGTTAACAAAACGGCTGCTTCATGAATCAAAAAGGAAAGCAGAACAGATTCAAAAATAGTTATATAAATGTTTACGTAGGCACGGAAAGATTTGCTTACTTTTACCGACGAAGGGGAAAATGTGGTAAAAAAATTAAAAAAATCTGCTTACACAATACTTGAACGGCCCCTAAGTATATTAAAATCTCTCTATAGTTTAACAATGTTCTATCCAATTGTCAGTTGAAATGCCAATAAAAGGGTAACCTACACGGTCGTTATTTCATTTAGAAAAGCAATAAGTTATAAAGCCAAAGATTTCCTCGAACACGCTATACCTAGAAGCATCGATGCAATAAGTCAATAAATAGAATGGTTGAGCGAATACCTCTATATAGCACAGAGGCAATATAGCCATCCGATTGCATAGAGTGTATGCAATAGAACGCCTCACAGAAACAGTACCGATGAAGTCGCTACACGGCGCGTTTGTGAATAAATCGATTCGGCGAGAGCGGTGCGATTTTATCGATGCAAACGAGTTTTTCCACGGAAGGGTATTGGGACTTTATTTAATCGATTCTACTATACAATCTGCGACGAATCTTTATTCCTTACCTATCTGCAAATTTTCTTCGACATGATTGTTTGTTGAGGGGTTCGAAGCTAAATAACCGCTGTGCTTCGAATTTACGCTACGCTTATCATGCTGCGTCTGTGGATGGTTGACCATCCAATACATACCGAGTTTCTTTCTTCTCCTGCTCTGGGGAGTGACAAACTCTTACTGACTAAAACCCACCCGGGTTCCTCCTTTGCGTTCCAGGGCCACTGTGACTCTTTCGAACAAATTCCGCAACCCTAGCAGGCTCTGCGACTCCCGACGCCCGCCGGGGCGTCTTCTGTTTTGGTGGCTGGGGCGTGAGGTTTCCTTCTCCCTGGCGCGGTCTGCCTCCTCCTTCGCTAGCATTACTGCTTCGCAAAAGGAGGTGACCCATTCCGCCATCCACCCATGTCTCCTCGCTCCGGACCATGGATTGAACCAGGGCCGGAAACGAGAGGTCGCCACCGCTAATCACCTCGACGAGGACATGACGTTGCTCCGCCCAAGCAGGGCAGACCTCCACCGTGTCCTCCGGGCGATCCACACAGTGTTGACACCGTGCGTGTCCTCCAACTGATTGCCGTTGGTGCTGGCTGCCATTTGTCGATCTTTTACAGTAGGGTAGTCAGACCAGGAACACCGCTTTGAAGATTTCTTTCAGGGACCAACGCTTCACAGAATGTATACAATAATAACTATGATTCAAAATAAATAGCCGACTACTAGACTGGCCTAAACAAGATTTCGACTTAGGCAAGCATTAAGTTTCCAACCTTTTGAAATCTGATGAAGAGATTAAACGGTAAGTTTACAAGTATTAGTCAGTTGCTGACTTGTACTAACGAACTTGTGAAAACGCCCGATGAATTAACTTTCTTGTTTAGAAGGTCAAATAAGTGCCACTAGTTAAGACGGCTCAATTAATATTCAAGTTAATATTGTGCTTGTATCCTATCTAATTTTATGATTGTGAAAGTGAATTTGTTCATTACGCTTTCATGTCATTGGTGGACCAGTTTGAATGAATGTTGGTTAAAAGATAAATGACCCTGGATTTTAGCCTAATTTTTGCGTGTGCAAACCTACATTTAATATAGACGCGAGCGAAACGGGAAAAGCTACTATTGTATAACAGAATAAAATAGTTATCTGATAAAGGTGTTCCTCTACGACTTTGGTCTTTTGGCACTCGTTCTGACGAATCTGACCCGTCTTACCCTCTGGAAGCAACAAATAATAGCATTATAGACATATGTATCTAGCATCGGTTACACAAGGACGGCTTTTAATATGAGGTTATAAATATTGTTTTTCATTTATCTGATGACTATGTAGGGCAAACCGTTTTTACTTTATTGACTTTATCTACACTTCACAATATTTTATAGTATTGTGAATACATTTTTTTCCCTCTGTGTCATGTATTAATGATTTTGCATGCAACAGACAGATGTGCTGCTGGGGAATTTGTTGCACCACTTCTTCTTCCAAGCTAAAATACTAGAAAGTGGTGACAGGCGAGTGTTTTGGGGGACTGTCCTTATGTAAAATATGACGTTCAAAAAGTGCGGCTTTTCAGCCTAGTTTGAATAAATGACTTTTGATTTTGTCATTCCTTCTACGGCGAATTTGCACTCCATCATTCACAGCTCGACTTCGCTCATTGCTGAGCATATGCCTCTTCCCTACCTTCCAGTGCTACCCTCATTCTATCCGCGATGGCAACAAAGTCGCCGATTTAAACTCAATTAAAACAACATCAAAACGAGCATGTATTAATATATCTTCACGACAACGTTAGACAGTTATAAGTACGTTAAGAGATTCTATTATGCGTTGTCACGTCACGTCGTCTGCGTCGCTCGTACAACGATTATACGGAGACACGGTAACCGGTTTCGTGACACGCTAATGCAGGCTTATCACGTTTCTTTGAGACGTGGTATTTCACGCGAAATTGTTATCCTAATTTCTAATCGCCTTTTGAAGACTTAATCTTATGTTTGCGACCTATTTACGAAATTAGGTAATTTGGATTCAAGGTCGATTGGTGATTTACTGTGTACGGTTGTGAAATGATTTCTTTTTACACTACAACATATTACATTGGTGATGTGAACTTTGGGGGATTTTTTTAAACAGATTTTAAGGGGTTCCGAACGTCGGGCCTGCGGATGGCAACCAGGCCCTAGTCGATGGCGCGAGCTATGGTTGCGAAATTTGTTCGAAAGAGACACCGCGGCCCTAGAACACAAAGGGCACGATCAGGGGTGGGTTTTAGTCAGTAAGAGTCTAACACTCCTTTCCGCTCGGCCTAGAGCGGGAGAAGTCTTTTGATGATTTCCAAATCAGAAAAAAAAGGTAAGTAAGTAATATTATGTCGTCGATAGATGTACAATATGCAATGATTCTCCAAGCTTTTATATCATTAGAATCACTAGCTAACCCGCGCAACTTCGTTTGCGTCTCATTTTTTCTTCTCCTTCTTAAGCAAATGCGGACCGCACCCTTTAAAAGGAAAAAATATATGCAAAACACAGACGCAATAGTATTATAGTCAGCGGAGAACCAGGTGCTGGACCTGGTGCGGCAGGATCTGGCCTTCCGGGAATGGTTTTCCGTCCTGGAGGGCATCGTCCTGCGCCCCCTGCTAGCGACGAGCCAAAAGGCCTCGGGCCAATAGGCGGACTCTTTATAATAGTTGAAACATATAAGTACATATAGAAATGTATAAGTTGAAATATGAAGATTTTCGTGAAAAAAATAGGCGCTTCATAGGTTTCGCACACAAGCACTGTATGGGATCGGCGCGTCCTTGTACTTACCCTTGGGTACAAACAAATGACTTAACTAAACGAACTTAAAACTAACCCACCTCGATAACCCCGTCGGGTTTCTAAGTTATCAGTTGAACTTATCAAACGCCTCCCGCCCCAGGGAGATCTCGCCTCGTGAAGTTTAAATCTAAATCTTGTAAGTAAATAGTTATATTTCAAAGACGACTCACCCAGAGATCGAACTAATGTTAATTAAGATTTAACTAATCGCTGTAACATAATAATAACCTTACGGTTAAATAACCTTAAGGGAGTACACACACTAGATGGAAATCAGTGTTGAAATATACAGGATTGTATTAAAGACAATATACAGTGCTATTTTAGATAACAATCTAAAATAGCACGCAAATTCTTATCAGCTCCACTAGCCCATGTTCCAAGTGAACAGTTATTTAGTAGCGTAGGATTAATATACGAACCCTTGCGAAACAGACTGGAGTCCGAAAAGGCGGCCATTCTACTTTTCATTAATTATAATGCTCCAATATCCAAGCATAAGCATAATCAGGCTTTTAATGTTCCCACTGCTGGAACTCAGGCCTCCTCTCTAGGAGAGGGAATGGGCCGTAATCCACCACGTGGGCCCAGTGCGGGTTGCTACTTGATTATTTAATAAAGAAAGGAATACAATTACTGTTTTTTTGCGCGTGGACTTAAAAAAAAGGAACGAAATTTGTATTGTGTCAGTGTTGGCCTGTTTTTGGCCTGGAGAGTATGCAGACGCAAAAAAAATCCTACTTCCTCCAAGAAGTTGGTGGTCCATGGTCCAAGCCAGAAATTTTGTCAAATGAAAAACCAAAAAGTTAAGAACCACTGAAGTAAAGCCATC
Organism: Hecatera dysodea; assembly: GCA_905332915.2. Lineage (NCBI taxonomy): Eukaryota > Metazoa > Arthropoda > Insecta > Lepidoptera > Noctuidae > Hecatera > Hecatera dysodea. The sequence goes on along the minus strand of HG995298.1, from coordinate 1,761,943 downwards.
ATAGTCACTCTATTCGATACTTAACTTGTTTTTGTCAAATAAAATGCACATTTCGTAGGAAGTGTGCATTTTATTCGTAAGCCTGAATCGAGTCGAGTAACCCTGTAACTCACAAAGACGGATACGGTAGGTATTTAATTATAACTACCGCATCCGTCTATGTGAGTTAAGTGACAGTTGACAGGGCGCTTTGCTGACAGAGCGGTTGACCCATGGAGATGCCAGGCGCACAGTTGCAGTCAATGTTTTTTCTTTTTTTAATTGGATTGCAAGGTTCACAAATGTTGCATTTATACATTTTTAGGTTCCATTTAAATACCTATAATAAAGATGGGTGAAGTACTGTTCTCCTAGATAGGCTAAAATATAGCCTGTAAATGTGGTAACATTTGGGGGACCTCCATTGCTGAATATAGGTCATTCAGCAATCGAGGTGTTTGATCATCATTCTAGATGACTGATCCATTTCCGATCAAATTTTCTCCAACAATCGGATTCTTGAAAAGTTTCTCTAATTTCAAAAATGATGGTAATCATTCCGTTTTCCTGCTCATGCTATTTGGGCCGCGGAGAATCTTTCGAACGTTTTTCGCAACCCTGACGAGGCACGACTACTGCGCTGACAAGCTCTTTGAGGCAAGTACGAAAAGTTACGAGTTTGTAATGAGTTTCATGAAAAAAGTTGCTGTAAAATCCCAGCCTTTTGTTTCAAGATCCCATCATAGTTTTCAGATAGCCATTGTCTAGTGTTATCTCCAAATTCAGTCCAAGCCTTATTAAATTAGTTTAATCATCTGTTAACAAAACTTATTGAGAAAGTAAAGCAAGATTTTTATTTAATCAAAAGTTGATTGTTTAATTAAAATATTAATGCCAACGTTTAATTAAAAGTATAACTTAGCTTAAGACATTATTTAATTCTAAAGTATCAGAACTTAGAATAATGGGATTCGGAATAGGTCTCAAATTCAGCGATTAGAGATTCATGTAATAGCAATTTTAAATTGAAATATTTACCTTAGACGATGCTACTAAAAAGGTCTAATTACCAAAGTTTTTCAAAAGTTCTCGGCTCAATGGCTCAACAAGTAAAATATAATACATTCTGAATGAGAGAGTGCAATGGTGGACGAGTGGTAACGGCCCCGATTCACAAATTGTAGGTCGCGGGTTCAAACTCAGCCAGGCGCATTACTTTGTGTAATTATTTTCATCACCACTGCTCTCAAAACGGTGAAGGACACATCGTGAGGAAACCAGCATGTCCTAGAACCAAAAATTCGAAGGCATGTGACATTCACCAACCCGCACTGGGTCCGCGTGGTGGATTACGGCCCATTCCCTATCCTAGAGAGGAGAACGTTAAAAGGTTGATTATGTTTGTACTCACTCAGTGATGGTACCTTTTGTCTTTACTAACATAATTTAAGTACTTCTAATACTATCGTTTAGGTTTTAGTGGAAAATCCATTCATGTTTGTCGTTTTTGTAGCAATGAAATACTTTTTCTTTCTTTTTATGATTGGAAAATTAAATCACAGGATCTTAAATCCGCTTACGAAAACCAGAGTTAACTTTTAACTACAATTCGTTTCTATCATAAGGTAAAAAAAAATATTCCATACGTAACGGCCCCAAGTTAAAACCATTGTAATAATAAAAAATAAAGCTTTATTTATTCCGTGTAATTTTTTTTTTATAAGAATATATACTAAATTTATTTATAAACACGTTACTTGTAAGTATATTGTTAAAAGCCTCATCGGCTTTAACCCGAAGGGGATCTGTGAGTCAGTAAGCTTTGTCAAGAGATCAAGGAGTGCCAGTAAGCTTTGTCACTGGCAGCGTGTAGCCAATTTTGATCAGCCATCACCACTATCTCGTCCGCCGGTTAAAACTAACTCGTAGTTAACAATAATCCCGGTTTTTGCAAATGGGCCTTACTGATTTAAATCCACCCATGTTCTTTCAAATACCCTTTGCGTTCCAAGACCGCGATAAATCTTTCGAACGATTTGCAATTCTGGGAGTGGATGGTCACCACGTCTTATTTTATGCCAACTTCTGAGGATCATTTGCTGTAATGTACCAACTGGATGCTGTATAGTTTGTTGTGCCACATCTTCTCCCTTTCTCTAGAAAATGGTAATAGGTGAGAAAGGGTTTTGGGATAATGTTTTTTTTAAACATTTCGAGACAAGTGCATTGTCTCCTTGAGTTATAGACGCGCATATGAATACATCTCGGATCGGTTTATTACTTGGTGACTTGGTTTAGTTAAAGTTGATCAGACCCACTCTCTTCACACAGGGAACTGGACTGAAGATGGTTTACACTCAAGAAGAAGTCTGTGTGTCTACCAACAACAGAATCAATGTTTCGCCTATTGTAACAAGAACCTATTGAATTTAATTTATACACTTTTTTTTAACTACAGGAGGTTTTATATTATTCTATCAGCCGATAATTGAAATTTCAGTGCCTGATTGACCAAATGAAATGTCGATAGCCCTCATACATCTTTGCTTTCTTGACTAGCGCCACGCTTCTGCTAACAGAATGTCACTTGTATAGAACATCTATAATAATACGGACGAGGACGGGGCACTTGTCAATCGTTGATCGTCATGAATAATAGAGTTGTTGACGCAAGCTCATGCGTCATACGCCAAGTGGCGAGTTAAACCAATTAGTGACACACGACAACATGTGTGTTTAGACTGTCTGAGTATCTGACACAGAACAGGAGCGTATAGAAGCGCCCCATATTGCGCTGTAGCCTTTTTTAGGGATGGGAAACCATCAAATGACTTCTCCCGCGCTGGGCGGAGCGTTAGGTAGTGTCAGACTCTTACTGACTTAAACCCAACCTCTGAGTATCTGACACAGAACAGGAGCGTATAGAAGCACTCCATATTGCGCTGCAGCCTTTTTTATGGATGGGAAACCATCAAATGACTTCTCCTGCTCTGAGCGTAGCGTAAGGTAGTGTCAGACAATTATTGACTTAAACAAAACCGTGTTCCTCCTAATGCCCTTTGCGTTCTGGCCCACGGTGACTCTTTTACATACCGCGCTGACCGCTGGGCCTGATTCATATCAGTCCAGAGGCCGGGAATCACCCTGCAACTCCCTACGCGAAGCGTGAGTTTTGTCTCTACTTCACGCGGTCCGCCTGCCCCTTCGTTAGCATTAATGCTGCACGGAAGGAGGTGACCGCTCGCTCCAGACCATGGATTGAACCAAGACCGGAAGCGAGAGGTTTTCACAGCCTATCGCCTAGACGAGGTCACGGCGTTGCTCCGCCCAAGCAGGGCAGGCCTCTGAATTGCGCTGTAGTCTGCGTTTGGGATGACCAGCGTATAGTCCGCATGCGATCGTAGTGACTTATGCGATAAGACAGCTCATTGTAGACTGTTTTATAAATGATGATTGTCCTGTTCTTATTATGATGATGATAAATAAAATAAAAATAAAGAATCAAGCTTATCAATGAAGTCTACATTCTGATCGCCATGATAACCCTATTTTGGCTACGGCTTGCTCATAGCTACTCATGTCCTAGAAGGGTCATTCGGTGGCATGGAGCACACTCGTAAAATATTATATTTGCAGGTCTTCGATATTCTTGGAACCCTGGGGTCCCGAACCTTTGGGAAACATATGAGGACCCGCAGTCAACTTATTCGGACTTTTATAAGGAAACTATTATTATTATGGTAATGGTTACCTATCAATGTACCAACCTCGACAAGGGTTACTGAACTTTGAAAATCGCCGTGAGCCTGGCCCTTTATGCCTGCGGATGGAGAGCTATGGATGACTACCCGTCCGATAGCAACCAGGCCCGGGGCAACGGCGCGTCGTGTTCCACGCCCGCCTCGTAGAGCTGTTAGCAAAGAGCACGGGTCCCCATAGGGTCAGTGCCTGCTAGGGTTGCGGAATTTGTTCGAAAGAGTCACTGCGGCCTGGAAAGCCAAAGAGTATTAGGAGGAACACGTCTGGGTTCCACCTACAGAGGGAGAAGTCATTTGAAGATTTCCCATCCAGAGAAAAAAAAAGTCTGGCTCCTTATTTAATTAAGGGCCCAGACGCACGGCGATTTTCATTTGACAAAGGCACATTGAGAAAACTTGTTCTATCTCTATCCGAACCCTTTCGGTTCGGACACGCTCGGCGCATTCTGTACTTTTCTTCTCCTGTAATTTGTGTTTGTAACCGTTGTGCTGTGTCTGTTCTGAATAAAAGATTTTCTATTCTATTCTATTAGAAGAAGCTGTACAGACTGTTCGATGTTACATATCTGACCTCACAGAATCTAATTACAGCGAAGCCATAGTGTGGACAAGGATTTGGCGGGCGAAGCGTCATTATGAGCATCGTTTTACGTGCGTAAGTCTCGAGTGGCCTGTCACTGGAAACATAGAGTAACAAAACTCTAAAGAAGAGGCCAACTAAGCTTCACTACATAGTATAAAACAAAGTCGCTATCCGCCGTCTGTCCCTATGTATGCTTAGATCTTTAAAACTACGCAACGGATTTTGATGCGGTTTTTTTAATAGATAGACTGATTCTTAAGGAAGGTTTATATCTATAATACATGCATATTATAGCAGAGGAAACATTAGTATCTTCATTGCACCCGTGCGAAGCCGGGGCGGGTCGCTGGTAATATTATAAGGTGGAAAATGTATCGTTTTTTTATATACAGTATGTTAACTAACAGAGGGTGTTCCCGTTAACCTGCAATAGTAAAGCATCCATATATGACAAAAAATATTACCATTCCAAAACCATTTTTTTTATATTAAAATATTCACTAAAAATGTTAAATTGATACGTTAAAGAAACACTCTGTACACGCGTACTTGCCGGTTTGCGCATTGCTACTACGAGTACTTTTCCGCGCTACTATTTTGATTTTAAACAGGATGTTTCGAATTTATTGTCAATTAAATATTTTTTGAATTTGGATTTTTTTATGCTTATTTTTCTATGCTGATATTTTTATTTTAATCTATTAATGATATAGATTAACGAGTTTAAGGGAACGCCCTCTGTTATTTAACATACTGTATATATATAATATATGTTCATAAGTAGTTGAACAGGTTGGTTGGTTGGTTGGTCCGTCATTATGCAGCGTCTCTCCATAGACCATGGCCCACCTTTAATCTCGTACCGCATGTCACCTGGACAGGTGACCCGTGAGGACGTAATGACTTCATGAGTGGACATCGTTGCCAAATACTGGGCCAGGCAAGGGATTTCGTTAATGGCTAACACAGATGGAGAAGGTATATGTATTAAGAAGGTGTATGTATGAGCCTCACGGCTCGCTATGCCTTGGGGCATAGCGAGCCGTGAGGCGTGATCGCTTGCGCCTTTGGCGGCGCAAGCGATCAGTTTACTGAACGCCCTGATTGCTCAGGAACCGGATGTCGATGTATTTACGTGTACTCAAAGATCGATGATCAAAAATTGTGTAAACTTTTTTAGTTCTTAAGAATAATATGATGTTGTTGGCTTGCTATACGCTTTGGTGCAAACTGTTAGTATGGGAAGCTACGTCGAGTCTTTACATCGTCGATCCCACAGTGCCTAAAGACGAAAGTCTTCAATCAGTGCGTCCTACCCGTCATGGCATACGGAGCCGAAACGTGGACACTGACGGCTCGTATGGTCCATAAGCTCAAAGTCGCTCAGCGGGCTATGGAAAGGGCTACGCTCGGTGTGTCTCTGAGGGATCGCATCAGAAATGAGGTGATCCGTCAGAGAAGCAAGATAATTGATATAGCCCACCGGATTAGTAAGCTGAAGTGGCAGTGGGCTGGCCATATTAGTCGTAGAACCGACAACCGTTGGGGTAAACGAGTTTTAGAGTGGAGACCGCGTCTCGGCAAACGTAGTGTAGGACGTCCTCAGGCACGGTGGAGTGACGATTTGCGCAGGACGGCTGGCAGAAACTGGATGCGAGAAGCCGAAAATAGATCTAAGTGGCGTGCAATTGGAGAGGCCTATGTCCAGCAGTGGACTGCAACAGGCTGTTGATGAGATGATGAGTTAGTATAGTAAGCAACTGATAAAAATATATAAATATGGGTAATGTCTAGAAGTATACGTATTACGATTAAGACAATTCTTCCAGTGTAAGAAAATAACACTTGCTGAGTGTCAGAGGCTACTTTATCGTCTCTGCTCACACATATTTGGTTTACAAGTTACATCCACTGGACTTCTGTGACTAAAGTACTGAGCTACAAATAGTAAGAAAAAAATAACAAATCTATACTAATATTATAAAGCTGAAGAGTTTGTTTGTTTGTTTGTTTGTTTGAACGCGCTAATCTCAGGAACTACTGGGTCGAATTGAAAAATTATTTTTGGGTTGAATAAACCATTTCTCGAGGAAGGCTTTAGGCTATATATCATCACGCTTAAGCCAATAGGAGCGGAGCAGCGATAAAGAATGTTTTAAAATCGGGGATTCCACGGGGACGAAGTCGCGGGCAGCAGCTAGTTAAAAATAACAAGTTAAATATTCTCTAGAGTGTTCGCAATCGCATCGCAGTTACAAACCGTCGAAAATACCTGTAATTAATTAATTTCTGTACATTTTGATAAGTTTTTGACATTGACACACACCCAAGTCACTCATTTCAATTAGAATGGGTTTTAACGAATATCCCTTGTACAGTCTACATAGTTATGTACTGATCGTGTAGGTTAATAATAAGTCTCGTTCAGGTGTCATATACATAGTGTTAGCTATCCCTACATTTGTTAAATACTTATTTAACAAATGTAGGGATAGCTAACACTTCGCACACACTTAAATTTGACATTTTCATTGCCATATTAACTTTAATATGGCAATGAAAATGTCAAATTTGACAGATACTCAATGGTGACGTATAATGGCCGACAACGGCGGCCATTTTGAATTGGAACGTTAGGACAGTATCCTTTCACCGATCATAATATGTAGGTACATGTTTTTATCTGAATTCTTTTTGTGATTCTAAAAATCACAAAAACTTATTTCAGTAATGCTACTATTATAGTACGGCTAGTTACGCGGTATAAGCGCTATTCCAGGTCTTTTCTGTGACCTTAATTAGAAATAGTTGTTATCCGTGAGACATGTTTAATCTATGCGTTAAGGTGTGATTGATGCACAAACATACAAATATTACATGACACACACAAACATACACTTTTACATGTAGGTATATGTATATGTAAGTAGGAGGGTTTTTTTCTGGATGCGAAGTCATCTAATGCCTCCTTTGGAGCGAGTGTTAGACTCTAACTGACTAAAACCCACCCACGTTTCTCCAAATGCAGGCGGTAACTCTTTCGAACAAATTCCGCTACAGGATATTATTCGTCTTAAAAGAACTGTGCTTATACAATGGAAAATCTAATTTACGTCAAATACTCAAGAAATTGTAAGTCAATGAAAACAAAAATAAAACGGTCATGTCATTTTGTACCCCCGTAGCTTTAAAATATAAACTACTAGCAGCGCCACGCGTAGTTCTCGTTCCCGTGGTATCACGGAGATAAAATATAGCCTATGTTACTCAGGGTGAATGTAGCTTTCTAATGGTGAAAGAATTTTTGAAATCGGTCCAGTAGTTTTTGAGTTTATTCATTACATACAAAAATTCAAAAATACAAATCTTTTCTCTTTATAATATTAGTATAGATAAAAACTATAAAAACGAGTTTCAAGTGTCTGCATCATGTGAAAGCATAACAATCTTGTTAAAAATACGTCGATGTTCAAGGGCTATCATGCTAATAGGAAGCTGCTGTAGCGGCATCAATGCCGGCACAAGATAAACTAACGAAGCAAATTTGTACGGCGACATAAAGAACTGAAAACGCCATCTATCCGGCCAACAGCGAACTACTAACGAGATCCTGCATCGCGCTATCAGAGTTTTTCGAGCGATTTGAACATATATAAAAAAACTTTTTACAAAAAATACAACAACCTTCGACACAAAAAAGTACAAAATAACTTTAAATTCGGAAGTCGGTGTTCAAAAAACGAAAAAGCAACCAAAAACACCGAGTTCCGAAATTAAAGTTATTTTGTACTTTTTGTTTTTTTGTGTATGTAGGGACACCCGTACCTCAACATGTAGAAGTCGGTTGTATTTTTTTGTAAAAAGTTTTTGTTTCATAATTACTTTATATATAAACAGTAAACCTACAAACTCACTAATGTATTTCCTTTTCTCTTTAAAATCCATCCAAAGGTTATCTTGAAAAGATCGCTTTTAGCCATAAGGCCGCCCGTTGTGTCACCCTATGTAATGTTTTCTTCTCTTATATTTTCTGAAACTTGTGTGGTGTACATAATAAAGAATATTCTATTCTATAAACACTGGCTAAAACTATATTTTTACAGGACTGCCCAAAAAAAGGAGTGTTATTTTTTCCGGGTTCATGTATGCATGTATGTAAGTATGTACGAGTATGTTTGTGAGTTTCTTTATTCCACGATAACTTCTAAATGACTTAACTGATATCAATGCACGTGGTATCGTTAGAAGCGTTGAGTTATCCCGGGTAACATAGGCTAGCGAAAAATTGAAAAAATATAAATATAAGTGCATTAATGAAAACGAAAATATTTTGTTTTCATGAAAATTACGACTAGGTACGTACACTATCATCGTCTCAAGCTTGCTTAGTTATGTTTTCGCTTTATCACAAAATATTTGGCAAAGGGGTTTTTTATGGATGGGTAATCATCAAATGACTTCTCCCGCTCTGGGCGGAGCGGAAGAGAGTGTCAGACTTTTAGTGACTAAAACCCACCCGTGATCCTTCTAGTGACCTTTGCGTTCCAGGGCCGCAGTGACTCTTTCGAACAAGTACCGCAACCCTGCAAGTGGCAAAAGGTTAGGTAGATTAACTGTTCTCTCTCTCTCTCTCTACTCTATTTTAATACGTGTCCCGTTGTCATTGCCCACAGTTCACAAAACCAGTTTACAGTTTGTGGCAACAATGTGCTATTAAACCCAAGAAAGCCCCGAGCGATATCCGCGAGTTATCCACGATCCCGCGGTTAATTTCCCGGCAATTCTTCACGGGATTACCGGTCTATCTCCGAGCAACACGCTCGCTATACATTATGTAATGCACGCACAACTTTTAATATATGTATGTAGGTAAATATAATATCTAGTCACGTCGTGACGTCGCACGAGTTTTCAACGCACTGTATCGTCTTAATTTTTTGTTTACGAAAAGAAAAAAATACGTGTTCAATATTTTTTGGATATCTATCAGACGGACTAATCAGATTTGTCTAGTCCACTACCGCGTTTTAAGTAAGCATCGCACTTGAGCATTTCTTTAAGTATTCAAGCAAATTCAGCATCTATGTATATCTCTCTGAAGAAATGCACTTATTGCATCTATCCGAAACATTTCTATGTCATATTTATCAGCTTGTGTAAGTAAAAATAGGTCTAATGTAGATATCAACACTGGAGCATACACCTCGTCATAACCTCCTTTCTTTGATCCTTTGATTATTATTTCAGTGTTTTAGTGTAAAGCAGTGGTTAATTTAGTACTTCATCAACAGCCTGTTGCAGTCCACTGCTGGACATAGGCCTCTCCAATTGCACGCCACTTAGATCTTTTTTCGGCTTCTCGCATCCAGTTTCTGCCAGCCGTCCTGCGCAAATCGTCACTCCATCGTGCCTGAGGACGTCCTACACTACGTTTGCCGAGACGCAGTCTCCAGTCTAGAACTCGTTTACCCCAACGGTTGTCGGTTCTACGACTAATATAGCCGACTGCCACTTCAGCTTACCTACTAATTCGGTGGGCTATTTATTACTTATTGAAACTAAACTTAGTGTCGCAGGTGAGCGTGGCACAAGAGTATTAGATAACTAAGTACCTACAAGCTATTCAGACCGAAGTAGAAACTTCCCACGCTATCCAAGTGCCTGAAATTAATGGCTCATATTACATACCACCTCTGCCGTTCAAACGAAATCTGAGGAAACGCTCCGAGCAACAATTAGTACTCGTATTTGAAAGGGATTATAACTATGTACATATTACATGAGGAGCTCGTGGCTAAATTATAACAGCCGCACGGGTCGATCTTCAAGGTAAAGCAACGCTTGCCGAGGTTTGTCTGTGGATGGGTGACCATCTTAACATAGCGAGACTCCTTCGTGCCTCGGAAAGTACGTTAAGCCGTTGGTCCCGTCTACTATTTGGAGATCCTTTGTAGTCGTTATGGAAAATCTGACTACAGTCTTGTCAAAAAATACTGTGTTATCCAATTAATAAGTTGTTGAGGTTTGGCAGGCAGCCGCTCCACGTAAAATACTGGTATTCCTTTCCGCTCCGCCCAGAGCGGGAGAAGTCATTTGATGATATCCCATCCAGAGAAAAAAAAGGAGTGCCAATTTAAATTAAATTAAATTATTTTTATTTCAGATATAATCAGTGATCAATAATATAATTTACTAGCTGCTGCCCGCGACTTCGTCCCCGTGGAATCCCCGATTTTAAATCATTCTTTATCGCTGCTCCGCTCCTATTGGCTTAAGCGTGATGTTATATAGCCTTAAGCCTTCCTCGATAAATGGTCTATTCAACCCAAAAAGAATTTTTCAATTGGAACTAGTAGTTCCTGAGATTAGCGCGTTCAGACAAACAAACAAACAAACAAACTCTTCAGCTTTATAATATTAGTATAGATTAGTAAAACATACAGTTACACAATATGTTTGTTGCTAATTGAATTAAGTACTCAATACACAACATTCAATTGAAAGCAACGTTCGCTTTTTCTGATTCCCGTCAAAATCTGAAATTTTATCTTTTTTGACAGATTGCGACTCAAAGATTCATAGCATTTATTTCAAATAAACTATTTACAGGCAGTTTTTAGTTGTCAAGGTCGGTCAGTCAAAAACATGAAGCTATTTCAACGTTTTAAAGCGTAGATCACTATGGAGAAGAACGTGCAAGAAACTCCACGGACACTCTTTTAAATGATGTATTGTATTGCAAATATCTTGGTAACATTATCCTTATTGCTTCTATGTTTATGTGAGGAAAATGCAAAGAAAAAAGAAAAATATAAAACAATTCCAATTATAAACATTAAAAACACTGGCAGTTAAGAGGTGACCAGTCTCAACTGACAGCGCGCGTAACGAACATGACGCGTGTATCGGCACCATTTAGCTCAACCATTTTGAAGGGATCCAACACACGCGCCAGCATCAGAGAGACATTTGAGTGAGCACGAGTCAGCACGACATGCTCTCTACTACTATTTTCGTTCAAGTCAAAAAGTAAACTATGACTTACCTATAAATGGCTCCATGGCTGGGATGCAAATTCGAAAGTTACCTGAAACATTCGTAGAATTGGCGCTCAGATACGTACATAGGCGTACATATGTATGCCGATGACAACTCAAATATCCCCACCCGTCCAACGCAAGAGTTATTTATTGGTGTCAGTATGAAATATGCGCGCGGTGTCGTCTGACGCCTCACAACGCACCGCGACCTTTCCTAAGCTTATTATGTTTTTATTACGAACATTCTCCCGCTTTCTGGAAGGTTGTTGGAAGCCTTCAAATATGAAACGTTTCATTATATTTCTTTTCTCAGAACATTTTCGCTTGGCAAGAGTAGAATGTTTATCAGCAAATGGGGAATGAACGGGTGTAATATAACTTCAGTTGTTCTTTTTTTTTGAGTCTATGGTTAAGGTCGTATTTTGCCTGCCCAATATGTAGCTACGTAATAACGTAGCTACATATCGCGCAGGAAAAATACGACCTTAACCATAGACTAAAAAAATATCATATGGTTCATTTAGCTCACACTCATACACTACGAATTATTCGCCAATCTGTGATGAACACCAAAGACCGCATAAGTTAATAAAATCGTATGGAATTCGTTTGCAATTAAATATTTGAAGAGATGATTATTTGCTTGAAACAAATAATTTAGTGTATTTTACACATCTTGAATTGGTTTTTTTTGATTTTTTTTTTTGATTTAGCGTACTGAAACAGGAGCACGGAAAAAATATCGCCCGGCATTCATAGTTACATGGTATGGTTTTGACATGGCAGGCGCGTTATTTTTTTTTTTAACTATTTATTTTATTAGAGATCATTAAACAAACTAACTTCGATCTTCATCTGCCTAGCCTTTTCCGAACTATATTGGGTTCGGCTTCCAATAATACTGGATTCAGCGGAATACCAGTATTTAACGTGGAACAGCTGCCTACCAGACCTCCACAATCCAATAACTGGGGAACACGGCACATCATGGCAAGACTAGTGTCAGATTTTCTGGCTTCTGACAATCCGTAACTACTGCCAAAGATCCACAAATGACAGCCGGGACCAACGGCTAACGTGCTTTCCGAGGCACGGAGGAAACTCGGTAAGTTAAGATGGTCACCCATCCACAGACCAACCTTTTCAAGCGTTGCTTAACCTTGAATATCGACATGTGCGGCTGTTATTCTAAAGCCACGAGCAACAACAACAAACTAACTTCGATCATATTTTAAACTAGCTTATGCCCTAGACTTCGTTCGCGTGGAGTTCCATACAAAATGTTAACCCCTTTTTCACCCCCTTAGGGGACGAATTTTCAAAAATCCTTTCTTAGCGTATGCCTACGTCATCATCAATATCTACCTGCATGCCAAATTTCAGCCCGATCCGTTCAGTGGTTTGGGCTGTGCGTTGATAGATCACTATGTCAGTCAGTCACTTTTGAGTTATATATATTTAGATAGAATTCGTTCAAGCTCAAGATTAATTTACCCAATATAGGCTGGTCTTTATCATCTATACTCCAGCGCCGCTGTAATCCAAACACCACAAGACAAAGTCCCCGATCCCCCGCCAGACATCTACAATTTGTTACCGGATTTCGCGTTTGAACTCATCAAGGGGAGCGTTTAATTCTCCGTGAAATAAATATCTTGGAATCAAAAGCGGGCTTTTAATTTTCGCCTTTGAAACTTCGATTAGAGCAGCTATTTATTCTGTCTTCTTTTGCCAATTGTAACTTAGCTATGGATTTTATTTCTTTTACTTAAAAAAAAAACATTGCCCCATACTAGGATTTACTCCTGTATCGTGGGTGCGTTCACAAACATGAATACTCACATACACAAGACACCCAGACCCGGAACAACTATCTGTAGGCCATACAAACATTTGTTCCGTGCAGGAATCGAACCCGCGAGACGTAGCGCAGCAGCCGAACGTTCAACCACTGCGCCAATCGTAGTAATAGGTTGTAGTGAACCGTGGCGTATTCGTCTCGCTTCTCGGATTACGACCCCATTTTGCAGCAGTGGATCGCCAGAATTGCGGAATTTGATCGAAAGAGGATTACCAGGTCGGGAAAAAAGTGATATCTGGTTTTTGACAGCCCAAAAATGGCTGTGTAACAGTGTGACACCCATACCTCGGAACGCAGCTGAAGGTCAGCGTTGGTTTGAGTCTTGCCCCAAAATCCTACTCCAGCCGTCCCATTGAATTATGATAGCAATTGAAGAGGGAGTGAAACTGTGTTTGCGCACAGAGTTGAGCACTATAATATCTACATACATTTTAACTGTTCTGCATCAGCTCGACGTCCGTATGTCGCTACCGGGATCCAGCAGAATACCAGCGTCAGGTATATTTGCCTGGCACATGCTGAGTTGGACTCCCATTTGGTGGATCTTAGAGACACACATCGTTCGGTGAATGACACTCCTTGGATTTATGTCAATTTTTTTTATGTTGTAGTTCGTCTGGCCCATTAATTTATTGCCCAAAAATTCAGACAATTGTTTAAACGTATGTATTTACTGATACCTTAATATTAATAACTAGCTGCTGCCCGCAACTTCGTCCCCGTGGAATCCCCGATTTTAAAACATTCTTTATCGCTGCTCCGCTCCTATTGGCTTAAGCGTGATGATATATAGCCTAAAGCCTTCCTCGATAAATGGTCTAATCAACCCAAAAAGAATTTTTCAATTCGGAACAGTAGTTCCTGAGATTAGCGCGTTCAAACAAACAAACAAACAAACTCTTCAGCTTTATAATATTAGTATAGATTTATAGTGTTAGGTCACAAGCAGGAACACGGGTGGGTTTTAGTCAGTAAGAGTCTGACACTCCCTTCCGCTCCGCCCAGAGCGGGAGAAGTCATTTGATGATTTCCCATCCAAAAAAAAAAAAAAAAAAAAAAGGTATGATTCATGTAATTGTGCTTTTGTGTGTTCTCTGTTCTGGTCGCACCTCTCTCGGGCTGGCTTCCGTTGAGACTGTCAAACTAGAACCAACAAATAAACGAAGTTATTATCAATAGAAACACTTAAACTATAAGCAAAATATTGCTATACATCTGAACTACAGTAACCGTAACGGCAGGGAATGTACAAGCAAGCCGGATGAGAGTAAATTGCGACCGGTAGTGGCCTTATCCGGTGGCCTGGAGCGCGCCGGATAATACTGCGGTACTCGCTCACCGTAGCCTGGTAAATAGACACTCGATTGCCGGATACGATCCGTATAATGTCAACATTTATGAAATTGAGCCAGTACGAGAGTATCCGGTATACTCTCGTACTGGCTCAATTTCATAAATGTTGAGGTCGGTAATGTGCTGTGTAACATTTTACCTGTCAAATCTTAAGATTACAATGCTTTGGGGTGGTAGTAGGTAGGAGCTCGTGGCTGCCCATGGTGTGGCATACCCGCACGGATCGATCGTCAACGTTAAGCAACGCTTGCCGAGGTTGGTCTGTGGATGGGTAACCATCTTAACATAACGGGACTTCTCCATGCCTCGGAAAGCACGTTAAGGCGTTGGTCCCGCCTGTCATTTGTAGATCTTTGGCAGTCGTTACGGATTAAGAAGCCAGAAAATCTGACACCAGTCTTGGCAAGAAGTACCGTATTACCCGGTTGATGGGTTATGGAGGTCTAGTAGGCACTCGCTCCACGTAAAATATTGGTATTCAGCTAAATCCGGTTTGACTGGAAGCCGACCCCAATATAGTTGGGAATAGGGCAAGCAGATGATGATGGGGTGGTGGTATTCGATGTGACTCAGGGATCTTCCGAAAAAAAAAAAGAGAAACTGTTTATCTTCACTTATAAGTTGGGGTGGGGAGGTTTTACTTGCATGATTGTCGTAATCATGCAAGTAAAACCTCCCCACTCCAACTACAACAACAAAACCAATGGTAGAAATAAGATGATAAATTAAAAAAAAACGAAGATAAAAGTTAATTGCAAAACAACAAAACAAACTTAATCCTAATGAATATTTGAATGTAACGCCCGACATCCAAAAGCCTCTAAAGTTTCCTCTTAATTATTATCCCAGCGCAACTCACTAATGAAGTGAGCCACGAAACATGGATTGAGCGAGACGTCCGAACTGCGGCCGAGTGCCCCTACTCAACGTTGCTCATACATATGTCACCACTTCAACCCGCCCCGGGGCTGAAAGGGACCTCTCAATTAAAATAAACACAAAAGAATCAGAGGCAATTCCCGTATTTTAAAGGAATGTTCGTATATGTACATCACAGTCGCAATTCAAAAAATTTATTAAAATATATTATTATTATTCTGTTTATTTATCTTATATAAGTACATATTTATTACATTTCTTAATATTTCCATAAAAAAGCCCACCGATATCGGGAACAGGGTCCAAGGTACCGGCGGTTAGGGCTCCAGAGAGAGGAACCTCCTGACAATGCGAGCCGTGTCCAGAAGTACGGCTTTCTGAAAACTAAGATGAGCTTCCCAAAGTGTTGGTCGCGGCTCTTGGCTATTAAGCCGTTGGCTAATACGACTATCGGTACAATGATTGCTGCGTCCACTTCCCACATGTCGACAACCTCGCGAGCCAAGTCAAGATATTTGATTTGCTTATCTTTCTCGGCTTTTATTATTATTATTATTATTTATAGCTAGCCTGAAATGTCCCACTGCTGGGCAAAGGCCCTCTACTCCTTCCATAGTTCCCAATTTTGTGCCACATTCTGCCAATTTCCGTCATCACCAAAATCGTCCCGCCATCTCCTTCGTGGTCTGCCGCGGCCCCGTCTCGCGATTTCAGGGCACTAATTTTGTATTTTATAGGCCCACCGCTCGATGGACATACGGCAGACATGTCCAGCCCAGTCCCATTTAAGCTGGGCAGCTTTCTAAGCCACGTCAATGATCTGTGTTTTTGAGCGCAGTATCGTGTTTCTATTGCGATCCGTTAATTTAAAACCACGTTGGCAAAAATGTCGTTCATAAAAATTGGTAGAATCAAAAAACCAGAATAAGTCGTATTTTAAACGAGTGACTTTCAAGCAGTCATCACAGTTTGTCATCAGCCTGCTTGAACGTCTCTTGTTTGAAACTTTTTAGACGTTTTTAGGCGTCGTGTTTTTGACACATGTGATTTCTCGATTTCCTAAATTTTAGTGAATAAAATTTTTAGGGTCGACACCTCGAGACCTTTATTGTGATAGGTCTAAGTATCGCGCCCTATGACCTATCAAAATAAAGCGGTTTGACGGAAACGACTTTTTGTTTTAAGACATATAATAATAATAATAATATATACCTTTTATTTCAGACATAATTTCACTTTTACAATTATTGGGTTAACATAATGACTCTTGCGAGTCAGTGATACCGACAACTTGGTCTGTTTGCCCTATTTTGGCAAAGGCCTCCTCCATTTCATTCCACTCCGTTCTATCTAGCGCCGTCCTAGTCCATGTTTTTCCTGCTGTCAATTTGATTTCATCTTCCCACCTTCGTCTACCCTCCATATAATATAGCGCAAATCTGCAATCGTTCAATTCAAATCGTCAAATTTTGATATACCCAGTGTCACTATCACAATTATTGAGACGAATCTAACTAAATTTTTCAGGTTACAAAGCGCGACAAGGAAATATGCATACGTCACCGGAAAATGGCAAACTCTGTAAGATTATAAAATATCTGAAGAGATTGTAAACTGTCAATCCGTTACCCATTGAACATTTGGAACACTTTTTTACGCATCAAATTATGATTGTCTATAATTGCTTGAAGTAATTCCGAGCAATTGCAGAATAGCAAGTACGACACGTTAAGTACTACAATTTCAATAATCTAACCGAAGATGGAGCCTCACTCAGCGGGACCTAATTTATGTCTGTAGGCTTTAAAAAAAATACACGAATAGCATGACGGGAGCTAAGTTCGCTCGCTTCGCTCGCTCACTCTAGCTCCTATCATACCAATCGAACCTAAGGGTGCGTCCACATCTGGCGAATGTGCCGCGAATGTGCAGCTCGCGAGCCGTTTGCGAGCTGCGCGCGTGCATTTTTGTTCGTGCGCCGCTCATGCGCCGCCCGCGCGCAGTTCGCGCACGACCTTAGCAACCGTGAGCGATCAGGGCGCGGCGCGCTAGTTATTAAATGATTCTAAAACATAACTTACCCGCGCAGATCGCGCGCCGCGCGTACGCCTTTATACGAGCCTTGCATGAGTTGCGGTAAAGAGGCGCACCAAACCATTACCAAGAACGCGCGCAGCTCGCAAGCGGCTCGCGAGCTGCACATTCGCGGCACATTCGCCAGATGTGGACGCACCCTAATATATCCGTTTCGGGGAGCACTAAGTTAAAACATTCCGTAATTATCTTTTCTGTTGGAGCGTACAGTTGCTTTTCTTAGGGTTTCTGTTCATTTAATATAAATAAATAATCTATATCTATACTAATATTTTAAAGAGGAAAGATTTGTATTTTTGTATGTAACGAATAAATTCAAAAACTACTGGACCGATTTCAAAAATTCTTTTACCATTAGAAAGCTACATTCACCCTGAGTAACATAGGCTTATATTTATCTATCTTTTATCTCCGTATTCCCACGGGAACGGGAACTACGCGGGTGAAACCGCGGGGCGTTGCTAGTTATAGTATATAAAAATAAATCTTACTAATATTATAAACGCGAAAGTTTGTAAGTATGGATGTTTGTTACTCTTTCACGCAAAAACTACTGAATGGATCTTGATGAAATTTGGCACAGATATAGATCATAGTCTGGAATAACACATATGATACTTTTTATCCCGGGATTATGTTCACTTGGGATAATTTCCGACATTCACGCGGGCGAAGCCGCGGGCAGCAGCTAGTAAATAATAAATTACAGTTATTTTTCTTAGGCTTTCTGTTCATTCACAGTATTGAGTTTTATTCATCAAAGCCTACCTTGTCTGTTTTTAGTAACAATTTATCTTTTTGATTTAAAAATAAATTATACCTACGCATTGAGAGACTGTATTGTCTCGACCCTTTATTTTAAAATATTTACATGGCCCTTGAGATACGAATTGAAATATAATTCAAATTATTTAACAATATAACTAAATTGTGAAAAGCTTTTCAAACAGAAGACTTGTTGAACTGTCTAGAGACGAGCACGGAGGTACATTTTACAATCGAACTGAAAATAATTTTATTCAAAGAGGGCAACATTTTTTTCTTATGTAAAATATTCAAATCAAAATCAAAAGTCATTTCTTCAAACTAGGCCGAGAGGTTCTTTTTGAACGTCAAATTTTAATTAAAAAAAAATTGATTGAGTCAGGCGTTACTTTGCGGAAATCCATTTTTAATTTGAAAATGAAAATTATATAAGTATCTAGTTTTTTTTCGCCAAATTTTACATAAAAACAGACCAAAACGCCCGCCCGTCACCACTTCCTAGTGTTTTAGCTGGGAAGAAGAAGTGGCGCAACAGACTCCCTAGCAACACATCTGTCTGTTGCGTTTTAAGAACTTGAATTTATAAATTAGTATATAAAGTCATTACATATTATACATGACGCAGAGGGAAAAATATGTATCCAAAATGGAAATCATAAATCAAATGATTACTAATGACGGTCTCGAAATCTCCTAAATAGCAATGCAGTTGTAGCAATTCAAAACCTGGTTAGGTTTTGAACTGTTACAACAAAGATGAAACATTTGAAACACCAAACTACAAAATTCAATTCAATAGCTACCTACTAAGTTAAAACTATCCTACGTGTCAATTAATAAACAAACACAAAGTTATTAAAAAAAAAAACTATACTTGCGTACTTTCTTACTTCGACTTTTTCGTGAAATTAACAAGCAGTTAGTCGAGTCTTCACGTGACCAGAGGGCTGGCCTTTTCTTTGGTCAACGAATCAGAATGGCCATTCAACGTGGCAATGCGTCAGTGTTCTGGGCAGTCTGGGCACTTTTCCCGTTGACAGCGATGTTGACGAATTTTTCGTTGCCCTATGAGTCTTTCCCCCTTTTTACTCCGCTTGTACTTAAATTTATATTTTCTGTATTATAGCTTATTTAGTTGTATTTTCTAAATAATAAAATTAAAATATATTTTAGTGACTACTTGCATACTCCTAAGGTTTAAGTAATAGAGATATTTGGAACCTCCCAGAAAAACGATGGAAAAATACCTATTCCGTTTTTAAACATACAACAAAAAATGATCTCATACGCTGCCAACCTAAAGAAAACATCACATTCTGCCGCGAAATCTTTTACTTTTTAAATAGTCCAAGATATACCAAATGGCGCAAAGGTATTACTCCATTCTGCCACCTTCCGCAGGGACTTCTTCCGATAGCCAACTAATGAAATCAATCTACGAGCGACGATACAGCGTGATTGCTTTTTATACGTATTTTCCCGCGTCGAGCCACGTTCAGAAATTCCCTGGGTATTTCGTCGCTGCTCGTGTGTAATTTGTGATATATGGTTATTGCGTAACGCTGGATTTTTTCCTTGACGTTTGTGCGTTGAGCACTTTTTAGTAGCTTTTTGGTGTTCCAATTTGATAGCTTAATTAATTTATTTTAGAAATAAATGAATACGCAGGTACTGTAGTATTATATTATCTGTGACGCAGGTAAGGAAACACTGTGACGTCAGATGAAAAAAAAAGAGTGTAAAAGGTTTTTGACGAAGAGTGAGGGTGTCTACTAGGATTACGAAAAAGTTTGGCAAATCTCTGGATTATGGTAAGTACTCTTTATCGATTACCGAATTTACCTAGTTGTGCTGCAGGCTTATGAAAATTACGATGATTTACATTTTCCCGGTCCTTCGATTTTGTTGACCTGATCGTGCTAAGACTGCTACGAAAGATTTCCAACAAAAAAATTACAATCTTTTTATTGCCCATCACGTTCTTATCGGATGGAATTATTCAAAAATCTAATTTATAAGTTAGGCTTAGGTAGTAATTTTCCTCTGTTATTTTGTAGGCCTTCAATAGGCTTTTTTTATGGATGGGACTCCTCCCGCTCTTGGATTAACAGACTCTTACTTACTAAAACCCAAAAGGTGTACCTTCAAATGCCCTTTGCGTTTCAAGGCCGCGGTAACCTTTCGAACAATTTCGCTCACAGACAGACGTTCAATTAGCTTAGGTTAATTTTTAAAGGTAAATATGCAATAATTCATATGAGCGTATACGTCTTACGGCATTTCATACTTCGAGTCCTTATTTTCCGAAATTACTAAACCGATTTTAGTGAAACTTTACAAATGTAAGCAAGATACATAGGTCTAAAAAGTTAGTTGAAAACATATTCGATAGTGTTACTGTTAAATTAGACCCAATTTAAATTTTCCATACAAACATAAATGTCCAGTTATCTTTTTATAAATAAGACCTTTAGAAAATGTTTTTAATTAACTTTTTAGACCTATGTATCCTGCTTATAGATGTGAAGTTTCATAAAAATCGGTTCAGTCATTTCGCAAAATAGTGACTCGAAAATTCGTATGAAATGCATACTCGCTCTTAAGTAACAAGAATATGGTACGTATACTATATTGGTTTTTATATCTTGTTGTTCCTGTTCATCTTTTTTTTTCTTTTTGTGTAATGGCATGCAACATTTTATCGCCAAGGCAAAAATGGTAGCAACCTAAACTGGGTATTTGAAATTTCTTATTACACGTTCGAAATGTTGAATAATAACACCAGGATTTCACAATATTCTACAGATTCGCCGAAAAGATGATTATTCCCAGTGAAGGATAATCTTTAGTACAACATTGTAACGTCTAGCGTCCGAATTAAGGAGACAGCCGCGACCAGAATTACGAGCAAGATTAGAACGAAGCCGGCTTTGTGGCTGCCTGCCTTTGTAAATAGTCAAGTAAATACCAAGTACAAGTAAAAACCTAATACAAATACTAAGTAGGTACATACCTACATATCGAATACTATTACTGTACCTGTGCAAGTAAATACCTACTGCTTCGCTGCTCTAGTGAGTCCTGGGTCTGATCCCCAGTGGGTATGTAATAAACCCGACAGTCGGTGGGACAGGTGACGACTGACAATCCGGTCGGTCGACTTTTTTCGGTTCAATAAAGCAGAATTCTCGAAGAAAATGTCGCGCTAAGTGTTTACCTATACGATCGTTTTTAGGGTTCCGTAGTCAACAAGGAACCCTTATAGTTTCGGTCTGTCCGTCTGTCTGTCCGCAGTTTTGCTCAGAAACTATGGGGACTACAAAGCTATAATTCGGCATGAATTCACATATTAATGATGCCGACAAAATGGTAGAATAAAAACTTGAAAAATATTTTTTATAGTACCTACACGTCAACTTATGGAGGTACTCAAATAGATAATATTTTTTCTAACTTTCCTTGTGAAGGTGGATTTTATAATTCCCTCTTCAGTTACCATCGCCCTTTGTTTTTTTAGAAATTAAACCTAGAACTCAAACTATCACAGTGTTAAACAACCAAAACAATTTTTAATTAATTTCACATTATTATGGGCAACTACGGAACCCTATATTGCGCGTGGCCCGACACGCACTTGGTTGGTTTTGTTAGGAATTCTCAGTAGTACCAGAAAAGTTGAAGTATGTCTTTTTAAAATTATCATAGGGGAAAACCAGCAAAATTTAATTGTTTTTTTTTTGCTCTTTCTTACAATTGTAAAATTCTATGTGGTCGTATTAAATAGTATAATAATAGTCTTGTTCAACGCAATAGTGGCGCTGATAAATTAGAAGTTTCTAATTCGACTGTAACTCTTGAAGGGAGGCAGACACACAACCGTTGATTTGATCCCACGAGATAGGACCAACCTTATCGACATTTATTGGGCACAATTAGGAACCCAACGGAATAATGTAATTAGAGATTTTTCTCTAAATAAAAATAGATTGATTTGATTAGCTCTCCGCTGTTCTTTTGTAATTAGTTTCAGGATCCAAGTCAGTAGAGTTAGTTCTCCGGCACACATCGAGTGTACCTACAATCATACCTTTTAAGTTGATATTTTTGAATCTCGATAGATGGCGTTGTTCATTTACGTCACTCCGCAATCAAAGCTCCGAATGGCGGAGTTAAGATTCTCCGCGATTATATGACCTCTTTGTGTATATATTAAAATAAACTTCGTCAGATAAACATTGGCTTTTAATCATGGTCCTTCGAGCCGGATTTTTCGGATGCAGTCGTGACTGATGCACGGTGAGTATTGGACATTGCAATATCGAGCTTTAATAAGTCGGTGTTTATCTGGTGGTCGCCACAGTATGGATGTTTCCTGTGTAAGAAATATATGATTCTATTTAGTTCGTTAGTTACATTATAAAAAAAATATTGGAAAAATGTAGGTTGCTTCATCAAATCTATAAAAAATGATTAAGATAAAAAGCATCGAATATCAGGAGTGAGGGCTGGTGGCGTCACGTCGTGGTAAAAATTGTAGCACGTAGTGATGTCACACAAGTTTTCAACGCACTGTATCGTCTTCATTTTTTGTTTGCGAGAAATTTCAATTCATTTTTTTTTTATCTATCTGATGGACCAATTCGATTTTCTTAGTCACCTAGCTAGGAATAGTGTGGTGGGCCTGTAAATCAGCTTGGAAAGCAACTAAAAAATAAAGGAGAATAGGTAATTTTACTACTACACGAATAAAAAAAGAGTAAACATTTAATATATGATGTTGATATTGTTTAAATTTTATATGATTGTCAATAATCTGATCGCAATTTTTTCGATGAACTTAGATGGTACTGGTAAAACCTGAAACAATTATGAAGTTAGCTATTTATTTAAAAGTAGATAATTCACACTGCTTTTGTTTCAACAACTGAATGTTCTAGACAACCACGACCCCATTTGAAACAATAGCTATAACAGTTATTTGAAACTAGCTACATTAGTCCTCGCTCCGAATCTAAATCATGTAAATCCCATTACTCAACCATAACAGAATTATCGCCGCTCGCAAAGCCCTTGAAAACGTGTTAATAATTGGAATTTATGCTCCATTCTCGATTTAAACGGTACCGTTTGTGCCAAACACTACGATTGAAACCTGTGTTTCGTACAAAGCTTTCTGTTTAGTGTCGCGCATGTGCCGGTAACCTACGCCTATTCATTCTTCCAGTGAGAGATCAGTGGTGGCCGAGTGGTAACGGCCTCGACTTACGAATTGTAGGTCGCGGGTTCAAACCCAGCCAGGCGCATTACTTTGTGTAATTAATTCCATCACCACTGCTCTCAAAACGGTGAAGGAAAACATCGTAAGGAAACCGGCATGTCCTAGAATCAAAATTTCAAAGACATGGGACATTCACCAACCCGCACTGGGCCCGCGTGGTGCATTATGGCCCATTCCCTCTCCTAGAGAGGAGGCCTGTGTCCCAGCAGTGGGAAAACATTATAAGGCTGATTATGATTCATTCATCCACGCTTACCCACCTACTACAGTTTTCACACCTATATGAAACATTTCTCTGTATATTCCTCACGCGTATATTCTTTGTGTAAAAGGATCCGCCGGATTATGTACGCCAGGCGGAATAAAAAGATAGTGTTGTGCGTCCTGCGTCTCCAATTTTCTGCTCAACGCGCGATATAAAATGTAAGTGAATATCCAAGAGAACGACAATATTGTGTCCCTATTCACACATATTTGTGGTTATTTATTTTCTTGCCAGATTGTTTTTTTCTGTTATGTGTTTTTTATTTGATATTGTTATTACGATATCCGTCCCTAGAGCTCTTTTTTTTTAAACTGGGTAAAGTAACCAGTCCCATTGATCGAGCAAAACAATATGAATTTACATAATGAAAACCCCTTCTAAATCAGATCAGCAGCCCTACCATGATGTCTTTAAATCCATCATGCTTCCTGTGTCAGAGAGAGACGGAGTTATACAAGACGAATAGCACTATCCTTTTTTAACAATGAATCATGATAGCATTGGCAATTCGTAGTACGGCCACAGTGCCATAGTTATATTGAAAATCAAAGACACACAAACATACTGTAAACGGGTCGAATACTTCGTACGATCTTTTTTTGAAGTCGTGTTCCACGCGCGCCTCAAGCAGATGTCAGTGTAATAAAGACGGAGCCCGCTAGGGCCCTTGAACCCATAGAACATTTGACGTGGATTTAGTCAGTAAGAGACTGGCATCATCATCTGCCTAGCCTTTTCCCAACTATATCGGGATCGGCTTCCAGTCATACCGGATTCAGCTGAATACCAGTATTTAACGTGGAGCGGCTGCCTACCAGACCTCCACAACCCAATAACTGGGGAACACGGTACTTCTTGGCAAGACTGGTGTCAGATTTTCTGGCTTCTGACAATCCATAACGACTGCCAAAGATCTACAAATGACAGCCGGGACCAACGGTTAAACGTACTTTCCGAGGCACGGAGGAAACTCGGTATGTTAAAATGGTCACCCATCCACAGACCAACCTTGGCAAGCGTTGCTTAACCTTGAAGATCGATCTGCGCGGCTGTTATTCTTTAGCCACGAGCTCCTCCTGAGTAAGAGACTGGCATGATATCCCAAAAAAAAAGCAGTCTCTGTGGTTACCGATATATTATATTTCATGATAACTGGTACGCTAACGCGGCGTACCTATCATTTTTCCGTGACTCGCCTCATTTCTGCCGCCGCTAGGTCGTGACTCCGCACTTACCGCTGCCGCCCGCCGCCGCGCGCCGTTGTACTTAGATAATGTTAGCACGCTTTGAATATGCAATGTCACTGAGGAGAACTTGGGTGGCGGAAGATGTAAAAGTGCTCCATTTAGGATGATGAAGGAGATTAGATTATAATATACTAGCTGCTGCCCGCAGCTTCCCGGGATAAAAAGTATCCTATATTACTTCCAAACCATCCAAGAATATGTGTACAAAGTTTCATGATGATCGGTTGAGTAGTTTTCGCGTGAAAGCGTAACAAACATCCACGCTTTCACATTTATAATATTAGTAAGGATTCACAGATACATTTATATTGTGTCACCTCAGAATGGCACTACTTCAAATGTTGAACAAAACTTGAATGTTATACTCAAACCACTGACAGTTGAGAGCAGTGGTGGCCGAGTGGTAACGGCTCCGACTTACAAATTGTAGGCCGCGGGTTCAAACCCAGCCAGGCGCATTACTTTGTGTAATTAATTTCATCACTATTGCTCTCAAAACAGTGAAGGAAAACATCGTGAGGAAACCGGCATGTCCTAGAACCAAACATTCGAAGACATGTGACATTCACCAACAACCACTGGGCCCGCGTGGTGGATTACGGCCCATTCCCTCTCCTAGAGAGGAGGCCTGTGTCCCAGCAGTGGAAACGATAAAAGGCTGATTATTATGCTATACTGACGTTCCGTTGGCAGTTTTGAAAGCATGCGCGCTCCACCGCGTTCCATTTTTATGACGTTTGTCGCAATATGAAGCGGTATTTGGACATTTCTAATAATCTATACTCCATTCACAATAAGATTAGACATTGGAACAAAATTGTTTACAGTCCGTTCAACCGATTTTTACTTCTATTCCGTACGCATTAGGATGGCATTAAAAGCAAAAACGTGATTATAATACTCGTACCAACTGTTTACTGCAGCTACCATGTGTCATGCCACAAACGCAATAGAAGTCAAAATCGATTCAACGGACCGTAAAAAATATGTATTTCAATTTCTAATCTTATCGTAAATGGGGTATAGCTTGGAGGTCCCACGAGGTGCACCGATGCCCTGTTGAACTGCCCTGAAAACTGCTACGTAGATGCGTAAAGCATATGGACGAATCGACGAATCGACGACGATGATTGGGAGAGCGCTAAGTCCAGCAGTGGGGGCCTTTCGGCTATCAGAATCGTATTGATGTTGGACTGGCCTTCGACCAAGCAGACACAAAGTCCAGCAGTGGGGGCCTTTCGGCTATCAGAATCGTATTGATGTTGGACTGGCCTTCCACCAAGCAGACACAAAGTCCAGCAGTGGGGGCCTTTCGGCTATCAGAATCGTATTGATGTTGGACTGGCCTTCGACCAAGCAGACACAAAGTCCAGCAGTGGGGGCCTTTCGGCTATCAGAATCGTATTGATGTTGGACTGGCCTTCGACCAAGCAGACACAAAGTCCAGCAGTGGGGGCCTTTCGGCTATCAGAATCGTATTGATGTTGGACTGGCCTTCGACCAAGCAGACACAAAGTCCAGCAATGGGGGCCTTTCGGCTATCAGAATCGTATTGATGCTGGACTGGCCTTCGACCAAGCAGACACAAAGTCCAGCAGTGGGGGCCTTTCGGCTATCAGAATCGTATTGATGTTGGACTGGCCTTCGACCAAGCAGACACAAAGTCCAGCAGTGGGGGCCTTTCGGCTATCAGAATCGTATTGATGTTGGACTGGCCTTCGACCAAGCAGACACAAAGAATGAATAAAAATAAATATTCTTCAGGGGACGAATGGGCCCCTCAAAAGTTCCAGGGGACGAGTGGGCGGCCCCGGCGAAGAGGGGTAGGAGGAAGGCTGGAGGGGGAGCGGCTAAGGCTGCTGCGCCAGTGGCGCCGCAGCCGCCCCCACCCCCACCCTCGGACCCTCCTGCGGCCGGGGCCGAGTGGCAGGTTGCTGGACAAAAGCGGCAGGCGAAGAAGGCGGCCAAAAACAAGGCCAAAAAGCAGCGGCGGAAGGCCAATGCCATTGCGGCGAGGCTTCGCGCCCCGAAATCCGCGGCTGTGGTGCTCACACTGCAGCCGGAAGCGGAACAGAGGGGCGTGACGTATCTCGCCGTACTGAAGCGGGCGAAGGAGGCGGTGAGCCTCCAAGAGCTGGGCATCAGCGGGGGCATCGGGGTCAGGAGGACCTTGACCGGTGCCCGGAAGCTCGAGCTCGCCGGAGCGGAGAGTGGCCCGTTCGCGGACGCCCTGGCTGAAAGGCTGAGGGCGGTCTTACCCGCGGACGAGGTCCGGGTGTCCAGGCCGACTAAGCGCATCGACATGCGCATAGTGGGCCTGGATGACTCCGTGACGGAGGAGGAAGTTGTGGCCGCCGTCGCCAGGACTGGGGGGTGCTCTGCCGAGCTCGTCAAGGCGGGCACCCTCCGGCCTGACAGCACGGGCATGCAAACCCTTGTGGTGAGCTGCCCCGTGACGGCGGCCAGAACTGTGTCGGAGGGCCGAAGGCTCTTGGTGGGATGGGTGTCTGCGCGGGTAAAACTGCTGGAACCCAGACCTCTGAGGTGCTACCGCTGCCATGTGGGCAACCACACGGGAGCTATGTGCCCCTCGGAGGTCGACCGCAGCGGACTTTGTTTCCGCTGTGGTCAGCCCGGTCATCGGGCCGGCTCGTGCGAGGCCACGCCGCACTGCAGTGCATGTGCGGCTGCTGGCAAGCCGGCCGAGCACTGGGCTGGGGGAAGGGCCTGCGCGCCATCCGCCCCGACCAGGGGCAAGAGGTCCGCCGCCGCCGCCGCCTCTGCCGCCGCTGCGGCTTCTGTCGCCGCCACTGCCGCTTTTGCTGCGGGTGCTGCGACTTCCAACACTCGGGAGGGTGCTGAGATGGAGTGCCAGTAATGGTCCCATTTCGGCCCCCTCCAGAGACAAGTCGGCCGCTGTGCTATTGCGCAGTGGCTGATGCCTGGGGACGGTGAGCGTGGGTGGCTCGCCGTCCGATACCAGGTTGAGTCGACGACGCGTTGTGTTCCACGCGCGCCGAAGGAGCCGTCAGCACCAACGACGGGACCCCATAGGGTCGGTGCCTGCTAGGGTTGCGGAATTTGTTCGAAAGAGTTACCGCGGCCCTGGAACGCATAGGGCACAAGAAGGATCACGGGTGGGTTTTAGTCAGTAAAAGTCTGACACTCCCTACCGCTCCACCCAGGGCGGGAGGGGTCATTTGATGATTTCCCATCCAGAAAAAAAAAAAAAAAAAAAAAAAAAGAAAAAAAAAAAAAAAAAAAAAAAAGGGGACGAGTGGGCACAGGGTGCGAATCTTAGGGGACGAATGGGCTCTGACCCGTTTGTTCATCTGTACGTTTCGGAGGTAAACACAATAATGAAATAAATAACTTTACCTACATAATCTATACTAATAATATAAAGAGGAAAGATTAGTATTTTTGTATGTAACGAATAAACTCAAAAACTACTGTACCGATTTCAAAATTCTTTCACCATTAGAAAGCTACATTCACCCTGACTAACATAGGCTATATTTTATCCCCGTATTCCCACGGGAACGGGAACTAAGCGGGTGAAACCGCGGTGCGGTGCTAGTCAAACATATTTTTTTACCATTGAGTTAGCTAGAATTTACTTTAGTACCTATTGGTTGCTAAGGAGTACCTTGCAGTTCGACCTCGATTCTAACCAGCAATATTAATCACCCCTCATGCGTGTTACAAACTTTTCAGAAGGTTAGGAATACATCAGCTCGAGGGTTCGCAGCCAAGTTTAACGGATCTGGTCAATATTTTTTGTCAAGGACGCTTTAAATATCAATGCTCCGGTTTTTAACCGACTTCCAAAAAAGGAGGAGGTTCTCAAGGCGACTGTATTTTTTTGTGTGTTATTACCTCATAACTTTTTTTTGGGTGTACCTATTTTGATGATTCTTTTTATATTTGAGAGCTTGTCATATTTGTCATTTAAATTTGAGTGAGATCTGACTAGTAGAATTTGAGTTATGCCTAGTAATGTGTGGCTTCAACTACGTTGATAATGTTTTTTTATACTAACGATGTAAAATGAAAAAAAAAAAAACTGTAATGATACGATGGTTCGGAAGATCTTACTATGATAATGTAAATATACCTACTACGATCTTAGTATTTCAAGGTGGTTCCTTTCTAGTGTGGTGAAGATCTGATGAAGAACCGAGATAGGAAACGGAACTCTTCAATAAATGTTGTAAAATCTTCCGCGATTGCTGAAATCTCGTTTTTGTTTATTGTTTACACCAGTTTATAACACGAACACTGTGATGTGTACGTATAGGCAGGTGTCACCACAAAAAAGTGAAAATTAAAAAAAAAAACTTTTTTATAAAAAACTTTTTTTAAAAATAAACCGCTTTAAAGCTAAGAGCGTCTAAAGTGTCGGAGAGAAATAAATGTCGGACCGAACTAGCTGGGGTCGTGCACTAGAAACGAAATCCGTCGGTACGAATTCAGGGCATTTCCGATTCGAATTTCAACCACTCGTTTCGAAAATCCATTGCATAAACCAACAATACGTGAGTATCCAACACTATCGTACCCACATTCCCTCCAAACTAACAAAGTTCAAGAGCAATTACATAAAAACTTACCTAAAACGCGATAAGAAGTCGTTTAGAAGAAGTTTACTCGGGACTCGGGTTCCATGTCGTACAGTTGCTGCGCCCCACTACTAAAGCTCGAGTTACGAAAACCACCCTTATTTCCACGACGTAAAGATGCTTTGAAGGGCAAGCAGTTAGCTTTGCGTGCGGCTGACGGTACGTTTTGGTGAGTTTCACAGTAAAATCGGAAGGCGGCGGATTTGATAACGCGATCGGCAATCGTCGGAGATTGGCCCGAGCGACGACGGAAAGGTTCGTAACCGCGCGGAAAATGAACGTTGTTTATATCATGCTACCGATGCGATGGTTACTTTTTACAAATAAAAAGCATTCCGTTCTACTGGTCGTAAAGTTCGATTTTTGGAACATTACAAGAAAATTACACTAGTAAACAGCCTTGGATGTTTAAGCACTCTCACGCACAAATTACGATTAATGGTGATTATTTTTACGGATGAAACTTCGGAAAAATTTGAGTAGGATACGTGTAAGTTTAAAAACAAAGAAAAAAACTATATTAACGGCATTGTTTTGAATAGAAAGAAAGAAAGAATAAAATTTATTTAGCACATACATGAAACACGCACGGTACATGGAAATAACAAACAAACAAAAATATAGGTTTGACAAAAACTTAGTGAGTGTCTCACGACTGCACTAAAAAGGTCCATTTCAGCGATATGCCAGACAGACTGAGGCTGTCTGACGCTGGTTTTCTAATGAACCTTTTATAGGACGTGTGATGGTTGATTTGAATCAATATAATATATGAATATCATCGAATACAAATAAAAACAGTAAACAAATATATAAATTAAGATGGAGCAAATTATCCTTAAAATACTGTGCACCTGTGTGTGTGTGTAGTGTGTCAACAAATACATGAACAGCAAACCACTCATGGAAACAAAGAAGTTTTTTGCTAATTAATAACAGCATACCCTCCTTATCATTTTTTCCTTTATGCACTATGTTTCAACTATTATTTTCTTTATGTATTTATATATATTTCACTTGAGTATGTGTTCCATTAGTGTATCCGTGGCATAATTTGTATAAAAGTAATCTGTACAGGAGTTTACAGGACCTAAACCTAAAATTTTTTTTAATATAGCTGCATATGCTGAGATAGGAACCTTTTTGGCCTCGCACACTTACATTTAGGTACAAATTGATAGAAAATTCTATATTTCTATCTACAGCATTTGTTAATTTATTTTTCTAGTAGTTTTATTTTATTTTTTGTTTGTTTTGTGCGAGACCCAAATAAACATTTTTCTTTCTTTCTTTCCTTACTAAAAACTTGTTCCTAATATTTCGCTGTGATATTTATTTGAATGTGAACATGTTATATTTATTCCAAGCCTGACAGAAATTATTAAGTCAACATTCACACATAAACACACCAGAATCTTCCATCCTATAAACACTTCAAGATTTCTAACTTTCCAACTTACTTTACCAAAGTCCTCGTCCCGGCCGCACACCACAAAGTTGCCAGCCCGCCCGACACGGTCGTGGCGTCTAAACCGCACCATTTCCCCAAGATTTACTGACATCAAATACATTTTGATACCTGCCATAACTTCGTCGGAATGTTACTGATATTGCCACCATGGATAATTAATGCTAGATGTTTCCAAAATGGAGGTTTAGAGGCGTTTTCATTTCAGTTTACACTTATGCTGGAAAAATCGTGATAGTGTGTCTATAGCTATTTGTGCCCTGGCTGCTGAGCATCTGGCGAAGTGTTATTGGGTTTTTCCGGCGTTCTGGCCCGGAGTTTAGAAGTAAGCTGTATTATAATTCCCTAACTCGAGAGTCACATGTAAAGCCGTTGGTCCAATGCATGATCTGTCTTGGGCCTCAAGTCAGCTATTACAATAGTGTCAGAATGGTCTATCATTGATTTCATAATGGTTGATTTTGGCAAGTTTGGTAATCTACTAATATACAAGCGTCATTATGACTTTCCAATGGTCAACCACTGACACTCCATTGAAAGAAATATGCATATAATGGTAATCTCGTACATTATAATGACAAATGAATGACATACGTAATACGTATGTGGTAATCTGCTAAAATTTTGACAGTTTCTATGATCAGTGACCTACCATTAGAACGTCATTATGCAGTCATTGCTTTTAATAAAAAATAAAATCTTTATTTCAAGTAACATGACTCAACTGTGTTAGTAACAATTATTTCTTATCCCTATGTTAGTGTTTTTATTATAATAACTTAACCTAAAACAATGAATATAATATGTATATGAGTCGCTACCACACGCCTACCACCGAGGTGGACAGCTTGCAGCAGCGAGTCACATACATACAATTGAGTCTGCTCGCCACACAGCGCAGAATAAGGTTGGGGCTGGCCCGCACACTGCGCACCAGGGAAGCGCATCGTTTTCTCATCGTAGTAAAAAAACAGTCAACTCGAGCTTCAGCAAACTTCCCTGACGCACTGCAGAAGCGGGGCAACCTCATCAATATCCTGAACGCATCATTATATTGAACACGAAGAACGCTTTCCGCGTATAGTCGGCCCACAGACTGCACGTGTGTTAATGCTCGGTTATCAAAAAGTATTAGGAGACCACTGACAGACCAATGATCGACCGTTATGAATTTAGCAGATTACGAACTTTTAGCAAAATTACAAAGAGATCGTGTTAGAATGACAAATTTATAAAAATAGCAGACTTGGGGCCCAGGTCATGGTCGCCAATCTCAATCAATGAGACTTAGGAAAATGCGAACTGGTTGAGCAGATGTGCCCAGTCTGTAGAGTTAAGCATTAAGGTAAGTTTGTGTAGAGCTAAGCCAAGCGTTGAGGTAAGCTGCTATGACCGCAATAGATCTGAACTTTCCACAGGGAAGGTGCAGGAGCACGTACCAGTGGCCGTATTACGAAGTGCCAATGCTATCATGATTCGTGTGAGGGAAAGAGATAGTGCTATTTGTCTTGTGTAACTCCGTCTCTCTCTGACACAGAAATCATGATGGATTTAAGACGTCATAATAGTGTTACGAGCTTCGGGTTCGTTACAATAAAATCAGCCGATTAAATAAACAAAGATGACACTTTAATTTACACCACACTAATAATTACACTATAAACTCACTAATCACAAAACACAATCGCACTATTAATCGCTTGAGTTCGCAGTCGAAGATCGCTCTCGAAGTTATCACTTGTATCGCAATTCCAATACTGACTCGGTCGGCACATGTGCCGGCCTTATATAGGGCGCCGAGTAGAACTCCAGAAAGTTCGCGTACATATCGGTCGCGACCGACTAAGGTCCGAGAATTCTAGCATAGAAAAATCCCGAAGGTTCCTGGCTTTATTAGTTCTGCTACTCGATACTAGATGGCGCTAGTAGTACAAAATGCAACTATCTTCGTTGTTTAATTCTGGCGCGCAACAATAGGTCGCCTGGAAGTGCTGGACTAGTGTTTTAACTCTAGCAAATGAGACATTTCAGCTTCGTCTTAGGAATGCCAAAATATTTGCTATATCCCTGATTTTCTAGATATCCATATTTAGCGGTGACCACATACCTGCCATTAAATAAGTGGACTGCCTGTTGGCCAAAGCGTCTTAAAGGAAAGTAATCAATAAAATGTACAACAAAGACAGGTCGTGCTAACTGATTGATGGCGATAAAAATCGTCACCGCCAAGAGATTGCCTCGATAATGTAAGTAAGTACCTATCTAATGTTTTTTGTAACTTTCTACGTAGCTAGGTGAGGTTAAAGAAGCAATGGGTGATTGATTAATATGTCTGCCGAGTATCTATAAATACTTCCTTGTTTTTTTACTTCAATATCTCAAGAATCGACCACCGCCGTTAGATGTGCACGCAGAATGCCATTTAAACAAGAGGGTCTGCCAAAAATGCATTCAGACATAAAATCTATTTATTTATTTTATTAATATATTAATAAAACAGGCTACAAAGTCGAAAGCAGTGGTGGCCCAGTGGTAACGGCCCCGACTTACGAATTGTAGGTCGCGGGTTCAAACCCAACCAGGCACATTACTTTATGTAATTAATTTCATCCTCTCAAAACGGTGAAGGAAAACATCGTGAGGAAACTAGCATGTCCTAGAACCAAAAATTCGAAGATATGTGACATTCACCAAACCGCACTGGGCCCGCGTGGTGGATTACGGCCCATTCCCTTTCCTAGAGAGAAGGCCTGTGTCCCAGCAGTGGGAACGTTAAAAGGACTATTATACTTATGCTATAAAAAAAATCGTTAAAACTACGCAACGGATATTGATGCGATTTTTTAAATAGATAGAGTGATCCAAGAGGAAGGTTTATACCTATAGCAGAGATTTAGAATCAGCATTGCACCCGTGTGAAGCCGGGACGGGTCGCTAGTATAATATAGACAAAGGTTCACTATGTAATTTACAATTCCCGTTGCCTAACTTGTTGTGACACAAGATAAGGGTGGGATTAAGCCGCGTATACACCAGGCATTTGTCGCGCGATATGTTGCTCATCATGTTCAACGGCATCCAGGAACGTTTATTTACATGGGCGTACCCAGCTTTTAGTCTAGGGGTTGGGGGGGGGAGGGGCAAGTTAGATTTTTTAGGTGAGATCGTCCGCGGCTGTTTTTTCACGTGAGCCGCTTCACGTTTTGTTAACGTTGTAACGATGTCGTTGCGTTTTCAGTCTCGTGGACTTTAAACCTCCACGATGACTGAAAACTCCTTAATTTTATTGACCTAAAAAAGAAAATGTATCTGTTCTCAAAAATATTTTAAATTTCGTTTTTACATTGACTGCGCAGATTTTTTGATTCACTCCTACCAAATCGCTCAAGCAGAGCAGAACAAATCATAATTTTCAATAGTTACCCTTACCAGTGTAATATCATGTAACAGTGTTAGAAACCCGGGGTAAGTTTTGTAATAAACATTCTTTTATAACCATCTACCTCCTACCTTCCGTTTATAACTCTTTACCTTCCTTTGTAACCTTTTATTTTGTTTTGTTACAGTTTTCTTTTCTTACTATAAAAAATAAACAAGCAAGTCACCAAATCAAGTTTTATTATTCCAATACTACCATCCTACACACTGTAGACGAGTTGGGAGGAGGGAAAACCTCACATCTTGTGACCCAGCGTCACATTGGCTCTCCGGCGGCCAATCTCATCCACAACGTGAAGCGGCTGCCTACCAGACCTCCACAAACCGTTAACTGGGGAACACGGTACGGTGTTCGTTGCTAAACACACAGTACGAATTATAGTTAATCGTTGCGGATATTATTCGCCAATCTGTGATGAACACCAAAGACCGCCTAATGTTAAAAAAATCTTATTGAATTCATTTGCAATTAAATATTTGAAGAGATGATTATTTTCAAGCAAATAATTCAGTGTATTTTATTAACTCTTCTTCAACTTTTTTTTTAAGATTTAGCGTACTGAAACAGGAAACGAAAAAAATATCACCCAACATTCATAGTTTTATTATTTGTTTTATTAGAGATCATTCAACAAACTAACTTCGATCTTCATCTGCCTAGCCTTTTCCCAACCATATTAGGATCGGCTTCCAGTCGTACCGGATTCAGCTGAATACCAGTATTTAACGTGGAGCGGCTGCCTACCAGACCTCCACAACCCAATAACTGGGGAACACGGTACTTCTAGGCAAGACTGGTGTCAGATTTTCTGGCTTCTGACAATCCGTAACAAC
This sequence comes from Hecatera dysodea, assembly GCA_905332915.2. Classification (NCBI taxonomy): domain Eukaryota; kingdom Metazoa; phylum Arthropoda; class Insecta; order Lepidoptera; family Noctuidae; genus Hecatera; species Hecatera dysodea. Next base: position 1,726,479 of record HG995298.1, on the reverse strand, counting down.
TGTCAAAGAGCTACAAATGAGATGAAATCGGTCCAATAGTATTTAAGTTATTCGTTACGTACGTTACATATAAACATACAAATCTTTATAATATTAGTATAGGTAGATAGACCGCTTCCCTTTCATTTTCAGTGACTAAGTGAAAATCAAAACACGCGTAAAACCTCGAGTTCGAGCACAAGTCCCAACAGTACTAATGACACACGTAAATACTCTAATTATATCTACCCACATACATACATATAATTTCGACAATATCCCATACCCAACCTTTTGTGGGTCTACCCTCGAAAATTAATTACTGCGACGTGATTGGGCAGCAAAAAGAAACAAGAGATATCATCATAAATTGCTCACGTTCGAGCAACAACGTACATTAGTGGACAATATATACTATATAAGTATATAGTACAGCTACAGGTAATACATATGGAAGGAGCATCTTGATAGTGTTAAAGCTGTCTTTAACGATGATATATTTCGAACTCATTGTTAAGTATTAGTGTCATATTTATTTTAGTAATATGTATGTATGTTATAGGTATTTAAAGTATGTTGTTTTTTTTACGTAAGTATAACTTTTAGGTATTTATTTCATTACCACTGCTCTCCAAAAACGGTGAAGAAAAACATCGTGAGGAAACCCGCATGCCCTAGAACCAAAAATTCGAAGACATGTGACATTCACCAACCCGCACTGGGCCCGCGTGGTGGATTATGGCCCATTCCCTCTCCTAGAGAGGAGGCCTGTGTCCCAGCAGTGGGAACATTAGAAGGCGGATTAATATGCTTATACCTTTTAGGAACGGTGTCTAAGTAAAACAGTTTTGTTCGACTCTCCTTTCACAAGTACATAATTATGCGGGAAGAGATTTCTGTAGAAATAAGCATAACTTTTATACTTATTTTTCTGATTCCTTCTTCTTATCTATTTGTTAAATGTGTGTACATAAACTGTTAAATTAATAAATACATAAACAGTAGGTACTCAGTAATATTAACCAGGTAGATACTAAGCGCGGATCCACCGTTGTGGGCACGATGGGCATTTGAAAATGAAAACAATATATCTAGTTTTAATTTTCGCGAATATTAGTGGGTTGCAGGTATGCACCTCCCTCCCGCCCGCTATATTATGCACATGCAAGATTACAAGGCAAATGCAAGGATTTTAAGCACACACACCCCTAACAACCCACAACCCTAATAGACTTTCGACGTCCATGTACCGGCTATTCATTAACGATAGTGACTCAACAGTTATAAATAAAAACCGACTTTGGATGGTCAAATGGAGAAGTGAATGTGAAAACAATTCCGCCATAACAAAGTCGGTAGCTCATTGGAGTATGCGGCCAAGATTTGTATCCTAAAATCAAGCAAAAAACTACAATTACTGCTAACTCTATTGCTACTTTTGGAGTAAGAAAGAAAAAAAGAAAGAAAAAGCGTTTATTTGCACAAAAAACTACAGTTATCGTACTGTTGTAGAGTTAGCAGTAATTGTAGTTTTTTGTAGTGTTTTTTAGCTAGCGCAGAGAGAAACGATCTCTATTTCTCTGTACGCAATTAAGATTTTTCTTCGCAGAATAAAATCTTGGTTGTGTACATATTCCCGGGATAAAAAGTATTGTAAGTGTTGTTCCAGATTTTTTTTTTTTGCTTTAAATAGGCAAGTGTTTGACCACTATCTCACCTGATGGTAAGCGATGATGTGGTCGAAGAAGCACGCTCGCCTAGAAGCGACCTATTCACTGTTGACTTAAAGACTCCCAGGTTGTATAAGTTATCAGGAAACACAGACTTTGGCAGGGAGTTCTTCTCCTTAGCTGTACGCACAATGAATGCGTTCCCAAGACGTTTTGTGCGTGTGAGTGGGATGTCCATCATATATCAAAATCTGTTCAGCCGTCACGTGATTGAGTAAGAAACATTCATCCTATTTATTTATTACTAGCTGCTGCCCGCGACTTCGTCCCCGTGGAATCCCCGATTTTAAAACGGTCTTTATCGCTGCTCCGCTCCTATTGGCTTAAGCGTGATGATATATAGCCTAAAGCCTTCCTCGATAAATGGTCTATTCAACCCAAAAAGAATTTTTCAATTCGAACCAGCAGTTCCTGAGATTAGCGCGTTCAAACAAACAAACAAACTCTTCAGCTTTATAATATTAAGTATAGATATGTATAAAAGTAAGTATAAGAAGAGCCCAAGAAGAGCAGAACTCCACCGTATGCTCCACCGTGACCTCCGGGTGACCCACACAGTGTTGACACCCGGACGTGTAACGTCCACGTGTTGACACATCCGAGTGTCAACACTGTGTGGGTCGCCCAATTCAGCGGAAGGCCGCTGAATCCGAAAAAGGTACCTCCCGAAATAGCCGTGTCCGGTGAGCTGCTGCGCCAGGCGGAAGGCGAGGACACCGTAACGTCTCTCCAACAACTCCTCAAAGAGGTGACTTATCGCCGCAATGGTAGCGTGCCCAAATTATGCCAGCCCTTGTGTATCAAATTATATGAGGACCATGTAGATCGCTATGTCAGGGGTTCATTTCATGTTAGTCTGGCGGTTTGTGTTCTTCATGTGGCCTACCCAAATGTCCTTACTTTGGTATTGTTCGTCAAATCGTTGAGCTCCTTAAAGTTATAAGTTTGAGCTACACGATAACTGACAAATTCTTGCACTGTTTGGACAGGTCCACTCAAATCTGTGTGTTACTTTCCTCAAAAGACTACTTCAGACACTAACCTACATCACCTACATGGTTCTCATATGATTTGACTTGTACAATTGTATGGACTTCAAAAGAGACCTTGACCTCTGAGTTTGTTTCGGTGTTTCTTCTCAGGGTAGTCAGCTGGGAAACACCGGCCTCATCTAGTTTTTATAACGGCCAAAAAAGATAGACGTGTAGAAGTGTTTTTTACAACCTACTTACAAAATAAAAATCATTTATCATTAAAAGACTTCATGTAATTGATTTCTGCCCCACTACAATTCATTGATTAGTTTGAACGTTTTTTTAATTAAAGTTCAAAAATGCGGCCAATCTACTCGGTCCCACTAGGGCGGCTGGTGGGGCAAATTAGAGGTCATCATTTCAAACAAATTAGATACGCGAGTGGCGCCATGTGTAGGTCACTCGCTCGTTTTTTTATCGATAAGCAATTTATTTTATCAATCATCAAAGTGTGCTATGAGCTGAAAAACTCCTGAATTTCAGAGTATACTGATAGCAAAAGGAGTTTTGTTTGTTTGGGATCTCTCTAGAGAGTTTAGGTTTATCCCATGTTGATAGGAAAAAAAGTAATATGAACAAAAGTTAAACCTTAAATTTGAGTGAAATTGAGTTATAAACTTAATATGGGTTTTTATAAAAATAATGAGATAATCAGGGTCCCATAATTATTGTCCCACAGATTATACGATCTTCTTTCAAAACTGATATTTTGAAGAGGTAAATTGTTTGTTTATGTTTGGAGGAGATAAAGATAGCTGTTAAAACTTGGGGAGATCGCCCAGCAGTGGGATAGTAAAGACTAATAAGATTTTTTTAATAACAAGCATTGGCCCGCACTACGAATTTCTCCTGCATCGTGGGTGCATTTACAAACATATACACTCACATACACAAACAGCCAGACCCGGGACAACTATCTAGGTCATATAAATATTTGTTCCGTGCGGGAATCGAACCCGCGACACGCAGCGCAGCAGCCAATCGCTCAGCCACTGCGCCAACCGTGTAATTGAATGGCTCCAGTGCGATAGAACAAGCGAGTGCGGTAACAGGAAAAAGCTAGTCTAGCAACGTTCAGTAGTCAACTACTTTCGATTGATGAATTTAATTCGTACTCAACAAAAACTTAAAAAAAAACCAAAATTAAAAAGTAATTGTCTATCTCGACATCAAAATAAGAGTCTGAAAAGTTTGGCCTTCAGTAATGAATGTCTAAGCAGTAAATACGAAGGACCCGATGTTAATTTAACAAGAAAAAAGTTTTAATTACACGAAGAAAAATACAGCATATTAAAATTGAAGTGGTCTAGGTGAAAACTCCTTGACCTACCCACCTCTCAACGTATCAAAGAAAAATATTAAGCTTTTTGTCTGAAAATAATTGTAGGCACTTTAGTTAAAGATGAAAGGATATTTTTTCAGGTAAGAAATAATAATTACTTTTGAAGAAAACGTGAACTGTTATTACGACTCAAATGAATGTATAACATTAGTATGTAGCTACCAGCGGGTGTACCACGACGTCTTAAAACGTGAGTCTTCCGAGCGAGAAAAAGGGATGGAGCTATATAGGGTGTATAACTCTATCCCTCTTTCTCGCTCGGAAGACTCACGTTTTAACACCTCATGGTACGCCCGCTGTACTTTATGTACTTAAATATATGACTGGCGAGCGAAATTCTTTCATATTCTACAGCAATAACATTGTTTGGAAACCTTTTTTTTTTCTGGATGGGAAATCATCAAATGACTTCTCCCGCTCTGGGCGGAGCGGAAGGTAGTGTCAGACTCTTATTGACTAAAACCACCCGTGATCCTTCTAGTACCCTTTACGTTCCAAGGCTCGGAGGAGCCTCGATAGCTAATGGATGATCACCCATCCGCAGCCTCACCCCGGCAAACGTTATTTAACCTCAAATATCGCCCCATTTGTCTGCAATTATTAAGCCACGAGTTCCTCTCATAATAATCGTCACAGTTTCTATTTACTTTCAACATAATGTACATACATATATGTCCGAAAAACATCCACAAACCAACTAACATCCCGACGGTACAAAAGGCCTAATAAAAGCAGCCATTGCAATATTTTGACATGAAGTTTAATTAAAACGTCGCTCGTTTCCGGTCCGCACCGGTTACAGGCGGTTCCAATTGGTTCAAAGCATTTCAAACCGGTATCGCTGTAGATATTTGTTAGTGACGACAATATCTGTTGTGTGACTTTAATTAAATGGGGCTTGACGGAGAGGGTCTTTATTAGTGAGGTAGTACGGTGCATAAATAAGTTGACGTGGTAATATTGTAAGGTAAAATGTCGTTAATTGAATATAAATGAACGTCTAAACGATACATTACTGGATGAGTAGAGTTCAGCTTTAGATATCCATTAATTCTTAATTCTCTAGTTTCGGTAGCGGTTTTACATGTAGCAACTTTATAATTAATATCATAAGACCTTTACTGTACTCATGTTTTACAAAATAAATATAATCTGAATCTGAATCTATTAATCTGAATCTGAATCTATTTACTCACGGTAATACAAATTTTCGCAAGTAGCCAGCCCATCTATCTCTGTGTCAAAATTTATCAAAATCAGTTCGCGATTTACTCGTGAAAGCGTAACTATCAAAATCTCTCTCGCATTGTTAAATAGTTAGGATTTCAAAACCTTTTTTTAAGAATGGGAAATACCGTTCTGTGCGGAGCGGAAGGGAGTGTCCACAGATATAGACTACTTTTATATCTGTGGGAGTGTCAGACTCTTACTGACTAAAATCCATCCGTGTTCCTCGAAATGCCCTTCACGTTCCAGGGCCACTGTGACTCGAAAGAATTCCGCAACCCTGATAGGCAGATACACTAAATATTATATACTAGCTTCTGTCCGCGACTTCGTCCCCGTGAAATCCCCGATTTTAAAATATTCTTTATCGCTGCTCCGCTCCTATTGACTTAAGCGTGATGATATATAGCCTAAAGCCTTCCTCGATAAATGGTCTATTCAACCCAAAAAGAATTTTTCAATTCGAACCAGTAGTTCCTTAGATTAGCGCGTTCAAACAAACAAACAAATAAACAAACAAACAAACAAACTCTTCAGCTTTATAATATTAGTATAGATAATATCTGTGGCTACAAAAACCTATGCGCTATAGAAACTCAAAGTTCAAACGCTATTTAACAGAAAAATAAAAACAGTAGCTACATATCTCATACTTCAGACTCCGGTGTGCTACCTCATCCCAATGGGGCGGGATGCCCCATTGGGATGAGGTAGCACACCGGCAAGGGGGTTCATCGCCACCCCCTGGAAGCTTGCAATTCTCACGTCTCAAGTCATAACGCGATAATATCGCCGACCTTCGCCGAAAACTTGGTTATTTGAAGAGCTTCACGGTCTCCGCGTCCCGGTATCATTAATTTATGTCGGCGTACCTTTTGTTAACATGTTAGTAATTAATGGGATGTGTCAAATATCGAGACTTCATTCCGATGGAAAAATCCTAAAAATATTTTTTTTTGTATAAGTAACTGATTATACTATTCATACTCGTATATTTTGTGTTGGTATTATACGTTTTAAATTTCATTTGTTCTGATTTTTCACACTGTATGGCAATACATATCCTCTGTCCAAGTCAAAAGTCACCATAGGTAAGTAAATAGTCATGTAGCTTTAATAGCCAACCAGATACCCAACAAAAGCTATCACAATAAAGGTGAGTAGATCCAGTGAATAATTTTAATCAATTTGTTCGCGGGCGCTATGAAGGTTTTATTAAAAACGCTGGCGGGGTATGTCGTATTACGTGGGTAATGAACTCGCGTCCACAGTAACATACTGTTTAACATTTTGGATTGATTCTGTGGGAAAAGTTTTTGAAAGCAGGTACCAGAAGTAAGATTGGAAGCCCTACGAAAACGAATTTGGTCGAGGTACTTTTGCTGGTCCTAAATTTACTGTAAAAAACTTTTTACAAAAAATACAACCGACTTCTACGCAAAAAAAAAAAAACAAAAAGTACTAATAACTCTAATTTCGGAACTCGGTGTTATTGGTTGCTTTTTCGTTTTTTAACACCGGCTTACCAACTTACACCGTCACTAAAAAGTGAAAAATAAAAAGTTTTTTTATTTTTCACGTTCAAGTGGTACCCCCAGCCCCCACTGAAACGTACCAATCAGAGTGGTGTAACTAATAAACAAACATGCGACAACCTTCTCCATTTAGAAGTCGGTTAAAAAGTTGCTATCCACAGTCCAGTGCTGGACACATTCTCGGTAACCGTCATCCAGCTGCTAGCAGCCACGTAGTGAAACTCATCGCTACACCTAGCCTGAGGTGACCTTACGTTTGTTGATTAAGATCGATACATGTAAAACTCTTATTATAACTATTACTATATACACACTTAAATAAAAATTCATAGTCAAAAGAGGCCGTTGAAATTCCTCCGCATCGATGGCTACTGGTAATATACCTAAAAATACTGGCAGCATTGCCACGCTGTATCGCTATGCTTGTAAAGCTCTTTAACACATGAACAGTCAGTCAAAAATAACACTTATTTAATTTTTACCTGGTGTCCGTGTACCACATATGGTACACGGATTATTCGGGACCGACTCTGTCGGTTGTCTGTCTTTACTAAAGTTTTTAATACGTAAGGTCCAATTGCGCGGTTGCGGAATTTGTTCGAAAGAGTCACCGCGGCCCTAGAACGCGGCGGGCACTAGAATGATCACGGGTGGGTTTTAGTTAGTAAGAGTCTGGCACTCCCTTCCGTTCCACCCAGAGCGGGAGAAGTCATTTGATGATTTACCACCCAGAAAAAAAGTTCTAGTTGCGCAAACCAATTGCAGCCAGTTGTTTTGTACAAAAAGGCCTTAACGTGTTCTTCTTCTTTTTGGTGGCTACGGTAATTGCTGCGTCCATCAGGTATCATTAAATCCCCCAAAACATAGGTACAACGGCATTTGGGGGTTCTGAACAGGGGCAATGCATTGAGTAGGTATTAGACGAGTCTATGATACCTCATTTCACCAGGTTGTGTTTGCAGTGGCCTACCTGTAAGAACTATTATCATTAATACGTCAAAGTATTGACCTTGTTTTGACAAAAAAAAAAAACTTTCGCCTTTTACGCTTCAAGTTCGCTCTGCTGTAAAAGGCTCCTTTTTCTCCACAATTTTAACGATAAGTGTTAAAATTTTAGCCATTTCGTGCGAGTAGAACCTCTGATGATAAAATATAGTTCTTTATTAAAATTCTAAATGAGACGTTTTTAAAACGTCGTTAGTCTGCGTCCAGCTATTCAGACTTAACGTTTAAGAAAACCTTTTTGAGAGTTTGTAAAGAAACTTTTGAAAAATTCTTACTTTTCTTTTTTTACTTGTTTTTACAAAGTGGGTTGCGATGTTTATTCCAATGAAAAATACTTGCCAGACATTAAACTTGAAAGTCAAAATGCCAAAACTTATATAATATTTAACTCATTTTGTTTTTCAATTTTTCAGGTACGATTATAATACAATAAGATCTCTGAAGACGTCGGTAAGTAAGTAGGCGAAAATTTTCTGTAGTTGTAGGCAAAAATGTCAAAAAAGGTTGAAGTTTACTTACAACGTTTTTTGGTGGCTTAGGAGAGCCTGAGCCACCAAAAAACGTTGTAAGTACAATAGAAACACTTTCGCTCGCACTTTTAAGGTTCAATATCGTTTGTTTTTCACCTTAACCTCCCCAACCCTTTATAGGCAGTTTCTCGACAAAACTCGTCAAAGATTAAGCCATAGACGCGTCAATACATTAAGTCCGCGCCGTTTCTCCCGAATTGCTTGGGCAACACTCTGATTGGTCCCTAAGGGGTGAGGCGTCAAAATGTCATTATATCTAAACTTTCCCGTAGGAAACTTTGACGCGCTCAATGCGGGTGCTTTCAGGCGTATGTACTGTGAAGATATATATGTTGCAAAAGGCTTATTCACCTTTGTGTATCTAACTTAAATGGAAGCGACAGACTTAGTGTCGCGCTGGTCGCACAGACGCCACAAATTGATCGACGTTTTCAAATTCTTGTTCGTCATCATCGTCGACCATATCCTCGCTTTCAGTTGAGACTCTGGTGATTAAAGTCGAGCCATCAATTAGTAAAAACAATAAATATTTTCTAGTACATTTTCAGCCATATTTGCAACTTGAATATATGTAACATTAGTTCCGTAGACCCACTTGCTTACCAACAACCACAAATTCTGTGTCATATTTCTACTGTCATTATTAAATACCTTCATTCTCTGACACTGCAAAAAGTCAAAGGAAAGAAATAAATCTACATCTATACTAATATTATAAAGAGGAAAGATTTGTATTTTTATATTTTTGTATGTAACGAATAAACTCCAAAACAACCGGACCGATGTATGTATTTTTTATTTTTGTGTTTACTTTTCCTGTATTTATCACATATATCTATCCTATTGATTTCCGTACGTCATGCCCTCTGAAAACCAGCGCCGTGCGGTGGGTATCCCACGGCACAGCATTATGCTGAGTGGAAGCCTCTTTGCCACAACCACGACATGCATTGGTTTTTTGTATTACTTTATAAGTTATCTTGACTAGTTAACATAAATTAAGATGTACTAATACTAACACTATAGTTTAAAGTTTAGTTTAGAACAATAACTGTCGTCGTTTGTGGTAAATAAACGCTTTTTCTTTCTTTCTATTTCCAAAATTATTTCACCATTAGAAAGCTACATTCACCCTGAGTAACATAGGCTATATTTTATCTCCATATTCCCAAAGGAACGGGAAGTAAAACCGCGGGGCGCTACTAGTCGTTACATAAACGAACTAAAACATGTACTAGTAACACTATATTATTATACATTGTAATGTATCTGTTATTGTAAAAAAAATATGTATGTTTGTTGCTCAATCAAAGAAAAATAATAAGAAAAAACACGCCAGAACGGCTGCACTGATCTGGACGAAATTTGGCACAGAGACAGATTATAGTCTGGAATAGCACTTTTTATATGAGAAGTATGTATTTATTTGGAATAATTTCCTATACTCATCCCAGCAAAGTAGCTGGCAGAAATTAGTATCTGCGAAAAGCGACAGTGATTAGGTAAAGTGTACCTTCTGTACATTCTCGGTAATGTCCCTGAATAGGCTCAACTGGGACTTTGTAGTAAAAGAAGTGGACTGTATCAACATAGGTTTAATACCATAATTATACACGAGAGACAAGAGAAAAGAAATGCCCGTAGCGGAGCGCGTCTGTGAGCTGAGTGGTGTGTCGCGCGCGCAGCGACCGGCCTGTCGTGGGTTCGGTACCCCGATACCCCGCGCATGCCCCGCAGCCAATCGCGCGCATATGTGATGCGCCGACATATTCCCCGGGTTGAAGAGAAGTCTTCAATCTTCTACTGGAAGCGGGCAGATGCAGTTGAAGGCGCGACGAATGGTGCCCCGCTTCGTCTTCAGTTCGGCCACTCTCGTGACCCCGTCTACGCCGGGATAGGTCTTCGTGACCCGGCCCAGGGACCAGACTAGAGGTGGCGTTGTTTTGTCCTTTATCAGGACTAAGGACCCCGGCTTCACTTCGCCTCTGGAACGAAACCACTTTGATTTGGCCTGCAGCAGAGAAGTGTACTCATTATGAAATCGTCGCCAGAAATGCTGTCTGATGTGCTGGATTCTCTTCCAGCGATCCAGCCTCGTGATGTTGGCTTCAGTCACCTGAGGATGTAGGACTGATAAGAATGGCCGTCCAATTAGGAAGTGGAAGGGAGTGAGTGCCGAAAAGTCGTTAGGGTCTGAAGAAAGAGGAGTAAGAGGGCGTGAGTTAAGAACCGCCTCTATGTGAGTGAGACAGGTAGCCATCTCTTCGAAGGTGAAATGAGTATGATGCAGCAACCGTTTTAAATGATGCTTACAAGATTTTACAGCAGCTTCAGCCAATGAATTAAAATGAGGGCTGTATGCAGGCGTGAAAACAAATTCGATACCTTGCTGCGCCATTTCAGATGCAACATTTGATGATTGCATGAACCTGTACATATCGTTTGATGCGCCCACAAAGTTAGTCCCGTTATCGGACGTGATACTTCGAGGCTTTCCACGACGCGCCACAAAACGATTTAGAGCGGCCATGTAGGCCTCAGTGGTGAGGTCGGTGACGAGCTCCAAATGTACGGCTTTCACTGCCGAGCAAACAAAGATGCACATATAGGATTTTGTAAGTTTGCATCCTCGGCCTTTACGATTGGCCACCAATACTGGGCCAGCATAGTCAACGTAACTATTTAAAAAAGGAAACTCAAGATTTGTTCTTGAGCTAGGTAGTTGACCCATTATAGGCTGTATGTTTTGAGCCTTATGCCTGAAACATTTGAGACACTTATTCACGACAAATCTAGACAAGTTTCTGCCACCTAGAGGCCAGTAAGTTTGTCGAATATGTGACAATAACAATTGTGGACCAGCATGTACAAGCTTTAAATGTTGCATTTGAAATATGAGTTTTGTAAGTATGTGCTTACTGCATAAAACAATAGGATGTTTCACATTAAAATCGTAGGGGGAGTTATCGAGCCTCCCGCCCACGCGAATGAGGTTGTGATTGTCAATGAACGGTGTCAGAGGAAGCAATCTACTTTTGCGTGGTAATTTCTGGCCAGTTTTTAACAAATTATACTCTTCAGGAAACATTTGAAGTTGTGAATGATGTATGATTAAATTTAATGAATTTTCTAATTCTGTTGTTGAAAAATTACCATGCAATTTACTTTTATTTTTTACATTGTAAATAAAGCGTTTCACATATGTAAATATATTATGTATCTTTGTTAAGCTAGAATACTTTACTAATAAATCATGAATGATAGATGAATGAATGGTAACGTCTGAATGATTACTACTTAGTGAATTATTGTTACCATCACTACCAATGAAATGAGTCACTACTTCCGGCAGACTATCTTTCCCGTTGTTTGGCATGCTGGGCCACTCATTTTCACTATGCTGTAAAAATGAAGGCCCAGACCACCACAGAGGTGTGTCCACGATAACGTCGGCCCTGAGGCCACGGGAAACAAGATCCGCCGGGTTGTCCTTCGACGGTACGTAGCTCCAGGTATGACCACAAGTACTTTCCTGAATCTCATTGACTCTGTTTCTGACAAAAGGTTTTAATTGATTTGAAGGAGCAGAGAGCCAACCCAGGACTATGGTTGAGTCGCACCAGAATCTACATTTATGAATGGGCATGGTAAGCGATTCCAGAACCTTAGTACACAGCCTTGCACCTAACAAAGCTCCACAAAGTTCAAGCCTCGGTATCGTCGTTGGTTTGATGGGCGCTACTCGATTTCTAGAGACTAGAAGCTGTACGCCTATGGATCCAGTGTCATTACAAGAGCGAATGTATACACAAGCGCCATACGCCTTCTCGGACGCATCGGTAAAGACGTGAACTTCATGCGTAACAGAGTCTTCACGCAAAACCCAACGAGGAATTTTTAAATTATTTAATGCTGTTATTGTGCCTTCAAATGTAGACCAAAGGTTTCTGACTTCATGCGAGACTTCGTCATCCCAGTCATACTTATCTAGCCATAGACGCTGCATAATAATCTTTGCTTCGACAACGCACGGACCTACAAGGCCTAGTGGGTCAAAGATTTGGCTGATAACAGAAAGAACATGACGTTTGGTGACTTTAGTAGTGGAGGTGATGTTAATTGTATAAGTTAGTAAATCAGAATCACAAACCCAGTTAAGACCTAAAGTCTTTGTTTGGGATGAGCTTGGACATTGCTCCGAAAACTGTAAAGTATTATGTATTTCATTATTATCTGTAATTTCTTTAAGAATTTGAGGATTGTTTGACCGCCATTTACGTAAGTTGAATTTTGCAGATGATAGAACGGAATGTACCCTTTTAGAAATTTCCACAGTCTCAGCTATGGTATCCCCTCCACTAAGAAAGTCATCAACGTAGAAGTCACGTCGTATGGCACATTGGGCACGACTGTCCTCAATGTTATCAGCCAGACTTACAAGACACTTAGTAGCTAAATAGGGTGCAGAAGCAGTACCATAGGTTACCGTATTTAAAGTGTAGGTCCTAAGAGGTTCTGAAGGTTCAAACCTGAAAATTATGTTTTGAAGAGGTCGTTGGACTGGATTTAACTCGATGGCCCTGTACATTTTTTCCACGTCACCTGAGACCACGTACCTATGCTGACGAAAACGTGTTAGAATGGAAAACAAATCGTCTTGAACTACGGGACCGATCATCTGAATGTCGTTGAGCGACACTCCCGAACTGGTAGAAGCCGATGCGTCGAATACTACGCGTAGTTGTGTAGTGGTGCTAGAACTGCGAATGACTCCATGATGTGGAATGTAATACTTCTTCATGGAGCTTTCTGGTGATGGAGTACAGTCTGAGTCTAACGTCATATGACCTAGGCGCTCGTATTCTCTCATGAACTCATTATATTTTTTATGAAATGATGGATCGCGTTTAAATCGCCGTTCGAGGGAAAGAAAACGATTTTTAGCATTAGTAAAAGAATTACCTAATGTACTAGGATCCTCTTTCAAAGGCATAGTGACGACAAATCCCCCACTATCATTTCGAACGGTGGTTTGAGCAAAAGACTGCTCACACATTCTCTCCTCAAGTGAGAGTGAATGTTTTGAAGCGACGTTGTCAAGCTCCCAAAATTGAGTTAGGTCGGGAGTGACTTTGGAATGATGGCAAAAATGATTAGTGGAAAAACATGAGTTGTGCGAAATACTACCTGAAACTAACCATCCAAACTTGGTCTCGCATAATTTAGGTAGGTTTTTCCCTAAGTCTATCGTTTTGCTACCTACGACATTCCAAAAAACTTCAGCCCCTACCAGGATGTCTACGACCGACGGAACGTTAAAGTTCGGGTCTGCTAACTTAAGACCTGTAGGAATAGGGACGTGATTAATATGCACGAATGAAGACGGTAGAACCTTTGTGATTTCAGGCAAAACATGACACTCGACATCAACAGTAAAGGCACAGCATAAAGACTCTATTGTGAGGTGACAAGACTGTGTACTGGTGGATGTGTGATTATTAATACCCGTTACCTTGGTGCTCGTACCGCGTCGTAACAAACCCAGCTTCTCCGATAAGCTCTGCGTAATAAAGTTCGCCGTACTGCCATTGTCCAGCAGTAGGCGCGCAGTGTACTTCTTACCCGTCACGCCAGTCACTTTCACCATAGCTGTGGACAGTAAAACATGCGCAGAAGTAGCAAGCTGCATGGCATTGGCTGAAAGCACAGTATTTGAAGAAGGTGAAGCAGAAGGCAATGGATTGGGAACAAGTTTGGGCTCGTTGCTTTCCAAATGCAAAAGCGTATTGTGCTTTGTTTTGCAATATTTGCAATGTGAAAATCTACATTTTTTAGCATTATGTCCAAAGCGTAAGCAATTAATACAAACATTAAAGTCAATTGCCTTTTGTATACGATTTTCTATAGACAAGTTTCTAAAAGATTCACATTTAAATAACGTATGTGTTTGAGAGCAAAGTGGACATTTACTGTTTTTATTTTTATATTCATTTTTTTTATTTGTTTGATTATGATTAGAATCAGTTTTGTTTGTATGACTATTATTTAAGGCGACTGTAGCATTCATTTCAGAAGTAGAATGGTTACCATTAGACTCCACTGATTCTAACCAGTCCGCTTTCTTGCTTAAAAAAGAACAAAATTGTGTTAAAGTAGGATCATCTTTAAATGTATTGTTTCTATGCTCTTCCCAGTCACGACTTGTTTTTAAATCCAACTTTTTAACCATAATATAAATGATGATATCGTCCCAATATTGAGTGGGCCTTTTTAATGTAGTTAGTGCCCTAATATTTTTGTTGATAATATCTACAAGGTTTCTGATGGAAACACTTGACTCTCTTGTAATGAGTTCGACATCAAATAAAGCTTGAAGATGGTTTTTAACTAGAAGTCGGTTGTTATTGAAACGTTCGCACAATAGTTCCCACGCTAAAATGTAATGATCAGCTTTAAAGTCTATATTTTTTATAATTACAGCTGCATTTCCCTGAAGTGAAGCTCGCAGGTAGTGGAACTTATTAATATCACTTATGCTAGAATTGTCGTGAATCAATGACCCAAAAGTATCCCTAAACTCTAGCCAGCATTGGTAGTTCCCATCGAAATGTGGCAAATCTATTTTAGGCAAACGAACAAAAGAATTCCTAAAAGTAACATGTGCACCTGAGTCAGCATCTTTGAAGCCCGCCTCCGACACAGCACTGTTGGCCGCGACACCGAGCAGGCTGCGCGTGAGTGCCACCAGGTTGAAGAACTGGCGGTCAAAGTCCTCACGCTCAGCCAACGCAGACTCGTCGTCGTCGGAAAGCACCTCGATCTGTGTCTGTAAGGCATCAAAGTCATTATGTAAGGCTTCGAACTTATTAAAACGCTCCTCTAAATCTATACGTTGCAACTCAGATATGGCGGAACTACTTTTAACTAGATTTAAATAATTGCTGTAAATAGTAAGCTTCGATTTAATTGAACTACGTTTTTTTATTAGTGTTTTTAAGTTATCTGCCATTGTAATATTAAATAACAGCTGGTCGCACTGATGCTAATGAACTTAATAGATAAAAAACGGCAAAACAACTGTGCGGTAGTGAAAGGATCGAGAATTAGTGTCAAGGTCAACGACTCAACACGTGTTAACAAAGTGCGAATTAGCTAATGACCAAGCGTTTTCGATAAGAAATATGCGTATTTTATTAAGCAGTGGCGTTGAAAACCCTATTAAGGCACTAATATATAAGCACTGTATGAAAAACTGAAAGATAGGAAGATGATCAACGATTTTCGGCAAGAAAATGAAAGCAGGAAAATAACTAATTGGAACGGACTCACTCAAATACAGTATTATACTCCCAAAGAATGACATCAGCTCCCACGATGACGATGCAGGCTGCCTCGGGAACGACTTCTTTCTTCCTTTCTTCGTGTGGCCGTACGGCGTGGTGCTCGCGAGCGGTCAAAGTCCGCACAGGTGAACACGACGACAATGTTGACGGCGTTAATTACGGTAAAACCGGTAATTATTTTGCGCAATCGAAGGACCAATGAATAGGCTCAACTGGGACTTTGTAGTAAAAGAAGTGGACTGTATCAACATAGGTTTAATACCATAATTATACACGAGAGACAAGAGAAAAGAAATGCCCGTAGCGGAGCGCGTCTGTGAGCTGAGTGGTGTGTCGCGCGCGCAGCGACCGGCCTGTCGTGGGTTCGGTACCCCGATACCCCGCGCATGCCCCGCAGCCAATCGCGCGCATATGTGATGCGCCGACAGTCCCCAAGGCAGTCACGCCCGTTGGAATCCTCATTCCGCTGTCCAATTTACGACTAAACTCAATTCGATAGTTGTGATGCAACTTCAAATGAGTTTCATGGAACTTCGTGTTGTATTAATATGTGTTTAAGTTAAGAATTTAAGCTGTCTGGATTTGATAATGAATGTTGTTGAGATTTAGCTGCAAACTTGACTGTTGAGCATATTGAGGGCTAAGTGCGACATTTTTTATTTTATTTTTAACGCATTCGAACGGAGAGCAGTATATAATAGAGAGTAGGTTGCGGGTTCAAACCCAGCCAGGCGCATTACTTTGTATAATTCATTTCATCACCACTGCTCTCAAAACGGTGAAGGAAAACGGCATGTCCTAGAACCAAAAATTCGAAGACATGTGACATTCACCAACCCGCACTGGGCCCGCGTGGCAGTGGCGTGCAGTGGTTCGAGTTAGGGTAGGCCAGAAAATAATGTCCAAAAAAAAACACACCACGTTATTCAGGGTTGAAATTTGGTGTCGTTTTTTTTTTAAATAGGCAATTTAAAAAAATAAAAAAAAACTCATTTCATTAAAAATCAACCCTGAATAATGTGGTTATTTTTTAAAATTTATTTGGACATTTTCACTGGCCTACCCTAACTCGAACCACTGCACGCCACTGCCGCGTGGTGGATTACGGCCCATTCCCTCTCCTAGAGAGGACGCCTGTGTCCCAGCAGTGGGAATTTTAACTGCCTCGATTTACGAATTGTAGGTTGCGGCCTACAATTCTTAAGTCGGGGCCGTTACCACTCGGCCACCACTGCTCACCAGTTTCCAGCACTGGAAGACCTTCAAATCACCAGTTGAAAATTAAAAATCACCAGTTTGAAAATTGTTAATTTTATTTTGATGGATTACCCATCAAAATAAAATTAACAATTTTCAAACTGTTATTTCGCCATTAATGCCTCGTTGGCAACTTGATTGTCTATTCAAAACAATTACAAAGGGAAATATTGTTACTGCTTAAGTAATTTAGTCTTTATAATACCTAGGGACCCGTTTTATTTTCACTGCCAAACAAACGGCCCCCGTCAACAGCTTCGATTTTAACATTAAACTGGTTTTACGGTAACATTAATTCAGGTAAGGAAACAAGGATTTGTTGGCTTTGAATTTTCAAAATATTATCCTTATTTACTCCGTCAGGAGGAACTCGTGGCTAAATTATAACAGCCGCACGGTTCCATTTTCGAGGTTAAGCAACGCTTGCCGAAGTTGGTCTGTGGATGGGTGACCATCTTAACATAACGAGACTTCTCCGTGCCTCGGAAAGCACGTTAAACCATTGGTCTCGGCTGTCATTTGGAGATCTTTGGCCGAAGAAGTCTGGTAGGCAGCCGCTTCACGTAAAATACTGGTATTCAGCTGAATCTGGCTTGTCTAGGAGCCGACCCCAATATAGTTGGGAAAAGGCTAGGCAGATGATATGATCCTTATTTACTCCTTCGTTTAAGTCGAAAAATCCTCATCGTCCAATACAATAAAATTGCCCGCAGGTAAGTCAAAACTCTGTCCATAGAATCCGTCGTAGGTTATCTCCAGAAGCCTTTATAAATGTCGGAAAGTTTCAATAAACTTCTGTTTTAAGCAATCCGATCAAACATAACGTACAGCTACTTATTTTCAGAGTTTCGTACGTCCGAATCAAAAACGGACAATTGCGAGTTAGGATCGCGCGCCGAGGGTTCCGTTCGAGTCTTGATTTTGTCCGAGTATACATTACCTATGGAAGTTCATAAAATCATAAACTATGAAAGCACTCTTGAAAGAAAAATAGTTTAGTCCACTAATACACACACAGAGGTAAAATAAACAAACAAAAATAAAAAATGTAAAATAATTGGTAACTCTAGCCAGGTGTGGATATTAAACATAGTAACAAATTAATTCCCATGTTATTATTTTGTAGCCTAAGGAAATTAAATAATCACGATAAGGTTGCTGCAAAAGTGAGCTTGCGAAATATTTTGCTACAAACATTGTAAAAATGAGTAGGTAGGTATCTATTTTCTAAAATAAATTATTTTTCTTCACTTTAAAATAT
Source organism: Hecatera dysodea (assembly GCA_905332915.2). Classification (NCBI taxonomy): domain Eukaryota; kingdom Metazoa; phylum Arthropoda; class Insecta; order Lepidoptera; family Noctuidae; genus Hecatera; species Hecatera dysodea. The sequence goes on along the minus strand of HG995298.1, from coordinate 1,708,236 downwards.
ATTAAGTTATTTATGCGTTGTGTTGTGGTACTTACCTACAGTTTGTTTAGTGAAATAATAACCAAGATAACATTCACATTTACGACATAACGATGAAAAGCGAATAGATAGTAGTTTGTCACCATTGTTAATTTACTGAAGATACCATAGGTGTTAAAATTGATTGAGTCAGGCGTTACTTTGCGGAAATCCATTTTAAATTTGAAAATGAAAATAATATATCTAGTTTTAATTTCCGCTTTGCGCTTTCCGATTTGCGTTTTGCTTTGCCTTCCTGCATGTGCTTAAAATCCTTGCATTTGCCTTGTAATCTTGCATGTGCATAATATAGCGGGCGGGAGGGAGGTGCATACCTGCAACCCACTAATATTCGCGGAAATTAAAACTAGATATATTATTTTCATTTTCAAATTTACCATAGGTGTTGCCAGTAAATTAAAAAAAAAAACTTTTGACTGGAGTTTGAAGCGTGGAATTTTCTTTGTGCGTGCAATCGACGAGAATACCAAAGACTATAATATATATGTATATACTGTCAAGAGAATACTTATTTTCACATTTTATTTAACAGAATACTTACCTGCAACGAGATTAGCATCAATAATAATTTGCGAATTATTTATATTCAATAAAATATTTTTTACTGGGCAACTTGTCCACATAAGGCCGAAATTGAGCAATACCCTTTATGAAAATTGACTCACCCCACTTTGTCTTCGAAAGTACTGAACCGAAAAAATTGGGGAAATATATATTTCCTTAGATGTAGATTACATGAAAATCTACAAGAAGTGTATGGTTTAAAATGACCATAATGTTTAGCATGATATACACATATGTATGTTAAAAAAATTATGACCCACTAGCAGCGCCCCGCGTTTTCACCCGCGTTGTTCCCGTTCCCGTTGCAATACGGGGATAAAAGCCTATGACACTCCACAATAACGTAGCTTTCAATTGGTGAAATAATTTTGTTAATCGGTTCAGTAGATCCAGAGATTACCCCTTACAACTTCACAAACTCACAAACGTTACCTCTTTATGATATTAGTATAGACTACGCGCAAGTCTTAGATAGTTACTTGGCTGGTTTTTAGATTTTCATTTTTTCATTCAATTTCATTTTTCATTTTCACAACAAATCAAATCCCTTTTGTTTCAAAACTATAAACAGGTTTAAAACAAAGACTGAAGTGTGCCGCCGGGGTTATTTGAAGTCCCCAGTTTTTCATTTACCCCGCCGCGCTCGACCGGGCACTGAACAAAAGCCGGGGCTAATAGAATCCTCGACACAATCGATTGTGTACCAAATATCGAGTAAACGAGAACCCCTATTGTTTCTTTAGTGATCTTTTAATAGAAGTCTCAGTTTGATAGTTTCACTGACCCGTTCTGATCTTTGACTGGTTTAAAAGAAAATGAGAAATGTTTTTTTAGCGCGTTATTATTGGGTATGAATCTTGGACGTGACTGTGAATGCTGTCGACATTATGAATTTTAGTATTTTTAAGGAATGTGCGCGTTCAAATCCCAGTCACCAACTGTCCCTTAAATTTTGTCAAGCTTTTGGTATTGATTGTCGCTGAGATGACATTCACACTTAAATTTTTGTGTACGTGTTTTTGAAGTACGCGAATTGCCATTCTTAGAATCTATACGAAGTGACATTCTATTAGCGTTAACGATTTTTGAAATGTCAAAACGTTTAGGAATAACCTCGTGACATTTCGATAGCGCATGTCAATCTACTACAAAACATTTTTGAATTTGGACCTTGTTATCGCTAATAGTTTTTTTTCTTTCTTTTTTAATGAGTTCTCTTTTCAAACTGTGATTAGCTTTCATTGCACTTTAAATGTATCATAACAATGAGCAATATTGGATAGGTGGCCTGTACAGTGTACACATGCAGTTTGGACACTGAATGATCATTGAAGCCCGCCATTTTGAAACGTCGCGCTAGTGTCAAAATAAACATGATGGACTCGTGCCGTTGTCAAAACATTAACCTGTCCTCGTTTAATAATTCCCCTTTACGATTTACTGCCTTCTGATATTCCTCACCCAATTAACGTTCCTTTCCTTTTATCTTTAGCCCATACCCCCGCAGTTAAAATCCTTTATAAATTTATTATTATTAATAAAATCCAGTTATAACTAACATTTTCTGTTACTTTATTTTGTTTTCTTACTTTACTTCGTGTCTAAATACTCATATGTGCTGTTCTAAGTGTATAAACTTAAATAAAATAAATTCACAAAAAAAACTGACTCAACTTTACAATCGTAAATGAGAACCAATCATCATTACCTCTCCGAACCTTGACATTGGCAAAATCATCGATAGTTAAACGATGGAGCCACAAAAAGTTCAGCATCTGGGATGACAGTATAGCCTAGTACATATGTGTGCTGAACGACTCATTAATTAACGAATCGTCAATGTTGGAAGTCCTCCCAATAGGAGGAAGGATAATATCGTGAAGGCCGCGGAAATTCTATGCATGCGAGACGCTAGGATCAGTCAATGTGCGCCGGTCATGGGAAGCTAATATCCTGTAGTGGACGTCTTTCAGTTGAAATGATAACAATGATATCAAATTATCGTGAAGATAAAATCACAACAGATATCTTCTTATCCTTACTAATATTATAAATGTGAAAGCGTGGATGTTTGTTACGCTTTCACGCAAAAACTACTTGACGAATCATCATGAAACTTTGTACACATATTCCTGGAGGTATTAGAAGTAACATAGGATACTTTTTATCGCGGGATTATGTTCCTTTGGGATAATTTCCGACATTCACGCAGGCGAAGCTGCGGGCAGCAACAAGTCTTCTTAATAAACCGTAGCTACGAGTTTTATAGTACCTACCATCCTGTAACAGAATGAACCAGTCCACCATACGAAAAATCAGCTGTTCAGTTCATTTTATCGAGCTATATAAAAGTTGTTCATAATAAAGTTGTTTGCCCAAGCGAGTACAGAAGGTTTCCATGCTATCATCAGGAAAAAGGTGGCATCGCTTGTGACAAGGATTAGGGGGAGCAGCAATAGCATCTTGAAAGTCGTGGCTGAGGACCCGAGCGCTCCTGAAATGCCTCGTAAGTACATGACTCACCGCAACAGGGCGTCGGGAAACGCAGCGCACCGTAGCAGGCGCGGGCCTGCGGATGGCGAGCTATGGGTGGCTCGCCGTCCGATAGCAACCAGGCCCGGGACGACGGCGCGTCGTGTTCCACGCGTGTTTCAAGGAGCCGTCAGCAACGAAGACGGGGCCCCATAAGGTCAATGCCTGCTAGGGTTGCGGAATTTGTTCGAAAGAGTCACCGCCCTGTTGTGCCCTGGAACGTAAAGGACACAAGAAGGATCACAGGGGGTTTAAGAGTCTGACACTCCCTCCCGCTCCGCCCAGAGCGGGAGAAGTTATTTGATGATTTCGCATCCAAAAAAAAAGTACATGACTCACTAACTTGTCTGTTCCTATTTATTTTTTTAGTAATCGTGTAATTTGTTGTATCTAAGGTAAAAAAATATTTTATTAATATTATTATAATGTCATAATCTTACTATCATATCTATCTATATCATAATATACCATCAATTAAATAGCTAGAAAAAAAAAATCGACAATAACAATATAAACACGTTGTAATAACAGAACAAGTAGGTAATAAAATACTTGAAATACTCAATAACAGAACCCAATAGTTTGAAGTGGAACTATCTCAATATTGAATAACTAACTATTCACGGATAAATAAAATAGGGAAAATGATACAATGGCAATAAGTACGATTTAATAAATTTTGGTACTCCAACAAAGTACATGTGCCTACTTCAAACGGATATAAAAACAATTTGTTGTGAGCATAAAATTTAAATATTCAAGTTTTTAAACGTTTAAAATAAATGCTTCAACCAAAATAATATAGGTACATGATTACAATATTCATTCTGGTTAAAAATATCGTTAAATTGTAATTTTATCGATGTTTCTGAATCCTATTCGGAGAAAATTAATCATTTTCATCAATAGCAGCACAGCATCATGATCGTTGAGCACATCATTGGTTTCCATGAGGTGGGATTCTGTTCAAACGCAAACCTATCCATAAAAAGAAAAAAGATTCATGTGAATTGACAGACTGCAAAAGTTTTCCATAAAACTCTTTAGGAACTTCTTCGTTATTTATAAATACTGCTTTATATGGAAATCAAATACAGCATTTCTGTGAAAAGCACTACAAATACTCAATATTCAACACCGCACCCCGCCGCGAGTACAAGGGAGCTCGCCAAGACTTGGTTGCTGTATGCCAGGTACTAAGGAGGTTGCGGGCCTGCGGACGGCGAGCGTTGGGTGGCTCGCCGGCCGATAGCAACCAGACCCGGGTCGACGGTGCACTTCACGCGAGCCTTAAAGAGCTTTCAGCATAGTAGTCGAGGCCTGCTAGGGCCTGTGCCTGCCAGGGTTGTTCAAAAAAGTCCCCGCAGCCCTAGAACGCAGTTCCGGAATTTGTTCGAAAGAGTCACCGCAGCCCTGGAACGCAAAGGGCACAAGAAGGATCACGGGTGGGTTTTAGTCAGTAAGAGTCTGACACTCCCTTCCGCTCCGCCCAGAGCGGGAGAAGTCATTTGATGATTTCCCATCCAGAAAAACAAAAAAGCCCTAGAACGCGAAGGGCATTTGGAGGAACAGGGGTGGGGTTTAGTTAGTAAGAGTCTTTCACTACCTTCTGCTCTGCACAGAGCGGCACGTATCATATGTGAGAAAGAAACGTTTACCTGACGACCCGGGGTTCGGCTTATGTAGGCGCGGGCCTGCGGATGGCGAGCTATGGGTGGCTCGCCGTCCGATAGCAACCAGGCCCGGGTCGACGGCTCGTCGTGTTCCACGCGCGCCTCAGAGATGTAGCAAAGAAGCCGGGACCCGCTAGGGACAGTGCCTGCTTGTTCGAAAGAGTCACTGTAGCCCTGAAACACAAAGGGCACTAGGGTGGGTTTTAGCCAGTAAGAGTCTGACACTCCCTTGCACCCCGCCTAGAGCGGAAGAAATCATTTGATGATTTCCCATCGTTCAAAGGAGGTCGCCGACGAAGCCTTTTTTCAAAGATTCATTAGGATACACTATGCAAAATGATCGCCATAAACTCGCGGTGCCCTGCGTATGTCACGATACAGTATCCATAAAATCGCAATACAGTATTCTGCCTGTTTGTGTGTTCGCAGCCGTCTAACTCCCCAGTTTAAATAAATTAAATAAAAATCTTTTATTTACAGATATTATAAACTATGTTTAAGTACGTATAACTTCTCTGTACACCGATGGTGGTACCGCATTAGTTGCAAAGTAAACCTGATGCCAAATCGAAGATATGGATGGGCTTGTATCGCTTCTCTTGCGTGTAGCAGAACGCGCTACTGAACCGGTGTAAAAAGTCGTATTCATTGACTTCTCCCTTATCATAAGCAACAAACCGATAATTCAAAACAATTTCATCAATTATAAATGCTAATCCAATCCCAGCTCATACGCCAATTATTCTCATTTACATTAATATTAACTGCCAGTAGCTATCTACTATGCGTGTAATACATTTCTCTTATCGACGGCCGGCTGACACCTTGTAATGAGTAATCGGCACACTGCGCCATCTAGCGGACCGATTTGTAGTTATTTATTGTGAGTTGTGCCCATTCCATTTATTGCAGCATTAGGCTGTTGGAAAATTGTAATTCTGTCAGAGAATGTTGCTGTAATGCCAATAATGATTGACTTTTTTAAGGTTTTGACAATTTCAGCCTTTACCAGGTTTTTCAGGTTTTTTTTTTCGAAAAATCTGACACCAGCCTTGCCAAGAAGTACCGTGTTTCATCTTTTGTGAAGGTCTGGTAGGCAGCCGCTCTTCGTAAAATACTGGTATACAGCTGAATCTTTTTTGACTGGAAGCCGACCCCAACATAGGTAGTTGAAAAAAATGCTAACCAGATGGCAAGGTTTCTGGATAAAAAGGCTATAATATTATTCTTTATTTTTCAGTTTAGTACCTGATATTTGCTAGAATCTCACGGGTGTGAACCATGGATTAATTCATTATTATCTGTCCAACTCCGCTTTAGCCTGAAATTCGTTCAATTTTTGGTATTATAATTTGATATATCCAGCCTAGAGGCGCTTCACAAAGTGCCATTCTGTTAGCGGATATGACTGTCGAAATGCTCATTATATAAGGGACTGATCGCGTCACATTTAGACAGTTCGCGGTAGCTTTGCGAAGATAATTGATAAAACTTCGAAAATTTATGGAAATGGCAAACGCTGTTGAAATAGAATAGTAAAAAAAAAACTAAATTGAAATCGCTTCACCCGTTCGCGAGCTACGGAGCCACAGACAAACAAACAGGCCGACAGACAGACAAACAGACAGACACGACAAACTTATAATACCCCTCTTTTTGCGTCGGGGGTTAAAAATAGAATAGCTCACAAACATAAATATTAACCATATAATTTTAGTATCATAACAAAATATCTTAGTGTCTAGTAGAAACTGCTGTACAATCAGAGAGCCGCTAGCTGAAGCTCTCGGCTATAGTTATCAGGATGCTGTCCCTCACTCCCCTCAGTCGTGACGCAGTTTTTTTTTTGCATATAATTGCATAGAAGTCATCGGTGCGGGCTTGCGCAAACATTTCCGACACGCTCAGTACCGAGGCAGGCAAAAGACCATCAAAATATCACGTTATCACTACCATACATTTTGAAATTTCTCGACAGTTCGCTAAAAGAGCCTCCGAACTACAAATACTCAATTCAGAGACCGGTCCTTAGTCAATTAAATCAGGACACTAGCAAAACGTATCCTAAGACCTTTTTAAGAAAACAGAGCTGTGTTCTTTTTCGACATTAGATCCCTACATAACATAACATAATCAGCCTTTTAACGTTCCCACTGCTGGGACACAGGCCTCCTCTCTATGAGAGGGAATGGGCCGTAATCCACCACGCGGGCCCAGTGCGGGTTGGTGGATCAGTGGATGTCACATGTCTTCGAATTTTTGGTTCTGGGAAATGCCGGTTTCCTCACGATGTTTTCCTTCACCGTTTTGAGAGCAGTAGTGATGAAATTAATTACACAAAGTAATGCGCCTGGCTGGGTTTGAACCCGCGACCTACGTAAGTCGGGGCCGTTGCCACTCGGCCACCACTGCTCCTAGATCCCTATTAAACTCAAAAACTTATCCTTGATGTTGTTTTTTAGACCCACGTCGTTTAAAGGGCATTTTATTAATATTTTGAGGACCCTAAACCAGCGTCAGTGTCAACACATCATCCTATAATAACCTGTCAGTCCCGGCCTGTGTCGTTTAATAATATAATGTTATATTAATATGCAAATACTCGAGTGTCGGTATGTCGGGGTGTTCGCACAAAGCCATTCTCTCGCATCGTGTCAACAATATAATCTTTTTTGTACAGTAATGCCCCTAAATCGGGCCATACGGAGCACGGGTATCGCCTTTTCAACTTTTCGAGGTCGAATTTTCCGACCCAGTTATGAAATGTCTTCGTTCGTGAACTTTTCCCGAATAATGGCAGCTTTGAGGGCTTGACAGCATTATTCGAAGTTACATGCTGTGAGTTTAAAAGTCGTTTGTGAAGCTCCATTGTGGCTGTCCTTTTTAAAAGACACCTGTATTTTTATATTGAAGCACCAAAATGTCTGCCGGGGTGTTGTGTCTTCAAATATTTTCATGTTTACAAATTTGCGAGGTTGACTGCTCATTTTGTATGATGATCTTGCTTTTTGCATACAATATTAAATCGCTCGGTATAATGTAACAACGAGATGAGGATAAAAATCAAGTTGTGTTCATATTCATTCTACTAGATTTTTTTGTTTTATTTAGTTTTTGATTTAGTTGTATTTACAGTAATAGTTAACGCACCAGCCAGAAAAATGCTTATCTCTGAAGATATTATTATTTTCAGACTGTTTTATTACACTGTAGAGCATCTCAAGAATAGGGTAGTTGACTAAAAAAATCTGATAAGTCCGTCAGATAGATTTCCAAAAAATATCGGACACGTATTTTTTTTTGTTTTCACATAAACCAAAAATGAAGACGATAAAAAACTCGTGTGACGTCACTCCTCGCTACAATTTTTACCGGGGCGTGACGTCACACGCTCCCACTCCTGATCTTTGATGCTTATTATCTTCGTCAGTTTTTATAGATTTGATAAAAGAAAAAATACGTGTCCAATATTTTTCTATAATCTAACTGACGGACTAAACATAATCATTTATTTTTTACTCAGGCAACATCCCTATTGGTTTCAGTGGTGTCTCACATATTTGAAGAATCGTGTGAGTTTATTGGTTTGTTACGCTTTCACGCCTAAACCACTAAACCGATTTCAAAAATTCTTTTACCAATGGAAAGCAACATTATCAGCAAGTAACATAGGCCCGTATTCCCACGGAACGGGAACTACGCGGCCAAAACCGCGGGGAGCTGCTAGTTATTGATATATTTGAAGGAAAGACGAACCTAAAGGTAAATCAGGCTATTTTCTACCACTACGATATGTTCTACCAACTCTTTAAAAAATAAATTCAAAAGATTATTTTAGATTGAATTACTGCAGTGTCTACAAAGTTTAAAGCTTAATTGAATAAAAAACTTTATTCAAAGTTGATTAAACGTTTAACTCAGAAAAAAAACTTATAAAATCCCTATCTACTGAGAACCCCAGCAACGGTTTCTTACTTACTTCAAACATTATGAAATTTCAAATTTTATTAACTGGCTTCAAAAAAGGAGGTTATCAGTTCGATCCGTATGTATGTAATATTTCCAGAACTGCCCAGTTTTCGTATATGTTAGTCTATATCAGCGTCTGAACAAATGTGCCAAATTTCAAAAGTGTATGTATGTATGTTTTTATGTTTGTGTTCGCATATCTCCCGAACTACAAGTCCGATTTAAGTAATTCTTTTTTTGTTGTACTAGACATTGTTCAACTTAGACAATACTGCAAGTTTCATCAAAATCGGTTCAGTAGTTTTTGAGATAGGGATTTTTTTCTATGTATGTATAGCGATTACGCCGAGATTTTGATCCGATTAATGTGGTTGTTTTTTTTTTATTCGATGAATAATAGTTGCCATTTAGTTCCATAAGCATTTTTTGTTAATTTCAATAAATAATAGCAAATCTGTCGGGATTGCTGAAATCGCTGTTAAGAGTATGTTTAGCTGGGAGTGAACCACTAAAAAACCTTTTTACAAAAAATAAAACCGACTTCTAAACAAAAAAAAACAAAAAGTATAAAATAACTTTAATTTCGGAACTCGGTGTATTTATATAGGCTCGCCGTCCGATAACAACCAGGCCCGGGTCGACGGCTCGTCGTGTTCCACGCGCGCCTCAGAGATGTAGCAAAGAAGCCGGGACCCGCTAGGGACAGTGCCTGCTTGTTCGAAAGAGTCACTGTAGCCCTGAAACACAAAGGGCACTAGGAAGAACACGGGTGGGTTTTAGCCAGTAAGAGTCTGACACTCCCTTGCACCCCGCCTAGAGCGGAAGAAATCATTTGATGATTTCGCATCGTTCAAAGGAGGTCGCCCACGACGCCTTTTTTCAAAGATTCATTAAGATACACTATGCAAAATTATCGACATAAAGTCGCGGTGCCCTGCGTATGTCACGATACAGTATCCATAAAATCGCAATACAGTATTCTGCCTGTTTGTGTGTTCGCAGCCGTCTAACTCCCCAGTTTAAATAAATTAAATAAAAATCTTTTATTTACAGATTTCATAGGTCCAAATTGTGTTAGTGTTTAAAAAATATATTATAAACTATGTTTAACTACGTATAACTTTGAAAATGAAAATAATATATCTAGTTTTAATTTCCGCGAATTAACGTGTTGACTCGCCGACCGTTGAGTTGCGACACGCAACTCAACGGTCGGCGAGTCAACACGTCCCCTGAGGATGCCTCGTGGAGAGGCGAAACACGTGTCGGTATTGGTGTTGGGTTTTGCTTTGCCTTCCTGCATGTGCTTAAAATCCTTGCATTTGCCATGTAATCTTGCATGTGCATAATATAGCGGGCGGGAGGGAGGTGCATACCTGCAACCCACTAATATTCGCGGAAATTAAAACTAGATATATTATTTTCATTTTCAAATTTAAAATGGATTTCCGCAAAGTAACGCCTGACTCAATCAATTTTACGTATAACTTCTCTGTACACCGATGGTGGTAGCGCATTAGTTGCAAAGTAAACCTGATGCCAAATCGAAGATATGGATGGGTTTGTATCGCTACTCTTGCGTGTTGCAAAACGCGCTACGGAAAATTGGTGTAAAAAGTCGTGTTCGGTGACTTCCCTTAGCTTATATATAAGCAACAAACCAATAATTCAAAACAATCTCATCAATTATAAATGCTAATCCAATTCCAGCTCATACGTCAATTAATCTCATTTGCATTAATATTAACTGCCAGTAGCTATCTACTATGCGTGTAATACATTTCTCTTATCGACGACCGGCTGACACCCTGTAATGAGTAATCGGCACATTGCGCCATCTAGCGGACCGATTTGTAGTTATTTATTGTGAGTTGTGCCCATTCCATTTATTGCAGCATTAGGCTGTTGGAAAATTGTAATTCTATCAGAGAATGTTACTGTAATGCCAATAATGCTTGACTTTAATTGACTTTTTTAAGGTTTTGACAATTTCAGCCTTTACCAGGTTTTTCAGGTTTTTTTCGAAAAAACTGACACCAGCCTTGCCAAAAAGTACCGTGTTTCATCTTTTGTGAAGGTCTGGTAGGCAGCCGCTCTTCGTAAAATACTGGTATACAGCTGAATCTTTTTTGACTGGAAGCCGATCCCAACATAGTTGAGAAAAAGGCTAGGCAGATGGCAAGGTTTCTGGATAAAAAGGCTATACTATTATTCTTTTTTTTTTCAGTTTAGTAGGTACCTGATATTTGCTAGAATCTCACGGGTGTGAACCATGGATTAATTCATTATTATCTGTCTAACTCCGCTTTAGCCTGAAATTCGTTCAAACTTTGGTATTATAATTTGATATATCCAGCCTAGAGGCGCTTCACAAAGTGCCATTCTGTTAGCGGATATGACTGTCGAAATCCATATTATATAAGGGACTGATCGCGTCACATTTAGACAGCTCGCGGTAGCTTTGCGAAGATAATTGTTAAAACTTCGAAAATTTATGGAAATGGCAAACGCTGTTGAAATAGTATGTGTTGAATAGTAAAAAAAAAACTAAATTGAAATCGCTTCATCCGTTCGCGAGCTATGGAGCCACAGACAGACAGACAGGCCGACAAACAGACAAACAAACACGACAAACTTATAACACCGCTCTTTTTGCTAACCATATAATTTTAGTATCATAACAAAATATCTTATCGTCTAGTAGAAACTGCTGTACAATCGGGGAGCCGCAAGCCGAAGCTCTCGGCTATAGTTATCAGGATGCTGTCCCTCACTCCCCTCAGTAGTGACGCAGTTTTTTTTGCATATAATAGGGATGTTGCCTGAGTAAAAAATATATGATTATGTTTAGTCCGTCAGTTAGATTATAGAAAAATATTGGACACGTATTTTTTCTTTTATCAAATCTATAAAAACTGACGAAGATAAAAAGCATCAAAGATCAGGAGTCGGAGCGTGTGACGTCACGCCCCGGTAAAAATTGTAGCGAGGAGTGACATCACACGAGTTTTTTACGCACTGTATCGTCTTCATTTTTGGATTATGTGAAAAAAGAAAAAATACGTGTCCAATATTTTTGGAAATCTATCTGACGGATTAATCAGATAAGTAATGGGTGCGGGCTTGAGCAAACATTTCCTACACGCTACAGTACCGAGGCAGCCTCAACACCATCCAAATATCACGTTATCCCTAACTTATATTTTGAAATTTCTCGACAGTTCGCTAAAAGAGCCTCCGAACTACAAATACTCAATTCAGAGACCGGTCCTTAGTCAATTAAATCAGGACACTAGCAAAACGTTTCCTAAGACCTTTTTTTAAGAAAACAGCGGGCGTACCATGACGTCTTAAAACGTGAGTCTTCCGAGCGAGAAAAAGGGATGGAGCTATATAGGGTGTATAACTCTATCCCTCTTTCTCGCTCGGAACACTCACGTTTTAACACCTCATGGTAAGCCCGCAGAGCTGTGTTCTTTTTCGACATTAGATCCTTAGGTATTAAACTCAAAAACTTATCCTTGATGTGGTTTTTTAGACCCACGTCGTTTAAAGGAAATTTTATTAATATTCTGACGACCCTAAACCAGCGTCAGTGTCAACACATCATCCTATAATAACCTGTCAGTCCCGGCCTGTGTCGTTTAATAATATAATGTTATATTAATATGCAAATACTCGAGTGTCGGTATGTCGGGGTGTTCGCACAAAGCCATTCTCTCGCATCGTGTCAACAATATAATCTTTTTTGTACAGTAATGCCCCTAAATCGGGCCATACGGAGCACGGGTATCGCCTTTTCAACTTTTCGAGGTCGAATTTTCCGACCCAGTTATGAAATGTCTTCGTTCGTGAACTTTTCCCGAATAATGGCAGCTTTGAGGGCTTGACAGCGTTATTCGAAGTTACATGCTGTGAGTTTAAAAGTCGTTAGTGAAGCTCTATTGTGGTTGTCCTTTTTAAAAGACACCTGTATTTTTATTTTGAAGCACCAAAATGTCTGTCGGGGTGTTGTCTCCAAATATTTTCATGTATACAAATTTGCGAGGTTGACTGCTCATTTTGTATGATGATCGTCTTTTTTGCATACAATATTAAATCGCTCGGTATAATGTAGCAACGAGATGAGAATAAAAATCTAGTTCTGTTCATATTTATTTTACTAGATTTTTTTTTTTTGTTTTATTTAGTTTTTGATTTAATTGTATTTATAGTAATAGTTAGTCATAATAAAGTGAACGAGGCTTAATTGTCATCAGCCAGAAAAATACTAATTTCTGAAGATATTATTTTCAGATTGTTTTGTTACACTGCAGATCATCTCATGAATTAGTTTCAGTGGTGTCTCACATATTTGAAAAATCATGTGAGTTTATTTGTATGTTACGCTTTCATGCCTAAACCGAACTCAAAAATTCTTTTACCAATGGAAAACAACATCATCAGCAAGTAACATAGGCCCGTATTCCCACGGAACGGGAACTACGCGGCAAAAACCGCGGGGAGCTGCTAGTTATTGATATATTTGAAGGAAAGACGAACCTAAAGGTAAATGAGGCTATTTTCTACCACTACGATATGTTCTACCAACTCTTAAAAATTAGATTCATAAGATTATTTTAGATTGAATTACTGCAGTGTCTACAAAGTTTAAAGCTTAATTGAATAAAAAACTTTATTCAAAGATGATTAAACATTTAATTCAGAAAAAAAACTTATAAAATCCCTATCTACTGAGAACCCCAGGTTATTGTCCTGACAACTAGTCCCTAGAGTAGTCGACATTGACAGGTGCCCATCGCCTTAATTCGCAATTTCGGGCTCAATATATTTTATCAGAGAGAGGTATTAAACTTGTTGCTACAATCAACAGCCGCACAAGTAAACAACGGTTTCTTACTTACTTCAAACATTATGAAATTTCAAATTTTATTAACCGACTTCAAAAAAGGAGGTTATCAATTTGACCCGTATGTATGTAATAAATATTTCCAGAACTGCCCAGTTTTCGTATATGTTAGTCTATATCAGCGTCTGAACAAATGTGCCAAATTTCAAAAGTGTATGTAGGTATGTATGTTTTTATGTTTGTGTTCGCATATCTCCCGAACTACGAGTCCGATTTAAGTAATTCTTTTTTTGTTGTACTAGACATTGTTCAACTTACGGATTACTGCAAGTTTCATCAAAATCGATTCAGTAGTTTTTGAGATAGGGATTTTTTTCTATGTATGTATAGCGATTACACCGAGATTTTGATCCGATTAACGTGGTTGTTTTTTTTTATTCGATGAAGAATAATTGCCATTTAGTCCCATAAGAATTTTTGTTAATTTCAATAAATGATAGCAAATCTGTCAGGATAGCTGAAATCGCATGTTTGTTTATTGTTTACACCAATTTATACCACGCACGCTGATATGGGTATGTTTAGCTGGGAGTGAACCACTAAAAAGTGAAAAATAAAAAAAAAATTTTAATACTAAAAGTTCTATAAGTTTTCACTTCTATCGGCAGGCCCTGTAACTGCAAAGTTTTTTTGTAAGCCACGAGCTCCTTCATAATCATGAATACTTTCAATAAAAAGTCGACTTGTGTAACTTTTTAAATGTAATCCCTCATTCCCCTCACTAGCGGTAGTTGTTCGTTCAACTAAATCTATGTTGCAAGCACACACAACTCGAAGTAAACAATAACGTTCCGGTTTATGCTTTTACAAGTTTGAACGCTCGCTTTTGTTCCAAATGTTACTAATAGTTTTTGGTATATTACACTGAGAACTTTGTGTATATTTGTGTACAAACTACTGGATTAAACGAGTGTTTACATTTATTATTTATGTATGTTTTGGTTGTTTTAAGCTTATACAAAGCATGGACAGAGGAGCCTGTGGTTAAACAATAACAGCTGTGCGGGTCGATATCCAAAGTTAAGTAACGCTTGCCAAGGTCGGTCTGTGGATGGGTGACCATCTTAACGTACCGAGACTTGGAAAGCACGTTAAGCCGTTGGTCCCGGCTGTTATTAGTAGATCTTTGGCAGTCGTTACGGATTGCCAGAAGCAGAAAATCTGACTTCAGTCTCGCCAAGAAGTACCGTGCTACCCCAGTTAACGGGTTGTGGAGTTTTGGTAGACAGCCGCCAGACGCGGATCCGCCATTGAGGACACAGTGGACATACCCACAACCCTAAGGTCGATAAGCTGAATAAATTGTTTTTCAACGCGATCGTGCAAGCGAAACGGTTGGATGTTACATTCAATTCTACAATCCCAAGAAAGATTCTAATTCAAATTAACAGTTCAACTACCTGGTCGAATTGGCAAAAGATTTCTACTACTGGCGACTGCCAGTAGTAGAAATCTTTTTTTTTAGTAGAATTTAAATTCTCCAAACTGAACAATGCGTGAACTTATGTGTGACTTGTAAGCTAACGTGTTGTATTACCCGCTAGGATTGTGGAATATGTCCGAAAGAGTCACCGCGGCCGTGGAATGCAAAAGGCAACAAGGCAGGCAAGGAAGAACACGGGAAGGTTTTAATCAGAAAGACTCTGGATGGATGACTCAGAAAGACTTTTGAATAAATGAATTGAAATTGACTTTGACTCTGAAGTATGGATAGTTTTGACAATGTCGTCTCTAGAAGTGGCCACTGAGGGAACTTGTCTACCCTAAGAAAAAAAAAAAAATTACACATCAAAATATCAAATGCAAACTTAAGCAATATTACTTAAGTATTATTTAAGAATACCTTTACTTATTTAAAGACCTAAAGGTTATTTAAATTGCTATCGACGATAACGTACACATATAAAATACTCATTTTGTATAATTTTCGATATTGAGATAGATTCATGATAGCACAAGTTTAAACCTTAGTGGTTTTTGGGTGCTATTTAACTCCGATAATACTGTATTCTTTTTGTATAAATGATAAATAAATAAAAAAAGTATTATTTTTACCACGATGAAATGATAAATCGTATTTTATATAGATATTGAATACAGCATAGGCCTGAACAGCTTTATTATAGCAGGCAAGCTATTGATATCCTAGGGAAATTTTAAAATATCTCCTAAACCCTTGAATTTTATCAACGTAACACAATATTACTGTAGAAAATCAGTTGACATAACGGTCGCCATGTAACCGTTTTGAAACACATTCCTCGTGCTTCGTTAATGCCAATATTTTTAGCGCTAAACATAATATTTTGATCATTAATGACTACAAAGCTGGTTTGGAAGGTTTGTAATGAAATACTAACCTCAAACTTATATTACAAAGAAGCAATATTGTTTGTTCATAATTATCATCATCTGCCTAGCCTTTTCCCAACTATATTGGGGTCGGCTTCCAGTCATACCGGATTCAGCTGAATACCAGTATTTAACGTGGAGCGGCTGCCTACCAGACCTCCACAACCCAATAACTGGGGAAACCGGTACTTCTTGGCAAGACTGGTGTCAATTTTTCTGACTTCTGACAATCCGTAACGACTGCCAAAGATCTACAAATGACAGCCGGGACCAACTGCTTAACGTGCTTTCCGAGGCACGGAGGAAACTCGGTATGTTAAGATGGTCACCCATCCACAGACCAACCTTGGCAAGCGTTGCTTAACCTTGAAGATCGATCTGCGCGGCTGTCATTCTTTAGCCACGAGCTCCTCTATTGTTTGTTCATATATTTGTATCTAAAAGAATCTCTAGAAGAATTTCATCATCGTTAGCGGTGGTCGATTTTCCGCTGATGGACATAACTAGGCCTCCCCAAGAGTTTCCACATCGACCGGTCCTGTGTGCCTCGCATCCTGCATATTCCCGCGGTCTTCACCGGGTCATCGGTTCACCTTGGGCATGGCCTACGTCGTCGCCTCTCCAGAACCTCTCGAACCCATTGACCATCTGTTCTGCGAGCAATGTGTCCTGCCCACTGCCACTTCAGTTTGGCGATCCTTAGGGCTATGTCAGTAACAACCAAGCTCCTGCAGTTATCCGATAGCAAAAATTCTGCAGCTTTTTCCCACGACTTTGGTTCCGTGGTCCATCCTACAGAAACCGTGTCTCATCGTATTTGTCACAAACACACACTCAAACACGCACGCTCACACACACAGCACACTCATTAATACCTCAACTTTCTATCAATGAAAGAATAATCTTAATTGGTTCTCGAGTTCTAAAGACCTTTTCAAACAAATGTTCTTCTTTCTCTCCTTACCGCATAATTTGGAACATATTTCAGGTTTCTCCACTTTCCTCCGCCAATTCAAGCGACCTTGAGGTGTCAGTTCCCTACCTGCACGAGGGGTGTGAGTTTTTATATACTACTAGCTGCTGCCCGCGACTTCGCCCCCGTGGAATCCCCGATTTTAAAACATTCTTTATCGCTTCTCCGCTCTTATTGGCTTAAGCGTGATGTTATATAGCCTAAAGCCTTCCTCGATAAATGGTCTATTCAACCCAAAAAGAATTTTTCAATTCGAACCAGTAGTTCCTGAGATTAGCGCGTTCAAACAAACAAACAAACAAACTCTTCAGCTTTATAATATTAGTATAGATGTGTGAGAAGATGAGAGTGTGGTGATATGAGTGTGTTCGTATTAATGTATGACAGATGACGATTGATTCAAATAGGCTTATTATTTAAGGTAAAGAGTGATCCTATACGGGTTCCTTTTTCCGTACGTACGTTTGCCACTCCAAAAATATCTTGGCGCGTTTATGAGTGTTAGTTTCGATGGGTTCAATAGACTCGCAAGTACCTATCTCATTTCATATTTGTTGATTTTATTTAGGTATGTATAGTCCTCAATCTAAACGAGTGTTTGTTTATTTGAGAACCGTTTCTCGTGACGGAGGTAAATAGAACTATACTCCATTCACAATAAGATTAGACATTGGAACAAAATTGTTTACAGTCCGTTCAACCGATTTTTACTTCTATTCCGTAGGCATAAGGATGGCATTAAAAGCAAAAACGTGATTATAATACCAACTGTTTACTGCAGCTACCATGTGTCATGCCACCAACGCAATAGAAGTCAAAATCGGTTGAACGGATTGTAAAATAGATGTATTTCAATGTCTAATGTTATCGTGAACGGGGTATAGTTTAGTACCACGGCCATTGACACAAACCGCGTTTGATATTCCACGCGACGCCGCGCCGCGTTGAACCAATTTTGTAGAGAAACCTAACTTCACAATAGAAAGTAAAGTGATCCATGATAGAATCATTTCGCTATGCTGTATATGTCTCATAGAATAGAATAGAATAGAATACTCTTTATTATGTACACCATATAAGTTACAGAAAATATAGATGAAGAAAACATTACATAGGGTGACACAATGGGCGGCCTTATCGCTAAAAGCGATCTTTTCAAGACAACCTTTGGATGGATTTTAAAGAGAAAAGGAAAATAGTACTGTAGGTAGGTAGTAACGTTCGTATTCGCAACTTAATTCGCGATCTCTTAAAAACACTTGTAATTTTGACAGATTGCGACGGACATGTGAATGTGACCGTAGAATCAGCCCTCAGATCGTTAAAGTTACTGAAAATCGATTAAGTTATTAATTAGTGTTACGACTACCTTCGTCGTATAGAATGACAGAATACAGTATATTATAATAACATTCTAAGAAATAAGGATAGATATAAAATAGGTTCCCTTGCCCTATTTACTTCTCCTTTCACCTACCTGAAGGTCCATATTAACAGCAGTAGGTGCCTACTAATCTCCAAACCACAGTAATTACTGAGCCAATGTTAGTTAGTGCCGCACAAAGACGTGTGGGGGCGTGTGCAACGTGTGTAAACACGTCGGAACATGGCGCAACACTTGCGAGCCGGTACACTTGATTGACGACACTGATTACTTGGGATGATGCTATCTGATTGTAGGTAGACACGTGCTGTGTAACAAGCTATACTAGTATAAGGTAGGTACGTACAGTATCTAGTTATAAGCTATATACAATAGGGAAGATGCAATTACAGAATTCATGAACATTTTGTTATTGAAATGATAAAATAGTATAAAAGAAGGGCCACTGCAATGTTTTTATTGTGGTTAATATTGATTTTTAACAACTTACGAATTAATATATCGTGAAAGGGAACGTAAACAATCAGCGTCTAGTGACGTCACTGCTGCACTGGTGTTATGACAACGAAAAGACGCTAATATTTGGTTTTCATGAAAATTAGACGATGACAGTATATGTACTGTTTATTGATGCGCTTTATCTTTATATTTTTTTACAATTTGTAATGACAAAAAAAAACGAGAGAGAGGAAGGACCGAATAAAATCATGATTTTTATAACTAGTGAAATACCCAATTATGTTGTAGCATTGCTACGTCGCATCGTAGCAGATCGTGGGGCAATTGCTACGTCGTAGCAATTCGCCGAACAACTGCTACGTCGTAGCAATTCGCCGAGCGACTACTACGCTCGTAGTTGATGCACACACTTTAGATAGTCAATGACATTTTATCAATGATTTTATTAATAAAACTATCTCTGATTTATTCGAATTGCCTTTGGTTAGACAAACGCCAGGGCCCCAAGTCTGCTATTTTTATAAATTTGTCATTTCAACACGATCCCACTGTAATTCGGCTTAAAGTTCGTAATCTGCTAAATTCATAGTTGTCGATCATTGGTCGGTCAATGGTCTCGTCATAATTTTTGATAATCGAGCTATTAAACGAATGACTGCACAATGACGTTCTAATGCTAAGTAATTAATCAAGGGAACCGACAAATTTTCAGCAGATTACCGGATACGTCTGTCATTAATTTGTCATTATGTACGAGATTACCGTTCTATGCCATTTCTTTCAATGGAATGTCAGTGGTTGACCATTGGAAAGTCATAATGACGCTTTTATATTAGTAGATTACCAAACTTGTAAAAATCGACCATTATGAAGACAGTGATAGACCATTCTGACACTCTTGTTATAGCAGACTTGAGGCCCAGTTTTAGGTCTGAAATTACAATTGTAATTTCCCTCATCTATTTTCCTTTTCCGAACTATATTGGGGTCGGCTTCCAGTCGAACTGGATATATAAAGCTATTATGTTTACGTAAAGTGACTGCCTATTTGACTTCCATTGATAACAGATGTACTGACTTTTAACTAGGTACCTATAACGTCTGTAAAATATCTACAAATAACGTACATACACGTAGTATTCTTGATAAGTTAAGCTATTCGCCCAGCCACGGGCCTATATCGACAAACGTTACTCAACCTTCATTATTTATGTATTTATATACACGCAATATACTTAAAATAGAAAATTTTGTACAGAATCCAAGAGCACAAAGGTACTGCTTATTTCAATAGAAATTTCTTCCAGCATTCCTGCGACAGAAGAGTGGGATAAGAAATGTAGACACAGTGTGTAAAGAGATAGAGAAGGAAACTTAAAACAGACTATACTTAACTAAAACTTAATATTGTTGTGTAAAATTACCTAAATACATACATAAAATCATACCTATAATATACACAGAATCACAGTATAGTGGACAGATAATGTTCTTTTACTAGTGTTTTGAAGAGAGAAATATTTTTACAGTCTCTTATGTGGGAGTGAGTTCCACAAACGTACTGCATGAAAAGAGAAGGAGTGGGAATATGAATGAGTATTATGGGATGGGAAGTTTAGATGGAGTTTAAGATGAGATATACACAGCGCATCGGCAGGACGAGTAAACGAGAAACGATCAAAGTCAAAGTCAATTCATTTATTTCAACTAGACCATTAACGGCACTTTTGAACGTCAAAACATTTGAAAATAAAAATATTATAGTGACTCTAGTTGTCCATTCGCAAAAAGTAGATTCTTATGGAGAAGAACGGACAAGAAACTCCATAGTTACTCTTTTCAAATATGTATAAGTTTTACAATATTTTGTATACATTAGCCAATTGGTTATATGTGAGGACGATGCACCCGAACAAAACTAAGTACTATACTATTAACAGGTACAACAAAGAAACAACAGCAGAGGTAAAATTAATAAATTTGCTAGTCAGGGACATAGTACTCACATATTTACAATTTTTTTTAATCCTTGTTTTATACAATTACAAACAATGAATCAGTGTGTGTTAAATTAACTATAAAAGATCAGTAACTACACCTGTATACATAGCAGATAGATCACACATACAAGCCGACAAGTTTGGCTTTGTCTACTACACCCAATATTGTCCTATGGAGCAGGACCAGCATGTTTCCAAGCATTCTTATCTTGAATATAATCATCTAGCTTGTAGTATGCTTGTTTACAAAGCGTGCTTTTAACATAGGTTTTAAATTTCTTTTCATTTAATTCTAATATGTCACAAGGTATTTTGTTGTAACATTTAACACTGTACCCCATGAAAGACGTACGTACTTTAGCTAATCTATATAACGGTTGATCTAATTTATTTCTATTTCTAGTATTAAAATTATGTCTATCACTAATTTTGCTGAAGCGATGTCGATTTTTCCTCACATACATAATATTTTCATATATGAATTGACAAGGGACTGTCATAATATTAATCTTTTTAAAAAGTTCCCTAAGAGAATCGCGGCGACCAAGCTTATAAATGGCTCTGATAGCACGCTTTTGCAAAATAAATATGGATTCCATATCAGCAGCCCGACCCCACAGCAGAATACCGTACGACATAATGCTATGAAAATAACTAAAATAGACCAAACGCGCGGTTTCTACATCTGTTAACTGTCTTATCTTTCTAATAGCATAAGCGGCTGAGCTAAGCCGCCCCGCAAGAGATATTATGTGAGGTCCCCATTGCAATTTCTCGTCTAAAGTGATTCCTAGGAAAACCGTCTGATCAATATATTCCAGTTTTTGTCCATTCAATACAATGTCACATTCGTTGCTTCTAACATTAGGTAAAGTAAATTTAATACATTTAGTTTTTTTCCCATTTAGTACCAAATTGTTTGCCGTAAACCAATGTTGGACCTGATGAATAAAATTATTCACGTCATCAAGATTTAGTGATCGTCGGTCTATCTTAAATATTAATGATGTGTCATCAGCAAATAACACCATCTTTGGTTGATTTGGAAGCAATTGGGGCAAATCGTTTATATAAACTAAGAAAAGGAATGGACCCAATATTGAACCTTGCGGAACGCCCATTGTCATTTTAGACCCTAGTGAGTTTACACCGTTTACTTGGACTTTAACCTGCCTGTCAATCAAGTATGATCTAAGCAAATCAAGGGAAGTATTCCTAATCCCATAATGCTCGAGTTTCAACAAAAGCGTCTCATGGTTCACACAATCGAACGCCTTCGAGAGATCGCAAAAAATTCCAATAGCATCTTGTGAATCTTCCCAGGCATTAAAGATGTTCTTTATTAGGGTGACACCGGCGTCAGTTGTACAGCGCCCTTTGGTGAAACCGTACTGTTGGTCATGGAAGATGGAATTTTTATTAAAGTGTTGTAGCATCTGATTAAGCATTAACTTTTCAAATACCTTACTAAGAACGGGCAGGATTGCCACTGGCCTGTAATTATTGGGTTCTTGACTGTCACCCGATTTAAAAAGTGGAATGACTTTACTGTGTTTCATGAGATCAGGAAACACTCCCTGGTCTACACTAGAATTAAATATGAGAGCTAAGTAAGGGGCAATAGTTTCAATAATAGATCTACAGACTTTTACAGACATTCCCCAAAGATCTTCTGTTGATTTAATTTTAAGTTCTTTAAAAGCTTTTATAATAGCCAGGGGGTCTGTATGTTGAAACTTGAATTCTGATGGGCACACCTGGACATTCTTTCTAAGTAAGGCAGCAGAGAGTGCGGGTGACGAGTTAAGAGCGTCTGTAGTTTTACGAGGAATATCAGCAAAGAAGTTTTCAAATTCCTGAGCTACTTCTGCATTTGAGTTTATGGGGCCATGTACAGTATTTAAATTAAATTCTATATCACGCTTTTTCTTCCTACCTGTTTCATTATTTATTATTTTCCAGGTAGTTTTTATTTTGTCATCCGCTGATTTTATTTTATTGCTAATAAATAAAGCTTTAGCAGTTTTGCATACACTTTTAAATGTTTTAGAATATTTCGCAACGTAATTATGAAAGCTTGTATTATTCACATGTTGCTTTAGGCCATATAGTTCGTATAACTTTTCTCTACTTATACGAATACCTGGTGTCGCCCAATCACTAAATATAAACTT
Source organism: Hecatera dysodea (assembly GCA_905332915.2). Lineage (NCBI taxonomy): Eukaryota > Metazoa > Arthropoda > Insecta > Lepidoptera > Noctuidae > Hecatera > Hecatera dysodea. The sequence goes on along the minus strand of HG995298.1, from coordinate 1,685,208 downwards.
AGTGTAAATACTTTTAGACTTTATTGGAAAGGTGTTTTCAAATTGAGTGTTAATTATTGAGAAAAACTCGGCGTAAAACTCATTTACATCATTTAAGTTATTAAAGCTTTGAACGCATAATTGACTGGCCAAAGTATTATTATATTTCTCTAATTTTAAATCTGTTATTGGTCTAAATCACGCAAGTAGCCAGGGTATGCAGGATTAAACAGGATATTATAAAGGAGACATGATATTCCAGTGTTCCTGCGAAGACAGACAGGGAGCCACTTCAGATCCTTGAGTGATGAATGATGATGAATGATTGGTGATAATGTCTTTCCCAAAAAAAAAAATCTGTATTTTATTTATTTGTTGTACACCTACCATAGTGTTGTCTTTTTAACCCAAAGGTAAGGTAGATAATGCCTTGTTGCAATAATTCCGCCCATGTACCACTATTGTACATAATGTTTAAATAAATAAATAATTATCGACTTGTGCGACTATAATTATGTAGCCTCTTCCTTTATTTCCCTTTCCATTATAAACTTCACCAGCCTGTATCTTATTAAAACATTCGCGTTATATTGCTCTTTTCTTGTCTGTGAAGTGAGTCGCTTTATTTTCCGTGCGGATTCATTCGCCTTATATTTTCTTTCTACTATTTGCTATACTTGAGTCAACGGAGGCTGTGATCGGTGGGTCGCGAACGCTGATTACTTTCCTTACTCTTGAATGTTTTTGTTCTGACGCAAGGAATTGGTTGAAAAAGTTGTTTCGCAATTATTTGAGGTTTGACGGTACATTAAATATGTTTTGTATCTTTTTATGGATAGGAAATGATCGAATAACTGTAGTCGCTCTTATGATTTCCCATCCATAAAAAGGGCCTATTGTTAAAGACTAGGACCTAGTTGTAGCCCGCGGCTTTACTCGCGTTGAGTCTGAAAATTATCCAAACGGAACATATTCTCAAGATGAAAAGTATCCCCCATTTGAGGACATCGTCTAGATGAATGCCTAGTTTTATCGAAATCCGTTCATAAAATTTACCGTATAGTATATTCTAAAAATAAAATAAAACCAACTTGCACAAACCAGAGTTATATTTTAACTGCGAGTTAGTCCAAACCCAGGGTCATTATGTTCGAAATATTTCTTATTTGACCCCGTGTTCGTAACGAAACTGATTTAAAAGATAACTAATTCGGCCTAAATGTTCCTAATTCCTATTTCGCTAACACTAATTGTGATGCCTAATATAATGTGCTTTAAATTATAGCTACCGCCTAATGTGTCAATCTATACTAATATTATAAAGAGGAAAGATTTGTATTTTTTGTATGTTACGAATAAACTCAAAAACTACCAGACCGATTTCAAAAATTCTTTCACCGTTTGAAAGCTACGTTTACCCTGAGTAATATAAGCTATATTTTATCCCCGTATTCCCACGGGAATGGGTACTACGCGGGTGAAACCGTGGGGCGCTGCTAGTCTTCTATACTTATAATAAATCTGTAGAGAGGTCAATTCTGTACAAGGAATATATTTTCAAAATAACTATCAGGGGGTGATTAGTGATCGATACTGGTGCCAAAAATGCAATCAGTAAAATTTTTGTCTGTCTGTCTATCTGTCTGTCTGTCTGTATGTTCTTTATAGAATCAAAAACTACTCGACCGATTTTAACGAAACTTGGTGCAATTATTCTTCATACTCCTGGGCAGGTTATAGTATACTTTTCATCACGCTACAATCAATAGGAGCAGAGCAGTGAAGGAAAATGTTGGGAAAACGGGAGAAGTTACTCCATTTTTTAAGCTTCCGTCGCGTGTGTAGCCTTAATGGTTAAAGTTACATAGAAATTATGTATTACGGAAATGTTCTACATAAAATTATCTAAAAAATATCCCACAACAGCATATGTCTATCTTTTATGGTTGACTTACAATAACACGTGTAACTCCCGATAGCTTAGCAGTTCGGAGCTTTCTGATTATATTTGTTTACTCTTTCGTTTATAATACTCTCAATCATCCCTAATTAAAAAAAGTTAACATTATTACCTATTCAATAAAAAAAGAATCATAGAAATCGGTATAGAAGCACCAAACTTATACATGAATACAATAATAAGCCATCGCGCCGTCGCGCTTTAATACTGAATCATGCTGTAAGATGTTATTGTGATTATTTTTGTGTAACTTTCGTTGCTATTTTATAAAATAGGTACTTATTAGTTATTTTGGTAATATTTAAATATTCGTTCAAATTACAAATTATTAATAGTTTCAATTTTATTTCTTTTTAGGTGAAGTAGTAGTAGAAGTAGGAGCATAGATTTTTAGATATCGATAGGTTAGTTTTGGCTAATTATTTATGTTCTGTTTTTTTAGTATTAAGTAGGTAAAAGCGTAGATACTTTTATTAATTAGCAGTTATTTTATTAATTAGTTATACGTAGTTATAGGTATTTATTTTTAAGTGAAGTAGGTATAGGTTATTATAATATAATTTTGCACAGGCATTTCAGCTTTATTTTCATTTCTTTTTTTGTTGTAAGTTGTACATATTTCACACACACATAGTGATCTATCAATGCACAGCCCAAACCACTGAACGGATCGGGCTGAAATTTGGCATGCAGGTAGATGTTATGACGTAGGCATCCGTTAAGAAAGGATTTTGATTAATTCTACCCCCAAGGGGATAAAATACGGGATGAACGTTTTTATGAAACTTTGTAAATTTTAAAACGATCGGGCTGAGAGTTTCAAAATCGGGGGTAAAGTAACTATTCCACGCGGACGAAGTCGCTGGCAGAAGCTAGTACAATATAAAAGTATTTGGCCTAAAAACCTTATTTACAAAACTTGTGTGGGTATATTTCTATCCAGCTACGTACAAATTTCTCTAACCCATCCGCTTCTACAATCAAGCTTTCTCCACTAAATAAACACATCCTCAGAGGCAAAAAGAGGAACATCTTTTATTTCTCTTAGGAGTATTTTCCGATATTTACTCTCTCTCTCTCTAAGCGCCGATCACTGATTACGCTCGACTGCCTCCCAACGTCATTCGTAGAACGCATTAAGAGGCTTTATTTAACGTTAACGTTCTTAAATAAAACCTTATCAACCTTATTGGATAAAAGCAGCCTCTATCCGCGGCTTCGCCCGTTTGTGGTGATATAAAGTTTTCTTTTGTTCCAGGCCATTTGATCTATGGCAAATAATCTATACTTAATATATAAATGTGAATGTAAGTTTGTTTATTACGCTTTCACGCGAAAACTACTCAACCGATCATCATGAAACTTTTTACACATATTCTTGGAGGTATTAGAAGTAACATAGGATACTTTTTATGTTGACTCGCCGACCGTTTAATTGCGACTGTGTGTGTGTGTTGTGTTGTGTCTGTGTGTTGTGTCTGTGTGTGTGCGACTGTGCTGTGTCTGTTGTGACCTCAGTCGCAACTCAACGGTCGGCGAGTCAACACGTCCCCTGAGGATGCCTCGTGGAGAGGCGAAACACGTGTCGGTATTGGTGTTGGGTTTTGCATTGCCTTCCTGCATGTGCATATTATCCTTGCATGTGCATAATATAGCGGGCGGGAGGGAGGTGCATACCTGCAACCCACACATATTCGCGGAAATTAAAACTAGATATATTATTTTCATTTTCAAAATGAATTTCCGCAAAGTAACGCCTGACTCAATCAATTTTATATTTACTTTCATTGATATACAATAATTTGAAGATTTAAGATGTGTCATGCAGAAGATTATATGCAAATAAGGTCACAACTTCTACAGGTACTTGAAATTATTTTCGAGTTAATTTGAATTCATTGCCATCAACTCAATTATAAACTTAACTGGTGTGTATTTTAAATTGTCTTTTAAGCAACCATTTGATCACAAAAAAGGCAAAAAGGTAAAGGACTAGGCATTGGAATTTGAACTTTGTCTTGTATGGCACAGAATTTGTTGTTCTATACGCACATTGACCTCAAATTATGAATACCAACATAGTAGGTATGTACGACATAGATATAAGAAAGAAGAAGTATTATTTAGTTGAAAATTTCGGTGTATAAAGTCTGAAGACACTGTTGGCGCAATGGTTGAGCGATTGGCTGCTGCTCTGTGTGTCGCGGTTTCGATTCCCGCACGGAACAAATATGTTTATGGTCTACAGATAGTTGTTCTGGGTCTGGCTGTATAAAATTTGTGTTTGAGTTTAGGTATGTTTGTAAACACACCCACGATACAGAGGAAATTCCTAGTGTGAAAGTTTACATAAAAAAAGTAAAAATAATAGTATAAAAAACTAAAAAAACACCTTTTTTTAGTTGCTTTTAGCACGCACTAAAACTTACAAAATAATTCGTTTGTCTTATTCAGTTTATACATACACATCCCTATTAAGTTCTAACAACTTTGTTACTATTTACACGAAGGCGGTTGCTCTAATTGTTTCATCGTAGGTACTAGGGAACGTCAAACTTTTCAATTGGCAATTTAGAGGATGCTCAAGTTTAGTGCAAGCGGAAATGATCTCCGTTTGTGTTGAACTTGCCGCAAGATTAACACAAGTTTGACACAAGCTCGTCCTTCATTTGCTACCTAGGTTTCTGATAGAGCCTTATATAGTCGACACCAAATAAATGTGCAATAACGGTCATTGACCCACCTACATTTATTGACAACCTTCATTCTTAAACCAGAAATAATGAATTAATGCTATATTGAATCGACATCCATCGTGATAAAGGATCACGATGGATGTCGATTCAATATAGCATAATATTTACTAGTAATAGAAAACGATTCTTTTTTTTTGTCCATGTACCTACGAAGAGATATCAAGGAAAGGGCAATGACCTTTATTGCATATTTATCTGGTGTCAACCATAGGTACTAGTCGTACTTATAACTTTATTATATTGGCTTTGTGATAATGAAAGGGAATTAGATGGGTTTTAGTTAGTAAGAGCCTGAACTAGGATTAATAAAAGACTAAATGTAGCAGTCCCTACCGCTCCCCTCAAGGTTGGCATTTTAGTCGGGATCCACTAGGGCTACCTAAAAAAACAACCGACTTCTAAACAAAAAAGTATAAAATAACTTTAATTTCAGAACTCGGTGTTTTTGGTTGTTTCTTCGTTTTTTGAACACTGACTTCTGAAATTAAAGTTATTTCATTCTTTTTTTTGTTCAGAAGTCGGTTATTTTTTTTATTTTTCACTTTTTAATGGTATAACCTAACCCCCTCCCTCCCACGTACCCATCACAGCGTGCACGGTATAAATTGGTGTAAACAATAAACAAACATGCGATTTCAGCAATCCCGAAAGATTTGCTATCATTTATTGAAGAGTTCCGTTTCCTATCTCTGTTCTTCATCAGATTTTCACCTCTTCTAGAAAGGGACCACCTTGAAATACTAAGATGCTCTTCCAAACCGTCATATACAATTTTATTTTTTCATTTTAAATCGACAAGAGTGATTAGAACATCATCAATATAGTCGAAGCCACGCATTATTAGGGATAACTCAAATACTAGTCGTCAGATCTCAATCTAATAAATGGGACGACACACCAGCACACAAGCACCAGCTTTCTAATACAAAAAGAATAATCAAAATCGGGTCTCCCAGTACAAAGTTATGAGGTAACACACCCAAAAAAAAATACATTCGACTTGAGATCCTCCTCCTTTTTTGGAAGTCGGTTAAAAAAAATGGTTTTAAAGACAACATAAGTCCGTTTGAGACCCGTTTAAGGCAGTTTCTTAAACAGACATGTAGTACCTACCTCTGTTTGCGCTGCCATTATGCTTATGTCTTGCCATAAAAACTCATTAACCAACAATTTCGCCAACTCGTAAACATACCCAGCACATCTCACTCACTTATATCGCTGTGAAAACATCGAAAGTAATCGACTTCTAATAACTTTGCGGTACACGTGTCAACAATTAAGGCCTAATCCAATAACAGCGGCCCTGATTCCACGGATTCAAATTTCTGATTATCTCGCAATAAATTCAAAGTATGGCTAATTAGCTCACTTGATTAAAATCGAGTTTAACTTAGTAATTGCCGACCGGCTGGCAGGTATTTAATTATTGCCCCTCTTTTGAGGCAAAAGTGATTTTACAGGGTTTTAATTTTAATAATATTTAAACGTAATTTGTACCCTTTTGATTTTATCTCCCTGGCAAAAATTTGAGTTTTTCGGCTTCGACGAACATTGAGTAAAAAGGGGACAGTAAAACTTTTCAGCTTTTTGATGCCAGTGAGAATATTGTTTAAATATTTGCTCATTGATTCTGAGTTTCATTACGGGCTTATACGGACGCTGACACACTCGTCTTGTATTCATTCTCGTATGCACCGGCGAGGCAGGTCGCCCTTATGGGCGACCTGCCTCGCCGCCGCCAGTTATAGACTCGGTTACAATCTGAATAAATACCTCCATTATAATACGTTTCATGAGCCCTGGCTGGGGGGCCTAATCAATATTGATTTACATAAGTGCAGTATATTATTACTATCGCAAACAATTATCGCAACAATAGTCTGATACTAGTAGCAACTAATCACTAATAACACTGATTAGTCTCTGTTGTGCCTCTGCACAGAACGGAGCCGCGTATCCATCATAGAGATAATTTAATTAATTAATTTACGCACAATAGATTGGATTTTCAGGTAATATGGTTCCACTGCGTCATGCGTGAGATAATGAATCCAATGTATTGTCTGAATGTGGTTTATTAATGTTTCAAACGTATAGTGTGCGAGGAAGCACATCTTTGACAGTCAGATAGTCAAAGCCATGAAATCCATTAACCAGTTACTGGGTTGTGGAGTTCAGATATGCAGTCGTTCCATGTAAAAAACTCAGCTACATCAGTCACAACCTCGACACATATTTGGGAAAAAACTAGACACACTCTTGTATGGTATAGAAACTTCTTCGTTCTTTTGCACTCTGTCTATATCTATGGCGGGCTATCAAAAATGTAACAGCTCATCAAAAGGACTCCAGTTCTTTTTTTCCCATTGTATTTTTCTTTGTATGAACGAAAAGTAATTTACTTAATGTTTTACCCCATGAAGGAAGCTTTCTCAATATGCCTTACAAGTTTGATATTATGGTGAACATAACAGGCAAAATCTTTTCGAAAGCTATACTAATATTATAAAGAGGAAAGATTTGTATTTTTATGTTTTTGTATGTAACGAATAAACTCAAAAACTACTGAATCGATTTCAAAAATTCTTTCACCATTAGAAAGCTACATTCACCCTGAGTAACATACACTTGTAGTTGAAATATAATTGCCAGCAGATTGTGTGGCTGACTGGGCAGAGTTTCTAGACTGATTCTCTAAACAATACCTCGAATGCTAAGGAGGAATTGATTAAAGATTGAAAGTAAGAGTTTGCTCTCCAATTAAGTACCCATAGAAATGTAATATGAATGTTCGATATCCAGAAGATGGTCTGTGTATCGAACATCGCATACTTAAAACAAATGACTTGTTCTTATGGGTATTGACGGTTATTGAGACAGCACTTCTTCTTCCCAGCTAAAACACTAGGAAGTGGTGACGGGCGGGAATTTTGGGGGACTATCTTTATGTAAAACTAGCACTGCGCCCGCGACTTCGCAGATTTAGTACAAACAATTTCCACCCCCATTTACCCCTTAGGGGTGGAGTTTCGTAAAATCCATTCTTAGCAAATGTCTATAGGGTATAAGGAACCTACCTGCCAAATTTTAAGTTTGTAGGAGTTATAGTTTCTGAGAATTCGTGATTAATCAGTGAGGGGTATTCGCTTTTGTGTATGTGTTCAAAAAGTGCTGGCTCTCAGACTAGTTTGATTAAATACATTTTGATTTTGATCAATATCCATAGGCTTTACTTCTCAATTTAAAGACACAAATACCTTAATGAAACATCTAACAATTAAATCAAGCTAAGAAATCTATAAAATAAATTCCCCGTGACAGTATACTATCCCTAGTTATTACCCGCCACTATCGCTGTTACTGCCCTCTGGGGATCCGTTAAATGTTCGCTCTAATTTATTAGGACGCACGGTAGAGCAACGCCAAGTTCGCCCAAAAATACTGCCCCACCGACCTAAGTTTACTTCCCAAACCGCCGTATCTTTGCGCCGTGCCGTATCTTTTCGCAACGTAACTATTACGTACATTGTTAGTATTTTTATGTTAGTTTATGAGAGGGATAAGTAGGCGATGAAAAGAAAGTGGGTATTTCTGTTTAATGTTATGTTGAAAATAACGTTTGGAACTATTGTAAGTGTCTACGTTATCGTGGTATTAGTAATCTATTTAAGTTTAGAGTGAAAAATATTTTTTTTACTAGTGTTTTTACAACCACGATTAGCCATTTATATGTATTTAAGCCCTTTTTTATATGAGAAATCATCAAATGGTAAGTCATCAAATGACCACTTTGTTTTTAAAGATTATCAAATGACTTCTTCCGCTCTGGGCGAAGCGGAAGAGAGTGTCACATTCATACTGACTAAAAACCTACCCTTGTTCCTCCAAATGCCCTTTGCGTTCCAGGGCCGCGGTGACTCTTTGGCGCGCGGGTGGAACACAACGCACCGTCGCCGTCAGGCGACTCGGGCCTAATCGTTACCACGACCAGTTACCCATCGCTCTAGGTCCGCAGACCCGTGCCTACGGTGGCCGGAAACACTCTGGGACTCTCGACATCCGAGGTATCTTCTTCTGTTGCGGCGGCTGGAGCGTGAGGTTTTGCCTCTCCCTAATACGCTCCGCGTCCTGATTCGCTTGCATTACTGCGTCGCAGAAGGAGGTGACTGCTTTCCACGCCCTCTCAGTCCAGAACATGGATCACCAGGGCTGGCCGCGAAGTTCGCCGCCACCTATGGCCTTTTCCAGGACACGGCAATGCCCAAGCGCGACTTCTAATATTTAAACTCTTGAAGCCAAACATTTTAGTGGGGCACAATTTCATATGCAGCAACAGGTGACCGCTTCTTATATTAGTTACTAGCAGCGCCCCGCGGTTTCACCCGCGTAGTTCCCGTTCCCGTAGGAATACGGGGATAAAATATAGGCTATGTTACTCAGGGTGAATGTTGCTTAATAATGGTGAAAGAGTTTTTGAAATCGGTCCAGTAGTTTTTGAGTTTATTCGTTACATACAAAAATACAAATCTTTCCTCTTTATAATATTATTAGTATAGACTTAGTGAGAGAAACTCTCATTACTTTCTTACTTAGATTTTATCTCTTTCACAATATACTCCTTAACGATCGGCTAATTCACTCTAAACGACTGTTAAATAGATGCGAGTATCTCTACAAAACATTTCGTTTTGTAATTGGATTCTAAATGCCGTCATAAATTTATAGAAACGAGAGTACAAGAAAAAGGAAAACGTATTTTGAAAATATAATCAAATTTAATTCTCGATCATTTTCCAAATAATCTTTGTTCGTTTATATTTTTGTGAGACACGCTCAGCTTACGTCACGGCACGGTGAGTGGCTTACATTTTATTGGCTGATAAATCTGTATTGTTAAAATTTACCATGATTATTGCTATTCAATGGCCATAATATTAGGAAGAAGGCTTTTTTCATAATATTGGAAAGAAGATTTCTATCTGACCACCTAACCAACGTACTTGTTTTATTAAAGATCAAGAAACAGCGTTTATATATACACAAGCAGTTATTTAATTGCCATCAACGTATAATGTCCCTATTAATAACTTGAAAATTTCACATTTAAGTTTTAACATAATTTTTTCCTTTTTTTTTATTATGATCAGTTCGATAACCGATTAGCACATTTTAAATCTGGCTATCAGTCAAACTAATTATATAGTTAGACTTTTTCAGAGCTAGAACTTTTCCAGACGTGACGTAAGCTAAGCTTGTCTCAGATACCGGGTGCCTGTAATTGGGTAGCCTGTTCGAAACGATTTGAGAAGGAAAGTCGAAAGTATGAGAATTGAGGATTAGGATATTAATTCGGCATTATGTTGACTGCTTGGAAACTCTCAATAAAAACCAAATTGAAATTAAATTCAGTGTCACCCACATCAAAGAAGGATATTTTTTTCAATTAAAGTTGAAGTTACCCAAACTTCTCGAAACTGGGGACTTACATATCTATACTTGTTTATATGTAGGGGCGTTTTCTTCTCCGGGCAGGAAAATATCTCAGATTTGAACGACAAAAAATATAGATGGTCGCCTAAGTCAGTTTGACCACGAAGTGCCAATGCTATCATGATATCTATGTGAAAAAAGGGATAGTGCTATTCGTCTTGTATAACTCCGTCTCTCTCTGACACAGGAAGCATGGTGGATTTAAGACGTCATGGTAGGGGTTACTGAGGGCAGGATAGGACAGGTGGAGCATAATGTGTGGCTCGGCTCCGAACCCGCACCCTGCTGCTGACCCATCAAGGTAACTTGCAAAGTGGAGCTTTTCTAGGTTGGCAATATGTTCAATTTATATAAAGTTTTACAGGTTCGTTCCCTAATACTTTAATGTTGCTGCGAAGTACTTACTTTATCACTACATAGTATAAAACAAAGTCGCTTCCCGCTGTCTGTCCCTATGTATGCTTAGATCTTTAAAACCACGCAACGGATTTTGATGCGGTTTTTTTTTAATAGATATAATGATCCAAGAGGAAGGTTTATATGTATAAACATGTATAATATAGTAGATTAGTGATATAGTATCAGCATTGCACCCGTGCGAAGCCGGGGCGGGTCGCTAGTCTTTTATATATGTATATGAAAGCGAAATACGACTCACTGCAATTAATCACCAAATCTCAGACAATAACTCCTACAAACTTAACATTTGACAGGCAGATTCCTTGTAGAGTGTATACATCCGCTAAGAACGGATTTAACGAAACTCCACCCCTAAAGGGGTAAATTCTTTGCACTAAATCTGCGCAGACGAAGTCGCGGGCCAAGTGCTAGTGATAATATACTTTTGTTTTACTTTCTAGACGGACTAATTACTTTTTTGAAGTCTTGCTTAGTAAATTAAAAAAATGAACTTTAAAGGTCAACATAATTAGTAATTTCTTTTTACAAACAAATATATAGATATTAAATTGGTATTTGTAGAAGACACCAGTAAGATATTTACCTTTTTGTTACTTATTCATTTAAATAAGTATATTTTTTTATATATACTAACATTATATAGAGGTAACATTTGTGAGGTTGTGAGTTTGTGACGTTGTAAAGGGTAATCTCTGGATCTACTGAACCGATTTTCAAAATTATTCACGAATAGAAAGCTACGTTATTGTGGAGTGTCACAGGCTATTTTATTCCCATATTGCCACGGGAACGGGAACAATGCGGGTGAAACCGCGGGGCGCTGCTAGGTTAGATATAATTTTAAAAGCCGAGGTAGCTTTCTAGAGTTTGTTAGAAAGAGTCACCGCGGCCCTGGAACGCGGCGGGCACTTGGAGAAATACGGGTGGATTTCAGTTAGTAAGAGTCTTGGGTTTGATTGAGTGCTAATACATAGACTTAGACTTTTCTAGACAAATCGCATTTCCATCACAGTCGCTAGTCACGAAAACCTCTGGTCTACAAAGATTTTTAATTTCAACGCGTTATTATATATGAGAATTGACACCTGTCGTTTCGGATTGCTATGATCATTCAGTTATGATAGTATATCTTTTTTTCCTGCCCTCGTTTAATAACTCCCCTTTACGATTTACTCCTTTCTGATATTCCTCGCCCAGTTAACATTCCTTTCCTTTTAGCCCATACCCCCGCAGTTAAAATCCTTTATATTTTTTTAATATGAATAAAATTCTTTACACTCATATGTGCTGTTCTAAAAGTATATTCCAAAACTATTTTGTTCTTTTGAACCTCGCTTCACAACAAAAACTGGCTCAACTTTACAATCGTAAATGAGAACCGATCATCATCACCTCTCCGAACCTTGACATATGCAAAATCATCGATAGTTAAACGATGGAGCCACAACACAAAAAAAGTAATACATGAAATCATCCAACAAATTTCAGGATTAGTAGGAACAAAAGAAATGTTCTGAAACCGTTCCGTTTGAGGAAAATAATATTACTAAAGGCGCGTGTCAAATTCTGTTACATCAAACTGAAATTCCGGAAAATAACTCCACAAACATACATATGTTCTGCTCTTAGACAGCGTGGAACAGCCGACCGGCCAGTCATGTTACCTGTCAGGTATGTTATTCTGTGCGCCGACTCGACGTACGTAGCTTAAATATGATGTAACGTCTCCGAGACGCACGGACATGACGTCTGTCTGACGTGCTCTGTTAGCTGTCCGTTTGAAATGTCTAAAATAAAATTTTAAAAAGGCTGAGGTATCTCTGAATGTTATTGACTATTTTAATCCTGAAATATATCACCTTTTAGGTGGAATGGGCCATCCATGGGGGCGAAGCAACGAGAATAAGCTTAACGGCAAAATTTTCAAGAACCTGATGTGAATGCGTATTTTTAGTGCTTTTCAACGTGGTATAGATATGTATATCGTGGTATCGTTGCATTACCGCGGGTAACAATGGCTAGTGAACATTTTGAAAGTAATAATAGGCTAGCAACGGTTCATGAATTAAAAGCGGCTTCATAATTTTTCATGAATATTATTTTGTAAAAAAAGATTTTCTATTTAAATTTTTGTTCATTTAAACATTATCTGTGTATCGGAAATTTTGTTCTAAACCTTATTTTAACGAAGCCACAAAAAATAAGAATGATTTCAACAATTCTGTTTTATTAAATGTTAAATCTTCGTATAAGTTCAGCGTTACGCTCGCCTATTTACAATTACGCTGGAAACTCGCAAACTATTGTTTCAACGTGTTCCAATATTTGTTCATTTGTTCTGGCAACTCGCAAAACGGAACTAATTGAATTCTGACACTGTTTCCACAGTTTGCAACCCAGGGCGAAGTAAAAAGAGCAATTCGAAAATTGTGGTAACTAAATTGAGAAATAAACAATTACCTACGTGAGCTGTATTCAAAATAAAAAGAGCGAAAATATTTCAGAAGCCGTACTACGAAGTACCAATGCTAGATCATGATATCTGTGTGAAAAAGAGATAGTGCTATTCGTCTTGTATAACTCCGTCTCTCTCTGACATAGGAAGCATGATGGATTTAAGACGTCATGGTAGGGCTACAGTTATGTTTCTCCGCTTAATTGGTTTGTTTCTAAAAAACGAGAAGGCGCCCTTGTTATACCATAGTAGGGAAAATTAATGCATATACAGGTTGAATTTAGCTTCCGGGCTAGCCAATATCAAATTTTAACCAGTCAGAAGTGAATTGTCAAAAGTATAAGAATCCATGAGTTTCTTTATTTATGTACAAACAATATACTTAAAAAGGAAAGGCACAAAGTTACTGCTTATTTCAATAGAAATTTCTTCCAGCAGACCTGCGACAGAAGAGTGGTATAAGAAACGTAGACACAGTGTGTAAATAGAATAGACTATACTAACTTAACTCAAACTGATTATTATGTATTTATACATATAAATAAAATTTAAAAAAACGTACAAATAACTATGCACAAAAAAAAAACCTAAATACATTACTTAAAATATAATAATACATAACTATAATATACACAGAATTAAGAGCGTACCTAGCTTCTGACCTAGGAGGGGACAAGGACAAGACAAGACGATACTGGAGGAATTCCTAATGTGAGGCAAAGTAAAAAAAAAAATAGATTTCAACATTTTAAACTACTACTCACACTGAGTAGATCGAGACAAGCGAAATTCTGTCAGCGATAGAGTCACGGTGACGATTTTCTTACGTCTAAAATTTATATATCAGGTAACAATAGTTACACCAATTTATAAACAAAATTACAACAAAAACATGCTTTTAAACTCTACACAGTGCAACAATTACTTATAGGTAAACAGCATATGAACAATAAAAATACTGTATTTTACTACATATAAAAATCATAATTCTATTTAGTCAGTCCGTTGGATTTTCAAAAAAAAAAAATTTGACATGTATTTTGTTTCATTTCAATTCGTAAAAAAAATATAAAGATAAAGCGCATCAAAGTACAAGAGATGGGGACAGGTGACGTCACGCCGCTGGTAAAAATTGTAGCACGTAGTGACGTCATGCGAGTTTTTAACGCACTGTATCGTCTTAAATTTTTGTTTACGTGAAAAAAGGAAAAAGTTGGTTCCAATATTTTTTAGAAATCTATCCGACGGACTAATCAGATTTTTTAGTCAACTACCCTATTAGATTATTTGAGTCTAATGCCCTAATGTGGATTATTTTGTGACGACAGTAGAAAATCGGCTATAAAATATTTCAGTAATCAAAGCAACATATTGTACCCAAACAAAACACTTCATCCCATGCGTTTTGTGAAATATGTATCTTACAACTAACATAATAGGGTGTTTTACTGAAACAATCTAATTAGTCCATAATTGTGAATAGGGATTGACACGCTGCTGAAGGTCACGTAATTTTAGCGCCTTTGTATTTTAGCTTTTCGACAATCCCATTAATTAATAGAATGACATTTGTGTATCACCTCTGGCATCTACTAGTGGTCGTTACTTTTCTTAATGAAAACCTCTCACTGAGATAAATTACACGTTGAACTAAGTCCGTTTTTCTCTGAAGTAAATTCTCAAAACATCAGAAGTGAGACATACGAATGACATAAAAGCAACTATGTTTAAAAAGCAATCTCTTAATGTACCTGCAAGGGCGCCGTAAAATGTCCCCTATATTTTATGTTACCCTAGTAACATGTTTTAGTGTTTAGCGCTAAATCAATTTAGTTTAGTGGCTATTTAGTGAAGTTCGTGTTTCGGCAATTGGGAAGTAGTTGCGTTTAGTTTTTTGTAATAAAAGAAATAGCTCTATAAAAACTCTATAACTTACCGAGGTTTTATTGTCCGTAGTAGCAATTATCATACTCGACGAGTACCTACGAAACGATTAGAAACTCACTTTTATATATACTCCATTCACAATAAGATTAGACATTGAAACAAAATTGTTTACAGTCCGTTCAACCGATTTTTTCTTCTATTCCGTAGGCATAAGTAATAAAACAAAAACGTGATTATAATACCAACTGTTTACTGCAACTACCACGTGTCATGCCACCAACGCAATAGAAGTCAAAATCGGTTGAACTGGACTGTAAAAAAGATGTATTTCAATGTCTCATCTTATCGTGAATGGGGTATAGATTCAGAGTAAAAAAACACTGTTCAGTTTAAGCAAGTTAATCGAATTTAACTATTTTAATAACACGCATGACAATCGTAAATTCAATCACTACCCAGCACTATTAGTTTACGCAGGCAAACATTATTTTGCAGAACTGTCAACTGAATACATCTGTGGGTCGACCCTTAGACCAGAATGATTAATTTCACCCCTAGCTCAGGGACATGCAAATAGCCTCTCTTGTACAGCTACGCTAATTAAAGGCATATGCATATTCTAACATTGCTCAAAGGGAGTTATTTTTTTTTTCGAACTCGTCAAAAGAGTTTGTATATGGGTCAGCGGCCGTACCACGAAGTGCCAATGCTATCATGATATCTGTGTGAAAAAGGAATGGTGATATTCGTCTGATATAACTCCGTCTCTCTCTGACACAGGAAGCATGATGGATTTAAGACGTCATGGTAGAACTACTGATCCAGACACATTTTTTTCTATTTTCTGTGTTGAAAACACTATCGATTTTTTTATGACATAACTTTATTTATATTTTGTGAACTAGTACTTTTGCTCTAATGAATAGACTAAGTATACATACATAGATAATAACATATGTATATCCTTGCCCACTTTCTTGCGTTTTGGTGGACTGTATTTTTAACCGACTTCTAAAAAAGGAGGAGGTTCTCAATTCGGATGTTTGTATGTTTTTGTAAAATTGGACGTTAAAAAAGTGCTGGCTCTCAGACTAATTTAAATACATGACTTTTGATTTTTTCGTCTTTTGGCTTTTTCTAAAACCTCACAAATATAAAATAAACGCAAAATTGTGTCTGTCTATTGCGTTTTCACAGTTTCATCATAAACTGCTAGACGGTTTATGATGAAACTTGGTACACATGTGGACCAGGATATGAATAAAGACAAAAGTAATACCGGTAATAAAGTTCCTTTGGGATAACAAAACACTTTTCATACGGGCAAAGCCTCAGGAATAAGCTAGAGCCTTCTAACACGACAGCCAGAAAAAGTAAGTGATGGCTTTTCATATTATACGAAAGAAGAAAATTAAATGCTACTTATATTATAAGAACCACCTGTGACGTCGGTTGTATTCGCAGATTTAATTAAATACCTAGCGTGTTAGCAAACTAATTAAAACTAAATAATAACACCACAAATCCGTCACAAACCCTCACAGCAGAAAAACATTCAACACAATTATATCATAAAGCGAGCGCCCCTATAAACACTAATTCCTTTCCTGATAACCTCACTACAACCAACCTGACCAGAACTGATTGGACAATAAAAACCGACCTTAACATGCCCACTTAAAGTACAATATAACGTCGAGAGGTATCTTGTTAAATTAGTCTTTATCACGGAGCTGTAATGAAGTCTTCCACTATTAAGTAATTGGTGCCAAGCTATTTTCTTCCTTGTGTTCTGTGACTTACGTTCCAAATCGTAATGGCTGCGGTTAGATAGGATTAATTAGAACAAAACAGCTTCTACCGCGCCGTGTCCTCCTGGTACCTAGTTGGAGACGCGTCCAACTAAATGGAAAAAGTAAAAGCACTTGATTAAAATTTAAATAAGAGGGTGTTGATGAAATTGCAATGTTCTTTTGTTTTTAACGGCAAGAACAAACAAGGATTAACAACGTACCACGCAAAATAAATATTTTTAAAACATTATAGAACCTTGGCTTAGGAGCTCGTGACTTAGGGTTGCGGAATTTGTTCGAAAGAGTCACCGCGGCCCTGGAACGCAAACGGCACAAGAAGGATCACGGGTAGGTTTAACGGCCGTTAGTCAGTAAGAGTCTGACACTCCCTTCCGCCCCCGCCCAGAGTGGGAGAAGTCATTTGACGATTTCCTATCCAAAAAAAAGGGGGCTTTTGACTAAAGAAGTGGCGGACCGCGTGAGAGAGAGGCAAACCTCACGCCCCAGCCACCGCAACAGAAGAAAACACTCTGGGCATCAGCCCCCCTAGCCAAGTTGATAATCTGCAATCGTTAACGCTAGTCGAAAACGAATCAAATGTATGAGAATGAAATCGTCTCAACGTTAAGTCACGTGGTTAGAGCAAACGAATAGAACATTCGTAGCCAAGTTCAAATCGTTCAAAATGATAGAATGAAATGTTATCGTTTCTACAATTTCAACGCTACATCCTTTGTTAAAATGTTTAAACTGAATGTTTAAAGCCATTTAAACAGAGTTTAAATTTTAACCTGTTTGATGTTTGTAGAATCAATCGCCAGAGACTAAAGAATAGGTCGTTTTTCTAAATACATTGTAGAATGAGCGGCCGACTCAGGCGCGTCAACATGGCTACCAACTTATCGTTTTCTACAGTTGCTGACACCGAGGCGTTAACGATTGGAGAATAGAATTCGACACGAAACGTTTGTAACTTGGCTAGGGGGGCAGGAGTTACAGGGCGATATTCAGCCACCGTACCTGAATAAGGATATACAGTAACAGTTAATAACAATCATTTTGTGAAACACTATTTATGATAATTTTTATAGTAGGTACAGATGTAAGAATGTCTTCATCGTGTATTTTATAGACAGCATACATTCTGGAAAATGAGCAATGCTGCGGTGCTGCCTTAAATTGTTATTGCTTTTTGGCATGCTAAACAGTCTTTTTTTAGAGTTCTGGAGATAGCAATATAAAAGCAATATAAAATACAGCCATATAAAATGGTTTTCAACTGTATTCCACTAGACTGGAAAGCAATCCCAACATATAATTAGAAAAAAGCTAGGCTATTATAAAACCTATGCCTACATTTCGTATCAACCTCTGACTGTCAATATAAAGATGATCGATTACATTTATTTCACGTCCTTAAACAAAACCCACTTCCTAAAGCTTCAGTAACCTGTAATCTTATGAAATGATATTCCTTGCGATATATCCATCACGTGAACTTTGACGGGTCTGGACCAAAAGGTTGAATAGCTATGATTGGCATATCTATGGCAGAGAAGATTACAGCTCATTCCATACTCGATCAATCAACGTGTTGCCTTCTAAGAAACTGCCAGATTATATATACACTAGCTTCTGCTCGCGACTTCGTCCGCGTGGAATAGTTACTTTACCCCCGATTTTGAAACTCTCAGCCCGATCGGTTTAAAATTGACAAAGTTTCATTCAAACTTTCATCCCCTATTTTATCTCCTTGGGGGTAGAATTAATCAAAATCCTTTCTTAGCGGATGCCTACGTCATAACATCTACCTGCATGCCAAATTTCAGCTCGATCCGTTCAGTGGTTTGGGCTGTGCGTTGATAGATCACTATGTCAGTCAGTCAGTCCCTTTTGAGTTTCATATATTTAGATACAAATATATGTATACTACACGTGTTTACATACACCTTTTCCCTTAATATCATGTATCTCCTGCTTATCGTAATATATTAAATAATAATCTCGGGATACATCGCTAGGGATTCTCGTATACTTTGGTAGATAAGTAAATAAACATGTAGCTTAAAACATAAACCCCTCGTCATTTGGGATTAAAGGAAAGTTACAGCGCCTTTTTATAAACTGTTTTTTTTCTATACAATGAAGTTATTTTCTCTAATGTCTATTTGAGTAGGACTCCACTTGAACTGGTACGTTTGGTAGCTGTCTAGAATTTTCTTTCAAGGTGTAAGTATTATCTTTTTTTAGTTGTGCCAAAGAAGGTATGCTCTTAAAATTGGTGCTCAAGCGACTGATCTTTAGGTAACTAAAGACGCGCCTGCGGATGGCGAGCGATGGGTGGCTCGTCGTCCGATAAGAACAAGGCCCGGGGCGACAAAGGGCCATGGTGACTCTTTCGAACAAATTCTGCAACCTAATTAGCAGGCACTGACCCTATGGAGCCCCGTCTTCCTTGCCGACAGCTCTTTGAGGCGCGCGTGGAACATGACGCGCCGTCGACTCGGGCCTGGTTGCTATCGGACGGCGAGCCATACATAGCTCGCCGTCCGCAGACCCGCGCTTACGGTGGCCCGAAATCGTTTCCCGACGCCCAGGGCGTCTTCTTCTGTTGCTGCGGCTGGAGCGTGAGATTTCCCTCTCGCACGCGGTCCGCCTCCTCCTTCGCCAGCATTATTGCTTCGCAGAAGCAGGCGACCACGTCCCATGCCTCTTCGCTGCGGACCATAGATTGAACCAGGGCTGAACGCAAATAGCAGACCCTCACGCTAAACTTTCGCAACTACAGCTCGATATTGCTAAAGTTACGAGTAGGTATCAATATTAAATAATACCCGTAACCGTATACCAACGATATCAGAAAAAGGCCAACCTTCAAGGTTAAAGAGTTGTTTACCTACAAATAAATAGAAGTAGATAGATACCTGTCTGCGTTGATTATACGGTACTTTTCCCCTAGAGCATGAAACACACGTTAATCTGCTTTTTAAGCACTCAAAATGGCGAATGTCGATGAAAGAGCAATTAGCGCGCCACTTAATGGATTAAAAAAATACTATAGTGTATTATGTACGATGTGTATGTTTGTATGTATATGTTGGCACCATGAAACATATTTGTGTAGCTTTGTATAGACAATTAAGTAGGCATCATTATTTTACTTAGTAATTTTTAATGATTTTTAACCAACTTAAAAAAGCGAAGGTTCTCTCTTCTACTGTATTTTTTATGGTGGTTTGTTACCACATAACTTTTTACTGGGTGCATCGATTTAAATTATGTTTTGTTGTCATGTGGTCCCATATAAATTTTTGAATAGAGATAAATATGTACATGAACCCTGAAAACATAACACTCCTTTTTAAGGGCAGTCGTGTAAAAAGAGATTATTTGTGCCTAGCATGACTTATACCAAAAAAAGTAAACAGCATTACAAAAGTTATGCACGTTGACAAGATATCGAGACGCCGCCGTCTCACGGAAAGTACGTTAAGCCGTTGGTCCCGTCTGACATTAGTTGATCTTTGGCAGTCGTTACGGATTGTTAAATACACATGTTTGTATTATCATGTTGGTTTCGACAGCATAAGGCATGAATGGAAATTTTCTCAAAACCATCTGAAAATATTTATACTACATATAGTGGTGGTGGACCGAATCGAGATGCGTGCAATGATTGTCTATACTAATATTATAAAGAGGAAAGATTTGATTGTTTGTTTGCATTGAATACCTAGGCTCGGAAACTATTAAGCCGATTTAAAAAATTCTTTCACTGTTGGGAACTACACTATACCTGGGTTTTTCTACTGGGTTCTTATATTACGAATTTGAGTAGGTTTCCTGAGCTGCTTGTTCGTCTTGAAAGGTTAGTTACTGCTAAGCTATTTCGGTTTTAAAAATACAAGCAAACACATAGATGAATTTCACCTTATCAGAAACTTCAGAACGTCACCTTACATAGGAGCAAAAGGAGTAAGCTCTTTTCCCTCCGTTTATCTCGCTCATACGCTTCGAACGTTGTGTAGGTATACTTTACCGAGACTACCACCAATAAAGTGAAACGAAGTAAATAAAAATCAGACATTTTCGTTATATTGTAACTGAATAACCAAAAATGGCCATAGCATGACCGAAAACTTCTGAGTGGCGACCGCGTACCGGAAGACGCAGCGTTGGAAGGTCTCCCACAAGGTGGACCGATGACCTGGTGAGGGTCGCGGGTAGCCGATGGATACGAGACGCTCAGGACCGGTAGTTGTGGCAACACACACAGCAGTGGACGTTGTTCAGCTGATATTATGATGATGATGATGACCAAACATGGATAATAAATGACTGCATTCCCACTGTTTTTGTCTGACCTCTGGGCATGGTTGTAGTAAGTATATTGGCATGGCTACAGGAATGTTTCACGTGTGCCAATGCATTGGCGGCTGCAAGCTGGCTAGCGTTACAAAAGTCAATAATAAAACCAAAAGAAAACTAACCTCAGTTTTAATACCTGAATGGATAGCCGTGAACACGTTAAATGTTCTTACGAAGCACATTGAATAACAGGTGGTTACGGGCAATTAACATCTAAATTGACATAATTACCTCTTGGCAGATGTAACGCTCTCATTTAGTAGTCATTAGAGCACAGGAGACACTTTTATGATACTTAAAGCTTCGAAATGGATGCCGCTAGCGCTGCGTGAAGAGCCTTAGAAACTGGAATAAAATTTTATGTTTTATAAAATCTTAGTTTTTTCCAGAAGCTGTGCTTGCGTGGTCTACTTGTGTTCGAATGAGGATCTAAATCTGTAGAGGAGCTGCTAAGGTATCATTAAAAAACGAACAGACATTGATAATATTAAACGGACCTAAATAAACTCGAATAGGTATTGACTAATAGGGAACGTGCAGGGCGTGCACAAAGCCTTTTAGTGTTGAAAATTCGGAACATTTACAATTACATACCTTGTGCTGCTACCCTGGAGGAGAATCATGATGCATCAAAAGTCGCGGAAGCAAAAAGGTCGACGCCTTCGAAATGTGGGTTTGGTGAAGACTTTCATATACCATGGACTGCCATAAGAACGAATGAGTCCATACTGGCAGAACTCAATATCACCAAACGGCTTTCTGCCAGGAACGTGCCCTCAGCCTTTTTGGACATATTATGCGTTCATCCGTTCATCTTTCAATTGGTGCCCTGAAATCGCGAGACGGGGCCGCGGCAGACCACGAAGGAGATGGCTGGACGACTTGGATGTCTTCCTTGAGAATTGGCACGATGTGGCACAGGATCGGGAAAAGTGGAAGGAGTGGAGGGAGGCCCTTGCCCAGCAGTGGGACATTTCAGGCGGCTAGCTATAATAATAATAATGCGTTCATCCAAGCATAATCTGGAAAGGCTCATAATATTGGGCCGGGTCGAAGGAAAGCGCGCTCAGGGTAGAACACCGGCAAGATGGTCCGATGCCATAAAGAAGGCAGTTGGTGGCAGCATGCATAGAGTGGTCCACACTGCATGGCTTGGAAACGCGTTGCATGTTTTGCACACAGGTCATTGGTTGATGTGACTTCATAGGAATTTCACCCAGCACTCAACATTCTATGAAATTAACGAGAGTTGATTTATTAATTGAATGCTTTGTGCAATACTCCTCACTCTATAATATTCCTCACTCTGTATTATGTGGAACTTAAATAAAGTATACAACTGCCTATAAAATTGAGGAAAATAGTCATGAAGGTATGCACGAGCAGATTTTTTTTTCAATTATTTGTATTTATTCTTTCTTTTCTTCCAAGATGGTACACATCCATAGACCGACCTTAACAAGCGTTGCTTAACCTAGAAGATCGACCTGTGCGGCTGTTATGATTCAGGCACGAGCTACTCGCCAAACTAACATAATATCACACGCCGTGTATGTATGTACATAACCCCCGTTTTTTCTAGATGGGAAATCATCAAATGACTTCTCCCACTCTAGGCGGAGCGGAAGGGAGTGTCAGACTCTTACTGACTAAAACCCACCCGTGATCCTCCTAGTGCCCTTTGCTTTCCAGGGCAGCGGTGACTCTTTCGAACAAATTCCGCAACATTGTACCTACATAACCCCTTGAGAGTAGGTAAGTAACTAAGTTACATTATAAAGTAGTTCCATAAGCTTCGTCTCAAATTCCTCGTGTCGATAGTTAT
The DNA here is from genome assembly GCA_905332915.2 of Hecatera dysodea. Lineage (NCBI taxonomy): Eukaryota > Metazoa > Arthropoda > Insecta > Lepidoptera > Noctuidae > Hecatera > Hecatera dysodea. Next base: position 1,662,275 of record HG995298.1, on the reverse strand, counting down.
TTTAAACTTAAACGCGTTTAAGTTTTGCTGTTTAGTCTATAATGAAGCTTTATTTCAGAGTTCGGTTTATAGAGAGGGTTTTCTTTTCTTTTAAATTGTTCAGTGGTTACTTACTTTATGATTAGTTTTATGTGACTGTGGGTTTAGCGTACCTATGTTTTTTTAATTCTGAGTTTATTTTTCAGTACATACATTATTTTTTGTTTGTACCTACTTAGCTTTATTTTCTATGAATAATATTATTTTTTCTAAGTTTTGTCTGTAATCCTAAGCTTTAAAGATATTCCATTTTTTCAGTCGGTTGGTTTTATTTTAAACGTAGCAAGGCATGATTAATTAAAATCACAAATATCCAAACATATATACATATTTCAATGATTGTGTGCACTAAGCACTGACTCACTGCAAAAAAGCTTCCACACGATATGTATGTATAACGGACAGTCCTCTGTACATGTTTGGAACATGGATCGCATGTGCTCCTTTCACCGAATCCGCTTACAGAAAACGTGAATACACTGGGAGGACTGATCCACTTCAGGCAGGAGATTGACGGCCGCCATGCCTCACATACAATGGTCCACCGTAAGGAAAAAATCCTGATAGAAACATACAAAAGAAGATAGAAACATACAAAATTACACATTACAATATCAGTAATATAGAACCACATGTATGGAAAGAAGACAAGTTTTATTCCACACCCGTTAACGCCACTAACCGCACCACTTAACATCTCTAATGGCTGTATCACAAGCAGATTAGCATTTCATTGCTCGTTCCCCACTCGTGTCACATCAAGCTTTCGCATAAAACCAGCAATGGGGGCGGTATTTACCGTTAACTTTGATAGTCGTACGCCGCAGACATTCGTAGACAGGGGCCATAAAAGTCAAGCGGCGGTTAGTGTATTTGAGCTTAATTTATGTTAAGTAAACGTTTTGAAACGTTTTTTTGTGATATCGTTAGATACTCCTTATTTCTAGTTGATGGAGTCGAAAGGTTCTGGAATAGCGACCGCGTACTGGGAGTCGCACCGTTGAAAGGCTTTCCATCATCATCATCGACAGCCTGTTGCAGTCCACTGCTGGACATAGGCATCTCCAATTGAACGCCACTTAGATCTATTTTCGGCTCTTCCACTTAGATCTATTTTCGTTCTCACATCCAGTTTATGCCAGCCGTCCTGCGCAAATCGACTTCCATAAGGGGGACCAATGACCAGCAATGCTATTCTGTAAGAACTCACTCCAGTTCTCACTTCTGATTCTGCGGTGAAAACTGTATTTGGTATTCTGTAACTTGGTGAAAACTACACTAGCGCCACTAAGTGAGAACATAGGTGAAGCGAACTTAACTTGACAGTCAGAATATCAAATACTTTTCACTTCAGGTGAGTTACGAAGTGTAATCGAAAATGAGATATGGATCGAATTCGCACGTGAGTTCTTACAGAATAGCACTGCAGGTGAGGGCTGCAGAAATACGCCAGAAGCGAGATGCAGAGGACTCGCTGATATGGCGGCTCATGAGGGGGTCTATATCCAGCTGTGGATGTCTCTCGGCTGAAATGATGATAATGATCATTCTTGTCACACCATTTTCCATTTTTTCATGATTACAACATCATCATCGTTCATTAAAAGGACGTGTGTAATATGTTGATGTTATCAACATACGTAACCAAAGAACAATATTGTAACAAATAACTGATCAACCCTTGCCAAAGATAGCTATCGAAGTCCCAACTCCCAAGCTCGCCATTTCAAGTTCACCTAAACGAAAAAGTTTATAAATTCGACAGAAAAAGCACCTCTTCCATTACTTCATAAAACAACAACTTTTTCTATTTGATATACGGGAAGCTTCGAAAAACTGAAGGCAAGTTTAATCAGCGCAAAGTACTCCCATTGGAGCGGTTCCAATCCGCGCCGGAGCGAAACTTAGCTGGGGAACTCAACCCGTCCGTCGTCAATGGAACTGGCAAAAAGGTTTGTTTAATAACTTGTTTGTGGAATCCTTTTTTTGTAAGGTTATTCGAAACGGAATTGGATGTTTGGACGTTAGATTAAAACAGCGGTCGTTTTTGCAGGCTTCAAATTTGAATGGGATGGTTTTATATTTCTTTTAAGTATCAGAGAATTATCTGGTTAGGATCTCTTTTTCTCGGAGTTTTAACAACAGCAGCACGAGTACCCGACGTCTATAAATGGTTTCCTCGTCTTAAGTTTACTGATTCTTGCTTTTGATTAATTTTGTTTATACCGGATTTACGACAGGTAGATTATTTTATAAGAGCTGGAGATCGTTTTTGTTTTGTTGGCCACAATTGAGGCCGTTTGCGCAAAAGTGGCCTAACCATTAACATGATAAATTTTGATGTGTGTGTCACCGGCAAGATCCATGGGTGAAATTAGTGATAGGTCGATTTTGCATCAAAATTTATCATGTTTTAAATAAATTGCAATACAAGTCCGAATATGAAAAATTGTGGGTTAGGCCACTTTTGCGCTGACGGCCTCAATTGTACTTACATCTTTATACCCAAAAATATTTATAGCTAACAAATGAATGAAAACCAAGATTATTGCAACGAGGGAATAAGATGTTCGTATTTTCCATTCTATATTACCCATGTGCCTCAAAAACGCTTGTCGAGGCACATAATAATTTTTAACTTTTTTTTAAATTGTAATAATTTCCTTGTTACAAAGCTATGTGTCGATGTTTATCATTAATTAGTCCATATCATAGACCCTCAGCTCACGAGTGATCCAACCGAGGAGCAGAAAAACGCGACAAAAAAAAACAAATTTAAAAAATAAAAAACACGCCTTCCCTCTCAATAAGTGAACTAAATTTAAAAAAAAAAAAACAAGATACATAATAATCTTTTGCAGTCTGAAGACGATGTTTTTTTTTTTTTTAATTATTTGTTACTACTGTTTACTTTTTAAAAAAGGAACGAATTGAATTGCTGTAGTGTTAAAACCAATATTGAAACACGAAGGCCATTCCCAAGAGCTTGAAGACTTCTGAGCACATACAAATATAACTCCGGGAGGTGCAGGATTTGTTTATACAACTTGTCCGCACTTTAATAACTTGGAAACTAAAGCTCAAAGCAATAGTTTGTTCGGCTGGACCTTTCCACAGAGTAATGAGTTTTCCTTATATTTTTACAAGAAAATCACTCGTTGGAAAAAAAGGTCGTCGCTAAAAAAATATTACGAGAGCGAACAGAGCTCGTTTGTGGGGTCGAGTTGTACACCAATATTATAAGAATACACGTGGTATACGAGTGCGTAGCTATTTATGTTGCTTGTTTTTTATTTATAGCATAAGCATAATCAGCCTTTTAATGTTCCCACTGCTGGGACACAGGCCTCCTCTCTAGGAGAGGGAATGGGCCGTAATCCACCACGCGGGCCCAGTGCGGGTTGGCGAATGTCACATGTCTTCGAATTTTTGGTTGTAGGACCTGTCGGTTTCCTCACGATGTTTTCCTTCACCGTTTTGAGAGCAGTGGTGATGGAATTAATTACACAAAGTAATGCGCCTGGCTGGGTTTGAACCCGCAACCTACAATTTGTAAGTCGGGGCGGTTGCCACTCGGCCACCACTGCTCTTTTATTTATACGAATATTGTAAAGAGGAAAGATTTCATTGTTTGTTTGTTTGTACCTACCGAATAAGGTCTGAAACCACTGGACCGAATATTATTATAACCATTTTTTCACCAATGGAAAGCTACAATATCAGCGAGTAACATTTGATGACACGGTTGGCGCAGTGGTTGAACGTTTATCTGCTGCGCTGCGTGTCGCGGGTTCGATCCTTTTTTTTTTCTGGATGGGAAATCATCAAATGACTTCTCCCGCTCTGGGCGGAGCGGAAGGGAGTGTCAGACTCTTACTGACTAAAACCCACCCGTGTTCCTTCTTGTGCCCTTTGCGTTCCAGGGCCGCGGTGACTCTTTCGAACGAATTCCGCAACCCTAGCAGGCACTGACCCTATGGGGCCCCGTCTTCGTTGCTGACGGCTCTTTGAGGCGCGCGTGGAACACGGCGCGCCGTCGACTCGGGCCTGATTGCTATCGGACGGCGAGCCACCCATAGCTCGCCATCCGCAGGCCCGGCGGGTTCGATCCCCGCACGGAACAAATGTTTGTATGGCCTACAGATAGTTGTTCCGGGTCTGGGTGTCTTGTGTATGTGAGTATTCATGTTTGTGAACAAACCCACGATACAGGAGTACATCCTAGTATGAAGCAACGTTGAATTTAACAAAAAACATGGACTATATTTTATCCTCGTGTAGCCACAGAAACAGGAACTACGTGGGTGAAACCGCGGGGCGAGTGTTGTGTGATGGTTGTTCGAGAAACATGTTTCAGAAGGTACTGATCCCTTTAGCTCTTGATATATCGAGTTTGGATAACATAATAATAATAGTTTTTTTTTAATTTTTTATTATAAACTACATACTTTTTCATCATGCAAAGACGCCTATTGAACAATCGCTGCCTGTCTCAACTTCTCTATTTCTAAATAGACTTACCCCCAGTTTTTGAATAGGGAACATGCAATATTTTCATCTTGCTTTCATTTAGAGGAATTCTGTGTAAAATAGGCCATAAAAAAAAAATAATACGGTTTAATGTATTGCCAAAATTGCTATTATAAACTGACTGTTTTTCTTTTCTTGCGAAAACGTATGATGAAGTCACTCCTGTCTGCCAGAGATCGTGAACTGTCATGTATTAAAATTTAGTTTCGTGTTTTCGTTATCATTACACCAATGACGACACTAGACGCTGATTGTTTACGTTCCATTTCACGTTATATTAATTCTTAATAGTTGTTAAAAAAAAACTTTTTACAAAAAATACAACCGACTTCCACAAAAAATCAAAAAAGTACAAAATAACTTTAATTCGGAGCTCGGTGTTTGTGATTCCTTTTTCGTTTTTTGAACACCGACTTCCGAATTAAAGTTATTTTGTACTTTTTTGATTTTTTGTGGAAGTCGGTTGTATTTTTTTGTAAAAAGTTTTTTTATTTTTCACTTTTTAGTGGTACCTACACCCTTTCCCCTCCCCCACCTAAACGAACCAATTAAATTGGTGTAAAAAAATGAACTGCTCCAATGCAGAGTAAACTAAAAGGTCGTCAATGTAGACAATGTAGATATATTTTTTAGATTTTTGTTGATTTTTCAAAAACCGCTTGTTCGATTTCGATAAAATTTTCATGGGACCATTTGGAAAGTATACCCTTTCCAACAAAAAAAGAATTTTTCAAATCGGTTGGCAAGCGACGGAGTTATGCGCGAACAAACATAAAAAAAAAAAAATACAAACATCCGAATTGAGAACCTCCTCCTTTTTTAGAAGTCGGTTAAAAATCAATATTAACTACAAAAAAAAACATTGCAGTGGCCCTTCTTTTATACTATTTTATCTTTACAATAACAACATTTTCCTGAATTCTGTAATTGCATCTTCCCTATTGAGAACCTGTACCACTAAAACCTGACTCACTTTGGCTTTGAAATGCTGTTACAAACGCAATTTATAAACATCCGGTGCTTGTTTTTAGTCTTCGTAATATGATATCATTTCATTACTATCTTCTCCCGCGACTTCCGTTGTTTCCCGTTCCCGTGTAGCCTTCCCCGTGAATGTGGGTATCTATACTTACTAATATTATAAAGAGGAAAGATTTGTATTTTTGTATGTAACGAATAAACTCAAAAACTACTGAACCGATTTCAAAAACTATTTCACTATTAGAAAGCTACATTCACCCCGGGTGACATAGGCTATATTTTATCCCCATACTCCCACGGGAACGGGAACTACGCGGTTAAAACCGCGGGGCGCTGCTAGTCATATATGACGGAGGAGGAGCCTCGGCGCCATCATTAGCACTCATCGTTGGTCCTCGTAATGTGGGCGTCGTCGGTGGGTATAGTGTTGGATGATGAAAAAAGATTCGTATACTCAGTAAGATTTTATTGGAGACTGTATCACAACTCTCAGTAGGTAGGTATCACAGAACGCGCGATGGTTCGGTTATGTCCGCACACGCCGGCCGCCAACAGAAAAGTGAAATTAAATCTAGGATCTAGAATTGTCCGATCGCGTGCGCCCCACCAACTCCATCGAGCGCCACCAGATGGCGCTGGCGTACCGGATACGACTAAATTGCGACACGGTCATCCTGCTTGCACACGTCCTCGTGTGATGGTTACCCTGCAAACAAATAGGCCACAAGAGTATTTTGTTCCACTCGGTCATTCCTGACCTACTCTAGATTCATCAGGTCAATACAATTAAGGACATTTTAGAACTCTAGTTTTATTTTAACTAAATCTAACTTTTAACTAAATCAAACTTAGTAAATTGACAAAATCGAAAACTCAACAATCACTACCCTGGGCCATGTACCATAATCGTTCGCACCAACCTTTATAAACTCTACTGTGCCTAAAACAGCCAAGCTTACAGAAACCCTCGAGTAAGAACTCTAACGCCACGGCTCTCCAGCCGATCAGCAATCGCATTGCTCTCACACATCCAGCGCATGGATCAAAACATTTGTAAGCATATCCATCGAGTGGATCGCCTGTGTGCATCACCCACTGACTACACACTACGGTCTCTCTAGACCCCGACCTCCGCCAGAGTCAAACGCGCATCGCGCACCCACGGACTACTTGAGTTTCTCAAGAGATACCGATTTCCACCGGGGCTACGACTACGTAATAACCACTGGTACGGTCGAACACAATACGGCCGATAGAATCCCTTACTCGACATTCAACTAAAACTTAAGCTTGCTCATCCTCATCAAAATCCTTATCAACATCGACTGGTACGTGACCCGCTGGCATTTTTCTTAACCTATCGTGTGCATATTTGTAGGTACGCTTAGAATTTAAGGCTTTCAGTGTATAACAATCTCCTTCCAAAATCTCAATCACTTTAAACGGACCTTTAAACTTTGGATCTAACTTAGTCTGATTTCGTTCTTCGTTTTCTAACAACACAAAATCGCCAATCGCAAAATTTTGAATTTTAGCCTTCGTTTTGTCAAATCGGGTCTTGTCATATTCCGCACACCTCTTAATATTTTCTGAGGCACGATCGCGCAGTTCCTCTATGTCTACATCGGTCTCTACATCACTACACATCAACGATAACGGTCTCGCGACTTTTCCTATTAAAAGCTCAAGAGGTGAAGCTTTTGTAACCCGGTTCATTGTACAATTTAACGCAAGTTGAACATCCCCTATAGAGTCCTGCCACGATCTGTTATCGCTAGTCTCTATAGCAGTTAGCATAGATTTGAGTACACTCATGATGCGCTCTACCTGCCCATTAGCACGAGACGACCCTGTCGCTATCAGATGCAAGTCGATATTCTTGCTCACACAAAAATCGCGAAACTCTCTGCTGGCAAAACAACGTCCTTGATCGGCTATAATGCGAGTGGGAGCACCAAAAAGCGCTACGCTTTGAGTCACCGCATGAATACTACTCTTAGAGTCAATGTTCGCTGCGGGGTAAAGCAGCACGTACTTCGTAAACGCATCGATTAACACAGAAATGTATTCCTTCTTATCATTCTTGCCGCTTAGCTTACCCGTTGCGTCTACATGAACAGTGTGCCACGGGCTCGTTACCTTAGGTATCGGATGCAGTTCGGCTTGCACTTTACCGGAATGGCACTTCGCGACTTTGCACGTAATGCAGCTATCTACAAATTTTCTAACGTACTGAGACATTCCCGGAAACCAATAATAATCGAAAAGTTTTTCACTTGTCTTTTCAGCACCTAGGTGAATGATAGAGTCGTGGAAATTATTAACTACCGACCATCGTAGAGCACGAGGTAAATATGGTAAGCATTTAGACCTACCATTGCGTTGTATATTACGGTGGAGGACGCCTGAACGTAGCACATAAGTCTTAGCTAATTGCTCACCTAGTTGATTCTCTTCTAAGTCGGTAATAATTTTAGAAATCTCTACATCGCGTTGTTGTTCGACTTGAAGCCAATTGGGAGAGAGTTCAGTAACGTCAATACGTTTTGGACTTACACGGGACTCTACTGATTTGGAACCGATTGGTAAAGGATTTCTTGAAAAAAAATCAACATGCGACATACGTTTCCCCTCTCTATACGTTACGCCAAAATCGAACGACTGCAGAAAAGCCCACCATCTATGTGCCCAGGGAGTTAGTTCCTGCTTAGTTTGGGAAGATTTTAACGAGTTACAATCCGTAACAACAGTAAACTTTCTGCCATGAAGATACTGCCTAAAATGCTTGATAGAATTCACAACCGCGAGGGTTTCAAGCTCGTACGAATGATATTTACTCTCTGCAGGGGACGTTCTCTTACTAAAGTATGCGACCACACAACGCTTACCATCAGCCTTGATTAGAAACAAAATTGCTCCATAACCTAAACTACTGGCGTCTGTGTGTAGCTCTACCGGGAGCTCTGGGTCATAAATCGTCAATACTGGGTCACTCGTCAAGGTAGAGATAACGTTTTGACGAATATCCTCGTGTTCTGGTTTCCATGCCAATTCGCCTTTTAGTGAAGTCATTCGGTACAATGGGGCCATTATTCTAGAGAAGTCTTGCACAAATTGGCGAAAATATGAGGCTAGTCCGATAAACTGGCGTAGTTGGGTCACTGTTTCTGGAGGTGGTAGAGCCGTTAAGGCTTCTATTTTCCTGTGATTGGGTCTGATCTGGCCAGACTCTACCTCAAAACCCAAGAACTCTACCTTCGTCTTAAGGAAGGAGCACTTCTTGAGATTCAAAGAGAATCCAGCATTAGTCAGAACTTCTAACACATTGTGAAGCCTTTTTAAACCTGACTCTACATCGGGAGAGACGATCAAAACATCGTCGACGTAGACGATTACGTAATCATGAGCTAGATCACCTAGAGCATTCATAATAGCTCTCTGAAATACGGAAATCGCGTTTTTTAGACCAAAAGGCATAGTTAGGAATTCATATTGGCCCTCGGCAGTTATAAAAGCAGTGTACTCTATGGACTCTTCGCTCACGGGTATTAAATGAAAGCCGCTAGCGCAATCTAATTTTGAAAAATAATTGGCACCATGGAGACGCGCGATTTGATCAGAGATTAGAGGAAGCGGGTAACGGTCTGAGACGGTGTTACTATTGAGCTCGCGATAGTCGATACACATGCGATCTGAACCATCGTGCTTCTTTACTAATAGTGCTGGGCTTGCAAATGGAGAGCAGCTAGGTCTGATAATATTAGCTTCTAACAGTTCTTTCACACGGTCGCGCACAACGCTACGTTCATCCACGGACATCCTATACGGTCGGCGCTGCACCGTACGATTCGTATCAATTAACTTAATTTTAAGCTCGCCTGTATTTACTCGCGTCGTAGGCAAACCGGTAATGAAAAATTCAGAAAACTGATTAAGCGTTTGCAGAAGCCTAGACTTGTCATTCCCAGAACTTAAATCCGTCGCGATACCCGTTAAATCCAATTGAAGCGCATTATCACTATTATGACTCACCGAATTTACGCAGAGGACTTTCGTTAGCGTAAGCTCCGTTGCCGTCATGTTTACAGCAAAACCCCGATTTAAAATCTCGCGACCTAACATGACGTCACTTTGCAAATAACTATCGGGCAAGACATGTAATAAAATTTCCAAAGGGTGATCGTTAATCACTACACAACATAAAATCTGTTCTGTACTGAATACTCGCGTTTGACCAATACCAGTCATAGCGACAACATTACTAATGCGTTTACCATTAAATTTCGATGCAAAACTTTCTTTTACTAACGAGCATTCAGCGCCAGAATCATAAGTAAAGTGTAATAATTCACCTTTGTGTTGTAATGTGCCCAATGGTGGCTGCACGACGCAGACATCGACACGCCGCTCGCTCCGCGCGCCGCCGTCGGCCAGCCCGCTGCCGCCGCCGCCGCCGCCGCTCGTGCACCGGACAGCAATATGAGCCGGCTTGCCACATTTGAAGCACACCAAGGGCTTCGCTGCCGGCTGCTGTACCGCTTGACTCGACGATGATGTAGGTGCAGCAGGTCTTCCCCTCGTGTCCATCGGCTTGCTTCTGCACTCAATTCGCTTATGACCGGTTTTCCCACAATTGAAACACTTGATTGAGGTTATCTTCGCTCGCTTGATGTCGATTGTATTCGATGATTCGACGGTGGTGTTTATTTTACGCTTAAAATGTGAAAACGCGTTTAATTCTTGCTGCAATTTTTCCCTCGATGTAATGTTTGTAGTAAACGCCATACGTTGAAGTCGCGGGTCAAACTGTGAAATGTGAGCGAGTACTGTTGCAACGGCAATCTCTTCTTTGTTTGCATCTTTCCAACGATTTGTCAACGATGCGATTAAACGACTTGCGAACGCGGGTAATGTTTCCTTTTCACTAGGTTTTTCACCATTCATTTTAATGAGGGTACCCGCCAATGTCTCGGTAGAAATAAATCGTGTTGTGAAAAGTACCTTGAATTCGTTCCATGTCATTCCTTCGTAGGCTATTTGAGACAGCCATGTTGATGCTTCACCTTTTAGCGCCTTGCTGACCACCAGAACAAGTCGACCGCCGCTCGGTGGATTTTCGGAAAAACACAAATCTGCTGTCGCGCACCACGATCTTGCATCAGTATCTTGCTTGTCTGGATCAAAGGCAGGTAGCTCTTCGCAGTAAGCTGGTTTCGGTGATTGCAGCGCCTCAATCAAAGCACGCATGTTTTTGTTTTGCTGTTCGAACATGGCACGCCACACGTTTGTTTCCTTGTTCGGATCCAACACCGATCCCACTTCTGATGACGGAGGAGGAGCCTCGGCGCCATCATTAGCACTCATCGTTGGTCCTCGTAATGTGGGCGTCGTCGGTGGGTATAGTGTTGGATGATGAAAAAAGATTCGTATACTCAGTAAGATTTTATTGGAGACTGTATCACAACTCTCAGTAGGTAGGTATCACAGAACGCGCGATGGTTCGGTTATGTCCGCACACGCCGGCCGCCAACAGAAAAGTGAAATTAAATCTAGGATCTAGAATTGTCCGATCGCGTGCGCCCCACCAACTCCATCGAGCGCCACCAGATGGCGCTGGCGTACCGGATACGACTAAATTGCGACATATATAAAATTTTCCAAATCTGACTGGTTGTTCCAGAGATTAGCGCGCTCAACAAACTATTCAGCTTTAAAATTGATTGAGTCAGGCGTTACCTTGCGGAAATCCATTTTAAATTTGAAAATGAAAATAAAATCCTTGCATTTGCCTTGTAATCTTGCATGTGCATAATAAAGCGGGCGGGAGGGAGGTGCATACCTGCAACCCACTAATATTCGCGGAAATTAAAACTAGATATATTATTTTCGTTTTCATATTCAGCTTTATTATATGTACTTATATATTGCAATCTTAAATCGCTATAGCTCCACTACTCACACAGCTAACAGTTCCTTTTTTATCATGAATGGGAAATCATCAAATGACTTTTTCCGCTCTGGGCGGAGCGGAAGGGAGAGTCAGACTCTTGCTGACTAAAACTCACCCGTGTTCTTCCTAGTACCCTTTGCGTTCTAGGGCCGCGGTGACTCTTTCGAACAAATTCCGCAACCCTAGCTAACAGGCACTGACCCTAAGGGGCACCGTCTTCTTTGCTGACATCTCTATGAGGCACGGAACACGACACACCCTCGCCCCGGGCCTGGCTGTTATCAGACCGCGAGCCACCCATCGCTCGCCATCCGCAGGCCCGCGCCTACGGAGGCCGGGAATCGCCCTGCGACTCCCGACGCCCGGAGCGTTCGGTACGTACTTGCAAAAAGAAAATAAAATGGTTCCAGCGCAGATTGACGCACAGAACAAGTTATTTGATTCAACGAGCGTTTGTTTATCGTAAATGGCTACAGGAAAAATACAAGCCACACAAAAAAAAAACAGAAAATTGAAAGAATGATGTCGTTCATTGATTTGTCCCCATGTACCAATTATCTCTTCTTTTTAATAAAACGGACAGCGACGGCGGCGCAAACACGACTCGAATACTTATCATCCAAAAAACCTACGAGACGAAATTGGAACTCGCTTAAAAAGAAAACTGTTTAGTGAAAAAGAATATTTACATTTTTCCTCTTTGAACATCAGATAAGGTTATCAAAGAAACCATTAAAAAGCTAAATAAATAAGAACTTAAACGTACGAGTACTTTGCTGCTAGCAAAATGTAAATCTTGTATCTTTTAGCTAATGTAAGATTATTCCCAGAGGTCAGGAATTCATTTACGCACTAATAACAGAGCAAAGAAGAGGAAAAACGAGAATTATAAAATACTGTGATTATGTATTCTTTCAGGATTCCGTACGTCACAGTGGAAAATCCCTCACCAGTTAAGCAGTACCATTCTGTTTAAATGTTACCGTTAATCTTCAGGCGTAGTGAACTTTAAGGCCCGGCGCCCACTATCGGTACGGCTGAGGATTTTAGGTGATAAGAAGCATTATACATTAACTTCATGGCAATAAAGCATAAGTAGCCTCAAGCATGCTGAAGCGGTATTTGCTACTACGATCATATAGGTATATCATGGAAATTTCTACTTTATTGCCATGAAGTTAATGTATAATGCTTTTTATCACCTAAAATCCTCAGCCATGCCGATGTCGATAGTGGGCGCCGGGCCTAAGCGAGTCAATCAAAAGCATTAGATGCAATCACAGTTGCAACTCATTCCGCATAAATTAATTGAGTTGAGATTTTAACAGAATTAACTGACTGCTCGTTTTCAGTGTATCAAAGTTAATCTTTGTCAAAAGTAGTTTCCACATCAACAATTTTGGTCACGTATTATTCCTTTAACAAGTATACTCACTCACTTGACAAAACCTTTTAACTAAGTATAAGCCAGAAAGCAAAATGATTGGATCTGCAGCACAGGAAAATAATAATGTAGCGTGATCTAATGAGTTTAAAATAAACTTATTTTCGGGCAAAACATCATACTATACAGATTGTATATCTGTGCTCTGCCTTCTTTCCTAGGTAGATACGGAACTCTTGGTTAGAAATACAAATCTCACTTAAGATGACTTTTTAATGAGACTGTGGCTTAGTGAAATTGTAGATTACTGTTATTGTTTTCTTCTTGACTAAAGAAAAGTTGTTTTTTTATTGGATTAAAGATGGAAATGTTACTTCATCGCACAATGTTACCCTTAGACACAGTTTAATAGATTACACATCGGTTACATTTTACATTTTAAATTATTTGAGGTACTTAAAAAGCAATAGGGTAGTTGACTAAAAAAATCTGATTAGTCCGTCTGATAGATTTCCAAAAAATATTGGACACGTATTTTTTCTTTTTTCACATAAACAAAAAATGAAGACGATACAGTGCGTTGAAAACTCGTGTGACGTCACTACTCGCTACAATTTTTAGCGAGCCGTGACGTCACACGATCCCACTCCTGATCTTTGATGCTTTTTATCTTCGTCAGTTTTTATAGATTGCATAAAGGAAAAAATACGTGTTCAATATTTTTCTATAATCTAACTGACGGACTAAACATAATCATATAATTTTTACTCAGGAAACATCCCTATTGGAAATTGGGAAAGCCTCTGGTCAGGGATGCAACATGTACCAACACACTAGCACCACCCCATCTTCCAAGCACGAAAGACTATGCTGGGGTGGCTGCTGCAGGTGCAGAAATCCATACTTATCTATAACTATTTTTGATAATACTATATTTATTTTTATAATCTCATTTTATTTAATCTAACGGAACGCCAGAATGGGTAAAGGTCTTCTCCAAATCTCCAGTGATGTCCATTTTACTCTATCTTGAGCTACTTGTCTCCAGTTTGGACCAACGGGCGTACCATGAGGTGTTAAAACGTGAGTCTTCCGAGCGAGAAAGAGGGATAGAGTTATACACCCTATATAGCTCCATCCCTTTTTCTCGCTCGAAAGACTCAAGTCTTAAGACGACATGGTACGCCCACAGCTATTGTTGCAATATCGTCTTCCCATCTTGTAATAAGTATCCCTCTTGTTCTTTGGCGTATTGAGCCGTTCCAGGTTGTTACTTTTTTGGTCCATCTAAGATCTGTTAGCCGCGCAACATACCCTGCCCACTTCCATTTAAATTTTGTGCGTAATTCAGATCGTTTGTTGCTTTAGTTATTTTTCTTATTTTAGTGTGTCGTATTTAAGGCATATTAATACAAAAATAAATACAATTACTTAGTTCTAAACTGATACATATACATTGATTAACATGTACTTAATCATGTGTAATGTGTACGGAACCATAGCTACTGTCATATAGATAGAGGTACGTGGTTTACCCTCATTTTCAAGCTACTTAGTTTCTTTTTCTCCGTCGGAAATTGTAGTAGATCACTAATGGTCTGCCCTACGCCAACGCTATCGGCTGCAATCAGCTGAAAGAAATGAGAAAGGCTTTTTATTAGGCGGATTATACTCAAGTAGTGAAATCAATTAGGTACCTGTCTAGGTAACTGTAGATGAAACCGTTGGTTAGTTATAGAACTATATCTATTGTTAATACTGATTTACAGAAGTAAATAAATCGCCATTATAAAGGCCGACTTCAGATATAAGCATTAAAATTAAAAACGTTAGGATTCCCACACTAGGACTCGTGTATCGTGGGTGCGTTCACAAACATAAACTCACATACACAAGACACCCAGACCCGGAACAATTATCTGTAGCCTATACAAATATTTGTTCCATGCGGGGATCGAACCCGCGATACGTAATGCAGCAACTGAACGCCAACCGTGTTATTAGTAAAGAAAATATCAATCCCTACTTCTCGGGCTCAATTAGAGTTTGACGAATACCTACTCAAACTCTTAATTTATAAAGCTGCAAGCATTGATTTTTTTTTAGTATTGGTAAAACAACTTTTACCTACCCATGATCCTTCTAGTGCCCTTTTCGCTCCAAAAAATACACGGGCTTAATTTGCAGGATGTCTATACACTACATGTTAATTAAAGGAAAAAAATTGGAGTTAAGAATTACTTATTGCAAAATTAGCCTAATTTTCGGCATAATTTGCCTGAACTATTGTCAGTCGTTATTATTTAATTCATTTTGACTTTAAATTTTATCCCGCTGATATTATTTGACTTTGTCTACGAACATAAAATAAACCTGCCTTTGTACACATTGTTGACTGCTATTTGTTTTGCTAATGAAACAGGTACCTGCCTTCACCAATTAAATATGAATGAATAAAGGAGATTTCCCAAGAAATTAATTCTCCCAAGGTGTGTCGGTGACAGGCTAGGAGACTGAACACGTTCTACAGCACGTGACCACAGACAACGTCACGGTGATTAACAGTAATAAGAAACTATTGTCTCTGCCAACGGAGTCACTGGGATTAGGATGGGATTACAAATTGATTAAAATGAGGTTTTCAAGACTGATTGCGTCTTCGGAACCAGTATTTTTCGTCGCGAAACTTTCCAGAATTTTGATCTTTATTTTTGGACAAATATATTTGATTATCTATATCTATACTAATATTATAAAGAGGAAAGATTTGTATTTTTGTATGTAACGAATAAATTCAAAAACGACTGTACCGATTTCAAAAATTCTTTCACCATTAGAAAGCTACATTCACCCTGAGTAACATATGCTATATTTTATCTCTGTATTCCCACGGGAACGGGAACTACACGGGTGAAACCGCGGGGCACTGTTAGTTTGTTATAAAAACTCAAACCATTGATCTAAAGTTAACCATTTACAGGTACTTTTTCTCGAGGAACTCATGGCTAAATGGTCTTCAAGATTAAGCAGCGTTTGTAAAGGTCTGTTCGTCAATGGGTGACATGCCATTACATACCGAGACTCCTCGTTGCCTTGGAAAGCACCTTAAGCCGCTGGGCCTGGCAGTCATTTGTCACGAGCTCTTTGACATTCATTCCGGATAGTCATAAGCCAGAAAATGTGACACTTCTGTTGCCAAGGGCTACCTACCTATCGTATCTAGTTACTGGGTTGTAGGGGTAAGATTGCTGGCTAGATTGAAGAAGAGGCTGCTGGCTAGATTGGAAGCTGACCCCAACACAGTAGGATAGGATTTTTTTACTCAGAAAGTTTTAGCTAAGCTAAATTTTAAGTTTTGTCAAGAAAATAAAGCTAGTTGGTTAGTACGTTGGAAAGCGTAGATCGCTATGGATATGGCCGTAAAATACTCCATGATTAATAACCGACTTCCAAAAAACTTTTTTTGTGCGTGTTTACCTCATAACTGTTTACTGGGTGTACCGATTTTGATGAGTCTTTTTTGGGACTGTTGCTTGTCATGTGGGCCCATTTAAATTTGAGTGAGATATTTAAGTTATCCCTAATAATGTACTAATAATGTCCTTCAACTACGTTGATGATGTTCTCATTCTCTCTTTCTCGATGCAAACTGTATAAATACCTACGATGATTTGTAAGAGCATCTTAGTATTTCGAGGTGATCCCTTTCTAGTTTGGGGAACCATCATACTTATTAGTTTTTATTTGTTGTAATTTATTTATTTTTTGTACACCTGCCATAGTGTTGTATTTTTAACTCAAAGGTAGAAATGCCTTGTTGCATTAAGTCCGCCCATGTACCACTATTGTACATACATAAATAAGAACCGAAATAGGAAACGGAACTCTTCAATAAATTATAGCAAATCTTCCGGGATTTCTGAAATCGCATGTTTGTTTATTGTTTAGTTCGGAAGTCGGTGTTCAAAAAACGAAGAAACGACCAAAAACACCGAGTTTCGAAATTGAAGTTATTTAATACTTTTTGTATTTTTTTTTTATAAACTGTTACAAAACGGCCTGCATAGCAATAGTTTAAAGGACAAAGATCTCCACGCTCTATACAGAATAACACAGCAAAAAAATTACCAGCTTATTGTAGCAGAACACCTAAAGCTATCAAGTGAGACAATGAAATGTTTCCAAGATTCCAGTAGACACGTAATCCATTCAGGAAGCCGCAGTGAGACCGTAATATGTGTGCGGCATACATCATCGTGTGCCGTGTCACGCTTCCGGCTCTGACACATGCTTTGTGGAGCTGACCTGTAGCGAGCGACAGGGATGCACTCGAGAACTATAAGCATATACAGTATGTTAAATAACAGAGGGCGTTCTATATCATTAATAGATAAAAATAAAAATGTCAGAATAGAAAAATAAGCATAAAATAATCCAAATTAAAAAAAAGAATTGACAATAAATTCGAAACATCCTGTTTAAAATCAAAATAGTAGCGCGGAATAGTACCTACTCGTAGTAGCAATGCCCAAACAGGCAAGTAGGTACGCGTGTACAGAGTGTCTCTATTTTAATATTAAAAAAAAAAACATTTTGTTTTTGAATGGTAACATTTTTTTTATCATATATGGATGCTATACTATTGCGGGTTAACGGGAACGCCCTCTGTTAGTTAACATACTGTATACAGGGTTATTTGTAAAACACCAAGAACCTCTTAAGAGGTCATTGTACTCATCATTATGAACAACTTTAACTATGGGAACAAACCTGATCTCGCGAAAAACAAATCAGCTGTTCCCTACATTTATGTTCATATAGGTAACTCATCAAAATGTAGGGGACAACTGATTTTTTTGACCCTTATGAAATGACAGCAGGAAACAATAGGTCACCTCGTAAGGATATCTTCGTATTGCCCTGTTACTGGGACGTTCAAGTCAAATTAGCAGTCTCTCCATGTAAACTACTGGTATTAGATGAGTACCAATATTATACATTCTGTCAGACGGGAAACCGACCGCAATAATTAGGAAAAGGCAATGCATATTAATAAATTACTTATCTATCTACGGAATGTTTTTGCTCATCTGATCACCTTTTTTTTTTGGGTGGGAAATCATCAAATGACTTCTCCCGTTCTGGGCGGAACGGAAGGGAGTGTTAGACTCTTACTGACTAAAACCCACCCGTGATCCTTCTTGTGCCCTTTGCGTTCCAGGGCCGCGGTGACCCTTTCGAACAAATTCCGCAACCCTAGCAGGCACTGACCCTATGAGGCCCCGTCTTCTTTGCTAATGGCTCTTTGAGGCGCGCGTGGAACACGACGCGCCGTCGACTCGGGCCTGGTTGCTATCGGACGGCGAGCCACCCATAGCTCGCCATCTGTAGGCCCAGCTCGCCATCGGCAGGCCCTCGTCTGATTACCTGCCTCCTCATTTCCTTGTACATTAACATTTTCCTTCGAGACATCGAAGTCCGTCCCTGTGCTATGCAAATACCTTGTTGCGCTGGCAGCATGAAGCGGCACCTTGTCAGAATTACAAATTTCGATCTCCCTTCAAATATGAATGCCAGCTCGCTTAATATCGAACATTATAGGGACATTGTTCGAGATTATTAAACTGGGAGATTACAGCTTCTGAGCTGGCTGATAAGCTCAGATATTCTGAAAGAAAGTTAAGAGCGTGTACGCCGTATGGCATTTCATACATATTTTCAAGTCACTATTTTGCGAAATGACTAAACTGATTTTAATGAAACTTCATACACATAAGCAGGATACATAGGTCTAAAAAGTTAGTCAAAACATTTTCGAAATGTCTTATTTAAAAAAAGATAGCTGGAAATTTATGTTTGTATGGAACGTTTAAAATGGATCTAATATAACTGTAACACTATTTATCGAAAATGTTTTAAACTAACTTTTAGACCTATGTTTCCTGCTTATGTGTGTAAGTTTCATTAAAATCGGTTTAGTCATTTCGGAAAGTACTTGAAAGACAGGACTTGAAAATTTGTATGAAATACCGCACGGCGAATACACTCTTAAATTAACTAAGCCCAAAAAAGACACTATCTGTCTTTTTTGGGCTAATCATTCTTCAAAGATGCATCAAGTATGATCTAAATGGTAGGTACTTGATAGATTGCTACGGTTGCGGAATTTTTTCGAAAGAATCACAGCAGACCTGAAACGCAAAAGCACTAGGAGAAACATGGGTGGGTTTTAGTCACTAAGAGTCTGACACTTCCTTTCGCCCAGAGCGGGAGAAGTAATTTGATGATTTAGCCAGAAAAAAAACTGCTTGATAGATCTCAGAATCCATATTAATCCGCACTGTAACTGTACTGTAACATATCTTAACTAATAGTATAATGCGTAAGTGAGTATCTTTGTTTGTTACGCTTTCATTCCTAAAACGCTTTGCTGACTTTGATAAATTTAGGTGAAAAAGTTGATGAGACCCTGAAGTTGTTTAGGTATACTGGTATAGGTTACTTTTTTTTTGTGAAAATAAAACTTGAACGAGACCGGAGCCACGGCCAAAAGCTAGTATTTAATATCACTAATGCGAAAGCAGTTCTGATTTGCGAAAAAAAGACTTCTTGGTATTCATTTCTGCTGGGGTGGTATTATTACCTTGGGATAGTTATCTATTAACTTTAAACGTCAGTGAACTAATAAAAATAAAATAAAATAATGTGCCCTCAAAACTCAAAAATACTGCTGTAATAAGAAAATATTTCGTATTTATTCAAGCTGAAATTGAAAACTTGACTCTGATATACATACAATTAACAGCTAACACCTCGATATATTCACAAAGATTTTCGTATTCACTCCTGAAAAGGTGATCATATTCATGTCAAAGAACAAAGCAAGTTTCATATAAACTCGAGTTATTTTCCGAAATAAAATATTTTGATATACTGAAGAAATTGCTTTTCAACAATTTGAATGACGAAAGAGAATTCTCAGAGACAAGCAATTAAGTATGATATCTCAAAGTATATTGATACTAGTAGCACCCCTCGGTTTCACCCGTGTAGTTCCCGTTCCCGTGGGAATTCGGGGATAAAGTACAGCCTATAGCCTCACTCGCTGATAATATAGCATTCCATTGGTAAAAAAAAATTTTTTTTCAGAGCTTATTCGGTATACCTACAAACAAACACAAATTCTTTCCTTCTTTTAATGGCTTGAACATAAAAAGAGTTAATCAATTCAAATATCTGGGACATATACTTACCGACGACCTGAAGGATAATGTGGATATTGAGAGGGAGCGCAGGGCACTGGCGGTCCGCGGTAATATGTTGGCTCGTAGATTCGCCTGCTGTTCAGACCAGGTCAAGATAACACTTTTCAAGGCGTATTGTCAGGGTCTGTACGCGGGGGGTCTATGGATCAACTACACCAAAAGGTCGCTAGATGTCCTGCGCGTCCAGTATAATAATATTTTTAGGATGCTGTTGGGACTGCCCCGGTTCTGTAGTGCGTCAGAGATGTTTACACAGAATCGTACTGACGGCTTCCACGCAATCGTGCGGAAGAAAGTAGCATCGTTGGCAGCTAGAACACGGGCCAGCAGCAACAGCATTCTAAAAACAGTGGCCGAGAGTGTGTTTTCCCCTTTTCTGAGGCATTTTGTGACGAAGATGAATAAATAACTCGTTCATCTTCTGTGCAAAATGCTTCTTTAACTATTTGTTTTTATCCTTTCTTATGTTTTATTTATGTACTAACACTAGATGTAAGATAATTGTACTAACACGATGGATTTCTGTTATCCGAATTTTTTTGAAATAAATTATTATTATTATTATTATTAATGCTCGGATAGATAAGAATATAATGTGGTGTATCGCAGAGAAATTGTCGCCCTTTAATAAAGCTGTGCGAACTCAAATGCTTATTAAAATAGGTAGATATGTAATCGAAATCATTTGTGCTGACACACGCTAAATAACTAAATTAACGATATTCAATTTCATTTTACATTTGCTAATAGCCACCAGATTTTAACCAAATGAAAATTAATAATTTAACAAATTAAAGCATTAAGGCGTAAACCCACCGCGGCGCATGCTGTGCACTGGCACGCGGCGCAATTTATTTAGCTGCGCGGATTCATTTGTTTGACAACGTGTGTCTACGTTTCCACTGCAGTACACACTACAACTATATGTACAACTGTAACGTCGCCCGCCGCGGCGCATGGTGCTGCGATATAGTTGTACATAGTCGTGGGTTAATATTCGTATTAAGTATATATTACTGTGTATTGCATGGCCCTGAATAGAATGCAAGACGTTGACAGCGTTGAGCAATGCTATAAGTACCATATCCGAGCAGGCCACTCATGTACCATGACGTAAACTGATGCGTAGCGTGGTCGTGGGTTGCAGAGGTCACGATCACATACATACATTGAAAGCGAAGCTTAACACACGTGCGCGGCCTCTCCATGCGCTGCAGTGGATCTGCGCCTTAATATTTTCTGATTCGATAGCTCCAATACTGAGTAGTATTTCCGAGTTCTGGACACTTTCCGTTCCCAGAACTCCTGTGTTCTCAATTACGAACACTATCATATAACAGTGTGTGTTTTCAAGAAAACTCACTATTCAGTATTGCCACGTATTGTACTGCATTTCAGAGAACCCTCATAGATCAGTGTTTCTTCGATGGTATCCATGTACTCAACATGATAATGACGACACTATACGTGGCGCAGCGGTCTGTCATGAACCATGGATGTGTCAGACCATCGACAAATGAGTCTGAGGTATTGTGTCGGTGACAATACGCGAGCTAGTGGCGACCAGCGACCTAATGATGTGTAGGCTATTGTTGAGAAACATCGTATCATTCGATGAAAAGGATTTTTACGTGCAACAATGAAACTTAGCTAAAAATAGAAATGAAAGTCGTAGTGTTGTACCCGGCTTTAGCTGGGGTAGACTCGGTTACTGTTGTATGTGTTATTATGACTTCACTACATAGTACGAGTATAAAACAAAGTCGCTTTCTCTGTCCCTATATCCCTATGTATGCTTAAATCTTTAAAACTACGCAACGGAATTTGATGCGGTTTTTTTTTTAATAAATAGAGTAATTCAAGAGGAAGGTTTTTATGTATAATACATGAGAGAAAACATTAGTAGCTACATTGCATCCGTGCGAAGCCGGGGCGGGTCACTAATATAATATAATCTGACGTACCAAAATAAACTTTTATTGTGAAAAATGGTTGACTTACACTCAGCGAGCGTTGTCTATGTTTATTTATTTTAATTGAGTGAAGAAAACTGCAGTTTTTCACAATGGAACTTGTTTTTTGTTAGTCTAGATTGTTGTCCACAGACTAGACAAATGTGACACCTTTCTCGTTACAACTTCTCCGACTTGTGTTATCTATGGCCATGTTTACATTTGTGTACTGAACTTTTAAACAGAAGTAAAACAATACGGTACGTGGTAAATCTATTACAATCTATCCCATACTTAATTATGTATTGTAGGCAAGCATAGATAATATTTATAAGTAGTTGTGTTGAGCTGCTCGAGGCCAAAAATAACAGCCGCATGGTTTGATCTTCGAGGTTAAGCAACGTATGCCGAGTTCAGTTCATGGTTGGATGACCATTTATTACATACCGAGCGTTCCCCATTCCTCGGTAAGCAGGTGAAACCGGCTGTCATTTTAAAATCGTTGACAACGTTTCGAATAGTCATAAGCCAGAAAATCTGTCGCTAGTCTTGCAAATGGGTATCGTGTTACCCGTTACTTACTGGGACCTGGGTTGTAGAAGTCAGAAGATAGGTCTTTGGAGGTATGCGGAACAGAGAGTAAAGTCCCGCAAACCTCCGTTGAAAAGGGAGGATCCTCCGGCCAGACGCGTTGTTATGTCTGGTGGGCAGCTGCCCGATAGATGATTTTTGGGCTGTCGTATATGTTTTAATCGCGCGGAGAACTTTGCGGAGCGCGATGCAGGATTGGTTCTTATGTGACGCCATAGATGTCGCTACATCACTCCCCTCCGGAGATCGGAGATCGATGGTTCTTGATGCTTCTTGATGCGTGCCAGGCCAGTGGTAGGTTGGTTCCAGTGGGTCGGAACCGAATGCCGCATAGTTCTCGGTGAGTCGGAACTGTCTGCGGTGATGCCCCAGTGAGTCGGGGTGGTGCTGTCCCAGTGAGTCGGGATGATGCTGCAGGCTCCAGTGAGTCGGAGTAGTGCTGCTGGCTCCAGTACGTCGGAGCGGTGCTGTGCGACGTAGTGGCTTGACTGCTTGCGTCGACCAGGAGAGGTTCTTCATGGCTCTTCATGTGACTGGCCGAAGGTCCAGTGTGCTTCACCAAAGTCGCTGATGAGGCTGAGGGTGATGACCAGGTATGACCAAGTATGCATGCTGGTGGTCGGGATACACTTTATAGCCGTGGGTGCTGGCTGTATGGCTGCTTGCTGCTCAAAAGCTTGAGAGAAGTGATGATGACGTCACGAAGTAGTAGCTGCACGAAGGCTACGCTGACGTTCTTTGTCGAGGGTCACCAGTTTGGAGGTATGCGGAACAGAGAGTAAAGTCCCGCAAACCTCCGTTGAAAAGGGAGGATCCTCCGGCCAGACGTGTTGTTATGTCTGGTGGGCAGCTGCCCGATAGATGATTTTTGGGCTGTCGTATATGTTTTAATCGCGCGGAGAACTTTGATTGCGCGATGCAGGATTGGTTCTTATGTGACGCCATAGATGTCGCTACAGGTCAATGTGTGAAAAATACTGTAACTAAGCTGCATGCAGTTTGACTATATTGGGAAAATTCTAGGCAGATCGATTTTTTTGAAGTTCCGCATTAACCTTTTATGAAGTTCAGCATTAACCTTTGAACATAATATACATGTCACAGCCACCCAGGTAAATCAGCTGTTTAACTAGTGACGTGATATGAGCTTAGGGTTTTTTTTTTCTCTCGATAAATTCCAACGTAATCGGAGGCTGTACTAAGTTATCTCTCATTCATTCCAGTTCTCGCTTGTATGCCGCTCGTACTTTTATTCCTCATACTTTATCTTTCTTTCATCCATCGCCGTCCATTCTAATGGGTGGGACTCCCATTTGTCTAATTGTTCCTACATTACTAGGTACTACTACTTTATATACTTATACGTTTTATTCCATTCCATCTTTCCATTTAATTTACTTTTTGTGCGAGCTGTGGGGAAAATAATGGGTACACAAACTTTCTATAGTTACAATCTTTTCTTAGCCTATTTACATTGTGTTTATTTTAATTACATCAGTTATTCTACCGCCTATTCCATTATACAGATATTATTCCTTATTTCTATGTTTACCTGGGAGCTTAGGGTTTGGCAGCCACCATGTGCCGATAACTACCTTCTTTGTGGATTAGTTGGAGAGGCGTGGTGCGTCCTCATGAGTCAACGGGAGGACACGCCCGGGTGTCAACCCTGTGTGGATCGCCCGGAGGACACGGTGGAGATATACTACATGCTTGGGCGCCGCCGTGCCTGCAGCAACGCCGTGTCCTCGTCGAGGCGGTCGGCGGCCCTGGTTCAATCCATGGTCTGGAGCAAGGGGGCATGGGAAGTGGTCACCTGCAAAGCAAAGCAAGAAGAAAGCAACGCGTGAGGAAGAGGCAAACCCCACGCCGCAGCCACCGCAATAGTAGAAGAAGATCCGGGCGTCGGGAATCGCAGGGCGATCCCGGCCACCGTAGGGTCGGGCCTGCAGATGACGAGCGTTAGGTGGCTCGCTATCCTATAAAAACCAGACCCGGGTCGAGAGTGCGTTGTGTTCCTCACACTCTCCCGCTCCGCCAAGAGCGAAGGTAGTCATTTGATGATGTCCCATCCATTACAAAGGGAGCTTACCGCGACACGGATAGGTAAGGTTCGTGGGATCACGTTCTACGACAAAGCTAAGTCTTTGAACGAACGTTTTTAAATATTTCATTTTATATTTTCGTATGGTTACGCCATTCTATGTATGGCCATATGTCATTGTTAAACGGTGCCATTCATTGAAAGGGCTAGGTAGTTAATTAAACGGCTGATTATGCCAGTTAGTGGCGACATAACATTACAAGCGAAAAACTATAACGTAAAACAAAGTTTCCGATGATGTAAGATCCCCGCGTCAATCAGAGGAGGCAGTCAATCACGCAGCCGCGCCGTCTGAGCAGCAGTCGCCGGATGATTGGAACTCGTCAATCATTACATAGTGGGATCCGCATAGAGCTCGGAATCGTAAAGGTTGCCGTTCAAACGAATATTATAAATACGAAAGTGTACCAGTCTGTTACGTTTTCACACCGTCGATACACACACACATAGTTTGGAAAAACGTGTACGTACGTTTGGTAAACGTGTACAGTCGGTGATAGCAATTAACTGACCCCCCTAAAAATTACTCGATTTTACACCCTATGCTCATAACATTAAACGTTATTCAATATGGTATGAGTTTATCAGACTAACACTACTCGATGAACAGAAACAATAAATAATTTTGATACGCAAACTTGAGCTTTAAGAGGTTGGTATTAGGTCATTTATTTAATAACTTTTTACCTTCTTTAATAAGTGGGTAGTTAGACGTCAATATGCGTATTCAACAAAAACTGCTATAAATATGACATAAGGACTATGGGGTAGAAGAATAAATTGAACAAGATATTCTATGCACAAATAGCAGTGAATACGCGCGAACATTTTTACCTTGCCTTACTAAATTGGCTTTTTTCCTTTTTATTAATTGTTATCAGTTTTGATAGTTTAATCGTCATGTCTCAGTTGAGTGATTATTTAAAATACAAAATAATCTATTTGCATGAGGAGAATGTTGGTATTAAAGCGATTGCTAGGAAACTTAATATAGCGGTAAGTGTATTATTTTTATGCTTCATTTATAATTATACTTTTTCCTTAATTCGTTAGTCTGCTTAAAAGCCGGTGAATGTAGAATAATAGACAATTAACTGTGTTTCATTAAGAGTCTAATTTGAGATCATGTATAGGTCTTATTTGATTTTTATAATCTAATTTGATAAACGTATTTTTTCAAACTTAATCGATAAATTATGTTTACCTATTCGTTACTAAAATTATGCTTATTGTGTTGTTTCAGAGAAATACAGTCAGATTGTCGCTAAGACGTTTTGAAGAGGCAGGGAATATTCAAAAAGATCGTCCTGGACCAAAACCTACTATGTTACATACTCCAGTGTCAGAACGTCATCAAGCAATTGTTAGAAGGCATACTGAACAGCCATTTTTGCCTACTCATTCAACTGCAAGTGGAAGTGATCGTTGTTGGAATATGGTGCGCGGTATGCGGGACCGCTTGCTACAAGCAATAGAAAAAATGGTGCTCCACTTCGCTATTAAAAGCATGAATAACTTGAGTAACCAGTGTTGGTCACAAACAATACTAACGTATGTCAGTGTGTGTGTTAAATTAACTATTGTTATAATTTGTAACGAAGTATTTCAAATACCTAGTTTTTTGTCAAAACCTTATTTTATAACTAAAATAACTATTCATAAAACAAATTGATATATAGTAGACCAGGTAGAACTTCAACGTATAATGCCGTTTTATTTAGTTCAATGATATTTAATGTAGTGATGTTATTGTTATGAAATAGAAATACATACCTATATTTCTAAACATTATAACATGCTGATTCACTACATTAAACTCAGTGCAGTTAACAACGTTATTAGTAAGCAGGTAAATATTATCATCTTCGTGTCGTCATCAATATCATTTATGTTATTCTTATAATATTTTTTTTATAAAATAAAATCGTTTTTACCACCATTTTGGTTTTTTATTTCTGTTCATTTTTTTTGTTTTTGTTGCTAAAGTTATAATTTATTATTTATAACTTAAAATAAATATACAAAACAGAAACAGACGCGTCAATTACGCTGGTTACGAACTCGCAACCACGATTTGTCAGCTCACTACAGTCACCACTAGACCACTCGAAACATATTCAACGTGATCGAAATTACGTATTATATTACAAGTTAAAATAATATTCAAGAACATACCTACCTTAACACTGCGTATTAAAGATCAAATTCGAATAACTATTTTATTGATCGTAGACGTTGAACCAGTTCCAACGTTGTTCTAGTTCGATCGTTCGTAACAAGCAAAAGGTTCAAATTCGTTTAATTTTTAGGGGGTCAGTTAATTGCTATCACCGACTGTACGTACGTTTGGTAAACGTGTACGTACGTTTGGTAAACGTGTACGTACGTTTAGTAAACGTATTTTGATATCATTTTATTTTTTGCTGACAACAGTGGCAATCAGTCATAAAAAATCAAGTCAGAATTTAATATTAAAATTAATCTGTTAAATTACATAATACCTAACAAATGTGCATTAAATACGATAGATTTAGTTCAAAATATAAGATAACTTCTTACGAGTTGTTTCGCTTCAAATTCAATGTAAAAAAATCTATAAACTGATCTCCCCTGACATCCAACGGACGCATTTGAAACTGCCACCACCTGGGGAGTATATTCCCATTACTATTATTGCCCATCGTAATAATAACCCTTCATACATGCCTTCATATATTAAAACATATGACATGCGTTTATAACCTTTATAATGTAATCTATACTATAATATTATAAAGCTGAAGAGTTTGTTTGTTTGTTTGTTTGAACGCACTAATCTCAGGAACTACTGGTTCGAATTGAAAAATTATTTTTGGGTTGAATAGACCATTTATCGAGGAAGGCTTTAGGCTATATATCATCACGCTTAAGCCAATAGGAGCGGAGCAGCGATAAAGAATGTTTTAAAATCGGGGATTCCACGGGGACGAAGTCGCGGGCAGCAGCTAGTAATATTATAAAGCTGAAGAGTTTGTTTGTTTGTTTGAACGCACTAATCTCAGGAAGTACTGGTTCGAATTGAAAAATTATTTTTGGGTTGAATAGACCATTTATCGAGGAAGGCTTTAGGCTATATATCATCACGCTTAAGCCAATAGGAGCGGAGCAGCGATAAAGAATGTTTTTAAATCGGGAATTCCACGGGGACGAAGTCGCGGGCAGCAGCTAGTTAGTGATAAGATTGGTCATGATTAAAAATATAACATCTCCAGGTCTTGGTCGATCTCCGTTGAATTACCGCCGCCACCGTAATTTAACAATTCCAAATTTATTAGGAAAATATTATGAGGTGCATTTTTGACTGCTGACTTTTTGAAAATTCTTATGAATTAGGTATGCGAGAGGAATGTTGTAATAACAAGATCTTTAAACAGTGCCATGGAGTTCCTTTTCGCGTTCTTCTCCTTAGAGACCTACGTTTAAGAATGAGAAACTTGCTTCAGCTTTCTCCATAACTGAATTAATCCTGGACAGTTGAAAAGAGCATACAAAAAAACAATAGGAAACGATGTTACAAAGAATCTATAGAAAAGTGGATCGCGATTCACTTCGCAATGTTTGTAGTAATAAATTATCTCGGAACGGCTACGGCGTAGCGGAGGTGAAGGCTACGCGAGCTACGACGCGATCGTAACCGTAGCACTGCTACGAATCTGACTAATGTAATAAACTAGAGTATAGCCGCGGCCTCGCTCGCGTGAAAGTTGGAAATTTATTTTATCATACAAGAACATACTAATAGGATACAAAGTCCTAATAAATACCGAGGCCGTGTTTACCCGTGTCCTGAATATCACCCATTCAGCCTATGGGGCGTGATAGGTTAAATAATATCAAAAGTTTTTCACATTTATGATATAAGAACGAACACTTACTTACTTACTTTACTTTTATACAAATATAATGTATTTTCAACGTCAGAATATTCCCTCTATTCTTGTAATACTCCTATAACATATAAAGTTATTATTTTATACAAAAATAATAAGCCATGTTTTCACTATGAACATACCACTTCTTATTACGTTTTACATGATAACAATATCATGTATTACATACGCGCTATATTTCTGTTCATAATAACTATGTACATTTCTTTTATAGTAACTTTTTAATAATTTCTTTTATACAATTCAGCAGTGTCATCCACGCTTCAGCGTGTTGTTCGCTTAATTCGTGTGGCACCCATTTATCTAGCTGTTTTATCTTTCCGATTTGACGCAAGTGCTTCAATGTTGTTTTGAAATGAACTCCAAGGCCTAGAGCAAGCTCAGCCGCAGATTGAGTGGAATACACTTCCACTATCGCCTTCAATCCGTCGATAGTGGTTACCGCCCGACCGCGAAGCTTGTTCTTCACCTCAACATGTCCAGATTTAAAATGATTGAACCAATAATGAACTGTGTTTATACAAGCCTTGTTAGTCCCGTACAAGTCATTAATGTTTCGTGTTGTTTGCGCAGCGGTATGTCCACGTAGGAACTCGGATTCGAATATTGTGTGACGCCAAAAACGACCACAATTTCACAAAAACAAAACACAATCTAAAAACAAATGACCGAATTCTGAAATTAATATAACACGGCTTTCGAATAAAGTTTATTTAAATTTGGAATTAAGCGACAGTCCAGAGATAATTCAAATCTGAAAATGCTGGTTAAAACGTCTCCAATTACCTAGGTTAATCCCTAGGATCCCAAAACACTTTTGATGTATGTATGTTTAATGCGTAGGCTTGCTTTTATTCTGAGAAAATCGTCACTTTGGGCCAACGCGGTGGCTTCACCACTGGCAAAACCTAGTTGTTAAGCGTTTGGTTGACACTTCGCGTGACCCAAGGGCTGGGTTTTACTTCGGACAGATGATAAGTATGGCTATATATCATTCCATATCATCCTTTTTTTAATTTTAATTTAACAAACAAATTAGCAGTACTCACCCTATGGTTCCCTATCCATTAGCATAAAATTTTAAGACCTAATATAACTTAGCATAATGTTGTTTGGCATAATTATTTTTTCGCATAATATAATTAAGCATAACAGCTCATGCATAATTTTTTTAAGCATTATGTCTGTAACCATAATAATGATTAGGCATCATATTTTAAAGCATAAACTTATTAAGCATAAAGTTCTAAAGCATAACTTTTTTAAGCATAATATCCTAAAGCATAACAATTTTGTGAGTATTTTTTCGCTGTAGGAAGCAAGCATTGCAAGCATACAGCATGCAAGCATGCAGCATGCAAGCAAGCATGCAAGCAAGCATGCAGCATGCAAGCAAGCATGCAGCATGCAAGCAAGCATGCAAGCAAGCAGCATGCAGCAGGCAGGGTTTCTGTGACGGCTCCGGCGCTGCGGCCCTCCGGCGGCCCCACGCGTGCTAATCGTCGCAGACGGCTTTCGCTCACCACCGCGGCTGAGGCTGGCCGGCGAAGCCGGCCAACAAGCCGAAGCTGCTCGCTCGCAGTCGCCTGCTCCTCAGCCCGCGGGCCGCCTCGCCCCTACGCGCCTACGCGATTTTAAATAACACTCTAGGGGTAGGACAAACAATACTACGTGAAGTCGGTTTTGCAGCAATTCGGTTCTGTGACTAACTTTTGTTGCACAGCATATTAATTTTTTAACCAACAATATAGTTACTAGTAGTACTATAGCTAATTGGTTTGCTCAGAATTATGTATGGGGCAGTGTATGTCTAAATATTATTATGCTAATAGCCATTAGGCCTACTAACGTTATGCTAAAAGTCTTTAGGCCTACTAACGTTATGCTAATAGTCATTAGGCCTACTAACGTTATGCGAATCAAATTTATGCCAAAACAAATTAGTCTTTAACATGATTATGCCAACATAAAATGTATGCCTAAAAAAATTATGCCAAAGTATTATTATGCCAAAACAAATTGTGCCAAAAACGTTATGCCGAAGTATATTAGGACAAAAAACATTATGCGAAAAGAAGGGATCCCTCACCCTATGCGCTTGGCCTACTCGCAATCAGTACTTGCGCCCGGTATCGAGGTCCCCATCAACCCTCACGCTGAGACGGGAAATGTGCGGCACGGCGAAATCATTGCGACCACCCGAAACTAAAAATAAATTATATTGTTATTTGATTTTCTTTACTTATTTTTTACTATTCTTAAATTATATCATTATGAAAGGACACGTACCTTACTATAAACATCAATTTGACACTGTGTTTCTTTACTGTGGCACCTCGAAAAGTATATGTATGGTATGTTCGCACTATCTACTTCATACAACCAACTGCAACGTTTTAATATTTGACGCAGCTTCAGTGTTTGACTGTTTCTCTCCGCTGCTATTGAATTACTTAATAACTTACTTAATAACTCCGAGTTTCATACGAAACCGGTTTCTGTTGACGGCGCAGACGCATAAGTATTGTTTGTGTTCAACCAGACAATTTATATCGTGGTTCGTTGTTCTAAAACGTTTAGATTATTTATGATTTTATTTATTATGTTTATTTATATAAACCTTATATATGTACCACCTATATTAATCATTAGTTTATCACGTACTTATTACTATTACCTCTAAGTTACATCTACACTACTATGATTCTTATATATTTATCTCAAGACACTACACATAAAACTGATTTACGTCCGTGACATGTCACACCCTCAGGTCCAGTTGAAAACCAGCGTCAGGCACTAGCTGTCTGACATATATGCTGAACTGGACCTATTTGGCGCAGCCGTGGGGCACGCACCTTTTTTTTACTTTTCTTGTTTATTTTTGTTTGTTTTTTATCGTTTTTGCTGTGTGCCCCAACTGTGGCAAATAAATGAATTTTCTTTCTTTTCTTTCTTTCTTTCTATACAACGTGGCAATGCCGCCAGTCTATTGGGTTCACTCCCAGTCGATAGCGATGCGGACGAGTTTTTTAATGCCATTTTGTAGTTAGGAGGATTTTAGTTTATTTTTAGGTTAAGTGTATAGAGTTAGATTTAAAGTAAAATAAATTATACCATGGCAGATAAAAGTAATTTTGAGCCAGTCGGCATGTGATCTTCACAGATATTACAATATCTGTATCCAATCACAAGCACCGTGCATAATTTTTATAATACGGTAGTTGACTAAAAAAATCTAATTATTCCGTTAGATAGATTTCCAAAAAATATTAGACAAGTATTTTTTCTTTTTTCACGTAGACAAAAAATGAAGACGATACAGAGCGTTGAAAACTCGTGCGACGTTACTACTCGCTACAATTTTTACCGAGCCGTAACGTCACAAGCCCGCACTCCTGATCTTTGATGCTTTGTATCTTCGTCAGTTTTTATAGATTTGATAAAGGAAAAAATACGTGTCCAATATTTTTCTATAATCTAACTGACGGACTAAACATAATCATATATTTTTTACTCAGGAAACATCCCTATTGCTCGATGCGGAATAAAGATGTTTCCAGAACTTACCGTTGTTAAGTAAATAAACAAACATACACGTAGCCCGTGTCTGTTCTATAATGGAACTGATATTGCAGTGGATGTAAAGTGATTGGATCGACGACAGCTCTCTGAGATTACTGCACCACCAGGGAATAGCGGATTACATGTCGCGTGGAACTGTGGGCGTGTGTGGTGCATGTTTCTACAATGGCGGATAAAGGAACATTTTCATATTGAGTGTATGTCAGTGATCGGAGTTCTTTCTTTTCTTTTCTCAGCCAACTACGATCACGGAGTAAAACAAACGCAAGAACTGTTCTTTGAGCAGAGATCCTTAGCGCGGTAACACGGCTTGAGGTATGAGTAGGGCTGCCATCCGTCCGGGTTTCCCCGGATTTGCCCTAGTTTGGATGGCGTCCGGGTGGGGTTTTCAAAAGTGTCCTGGTAAAACCCGGTCATTTTTTTAAACGAACATTTGAAAGAAATT
Organism: Hecatera dysodea; assembly: GCA_905332915.2. Lineage (NCBI taxonomy): Eukaryota > Metazoa > Arthropoda > Insecta > Lepidoptera > Noctuidae > Hecatera > Hecatera dysodea. Next base: position 1,629,520 of record HG995298.1, on the reverse strand, counting down.
CATTCGTAATCGTAAGCGGAATAAATCCGGTGCAGAAAAAATCCGACGCTATAGTTTATATTGCAAATAAGCTTTAATAGATTATTAAAACCATAAACTTTTTTTTATTTAAAAGGCCTTTTTTCGGGTCTGTCCGGGGAAAAAAACAAATTCACCCAAATGTCCGGGGTTTTTAAGATTTTATCCAGTGTTGGCAATTTCGCTGTTGACAACCCTCGGCCGACCCCAATTCAGTTGGGAAGAGGCTAGGCAGATGATGATAATATAACGTCACATAAGATTTTTGCATTGTATCCCTTCGTATACCTTTCTGTTACTTTCAATGTACCTTTCAAGGCGGCGCCAAAAAAATGCGACATTTTTGATTTATACTTAAACTTTACCCATTATTTTCTCTCTTATGACGCTTACTTTTATTACACTTCTATAAATAAACAACTACTGGAAGCAACTCATTCATTATCATCCCTCTTTTGTTGAGATTAAACACGTTGTGTCAACTTCAGATGAAAAGGTCAAACGCAAGCGATCCCACGATCCAATATAAAAACAACAAATCCTTTCGCCAACCGTTGTAATAAATATCCTTCAAGGCGATCAAAGGAAACCTATATTAAATATTAGACGTTTGCGGTTCAACAAAACATACTAAGTTATATTAAAGTCGTTTGTAATTCCACCTTGTCCTGACAAGAATTCGGATTATCCTGACAATCTCAATATAAGCGGCATTTGACTGACGCCTTTGAGTGAGGCCTCGTGAATAATTTATTATTACTCCGACTGACGTGACAATGACAGCTAAACCTGTCTTGTCTATGATAGATACTGCCATAGATTATGGGGCAGGCGCGAGAGTACTTTTTTGTTCACATTTTAAAATAAAGCTGTGGCATTCTGTAACAATGAACTAACGAAACAATCTTCTTAATCTAGTCTAGACAAGAGTGATTACAACATTAATTTGGTTCATAAACTTTAAACAAATACTAAAATAAGAAAGCTACCTTGAATATACCTACGTTGTAGTTGTGAATTTGAACGAGCAAAATTCACTGTTGATCCTGGGTCTTCAGTCTTGAGCCAACATTGTCAATACCGGTGAAATTTAATAATTATTATCGTCATTACGTTCCCCTAAAAGTCTCTTAACGTAATGAAAAAAAAAACGAGTATTCATTTGAAAAGAAAGTCCTCTTTGATGCCGACAAATAACTGAATTAAGGCAATTTTCCTCATGAAGTTATAATAGAATTTCCCCGACGCCGACGCAGGTGTGTATCGAGGTTAATTTAATGGAACCTCCTTGTTTGGCCCAGCTTGCCTTTTATAAAAAAAAAATTGTCTTTAAGTATGCATACGCAGGCTTCTCTCTAAACAAGAGTGCAATAGACTATATCTAGGTACTATACTGTCGTGTGTTATTTCCATGGAAGATGGGTAGGCCATTAGTGTGGGACGCTACTTGTGTCGATACTCTTGCGCCATTCCATCTTCCTAGCTCATCGTGCTGTGCTGGCGCTGCCGCTGCGGCCGCAGAGGACCTCAAGCGACGGAAATATAATAACCATGTTGGTAGTTATACCTTCGAGCCGTTTGGGGTTGAAACTCTTGGTTCGTGGGGTCCGAATGCTCATAACTTATTTAAAGATTTGTCAAGACGTTTAGTTGACACTTCGCGTGACCCAAGGTCTGGCTTTTACCTTGGACAAAGGATAAGCATTGCCACACAGCGTCGTAATGCTGCCAGTTTTTGGGTACATTACCAGTGGCCAGCGACGCGCAGGAGTTTTTCGACGACATCTTTGGACTACTTTTTTTTTTTTTTTTAGTTAATTTTTTTTAAGTGTATTTATCTTTACATGAGAAAGAGGTGCTCTGTTTCCTCGTACGAAAGGGCTAACAGGTAGTTATGTAGGTACCTACTCTCTTCGTACATATATACTTGCTAAGCGGATTTATATTACCGGTCTTATTAATTTTATTGTACAGAAATGGGTGGTTGTTTGTTACCTCTTCACATCTTAACAGCTGATCGGATATAGATGAATTTGGTTACACGAGTAGACTTTATCCTTGAATAGGACGTAGGATTATTTTTTATCCCGGGCGGATGTAGTAAGTTCCCTTGGAATAATTGTCAACTTTCTCGCGGGCAACGGGCAAATCCGTTTTCTGAGACTTCTCTACGCTAATTTTATAAAGAGGAAAGATTTGACTGTTTATTTGTTTGTTTGTTTGCATTGAATAGGCTCCGAAACTACTTGACCGATTCCGATTTCTTCTTTCACTGTTGGGAAGCTACACTATCTCCGGTGAACATAGACTATATTGTATCCCCATATTCCCACGGGAACTTGAACTACGCGGGTGAAACCGTGGGACGCTGCTAGTTATAAAACACAAATTATAAAACACAAAGTTTTTATATGATTGTATAAGTTCCATTTGTGGCTTAAGTTTACAAATCTTTTCACGTATTTTATTTTTCAATTTAATTGCAAGTTTCTAAACTTTCAGTATCTGGAATGGACTTGTTGCAGGCAAGTTAAATTGTGTTCTAGTTTTTATTTTATTTTCTCGATTCAATTGAATGTCATTCCGCTGTTTACAGTAGACACGATTGTTCTACGTTTCCAATTAATTACTCGTGACTAACTTAATTGGTTGCCGACGTTGTTCTGGATGTTGTGTTTATAAATACATAGGTAGAAATCAATTGGCGGAATCGGGACCGCAATATAGGTACAGATATGTATTATACAATCCTTCTCACAAATATAGATGCCAAGTACACATACTTACATATTGGCTCGCTCAGTGGTTTCGTGAAGAAATGTTAACATTGCAACAGGAATACCTGCAGATTTTGAGTTTATTCTTTACAAACAAAAATACAAACCTTTCCTCTTTTCTTTCCTTTTAGTAAGTATAGATAAATAATACTAATATTATAAAGAGGAAAGATTTGTATTTTCCTCTTTATAATATTAGTGTAGTATTTGTATTTTTGTATGTAACGAATAAACTCAAAAACTACTGGACCGATTTCAAAAATTCTTTCATCATAAGAAAGCTATATTCACCCTGAGTAACATAGGCTATATTTTATCCCTATATTCCCACAAGAACGGGAACTACGCGGGTAAAACCGAGGGGCGCTGCTAGTATTAGTATAGATAGGTACTTGTTCTATTTCCCCCACTCATAAATTAACGCCAATAAACAATAGCATACCAACCTACACAGCTGAGGTTTCGAGAAAGCCGCGTTTGGAGTTTTTGAACTCTTAGAACTGAACACACACACACACACACACACACACATAGGTACAATGTACATACATCATCGTGATCACATTAATAGAATCAGCGAGCTTTAATCTAACCTAAGTGAGCCAACACGGGCGGTAATGTTTGCGCCCCGAGTTTGCCCGCCTCCGGCCCCATCCGTAATTATATTTAGCAGAATGTGCCCACCATTTATGTTTACAAACCTCGGATATTACAGACATGGGATTTTGATATTTGCACGAATATAATGGTTTACTAGCTCAAAGAAAATCGCGGAGATGGAAGTTATGAAAGAATATTTCTTTTTTACCTATACTATAAAGAGAAAAGATTTGTATTTTTATATTTTTGTATGTAACGAATAAACTCAAAAACTACTGGACCGATTTCAAAAATTCTTTCACCATTAGAAAGCTACATTCACCCTTAGTAATATAGGCTATATTTTATCCCCGTATTCCCACGGGAACGGGAACTACGTGGGTGAAACCGCAGGGCGCTGCTAGTCGTTGCGGAATTTGTTCGAAAGAGTCACCGCGGCCCTGGAACGCAAAGGGCACAAGAAGGATCACGGGTGGGTTTTAGTCAGTAAGAGTCTGACACTCCCTTCCGTTCCGCCCAGAGCGGGAGAAGTCATTTGATGATTTCCCATCCAAAAAAAAGGGCGCTGCTAGTCCATAATAAAACTACTAGCAAAAATTATTCTCTAAATATAGAACAAAGTCGCTCCCTGCCTCAGTCTGATTCCCCGCTTATGTCTTCTAAACCATGCAACGGATTTAGATACAGTTTTAACAAATAGAAAGAGTGATAAATGAGGAATATAGGACTGATACTGACATTAGGGACTGCCAAACCCTTATATTTTTTTAAAGAGGAGTGAAAGAACACTATCTTTCCTTCCCATCTTAGTTGCGAACAAGTATGTATTATTTATTTATCTTTTAATATTATTTGGTGTGTATTAGTATGATAATTATAGTTTGTATGTTATATTTAAACTGTATTGTTTTCATTTTTCCTACTCAATACTTTTACACACAATGTCTACATCTCTTTTTACTCGACTCTCCTATCGCAGGTATGCTGGAAGAGATTTCTATAGAAATAACCATCACCTTTGTACCTATTTTTCTGTTTCCTTCTTCTTAGCTTGTTATTAAATGTGTGTACAATAATTGTGTGTGCATAGTTTGCATCAGTGCGGAGCCAGGGCGGGTCATTAGTGTTCCTATAATTCATCTTTCACTCATTATCATTTGGAGCCATGAACTAATTAGTATCTGATTAATCAAAAAGATATGTTTTATTAAAATATTATCACTCCAATAAGACCCAGTACAAAAGATGGAGGATGTTGCCCATGAGTGGGACTTAGTAAGCCATTTATCCAATTCCCACTCTATTTGTCTGTAACTGGCGTCTAAGTATAACTATGTCATCTGCCTAGCCTTTTCCCAACTATATTGGGTTCAGCCTTCAGTCATACTAGATTCAGCTGAATACCAGTATTTAACGTGGAGCGGCTACCTACCAGACCTCCACAACCCAATAACTGGGGAACACGGCACAGATTGTCAGATTTTCTGGCTTCTGACCATCCGTAACGACTGCCAAGATCAACAAATGACAGCCGGGAACAACGGCTTAACGTGCTTTCCGAGGCACGGAGGAAACTCGGTATGTTAAGATGGTCACCCATCCACAGACCAAACTTGGCAAGCGTTGCTTAATCCTTGAAGATCGACCTGTGCGGCTGTTATTCTCTAGCCACGAGCTCCTCCGTCCGTCTTAGTATAACTACGTACAGTATACATAATGTCACCGATATTATCGATATTCGGCGAACTATCTAATTTAATAACCCTTTGTGTACGACAGTTGTACGACAGCTGAACAATACGAGAGCCGCTAAGTACTTATTACAAGTAGGTATTATTACTTTATGTCCTTTGTAGGCGTAGATTGAATTTGAAGTTGGGTTAGACATCTAAATACCTATATACATACAGGGTGGACTTTGAAATGTAGGACAATTTATCATTCTTCTTTATACGATCTGCGATTCTGTAGACGCTTTATTAGAATATACATACATATTAGTCCCCAGTACAGTTCTCTAAGGCTGGTTACTGCTTAACCGGTTTTTCCTTTTTTTTTGGATGGGAAATCATCAAATGACTTCTTCCGCTCTGGGCGGAGCGGAAGGGAGTGTCAGACTCTTACTGACTAAAACCCACCTGTGATCCTTCTTGTGCCCTTTGCGTTCCAGGGCCGCGTTGACTCTTTCTAACAAATTCCGCAATCCTAGCAGGCACTAACCCATGGGGCCCTGTCTTTGTTGCTGACAGCACATTGAGACGCGCGTGGAACACGACGCGCCGTCGACCCGGGCCTGGTTGCTACCCGGGCATAGCTTACCATCCGCAGGCCCGCGTAGTAGGTGGCCGGGAATTGCCTTTCGTTTCCCGCCGCCCGGGGCGTCTTCTTCTGTTGCGGCGGCTGGAGCGTGAGGTTTCTCTCTCCCGCACGCGGTCCGCCTCCTCCTTTGCATTACTGCTTCGTAGAAGGAGGCGACCGCGGCCCATGCCTCTTCGCTCCAGACCATGGATTGAACCAGGGCCGGACGCGAGAGGTCGCGCCGCCGATCGCCTCGACGAACTGGTCTTTCCTGTTGTAGATATCCGTACCATCGTACAAGATTTAATACTATGTACCAACGACCATTAGTCATTGCTACGTAGGTACATGTGTAGCCACTTTTTAAATACTTTTGTAAAATAAACTAGATAGGGAACATTTATTTTTTATTTATTTGTGGTTATAGCGGCAACACAGTCTGTGGAAATTGTTTACCTATTCCGGTTCATGAGATACAGCCCTGACAGACTTACGGAAGGACAGCGAAGGCTTAGTAATAGGGTCACGTAACCCTTAGTTACGGAACTCTAAAAAGTTATGGTCAGTCTCCTAAGAACGTTTTCATGTTGTTTAATGTTTGTTGTTTTCTTTAACTCCCCTGTTTCAAAATCCACCCTGTATTTCTATAGAATTATAAATATACCTTGTTGCCTGCGGTGGGCGTACCAGGTTTTTTTTCACTTTCTGTCCTGTCAACCGCAGCACTAATAATATAATAATAATGTAATATCGTTTATTTATAAATAAAAAAAAACAATACCTAAATTCCGGAATTTGGATGTTTTATATAAATATACCACGTTGCCAGCGGTTGGCGTACCAGGTTTTTTTTTCTCTTTCTGTCCTGTCAACTGTCGCGCTAATAATATAATAAAATAGTAATATCGTTTATTTATAAATACAAAAAAAATAACCTTTATTTCGGAATTTGGGTTCTCTAGTTGTTACTACATTTTTTTAAAACTTAATTTAGAAATTAAATTTATCTTAAACTTTTTGTGATTTTTTTTTATTTAGAAGTCAGTTGTATTTTATTTGTAAAAAGGTTCTTTTATTTTATTTTTAGTGGTAAAGCTAAACGTACTCCTTCGCGGCGTGTTATAAAATGGTGTAAACAACAAACAGTTCAGATATCAGCAATCCCGGAAGATTTGCTATCATTTATTGAAGGCTCTCTCTCCGTTTCCTATCTCCGAAGTTCTTCATCAGATCTTCACCAAACTAGAAACAGACCACCTCGAAATACTATGAAAGTATGAAGCTCTTCCAAACCATCGTAAACAGTTTCTTTCTTAATTTTAAATTGACAAGTTCAAATGAGAACATCACCAGTATAGACTAAGTCACATATATATACGCATTATATTAAGGATAACTCCAATACTAGTCGTCAGATATCTCACTCAAATTAAACCACATGACAAGCACCAGCTTTCGAATATAAAAAGAATCATCAAAATCTGTACAACCAGTTATAAGAAGTAACAAAAAAAACTTTCAGTCGAACTGAGAAACTCCTTTTTTTTTAAGTCGGTTAATGAAATAGGGCACGTTACTGACTCCATTTTCTTTCATATCATTCCTCACACCGTCCATCCATCTTTTTTTGGGATCCCACTCCAACCATCCACATGTATGCAACCTGTATTTCTGTGATTTAACCTATACGATGTATTACAATTTATACTAAATGTAAATTGTGTGGGTAGCGTCCCCCGGTTCGGATCGTTTATATGAAGATATATCGCGGCTAGACAAAGGTATCCGTATTGGGGCTTACACATTATTCGTCAAACATTTGAAGGCCAATCGCACCTTTAGAATGAAAGGGACCTAACTCGAAAATTGAAATTTTTGGCTCATGAGCAAGAAGTGTTGAGTAAAAAAACAAATATCTGCCGAGACCTATGTATAAACTGCCCCTTTCCCAGTCCCAGTCATATTGCGGAATCTTTTTAATTACAGACTTTTAGAGTATGTTTTTTACGTTCATTACATAGCTAAATTTGAACAGGAATTTTGAGTTAAGCCCCTTTAAATCTAAAGGCGCGAATGTACCTAGTATGTAGATACAAATTTTGTGTAAGTCGTAGTTAAACTCACTCAATTTATATAATTAGGTATTGAACGCAGTTTTTACTTATATCTGGAACTACCGAGTCTAAAATTAAGAAAAAAATTAGATAACTAATACTTAGTTCTCAGGAAAACCTATATGAAGGCTATGGTTTGAAAATTCCATGTTAAAAAAATGATATTCGTTCGGAACCGTTTGCATGCGCGAGGGCGCCAAGGGCCGTCTTAACCCATGCAGGGGCCCCTAGGGACACCAGAATCCGGGACCCTATTGGAAAACTGATAACCGGCCAAGAAAGCGACGGAGCGCAGGTAGCTGATTTCCTTAGGTATGACCACGTAACCGTACTACCCAGTGGAATGTTTATAATATAAATATACAACAATCAATAAAAATGCCATATTGTTTTGTGAAAACTATGGATCCAACTGCGAGCAAAGCGAAAATTTTCAAGATTTCATCTTGCGACCGAGTTCGAAAATGTTTACTTCCTGACTGGGATAAGTTTGAGACAAGTTCATCAGAAGCTAGTGCACTGTTCGAATTGGTCGTTTGCTAAGAAGAACCTATATTATAATATAATCTGGGGGGCCCCCAATATAAGCGGGGCCCTGGGCGCGTGCCCCTTGTGCCGTAAAGATGGAACTGGGTGTCCGCCGTCCACTTAGTCGGTCTTTATTCCTGCGACAAATGTGGATACAATGTATTGTTTTATGGATTCTACACTAGTTGATAAAAACACATAGTTAAAAAATATTTTTATTTTCTAGTAACAAGTTCGACCTTACCTATGTTTTGTCTGAACGTCCGCAGGTATCCTTTTTGTCTCGTCTCTCTATGCTAGTAAATATGATGCCAAATAATATCTTATCTAGATTTTATATTAAAATATCCTATCTAGTAAGTGAGTGAGTGGCCAATCTGCATGTTAATAAAAGCCTATGCTCTATACCTTAGGCTTGCTAGACCGCCGGGAAATCCGGGATTGCCCCGGAATTTTCTCTTGTCTTGCCTCTTGTCCCGTGTCCAGTAATTAGCGCTTATTGTCCCGGATTCTGAAAGTTTACTATTTTTTAACAAAATAAACTAGCAACGAATGACACGGCTGCCCGTGAGCGGGTGCGGGAGGCCCGCGGGAGGGGAGTGCGTGCAATAGTTTTACAGTACTGATTTCCTACCTAAGCTTAACAAAATATTATGAGGAGGTGCTCAAATTGGTTTATTTTATGTACCAAAACAATTATTGTTTCTAAACACTTACTGATTGTTTTTTTAAGCTTGGAATTTATTGTTTTAAGATTTTTATAGTAGTATCTTATTATTATTGTTTTTGTTTTCTTCAGTTTATTACTATTTAATTTTTCTAGAATTGTCCCGGATTTGTTAAGTTATTATCTGGCAACCCTACTATACCTAGTCAAATCACATAATGGACCTTGTGACATAGACGTGTGCAGGTAATTATGAAACTTAAGTAAACATTTTCTGACCGCGGTATGTACAGACATAACAACGTGAAGAATTAATTCAGAGTTGCACAACAAATCACACACAAACACACGTGAAACACGCACAGCTGATCCAGTGCGTTATTGCCAATAGCGCATGGAAGTAAATGATAACTTCCTCAGAAAAAATAACCCCAAACTACGCGCATAAATCTTACTAATTCATAAACGCGAAAGTTTATAAGTATGGATGTTTGTTACTCTTTCACGCAAAAACTATTGAATGGATCTTGATGAAATTTGTCACAGATATAGATTATAGTCTGGAATAACACATAGGGTACTTGTTATCCCGGGATTATGTTCCCTTGGAATAATTTCCGATATACACGCGGGCGAAGCAGCGGGCACAGCTAGTGATAAATAAAACCTTAACGCAGAAGTCATAGGCAAAAGCAAGACATTAATAAAATAAAACCAATTTGCCGCACTCTAATGTATGGTTGACCTTATTAACGCTCCTAAGTCTTAATTAGAAAGGTCACAGGATAATTAATGGGCCTAATGAATAACAGCTTCTGGTTCCACAGACAACAAATGTTCAGACTGTCGCTAACAGACCCCGGATAGTTAATTTATTTCAAAACAAAGAGAGATAACCATTGAGAAATAGAATGCCCAAACTAGATTTCTCAAAAAGAGTTTTTAACTCGTAAATCTTGTGGAGTGTTATAGGCTGAATGAGTTACGACCTTTGCGTAATATCATCTTCGCTTTATGGCGCATAGTTTTTGAAAGTTGCGCCTCGTGAAGATTGAGGTGCTTTTCTTTTATTGCTGTTACGTAATTGCTTAGGTATCTTCTCAGGAAATATATTACAAGTATTCGTAACGTAACGTACAATTAACAGTTTAAACAGTTTTATTTCATATAAGAACTTATATAACAGTTCACTTAAATTGAAATAGGTACATAATGTTTACATACTTTACATATAAATAATAAATTATTGCATCTGGGGTATTGGCAGCGGTATAGGATAGGTGATGTTTCTTATATTTTGCTTATGCTTATGCTCATGAAAATCAAACATTCTGGCAGTTGAACACCTGGCTCCCTCAACAAATCTTAATCGCTTCAAAATCCCAGATTTAAAATCCCTCTGTTAATAATTTGGCAAAATATCTAATATCGGAACTAACCAGAAGCCAGTAAGTTCGAAAACCAAATTAAGGTCAGATGGCAGTTATCACATTCAAAAACTGAAGACATCTTCCTAAAGCTAATAATAAAGTGGCTGAATACTTTACCGTAACGAGAGCTACTTAGCACAGCGACATTACTTATTCTACAAGTCAGACATGAATAGTTAATTTCTTCGTCAACCATTCCTTCAGCGCGATAATATAATCTACACTTTTGGAGTGTAGAGTGTCATGTATAAGTAATTGGTGAGCGTCGTGATGCTCGTGTAATAACTAGGTCTTAGGATATTACTTTAATAGAATACTAAGTTTTAGAGGCTTCACTTCGAAGTATTTCTAACTTTAATTCAAACTGAGTATTCTATAGAAAGAATACGCGACATACTTACTGTGAGTCATGGATTACATCTAGTAGTAGGGGAGCCCAAGCGGGGATTTCGGGATTTTCTACAGCGCGGCAGATTAATATACAGGTGGATACCTTGTAACCGGTTAAGTACCTCCACCAAACATGAGGCCCATATATAAGGCCGCCCGTGAAGGATACAGGATCAGATTAGTAAAAAAAAATTGACCATCAGAAATTCTCGAGCGCGTCAGATTAAGGTAGGGTGAGTTAATTACATCCTAAAAAGTGTATATTCTACTAATCTGACAATTTGAGAGTGACGTAAAGAAATGGGAGGGCAGCAAAGTTGTAAAAAAAAACGTCATCTCGACATTCTCGAGCGTAGCTAAATTTTTTTTTATTTTGAAGGCAATAATTCAAGAATAATGAAAAATATATAATCTGACGATTTCCGCAAGCCGAAATAACAAAAATTCGTCGATAAAGTTAAATGCGTGCCGCTGCGTGATGCCTACATTTCGTTCTCCACGTTTCTATTCCTCTCTCACTCTTTCTCTTCCTGAGCTTTTCAATTAATTAAGATCAATGATTTAAAAAAAAAAAATAACTCCCCGCTAAGAAAATCGAGGATTTTCAAAAATCGGGAAGTTATTGTTTTCATCCCGTTTTGCAAAAATATAGTTTTCATCAGATCTCGACGTTTTAAGGTCATAGGAAGCTTCCCTGACTACCCCCGCGATGTTGTCACTATATCTGTATGTATGTGTGTGACTATGTGACTCGCTTATAACTTTTGAACAAATAAACCGATCGTAATCTAGATCTACTAAACGGCGTTCTAAAGAGTTCCCTCAAAATTAGATTTCTTGTGAATTTGAACCGATTTGGACTGATAGATTTTAAGAAATATTGAAAAATCTCAAATAAAATAAGATTACTTTTTTTGAAAGTGGTTTTTTTCGATCGCCACCATGCTGGTCCAATTTAAATCGGTTGATTCGTTCGAGAGATATCGTGAACGAAAGAAACCCGAAAAAGTGTTTTTTCGGGATTACTCCGAAATTTTTGGTTCGATCAATTAAAACTAGAAAATTACTTATGAGGATGATAAAACTGCGTCGAATGCCGCCAACGGGTGAAAATTGCTTGATCCATTCAAAAGTTATTGCGGTTTGAAAATTCCAAAAATAGTGTTCTATGAAACTTCTATCAGACTTTCGAGCTGGGAGAGCTCAAATGCATAGAAATATTATTTCTTTGAACTCAGCGAGCTCAAAATATCACATAAATTATATTTTGAGCTCAAAATGTCTTATGTACAATTTTAAGCAATGGAATTAGCGAGAAGTTGCAGGGATGGCCTTTAGGGTGAACCGTTTTTCTAAATTTTTTTGTCAGATCAGGCGAATCCCTCTAGATAATCGTCAGATTATGAGATAGTACGTTTAGAACGTAAAGATGAACCATATATATCTTAATCTGACGCGCTTGAGTATTTCAAAATGGCGATTTTTTTTTTGCATATTATGAAAATGGCCGCGAGTTTGCGTCCCATCGAAATCGTCAGATTAGTGAATGAGAGCTTTTTTTTAGTGCACTTAACACTCCCTTAGAAAATCTGACGCGCTCGATTATTTTTTTTTTTTTTTCATTTTCAACCCTTACATACAACCACCCTCATCATGCAAACGATCAGATTAACATACGTACATTATTAAAAATACGTAGGGCATTGATGCTATCAATATCTGACGCGCTCGAGGATGTCCATGCAACAGTTCTTTTTTACATATTTAAAAATCTATAGCCGCTTCCCCCACCGATGAAAAGGTATTATCATATAACATTTTTTTCTTCTTATCATCTAAGCTTTGCAACCCAGTAGGTCTCTACGACGCTCGAGTAAATCCCCATTTAGCATCGTGGGCTCCCCTACTATAGGTACATTGAATGGATTGTAAAGAGACCGTTGAGTTGATTATCAGTATTTCTTCAGTAGTAAAAACCGGCCTCATATAGTTTCACGAGTAAATGTGTTATTTAAAACCAATTTTCAAAATAAAATATCGTTATCTATTTATTATCGTTGCGCATAATCTCATTATAGACGGCGTTTATAATACCAGGAGAAGAACGAACGGGAAAAAAACGAGCACACTGATAGAGACGGCCATAATAATGATATTTAAGGACCTAATTTGTGAGCCAATAAGCTATAAAAGCTATTTTTTTCAGCAGACAGCCTCCTCAGGGATTTGCCCTAAGGCATGTGACCAGGCGTTGCACAGAAGTGCTTCCGCAACGGTATCCGCGGCGGCTTTTACGAAGCAAAGGGGACCGTTCTATGTGCTTATGGTGATCAAATGGTGTAAGTAATAATCTCATACTCTCCGGATCCCCAAAGCCCTGGCGCCTTTTGTTTCTCGTGAGAACAAAATAAAAAGCTATTGACCGTTAATTCTAAATCCACGTAAAGAATTGATGTTAAATAAATGCCCGAGGCGACACAGATCGTTACAGAGAGGCCAAACTGCCGCACGTCGGAAAATAACATGTAATTATTACTCTGTTGTCACCGTGTCACACAAAATGAACGCGCGCCCGTTAACATCAAAGCAATCGACAAAATGTTATTAATTATGAGGAAATAGCAGCCATCAGACATCTCTATAATGCTTACCCATTTCAACAAAAAAGAAGGAAGACTAGGTGTTTACTGAGTCACTAAAATTCCTTCTTAGTTCCTGGTCTCCAGTTCCAGGTTAGACCTAGGTATCTCTGTCATCAGTCGAGAAAGCTATGCTGGTAGATAGAGGAGAATGGACTTCTGACAGACGATGATGTTCCAAATGGAGACCGCGCGGCATCGAGAAAGAACTTTTTTTCGTATTTGTATTTTATTTATAAAAAGTTTGGTAAACTCAATGGAACTCAATAGTTCAAAGAGGTCTTTGATCTATTGAGCTCTATATTGAGTTTGTGGTTGTATTGTTTTGGAATAAATATTTCCAAAACCATAAATCCACAAAACGCGGTTAAATAACACAGCCCACTACGTTATTGAGTCAAACTTGTATCCAAACCATAGATATTTTATATTTCTATGGTCCAAATTCACTAATATTATTGCACTAGAATAAATAATTGGAATATTAATCAGAGTGGACACAACGAAAAAGCAGCGTAAATCGATATATAAATATACAACGGTAACGCTACTGATTGACTGAGTCACTAATAGACAACCAGAGTCAAAATTACTAGCCGTAGAAAGCTGAAATTTAGCATGTAGGTTCCTTGGGGAGAGGATTTCCCGAAATTCCTACGGGAACGGGAAAAAATACGGAATATGCGCGTACGTAGTCACACGCAACAGCTAGCTAGTAAAATAAGTCATTAAGTGGTCGACGCTCGAGATCGTGCGGTAATGGCGCCGCGCGAGGAGCCTGTAACTGGCATAATTACAACGACGATACATTCTGCACACTTGTCTTGATTATACTTTATTTATTTGGTAGTGGCGAGATTGTGGTAAAACACGAGAGAAATTAACTGTGTTCTCTCCGTCCCTGGTAATTGGCATCTACAGTCCTACGTTCCTGATTTTTTAAAGAAAGTAAGCATATTCTCTCAGTCACCGTTGTTGTTGGTCCCTTATCTAAATAACGTTGTTTCCTTCAAAGTTAATTTTATGTAAAAAGTCATGTTTATAATTTTATCGTATTTGTAGACCGAATACCGACTATGTGGAATATTCCGTATCGTCTTTCTTTCAGTTCATCCAAAGATTGTCTGTAAGAAATGAGCTAATGTGATAAGCCCGGACGTCCTCAAGGAGTACCGGCCCATAACACTACTTCCGTCTTTGGGAAAACTCCTACAGCAACAAATTGTTCCATGCTTGAACATAATAACCAAACTGGTTTCACTATTGGATAATCAACCGTTGACGCAGCACTCTCTGTTCGTAAAATTGTTTTCTTATCTGAACACAAGCTGATGCCCGCGGCTTCGCCCGCGTGAATGTCGGAAAATAATCCCAAGGAAACATAATCCCGGGATAAAAATCCTTTGTGTTATTCCAGACTATGATCTACATATATCTGTGCCAAATGTCATCAATATCCATTCAGTAGTTTTTGCGTGAAAGAGTAACAAACATCCATACTTACAAACTTTCGCGTTTATAATGTTAGTAAGATAAATACGTGATTGAAATATTTCTCGACATTGCTGGCACATTTGGTAGGTAACGTTTAATTTATCATCAAAATATTCATTAAATATTATAATAGCATTTTCTAAATGGCACTTTCTAAATGGCTTCACGAAACTCCACACAAACAAATCATTTCATTTCGAAGTCTCTAACCATGGGATAACCTCAGGGCACATTTATGTAGGTATCAGTCCAAATTTATGGAATTTCGATTCGATAAGTAATTTCCTTGCGCTTATGTCGCCACTGTTAATTCTTGCTTTCAGGAATCGCAGTGTTTGAGAAAGTTTCGTCTGCCTAGCCTTTTCCCAACTATATTGGGGTCGGCTCCCAGACAAGCCGGATTCAGCTGAATGAGCTGCAGTATTTTACGTTTGAGAAAGTGTGTGAAAAAAAAAGATCGCCCGTTGTAGGTATTCATATTTTACACTTTTTTATCTTATTAGTTTCATATTTTTATCCTATTATTTTAGAAGGTTTATATTAAAATCAGGCACAACACCAACCAAGTGTTAATGCTGTTTTCGATGCGTAAAATAGAACAGTACAGAAAAACATCCACAATCGGCAGGGGCGTGCAGTGGTTCTAGAGTAAGGGTAGGCCAGACATAATGTCCAAAAAAAAAGCTCACCACATTCTACTGGGTTGAAATCACGATACGGAACGATGAGAAACATAATTTTAAAAACTCACCAAATTCAAATCACGATATTCTGACGATACAAACTACTCTTTCTAGAAGTATTGAACAAAATGCACAGAAAACAAAATAATTTGTGTGTGCACACATAGCCAGTTATATGTTTCATAACTCTGAGGATTGAAATGACGAGTACGAGATGAATTATTTTTGAGTTAATTCTCGTAACTCGGGTATACATCTACCTTTAGAAACAACTTGAATCTTATCATTATACGATAGCTGTGAAAACTTACTGTTTTTAATCTCTAACAAACACATTGTCAGCACAAACTTCACAATTTAGGACCATTTTTAAGTATATGTAAACAAATAACTAAACTTTAACTTTATGACTCCAAACGAATTACTTATAAATCAATGCACTATGATTTATAACACTCAACAACAAAATATTCGAACGACTATTGCTTGTCACATGAAACAATATCAACAATATGGCTTCTCTTTTTCTTGCAAAAATATCATTTAAAAAGACAATCAATACACTTCCAAAAAAAATTGCTACATGGTCCTATCGTAATCTTTAAGAATGACATGTAATGACATTTTGCCGGGTTATACATCATAACCCGCCAAAATTGACAATTCTATGTCAACAGAGTTGCCAATTTTATTTTTCTAATTCCCCTTAAACCAAATTCTCAAATTAAGTTTGGAAAATTTGGGGAGAAAAGTTAAATTCTTGCGGTTTTTAATTATATTTAGAGGGTTATTAATTACAATTTAACATTTATTTTGTACATTTTATTCTTTTGATAATACTAACCAGTTTTTTTAAACTATATCTATAAGTTATTAAGGAAATTATTATTCTCAAATTGGCAACCCTGTTAAGCGATTTCCATTCATAAAATTTTACTACTTGTCCTTGAATTGTGTGGTGAACCAATCAGGACCCGTGTAGTGGGCTCCAGCGCGCCTAGAAACGCCCATAATTTATACATGTGTGTGTAAATTATCGGCGTACATACACAAGAACATTTACACACATGCATAAATTTATCAATTGAAATAAGACTCTCCGTATTGTGGCCTATGTGAACCGTTTCGTAGGAGCAGCGTAGTTTGAAATACGTCACACGCGCGGGCGAGAAGTTGCTATAAGCATTATACTAGGCGTTATGAGTTATTAAATATTTTTGTTTTATTTTATTGCATAGTTACAATAAATACATTTGTTTTATTTATCCGTTGCTATGGTAGGGTAGGCTTAGCCTAATTGCCTATATGGAGCGCACGCCCCTGACAATCGGTACCCCTAGTGGACTAGTGAGATGGAATGCCGACCTTATTTAAGAATAGGTTGGACTGAATGCCTAAAGAGGGGACCCAAATATTATGGCGACTGGCACAGCTAAACCAGCGATAGACTGAGATTGGCGTCGTTGAATAATTTAAGATTAACAACTACCTACGCTATAATATGGACGTACGATGTCCATTATTTTAGCAATTAGTTACAGGAAATTAGGAAATAACTCAGGTTTTTATAAAGCCGTTTATATATCTCTCTTTAAAAGTATAATTTGGAAATTCATGTTCTTTTTCCCGTGTTTCCAGAGCCAAGACCGCCGCGGAAAAATTACAACCAACTGTCATCAAACGAGAAGCTCGATAACAGGCAGACAGATGAAGTTCACATCGAGGAGGCGGAAGCGGAATCTGATGCTAGCAGCACTGACTTGGATGAACGTGATACCGGCGCAGTCTGCCCACCTTGCGCGCATGACCGATACAACAACAACGTCCGTCGACATGCACATGACGACTTCAGCGATGATACAGATTACGGTGAGTTAAACAGCTGATCAATTAATCAGTCTCGAATGAGCGTCTTTAATAAGAAAAGCTTAGTTCCTTTTCTAATACACGGTTTAGATACACGGGAATCGATGCCAAGTTAGGGCATGCGCATCACTAGCAAAACTGTCATCACAAAAAAAAAGTACATTGTCTGTGGTTTTGTCTACTAGAGCAATGTTGTGTTGTCATATGATTTGACGTTTGTTGCTTTGTTGCTCATCAGGAAGTAAGCAGTGTTAGTTATTCATTTTGAGAAAACTCTAGGTAGCAAATTGGAATAAACGAAGAATTTACGTGTGCAAATCTACAAAACGGGACCAAAGTGAATTAACTAAAAATGGCGAACCTAAAGACAGACTTGGATCAATATTTACTGAAAAATGAAAGTCGACGGAGCTACAACTTCAGTTTACCATCATTTTCCGCCCCGAGTTTTATGTCACGGAGTACTGACGAGAGCCCTACGAGTACTAGTAGTACTGCTACTTGGTTTGAAAATGTACAGAAGGAATACTGCACCTTGGTGAGTGGCGAGTTGAATTAATTAATTTGCGTATGAATCATTGGTCAAAGCAAAACAATATTTGTATGTAAGCGTTGCTATTAATTACATCACTCAACAACTGGACTGTGTAGAACTATGTTCCATCAATTATTGTGGGTCACACACTATCTACCTACTTGCAGCGGCCCATCAGACTAAATTTACACAACATGTTTTCTTTGTTTATTTATTTTAGACTAGAAACAAGCTTACCTACCTATCTAAATTTTATTTATCATTAGACACACAGAATAACAAGGACATTCTTTTAGGTAGATGTATAACTATGTAATATTATTGTTGTCCCTAAAACAAAGAAATCTGAGATCAAAAAGATTACTACTACTGTTACGAAACTTGTGTTGTTATCATCTTGTTAAAACGGTTATGGCTGTTATTTAGGCAAAGATAACTATGACAAATCTACCACCTAATATTCACACGGTTTACAATATTTCATAGCCATATCATAGAATTTATCATCTCATGATGTGGCTGACTGTTGTTGACTCATATAATGATAGTATTTCATAAAATGGAAAATACTTGCTGCCTACATCATGATATGGTCTGTGCCATATTGATGAATAACTAGGCATTTATTGAAATAAATGCAGTTTCTTTGTGATATGGTCAAATATTAATGATCATACTATCATAAAAATAGTTACATTATCCATTGTCAGAGACAATCGTTCTGTTTTATGATACATCATAGTGGCAGACAATTATTCTGAAAAATGCTAATAATAATGTGCTAGCTGAAGAAAAAAAATCAATAATAATTAGAAGTGGCCGAGGTTCATTCCTGTTAGTTTTGAGGGAACTTAGGGCACCCTGTTGTGGATGGGTTAGGTACTAATTGAATAGCAGAAGCTAGAATGAAGGAGCCATCTTAACTCCCGTCAATAAGAGTCCTACATAAGGGGGCTCCATTGCTTAATTTGGGTTTAAAGTTGTTATTTCATGATGTTGCTAGAGATTTCATGTTATTGCCAAACATAGATTGATATATCATCAAATGTTAAAGTTCATACAATATTATCAGTTTTCGCTGGCCATTCATGAAATTACCACCACACCACACACTGCAGCAATACATTTAAGTACCTACGCCTTTTTACATTAATTCATGTACATTTTATTTATTACCAGTAGCCTTAGTGTGAGTTATTTAAATCAATTGTGCTAAATAAAACAATTGAATGTGTTAGAAACCCACACTAGGCTCTCTGTAATACATGTTCATGTTGTGAGTATTTTTACTAAGATCAAATGTTCTTTATTTCAGAGCAGAACTCAGCGCTTCATGGGCTTTGGAATCTGTTTATTCTTTGGGTTCCTGTGTTTCATCCTGTCATTCATCTACATACCGCTCTTGCTGCTGCAAGCTAGGAAGTTTGCCCTACTCTTCACACTGGGGAGCATGTTCTTTATTATCAGGTAAGATTAATGCTTAGACTCAGTTTCAGGTGCAAAGATGATCACAAGATTTACTTGATTGCTTCACTAATTTTATACTTATTTTTTTGTTTGCTTAGTCGTGGTTTGCTTGGTTTTCATGAAGCTATTTAAATATGTTTAGAGTGCCAGGATAAATGGTGTTATGTTATAGTTAATATTCTTCAAGTATATATTTATATAAATGCAAAATACCACTCACTGATTAATAACGAAATCTCGGAAACTATAAACACATTCAAACTTTAAATTTGGCAGATATGTTCCTTATAGAGTGTAGCGTAAAATCCGCTAAGTTCGGATTTCACGAAACTCCACCCCTAAGGGTGGGGTGGGGGGGAACAAGGGTGGAAATTGTTTGTACTAAATCTGCGCAGACGAAGTCGCAGGCGAGTAGTATATATGAATGTAAAATATCATCTCTGCATGTTTATTGTTTTGTGCAAAGTCACACCCACCATCCTGCAACCCTCAAAAATATTGTTTACAATAATATTGCTATTTAATACACAGTCGAAGTATGTAACACATTACTATAAAGTCACGCTATTGAGTGCTGCTGAAAAAGTAAACACAGATGTTGCATACTCTATTAAACAAAAAGCAACTTTTTGCATAAGTACTTATGAAATTAATGCAAATGTTTTTCAGTGATCAACATCCTTATGTTTTTACTAGACATTGTAATAAAATTAATGATTATTTAGATGAATGAAAACAGAAAATTATACTTAACTAGCTGCTGCCCGCGACTTCGTCCCCGTGGAATCCCCGATTTCAAAACATTCTTTATCGCTGCTCCGCTCCTATTGGCTTAGCGTGATGATATATAGCCTAAAGCCTTCCTCGATAAATGGTCTATTCAACCCAAAAAGAATTTTTGAATTCGAACCAGTAGTTCCTGAGATTTGCGCGTTCAAACAAACAAACTCTTCCGCTTTATAATATTAGTATAGATTAAGGTTCTAACCGTAATATAAAA
This sequence comes from Hecatera dysodea, assembly GCA_905332915.2. Classification (NCBI taxonomy): domain Eukaryota; kingdom Metazoa; phylum Arthropoda; class Insecta; order Lepidoptera; family Noctuidae; genus Hecatera; species Hecatera dysodea. Next base: position 1,609,014 of record HG995298.1, on the reverse strand, counting down.
CAGTTTCAGTTTCCTGTACGGCCCATGGAATCACCTGAAATCAATGTTTAGCAAAGAGAGAGCGCTCACAACGTCCCTGTACATGCTGTCACTCATAGCAACTCTGTACTGTGCGCTACATCTACAAAGTACTCCCTGGACCATTGTTTGCGCCGTCCTGCAAGTAGTCGCGCTGGTCTGGATGATGATGGGCTCTATCCCTGGAGGCTCCTCAGGAATGCGATTCTTCGGCAGCATGTTCAAGTCATCTGTATCTAATACCTTACCAATATAACATTACATATGTGTATGGACTGGAACAATTATATACTATTCTTATATAAATACACTTTGATATAAGTTTTGATATGAATAACTAAGATTGTTATTTTTATAATAGGAGATAAAATGATGAAGTTTCGCAATGTTTTATAATTGTGTGTAACTGTGTACTCCATTGTAGAGTGAACCTGGATATTATGCAATAACTGATTGATTTCATTGCTTCCAGCTTCAATAGAATAAAAAAAAAACTAGAACTGAACTTATGAATTTATGGAAATTATGAATTTCTGTTGTAGCAGTGCATTAGGTCAATGTACTTACTGCATTGCCCTATTAATGAGGACTTATTATTGAAATTAGCAGGAACATTAGCAGCTGAATGAGAATTTTCGTGCGTGCTAGAATTTCTCAATGTAGTACTTTTTAATACTACTTCGATTGCACCTAAATATTTTCTGTTTCGTTCCTATTATAGAATTAATCGATTTCGTAAGAATTCTCCATATTTTAGTTAATGTCTAATGTGATTTTAAATATTAAACCTATTTTAAGGTGTTAGTTATCTTGCCCTAAGGATTTTGTTCTTTTTACACTTATGTCTAACTTATTATAATTTGTACTGCATTTTTGTATCTATAGCTAAAACACAATATCATAGGTACCTACTGAGTATATATAAAGAAAATTATTGATAAAGAATTACCTCTAGCTGAACAAGTTCTAAATCATGTCTATTAAATAATAATTCATAAAAAATATTGTAAATGTTCATGTACCTAATTCAATTTTTAGCGTAGCTAAGTTTATTAATTGATCTTTTCCAACTGCCTTACGAACGAAAAGCTTTTTCAACTAAAAATAATTATGCTCAAAGTTATTGAAACTTAGTTACAATAAATATTTTTTGTAAAAAGATTTATTCAATTAAACTTGGACTTTTAGTTTTTGTATTATTTTATAACCTACTAGCAGCGCCCAGCGGTTTCACCCGCATTGTTCCCGTTCCCTAGGCAATATGGGGATAAAATATAGCCTATGTTACTCAGGGCGAATATAGCTAACATAAAGTCTAAATTATCACTTTGTATACCTAAGAACCTAGTTACCTACCTGCTTACCTAAAATACTTTGCAGAGCTTTGTACTTCCAATTAAAATTTTTTCGCGCTTATTCAGGGCCTGCGGGCACGCCATCTAGTTGTTTAAGTTGGAATTTGTGAGTACAAGATTCATTGCGTGCGGTTCCGGAGTCACTATAAAAAAAAAATAGTATTGACGTGATCTAATGTATGCGACACATTTTCCGACATCCACGCGAACGAATTCGCAAGCACAGCTTGTCTTAAATATTATAATTTAACGATGGGTAGGTACCTATATTATGAACTAATTTTTTTAATAGAAATAATCCCATCCAAATTCAATGGATTCCAATAGGTACGTATAGGTACCGGCACGTATCTTGAGCGCTGACCTTGGCGTGCGCAGAAGTCAAATATTGGGTCTCTTTAGTGGAATGAAGAGAGGCGCGGAAGCAGCGAATGATTACGCCGTACGGTGATTGGCCCGTTGCGCTGCGCGTTATAGCTACGGCTCGGGATTCGTTGTCTGTTCATGTTGCATTAACGCACAACAACGAATACACTGCAGGACAATGAAACTGACAACAATTTTTAAACTGCAGCGGTTTTAGTTCTACACTTTTTTTATCAGCAAACATTATACTGGTATAATTATTATTTTTCACTCCTTGTTTTTGAATGTGAACCTACTTTAACTAACAATAAATTACTTCGTTCAGATTTTACCAACAAATCCCCGCCTGTTTTACAACTTTCTAGTGGCCATATTGGCTTAGGCGAAATAAAATATTTTGATCGTGAATAAATAATAAAATATAAAACCTTATTTATTCTCTACTTCCCAAAATTAGAGAATGTTAGAGATAATATAGGTATAATGGTGTGTCGTTTTCTTTTGTCATATGTGTACGATGCGCAAAGCTATCCCCACCCTAACGCCGGGCACTCAAGATCCGTGCCGGTACCTACATCCGTGTCTTATCAAGAAATAATTTGCAATCCTCCAGTGACATACCTACTTATTATACCTATTGATTATTTCCTCGTAATATTTACTGTATTTTACTCAACAAAATAATAAAAACGTTTTATTTACATTTCAGATGAAGCTCTAACTTGCAACGTCTGCGACCGGTCGTTTCCGACGCGTCGCCAACTTGGGGACCATCAACAGAAGAAACGACATTTCGGGTGAGTAGAAATGCTAAGCGCCAACTTACATCATCATCGAACAACGAATTCATCACGTTCTTGACATTAATGAGTTCGTCCAATTACCCACCTTCAATATGCATCTTTGCCCATCGAGATAACAGCGGCTACTGACTACAGATGGGCAAACAGTGGCGGATTAAAAAAATTGCCGCCAATGGCTTATTCAAATTTTGCCGTCCGTCGATAATCTAATGGTTTTATGACCAGCGGCAAACTGTTGTTGATAAATAATTATAATAATAGTAATTTAGGTATTTATTTACTTTGGCTAAGAGCCAGCAACCTCGAACTTCAATTTTATATGAATCTCCAAAAACACCCAACTGTCACAATAATTCCTTTAGTTTCATAATCAATCAATCACTAATGGCCCTAAATTAGAAATCTTACCAACCCTCAAGTTAGAAGTATTGATTAAAAACAAAATAACGATAAATAAAATTTCATTTCTCAGTAATAAAGAGATCATCATCCTACTTACTGTGAAACCATACAACTACAACAAACCATATAACTGTTTACAGATGCAGCGCGTGCGACAGCCTGTTCCCGTCGCTGATGGCGCTGGAGCACCACAAGGAGGAGTTCCAGCACTGGAGCGACTCGTCCTACTGCTCGCACTCCGAGTCGGACGACAGCGACCTGGACACTTGCCACGAAGACAAGCATCGACTACTCTAATGCCACCACCTCATTATTGCCGGGGAGAAACCCACTAAGCTGGGCACTTTTGTCTGAAATGCTCTGTACAATTCTTCTGGAATAGTCAAGCGTGTGGCTAGTCGGTTATAGTGTAGGGGGATCACAACAAGCCTATCAGAGAGGACTGTTCGCAAATCAATTTAAGCCCAGTTAGTATTCAAAACGGAAACCAATTCCACCAATATGAGCCAGTACCGACAGTACAGTTGGATGTATTTACATAGGTACTTCGGAAAATACAGGCGTGCTGTTTTCTTACGTTCATAATAATCATAATCAGCCTTTTAACGTTCCCACTGCTGGGACACAGGCCTCCTCTCTAAGAGAGAGAATGGGCCGTAATCCACCACGCTGGCCCAGTGCGGGTTGGTGAATGTCACATGTCTTCGAATTTTTGGTTCTAGGACATGCCGGTTTCCTCACGATGTTTTCCTTCACCGTTTTGAGAGCAGTGGTGAAGAAATGAATTACACAAAGTAATGCGCCTGGCTGGGTTTGAACCCGCGACCTAGGTACGATTCGTAAGTCGGAGCCGTTACCACTCGGCCACCACTGCTCCTCTCGGCCACCACTGCTCCTTTTCTTACGTTACATTATATAAAATTATTACTTATTGAATCAGTAATTATGCCATTAGTCTACTGTATCTAGATGGTATGGATGCCATGCATACTGGACAAGAATACTATAAAAAAAAAAACAGTACCATGTGCCAATGTACAGCACTAAACCATCACTAGCAGTTATGCTTTAAAAAAAATGTTCTCTTTAAATTTTACTTTGCCTGGAACTACATTCTTAAATTGGTCAGGCAGTTGTGGAGTAGTTAGTAAATATTTGACACACAATATTAGCACCAGTTCCTCTGTATGTATATACATATATCTTACTCTTACCCCAACTTGATTCCCCAATTTATTTGTGCGATGTTCAGTGATTACTAGCTACACGCTTGTCTCGACTGTAAAATTCTGATTCACGATGTCTGTGTTACAATTCTTATAATGTATGTACTGTGTCGGTGTCGACTTCATCTGATAGGCAAAAGGTATTAAAACTCAAACAGGTCAGTAAAAAACGCATATATTTTATGCCATGAATCAAAATTATATCTGGGTCTTAAAGACTTCAGTGTTTACTTAAAAAGTATACAATGTTAATGAATTTACAAAAACAATGATTTTTCTCATAATCAGTCACCATCGTGACTTTTCAAAAAGAATGTTTATTAGGAAAGAATATTACAGTATTCCTAAGTATATAATACTATATATACTGAAGCCTAATTATTGTACAGTGTAGACACATATCATTTTGTACAAGCATACGTACCTACGTAAAGGAGACGAACGATGTGAAGTGAATAGAAATATAAATATCAATTCATAATCTTGGCTGTTTTCCACGAATTGTCTAAGAATAACTAGATACATACTTATTAAGTCTAAGTACTTAAAAACAAAGACAACCTTTTCGAAGAAGACTTGGGTTTTTAATTTAGTATTATTGCATATAATGCAAACTAAGTTTATTTTTATCAAAAAGCAACTTTCTAATTCTGGCGTTTCTACATTATTACATAGTAGGTACAATATTATGTTCGGGTGAAAAGTAACAGTAAACTGGACGAGAACAATAAAATATTTTCGTTCCAGTTTCTATATTCGTCAATTTCGTTTACAAACATTGATTTCGAACTTCTATTCGTTATTAGAATTCCGTTTTTTTTTTTTTCATTTTCTTTATTTTTTCCTTTGCAATAAATCGATTGGTATTAAACACAGCATAGACAATATTATATTACTAGCCCGAAATCAAGTAAAAACATTTTCTGGCGGGTAACGTAGCAGTGTAACGATGTTTTTGTTACGATTCGTAATCATTTTAATTTCACATACATAAGTTGGGAGCTGAATCTCAATAGAACACTTGCTTTAAATGTCTAGAATTCTGGGAAGTTTCTCGTGTTAAATAAGTCACACGAGTAGGTAAGTTAAGATTTGATGTCATTTTTTAATGTAAATAGAGAGCTTGTTCACAAAACTAGTAAATTAACAATTCTAAAAGTAGTAAGTAAAGTAATATTTGTCCTCAAGTTTGAATAGCATTTGACTCCTTTTTGTAAAAATCTCCTACTTTTGTGAACATGCTGTTTCTCTTCGCTTCACGTTAGCGTCGTGCTCCAGTAGTCTCTTACCTAACGTCATATCTTTGTGAATACTTCCTAGTGATATCCCGGCAATAATGCATATCACGGTACTGTTATATGACTGATATTTTAGTCTAGTTCTGTAAATATTTGTTAATATAGGTCTGTGTCATCAGAATCACATTTAGAATTTTAAATTCTTAGTGTCACACCAAACTAAATGTATGTATCCCGCCCCCTTCCCTACCGAGGTACCTTTAGAGTTTAATTTAAGTATCAATTGTAACATTCCAACTAGTCATACTATTTTTATAAAGTATAATTATTGTATTTCAACATCGTAATGTATATGTATATTGTATAATTTGTAAGTTCGCTACGCTCTGTAATTTAGACAGGGAGGAGACGACGGAACGAACTATTCGTACAAATAAAAATACGATTGAAAATATGTACAGAAATGTTTATTTTATAGGAAATCACATAACCACAGAGTACAGGCTACGAACACGTATGTACTGCGCTATGTCCGATCTCCCATAAAGGTACCGAAAGGCCGCGATCGGCGCGTATCGTCCGGGGAGCGACGTACACATCTTTAATTTTCATATTATCGAGTAATCAGGAATACAAATCACGAATCTCTTACAAAAGCATAATACGAGTAAGTCTAGTGACGGCGGGCCTCCGGCGGCGGCGGAGGCCGAGCCATACATGTTACGTTACGTTAGGATAATAATGTGCGCCGCCGGCGCGGGGCGCGGGGCGCAGCCAGGGTCAGGGGCGCCGGCCGGGCCGGCCCGGCTGGTCTACGCCGTGCCGTTCAGCAGCGGCTCGGCCTTCGCCTTGGCCAGCGGCGAGCGGCGCTTGGCGCCCGCGCCCGCAGCCGCCGCGCCCGCAGCCGCCGCGCCCGCAGCCGGGTGCGCGCCCTCGCCCGCAGCGCCCGCCGCGCCCGCTACGGAGCTGGGCCCGTTCTTCCACCCGCCTCCTGCAACACCCACAGTCTCGCTGAGCGCCGCGCCCGCCGACCCCACACCACAGCCGGCGATACCACGCCACAGATCCAAACTCAAATTCCAGCAACCTTCCGAGGAAGCCGTTTTGGATATGGTGTGGCATTGCGCTGTCATGTCGGGTCGTTCATGTGGGGGCGATGGTGAGGTGCTTGTCACGACTAGCGTCGCGAGGGGATTACTTCCAGACTACGAGTCATAAATCTGAAAATCTTACGTCATGTGGGCGAGCGGTTCTAAATCATGCGACAGTACGTCTCTAGCGGGTCTACTACATTGAGAAATAATTAAAAAGCCGCAAACTAGAAGGATACTAAAAACTTTTAGTGCGAAAATACAAATTAAAATCAAAACATGCATTTTACTCACAATTCAGTTATACTGCTGTTGTGCACACGTGTAAATATGATTTTGTGTCAAAATAAGTTTTGTGTATAAATCAGATGAGTGAAAAGCACTGAATGAATATTATTAAGCACTTTGGGTGCAGTACATTAAAATGATTATACTCGGCGTCACTTTGTGGCCTATATTTTTCAATGTGCTCAGTATAATAAAGGAGCATGTAATGTAAGTTCTTAATTAACCTTTTGAACGCCAGTGTCACATATATGTGACAAACAATACGATGAACTTGTGGCTTGGCGTGGAGGGTACGCTGATGCGTTTATACTCTGGGTTCAAAAGGTCAATAAGCCAGGCTGTTTACTTTGTAAACATTTCACGTTTAAAATGTAGGTGAAGTGATCTGTGATTGCTCGTAAGGCTAGGGGCCGACCGGCCTCTTGAACAGGGCCTCAAGTCTGCTATTACATAGTGTCAGAATAGTCTATCATTGATTTCATAATGGTTGATTTTGACAAGTTTGGTAATCTACTAATATAAAAGCCGTTATGACTTTCCAATGGTTAACCATTGACACTTCATTGAAAGAAATGGCATAGAATGGTAATCTCGTACATAATGACAAATGAATGATAAACGTTTGCAGTAATCTGCTAAAATTTTGAGTTTCTTTGATCAGTGACCTACCATTAGAAAGTAGTTATGCAGTCATTGCTTTTAATAGCTCGGTTATCAAAATTTATTACGAGACTACACCGACCAATGATCGATAATTATGAACTTAGCAGATTGCGAACGTTCAGCAAAATGACAATGGGATCGTGTTGGAATGACAAATTTATAAAAATAGCAGACTTGGGGCCCTGTGTGTTCACAGCGCAGCAGTAGACGTGCGTGTGTGTGTGTGTGTGAGGGTGTGTGTGTGTGTGTGTGTGTGTGTGTGTGAGGGGGTGTGTGTGTGTGTGTGTGTGTGAGGGGGTGTGTGTGTGTGTGTGTGGGGGTGTGTGTGTGTGTGTGTGTGAGGGTGTGTGAGTGCGTGTGTGTGCGTGTACCTGTCCTCCGGCGGCGGCGGCGGGCGGGGCGCGCGCGCGCTGCGCCCTCCTCAGACGTCGCCGACTCTGGCAACACACGCCAAGTGCCTACAGCGACGCCAGGGGACTAGTCGTTTGCAAGCAGCTCCGACACCTACTGCTCGGGTTACGGAGTACGGACGAAATGCTCGTGCGACACGTATTACACTTCTAACAACATTCCAAATGATAACCTAATTCAAAAGCTTATACAACTATAACAGAAACTACGTACGCGATCGAACCGGTCATAGACGCTGTGTCCGAGTAGCCCTCACCGAAGTATTAGTAACCGCACGAGACCAAACCGTAGCACAAAGCGAGAAAAGGAAACACATCGTCCATAAATAGCAAACAACTATTCACCCTGCGCGTCCAACTGATATGAGAGTACAACTAAAACTTCCCATTCATCCTTCTACAGTTTATGTACTAATTAAAATGTAAAATGGGGTGCACAGAAAACAAAAAACATATAAACATTATAATGCATATAAATACACTTACGAGATATAAAACACTACAACTACATTTTAACTAGCACATTCAGTAATATTTTCAGATTTTTCGTAATGGCATAGCTTACAAATTGCATTAGCATTCTTGACTAAAAAAATAGGAACAAACAGCTCAATAATTATGCATTACAGGCGGTCGACACACTGCGGGGTGCTGCGGTCGAGTCTATACTATTTAACAATTGACAAAATCGATGGCATTCAACATTCAGATTTATTTAGCCAATTACATCACTACTTCTTATAAAATTAAAGATAATACCCCATGGAGGAATCTGGTATGATATACTTAGTTCAATATATTTTTAAAGTTTTTTCAGTTATTTTTGTCTAATCAAACTGAAGTCTGTGAAATATAAATTTTAATTTTCTTTTGTAATTATTTTATGATGGCCGTTATCTACAAAAAGTCACACACGAACTAATTATTGTTCGAGCTATGTATGTGACGAGTTCTAGCCACCGAAAGTGTAAAGCTTACAACTTTGCGAGCTAACTGTTGAGTGTCTCAAACAAATAAATCTAATCTCGAATCTACTTTTAAAAATATTAAAATTCAAACGCATTTAGTCCGATAATTTTTTATTTCAACATTTAAGACTATCCAACAATATTTTAGCTCAATTATTTCTAAGAACAATGTACGCAAAAGCGTAGGGGTACTACCAAGACTTCGTTTCTGACGTACATGACTGTTCTCTACTTAAAATGTATCAAACAGCCAGCAGTTGATGGTGTAGGAATTTTATCTACGCACTAATCTATATAGTTATTATGTACAATCAAGCGCACGTGCTCGGTAATTGTTGGGCACTTTACTGCTATCAAACATGTACATGAATTAGAATACTTAATTTTAAAGCTGATACTGAAAAATATTTTTTTGTGATGAATGAATAGAGAACATGAAACTTGTCACGACCAGCGTCTTTTGTATTGAATGGCGCGAAGTCAGTTTAGCGTTAGTGGCTAGTGACGTCAAACGCATGGAGTACTATCTCTGTTTATCATAGATTTTTAACGTCGTTATTTTTTCTAGCACGGTTTCGTAACTGCAACTTTAAGTCAACTGCAGTTTTAAGAATTTGACTATATAAATCCAGCCAAGCACCCTAGTGAGTATGACGGCGGCCACCGCTGGGAGCCCGGCCTACGTCGTACCTCTGTCCGCACTGGACACGTCCTGGCTGTCGAGCACGCTGCTCTCGTCGTCCGTCTGCCTCCGCCGGTCTTCGCGTCGTCTGCCACTCTGCAAGTTACGTCGTCACATTGACTGTCAATGCAGGCATAAAGCAGTGGCGTGCAGTGGTTCGAGTTAGGGTAGGCCAGAGAAAATGTTCAAATAAATTTAAAAAAATAACCACATTATTCAGGGTTGATTTTTAATTAAATGTTTTTTTTTTAAATAGCCTATTAAAAAATAAAATAAAATAAAAACACCACATCTCAACCCTGAATAATGAGGTCTTTTTTTTTGGACATTTTCTCTGGCCTACCCTAACTCGAACCACTGCACGCCACTGGCATAAGGTACCAATTTGAAAATGCTAAATGAATAATAAAGTCTCTAAATAAAATTTTGTTTCTATTATTATTGGATGACGAAACAGACGATCCTTCTCACTTACACCATCTTTGACAAGCGAATCTCAAGTTCGGCCTGATACGATTTTTACACGATAACTTTTTCGTCTTCGTATCGTGGTGAGTGACCTTAGTGACTTGTGGTGATTTGCGATATATTGCCTATTTCTGTACAATTATAGTGCGCTGGGAGTGGGTTGTGTTTCGTAGCGGTTATGCTACGAGTTGTTAAGGCATTTTGACAGGGTACATACGAGGATATGACTTATTATGAATGAAGTTGAAAGATTTTAATACCTCTGCGAAACAGTTGCTTATTAAGGTGGTCACTGATTACCATCGCAACAGACAGTTGACAGACAGTTACATCGTCCATTGTCACGTATCTACGGTGTTGTAGATAGGTGACAATTTCCTGTTAAAGTGGCTTGCGGTTGTGTGGAGGCGGATAGTAACAATGGGTATGGACTAAGATTCCAGAGCTGCCATATTTTCGAACTAATAAAATGTGAAATAGAGTAGTGTTCAGTTCTATCACGGCACTCGTGTGAACCACTCGCGCGCGTCTATCGATATTGTTGTGTTTAGAATTGATATTTTACTATACTGACGCGCTCATCGCTGATGAGCGCGTCCAAATAATGGCCACAGTCGATAGTGGTAGTAATAGTGGACAAGAAGAGAATAACTCAGATGGATGGATGGCACAAGTTTTAATGGAGGAGGAAGGAGAAAACAAAAGAAAGTCGGTAGGAAACACAATGGAAACAAACTGCAGTGAAATCCAAGTTATGGAAGAAGATTTACTAGTTAATTCAACAAAACGAGGAAGAGAGGAGGATGAAGAAGGAAGCTGGACAAAAGTTGAAAATAGAAGGGGCAAGAAACTCAAACAATTTAGAAAAGAAGTCTTTATATGGAGCCGTGAAAAGTTACCAAAACAATTTGCTTTAGCAAAATTATTTAATAGTTTGGGTTTAACTGACATCGTCAAAATTAAGTACATAAATGCATTTAAACTTAAAATAGAGGTATCTACTGAAGAATGTGCGGGCAAGTTGCTGGACTGTCAGGAATTCCAAACCAAACAGTGGAAGGTTTACAGTGCAATGGACGTAAACATTTCTTACGGGATTATACGGGATGTGGACCTCGACTTGTCTGACGAAGAGGTATTAAAAGCAATCATGTGCCCCAACGAAATTGAAATAATATCCGTGAAAAGATTACAGCGTCGAGACGGGAACGAATGGGTACCTAGTGAGGTGGCCAAGATAGGCTTCAGAGGCTCATACCTGCCAAGTTATGTTTATGTTGACTGTCTACGCGCCAAAGTAGAACCTTTTGTGTTCCCAGTAACGCAGTGCTCCAAATGCTGGAAGTTCGGACACGCCAAAACAAGATGCTCGTCCAAAAAAATTATATGTCCTAAATGTTCAGAAGAACACAGTAACTGCGAAGTTACAACATTTACATGCGTCAACTGTCGCGGTGACCACATGGCGTTGAACAGAAGTTGTCCTGTTTATGCTCGAGAGAAGCGTGTGAGGGAACTTATGGCAGAATATAACTGTACGTATCCCGTAGCCTGCAATATGTATGTTAGACCCAAGTTGCCAATTGATTCTCAAACAGTGAGGGAAACCGAAAAGCACAAGATGGACACAAACAAATTTAGTAGTTTACTTTGTGAAGAACCGGGAAGCAGCAATAATTATACTACGAATCCATTCCCACCGTTGTTTACACAGAATCGACCTAAATCACCGCAAGCAAGTAATAAAAATAAGCAATCACATTCGCAAAACAAAGTTAAAACGGATTGGTGGGGCCATCCGGAGTCGTCGAGCCACATTCCTAAGCAGACAGCTGCTACTGATAACGATGTCGGCAACAACGTAAACAATACGCGAGAAGTGCACCTCGACGAATTAATTGTACGGTTAAAAAATATTATTTATATGAGAAATCTGAGTATCCAAGAAAAGTTTTATGGTATTATTAAGTGTTGTAGTAAATGGTTAGTACTAGTTGTAGTAGATCGTATGTCTGAGTGGCCTATTTTGAACAAGTGTTTAGAGTTATTTTTTGGTCTTAATGAGTAATGGATCCGGAAAATAAAATAGTTCAGTTAAAGTTATTGCAGTGGAACGCTCAAAGTTTAAGACCTAAAATTAAAGCTTTTGAGAATTTTTTGGTCTTAATGAGTAATGGATCCGGAAAATAAAATAGTTCAGTTAAAGTTATTGCAGTGGAACGCTCAAAGTTTAAGACCTAAAATTAAAGCTTTTGAGAATTTTTTGGTATCAAGTAAAATACATGTATGCATTATATCCGAGACCTGGCTTGAACCAGACAGTCATTTGAAAATAGGTAATTACGTTATTTATAGACAAGACCGGGATGATTCATATGGCGGAGTTGCAATTGTAGTTCATAACTCCATTAAAGCACAGATAACCAATTATAGTTTACGTAATCGAAGCATTCAAGTACTCCACATTAAAATATTTAATTGTAGCTTTTTAGAAAATATTGTAGGTGTATATTGTGCACCTAATATTCAAACTGCAGATGAGGATTGGAAAATGTTATTTTCTAGTTGGCCAAATAAAACTTTTATAGGGGGAGATTTCAATGGGCATCATACAAACTGGTCATACAAAAGCGATCGCAGAGGTTTACAAATACACGATGCAGCGGATGAGTGGCATTATGTCTCCCTTAATACAGGAGACCATACCAGACTTAAATTAGTATTAAACCAGTTACAGAAAAGCTCGCCTGACGTAACATTTGCGTCATCAGATATTGCTTTACGGTTTAAGTGGAATGTTTTAAACGAAAATTTAGGTAGTGATCACTTAATGATTCTTATTGCCACAGAAATAACATGCCATAACTTAAGGAAGTCAAAACGTAATTTTTAAAAAACTGATTGGCAGAAATATTCAGAAATAATTTTAAGTAAAATTGATAGTATTAGCTAAACAGGTTCCACCCAACAATTGTATGATGAAATTATAGAATTAATTAATGTTGCGTCTCAAGCATCAATTCCGCTCGTTAAGATTCGTGAAGACCCCACCAATAAGTTTATTCCAAGATCATACTGGTCCCCCGAGTTATCTAAGGCGGTAGCGGAACGTAGATTGGCATTAGCACAGTTTAGGAAGAACCCCATACCCACAAATTTCATAATTCTCAAACAAAAGGTTGCTACAGCACAGAGACTAATTCGTAAAGCAAGTGCAGAATCCTATCGTCAGTTTTGTAACAGTATAGGTGAAATGGTGTCTAGTAGCGAGTTATGGAACAAAATGCGATGGTTTAAAGGATATCGTAGTGAGAGAGTTTGTTTGGATGCAGAGAGGGCTAGTGAATTCTTAAAACAATTGGCGCCAGATTACGTTAACTTACCATGTCCTGTCTTTAGTTCAGTTAACCTACAGTTGGAGGCTCAGATCTCGGAACAGGAAATCTCAAATGTTCTGAAGATGAAGGATACCGCCCCAGGGGAGGACGATATCTCTTATTCGATGGTCTACAATTTTCCGAGCAAAGAGTTGATAGTTATTTTATGCAACAAATGCTTGGCTGAAGGTGAGATTCCAAGACAATGGAGAAAGGTTAGAGTAGTACCTGTACCGAAACCTGGGCGCGATCCGAATAATATTTCATCTTTGAGACCTATCTCACTCATATCTTGTCTCTGCAAAACCTTACACAACATTATAACGAAACGTCTTGAATGGTTTTTTGAAAGCAAAGGTCTTTTTTCCAAGAATACAGTAGGATTTAGACGATCACAATCATGCCTAGACAATCTTGTACGATTAGTTTCTCAAATACAAATAGGGTACGCTACTAATCAAAAGACTTTAGGATGTTTCGTTGATATAGACAACGCATATAATAATGTTAATATTTTAAAAGTGGTATCTAAACTGGATGAAGTTGGAGTAGGGTCTTCAATATGCAGATATATATGGGAATACCTCAGAGAAAGACATTTGACTATATCACAAGTGGCCAGTAATGCTTCGATTACGAGATGGACTTGTAAGGGATTAGCCCAAGGAGACCCTATGTCTCCCATTTTGTTTAATATAGTAACATGTGACATTTGCAGGGATGTTATGGGTGTTTATGTATCCCAATACGCGGATGATTTTGTCCTGTATGTTTCTGGACAAGACATTCGATTTATGACTACAGCTCTTCAAGAAGCCATAGATAGTTTGTCAAACTTGTTGGGGGTATTAGGTCTAGAATTATCTCCCACGAAAAGTAAAATTTGTTTATTTTCTAAGGGTAGGTCATTACAACAGATTAACGTTAATATCAACAATGTATGTTTAGAACATGTTCCTGTTGTTAAATATTTAGGACTCTGGCTCGATTCATCTTTAAGATGGCGCAAACAGATAAATGAAGTCTATGAAAAAAGTATGAAACTTTTAAATGTTTTTAAGGTACTAGCGGGTTCGTCATGGGGAGTTCACCCATTACATTTGAGACGACTGTATATTGCAATCATCCGCAGTCGATTGGATTATGCAAGTTTTTTGTTTGATAATAGCGCTAAGACCAACATTTCAAGGCTAGACAAAATTCAAAACCAAGCCATGAGAGTAGTTGGCGGTTTTTTGAAAAGTTGCCCAATCCACGCGATGGAATCGGAGTTATTTTTACCACCATTGTTTATTCGTCGGAAATATTTAGCTACTAAATTTTGCTTAAAAGCTAAGTCCATTGATGACGGGGAGACTATAATAATGATATCAAAATTAACTACGATATGCGAGCAGGAATCATACTGGCGCAATAAGAAAAAACCGTTGCTAACTATAGTATATAATGAGGTGTCTAATCAAACTTTACATCGTTCTAAAATTCTAGGGATGTTCTCACTGTCGACGTGGATGGCGAATATTGATATTAAGCCACATATCAACTTAAAAATTAGAAATATGACAGGACCTAAAAGAGCCAATACATCAGGGGCACTTCTAAACAAATCGGTGGAAACTATTGCACAAAATTATAATGGATTCTATCAGATTTACAGTGATGGGTCCAAAGACGATAGTGGAACAGGAGCAGCATTTTTTGATCCCCAGTGTAACACGAGAGCCAGTTTCACATTGAACCGCAAATTATCTATAATGGCAGCAGAATTGTATGCCATTTCTGAGTGTCTATCATATTTGATATCGTGCAAAGGTACAAAATTTGTTATACTTAGTGATTCTAGAAGCGCTTTGCAACATATAGCTCGGTGCACCTCGGGCGAACGAGGTCTGCCTGTAGCTTATTCCATATTAGGATCGTATTTAAAGTTGAGGGAAAGTGGCAAAAGTGTTAAATTCCAATGGATCCCATCACATATAGATCTGATAGGCAACGAAATTGTAGATAAGTTGGCAAAAACAGGAATCTATGAAGGAACTTCAATCGGTAATCTCCCGTTCTTCACGGATATACTAAGAGATGCTAAAAAAAATTGCAATATATTATGGAAAGAGTACTTTGACAAAAGATCTCAAGAGAAGGGAATATGGTATAAGACAATTCAGTCTGAGCCACCGAGGATTCCGTGGTTTACTGAAGTTCCACTGAATAGACAATTATTAGTAACAAGCATGCGCCTACGATAAGGGCACATTCCGTTGAATGCGTTTGGGCATCTTATGAAAGTAACTGAAACGCCAAACTGTCTGATTTGTAATATAAGGGAGGACACCTACCACGCTTTGGTGGAGTGTGCTCGGGTTGGTGCGGAACGAAGAGCTTTAGAAGTAGAATATAGTCTATTATTAAGGGATGTAGGTATGTGTAATGTGATCCTATCTAAACCTACATCCAAATTAGCTATTAAGTTATATTATTTAATTCTTAAATTAATTAAGTTAAGAGCATAAGCAAAGCAATAGTCATTAACCAACTGATTTTATATTTTCTTTTATTTGTTTTGTAAAATTACGAGGCTGGCATAATCGCTTCGCGATTAAAGCCTTTTTTCCAAATAAAGATTCTAAAAAAAAAAAGAGTAGTGTTAGTAATATTTGTAACATATGTATACCTGCTAGCTTGGGCTGTCTATTATATCATATTAAATCAAATCGTCAAAAATAATATTTAAACGCTTGGTAAGTCATTGTAATAGCTTAAGAGGCTTAAATTTGGACATTTTACTGGGTGCAAAAAATTAAATAGTTTCCGGTGGAATTAGGGGGATGCAAAAGTAGGGTCCTTGTTGAGTGCAGTAGGTAAGACAATGAGCGGCACGCCTGGGGCGCAATACGTACGGGCGCGGGTGCGCGGGGCGCGCGCGGCGCGGCGGCCTGCGCGCGCCCATTCTCCAGAGGCACGCGGCGCTCGGCGCGCTATGAGTGCAGTAGGTAAGACAGTGTGCGGCGCGCCTGGGGCACAATACGTACGGGCGCGGGTGCGCGGGGCGCGCGCGGCGCGGCGGCCTGCGCGCGCCCATTCTCCAGAGGCACGCGGCGCTCGGCGCGCTATGAGTGCAGTAGGTAAGACAATGAGCGGCACGCCTGGGGCGCAATACGTACGGGCGCGGGTGCGCGGGGCGCGCGCGGCGCGGCGGCCTGCGCGCGCCCATTCTCCAGAGGCACGCGGCGCTCGGCGCGCTATGAGTGCAGTAGGTAAGACAATGAGCGGCGCGCCTGGGGCACAATACATACGGGTGCGGGTGCGCGGGGCGCGCGCGGCGCGGCGGCCTGCGCGCGCCCGTTCTCCAGCGGCACGCGGCGCTCGGCGCGCTATGAGTGCAGTAGGTAAGACAATGAGCGGCACGCCTGGGGCGCAATACGTACGGGCGCGGGTGCGCGGGGCGCGCGCGGCGCGGCGGCCTGCGCGCGCCCATTCTCCAGAGGCACGCGGCGCTCGGCGCGCTATGAGTGCAGTAGGTAAGACAATGAGCGGCACGCCTGGGGCGCAATACGTACGGGCGCGGGTGCGCGGGGCGCGCGCGGCGCGGCGGCCTGCGCGCGCCCATTCTCCAGAGGCACGCGGCGCTCGGCGCGCTATGAGTGCAGTAGGTAAGACAATGAGCGGCACGCCTGGGGCGCAATACGTACGGGCGCGGGTGCGCGGGGCGCGCGCGGCGCGGCGGCCTGCGCGCGCCCATTCTCCAGAGGCACGCGGCGCTCGGCGCGCTATGAGTGCAGTAGGTAAGACAATGAGCGGCACGCCTGGGGCGCAATACGTACGGGCGCGGGTGCGCGGGGCGCGCGCGGCGCGGCGGCCTGCGCGCGCCCATTCTCCAGAGGCACGCGGCGCTCGGCGCGCTATGAGTGCAGTAGGTAAGACAATGAGCGGCACGCCTGGGGCGCAATACGTACGGGCGCGGGTGCGCGGGGCGCGCGCGGCGCGGCGGCCTGCGCGCGCCCATTCTCCAGAGGCACGCGGCGCTCGGCGCGCTCCTCGCCGCCGCGCCGCTCGCCGCGCTCTGTCCGCTCGGCGCGCTCGCCGCGCTCCCCACGCTCGCTGGATCTGCGGGCCACACACACCTTAGCTAACGTCACTTGAGCGCGCCACATCGCTGAATGCACTTGTACTCGCACCACATATAAGCCTCGTGAGGATATCTATATAACAAAAACTCAAAAATAAGTTATAATACTGTTACGAGCTTCGGGTTCGTGACAATAAAAAGAGCCAAACCAAAAATTACACTTTAATTACACAATAAACTCACTAATTACAAAATACAATCGCCCTATTAATCACTTGAGTTCGCAGTCAAAGATCGCTCTCGAAGTTATCACTTGTATCGCAGATCCAATAATGACACGGTGGGTTTTTTTTTAAAGGACCACTCGCAGTTCAGCACACTAAGGCTGGTTACTGCTCAACCGGACAATCCTGTGGTGGCCTTAAAAATGTAAGGCCCCAACCAGGGCTTAGAACTACTTAAAAAACTAAAAAATGACCGCTCGCTAAGGGCATCCCCTGTGGGACACGGGCCTCGGCTTAGCGGGGTCATTGAGGGGGGCAGCAAGGGACAGGCTGGGTCAGATTAATAGTAATTAGGGGATTTAACGCTAATGACTCAGCAGCGCGGACTGGCTCGTTAAGCAAAAGTCGGGTGGGTTTGACGGGGACGTCGTGATGGACCTCGTCGGCGAGGTCGGTATACGGAACGCGGTCTGAGTTTTTTTTTCCTAAGAGTGCTGGTTTCCCTACTTACTCTCTTGGGTTAGGATGATGGAGTCATCGGGCTCAACAAGGGTATGCCGCGGTCGGCGGATTTTGCTGATCTGGGAGGGCGTGTATCGGGTAGCCGATACGATAAGGGGGTTCTGGTGCTTTTCAGCGGACTCTATGAAACGCTTTGAAAAACGTTTCATGAACTGTTTGATGGTGGGGATGCGGAGGTCGACATGGAGACGCTCATTTCTAACGTACCACGGGGCTCCCATAGCGTTTCGGAGAAACCGGTTTTGGATAACCTGCAACCTATGGATCTGGTGGGACTTAGCGTGTGCGAAGGCTACACACAAGTCACTATCGGGCGTATGCACGTGGTGAAAATGCGTAGTTTGCATTTCAGGAATAGCTTGCTGCGTGCGTTCAGCATGTAATGAAGCCTACCGAGAACGAAAGCGGCACGATTGCGTACCGTCGTTATGTGCTCTCTGAAAGTAAGCTTTCGGTTGAGGATCACACCTAGATATTTAGCTTGCTCTACCCAGGGGATCGGCTTGCCAAATAACGTGATCGGACTGGGACGGAGTGGGAAGAGACGAGTCTGGGGCTTGGACACCGCCTTGGGGTACTCCGGCGCGAATGGGGTGGGGGGACGAAAATGCACCTTCGATTCGGTACCGAAAGGTACGGTTCGACAAATAGTCTCGTAAGAAGAGCACGAGACGGTCCGGCACACCGAACTGGATACATATCAGCCCGTTGTGCCAGACCTTGTCGAAAGCTTTCGCTATGTCGAAGAACAGGGCTCCCGTAACGAGACCGCGCTGGTATTTAGCGCTGATATGTTCAACGATACGGTAGACCTGTTGACGCAGGAGTGGTTTGATCTAAAACCAAACTGCTCATTGGGGAGGAGGCTCTTAGCTTCTACGAAGTCCTTGAGACGCTTATAAATAAGCCTCTCGTAGATCTTACCTAGGACTTAGAGCAGATGGGACGATAGCTGGACGGGGAGGACCTGGGCTTTCCAGGTTTTGGGATACCGATGACGGTAGCCTCTTTCCACGTCTGTGGGAACATGTTGTTGGACAGAGCGCCATTGAAGATGGCGATCATCAACATGATCAGAGTAGCCGGGAAGAGACGAACCACTTTATTGGTGTTTCCATCGGAGCCCGGGGCTTTCCTGAGTTTGAGACGCCCGATGATCTCCTTTACCTCATCGGGAGTCCCCCCCGGGGGAGGGGATCATCGGGGGACTCGGTGGGTACATGTGCCAGTGCCAGCCTTATATAGGGCGTCGTTCGTTCGTCGATCTATCGTTTGAAGAGAAAACATTAGCGTACTTCAGTAACATCCTCTTCGCCTTGACCATTTCATTTTGAGACAGAACGCTGCGACAGTCGTCTAAAAGTGTGGTCACTTTCGTTTGGGCATCCTATATATAATATAATTTAGTTAAACACATAGTTATTTGTTGGATACTAACATAATTATTTTATTTAAGATTACTTGTGGCTATTAATCTGTAACTATATTGTGTAAAAGATTTTTAATAAAGATTATTATTTCATTTAAGTATTTATTTTTTGTACATACTTGTTACATTTTTAAATATTTCTATAAAAAAATAAAAAAAAACATTTAAAAATATAAAAAATAGTAGCCCACCGGTATCGGGAACAGGGTCCAAGCTACCGGTGGTCAGGGCTCCCGAGAGAGAAACCTCCTAACTATGCGGGCCGTGTCAAGAAGCACTGCTTTCTGGATCAAGCCCTTGATCCAGCTGCCCAACGAGAGCCTCTTAAGATGTTGGTCGAGGCTCTTGGCAATTATGCCATTGGCCGTCACGACTATCGGCACAATGACTGCTGTGTTCACATCCCACATGTCGACAACCTCGCGAGCCAAGTCAAGATACTTCGATTGTTTATCCTTCTCAGCCTTCACGAGGTTCTCGTCATGCGGGACTGCTATATCAACAATCATTGCGCGACGCTCTAGTCGGTCTATCACCACTATGTCAGGCTTATTGGCAACAATAGTCCTGTCAGTGATGATAGACCGATCCCAGTACAATGTGCAATTGCCATTTTCGAGAACTGGGTCGGGCGCATACCTATAGTACGGTACTTCCGATTCCATAAGATTGTATTTAAGGGCAAGTTGCTGATGGATAATCCTGGCTACAAGGTTATGCCTGTGCAAATAGTCTCCGTTAGCCAGACTAGAACAACCGGAAATAATGTGGCGGATGGATTCCCCCGGCCGGTGACATGCCCGACATATGTCAACCGTACCGTCCTTCACAATGTATTTCCGGTAGTTGTTCGTCATCATAACTTCGTCTGTAATCGCACAGATAAAACCTTCGGTTTCCCCAAAGAGGTCACCAAAACGCAGCCAGGCCACGGACGCTAGAAAGTCTATATCGGGCCCATGTAGGACCCGATAAAAGCGTCCGTGAAGCTCCTTGCTCTGCCATACCTCCCTGCGATCATTAGTATCTAATACCACAGGTTTGCGCCAGTTCTCGTTAGCCAAGGAGAGCGGGGTGAAGCCCTTGTCCACTGCGACCACATCCCGTCGGCTTCTAGGAAGTATTCCCTAAGGCTGCATACCTCGCGGTTGTGCAGGGTCTTAGCATTTAAGAAGCCTCGACCCCCACACTTCCGCGGGATATACAGCCTCATTACCGATGATCGTGGGTGATGCATCCGATTTGCGGTCAGCAGTGAACGGACCCTCCTTACTATTATTATTAATAAAGATTATTATTATAAGATTATCCTTGCCGAGATTCCCAGTAAATAGATATTGGCACCGACACAACCAATCCACTTCCTCACAAGTACCAATCAGCGTGCCCTTATCTATCATCTGTTCCTTATCACAAAGGTTCAGCACACGTACCCTTGAGCTTTAGTCACAGCCACCGACTGGTGGCTCTGACCAAAGTTCATGCCACTTTCCATGGAAGGTCATTGTCTACCCTTTCCTCGAGTACGCAACGATGAGTCTGCCCAGAGGAAGACTAATTGGCACAATCGTTTCTGATCTCGGCGGAAGAACAATCTTCTTTAGGCTGTACACATTTCCTGGTAACGCCCCTTCCATGAAAAGTTCCTCTTGTCCACATTTCAAAACTCCTTGCTGAACGTCGATCTCACAACGATTCTTTCTCATAAAATCTAGGCCCAGGATGCAATCGTCCATTATATCAGCCACGATGACATTATGAAGATAGGTCCTGTTTCCTAGCTTCAACTTCATCTCTTTCTCTGCGCGGACGGGTATGCGCTGACCGGTGGCTGTCACCAAAATGCGGAGTTCCCAAGGAACCGACTTACTAGTTGGGAACTGACAACCGAACGAGAGGCTCCCTGTGTCAATCGTCAGTTTACATGGCGTTCCGTTGACCTCGCCCTTGATGATTAGGCTGTTCCCGACATGGGTTTGTGAGATCGAAATCCTTGGGGCTCTTTGAACTTCAGCCAGCACACGCCCCGCAGTCCTGGCTTTTACTCGTTTCCCTGCTGTTACTGGGCGGTGCTGTGAACCACCCTACCCTCTGGAGATCGACTATTTTCCCTGTCTGCAGTCCGCGGGCAACTGGCCCGTAGGTGGCCCCTTTCACCACAGCCATAGGATCTAGGGCTGTATCCTTTAGACCGGTCGCGAACAGTAGCCGCTGCAACCTCCCTGACGCGATGGGAAAGATGATCCTGCCGCACAGCTTCCACCTCCAGTGCATGGGCCAAGGCGTTCTTAAGCGTCGTGGTGCCCGAGCCTCACAGCAGCTCTAACTTCAAGGTCGCGGATGCCGTCGATGAATGCCTGCACCAGGTTCCCTTGAATGAGTGCAGGTACAGACTACGCTTTCCGAACCAGCTTTTCTACTTCAAGGGCCCACTGCTGCAGGTTTTCACCGCTGCGTTGCACGCGATCCTTGATCTGCACACGAAACACGTGTTCCAGATGAGCGTCGCCATACCTAGTTTCCAACGCTCAAGGAGCTGCTCGTAACTAACACACAACACTTCCTTCGTAACACTTCCTTCCCGAGAGCTTCCAGAGCCGTTAAGGCCTGGTCGCGCAGGCCTAGGGTAAGGGCAGTCATAGCTTGATTTTTATTCCACCCGTTCGCCTGCATTTTGTATTGTATTTTGTAGGCCGACGAAGATGTCCCATCGAACGGCGGCACACTTTGAAACCACGTAGCGAAGGTGTTGGTGCTACGGAAATTGCCATCCCATCTCCAAGTTTGAGGTTGCCAACTCATTTTTCACATCAGTAATAGCGTCATTAAACTTGCAGATCTGAGTTTTAGCTTCTGACAAGCAGTTGTCATGCTGAGCAACCTTATCCTTCACCTTCTTCATTTCTTTCCCGATGGTTGCGCGAAGGTCTTTCATGAGCAGGATCTGTTCTTCCTGACGGTGCGCCTGCTCCTCTTCCAATCGACGGGCCTGTTCCTCCTGACGACGGGCCTGTTCCTCCTGGCGGCGGGCCTGCTCCTGAAGCATCATCATCAGAGCAGCAAAGTCTGGTACTAATGATGATGCTGGAGCTGCAGTGGACGGGCCGGCCCCTAAGGTCGGCAGCTGTCTCTCCGTCGTCTGCGGCGTTGCACCTCCAAAACGCCTCTGGTCCGTCTCCTGCTGGCGTTGACTACGGGTACGGATACCCTGCGTGTCGTCCTTTGGTAGAATCGGCATCTTTTAAATCCACTTTTCTGACACCAATTGTTACGAGCTCGGGTTCGTGACAATAAAAATAGCCGATTGATTAACCAAAAATGATACTTACTAAACAACACTAATTTCAATATAAACTCACTAATTTTTTAAAATACAATCGCACTATTAATCACTAATTGAGGCGAAGTTATCACTTGTATCGCAAATCCGGTCGGTACATAGTGCCAGCCTTATATAGGGCGCCGGATAGTTCCAGAACATTTCATTGTAGAAAGTTCTCGAAAGTTCGCGTACATATCGGTCGCGACTGACTAGGGTCCGAGAATTCTAGAATGTTCTAGCATAGAAAAATCCCGAAGTTTCCTGGCTTTATTAGTTCTGCTACTCGATACTAGATGGCGCTAGTGGTACCGAATGCAACTATCTTCCTTGCTTAATTGTGGCGCGCAACAATACTTTTATAAAGTGACTTTTAAAAATGGGCGATCTAAAAATGGTGGCATCAGTAGAGCAGCACGTACCTGTTGGTGCGTGGCGCGCGCCCCCCGCGCCCGCGGTAGGCGGCGCTGTCGCTGCGCTCGTCGCCCAGCTCCGGCGTCATGCGCCGCCCGCCCGCTGCCAACACACATATACTTTAGTCTTGCTGTCACACCAGCTCATCATAGCTAACATAGTTTTAGACCTAGGTAGGTCTAAAACTAGAAATAGTACATTCATAGGTATAAAAAATCGATCAAAGTGGGTCGAAATAAGAAAAAATGATCAAAACAATAACGGGCGCAAAATTTGATCGCTGTTCATTATCTCATTAAAAAAAATGGTTTATGGCGTGGGTGGTGTGTGTGTGGTGTGTGTGTCGCGTGTGTGATGTGTGTCGCGTGAGTGATGTGTGTCGCGTGGGTGGTGTGTCGCGTAGATGGTGTGTCGCGTGGGTGGCGTGTGTCGCGTGGGAGGTGTGTGTCGCGTGGGAAGTGTGTGTCGCGTGGGTGGTGTGTCGCGTGGGTGGTGTGTGTCGCGTAGATGGTGTCGCATGGCTGGTAGTGTCACGTACCGGTGGGGTACCGGTGGTGCGGCGGGCGGGTGCGGCGCGCGCGCGATGGCGGCTGCCCGCGCGGCGGCGGGTACGACATGGTGCCGCCGCCCATCACCACGCGCAGCTGCTGGTCGATTTCCAGCTTCTCCGCGCGAAGCTGTTCTACCTCCTGCCGATACATTACACAGGTGATAAGTCATACAATCTCAATAACATTGGTAATCAGGGCGCGACGTTCAAACAGCTCAGTTCTATCAAGTTTCACTTCAAGCGGATGTTTGCGTTTTGGAAATAAAGCTTCAAGACAATAGGCTGACCGTTTTTCTTTCAACCACATACCCTCGCCTTGGAGAGCAATCGAGTTAAGTCACAGTTTTTTGCCAAATGGAGATAAGTGCACGTGTTGTGAAAGAGTCAAACTTTCTATCAGTCAATAAATTTATCAGAAAATACCCAATTTATCAGAAATTGCCCACGAACACGAAGGGCACCATGCCCTCCTCGCGCGGCGCCGACGGCTGCGGCTCGTTGTCGCCCTCCACCTTCACCGCGACAACTGGGTACATACAAGAGCAGCGCGCGTACCTTGAGGTGCGCCACGTGGTACTCCACCAGCACCTTGGCGTTGGCGATGTTCTCGCGCGTGCCCACGAACACGAAGGGCACCATGCCCTCCTCGCGCGGCGCCGACGGCTGCGGCTCGTTGTCGCCCTCCACCTTCACCTGCGCCGCGACCAACTGGGTACACTACACTTAACCACCGCGGCAACTACTAACTAGCGCCACTCGCAGCCTACGCTCGCGCCCGGGATTTGAAAGCCTGTTCCAGTCTCTTCAGCTACGATAAAAACCATGTTCAATACAGGAGGATCGTTTTTCAAGCTAGAATCACTGATCAGTATCAACCAGCGTATAAATCTAGCTTCGCAAAAAACCCGCCTTGCAAGCTCACTCTTGGTACGGGAGCTAGCAAATTTTTCAAAAGTAAGAATTTTAGGTCAGCTGATTTTGTGATATGTCGTCCTTCTGGGCTATCTGGCTGGCGGTAGCAGCTGCGTTCATTAATGCGCAGCCTATCTGTCCAGGTAATCATTCTGGATTTTAAAACCATTTTAAGAGGCGTAATTTTTATTTTTTTTTGTTTTTAAATACGTCTACCTGGTATACTTTTTTATTGCCAGACATTTTTGACACTGCTAATTATGTGCCATACACGATTTTCTTTTTTTACTTATTTTTTTTATTTTCAAAGTATTTTATAATGTCTGTAATTTCAATATTAAGTTATTTAAATATAAGACAAACTTAATATTAATTTGCCAGACATTAATTCGATTGTTAAACCTTGAATTTAAATGAAAAAGTCATGAAAACTATTGCAGTATGATGCTAGTAGTCCGAGAGAGACAGTTGGAGAATAAGTCGAGAATGAAAAATAGAACCATTACAAATGTAAATTACTTGTCACTGTACATATAATAATAATAAATGGACTCAAACCGAACTCGACGCCCTGGATAGAAGAGTCCGCATACTGCTGACTGCAAACCGGATGCATCACCCACGATCGCGGTGATGAGACGAGGCTTTTTAAATGCTAAGACTCTCCACAACCGCGAGATGTGCAGTCTCAGAGAATTATTTCTCAAAGCCAATGTGGGTATGCACCGAGATGTGGTCGCAGTGGATAAGGGACTCACCGCGCTATCCATGGCTAAAGAGAACTGGCACAAACCTGTGATACCTACTACAGATGATCGTAAGGAGATATGGAGAGGCAAGGAGCTTCACGGACGCTTCTGTCGGGCTCTTTAAGGGTCCGATGTAGATTCCTCAGCGTCCTTGGCCTGGCTACGTTTCGGTGATCTTTTCGGAGAAACTGAAGGTTTTGTTTGTGCAATTATGGACGAAGTTATCTTAACGAACAACTGTCGGATATATTATGAAGAATGGGACGTGTATTGGGCATGCCACCGTCCGGGTGAGTCCATCAGACATATTATTCTTAGTTGTTCTCGCCTGGGTAACAGCAGCTGGATCAAGCCCTTGATCCAGCTGCCCAACGAGAGCATCTTAAGATCTTGGTCGAGGCGCTTGGCAATTATGCCATGGCCGTCACGACTATTGGCACAATGACTGCTGTGTTCAAATCCCACAAGTCGACAACCTCGCGAGCTAAGTCAAGATAATTCGTTTGTTTATCTTTCTCAGCCTTCAGCTTTAGTTCTCGTCATGAGGGACTGCTATATCAACAATCATTGCGCGACGCTCTAGTCAGTCTATCACCACTATGTCAGGCTTATTGGCAACAAAAGTCCTGTCAGTGATGATAGACCGAATACAATGTGCAATTGCCCTTTTTCGAGAAGAGGGTCGGCCACATACCTATAGTACGGTACTTCCGATTCGACAAGATTGTATTTAAGAGCAAGTTGGTGATGAATAATCCTGGCTACAAGGTTGTGCCTTTGCCAATGGTCTCAGTTAGCCAGACTAGAACAACCGGAAATAATGTGGATTCCCCGGCCGGTGACATGTCAGCGGTACCGTCCTTTACAATATATTTCCGGTAGTTGTTCGTCATCATAACTTCGTCCATAATCGCACAGATAAAACCTTCGGTTTCCCCGAAGAGGTCACCAAAACGTAGCCAGGCTACGGACGCTAAAAAGTCTACTTCGGGCCCATGTAGGACCCGATAAAAGCACCCGTGAAGCTCCTTGCTCTGCCATACCTCCCTGCGATCATCTGATGTAAGTACTACAGGTTTGCGCCAGTTCTTGTTAGCCAAGGAGAGTGGGGTGAAGCCCTTGTCCACTGCGACGACATCCCGGTGCATACCCACGTCGGCTTCTAAGAAGTATTCCCTAAGACTGCATACCTCGCGGTTAGTATTTAAGAAGCCTCGACCCCCACACTTCCGCTGAATATACAGCCTCATTACCGATGATTGTGGGTGACGCATCCGATTTGCAGTCAACAGTGAACGGACCCTTCTATCGAGGGCGTCTAGTTCTGTCTGAGTCCATTTGAGTATGTCGAAAAAGTACATCAATACCCGCCCGATAAAAGACTATTTAGTACTTTGTTCAGGCGGCCACAGAAGCGCTCCTTCAACGATTGTATCACGTCAGTAGCATTGATGCCCAGCGCTTCCGACATACCCAAATACTTATTATTATTATTATATGTTCAGTGACATGTAATTTACTTTTGTAATGATTCCCTGTCTCATTCTCGACTTATTCTGCAACTGTCTCTCTCAGACTACTAGCATAATGCTGCAATACTTTTCATGACTTTTTCATTTTAATTCAAGGTTTAACAATCGAATTAATGTCTGGCAAATTAATATTAAGTTTTTCTTATATTTAAATAACTTAATATTAAAGTTACAGACATTATAAAATACTTTGAAAATAAAAAAATAAGTAAAAAGAAAATCGTGTATGGCACATCATTAGCAGTGTCAAAAATGTCTGGCAATAAAAACGTATACCAGGTAGTGTTTACGCGATATGATTTGCAAATTATGCGAACGGAGGTAAGTACGCACCGCATGGAAAAGACGAGAAGAAAGCGATTTGTACGATAAAGGAGGGTTGCACAATACCTTTCTTGAAGCCGGCGATCCCTGGAGCAACGACAGGTAGGTTTGAAGAGGTTCCTCAGGGTTTTTCTGATGTTAAGACACACTGAGAGGCACACGCGACACGACACGAATTGCCCGGGACGCCATCTTCTTTTTCTTCGCAACGAAGACGATTGAGTGGATCGCCAACCGATGTTGCCGTCTCACTCACACGCGAACGAAAGTAATGTGCGGGAGGGAAATGGAGATATAGGAAGTTGCAAATCATTCAATTTATCGATATAATATTCCGCCAACATACAAAAAAATAGGTGAAATATAGAATTATTGTGATGGTAGTCGAAATCAGCGCAAACAGGTAGACATATTTAAAAACAAAAAAAATAAAAATTACGCCTCTTAAAATGGTTTTAAAATCCAGAATGATTACCTGGACAGATAGGATGCGCATTAATGAACGCAGCTGCTACCGCCAGCCAGATAGCCCAGACTCTAACTGGAAGTGCAAGAAGGACGACATATCACAAAATCAGCTGACCTGAAATTCTTTCTCGAAAACGTTGCTACCTCCTATACTATCTTGTTAATCCAGCTTGAAAAACTAGGCTTGTGTATCCCAAAAATGAAGTCTTACCCTCGCATGGAACTAGGACATAACTATGCAAGATTAATGTAATATGTACCATGCGAGTTAAAACTGGGCTGAACATGTTAAAACTGTTTGTTATCAAATCTCATGTCTATCAATTAAAATTATGTGTAAATGAGTTTACACATAATTTTAATTGAAACATGAAACTTGAGAGCAGATTTACTGATGATCAGGCTTACAGAAACCGAGAATTCTGAACACGCTCTGAACTAAGTAAAGCTATGTTTGCACGGCAATATATAGAATGACGTATTGCGAAAGTTAATGCATAATTCACGCCACAAAACTTGTCTGGAATGAATCAAAGATTCGATATTATACTTTACTTTGGTTAAAATCACACGGCATGCATACCATACATTGAATATTTCGCAATAACAATACTTAATTTTGAAAAAACATAAATATCGTGCTCAGAGCGCGGCCTAGAAGTTCACACAAAATAAGAAATTCAAAATTAGGTTAAAAAAATATTTTATTTTAAGTAACAAACTGCTATTTAGTAGTAGAATACTACAATACATGGCAAATAAATGATTTGATAAGACTGTTCTGGCTGGCGGTCTTGTGATGGAGCCACAATAACCACGGGATACAAAGCAGTGTATTCTCTCGAAGTTTTTATGAAACCACATCCCATAATTTTTATTTCTCCTGGCTTTATCACAAGAACAAAGCTGTAATTGACAGCAGCTTACAGAAACCAGACTACTTGAAATTATTGACCTGGGGACATAAACTTAAAAATGATGAATAAGAAGTTTCGTATCAATGATTAGGGGCCATAACGGGAAGTGTGAAAGTCATCATTTCATTATTTCTAATGTAAGACGCTGAGGGACTGTCTCGCTTTTTATAAATGGAACTAAGGCTGGAACTGATGATGCACATTATAACACAAAAACATCCAAGTGCAAGATGTCAATGCTAAGCCAAACTAAGTTCCGTTTATTAAGCTGTACACACATTGCTGTGGCATGTAGCATTATTTTTGTGTATAACGCAATCACACGTATCTTTTCAAACCTACATTACATCATACTACATCGAATTTTAGCTGGCTAAAGAAAGGTTTGTGCAGCCAAAGGTTTACATGATTTTTAGTAATTTTTTTGATATCATGAATCTGTAGCCTTAGCACTGCGTCAGAAGACGTTATAATGACTAGGACACGAGACAGTGACATAGCGTATGACGACTTGAACAGTTCCGGCAGCGGGCGGGACACTCACGCGCACGACGCCGCTCTTGTCCACGATCTCCTGGATGACCTTCCCGTTCTTGCCGATGACCTTGCCGACCAGCGCGCGCGGCACCTTGATGGACTCCTCCGCGTACTCCAGCAGCGAGCGCGCCGCGCGCACCGCGTCCACTGACTACAGCCCAACAGAGAACATCTTTTTTAGTCATTGTAAAAACACCATTTAAAAAAAAAACGATAGACGGAACGGTCTTTTTACTCTGCAATAGGGACTTGTGAATTTGAGATTCCTGGTAAATTAGAGTTATGAATAAATGTCATAATTAATGCATGCAATTCGTTTAAAATTTAGTATTTTTCACCCCCAACGGAAAAAGAGGGGTGTTATAAGTTTGACGTGTCTGTCTGTCTGTCTTTTTGTCTGCCCGTCTGTCTGTGGCTCCGTACCTCGCGAACGGATGAAGCGATTTCAATTTAGTTTCTTCGTATAAAAGATGAGTTACGGGCGAGTGTTCTTAGAGATGTTTTATGAAAATCGGTTGAGCCGTTTAAAAGTTGTGGGGGGTGAAAGCGGGAAAGAATAATTGAATGTCTGCAATGTACCTACATATGTAGTGCAATTCTTCAATGTATGTATGTACTGGCTTTGTGTATTTTATATCGTACAGAAACTTGCAGGCAATAACCGCCGGGCTAGCTGTGTATAAATTGCTGTACCTGTACCATAATTTGGAAGACCAGCAGAGCCCCACACAACACAAAATTACTGTGATGTCATATCTTATGCCACTCTATATCATTGTAGTAAAAATTCCTGAATTGAGCATAATGTACCAGAATCATTTTAAAACTGACAGCAAATTTTATCGCTCTAAGATAAAAGGGATATTAAAATAAAAGTTTTTCATACAAAGTTGAAGATTCTTTTCAAAAGAGGGAGAGAGAGAGAGAAGAGATTTTTATAAAGCCTATAGAAAAACATCAAGATCTGCTACTATGTTTATCTTTTTTTTTTGTAGAAGTATTATAGTACTAGCTTCTATCCGCGACTTCGTCCCCGTGGAATCCCCGATTTTAAAACATTATTTATCACTGCTCCGCTCCTATTGGCTTAAGCGTGATGATATATAGCCTATAGCCTTCCTCGATAAATGGTCTATTCAACCCAAAAAGAATTTTTCAATTCGAACCAGTAGTTCCTGAGATTAGCGCGTTCAAACAAACAAACAAACTCTTCAGCTTTATAATATTACTATAGATTAGTATATAGTAGTTTATTTAGCCTCCCACCGGCAGATTAAAAGTCTGACTCTTCCGATCAATTCATCCCGTCAATCTTTACTATACTGTGCGCAATCTCCATGGCGCCGGAATTTACTATCTAATTTCTTTTATTTTGTTTTATTTGGAGAACACACCTTTTAAATATATTATGTTTGTCACTTTGATACAGGCAACCATTAAAAAATATTACATTTGGCCTCTGCGGCGCCATCCGCGCGGAATCGGTTAAGAAAACGTTAGTTATTTTGATTTTCTGACTATTAGAAAATCAAAAAAACTTTTCATTATTTTACTAAATAATCTATATGGTTTGTTTGTAACACAACTTTTGATTTAATTAAAAATATGTAGCTCTTTTCACTCTTATATGTCACATGATTTTTTGAAACCATCTTTATTTGCTTCGAATTTTATTGTTATTTTTTGGAATGGAATATATATAATGAAGGATACTGTGATTTATCTATACTACTATTATAAAGAGGAAAGATTTGTTTGTTTGTTTGTATTGAATAGGCTCCGAAACTACAGAACCGATTTGAAAAATTCTTTCACTGTTTGGAAGCTACACTATCCCCGGGTGACATAGGCTATATTTTATCCCCATATTCCCACGGGAACGGGAACTATGCGGGTGAAACCGTGGGCCGCTGCTAGTATTTAGTAAAATTTACCAATTTTCTGATTTAAGTGTATTTTTTAAATTTTGTGTTTGTGTACGGAGAGAATTTCAATGCAGCGTCAGCGCCGTTACAAAAACATTCAATTTTATTTTATTGTATTATTTTATTTTTCGGTATGCCAAGTTTTGCTATTGATATTTGATAAATAGAGTCTACATTTAACTCAACATTTATTGCCTAATGGACCAAAGTTTAAGACCGCACTTAAGCAGTATAATTATCTATCAATTGTAATAAAATCCAAAAGAAATGCACACCTGCATATTCTATTGTTAATATAGAATATTTAAAGAATTCATTCTTTTGTTTACTTTCCAGTTATTGGACAATAAACATCTATTGTTTTCATTCACCGACAAACGCTGCGCTAGGGTCAGGCGGTAGAGTCGTAATAATGTGTTTATTGTGTGCTCATTACTTATTACTTTGCTTTTGTTTCGCATTGGTCAATATTAAGGATTATTTAGCTTCTGAAAACACGTAGTTTCAATTTATTTTTACCTGAGTTTACTTGGGTTTGTTCACAAACAATCTCAGTTAGTCTAAACTTGTGGTTTCTACAGTAAAGACGTCTTAAAATGGGAAAAGCACGCGAAATTAGTAGTGAAGTGCGTTCTGCCATCGTTGTTTTACATAATGAAGGCAAATCCGAACGTGAGATTGCTTCACAACTGAAGTCATCGAAGACAGGTGTTCATAGCACAATAGCTCGATACAGGGAGACAGGCAGTTTTCAAGATCGTCCACGCTCGGGAAGGCCGAGAGCTACCACGTCTAGTGAAGATAATTTCATTGTTGTTACTAGTAAGCGAAATAGACGCTTAACAGCACCAGAAATCCGCGTTGAAGTAAACAAAACCCGAGTTAAACCTTTATCATTGACTACAGTGAAACGGCGACTAAGAGATGCAAAGTTGTATGGTCGCGTCGCCGTTCGAAAACCTCTGCTAAGGCCACAAAATAAGAAAAAGCGGATGCAGTGGGCTCTTGCCCATCGAGATTGGACTGAAAAAGATTTTAAAAAGTTCTTTGGACCGATGAATCCAAGTTTGAACTATTCGGTTCAAAACGAAGAATTTACGTGAGACGAAATGCTCAAGAAAAGATGATGCCAGACTGTGTAGTCCCAACAGTCAAGCATGGCGGTGGCTCAATTATGGTCTGGGGTTGCTTCTCTAGCCAAGGAACTGGCGATTTGATCAAAATTGAAGGAATTATGAAAAAGGAACAGTACAAAAACATTTTAGAACAAAACGCCGTTCCTTCCGGGTTGCGATTAATTGGACACGGATTCATTTTCCAACAAGATAATGATCCAAAGCATAGCTCCAAATTATGCAGAGGATATTTAGAAGAGAAAGAGGCCCAAGGGGTGTTAAAAAATATGGTTTGGCCACCTCAGAGCCCGGATCTCAATCCTATTGAACTTTTGTGGGAAGAGCTTGACAGGAACGTCCGTAATCGTGGCCCATCCTCGCAAGAAGAAATGTGGAATGCTTTATGCGAAAGTTGGGAGCAATATATCACAAGACACCATCAACAAATTGATAGCTCGTATGCCGAGACTTGTGAAAAAACTCATACAAAGTATAAAGGAGGATTTTTTGATGAAACATCAGTTTAGCTAACTATACCCTTTTTTAGCATGTATTGTTAATATTTCTTTATGCTTTACATTACAATTTGTCCATAAACACTAACTGATTAGATAATTAAACTGGTTAATTAAACATTTAATATTTTATTGGTGTTTAACTTTATTTTCCTACTTAAATTAAGGTGGTCTTAAACTTTTGGCCTGTAGTGTATATTGTTCATGAGCAGTTGGTATAGGTATGTAAAAAGTAGATCAATACAAGCGGTTGTTTCGTTGGTTACTTGTGTTGGTTCTTGAATTATTTCAGCGGGCGTACCATGAGATGTTAAAACGTGAGTCTTCTGAGCGAGAAAGAGGGATAGAGTTATACACCCTATATAGCTCCATCCCTTTTTCTCGCTCGGAAGACTCACGTTTTAAGACGTCATGGTACGCCCGCAGATTATATGTTTGGCCAGGTTATATTGTGGCCAACAAACTCGACTAGTAAATAAAACCGCTCACCTCTCCACAGATCTTAAAAGTGCAGGAAACCTCCTCCAGCTCGATGTTGGTGACGCCGGCCACCTTGCGCGCCTGCTGGATGTTGGCGCCGTGCGTGCCGATGGCCAGCCCCATCAGGTCCTCGCGCACCGAGAACTCGTCTGTGTAGCTGCAACAACGAGCGCGGCTTTACTACTATCTGCGTTTTACTCATGGAACAATACATGTTTGAGGATCCATTTGATATATTATGCTCTTTTTGTGGACAAATCTATATGGAAGGTACCCACCTTCCGTCTTGGGAGAACAGTAAGGTAATTTCGGACTCCTACCTGCCTAGACCCTACGATTTTTATCACTTTTAAGGTTCGGCTACAAGTACATGCGCTGCACTGTATTTTATGTACTGTACTGTATCGCACGCCGTTGTCAGCGGCCGCAGCACCTAGTGCGGTCGACAACTTTTATCCTAAAACAGTAGTGTTTTGTATCTTGATATCGTGGCTCACTTTCTCGCATGTAATCCTAGTTAAACGTGTACTGCAATGGTCTTAGGGTCAATGCTATATGTTCCTGGTTTTAATGTTCAAGTTGGGTAGTGTTACCGATTTTTTCTGCTAGATAAATCTTAGAAGAGTTATAACTGAGATGGTTTATAGCATTATGCTTAATCTTCGTCTACTAGGACTTAAAAATACTGGCGACAATGAACTGTACTGTAGGTATAATATTATAATTGTGTTTTCCTCGCATACACAGGCGTGATGTTGTATGTTGATGATCACGATTGTACTCAGCTATGACTTTCAAATAATAGATATTATTAACTTTTAATTCAGCCTATGGGCCTTTCTATTGATACTAAATTAATAATAATGGTAGGTATTAGGCCTCACAGAAGCATGTAAATATCAAATTATAGATATTCTTTTGTGTCTACAAAGAAAATCGTTGCTACAAAATAAATAATTCCCCTATATTAACTCGTAACGAACGGCCCGGCAAGCGACTGTCAACGTTTTTCTTCAACAAATTGATTGATCATTATAAAAGTATCCACCGCGATCGCAATCACACGAAGTAGGCTACGCTCCACGCAAGAATGCGTCCGCGAAGCTTTAACATATTGCATGCGCGCCACATACCGAGGCGCTGCGGCATGCGGAAATCGTGTTGCCGAAAATAGCGTGAAAAAATATTTTTGTAACTTGTTCCACTAATTTTGTCGCTTAAAGAACTATGTAAGGAATTATTAGGGACTTCGAGCGACGATACTGCATGATTCTGAAATTATAAGTGGCTTGATACCGTTTTCTGCAGATATAGAAGCTGTTTATAAAATTAAGGGGAATACCCTATACTTCTACCCGAGACACGTCAATAAACAGTCGTTTCTGTTATTACAATGGAACTATTTTCGATGTTCGAATAGTTAGGAAAGCGTTCGCATTTCTTATGAAATCTCATCCGCAATCACGGACAGAGAAAGCGTAACGTCACACAATACCACGGCGCATCACAATCTATGAATAACGAAAGCAACTGTGACAATAAACCATATTTTCGCTCATGACGTCGTTTGCACGCTAAACAGCCTGTTCGTAATTAGTTTACTAATTACTTTTACTTCCGATTGTATTATCGAACAATATTATGCGTAATCGTTTATCGGTTTGGTGCGTTCTGCCCCATGCAAGATGAATTACAAAGAATTTTGACGGTTTTAGTGCGACTAAGCGAATGGCGCAATAGGGTATTTTACTGTAAAAATCTAATAAATCCGTCTGATAGATTTACAAAAAATATTGTACACATATTTTTTCTTTTTTCACGTAAACAAAAAATGAAGACAATACAGTGCATTGAAAACTCACGTGACGTCACTACGTTGCTACAATTTTTAACAGCGATTATACTATTCTAGTTACAGTAAAATACCCTATTGTGGAACATCCTGCACTGATAAGGTTATCGGAACAAATCCTCTGTAGTGTAGGCAATACATTTACAAAAGTGTACTTTAAAACAAAAACCTCTTGCGAAGTACCTTAAAATGATCGGTTAATTATAAAATTGTCCTTTTTATTACGTTTATCTGTGGTTGCTATTCTATATTTTCTTTATTCTCTCGTCGACTCACAAAGGTCAAAACAGTTCATGAAATGTTATTGAACTCAAGACACACCTGGTTGAACTATTTAACCGGAGTTACCTTTGTAATTTAACACAGGACATAATTATCGCATATTTGTATCATAAAATAACATCACGTCTATATTTTTCGAAAGGGTAGGCAGAGGTGTAGTCTTTATTACTTTTTAACCTACTTCCAAAAGAGGAGGTTCTCAAGTTGACCGTGTTTTTTTTTGTTTTGTGTGTTAACCTCATAACTTTGCACTACTACTTACTGGGTGTCCCGATTTTGATGATTCTTATATTCGAAACCTGGTGCTTGTCGTGTGGTCCCATTTGAATTTGATTGAGGTCTGACGACTAGTATTTGAGTTATTCCTAATAATGTGTGACTTCGACTACATTGACAATTTCTCATTCACTCTTGTCGATGTAAAATGAAAAAATAAAATTGTATACGATGGTTTAGAAGAGCATCTTAGTATTTTAAGGTGGTCCCTTTCTAGTTTGGTGAAGATCTGATGAAGAATAAAGGAAACGAAAATTGAAAATCAAAAAGTATAAAATCACTTTAATTTCGGAAGTCGGTGTTCAAAAAACGAAGAAATAACCAAAAACACCGAGTACCGAAGTTAAAGTTATTTTATGGCTACTTTTATCTATTTTTTGTTTAGAAGTCGGTTGTCAATTTTTTTTGTAAAGTTTTTTTTTTTAATTTTGATAGGTTGACACACATACTTATGTACGTGAAATGAAACCGTAACCGAAATTATCGGATATCCGAAACAAAAATGTATCCCTAACCATAAACGGAGCAGAGTGTAAAAATACATTATTTCAGGTTTCTCAGCCCGGTCGAGATCTTTTTTATTTCTGTTTTACTTGTACAGTTTGCTTAAAAATCGAATATCCGTATCCGAAACAGAAAATCCGAAAAAATATCGTATCCGCAACCTTATCGGAAACCGGTATAATTTTATTTCTATATCCGTTTCCGTATCCAGATCCGAAATTAAACATCCATAACATCTCTACTAGAACAACCTGAGACTGAGCACTTAGTGACGTCATAGTTACAGCTATAGCAAACACGTCTGCTCTGTGCGCTCACCCTGGATCAGAGTCAACGTAGACAGCTTGATTCTGGTCTCCCAAACTACTCCTTTTAGGCCTCCAATTCAGATACATTTCATATATTTTCATAGGAAAATACAGTGTCTACACTCTGAGATGAGGTATCAGAGTGTAGACACTGTATTTTTTTCTTTCGCTTTTGGCTTTCTGTGCGACGAAACCGCTGACCGAAGAATTCAGGATTAACGAAAACTGTGGACTACTACTGTAAATGTCTTGTGTGTACTCACCCGCCTTGATTATGTATTTTGGTGGATTCCAACTGTCTGGCTGCCTCTTCAGTCTTTTTCATCAATAACAGCTTTTGAGTAAGGTTCCTGAAAAGAATTTTACATTTTTAGACATTTCACAGATATATTACTAGCGAAGTGACCGCCAGGAGGCACAACCTACTATGCTTTAGTCGTCGACTTGTAAAGACAAAAGTTTTTGTATTTAACTTTTAAGTAATAAGAATGTCATAAGCCTAATACTACCAATACGGTAAAAACCTTAGTACCGTCGGCCCTGTGGCTTATCTGTTACTGTTAGCACAAGTTTGTAGGGCTAGTGAGTCGACTGCCGGTACAATAGGAACTCAAATGAATCTTTGCAAATGAGATCCTAGTTAAGTGCTGGGGAAATTATTGATTTAATATAGTTCTTCATAGAGTCGAAATTAAATATTTAATTCCGTATTTATAATCATCATTTTGCTGCCATTCAGACATGACAGAAAACGGTTTTCTTGATCCATTCTCCCTTGACAATTTTCACTCACTTTTCTATGATTTCATTACTCATACAAACTATTCAGTTTGTGATATAAATATCCACAACTTAACTGGAAATACAGTTAGGTTGTTGACAACTGTGTAATGATGGGAATCGAACCCACGATCACTCGCTCGCGAGTTCTCAGCCTTTAAACACTCACTTATATTTGCACTGCAACATGGGTAACCTCATACTTTTGATAAATGCTAAATAGTATGCAAGTTGAAACGTGTTTTATGTTTTTGGTGTGGTGATTGCAACCACGACTGCTGGGCATATTTCCCGGGTTCGAACCCTAGTTAAAGCAGAATTATTTTGTTTTGAACTAGAAAACAGTAATCAGTAAGAGAGTCTGAAGTGGCTAGCTAACTGAAAATAGGGTAGCCCCCTATAACATTAGAATTAAAAAAGACTGGCGAAATACAGGTGTAGTAACATCATCATCATTCAGATAGAAGACATTCAATCCAGACAAGCTAAGGTTCTAAAGGCGCCTCATGCGGTGCCTTTAGCATAGAGTGAATACTCGCGTCCTGCTTCTTTCATCAGGTCTATGATTCGGCGCCTTCGGGCATGATCGAGTAATAGGGTAGTTGACTAAAAAAATCTAATTAGTCCGTCAGTTAGATTATAGAAAAATATTGGACACGTATTTTTTTCTTTTTTCACGTAAACAAAAAATGAAGACGATACAGTGCGTTGAAAACTCGTGTGACGTCACTACTCGCTACAATTTTTAGCGAGCCGTGACGTCACAAGCCCCCACTCCTGATCTTTGATGCTTTGTATCTTCGTTAGTTTTTATAGATTTGATAAAGGAAAAAATACGTGTCCAATATTTTTCTATAATCTAACTGACAGACTAAACATAATCATATATTTTTTACTCAGGAAACATCCCTATTGTGGTGTTAGGTGATGCTAACTTTGTGCTCACGCGCGCCGCTAGAGATGTCAGCGTTACTGATTGGACAGTGCCTGCTAGGATACATCGTTTTAAAGAGTTACCGCGGCCCCGGAATGCAAAGGACATTTAAAGGAACATAGGTGCAGTGGTTCGAGTTAGGGTAGGCCAGAGAAAATGTCCAAAAAAAAAACACCACATTATTCAGGGTTGTAATGTGGTGTTATTTTTGTTTTGTTTTTTTTTTCTAATAGGCTATTTAAAAAAACAAAAAGAAAACTCATTTCATTAAAAATCAACCCTGAATAATGTGGTTATTTTTTAAAATTTATTTGGACCTTTTCTCTGGCCTACCCTAACTCGAACCACTGCACGCCACTGCATAGGTGTTATATAAGAGTGACACTCCCTACGACTCCGGCCAGAAGTTGTAGGAGTTGCGTTGTGTGTTACCTAAAGTGCATCTCCTGCAGCATCTGCGCGCGCTTCTGCGAGGTCTCGCAGCGCGACACGACGGCCAGCACGCCGCGCTCGGCCACGTACCACACCAGCGCCGCGCCTATCGCCTTCTGGAACTCCTTGTGCGCGTTCTCCACCTTCGCGCTGCGGGGGAAAACGAGCTTCTCGTATCATTGCACCAACGCTATGGCCCTCTCACTTTGTGTCTGTTCCTTCTCAGTAGGTAGCTAGGAAACACCAGCCTCATCTAGTTTATAGTACTAAAAAGATTTAAATCTATAGATATAGGTTTGTACTCCTAACTGACATGTAGAGTTGTGCCCTGCCACCTACACCGGGTTCCTTCCAAAAAAAATTCGCTAGCGTCAGCTGCAAATAACCAAATATGGTTCTGCAAGGCATATGAAAAGCACCCAGGAAGCGGATCACCAGTGACCACTCTTATTTTCGAATCTTCTTGTTATATATTACAGGAAGGGGAAGCTACTTCAAACACAGACACGAGAAGTAAAAGCCGCAAGTTTCGATAAATCAAGCAAAATAGTCGTCTTTTATTTATATTTTTAAGCACTTTGGAGTAATTAAAG
This sequence comes from Hecatera dysodea, assembly GCA_905332915.2. Taxonomy (NCBI): domain Eukaryota; kingdom Metazoa; phylum Arthropoda; class Insecta; order Lepidoptera; family Noctuidae; genus Hecatera; species Hecatera dysodea. The sequence continues at coordinate 1,569,700 of HG995298.1, read as the reverse complement.
TCACCACAGTTTCCATGTTTCATCCTACGCACTAAATAGTCGTAAGAGCGTCTTTCTATATGACTTCATGTATTAATGGTTACTACATTTTTTTTTACGTTAACAGGCATATTTTGAATTTAACTCATCTTATTTATTCTAGTGTCGCCTTGTATTCATCCACAAAATGACTTGAAGTATCACAAATGGAGCATAAAGAGACATTCCATAAAAAGCGTCAAGCTTCTTTGAAGCCTCCTCAAGCAATAGAGAGTAGAAAGATTGCATCTTGAATGAAGTCAATTGGCCACTGAAGTAAAGACTTTGATAGGTTTTGACACCCTCAATTTTGGCGGCAGTTTCTGTAGTCTGTCGGGTCATTGACATCTGCTTTGCCCGCGTGAATGTTGAAAATTATACTCCTGAGATAAAAAGTCAGAAACTGGATGCGAGAAGCCGAAAATAGATCTAAGTGGCGTGCAATTGGAGAGGCCTATGTCCAGCAGTGGACTGCAATAGGCTGTTGATGATGATGATAAAGAGTAGATTATGTGCTGTTCCAGACTATAATCTATGTCTGCGAAATTTCATCCAGATCCGTTCTGGCGTGATTTGAGTAACAAACATCCATCCATACAGCCAAACTTTCGCATTTATAATAGTAACTAGCTTATGCCCGCGACTTCGTTCGCGTGCAGTTGCATACAAAATGTTACCCCTTTTTCACCCCCTTACGGGACGAATTTTCAAAAATCCTTTCTTAGCGTATGCCTACGTCATAATATCTACCTGCATGCCAAATTTCAGCCCGATCCGTTCAGTAGTTTGGGCTGTGCGTTGATAGATCACTATGTCAGTCAGTCAGTCCCTTTTGAGTTATATATATTTAGAGATAATATACTCACTAGTCCTTGAGATCATCAGGTACGGGGATTTCGAACTTGTGGAAGGTGGTCTTGTCAATGGGTGTCTTAGGCGTCTTCACCCGGAGACGGTCTTTTGGCACTATTTCTGTGTAGCAGTTGTCCCACTCCAGGTATTCTATCACCAGAAAGTCGCCCCTCATCATCTGAAAACAATAGTAAGGTTCCAGTAATAGATTGCTGTGATTTACTGATAACAATTTCATGAGGCCTTTTCTGTAAGTGATTCTGCTTCAGTAAACTTAGTTCACCCTAAACTATTTGCGATATATTACGAAGTCGCTAATCTGTTGTACTTGTAACAAAATGAGATGCCTATATTGAAAATATGTAAAGTTACTGACTGACATATCAATGCAAATCCACTACTGGGAGCAGCAACACAACATTTTGCATAATGTAAATTCAACATTTATGGGTTGAAAAGGGAATAGTAGATCTGCGCGAAGTACTAGTTCAAAATGATTTATTACACCTTTTTTGGTAAATAGATATGGTTGCCCAGCAACAGCTTGCTTTAAAAAAAACTTTTTACAAAAAAATACAACCGACTTCTCCACAAAAAAAGACAAAATAACTTTAATTTCGGAACTCGGTGTTTGTGGTTCCTTTTTCGTTTTTTGAACACCGACTTCCGAAATTAAAGTTATTTTGTCTTTTTTTGTGGAGAAGTCGGTTGTATTTTTTTGTAAAAAGTTTTTTTTATTTTTCACTTTTCAGTGGTACCTACACCCCCTCCCCTCCCCCCACCTAAACGAACCAATTACATTGGTGTAAAAAAACGCACTGCTCCAATGCAGAGTAAACTAAAAGGTCGTCAATGTAGACAATGTAGATATTTTTTTTAGATTTTTGTTGATTTTTCAAAAACTGCTTGTTCGATTTCGATAAAATTTTCATGGGACCATTTGGGAAGTATACCCTTTCCAACGAAAAAAGAATTTTTCAAATCGGTTGGCAAACGACGGAGTTATGCGCGAACAAACAATAAAAAAAAAAAAAAAAAAAAAAAACATACAAACATCCGAATTGAGAACCTCCTCCTTTTTTAGAAGTCGGTTAAAAACAAAAATCTTTTGATAACTTAATTTCAAAAATAACAAAGAAATAGCATCAAATTGCCAGACAAGTTCAGGGAGAAGTGGAAGAATGGCTGATGGAAGTTATTTGCATCTAGTGCCAGAAGAAATGCTCTTCTCTTGATAGGAGTTGTTGGCACAACAAAATCGCAGCTTGTCTCAATGCAAAAACAAAACGTTTAATTAGCAGTTGACTGCTAAAAGGCTGTGGTTATAACATTTGCTCTATAATTTATTTATTTTTTAATACTTGACCTTTATGAATACCCAGTACAAAATGGTCTAATTGAAATAAATGTTTTGACTTTGATCCATAATATTTAAAATATATGAAAACCTTATTTAAATTTAAGTGCTTCTACAAAACTGCTGCAGTTGAAGTAATAAACCAAATTTGAAGCATTAAAAAAAGGCGTTAATACGCGGAAATGTATTGCCAGAACATAATATACACTATTGATCTCATTTTCTACTCGTAAGCGCAATGCACCATAATACGACATATTCTTTAATTAAATAGAAAAAAAAACTGCATGTGGTCTAGATTGAATATTCTTTCAAGTTGTTAGGGATCACTAATTAAATATGAATAGGCGGAAAGTATTGTTGTTTGACTGAGGTATTTTGCCATAATAATGTTATCTAATCATTTCATTTGTAATCTGAATAATTCAGATAGGCTCAGAGACTAGATCTAGTAACTAGCAAAATGAGCTAATATAAACAAATAATACATTTACTGATTTAAAAATAACTTTCTCGTCTTTGATTTATCCATGATTGCTTTTTGCAATTTTTATGTATTCAAATTCAACATTTATATGAAGGAAAGGAATTAATGAATATCTGAATAAAGAAACTAATATATATCTGAAAATAAGGAAGGCTATTAGAAATAGCAAATGATGAAATAAATATGAATATAACAAATAAAATGAATAGAAAAATGAATGAAAAAGAGTACCAAACCAATATAATTAAAAAAAAAAAAAAAATGAATATTCCTCCACAAATACAGTTTCCTTTTAATACAGCTCAATAATTGCTATAAACCACAGCATGCATGTTATGCCTGAGTGAAAGTGCACTAAAGTAGGGTACAGCGCTAAAAGTTGCATGTCATTGCTACCTAATGATATGATGCCGCAGGGGTTCATATTCGGTTGATTTCCATATGCTATTGAATTATTTTCTTCATCCCTTCAAAAACCTTTGAGAATCTATGTATTAATTACTGGCAGTGAGATTAAAACAAACAAGAAGTAAATATAAGAAAAATAGTAAAAATAATTTCAAACCTAGGTCCACATACGGATCTGGAGACCATATATGGAGACATTTGCCCAGCAGTGGGACATTACATATGGTATTTATGAAAGAAACCCTACAGCTAATATCCCCACATAAGTTGAGCACCCATGGTCGAAAGCTAAGCTATCCACAAATCACACAGATGGCCTAAGTAACCAAATATTAAAAAAAATAAGCAGCGAGTGATGGTATGAGGACAAACCAACAAGGGTTCATACTATAAAGGGATGAAAATGTACCACTAGACAAATCACGAGTTCAGCACAGAATTTTCGTGTTTAATCAAGAATACTGACAAACATTTTTGTCATCTTCGGAAACAGAAGATATCAAGTAAACATTGGAGATTGATATTTTTGGTAAAAATATTGAATTGCAACTGTTCTTGGTGGCAAAAGATTTAAAATAACTGTATTCTAAACATTTAGGTTAAGATAAAATTATTAACCCAGGTTCAGGATGAAACACCTGTATTATTTATAAATTTAATTGTTCCTTTTTGTTAATAAAAAGTACAGTTTTTAATATATATTGCAGTCATAAAATCTTGTAAATCTGAATGGTTTATGGTGATGCATCTACTCAACTAAATTGCTTGCATTATGATAATAATTGGTGAAAGTAAAATGCATTATTTTGCAGCAATTCTTTTATATAATGCATTTTAGCACTATGTAAGGCATATTTATTTAAACATCTTGACCTAAGTACCTATTATTATAAAGCACACTTGAGGGTAAGTGGATAAAAATATTGTTGAAATAATTTAGATGAGGGGGAAGTACATAAGATTTGGTATATATATTTTATGTAATTCAATACCTTGATGTTTGCTGTCCACCACCCACATGCTTCCTTCTCATTGGATCTCGCGTATACCTCCACCTCTTGGTTTTCCACGAACTCTGTGTGTTTGCCGGTGTCTTTCGGTGGTAAGAACACTTGCGAGAACGGGAATTTTGACTCCGGCTGCCAGCTACAAAGCAAAATATTAATGTAAATAAAAATACCCGCACTTTTTTGTTTAAAAAATTACTTGCATCAATAAACTTTCATACTTACTCATTTTCAAAGGCTACGAGAACCTCGTTGTCGAGCACGTCGGTGACAATGGCCTAAAAATAAAGAGATTTTTAGAACATTCCTACTATACACCAACTTCGTGATGCGCTAGAAATAAGATATCTAGGTCATTTATGTGTATATGCGCAGATATAAAAATGCGTCGCGGATCTTTCCAATTTCATAACACCTAAATCGCCATCAAAATTACAGAATGCAGCACAATTATTACAACACATGGAAAAATCACGCCCTGACAGGCGGACATGGCGTCCATTCCAGCCGTGATGATCTTCCCGGAAAAATATTTTTGTAAGTATAAGATTTACCTAGGTATTGATCATAAGAAATAAATGAATAAACATTACACTAATCAAAATAATACTTCTTGTGTAGAATTTTAACGTACTTCACAATTTACAAACCTTATAATAAGCACCATTATCACCGTACACCTCGACCGACAAATCCTCCATTTTGGTTTGAAAGCGTATTTGGCGTTTTCGGAGCGAGAACGAATGTTGGTAGAGAATCTACTGGCCAATCGTTATCCACTATTTCCGCATAGACAAGATCACTTTTGTTTTTAATAAGTGCTGCTATGTTGCAAATCGCTTTTGTGAGTCATCGACATTTTTGAATTTGGAATCCCCTTGAATACTCTCGTTAAAAAATAAATAAGTCATTGTAATTTTTGGGGTTTCATAACACGTGTGCTACGTTGGCGTGATATTTGAAATTAAAATTCTCATATTATGATGATGAATGTTGTTAACTATATCGTCAAACTGTTTTTTCTTATCTATAATTAAAATTATGCACAGATAAACATCCAAATGAATCAACTTATGTCTTTGCAATGAAAAATAAAACCGTTTTCTTGTTGCACTTAACGTAACGTAAGCAACCCCCTCTAACTAGACACTTTTCATTCAAAGAGCAATGCGCATGTTTTTGTGGAATGTTATAGCACTTTTTTACCTACTTAAAAATGAAGAGCCGAATAATCTCAACATTTTACTACAATACCTACAGTACAGCTATTTTTTTTAAGGTGCAGCTGTTCTAAATAATCAATAATTACCTATCGTTAAATATGCTAATATTATGGCGTAATGGTGCGTATACAATCCCGGGATAAAAAGGCCTGTGTGCTATTCCAGACTATCTGCTATTTACCTACTCAAGAACCGTTCAGCTGTTATGTACTGTCGTTATTGAGAAAGAAACATCCATCCTGCTAACTTTCTCATAATATTGTAGTAGGTATAGATGGATTATGGCGGTTTGTTTACTGTTTGTGCTAATGGCGCCTCCTACGCGGCGTTTTGCGTAATGTTCCCTCAATTTCATTCGATGTTGTGTGGCTATAATATTAATTTACCCGTATAGAAACCTATTCCATTGAAGGAGAGATTTTTTGAGGATAAAACACCGTTAAAAAACCATAAACATGTCGTAGGATATTTATATTCTGTGGACTACATAATTTATTTGACTTATTTGACCTAAAGACGTCGCAACTAGAGGAGGGTAGAGACGTCAAAGTTAAATTCAAAACATACCTATTTTGATAAAAATTGTGCCACATATTCTCACATCAATTTAATATTTATAAAAACGTAAGCAAGTCTGATAACTTCCAAAAAATTACCAATCAGATAAAAAATAACTATTGCGATCCTAAGTTTGGAAAATTATGAAGTTCCTGTTTATGTGTTTACTAATAATTTCAGATGAGTGACGAAAAATGTGTGATATTGGTGACTGGAGGTTCCGGTCTCGTTGGCCAAGCAATAAAAACGATCATTGATGAAGAAAAGTTGCAGAAAGATGGTAGTACTAAAGATGAAACGTGGATATTTTGTGGCTCTAAAGATGGAGATCTTAGGTACGTACATACAACATTATATGAGGGTCAGGGAAGCATAAAGACTGGATTGGGACTGAGGGTGTAACCTCTGACTGTGTGTGATAGTGATAGTATATTAGATACACAAACCTGCAGCTGACAATGCCTTACATAACTGTCATTATTGGTACCTTATTATCATTAATTCTGAAATGGCCATCCCACCTTGATCAACCATAGTCCTCAATGTTCATGCCTTTTCTGTATGAGAGGCCTTTGATACACTCTCCTATCCTTCGCCCAGCATTGGGAAATTAATGGGCTGGATTATAATATCTTTACAACCCTTTTGATACATGAACAGTAAATGTTATTTTAGGGATTGTTTTTATTGAGTGCAGTGTAGCAGAATGGGGTGGGAACATCTGCAACTGATGAAAACAGAAAGTTTATAATTATTTATAGTGCAACGCAATGTTGTGATTCCTTCCAGGGATAAGGCTCAAACAGATGCTTTATTTGAGCGACATCGGCCCACATTTGTGATACATTTGGCTGCCATGGTTGGAGGACTCTTCCACAACATGGCACACAACTTAGACTTTTTTGTAAGTACATGCACTAGTTTCCTGGTTAGAGATAACTATTATCAATTAAACATGACATAAGCGGTTAAGGTTTTGATAATATATTAAATGTTTTTGCGAGTTACAAATGTTTTCCATTAGTTGGGAAACTCTCTTATCTCTCTTATCTCATGTTCATTAATTTCAATATAATTTATGAATTGTTATCTTAGGCTTTTAATAAAATTGACTTGAAGAATTCTCCAACCTGTATTTATTTATTTATTTACAAACATACATACAACTATCATTACAGTTACCCAATGCGAAAAGAAAAACAATAACTTAAAAATAAAAATAGATACAATTCAATTAATTGCATTATTGAGCCGTGATGACCAATGCTCTTGACTTTTCTGTATAGGAGTGGCCTATGCCCAGCCGTGGGGCAGGTATTTGTATAAATATAAGCTAGCATTAGTTATAAGCTGGGATTATGATGTGAATTTGGCTATTTCAAGTAAAACCACTGAAGATTTTTTTTTATGGGTATGACAACCGTGGACTTACGCGTCCGGGCCCTTTTTCATTATTGTGTATTATTATATTATTTATTGATTTTGTTAACATGCAACAGCATGTAACATAATATAACAGCATGCTTCCTATTTAGAAGGCCACAAGAGCAGAGGTATGGGAAATAGTTGTCTGATATCAATTATTTTCAATTCGAACATCTCCAAAACAAAGTATGAAACGTGACAGAAAAGTCATTCAGTTGGTGACATTTACAAATATGTTACAGAGGGAGAATATGGCGATTAATGATAATGTGCTGAGCGCCAGCCAAAAGAATAATGTGAAGAAAGTAGTGTCTTGTTTATCAACATGTATCTTTCCTGACAAAACCACATACCCAATAGATGAGACTATGGTGAGTGTAAATAAATTGTTTATTATAAGAAACAAAATAAATATTCTGTTCAAAATCGTGGGGAGATGGGGACAGAAGGTGAGGAATGAAGAGTCTCCTGCTGAGGAGCCTCGACACAACATGGGAGACATCTAACAAATCTGCTCATAGCCCAGGGCTAATCGCAGATAAGCACAAAAACAAAAGAAAAAATCCTAGCATACCACTTTTTTAATTTGTTTTAAAACAAAATGCATGGAAACTAATTAATTTAATTCACAATGCTTTCCATGATAATCCATGTAATCTTTGCCAACTATCTGGCTTCAAAGGATAGGACGGACAAAATTATTTGCCTAGATGCTCAATTGAGGATGTGATTCAGGTGCTTATTAAACGGCTAATTAAGCCAGCTGGCTGCGACATATACAGCATATGGAAAAATTTTATGTTGGACATTGTTTATTCTAAGATCTAACAGTAAAGGGATTAAAATAGAACACTACAAAAGTTAGCGATAAACTGATCCAATTTCACCAAGTTAAATTAGATTAGCTGGTGAACCTTCATAGTTTTTTATCTCATAAATTCAAGTCAGGGGCAACTCTTATTCGAGCTGGCGTAAATCGGTACAGCGAGGTTGCAAAATATTAATAATTTCACTCGCGTAGTTCCGTTCCCGTGGGAATACGGGGATAAAATATAGCCTATGTTACTCAGGGCGAATGTATCTTTCTAATGGTGAAAGAATTTTTGAAATCGGTCCAGTAGTTTTTGAGTTTATTCGTTACATACAAAAATACAAATCTTTCTTCTTTATAATATTAGTAGATGACTTCTTTGTTAATTACCTAATGATGGACCCAAAGAATTTATTTGACCTTTTATTTCATCCACAACAGCTTTAGTTTTGTCGAGTTTCTTTGCAAAATTCTATTAATATAGGCCGGCAGAAACGAATAGATGAAGGTACCGGGTTTTGCCAGACATCCGTTAGCTCGTTAATTAACTTAATAGGCACCAAAGAAGTGATAAATAAATTTGCGTCAGAAATTAGTTCAGACTCTTCTGGCAGTTTCTGTTTGTACTGGCTTTGACCGGATGAGCCCTCACAGCCCCATTTACTGTATGTAAGTAAGTTATTCAATCCATTCTTGTAAACTGAATCTATTGTCAATATTCTAGCTGCAGTGTGATGTAATAAATCTTGAAGTCTTACTATTTTTGCACATGTTTCTGTAATTTCTATAGCTGAAGATGGTGCATAGCAAGTAGCTTTAACTTCTTGCACTTTGTAATATGGTGGAAACAAAAAACATTTTCGTTCGTTCGTTAATTTTCTCAAGTACAAATATTGCGCTTTCGTTAAATCCAAGTAAATAAATACGCCCAATGCTTCTTCATCCGTTAGCCGTCTTCTATGAGGCTCACGTAGTTATATTGTATTCGTAACAATTTCACACACTTCTTTTAATTCACCTCTATTCTGTTATTTACAATTAAATGAAACAACTGTTTATCATATGAAATATGAAGTTAGTGTGCAACTCGTTGATTAATATTTTCACACGCACATCAATGATAAATAACAAAACTTACCGCAAACTATTGATGTAAACAGCAACATTTCAAAACCGCAATAGATAGCGAGCGGTTTTCCGTTTTCTGACTTTTACCACATTTTTATTCATAACGCTCCAAAAATCCACGAAACCTATTCAAACTTGCACCTGTTTAAATGAATTAATGAATAATATAATAAAAAAGTCAGTTAAAATTCCCTATCTCAAAAACTACTGAACCGATTTTGATGAAACTTGCAGTATTCCCTAAGTTGAACAATATCTAGTACAACAAAAAAATTATTACTTATTTTATTTTTATTTTGTTTGTTTGGGACAAAAAACAGTTATACAGTACAGCATTGACAAAAGGTAGTTTCAGTACAGTCGAAAAAACGTATAACCCACACTATTGTCCACGAAATGACATCGGAGTATGCTAATGATAACGATAACGAACTTACGTCGACGATACTTAAATCGGACTTGTAGGAGATATGCGAACACAAACATAAAAACATACACACATACACTTTTGAAATTTGGCACATTTGTTCAGACTAACATATACGAAAACTGGGCGATTCTGGAAATATTACATACAGCCTTTTTTGAAGTCGGTTAATAAAAACATGCCAGTAGCGAAATTGACAAAAACCATTTTTAATCAGCAGTTATACGATTTTCCACAGTGCGGCGTCGGTGGTGTACTAAATATCTCTAAATGTATTTCAGGTACACAACGGTCCTCCCCACACATCCAACTATGGATACAGCTATGCTAAAAGGATGATTGACGTATTAAACAGGTATTATTTATACTCTTATCACTTATTAATAAAACGTATCTTCTCGTTTATATTTTCAATTATGATATGGCTGATAGACTGCTGGAGAGTTTGTTGCGTCACTTTTTCTCAGCTAAAACACTAGGAAGTGGTCACGGGAGGGCGTTTTGAAATATGATGTTCAAAAAATGCTGGCACTCGACTTTTTTTTCTGGATGGGAAATCATCAAATTACTTCTCACGCACTGGGCGGAGCGGAAGGGAGTGTCACACTCTTACTGACTACAACCCACTCGTGATCCTTCTAGTGCCCGCCGCGTTCCAGGGCCGCGGTGATTCTTTCGAACTAATTCCGCAAGCTAGCTTCTCAGCCTAGTTTCATTAAAGGACTTTTGATTTTAATAAAATACCTATAACTTTGTTCTCATTTTCAAGCTAGAACGCAAGCATATTAGTCTGTGAATGTGGTTCAGTAGTTCAAGTTTGCAAATAGGCTAGACCGTTACCTACTTTTCCTAGCAGCGTTAAATTGAAAAATATGCCATGCATGTAAGATGGAATTATAATATATGACCAATACCTACCTCATCCAACCATAGAGACTTAAGCATACTACTCTGTCAAGAAAGTACCGGGAAAAGATTAATAATAAACAAAATGTTAGTTTCATCCAACTTTATTTTATCAACTACAAAGTATGCTCCTTCAGAAACAGAAACGAAACACGCCAACGAATAATCCAATCGTCAAAACATTTATTTAATTCGGTCGAAGGCGCATTATCGTGGTGCAAAATCGAAGAATTTTCTTTCCAGAAATCTGGCCTTTTAGTCTAATTTGCTCTCTTAAACGCCGCATAACGCTCAAATAAAAGTCTTTATTTACCGTTTGACCTTCCGGCAAGAATTCCGAGTGCACTACACCGTGATAGCCAAAGAAAACAGTCAATATGAATTTGAATTTTGATCTACTGGCGTGGTTTTTTCGGTTCAGTAGGAAGGCGCCATTCAGAAGCTTGTTGACTAGTTTGCATGTCGAACTCGTAAATTCACGCCTCGTCACCAGTAACAATGCGTTTAGTTAATTTTGGGTCAGAATTGACTCGTTCTAGCTTGTCCTCAGCGACTCTTAATCTTATGCGATTGACTTTTTGGAGAATTAGATTTATAATTATCATTATCATTATGAAATTCGCAATACACACTACCTAGATATAATATAACTGAAAACAGCATTATATTTGATCTAAATAATAGATGTAACTCTAACTCCGCGCCAAAATGAAAACCAATTGACAAATGTAACAAAAAAAAAAAGAATTTAGAATCTTAACTAATCATCCATTCCCGATACTTTTTTGACTGAATGTATAAAAGACACCATTTTTAAAATGATTTTTTTCAAAGAAAAGTAGCTAATAGCCCTCTAGGGTGCCGTCTATATCTGTATCAAAATCCTTTTGGCGATTTAGATGTGAAAGCGTGCCAAACAGTCAAGCAAACAAACAAACACACGCGAGTGTGAAAAGCGAAAATGACCTCTAGCGATCAAACTCCCGGATTAAAAAATATCCATGTGTCAAGTTTCATCCTAACCCGTTATTGTATAGTATGGGTTATGGTTACGATTATAAGGACAATCCTTATAATAGTAACCATAATCAGAAACTAGAAGAGTTAAAGTTAATAGCGCCAGTTTTCGCCCAGAGTACCGTACCTCTGGGCGAAAACTGGCGCTATTAACTTTCTATAAAAGTCATATGTCAAATTTTCTATAAAAGTAATATTTCACCGACAAAAACAACAATTTGTTAATTTCTCAGAGGCTACCACGAGATGCACGGCTGCATGTATACGTCGGTGATCCCGTGCAACGTGTTCGGCCCCCACGACAACTTCAACCTGGAGTCCAGCCATGTTATACCGGCCCTCATTAGAAGGATGGATGATGCTATGCAGAAAGGTAACCGGCTTTATCAATACGGAAACCGTACAGGGACTACATATGATACTTCCTCTCGTCTCCATCTCCAGTACACCATGACTCCCCTTCGTAACTCAGTAACTGGATGGCACGGTATTCTTTGGTAAGACTGGTTCCCAGATTATCTAGCTTCTGCCACAAGTTACGATGCTCCTCAAGGCGGCGTCGTGATGCTTTTTATGTTAACTTCTTCCAGCATCGCCGCGTTACGTGTGTACTGATCCTAACGTGCTTAAGCATAAGCATAATCAGCCTTTTAACGTTCCCACTGCTGGGACACAGGCCTCTTCTCTAGGAGAGGGAATGGGCCGTAATCCACCACGCGGGCCCAGTGCGGGTTGGTGAATGTCACATGTCTTCGAATTTTTGGTTCTAGGACATGCCGGTTTCCTCACGATGTTTTCCTAAAACGTGCTTACTTCGGTATAAAAAAAGATTTCGTTTATTTTTCTATCGTACAGTTGAAGCTTTAGTAGCTTCGTCTTTGATGAGAAAAGCTCATAACTCGTTTGTAATGCTTGTTTGCAGGGGAACAAACATTCACGGTGATGGGCAGCGGCAAGCCGTTGCGTCAGTTCATATACTCGTTGGACCTGGCGCGCCTGTTCATATGGGTGCTGCGGAGCTACGAGAGCGTGGAGCCCATCATACTGTCAGGTGAGCCACTCACGGTGATGGCAGCGGCAAGCCGTTGCGTCAGTTCATATACTCGCTGGACCTGGCGCGCCTGTTCATATGGGTGCTGCGGAGCTACGAGAGCGTGGAGCCCATTATACTGTCAGGTGAGCCACTCACGGTGATGGCAGCGGCAAGCCGTTGCGTCAGTTCATATACTCGTTGGACCTGGCGCGCCTGTTCATATGGGTGCTGCGGAGCTACGAGAGCGTGGAGCCCATCATACTGTCAGGTGAGCCACTCACGGTGATGGCAGCGGCAAGCCGTTGCGTCAGTTCATATACTCGCTGGACCTGGCGCGCCTGTTCATATGGGTGCTGCGGAGCTACGAGAGCGTGGAGCCCATCATACTGTCAGGTGAGCCACTCACGGTGATGGCAGCGGCAAGCCGTTGCGTCAGTTCATATACTCGCTGGACCTGGCGCGCCTGTTCATATGGGTGCTGCGGAGCTACGAGAGCGTGGAGCCCATCATACTGTCAGGTGAGCCACTCACGGTGATGGCAGCGGCAAGCCGTTGCGTCAGTTCATATACTCGTTGGACCTGGCGCGCCTGTTCATATGGGTGCTGCGGAGCTACGAGAGCGTGGAGCCCATCATACTGTCAGGTGAGCCACTCACGGTGATGGCAGCGGCAAGCCGTTGCGTCAGTTCATATACTCGTTGGACCTGGCGCGCCTGTTCATATGGGTGCTGCGGAGCTACGAGAGCGTGGAGCCCATCATACTGTCAGGTGAGCCACTCACGGTGATGCCAAATGACACCAACCAGGTCCTACGGGGTTCTTCCTGTGTCCTTCGGGCTTATGGGTTCTGTAATGCACTGCCACAATCCACGACCCTGAGCCATGAGCTACATTCTCCACTCTTTTAAGCCAAACATGCTAATATCTCCCCTACCCTTCTCTTTACAGTTGACGAAGAAGATGAAGTAACAATAAGTACAGTGGCGGAGATGATAAAGAAGGCGCACGGCTTCCCTGGACAGATAGTGTACGACACCACGAAGGCAGACGGGCAACACAAGAAGACCGCTTCAAACGGCAAACTCCGGGCGCTCTACAAGGACTTCAAATTCACACCTTTCGAGACCGCCATACACGATACCGTCGCGTGGTTCAAGCAAAACCGGGAACATGCTAGGACCTAAATATGTCGGTGTTTTTATCAGTTACCTTATTATCTAATCATTATTTTTGTCAAGGGCCCTTAGGGATTTTTCCGTTGAAAGTTTTTTGAAAAACGTCGTTTAATAATATAACCTCTTGTAACAATTTGTTTAGCTACTGAACCATTTGTAAAGGCCTTTTAGTCTTGTCTTATAAGTGCCCTTGGGCCGTGGGAGGCTACCAAGTCATTATTTCAGTGTTAGACGCTGTACAAACCAAACTTGCTGACCGCCCCCTATTATTTTAAGGTCTGTGTCGGACACAGAGAGACACAGACATTAAAATAATAGGGGGCGCTTAGGAACGAGAGTTGTGTAATTATCAATATGAAGTATTTGTAACGTAAAAGTTCGGAATTGACTAGACGACGCAGTCACGCGGCTTGTACACCGAGTATGTTCCCGTGACGTCAGCGACTCGCGCGTGCGCTCCCCGCAGACGTACAATTTCCTGATTAGGTTTTCCGATTAGGAATTCTGATTCGGAATTACGTGACACGTGGCGAGACGTCGATTTTCCTTTCTTGTGATCCAAACACGGCTTGTTTTATTATATTTATTTTCCCACATAGTATAAGGAAAGTTTTCCGTTCTCCAAATCTGAATCCCTTATTGGAAATCTATTCAGGAAACCGTAATGCGGCCGGCCTTAAATAGTTGCGTCACTCCATCTGTGATGACGTGCTTTTTATTGCGATTTGAAGTTAACCGATTAAATTGCACATCTCATCTTGCCGATATGCCTACAACGTTTTTCTACAATTGGGAATTTTTAACATATGATAATTATTTTTAGTCCGTCCGTTGGATTTTCAAAAAATATTGGACACATTTTTTTTTCATATCAAATCTTAAAAAAAATATGTAGATAAAGCGCATCAAAGTTTAAGGAAGGGTCGTCGTCGCTGGTAAAAATTATAGCACGTAGTGACGTCACGAGAGTTTTCAATGGACTATAGTCATTTTACGTTTACGTGAAAAATGAAAAACTACGTACGTATCCAATATTTTTTGAAAATCTGTCTGACGGAGTAATTAGATTTTTTCAGTAAAATACGCTATTATGTGAAACATACCGTCGACAGTAAAGTAGCCGATGACTTAATGATGTATTTCGGCGACTTTGGAGTGTGAGCGCTTCAGGCAAAGCTGTTATTAAGCATGACAGTCATTCCACATCCAATACGAATTATATCCTAAACTTATCAATGTATAAATAACTAAGTAAAATATTTAAATAATATATTTTTCAAATAAAATACGATTAAAAATGTTTCATTGTTTTATTCAACAAAATAAAAACTTAGCAAATAGACTGTGGGTAGGCAAACATTTTCAGTTCTGATCCATCACAATCATCGTGATAATGCTATTATAATATGGTTGATAATAATATTAAAACACGATAGTATTATTAAAATCATGAAATCTTGAGTTGGTAAAAGTCACAATAGCCCACAGTCATAGTAAAACATTTTACAAATAATAGTTATAAATTGAGATGCCTACGTCAAAAAAGCGCACAGGTATCTATAGAACAAATTCGCCCGCGCAACCTTGCACCGATTCGTGATAGTGTTTGTAATTTCCATAACGTGAAATGGGAACAGACTTCTGCCTTACAATAAAAACAGCAGGTGCTATGAGCTTTTCGTTATAAATCCAAAAATAGAAGGGATATCTTAAATTGCAAAATCCCGGTCATTCTACTATGTAGTCCTTATACAGTCAATGGTCAGTGAACTATAATTATAACTTGGTTATGACATTTTTATCGAAGTAATGTAAGGTTTACAAGCAAGCATCTTAATCATCTGTTTCATGTAAACCCAAATCTGCTATTGGCATTTTATTTTAAACCCCGAGCGGGTAATTTGCATGCCAATTTTATGATGATTTTGAACTAGTTGAAAAAGTCAAGGCATGTCGTTTTAAAACAACACAACAATTGCGTCACTAACGTTTAACTTGGTGTATTTGTCCAAATATTCATGCCACTTGTGCGATACAAAAAAAAACCTTATTCCGAATTTCATAAGGTATATTTTGTAATGGTCAAGTGACGCGAATATTTGGCAAACACGCCCAGTGAAGTTCCACCATAAAATGCAGTTATGTTAGTCTTGTAGATATTTGACTGCATTTGTAGTGTTTATGTGTGTGCAATATTGTGCGACTATTATACTGTCGGTACCCAATATTATCATAAGTATATGTTTACATGGAAAACAGGTACACATCTATTGCCATATACATAATACGGTATTCAGGATAAACCTGACTTGTCATAACTGGACAAGATAAAGTCTGTTTGATGGAAGCCCTAGATTGCCTATACGTGAATAAAAGATTGCTTCCTCCTGTCGCCCTTTTCGTAATAGTTCGTTCTAGAAACTTACGGCCTCAGTCATAGCTTAGGTCCATTTTGGCCGAAGGACACTTCATATATATTTTGCCATAAAGATTCGCAATAGTATAGGACCATCAGTCTGTTTCGGAGTTGCGCGCGACTTTTGGTGACAGGGCTAAACTTCACTTCTTTTCCCCCAATCCTCGCTATTTTTAGAGTTAAGTATAATGCTAATCTTACTGAGTCAGGATGGTTTCTATTCTAACTGTAGTTAGACCTTAACTGTCGCTAGAACGCTAAGCCGTGTTCGTCGTACGTGGCGAATATCTTTTCGATGGACGTGATGTAGGCGGCTGTTCGGAGGTCGATGCCCAGGTTGTGGGTCTTAGCCGTTTCTGCCACGGTCTGAAACACAATATTTTCTATTATGGACAACATTTCTAGTGTAATTTTTTTTTTTCAAAGTTTGGTCGGACATTATATCGCTGGCCCCGGGCAATAAAGCGGTAATATCAAAAATCGAATTTTACAGGAGAAATAAAAGAAGCTAATTTGTTTATAGTGCAGCGTACAGTGATCCAAAACAGGCGTTCAAAATGTCAAATGAAAGCTAATTTTTTTACCAATATAACCTTTTAAAAATATTTGTCATAGTATAAATATTTAATTAAATAATTGAAAAAATGTATAATACAAATTATAGACGATCCTCTTTCAATTGTAACATCATTAATGTCTTTATAAACACATCGACCACTGAGATTCAAGAATGTAAGAAAATAATACGACGTAATTTCTACTTTAAATCTCGAGTGTACTAGACGATTACCACCTTCTTCAGGGAAATTTTATAGCCAAATCTTAGATGTATCATTCACTAATCGCCATTTTAGAATCTTATCAATAAAACATATTTTTATGTAACCATTGTAACAGACCAATCTAATAATGTGATTTATTTTTATTTTTAACCATTTTAGACAGTATTTTACAAAATTAATATGTTACTACTACCTTATTTTTGTTTCATTAAATTTTAAATGAATACTTTCGTCTGTGAACCCCGACTGAATCGGTCTGACGCCATAGTTTAACTACAATATTTTGTCTACTTCGCTAACAGTAGAAGGTTTCATATTTTGTACTTATAAAAAAAAACCTTACAAATCACAAAAAAATATATTTAAGAAACAATCACACAAAACCCCTTAAAAAAGAAAAATACTAAGTTACCATAATTTTTATTAATTAATAAACTTTGGAAACAAACACAAAAACCACTTAAAAAAGAAAAAAATATTGATTTAACCTTAATTTAAATAAAATCACATAATTTATATTAGCTGTTATACTTTGGAATCAAAAATAAAATGGTCAAAACCTTTACATATCAACTTCTTTTCCTCATTTGAAAAAACTTCTAGAAATCTTGATTCCTTCTTACAGTCACAGTATAATCATGGGTGACTTAATACTTGCCTCCTCAAAAAGGCCCATCGCTCTTCGTCTCTAACTAATATTACTGCTTGTAATAATCTTTCAATTCTTCCACTAAGTGCCAAGAAGTGAAGAAGTAGAGTTTTGAAAATGGTGAGCCATTTTCAAAACTCTACTTCTTCACTTCTTGACTTGATTCTTGTTTTGATCACATCGCTAACCCTGGTCAATGCTCAGCTGAAGCCTTTTCCTACCATTACCTAATTTTCCTTTCATATAAAATTCGGCCACAAAAGCTTAAATTTTTATGCAACGTAATTTTGGTGGGATTTACATTGACAGTCTTTGCGAGGATGTGAGAAATATAGATTGGTCTCCCCTGTTTGCATCCACGTCAGTCGACGAGTAAGTAAAATTTTCACAACTAGTGCAGCTATTATGACCTTCACGCACCTGTTTGAGCGGTAAAAGCATTTGCCGGCACCGTGGCTGACAGATGACGTTAAAAAGTTGATGATCAAGAAGGTTACGGCAAAGTCGAAATTTAAACGTCTGCACTGATGTAAATAGGGACACATAAGCCGCAATCCTCAATCGCTGTAATAAAGTATGTAGGAATGCAAAGCGCCAACACATTCAAAACTCTGTCCAAAATGGGGACCCATGCAAAGTTTGGAATTTTCTAAGATCATGGGGGGTTGGTAAAACACAACAAGAGTCAATATAATGAATTGTATACGGCATACAATCGATTACCTCGAATGCAGTAGGAAGTGACTGTATCAGTCGCAAAATATTACTGTCCGTGCTGGACTTAATCCTTCCCGTCATTTGCCACATCCTCAACTTTTCTGTATCTACCGGTGTCTTTTCTAGTTCGTAGAAAAACGCTCAAATTATTCCATGACCAAAAAGACCAACCCCACATCCTTCCCTGAATTCCGTCCAATATCCGTGTTACCATTCCTATCCAAAGTCCTAGAACAGTTAATCCACAATCAAATTAGTCTTTTACTATCCAAAAATAATCTCCTTAACCCCTTTCAGTCCAGTTTTCGTCCTGGTGACAGCACTAATACAGCGCTTCTGAATGTTACTGAAGATAGTAGGTCAGCCATGGAAAGCGGTAATGTAACGGTCTTGGCATTACTTGATTTCAACAACGCTTTTGATTTCGATGTTTTTCTTAGCATCCTATGCTCTCTTAATGTATCTCTATCGGTGATTGACTGGTTTCGTAGTTACCTGTTTGGTCGCCGGCAACGTATATGCATCGGAGATACATCATCTCCGTGGTAGTACTTCTGCCAGGGTACCACAGAGTGGCATTTTATTCCCTTTACTTTTCGTAATATTACAATAAATTTCCGGGAAGAAAGGCGTAATAGCTTGTACGGAATAAAATCTCTTATGATTAGTTCGTATTAAATGTTTACGGTTTTTTGTGTCATGTTTCTTAGAGTAATGCAATAATACATAATTTAGTCATAAGAGAATTTTCCATTCAATAAAGCTGTTATTGTCATTTATTCCATTGAAATATTGTATTAAAAATATGAAAAAAATTAGAGTGATAGACTGATACTCAGAGAAGCCAAAAATCAAATAACATTAAAAAGGGCGTAACCGGTGTTTACCGCTTTATTGCCCGGGGCCAGCGATATATGTTATATCAAGTCTTGTGCTATACCTACGACATTATAGGACCATCAATTTGATTTTGTTTTCTTTTTTAATAAGAGTTGCGTGTGCTCAGCTGCTAGCATGCTTGTTCGGCGCAGAAACGCACGCAGGTTACAGGGCTAAACTTCACTTTTTTCTCCCCATTCCGGGCTATTTTTAATGCTAATCGAAAGCTGATCTTATTGGTTACAGCCGATATGTATTTTATTTCAAGTATGGCTTCAGCTGTATCTACAACGCTAAGCCGTGTTCGTCGTACGTGGCGAATATCTTCTCGATGGACGTGATGTAGGCGGCTGTTCGGAGGTCGATGCCCAGGTTGTGGGTCTTAGCCGCTGCTGCCACGGTCTGAAATACAAAATCATCTATTGTGGACGGAGCTGTCATCTTAGTGCCACGCTTCCCAATAGGGAAAGTGCACGGCGTAGACTATGCCATCTAGTGTTGCAAATCTGAAACTTTTACGTTGTAAATATTTGACCTGTGCTGCCACCTATACTTCTTGCACCCTCCGTTTAGGCGAACGTGCACGAAGTAGACTGTGCCATCTAGCGTCGAACTCTTGCATTTTCCCGTGAAAGCCACACTCAGCGGTACTGTACTGCTTTATATAATTGATAGAACTTTCGTAATTTCAAACACAGCACCGCTCCAATTTAATTAACGGTGAATTAAAAAAAAAACTACCGTTAATCGCCGTTATTATAATCCACTAACTATTGTGCCGTTAAAATTGTGTAAAAACGCAAAAAATACGTCTCTATTATGGGTTGTCTAGCGGGTGTTTGGTGTTGTTGTAAAATATCAACTGTCTACCTATTACGGTTCATGCGATATAGGCCGATGACAGACAGATGGACGGACGGACTGAGGAGGTTTAGCAATAGGGCTGGTTACCCTTCGGATACGGAAGCTTAAAAAAGGGGGAGGGGGTCATTGTACTTATAATTATTAACAACTTTTAGTTCAAAATCACGTAAAAATATCTGCTGTTTTGTATGGGGGGCAGTCAATTTTTACTCGCGATTTCAGTGTTGTTCCTATAGGAGAAGTTGTTACTACGTCTATTCTGTAACACGTTTTATGGATTATAGATAAGGTTAAGCGTTTAGACTCTAAGGCCCGGCGCCCACTATTGGCATCGGCAAGGCTGAGGATTTTAGGTGATAAAAAGCATTGTACTTTAACTTCATGGCAATAAAGTAGAAATTTCCATGATATATGATCGTAGTAACAAAAATACCGCTTCGGTATGCTTGAGGCTAACTTCTACTTTATTGCCATGAAGTTAAAGTACAATGCTTTTTATCACCTAAAATCCTCAGCCGTGCCGATGCCGATAGTGGGCGCCGGGCCTAAAAGGTTGAATAGTTGATGAACAGACAAGTAGTAAAGTTCAAATACATACACTACAGGCGTTGGTCATGGAGAACTCGAGGCCGGTGCCCACGATGTGCTTCTCGCTGGCGCCCGACATCATGGACGCGAACTCGGTCGTGGGCGACACCTTCGCCTCCACGTTGGCTTTCTTCAGTGACTTCTCCACCGAATCTAATACACAAATGAACCATATGATTTCTTCATATCATGAACGTGAAGTTATGGTAGGTAAGAATGACAGCAGCTAGAGTTCAGAAGTTTTTTTTTTCTTTGTTATGTTGCTAGCATCATGTATTGCACGTCGGGATCGGCAGGCCAGCAACCTGACCGTTTAAAATACTCGAAATGAAAACTTCTTTTGAAAAATAGGTAGGTTATCAACATCAGAAATGTCTAATGCCACTTTTGATTTAAAAAAAAAACCTGAAATTATAATCCTAAATCGATGACCTGATTAAGGACGCGGTAAGCCGCTGGATACGAGATGCACTTGATCGGTCGATGTGACGTATGGGATAGCGCAATATCCAGCAGTGAACGTTCTTTGGCTGGAAGGAGGATGATTAACAAAATCCTAGTACAGTGAAATTCGTTTATTATGACGCCGCTTATATTAACCAACCGCTTAGTATGAAGTAAAACGGAGCTAATTTTGGTTTTAATATTAAATTCTTTAAAAAAAAGTACGGATATAATGACTTCGTTTATTGACATGTCGCTTATTATGACCTATTTTTCAGAAATTATGTTTGGTTATATTGAGGGACATGACTTCTAATTTGTTTCTGACTCATTTTGTTTTGATTGATCTATATCTATCAACATTTTCTTTTTGTGTTTCTCATTATTACACGATATAACTAACAAAGATGGGATTTTGTTTAATTCCTAACATGACGCTTTTTATGAAGTTCACTTAGTATGACATATTTTTCACTTCCCTTCTATGTCATTATAATAAGCAGATTCAACTGTAAATATTATTAATAACCTAAGAGTGCAGTGTTCGAATCTCTCCAGAATTTAATGCTGAGTTTTCCGAAGCTGACGTGGTTGAGGTTTTTGAGGTACTCGAAGTAGGACACGGTCACGCCGCCGGCGTTGCAGAGCAAGTCAGGGATCACCAGGATCTTCTTCTTCAGTAGCATGGCGTCGGCGGATGGCACCGTGGGCCCGTTGGCGCCCTCCGCCAGGATCTGCACAAACATGTGGCTGATGCAACACAAACTTACTCAATACTGCCTGCTACGCTAGACAGAGTTTCAATGGCTGCAGTTGCCATAGAACGTGCCTTTCAATTTCAGAAAATTTGTCCACATACGAACTACAGACCTGCAGTCTCACAAATACTACATCGCGGTATCAAAGTTTTCCGTCTAGACACAAAAACCGTCTTGTCGAAGGATCGTCCCATTTCAATGGAGGTTTGCGGGAAACTAACAACCCTGGTGCACCTCTATACAACCACCGACAATAATGTCGACGTTATGTTAATCTAAATATAAAAAGGGACTGACTGACTGACATAGTGATCTATCAACGCACAGCCCAAACCACTGAACGGATCGGGCTGAAATTTGGCATGCAGGATATTATGACGTAGGCATACGCTAAGAAAGGATTTTTGAAAATTCGTCCCCTAAGGGGGTGAAAAAGGGGTTAACATTTTGTATGGAACTCCACGCGACCGAAGTCGCGGGCATAAGCTAGTTCGACATAAAAACCGTAGGTGGGAGAGGCACTGTTGTTGCCTTTTGCTCCCTTCACATCGTCTTCTTTGCGACCATCACTTCTCCTTAAGAGAACAGCGTCCAAACTCTTGCTTCCTCGATCAAGACTGGAAGCGAGATTATTCCGCTACAAGCGGATCCGTACCCATCGAAAAGGTTGCCGGCATGGTAGCAACCGGGCATCGACTCACGGCCAATGCAGCACAGGTACTTTACGGCAACCATTTCCGGGGAGCACCTTCTGCCTGGCGCCTTATTCCGAAAATCTTTCCGGCAGGCATCGTCGGAAAGTAAGGCCACCATGAAGAAATACTTTTCCATCATCGTAATATAATATAGCCCTTTTTCTGCACTGAATTTGAACTTTTTAAAGTGAATAACATTCAGTTTTTGATTACAACTTAAGTAAGTAAATACCTAAAGTTAATATAAAGTATACTTACTTTAGCCTGTATTTTACCGGCATTGTCTGCTTTAATGACTTTCTCCTTAGCTGCTACGACGAGGATGTCACATTTCTGGTACAAGAGGTCATCCCCAGCTTCCTGTCCTCCCGGAAATCCCTTGGCGCTCTTTTTATTCGACGCCATGTATTTCATTAAATCCTGGTAGACAAAAGTATAAATTCAATAATACCTACCTTATTATTTATATCAAGCTCGAGAATTCGCCTGCGTGAAAGGTATATTCGTAGGTTTAATTTTTTCTTGCACGAAATCCTTATCCTCTTGTTGTAGCTCATACACATACATACATAACAGCCTTTTAACGTTCCCACTGGCCACTGCTGGGACACAGGCCTCTCTAGGAGAGGGAATGGGCCGTAATCCACCACGCGGGCCCAGTTCGGGTTGGTGAATGTCACATGTCTTTGAATTTTTGGTTCTAAGACATGCCGGTTTCCTCACGATGTTTTCCTCCACCGTTTTGAGAGCAGTGGTGATCACCACTGGCTGGGCTTGACCGCGTGACCTACAATTCGTAAGTCGGGGCCGTTACCACTTGGCCACCACTGCTCTTAGTCGGGGCCGTTACCACTTGACCACCACTGCTCCCCCCAGTGCCCGACCAAAACATCAGCTATCTGGCATAGCATATGGCAGTAATAATCCCATCAAAATCAGACCAGCAGCCCTACCATGACGTCTTAAATCCATCATGATTTCTGTGTCAGAGAGAGACGGAGTTACACAAGACGAATAGCACTATCCCTTTCCCTCACACTGAATCATAATAGCATTGGCATTTCGTATTATGGCCACAGTTGTTCCAGAAATTCACCGCACGGAACTATTATTTGTATGGCCTACAGATGGGTTTTTCATGTCTGGCTGTTTGTGTAAGTGAGTTTATATGTTTGTTACCACGATACAGGAGAAATTCCAAGTGGCGGGAAACGTCTTCTTTTTTAAACACTCTTCAGTTCTGGGCGGAGCGCGAGGGATGTTACACTTAATGACCAAAACCCACCTATATTCCTTCAAATACCCTTTGCGTTCTAGGGCCGCGGTGACTCTTCCTAACAATTCCGCAACCTTGACAGACAGTGTCTGCCCAATGCATGAATGTAAGTAATTTAGATTTTGTGTTATATGTAAATATTTAGAAATTAGTTAACAACGTATCATCATCTGCCTAGCCTTATTTCCCCAAATATATTGGGGTCGGCTCCCAGTCAAGCCGGATTCAGCTGAATACCAGTATTTTACGTGCAGCGGCTGCCTACCACTCCTACCAGACCTCCACAACCCATTAACTGGGGAACACGGTACTTCTTGGCAAGACTGGTGTCAGATTTTCTGGCTTCTCTCAATCCGTAACGACTGCCAAAGATCTCCAAATGGCAGGCGGGACCAACGGCGTAGCGTGCTTTCCGAAGCACGGAGAAGTTTCGTTATGTTAAGATGGTCACCCATCCAAAGATCAACCTCGGCAAGCGTTGCGTAACCTCGAATTGACCCGTGCGGCTGTTATAATTTAGCCACGTATACATTAGTTAATAACGTATATACTCACCATAGGATTTATACCTTCAGGGTTTCCTATGTTAGCCTCAAACTCGCATACTCCGATAATCTTGACGCCCACTCCGTGAAGGTAGATGGCGGCCCAGCTGCCCACGTTACCGAAGCCCTGGATTATTGCCGTCTTACCCTGCGAGTTACGATATATAGGTAAAAATAGTTATTTTTTCCAGAAAAATACACATTTATGAATAAAAGAAAAGAAGGAAACAGTTTTGCTTATTGAAAAAATGGTTCCGTCAGAAAAAGGCTATCGTTGGTAGCTGTACTAATGAAAATCATTGTATCACAGGCACCAGCGTCTTCTACAATAAGATCAATGAAGGACCTGATTGGTAAGGGCGTATTCAGGTAGGGGGCACAGTGGCACCCCTGCCCCTAGTTTTAACACAACTACACAATTTTTATATACCTTTCTTTTTCAAGAGGAAAGATTAGTTTGTTTGTTTGTTTGTATAGAATGGGCTCCGAAACTACTGAACCGATTTGAAAAATTATTTCTCTGGTTGGAAGCTCAAGCTACACTATCCCCGGGTGACATAGGCTATATTTTATCCCCATATTCCCACGGGAACGGGAACTACGTGACTAAAACTGCGGGGCGCTGCTAGTCCTACAATAAAAGGAGGGGTTCTTCCTCCCGTTGGCGTGATTGGTGGGTAATTGTCCGATAGCTGATGTAGGTCTAAACTAATATTATAATAAAGATTATTTTGTTTGTAAGAAACCTCTGAAAATGCTACTTCAGATTTCAGAAATTCTTCCACTGATAGAAAGGACTCATGTCCTTCTCATCTCCTAATGTTGTTCGCACCTAATCAACACTACCGGTTCTTTGATTGTGAAGTTATACAAAGGACGTCTGTGACTATCCGTGATCTCTTCACAATACGAATATACACCTGCGATATAAAACCAAGGGCTACCTGAAAGCCAGTGGTCGAATCAATCAGCTTCATGAAGTGCTCGTCGTGTATAAAGTAGTTGATGGTCATGAAGACGCCGCGGCCGGTGGCCTCCACCCTGCCGTGGATACCTCCGCCGTTGATCGGCTTGCCCGTCACGCACGCGGCTGCGTTCAAGTCATGATAACCTGCCAAGTATCAATCCATGCTTAAAACCAGTTTATATCGTTGCTCCGTACATTTGTGCATGAGCGGTTCGTGGTTAGACCTGGAACGTTAAGCAACACCGTGGCGTAGTGGTCCTTAGATTGGCGATAATTTTCTATACTCGTTTTCCGTGACTCGGGAACCACGTTATACAGTCGCAGCTGCCATTTTTAAATCTGATACGGTCGATACGGGTAGTTAGACTTCCCAAAATCTAGTAACCATACTGCCGTGATTTCCCAGGTAATGCTTCGCTTTATGTAAATTTCTGGTACTTAGCTGCATCCGGATCCGCATTAGAATGGCAACTGAACTCATCATATTTCAAGAAAACACATTAGTTATATTGATTTTTCATGAAATTAATGGTTCTGTTTTGCTACATAACGCTGTGTATCATTTTCTACAAGTTCCAAGCCGCTTGCGAAGCATTTCTGTGAGTTATCAACCAACTTGCCTATTATTTTAGGTAGACCTACGGATGCTCGTCTTCACTTTGGTAGCTCGTGTTCTTACCCAGAGTTTTGATGTAGGTGTCCACGACCCAAGACATTTCCCTGCCGGATGTGTTGTAGTCAGGAGCCGGAACATCGATGCCGGCACCTATTATAGCAATTATATTAGTTTTTAACAGGGTATACGACCAGTATCCAAAATAAATTGGAATTTTTATCAGTCAATTGCCATCCATTGCTGGACGTAAGCTTCCCCCAAAGAGGGTCAACCATCCCGGTCTTAGCAGTTCGTATCCATTCGCTGATTCGATCAATGATTTGATGAGGAGGTGGCTGATAGCGGATGGATGCGGTATAATATAATTCCGCGTCCATCCGTATTTAATAGAAGCCAATGTATTAACTAGCCAAGTTAAGCCAAGTAAGATAATGTCCGCAAGTTCAAAAGTAAATTGCATTTATTTTTAATAGATACTTAAGACGTATTACTCTATAGAAAAATTTTTAAATGATAAAATATGACATTGCCCTTTAATGTAACTTAATAATATAATTTATCACTTTGACATGCATATAAAAATAAATAATAATTGATTAAATTTTGCTTCTGTATAAATTGAATTTAACATGATACTTATTCAGTTAATTATGATTATAAATGCCTAATATATTTGTACACCAATTTCTTTGGTAGGACCCAGAGCTCGACTGTATTTTTAAATAAGACCTATATTTTTGTACCTGTGTTCACAAATAAAGATTGATTTGATTGATTGAAGTTATTTCTGATTTTTCCCTATGCAATTATCCTTAGTTTGCATAGGGAAAATTCAGAAATAGCTAAGAAGAGAGGTTTTAAATAAGTATATATTTTTTACTTGTAAGTAAAAAAATCTTTTTACAAAAAAATACAACCGACTTGTACACAAAAAAGGAAATAAAAAGTACGAAATAATTTTAATTTCGGAATTCGGTGTTTTTGCTCACTTTTTCGTTTTTTGAACAAAGTACTCAGTACAAAGTTATGAGGTAGCACACACAAAACAAAAACAGTCAAATTTAGAACCTCCTCTTTTTTTGGAAGTCGGTTGAAAACTAACGCATAAAAATGATTTTCAACTCAAAAATCAAGGTATTCATATTTTCAATTTTTACACTTGCTGCCTTTTTATGGATGGGAAATCATCAAATGACTTCTCCCGCTCTGGGCGGAGCGGAAGGGTCAGACTCTTACCGACTACCTAAAACCCATCCCACTCCTAATGCCCTTTGCGTTCCAGGACCGCGGTGACTCTTTCAAACTAATTCCGCAATCCTGGTTCACTTGCTAACTAGGTAAGTGGACAAGCTATTACACACATAGTTGTTCTTGAAATAAGTAGTTAGGTACCTAAACTGTGTAAACAGGCGAACCGACAAAGTCGCACCAAAAAGAATACCTAGGTCCCTTTTCTACATTTTGGTACGGAACCCTCATTAGTATGTTATATTGCTTACCAATATAGTTCTTCTTGGCAAGTTCCAATGTATAACGTCTGGTGATTCGTTGTAGTTCCGCCACCGTGAACTTCTTGGGGTCTATGGCTACACCTAGGAGCAGTTAGGAAGGAAGTTTAAAATCATTAAAGAATAATGTTATATTCGTATTTCCCTTATTTCGGCTTTACGCCCCGTGAATAAAAATACCCCGAAACATCTTGGCTGCTACTTATAAAGACGAAACTCTTCATACAAATAAAGCTTCAACCAAGGCCAAGGTAAGTTAGTGTCACCCTTTAATCATAAAAACAGAAGACTTGTGCCATTTTCGACAGCCATTACTTGCTCTGTGACAGCCGAAAATGGCGGCTCTGTGCTCGGTTTGGTCCCATGTTGTAAGGGGGCCGAACTTGTTGCCATTTGAGGGCGCTTATAACGAGAATTTCATTTCGCACTGATCGATTTCGCCTGTATGGCTATTACCATAAGTTCCATTATCAAGTAAACGCGTCGGGATCACAATTGCATTTGCTATTCGTGCGCTGAGCGTAGGCGGAAAGCTTAATCATACAGCATTGTACGTTGTGACAAGACGAATAAAGTACCTATACATTCGAGAAGTGAAAGACGCCAAAAGAAAGGCGCCACCGTATTGTCGAGCACAAAGAACTCACGCTCGTCTATAGGGACCGTGCACAGCGTAGACTATGCCATCTAGTTTTGCAAATCTAAAACTTTTACGTTGTACCTAAATATTTGACCTGTGCTGCCACCTATACTTCCTGCACCCTCCGTTTAGGGAAACGTGCACGAAGTAGACTGTGCCATCTAGCATTGCAAATTTGAAACTGATAAGTAAAATATACTTGACATTGACGTCACATTCTCTATAGGGAACGTGCAGAAACTATAGGTGGCAGCACAGGCGCGTCAATGTCAAGTATATTTTACTTATAAGTTTCAAATTTGCAACGCTAGATGGCACAGTCTACTTCGTGCATGTTCCCCTAAACAGAGGGTGCAGGAAGTATTGGTGGCAGCACATGTCAAATATTTACAAAGTAAAAGTTTCAAATTTGCAACACTAGATGGCATAGTCTACGCCGTGCACATTCCCTATAGGGAACGTGCAGAAACTACAGGTGGCAGCACAGGAGCGTCAATGTCAAGTATATTTTACTTATAAGTTTCAAATTTGGAACGCTAGATGGCACAGTCTACTTCGTGCACGTTCCCCTAAACGGAGGGTGCAGGAAGTATAGGTGGCAGCACAGGTCAAATATTTACAACGTAAAAGTTTCAGATTTGCAACAGTAGATGGCATAGTCTACACCGTGCACGTTCCCTACGAGCGCGAATTCTACCGGGAATTAACTAAGTAGTAAGTAGTAGGTCCATAAAGCATGTGAGCATGCACTATCCCAACCTCCTTTGGATCCTCCAAAAGGAATGCTGGAGCAAGCGCACTTGAACGTCATCAGCGAAGCCAAAGCTTTCACCTCGTCCAAGTTCACCTCATCCGAAAATCTTATTCCTATAATGAAAAAAAGAATTTACATTTACAAATCAATTTTACCTACTGAATGACTACTAATACTGCACAAACTTAAATCTGGACCCCGGGCTGCTCCTGAGTAACTGCCTCACGGGAAGACCCAATAACACATCATGGCCCGTCCTGGGAGTCTATCTTCCCCCAGAATTATGAGTTTTAGTATTTTTCAAATTGTAATTTAGCCTGAAAACCAGGAAAACTGGCTTTAAAGAAGGGCACGGGGACACGATTCTAACTCAATTCAAAAACAGAGTTTGGATCAAAATGTTAGGTAGCCCTACCTAGCCTTTTCCCAACCACAGGGAATTTCAAAAGTAAGTGGTCATATTTCAGTGATGCGAAATGTGTTTGACATGAAATAAAGAAACAATAGCAAAAAAAAAAATGCGTTTACAAAACACCCGACGCAAATAACCTTTAGAACCCTTAAAAAAAACACTTTTCACATACTCTGACGCAGTTGGTGCTGATCAAATCTTTAATTGAACTAAATGTCTTAGTGTATATCAGTTGCAGAATGTCATCCTTAAATATGACTTTTGAAATACTGTATATTGAGGTCGGCTTCCAGTCAAACCGGATGCTTCTGAGCACCAGTATTTTATGTGGAGCGGCTGCGTTACTGACCACAACGCAGTTACTGGGCAACACGGTAATTCCTGGCAAGACTGTTGTCAGATTTTCTGGTTTCTGACAATCCGTAACGACGGCCAAAGATCTACAAATGTCAGCCGGGACCAAGGGCCTAACGTGCTTTCCGAGGCATAGAGGAGTCTCGGGAGTATAAGGTCGCCACTCGATCGTCCACTGACCTCGGCAAGCGTTGCGTGGGGCTATTTTTTGAAACAAGTGGTTGATACCTCCTTTACAAGGCAGACGGTGGACGCTGTGCTGCACGCGATACGCTTGAATAATTTCGTAGTGCCCGCCTTTGCGCTGCAGGGGAAACTCCATCTGGATGCAGCTGTTACAAGAACCCATCACCTGGAATTAAGCCTCAAACACTTCAAAAATTGCCGAACATTAACATCGTCTTGACTGTGTCGAATTAGGATTTTCAGCGAAGTTCTAACAGAACTCATTTTCATTCAGTTCTAGCAGAAGTCATTTTTGGCGGTCAGTTCACGCGCCTTTATGTGACCGATCAGAATGGAGATAGCTAACCTGACTGAATTCAATAAAAAAAAAAATCCAAATATATCTACATCAAGGGTTACAAATCAATATTCTATAGATTTATCACTCTCCTGTAGACTTTTTTACCCACGACGGAATGGAGACAGTGTATGGGTTTGGGGTGAGAGGATGTTTGACTGTTTTTGAATAACGCACTGTCAGAACTTCACTGACGGTATCTTGAAATGCAATGCTAACAAAAGGATAGCTAACACTACTCTATAATACACATTATTTTTACTGAGAAAATAAACTGATAACGTCTGGGGGCTCGGGTATTTTAGTTCATATACATATAATAGCATAATCGGCCTTTTAATGTTCCCACTGCTGGGAAACAGGCCTCCTCTCTAGGAGAGGGAATGGGCCGTAAGCCACCACGCGGGCCCAGTGTGGGTTGGTCCATATTATGTCCAATGTTTTTCCCGATTTCTGAATTAAGAATTTGAAGTCCAGTAGGTAAAGCAAACCTGAAAGTTATCAAAGTAGCGTTTGACACGTTCTTGACTCCCAAATACCAAATTCAGAAACCGTACTTTTGTTTTTAGTTATACATCGACTTCCGAAGTTACAGTTATTTTTTAAGTCTATTATGCTTGTATCTTGTAGCTAGGTACCTACCCTACCCAAAAAAAAAATACCCATATCTTAGTGAAGATTACTCTAAAATAAATTCTCAAGCAAAATTATATGTAAGGAAACTCACTTTCAATATTCCTGCCACCCGCTGATGTCTCTTCTTGTCAGACAAGTGCGTATGTTTCTTCAGGTACTCTTTGAGGGAGGGCTCGACCACGCGGACAGCGTTGTGGTAGAAAAACTCCACCATTCTGAAGAAACTCGGGTCCGGGTCATCAGCTATCTTCGTCAAGTGCGCGGGGATTTCGTATTGCCTTACAGACATCTGCATCGGAGCTACAGTTTTTAAAGCAAACTTGCTTAGCTTACAAATTTTACTGAACATAGGTATCATTTTATTAAACGTGTAAAACAAATATAACACAGTAAAAAATAATCTAAATCCCGATATAAATTGACGTTGGCACGAACGCGTATGTTAAAACAAAACATAAGCGTTCAGTCTTTTTATTTCAATTGGTTGTTTTCTTTTCGATATTTGTGCAAAAAGGTTGAATTAGATATCTGTCTCATTTCTTCGACGGCAGACTGCTCCTTCTAGTTTTGCCGTTTAAATGATCGCGTCGATCGCGTATTCCGGCGATGCTTACTTTGTATTAGGACTACCCCTTACTAAACAAACGTGAACCCATCAATAATCTAAATTTATAATTAATAATTTACTTCTGCACCCGTTCTCCATAGGTCAACTGAGACGCGAAGAGGCGCGCACTTTTTAAGATAGCGATCCAGTCAGTGGCTTACCTTAGATGGGCCCTGTATCAAAATATGTTGGCCGAAAGAAAGGATAAAGTTTTTTTTTTACAAAAGGAACGAAAAATGCTCCAATTGAATTAAAATAATTATAAATTGTTTTAAAAATAAAAATGATTGAACGCAAAAGTAACTATCGTTTTATTTTTTAAATGAAATGGGTGGCCCAGCAGTTATTCTCAAAATTTTCATTAATCTAAAAAATATTTTAGATAATATGTTAGAAATTTTTGCATACACACTATCGGGGCCCCTGTAGCCTGGGGGGCCCGTATCATTTATACGGTTGATATGGCGATAGCTACGCCCTTGGATCCAGTATTCCTTATGTAGAATTGTTCGAAAGAGTCACTGCAGCTCTCGAATGCAAAGGGCATTTGGAGGAACATTCGTATTAGCTACATACGCATGTTCTGAGGCGTGCTGCAAGATCCAGCTAAGCTTTCGAGAGATTTCGAGTGTGACCCGCTACTCTACGATGTGCTTCGGTAGCAAATGTCACCCCCCTCCGGTGATAACTGAGACTTCCCATTTGTACCCTCTAGTCAGTTCTCAAAGGGAACAGTCGGCACAAATTGTCACCCCGGTAACAGCTGGGATGACAATTCCCAGCTGTCACCCCGGAGGATAGGGTTTGAGGGGACTATTGGGAATAATTCCGCGAAACAACTGACCTCTTCAAGCATGGTATTAAATATTCGATACAGTTTTCTTTCGATATTTTGCTGATGTTAATAAAATAAAGAACATAAATACCAGAGGTAATAATTGGAGTTACCTCGTCATACCAGAGACAAAGATTTCATCTTTTACTTAATATATATTTTTTATTTATATTTTTTTAATTTGAATGATTGCTTAAATTCTTTTTTGAAAATTAGATATCTTTCTAGCCTATAAATGATGTGCATGCTTGTAAGTGGCTTGTTCACAAAGGATTTTTATTTGATGCATGCTTGTCGTCATATTTGTGAACAAGTCGTTGGTTAGCCTATACAAATAAATAAATAAAGAATTGTGCCTGCATCGGTATGCAACGTTGATGACATTCCCAGACGAGCTCCTTCACTATGGTCAGATTTCTGCTACTACGTGGATTGTAGTAGGAGCGAAGTAACAAATTATATTGAGTACTTAGGTTTTACCAGGAACTTCGCCGGCTGGAAATTGGAAATTATCCAACGGGGACTTGCTATTGGGTTAAAAGTATTCTATGACCAAATCCAGCCAGGCCTATTTTCTTCATTTAAATCCGTTCAGTCAAACATTCATGTTTCAACATGTATACATGCATAATCAGCCTTTTAACGTTCCCACTGCTGGGACACAGGCCTCCTCTCTAGGAGAGGGAATGGGCCGTAATCCACCACGCGGACCCAGTGCGGGTTGGTGAATGTCACATGTCTTCGAAGTTTCTAGGACATGCCGGTTTCCTCACGATGTTTTCCTTCACCGTTTTGAGAGCAGTGATG
Organism: Hecatera dysodea; assembly: GCA_905332915.2. Classification (NCBI taxonomy): domain Eukaryota; kingdom Metazoa; phylum Arthropoda; class Insecta; order Lepidoptera; family Noctuidae; genus Hecatera; species Hecatera dysodea. The sequence continues at coordinate 1,536,596 of HG995298.1, read as the reverse complement.
ATGAAATTAATTACCTACATAAAGTAATGCGCCTGGCTGGGTTTGAACCCGCGACCTGCAATTCGTAAGTCAGGGCCGATACCACTCGGCCACCACTGCTCCAACATGTATAAATAAATAATAGAAATTAGTTGCATAGCTTTTTAAAATGTACATGCGAGGCTTACATTTTAGATTCTAATGTGTAGGTATATATCTTGTGCGGGCCTGCGGATGGCGAGCTATGGGTGGCTCGCCGTCCGATAGCAACCAGGCCCAGGATCGACGGCGTGTCGTGTTCCTCGCGCGCCTCAAAGATATGTCAGCAAAGAAGACGGGGTCCCATAGGGTCGGTGCCTGCTAGGGTTGCGGAATTTGTTCGAAAAAGTCACCGCGGCCCTGGAACGCAAAGGGCACAAGAAGGAACACGGGTGGGTTTTAGTCAGTAAGAGTCTGACACTCTCTTCCGCTCCGCCCAGAGCGGGCTTGTGACTTCTCATTTGATGATTTCCCATCCAAAAAAAAAGAGGTATATATCTTGTGTATCTTACAAACTAAGAACTAACAAGTTATAAAATAAAAAAATTCAAACATTTTGCAAAAAGTGTATTAATCGAAAAATAAATAAATATTTACTTATCAAGCCTACATATAGGGTTGTTTTGTACCATCTGCAGGTCGACTTTAGGGCCGACCAGGTCCCTGATATTGTTCAGTCCGTATTTGATCATCGTCGGCCGTTCTAACGAGAGCCCCCACGCGATGACGTTCACGTCTTCAGGAAGACCCTTTGGCAGCAGCATCTCTGGTCGGAATACGCCCGAGTTACCGATTTCAATCCATTTTCCAAGGCCTGAAACAAGAATGATGAGAAGGTTGACTGGTAGAGAATGCCTTGTTGCATTATGTCCGCCCATGTACCACTATTGTAGCTACATAAAGTTTAAATAAATAAATAATAAATAATGTTCTTTTTATGAAAAGTTACAAAATTAACCCTTTACACCTGCTCGATAACGCCTAATTAATTATTTAAATAGAACGACCGAAGCCTACTTTGGTCCCAACGTACCGAAAACGGTACGCTAAAGGCCAAGCCATTCATACAATTTTGGATCGAATAACTATTTATTTGTGTGCCTAAAGTTTATGGAGCACAATAGAGATCTGCATATTATCAACTAAATGGTTGCACAATAAAAGATAAAAATAAATCATCGATCGGTCGAACAAAATATCAAAAACTAGCATCGCCCTGCGGTTTCACCCGCGCAGTTCCCGTTCCGGGATACGGGGATATAATATAGCCTATGTTCACCGGAGATAGTGTAGCTGCCTAACAGTGAAAGAATTTTTCAAATCGGTCAAGTAGTTTCGGAGCCTATTCAATGCAAACAAACAAACAATCAAACCTTTCCTCTTTATAATATTAGTGTAGATTACCAAATTCACAGGGTCTTAAGAGTTAACACTTTCGGTGCCCAGAACTCTACAGGGTCCTAAAATAAACCTGCGGTACAAATAAAAATGAAATTTAAGTGTCCCCTTTGTAATGCTATTTTTAACGGACTTCCAAAAAAATGAGGAGGTTTTCGAGTCGACTGTATTTTTTTGTTTTTGTGTGTCATCTCTCATACTCTCTTGTGGATGTAAAATAAAAAAGTAAAATTGTATACGATGGTTTGGAAGAGCATCTTAGTATTTCAAGGGGGTCCCTTTTTTTCGGAAGTCGGTGTTCAAAGAACGAAGAAACAACCAAAAAGATTTTTTAAAGTTTTTTTTTCTCGAATATGTACCTAACTTTGTCATGATTGTGTTAGTAATATGTAAGTACAAAAGTTTCTTTTCTTCACACATTCAAGTATCCGAATTTTCGATTATCCGAATACCTTACGACAACAATTAGTCCGGTTAATCAAGTCTCTACTGTATATGGTTATATTTACAATATAGGTACATAATCAGGTCTACAGTCCCTTGATGTTGAGAAACAATTTAAACTTTAAGTAATGTAAAAAAAAGATACGGTCGTTTATGCTGCAAAAAATATATATTTCGACACTCTTAAAGGAATCAAAAGTTATAGGATACTTTCCGTTGACCTAGAATTATAAAAGGCAAGTAATATCGTCTTATACTACAAGTATTGGGAAAAATGTGAAAACTATACATTTTTAATTAACTCATAAAAAGTTGTAGGTTTTGGAAACTTATTTCCGGGAAAAAAACTGCGGGACGCAATTCCTGAACTATTTTTATCAATTGACCTGCTATTCAAGAGGCGGGTACCCACCCGCTCTTCATCATCATCCTCATCTTTCTCATGCATCCTGCATGATATCGTGCAAATATTACCTTCGCTACCTCTTCAAGTTCTTTACATCCAAATAACCACAAACAACAAGAAACTCACCAGTGTGATACGCGAAGATCTCCATGCTTGGCTCGGTGTACGGGTTGTAGGCGGGCTTGAACTGCAACCGGTCGAAGCCGAGCCGCTTGAAGAAGGCGTCCAGCACGCTGATGAGGTCGGCGAGCCCCAGCCCGCGGTCGGCGACCACGCCTTCCACCTGGTGGAACTCCGCCAGGTGCGTCGCGTCCAGAGTCTCGTTGCGGAATACCTGCACATCATTTTGAAGGTAAGCTTCAGTATCAAGCCATATAAAGCAACTTGATATCTATACTAATATTATAAAGCTGAAGAGTTTGTTTGTTAGTTTGTTTGTTTGAACGCGCTAATCTCAGGAACTACTGGTTCGAATTGAAAAATTATTTTTGGGTTGAATAGACCATTTATCGAGGAAGGCTTTAGGCTATATATCATCACGCCTAAGCCAATAGGAGCGGAGCAGCGATAAAGAATGTTTTAAAATCGGGGATTCCACGGGGACGAAGTCGCGGGCAGCAGCTAGTTATAAATATATAGCATAGGCTAGGGCTGGATGGAGCACTTTACCGCACTATCGCGTAATACACTTCAACACGTTTCGAAAAGCCGTGGGGTAGAAGCCGGTTTTCGAGTAAGTTAGTTGAAAAACAGTTTTCAATCTATTTTCAATCATGACAAAAATCGACCTTGTCATTTGTGAGAATTGCGGCAAACCACTGGTAGCGAACACCTTACATGAATAAACTAGCTGCTGCCCGCGACTTCGTCCCCGTGGAATCCCCGATTTTAAAACATTCTTTATCGCTGCTCCGCTCCTATTGGCTTAAGCGTGATGATATATAGCCTAAAGCCTTCCTCGATAATTGGTCTATTCAACCCAAAAAGAATTTTTCAATTCGAATCAGTAGTTCCTGAGATTAGCGCGTTCAAACAAACAAACAAACAAACAAACAACCAAACAAACAAACTCTTCAGCTTTATAATATTAGTATAGATTAGGTACTGAATTTCGTCTCATATTTAAAAATATAGACAATAAAAGAAACGGTGATCGAACGAATTCGGCAAATGTAAATTAAGACGAACTCGAGTGCTTTTTTTCTTCACCCGAGTACTTTATGGTGATGATTATAAACTAATAAAATAAAGAAATAACTTGTTATTTAATATGTTTGTTAAAGCCCGTTAAGCTATTCCTAACCACAGCAAGTATTGAGAGCTAGAATCAACAGCGGCGATCACTAGACAAACGCCAAATTACGAGTAAAGAAGCTCGGACGAGTTTCGAGTACAGAACTCGACGAGTTTCTTTTGGATCCAGCAATGAAATTAGTTTGAAAACAACAGCGGACAAACACAATTCCCACTGTTCCTTAGGTTTGGTAATCTCATGAAATATATAATTAAATTCAGAAACTTTTTTGACTATAGAAAGTTACACTACCAGGATTTCCGATCCTGACACATCTTTTAGTTTTAGTTGATAAGTTATTTTTCTTTAAGTTTGTGTTTTTTGTGCGTCATTTCTGGCGGAATAAACGAGTTTCTTTATTTTCTTTCTTGGGTTTTCATATAGTAAAACTTTATTGCTCTATGGGACAGAACACGGGCGCAAAACCTCGAGAAAAATGAAGCATACCTTATCAATACTGAAGTACTTCTGCGGAGTGAACTCTCCCTGCTGCGCCAGCTTGTAGAGCATGCGCGCGCTCACAGCGGTGGTGTGCGTGCGGAGCAAGTTCTTCTGAGCTTCTTCTATCTTCCAATCGTATCTGTAACCCTGGTAAGCATAAGTAACATAACATAATCAGCCTTTTAACGTTCCCACTGCTGGGACACAGGCCTCCTCTCCAGGAGAGGGAATGGGCCGTAATCCACCACGCGGACCCAGTGCGGGTTGGTGAATGACACATGTCTTCGAATTTTCGGTTCTAGGACATGCCGGTTTCCTCACGATGTTTTCCTTCACCGTTTTGTGAGCAGTGGTGATGAAATTAACTACACAAAGTAATGCGCCTGGCTGGGTTTGACCGCGCGACCTACAATTCGTAAGTCGCGGCCGTTACCACGCAAGCATAATCAACTTTAAAGCTAAAGTTACATTAGGGGACAAAATGGTCTTCAGTTGCTTACTGACTCCCAACATGTGCAATGTTGCTGAGCGTGTTGGGCGTTACGTGTTACGCGTCAAATGTTGCACAGTGGATACGAGTCTAACATAAAAGTTCTTCGTTGCCATTCAACATGATAAGCAACATATGGTCGTGTCAGGCCTCAAATGTTGCCTAGTTTTAATTAGGCAACATTCGGCGCTCAACACTTGACGCTCAAGCTGTTTGGCAACGTTGCGCAACAGTACCAGCTGGCGCGCAACCTGAAAACGGTACTGCATACGATTAAATATGATGAACTACATGTTGTGCCATTTCGCGCGTCATATTTTGACAAGTGGATACGAAGCTTTACATTGTCAATGTTGCGCGCCTGCTGACAACGTCGCGCGCAGTTGTGCCATGTTAATGATTAAGCGCAACACGTGACGCCCAACATGGGCAGCAACGTGCAGAATGCGCGACGTTGCCAACTGGCGCGCAACGTTGACCACATGGACACGAGGCTTAAAGCCGCGTATGCACTAAGCAACATTTGTCGCGCAACACGTGACGCCAAACATGGTCAGCAACATGCACAACAAAGCGCGACGTTGCCACCAGGCGCGGAACATTGAAAATGTTACTAAATTAAAGTTCTTCGTTGCCGTTCAAAATGTCGTGCATCATCATCATCTGCATTTGAATCATCATCTGCCTAGCCTTTTCCCAACTACATTGGGGTCGGCTCCCAGTCAAGCCGGATTCATCTGAATACCAGTATTTTACGTTACCAGACCTCCACAACCCATTAATTGGAGAACACGGTACTTCTTGGCAAGACTGGTGTCAGATTTTCTGGCTTCTGACAATCTGTAACGACTGCTAAAGATCTCCAAATGACAGCTGGGACCAACGGCTTAACGTGCTTTCCGAGGCACGAAGAAGTCTCGTTATGTTAAGATGGTCACCCATCCACAGACCAACCTCGGCAAGCGTTGCTTAACCTAGAAGATTGACCCGTGCGTGCTGCTGTTATAATTTAGCCACGAGCTCATATCGTGCATCATGTCGTAGGTCAAATGTTGACTAGTGGATACGAGGCTTAAGATTCTCAATGTGGCGCGTCTGCTGGCGACGTTGCTCGTTGTTGTGCGACTTTGCTAAACATATTCCGCGTCAAATGTTGCCTAGTGAACACGAAGCTTAACATTGTCAATGTTGCGCTTGCCGCTGGCGACGTCGCGCGTTGTTGTGCCATGTTGATGGTTAGGTATGTTGAGCGTCGCGTGTTGCGCATGAAATGTTGCCTAGTGGTTAAGAGGCTTCAGACTTAATGATCCAACTGCTGGGACTCAGCACTCGGGCGGGCCTCTTCTCTATGAGAGGGCTGTGTAGTCCGTCTTGCGAACTCGATGATGATTGGTAAATGTCTCTTATCTTTCAATACAATCATTTTAGGTTCTATACTATAGAGTATAGGACATGCCGGTTTCCTCAAGATGTTTTTCCCCACAGTTTTGAAAACAGCAATGATTTCAATAGGGGTTACTGTTACCAGTGGGCTAGAACTGCTTTTGAGTCAAAGATTCAAAAATAGTAGATGTAAGTAAGTAAGGTGCTAGGAACAAGATTTGTTTTTTGCTTGCTATTTAGTTATGTCTGCAAAGAAAACAATCCAGGCCACATAAAATTATGGTTGGGTCTGGGGAGTAAGCATTAGCTACCAACATTCCATTGCCACTAAGAATATATTTAACTACAAGTTGAATAAGACACTAACCTGTGACCCATAGCCACCTTCACTGTGAATTTTCTTCACCCTTTCCAAATAGTCCATGGGGAACTTTGTGGTGCTTGACGGTGAGGACATGAAGAATGTGTCGTGAGCATCCCGGGCGGGATGTTGTTGAGGTTGGAAGAGTGCATCAAAGTTCCAGAAGGAGCTCTCAATGTACTGGTTCGTTGGCATCTCGTTGAAACCCATTTCTAAGAAGATCTCTCGGAATTCTGACCGCACCTTGAGGAGTGGATGCAGGTGACCGCATTCCGGTGGTTGACCTATTCAAAGTTAGTATATTGGAGGTTACTTCATAAATGGCAACATTTAGGTACAAAATTAACTTTTCTTTGGTATTCAACATAGTTCTTTCTATAACTACCTAAAGACGCAGTAAGGAGTGTCAATTTGATACAGGTTCATAACACTGTCAATAAAACTTAAACAAACAATTCCTTCTTACCCAAAGCATCAAAGTTGTATGGTTTGAACTGCAAGGTTTTCCAGGTGCCCGTCAACAGCATTTCACTTGTCAAATCAGTTTCTAGCTTCTTAATAGTTGTGGCAAACTGTGGTCCTTTGGATAACAAGAAACTTTTGACTGTAACTTCTTGGAGCAGCTTCCGTTTCTTGTAATCATTTCTCACATTATCCGGTATGTTGTCAATACCCTTTCTGACTTCAATCAAGTGTTCTTGTACTGTGTCTGTAATAGTGTCTACTTTACGTTTGACCAGTGGCGCTCCTGCTGATTTGTCTATGAATATCCAGCCAGCGGACATTGCTTTGCTAAAGCCAACTTTTGCATTTGGGACAGTCTGTAAAAAAACATATTAGTTTAATTGTAATTTTAGAGAAATGTACTACTACTTTTGTATTTCACAAGAATTATAAATATTTAAACTGGTAATAAAAGGTAAATTCTGAAAGTATGCATGTGAGTATGTATTCTGCAGTAAATGCACGTCGGTCAGCACAAAGTGTTAGTATAACTTGTTTTGAAACTGTTCTGATCAGTAATTTCAAAATATTGTCTGTACTTAGACCTTTGTTTTAAGGCAATACAGTTTCTGATAGTGCTATCTAATTTCATCATCCACTTTAAATTCATACCTTCATAACTTCAGCTTGGGGTAGTCCAGTTTCGGGAATACTGTTGTACAAAACAGCTTCATGGCTACCTTTATCAGCAACTAGTTGTCCCTCTCCAGTTAACTCCCATCGCGTACTCTTGGCAGCCTCAGAGATCACCATTTCAAGAGCTTCCAGACTTTTAACAGCACCTACAACTTTTTGGTGGTCTTCATTGAATTCGCTGGCTAATTTGATAGTGTCTACTTTATCACTTTTCTCTAGATAATGAAGAATTCTTTCATTTAATTCCATTTTGTTTATTTAATTTAGATTTTTGTGAGGTTATGAAGCCACGGACCAACTTTCGGCACGAAAGAAATGTCACTGTCAGATGTCAATGTCAGCTGTCGTCCGCAACGTTTCGTTTCATTTAGCTTCAAATGCGCGAAAAGTTGAAAAAGTTCTAATCACTCCTATTATCCCAAAAAATGTGATGATTATTTTTTTATCTAGATACCCAGTTCAATCCTAACCAGAATTACCTATCTGCCGCCAAGAGTATTAATTTTTGATGTCATTTAACTTGCCTGTAGCAGTGTGGGACCGAGATGATGAAATAATGGTTCATACAATGTACCCGATGTGATGTTTCATCGAATTCGAGAACAATCAAGATTCGATGTTCAACTCGATTTGAATGTATTCGGTTATTATAAGAAGCTTCCCGTCCTTATTTGTCTAGTTCAGTTTGTTGTTCTGATTCGTCGGTGACGTGTGGCGCAGGGCGGGATTTTGAATACATTTTGAGTGTTTCGTGCAAAGTTTTTTTTTCAAACAGGAGTTTGGTTTTGTGATAAAGGTATTTATTGTTTGTTATTAATTTTGTATTATATATTATATTTAAAAGGCCACAGTAAAAAGGCACCTACATGTTTAAGTAAACTTAACCAGGTAATTAAATATTTATAATTTTTTGCCATCTAAAGAACTATATTTCTGAAAATGAGCGCCGGGAGGTAGGTGCAACGGGGTGCACTTGCAACCTCTTGGCATTCAATAAAATAAGCAACAAAATTCCAGCTCACTTCGCTCGATTTGCATTTTTTATATTAACTTAGTTCTCAAAGTTTTCTGCGTAAGCGGATAAAGTACCTAAGTCCTATGTCTATATCTGTACTGTACCTATTCTATTCGAGACAGGATGTTGGCTGAAGTTGCTCCTCCAAAAAATAGTCCTACCGCTGTTCAGGAAATTAATCATATGATTGAAAATAAAGCGCATGAAATGTGATCAATGAGATTGATAGTTAATATAATTCAATTCTTCGATCGAATTTGTTACTTTGTTTAAGTATTACTTTTTTTGTGGCTTCAGTAAGCGGGTGGTGAGGCAACTATTTATATATTTTTTACGTTGATTTAGAAGCAATCTATAGCAACATAATTACGTACGAATAATTTTCGGTATTCATCGCCTGGGGGTCAAAAGATCGAAACTTTTTCGTCCCTTGTTAAAACTGGTTCTACAAGAACCAGCTGACTTTTTTGCGTAGATTCAGGCAAAACAAGGCGTAGGTTGCCTCCGTTCCAATCAGAGTATAATTATAGTATCCTATAACTTGTAAAGTAACCTTGGTATAAAAGGAAAGAGTAAGACATTTTGAAATGAAAATAAATTTCGATAGTCTGGTGATTTTAACTTAAAAGCTTTACTATCGTCGGTTCGTTATCCGGGTCAGACAAAGTATTTTTCTTATAGAGAATTCTATTCTCAGTTACCATAATTGAGATTCACAACTCAGGAGTCCGAAATTTTGCTCGTTTGTTGTCAATAGCTTAAGGTACCGCCATTCAATGAAATGCTAGGTAGAAAAGGCTAGGTAGCCATTTAAACGGCTGATTAAGCCAGTTGTCTGTGACATGTACACTGTTGTTGACTGAAATATAGGTGCAATGTATACGCGTAGCAGGTCGGACAGTGTATGCTGACTAGCTTTTAATCCGTTGTTGAAAATCCGTATTACACTTGGCCAGGTCAAGGTCAAAGTCTTACCACTGACAAAGATGTACACTCGAATAGGCTATCTACCTAATACTACTTCAGATCAAATTTTGGCCACGAACTCAGGGAGGCAAAGCTCGGGAGATGTAACAGAGAAAAATTCGTTTACAAACACAGGTGCATTATCTGTTATCTCACTCTCATCGACCTCTGCGTCCTTCCCGTTCCAACTGTACTACCAATCTTGTATCCTTGTCTCACAGATGTCGCGGTTAGACGTGGTGATCTTCGGCGCGACCGGCCTAGCGGGGAAGGAGGTGGTCCTGCACATGGTGAAGTTTGTTAAGAAGTATGACCTCGGAGCCTGGGGGATCGCCGGGCGGTCTCGGGGCAAACTCGAAACCTTAATAGCAGAAGTCTCCAAGAAAACTGGTAAGTATTTGGAATTCTTCTGGCAGGGTTGTGGATTTCGCCGTCCGATAGTAACCAGGCCCGAGTCGACGGCGCGTCGTGTTCCACGCGCGACTCAAAGAGCCGTCAGCAAAGAAGACGGGGCCCCATAGGGTCAGTGCCTGTTAGGGTTGCGGAATTTGTTCTAAAGAGTCACCGCGGCAGTGGAACGCAAAGGGCATTTGGAAGAATACGGGTGGGTTTTAATAAGTGAGAGTCTGACAATCCCTACCGCTCCGACCAGAACCTATTTGATGATTTCCCATTATTAAAAAAATTAATGGGATTCTAGTGTTCTACACATCTGTACAAAGATTTCTTGAGACTTCATTTTTAAATGAGAGAGAATAGGTATGTCCAGTAGTTTCTATAGCTTGCTTAAATTAACACTAGTTTTTAGAATCACTTTTGTGGAGAATCAATTCATGCCCGAGCTTATTTAGGAAAAGCTCTAAGCTGTTGGTATTTCTTTTTAACGTAATGATTTGATTAAAAAAATGAAAAATATGATTCTATTTAGTCCGTCAGTTAGTTAGATTATCGAAAAATATTGGACACGTATTTTTTACTTTATGAAATCTCTAAAAATTGACGAAGACAAAAAGCTTCAAAGATCATGAGTTGGGGCTTGTGACATCAGGGGCGTGGTAAAAATCGTGGCACGGAGTGACGTCACACAAGTTTTCAACGTACTGTATCGTCTTCGTTTTTTGTTTACGTGAAAAAATAAAAAAAAAAATCGTTTCCAATATTTTTGGGAAGTCTATCTTACGGACTAATTAGATTTTTTTAGGCAACTACGCTATTATGAACGTGCCACCTGCGCCACACATACCTATTGCTTTATTTCCCAATCAAGTCTGTTGTTTTCGTTGTCAAAGAACATGTTCTTTACATTGCTTAGAACTTGTTACGAGTACTAAACTAAGGTACTGCTTACCCTTTCAACAATAAAGCCTGGTACTATGAAACAAACAGTTTCAGCTGCCCAAGCAGGAAACTTGCAAGCTAAAGCATGCCGCGTCTATTGTAAAATCAATATTGTGTGTATACTTTAGGTGCGCTATGAATATTTTATAAGTAGGTACTACAAGGTAAATAGTACAGCATTCTATAAACTAATTATGTTGCATGTCACGTAGGTACTAACTAGTTTTTATACGAAAACAGAGTTAGGTAGGTATATGGCTGTTCTTGGAGTTTGATCAATAATTACAAAGGCATTAAGTCTCGGTAATTTTAAAAATAACATTATTTTTTGGATGGTAATCTTCGAATGACTCCTCCCGCTCTGAGCGGCGCGGAAGGGAGCGATATACTCATACTGGCTAAAACTAGGGCTGCCATTCGTCTGAGTTTTCCTGGATTTGTCCTAGTTTGGGGGGCGTCCGGGGAGCGTTCGGGCGGGGTTTTCAACCGGAGGGGTGTCCTGGTAAATCCCGGACATCTTTTACATGTTTGTGCCATAATTGAATATTTCAACAAAACTTTGATCGTAAGCGGTAATCACTCGAAAATCCGGTGCTAGAAAATAGCCGACGCTATATAGTTTATATTGTAAAAAAGCTGTAATAGATTATTATTAAAAAATGAAACTTTTTTTTATTCAAAAGGCCCTTCTTTTGGTTCTGTCCGGGAAAAAAGTCAATTTCATCCAAATCTCCGGGGTTTGTAAGATTTTGTCCGGCGTCGGCAATTTTGAAGATGGCAGCCCTAGCTAAAACCCATCCGTGTTCCGCCAAATGTGCTTTGAGTTCCTTTCGAACAGTTCTGTTATCTTGGCAGAAAAATAATAGGTAAGTACATTGATAAATAGTTATGAGTGTCCATCACACTTCTACAAAGTAAATATTAACCTTAGATCTTCTCTATTACCTACTATTAGTACCTAGATACTAGAATTTATTTTTATCTCGAGTTATATAAGGTACCTTGTTTGGTACTTGTGTTACGAAAACAATAGACACATATATTCACACTGAGAATAATTATCTACGCACTGCTTTAGTTCTAGTATAACAGGTATCCAAAGCTACAAACCTTGACTTTGAATTGCCTCTATCCGTTATGATGTAAACAAAAATGACTCTTAAGTTGATCATCATTATATAGCTCACATTTTTTATCGTTTTTAATCACCCTGTGTATACTTAGATTATTATTTTTACATTACTGCAGTGAACTTTGATCTTAAAGTGACGGAACGGTAGCCTTTGCAATATTATAATAATTATTTGTTCTGTTTACTTCCTCGTTACAGTGGTTTTGTGGTCGTAAGTACGACTTCTGAGTGCGAGGTACTTGGATCTCTATGCGGTCTGCCCAGTCCAAGTTTCTTGACCGAATTCTGGATTTCTATCCGGAAGAGGACGTTTGGGCACTCATTCGATATTGTTTAAACGGAGATATTCACACCAGTGTTGGCGTTGTTCCCTATGAATACAAATAGAATACGAGTGCGTGAACAGATACGGTTTTTTTTTATAGGAAATCATCAAATGACTTCTCCCGCTCTGGGCGGAGCAGAAGGGAGTGTTAGACTCTTACTGACTAAAACCCACCCGTGATCCTTCTTGTGTCCTTTACGTTCCAGGGCCGCGGTTACTCTTTCGAACAAATTCCGCAGCCCTAGCAGGCACTGAACCTATGGGGCCCGTCTTCGTTGCTGACAGCTCTTTGAGGCACGCGTGGAACACCACGCGATGTCGACCCGGGCCTGGTTGCTATCGGACGACAGGCCACCCATAGCGCAGGCCCGCGCCTGCGGTGGCCGGGAATCGCCCTGCGTTTCTCGACGCCCGGGGCACAGTAAAAATTTCTACTTTGCCCGGGGCGTCTTCTTTTTTTGCGGTGGCTGGAGCGTAAGGTTTCCCTCTCTCGCACGCGGTCCGCCTCTTCCTTTGCCAGCATTACTGCGTCGCAGTAGGAGGTGACCGTTTCCCATGCCTCCTCGCTTGATACCATGAATTGAAACAGGGCCGGATGAAAAGATGTGCTTACCGCGGATAGAAAATCCTTTTTAAGGGACGTTGAACAAATTGCCTTATCGGTGTTGTGGCCGCATTCATTGTGCGTATAGCTAAAGAGTGGAATTCCCTGCCAGAGTTTGTGTTCGCTGATATAATTACAACCTGGTAGGGTTTAAGTTAGGAGTGAATAGGTTACTTCTAGACAAGCTTCATCTTCGTTCGACCACATCAATCCTTACCACCTGGTGTAATAGTGGTCAAACGCTTTCCTAACAATAGTAAAAAAGGCTCCAGTTTCGGTCTGTTCTGTCAACATGTCACCGAGTAAACTTGGTGGAGTATGTATGACTTGAACTGTCATTGCATCTTGTTAGTACTTATACTCCATTCACAATAAGATTAGACATTGAAACAAAATTGTTTACAGTCCGTTCAACCGATTTTTACTTCTATTCCGTAGGCATAAGGATGGCATTAAAAGCAAAAACCTGATTATAATACCAACTGTTTACTGCAGCTACCATGTGTCATGCCACCAACGCAATAGAAGTCAAAATCGGTTGAACGGACTGTAAAAAAGATGTATTTCAATGTCTAATCTTATCGTGAATAGGGTATAGTATTGTTTGACAGTTAACTTCGTCTTAGCACAGCGAGAGGTTTACGGAATCGCACTGTTGTTGTGCATGAGATCCTGGATTTGATTACCGGGACGACAAAATTGTTATTGGGATTTTATATTTGGAAATTTGTCAGCAGCAGTTTGGAAGTCTGCATTTTTGCTAGGTTGACGTCAACAGGCTCGCCCTCTATTTTACGGGTAGGACTTTAACATGTCGGCGAAGTATGTTTGTAAATACTATAGGTACACCGCTCCTTAAGCCTTCGGAGAATACTGGCATTATGTTGTGCCCATGGACGTATTTAATGGTTGTGCCTTAATGGAAATAATTTAAATACGTAATCATAGAGCTAAAACTAACTCTATGAAACATCAATACCTTACAAAGTCGTCTCACGCCTGTAAAGGTCGTATTTATGGAAATAAGTTGACTAACTAACAACTATTTTACTTAGGTCTGTAAAGGCCAGGGTCACATCGAAGGTCCTTTTATGGGGCATGCGCAGTTTGTAGTCTGATCGTAGACCGATATGGAAAACTGAAGGTATTACAGGTACAAATTACAGGGAGTAAAGTGCTTTTCATTATTTCCCAGACTAATGCGTGCCTGAAGTTTTTTTTATGCATTGGATTTTTTTTTAATGTAATGCCTGGGTACCTACTGTTTAAAATTAACGCAAACTTTAAAATAACTAAATAAGCAATAAAACCGATCAGCTAGCTGTAATACGCCTGATACTGAGCTTTGATATTTTTTTTCATTGGACCACTCGTAGTTCAGCACACTAAGGCTGGTTACTACTTAACCGGACAATCCTGTTATGTGGTGGCTTCAAATGAATTTAAAGCCCCCAGACAGAGTTAAAAACTACTTAAAGGTCCGCTTCGCTAAGGACAATGGACATCCCCTGTGGGATACGGCCCTCGGCTTAGCGGGGTCATTGAGGGAAGGCAGCAAGGGACAGGCTGGGTCTGGTTATTATTATTTGGGGGATTTAACGCTAATTAATGGCTCAGCGGCGCGGGCTGGCTCGTTAGGCAAAAGTCGGGGAGGGATGTTACGGGGACGTCGCGATGGGCCTCGTCATCAAGGCCGGAATACGGAACGCGGTCTGTTTTTGTATTTACGAATAGTACTGGTTTCCTTACGGCTGTCCTGGATCAGCGTGGTGGGGTCATCGGGTTCGACCAAAGAGTACCGAGGTCGGCGAATCTTGCTAATTTTCGAGGGAGAGTATCGGGCAGAGAGCTTTGATGTAGCCTGATATCTTATTATATACTGATCGTCACCTGTTAAACTTACCGATCGTTCTCTAAAGTACCTAGTTCCTGTTCCTAACTTTGATTCCTTTTATAACATGACTTATAGCTACAATCCGCGTGAATATAGAAAATTATCCCAAGGGAACATTCCAGACTATAATCTACCTCTGTGCCAATTTTCGTCAATAACCGTTCTGACGTCATTGAGTAACAAACATCCAAATTTTCGCATTTATAATATTACCTAGTAAAGATAAGTATAGATTTAATAGACAGTAATAATGTAGGTAGCTCATCATCATCATTATTTCAGTCGAAAGACGTCCACAGCTGGGCATACGCTTTGTTCTCGCATTTAGCGTATTCCCGCGCTCCTCGGCAGGTCATCGGTCCACATTGTGGGCGGCCTTCCAACGCTTCGACCTGAACCTGACCTGCTTATGCAGGACCTTGCAATCCCATTGAGTATCTGTTTTGCGATCATAATTATGTCACTTAAGTTTGAAGATCTTTTGCAAATAAAAACGTTTTCGCATCAGGAACAATACAGTAATAAGGATAAAGATTCGGCTTTGGATTAATAACTCAGATAACCCACACATTGTGTCTAGTGACTTAATATAATATTATTTCGTGTCTGATCACTGTGACCAAGCATATTTGGAATTATTACGCCAACACGTGTATCGGTTTTGTTCTGCATGTGAGAACAAACTGGTTATAAATATTTTTGTCGACTGGTTTTGTTTTTTTATTGTGCTAATCCGCGTGTCTTTTTAAAGATAAATGATGGTTATTAAAATAATATTAATGTGTTAAGTAGATACCTGCTTATTTTAAATAATTTATGAATAAATTGCTATTTTCAACCGACTTCCAAAAAAGGAGGAGGTTCTCAATTCGACTGTATTTTTTTTAATGTTTGTTACCTCGTAACTTTGTATTGGGTGGACCGATTTTGATGATTATTTTTATATTCGAAAGCTGGTGTTTGTCGTGTAGTCATCATTTGATTGAGATCTGACGACTAGTATTTGAGTTATCCCTAATAATGCGTGGTTTAGTCTATGACGACGTTCTCATTCCCTCTTGTCGATGTAAAATGAAAAAATAAAATTGTGTACGATGGTTTGGAAGAGAATCTCAGTATTTCAACGTGGTCCCTTTCTAGTTTGGTGAAGATCAGCTGATGAAGAACAGAGATGATAGGAAACGGAACTCTTCAATAAATTATAGCAAATCGTTCGGGATTGCTGAAATCGCATGTTAGTTTATTGTTTAAATTGTTTATTTACCAAAGTGATTGGTAGGGGGGGGGGGGGGGTATCACTAAAAACATTTTACAAAAAAATACAACCGTCTTCTACACAAAAAAAAACAAAAATTACAAAATAACTTTAATTTCGGAAGTTATAAAAAGTATTTTATTGTTGCTCAAGTCGTTTTTGCCAGTTATTTCACAAAATTTGAATGTGGTGAAAATAGTACCTACTCTTTGTCACCGATTGAACTGATATAAACTATACTTGGCGATCAACCAAACCTAGGTGAAACCTAAATAGTTGTCACGGAAGTGCCCCAGTACATTGGTTACACTAAATTAATCGGATTTTTCGTTCCAATGTTTAAAGTTATTCAAAATGACTTGAGTTGCTATCATAGATATCGTCCCTTAGCAAACGCTAAGGGACGATATCTATGATAGCAACCGTTTTGCGTCGACAGCAGTGCCCTTATGTCGCGTGGCATAGCAGTAAGGACGACTTTTCTACTGTGCGAGTGTAACCACAAATGCGTAGTTTACTGTACTTACAATATGTGAGGTACTTAAACCTTGTTATCACTGACATTGAGAGTTCTAAATTAAGCAGTGCAATCATATTGAGGCGGATATTCTATCGATTCTATATATTCTGGGTTTTGGTTTCCACTCTTTGTCCTGATGTTGGACCATTGTGCATGAGCCATGGCGGCCGTCAGTCCAACCAGCCAACCTCTCTCGAGAAGCAGATCAGTCCACTCAGTGTGTTCAGGATATCTGTAAGCGAATTCGGTGTCCCTACTGTTTGCCTCCGTATTTCGGCGACGCCTGTGCACTCAAGGATCACGTGCGATACCGTTTCCTCGTCCTCTATACATGCTCTGCATAGAGGACTGTCCGTTATACGTATAGTGTGGAAATGTTCAGTGAGGAGTTCCCGATGGTCTCCGCTAACATTCGCAGGCTGTCCCTATCCCGGAGGACACGGTGGAGCATATGGTGGAGGTCTGCACTGCTTGGGCGGAGCAACGCCGTGTCCTTGTCGAGGCGATCGGCGGCGGCGACCTCTCGCGTCCGGCCCTGATTCAAAACCATGGTCCGGAGCGAGGAGGCATGGGAAGCGGTCGCCTCCTTCTGCGAAACACTAATGCTAGCGAAGGAGGAGCCGGAACGCGTGCGTGAGAGCGAAACCTCACGCCCCAGCCGCCGCAACAGAAGAAGACGCCCCGGGCGTCGGGAAACGCAGGGCGATTCCCGGCCACCTACTGCGCGGGCCTGCGGATGACGAGCTATGGGTGGCTCGCCGTCCGATAGCAACCAGGCCCGAATCGACGGCGCGTCGTGTTCCATGCGCGCCTCAAAGAGCCGTCAGCAAAGAAGACGGGGCCCAATAGGGTCAGTGCCGGCTAAGGTTGCGGAATTTGTTCGAAAGAGTCACCGCGGCCCTGGAAAGCAAAAGGCACAAGAAGGATCACGAGTGGGTTTTAGTCAGTAAGAGTCTGACACTCCCTTCCGCTCCGCCCAGAGCGGGAGAAGTCATTTGATGATTTCCCATCCAAGAAAAAAGGCTGCCCCTATCCAGTCGCGAAGGCGCCTGGTTAGTTTACTGTCCAGGAATGGCATAGTCTCCCTGGACTGCTTGCAGCCTAGTGCCGAGGCCCACCAGCGTTCCGCGTATGAAGGAAGGGAGGCCACGTGCGCAGCTGGGTGAAAGGGAGTCGTACAATGGGTTCGGGTCCAACAGCCACCATGCCAGATCCCTTTCTCCCCAGCTCATCCGCCGCTTCATTTCCTAGTGATCCGTTGTTTTTTTAAATTTATTTTTTTATCTACTGCAGTGTCACGTTGTTGTGGTTGGTCAACGTGACACGTTCTAAGGCATTGTGGCATTCATGTATGCGGGTATTTATGTGTCGCCTAGATCCAGCGAATATGGTATAATCTATACTAATATTCTAGAGATAGGTAACGTTTGTGAGTTTGTGACGTTGTAAGGGGTAATCTCTGGATCAACTGAACCGATATTCAAAATTATTTCACCAATAGAAATCTACGTTATTGTGGAGTGTCATAGGCTATGTTTTATCCCCGTATTGCCACGGGACGAAACGCGGGTGAAACCGCGGGGCGCTACTAGTTATTAATAATTTCTGTTGCCGGATTTTTGAGGAAGTTTCTCAAAACAAATATTACAAGTCATTTCATGGTTTTGAGATGATTCATTAATATAGTATTATACCTACATACTTATATTCCTTTAATTAAGTAATAGTCCCAAGATAATAAACACAGTGTAAGGTCAAAGTGGATGGTATTAACTTTAATTAACTATTGTATGTTTATCGACCGCTAGTTGTATTGAAGTAGCTGGGTAGGTACTGCAGCATGTTCACAAGCACCGCTCGTCAACATACTCGTTGTTTATAGTTTGTTTTAGCTAGTTCTTGCTTTATGCCGGAGCCACACGCTTGCCACTTGCTGCAAACTTCAAACTCGTTTTACAATCTAGTGGACGCGTCGCAAGAGCTAGCGGCAAATTCCTTTTGATTTGTACAAAAAACCGACAGGGGTCGGCTACAAGTGTTTGCAAACCTACACACCAAGTCAAACTCTCAAAGTTGGTTCAGGTTTGGCTAACGTGTGCCTTCGGGTTTATGCCGAGCGATATGCTTGGGACTTGTCGCATCTTGGCATCTTCAAACCAAAATGTTTGGCTAAATTTGGGGTATCAAACCCCAAATTTAGCCAAACATTCTAAATAAAATAGGGATGTTTCCTGAGGAATAAAAATATGATCCTATAATTTAGTTCACCAGTTAGATTACCGAAAAATATTGGACGTTTATTTTTTGCTTTATCAAATCTAAAATGATTGACGAAGATAAAAAGCTTCAAAGATCATGAGTGGGGTGACATCACGGCGGCGTGGTAAAAATCGCCGCACGAAGTGACGTCATGCGGATTTTCAACACACTATATCGTCTTCGTTTTTTGTTTACGTGAAAAAATAAAAAATATGTGTCCAATATTTTTGGGAAGTCTATCTTACGGACTAATTAGTTTTTTTAGGCAATAGCTACCCTATTATAACATCACAATCCACACGCTGGCGCTGGCCACTAGCTCATGGCTAAAATATAACAGCCGCACGGGTCGATCGTCTAGGTTAAGCAACGCTTGCCGAGGTTGGTCTGTGGATGGGTGATCATCTTAACATAACGAGACTCCTCCGTGCCTTGGAAAGCACGTTAAGCCGTTGGTCCCGACTGCCATTTGGAGATCTTTGGCAGTCGTTACGGATTGTCAGAAGCCAGAAAATCTGACACCAGTCTTGCCAAGAAGTACCGTGTTCCCCAGTTAATGGGTTGTGGAGGTCTGGTAGGCAGCCGCTCCACGTTAAATACTGGTATTCAGCTGAATCCGGCATGACTGGGAGCCGACCCCAATATAGTTGGGAAAAGGCTAGGCAAATGAATGAATCCACACGCTGGCTCGGGGGTTAGTATTATTCGAACAGGCAAGCATTGGGCATAGGGTAGTGTTGGCGTCGACGTTCAGTTTAACTAGGCTAGCGGCAAATTCTTTTTGATCTGTACCAAAAAACCAATACTCGATCGGGTTGGCTATAACATAAGCGCTTTCAAACCTACACAAACCAAGTTAAACGAAACGTATGGATTCCCTATCCATACGTTTGGATTTGTGGTGGTTTGGCAACGGCTTCAGGTTTTGTCCACAAACCTGGCAGAGATAGGTAGGTATTTGGAAACCTTACAGATTAGGTAATTTAACTTGGCTTGTCGATATCTGACGGACGGGAAGTGCGAGTCTGCCTCGCGCTCCAAGGGTTCCGAACAAATTCTTAGTATATGATAGTGAGTTTACATACTGTTGCGCGCCAGAATTAAACAACGAAGATTGTTGCATTCGGTACTACTAGCGCCATCTAGTATCGAGTAGCAGAACTATTGAAGTCAAGGACCTTCGCGATTTTTCTATGCTAGAATTCTCGGACCTTAGTCGGTCGCGACCGATATGTACGCGTACTTTCTGGAGTTCTACTCGGCGCACTATATAAGGCCGGCACATGTGCGGACCGAGTCAGTATTGGATTTGCGATACAAGTGATAACTTAGAGAGCGATCTTCGACTGCGAACCCAAGTGATTAATAGTGCGATTGTGTTTTGTGATTAGTGAGTTTATTGTGTAATTAGTGTGGTGTAAATTAAAGTGTCATTTTTGGTTTAATTTAATCGGCTGATTTTATTGTAACGAACCCGAAGCTCGTAACAATTGGTGTCAGAAGAGTGGATTTAAATGATGCCGATTCTACCAAAGGACGACACGGAGGGTATCCGTACCCGTAGTCAACGCCAGCAAGAGACGGACCAGAGGCGTTTTGGAAGTGCAACGCCGCAGGCTACGGAGAGACAGCTGGCGACCTTAGAAGCCGGCCCGTCCACCGCCGCTCCAGCATCATCATCAGCACCAGACTTTGCTGCTCTGATGCTGATGCTTCAGGAGCAGGCCCGCCGCCAGGAGGAACAGGCCCGTCGTCTAGAAGAGCAGCTGCAGCGTGACAAGGAGGAACAGGCCCGCCGACAGGAGGAACAGGCGCGTCGCCAGGAAGAACAGATGTTCCTCATCAAGGATCTGCACGCCACTTTCGGCAAGGAAATGAAGGTTGTAAAAGATAAGGTGATTCAACATGAAAACCGCCTGATGGAAGCTGAAACCCAGATTGCTGAAATGAAAAAGGCAATGATAACCTAAAAGTAGGAGAGGGAATTGCAACCTCCGTAGCTACTACTACACCTTCTCTACGTGGATTCAAAGTGCCGCCGTTCGATGGAACATCTTCCTGGTCGGCATACAAAATGCAATTTGAGGCTGTTATGAAGGCGAACGGGTGGAGTAAGGACCAGGCCATGACTGCTCTCACCCTAGGCCTCCGCGACCAGGCCCTCACTATCCTGGAAGCCCTCAGCGAGGTGACTAACGAGCAGCTGGTTGAGGCACTGGAAGCTAGGTATGGCGACGCTCATCTGGAACACGTGTTTCGGGCGCAGCTAAAGGATCGCGTGCAACGCAGCGGTGAAAACCTGCAGCAGTGGGCCCTTGAGGTGGAGAAGCTTGTTAGAAAAGCATACCAGTCTGTACCTGCGCTCATTCAAGGGAACCTGGTGCAGGCGTTCATTGACGGCATCCGCGACCTTGAAGTTAGAGCTGCCGTGAGGCTCGGGCACCACGAGAAGCTTAAAGACGCCTTGGCACATGCACTGGAGGTTGAAGCTGTGCGGCAGGATAATCGTTCCCATCGCCTCAGGGAGGTTGCAGCGGCTACTGTTCGCGACCGGTTTAAAGGATACAGCCCTAGATGCTATGGCTGTGGGGAAAGGGGCCACCTACGGTCCAGTTGCCCTAAGCGAACTGTAGATAGGGAAGATAGTCGATCTCCAGAGGGTAGGGCGGTTAACAGCACCGCCCAGCAACTGCAGGGAAACGAGTAAAAGCCAGGACTGCGGGGCGGGTGCTGGCTGATGTTCAGAGAGCCCCAAGGATTTCGATCTCACAAACCCATGACGGGAACAGCCTAATCATCAAGGGCGAGGTCAACGGAACGCCATGTAAGCTGACAATAGACACTGGAGCCTCACGCACGGTTGTCAGTTCCCAACTAGTAAGTCGGTTCCTTGGGGACTCCGCATACAACCGAGACCGCATAAATTTGGTAACAGCCACCGGTCAGCGCATACCCGTCCGCGGAGAGAAAGAGATGGAGTTAAAGCTAGGCAACAGAATCTATCTTCATAATGTTATCGTGGCTGATATCATGGACGACTGCATCTTGGGCCTAGACTTTATGAGGAAGAACTATTGTGAGATCGACGTTAAGCAAGGAGTTTTGAAATGTGGTCAAGAGGAACTTTTCATGGAAGGGGCGTTACCAGGAAATGTGTACAGCCTAAAGAAGATTGTTCTTCCTCCGAGATCGGAAACGATTGTGCCGGTTAGGCTTCCTCGAAATCCTAGGCAGATTGATCGGTGTGTACTTGTGGAAAGGGTAGAAAGTGACCTTCCATGGAAAGTGGCACGTACTTTGGTTAGAGCCACTGACATCTCAAGAGTACCTGTGCTGAACCTTTGTGATAAGGAACAGATGATAGATAAGGGCACGCTGATTGGTACATGTGAGGAAGTGGATTGGTTACGTCGGTGCCAAAATCTATCGACTGGGAACCTCAGCAAGGACGCCCAAACGAAAGTGACCACACTTTTAGATGACTGTCGCAGCGTTCTGTCTCAAAATGAAATGGTCAAGGCGAAGAGAATGTTACTGAGGTACGCCAATGTTTTCTCTTCAAACGATGCTGACATCGGGAAGACTGATTTAGTTCAACACAAAATAAACACAGGAGATGAATTGCCTATCCGTCAGCGGCCAAGGAGATTGCCAGTAGCACGTGAAAAGGAAGTGGAAACCATGATTGAGGGAATGGTTAAGGATGGTGTCATAGAACCTTCATCAAGTCCATGGTGTTCACCTGTTGTACTGGTAAGAAAGAAGGACGGCACCATGCGGTTTTGTGTTGACTACCGTCGTTTGAATAACGTTACGAAGAAGGACAGCTATCCTCTGCCAAGAATTGATGACACGCTGGACATGCTTACTGGAGTAAAGTGGTTCAGCACGCTGGACCTAAAAAGTGGCTACTGGCAGGTTCAAATTGATCCTAAGGACAAGGAGAAAACTGCATTCTCGACAGGAAAGGGTCTATGGCAATTTAAAGTCATGCCGTTTGGATTGTGTAACGCTCCGGCAACGTTTGAAAGGTTGATGGAACTAGTACTAACGGGGTTAATTGGCGATGCTTGTCTGGTCTACTTAGATGACATCATCATCGTAGGCCGTACGTTTGATGAACATCTTCAAAACCTGGAACGCGTACTCATGAAGATCCAGAGTGCAAACCTCAAGTTAAGTCCGAAGAAGTGTTCATTCTTCAAACGGCAAGTTAGCTTTTTGGGATACGTAGTGTCAGAAGAAGGTATCCGCACGGATCCAGAGAAAATCGCCGCAGTCAAGGACTGGCCAATTCCAAAAGACAAGACGCAGGTCAGAGCATTTTTGGGTTTGTGCTCCTATTATCGGCGATTCGTCAAGAACTTTGCTGACATAGCAAAACCCCTGCACAAGCTAACCGAGGAGAAGCGACATTTCTGCTGGGATGAGAGTTGCGACAGTGCATTCCAGGAACTGAAGGAACGTCTGTGCAAAACACCTATTTTGGGGTATCCTGATACCGGCAAGGAATTTATAGTTGACACAGATGCAAGTGATATAGGACTTGGCGGTGTGTTATCTCAACGGAATGGCGATCAAGAGGTTGTGATAGCGTACTTCAGCAAGTCTCTGTCAAAACCGGAAAGGAATTATTGTGTCACGAGACGGGAATTACTTGCTGTGGTCAAGTCATTGCAGCATTTTAGCAAATATCTGCTGGGAAGGAAATTCCACTTACGAACTGACCATGCTGCGCTGAAATGGCTATTGCAATTCAAAAATCCAGAAGGACAAGTTGCGAGATGGATTGAACTACTTCAAGAATACGACTTTGTGATTGAACATCGCAGCGGGAAATCTCATGGCAACGCAGATGCATTATCAAGAAGACCTTGCCCTGAAGACTGCAAGCATTGTACTCGGCAAGAGGGTAAAGAAGTCATACCTGTGAGGATGATCAAGACAGATCTTAGTAACGAGTGGAAGGAAAACTTGGAACGTGCACAGCAGGATGATTTGGACATCAAGCCGATTCTGGAGTGGATAAAGGCCAGTGCTCCGAAGCCTACGTAGAGTGATGTCTCAGCGATGAGTTCAATCACAAAAAGCTATTGGGCCCAATGGGACAGCTTAGTGATACAAGATGGAGTCCTGTGCCGTAAATGGGAAAATGCTCGGGGAGACAACTGTCATTTGCAAATGGTTGTCCCTAAAGCTAAAATACCGGATGTTCTACAGCTGTACCATAATAGTTGTTCAGGAGGCCATATGGGAGTTAAACGAACTCTACTGAAGATACGGGAACGGTTTTACTGGGTCCACTGTCGTGACGATGTCGAGGACTGGTGTCGCAAGTGTACAAGTTGTGCGGCTGTAAAAGGACCTCAGACTCGTAGCAGAGGTGCATTGAAATTGTACAATGTTGGTGCACCATGGGAAAGGATAGCGCTAGACGTTGCGGGACCGTTTCCGGAAAGTGAAAGTGGTAACAAGTATTTCATGGTGGTTATGGATTATTTCACTAAGTGGCCGGAAGTCTTCGCCATTCCAAACCAGGAAGCTTCAACAGTTGCGGATAAACTAGTTCATGAAGTCTTCTGTCGTTTTGGAGTACCCTTGGAGATTCACAGCGATCAAGGAAGGAATTTTGAGTCTCAAATATTCCAGGAAACTTGCCGAGTGATGGGTACTCATAAAACGAGGACAACTTCTTACCACCCACAGTCGGATGGAATGGTGGAACGATTTAATCAGACATTGGAGAGATATCTGGCCAAAGTTGTGGAAAACCGGCAACGAGATTGGGACAAGCACATACAACCGTTTTTGCTGTCATACCGAAGTGCTGTTCATGAAAGCACGTCAGTGACACCAGCTTTCGCAAACTTTGGAAGAGAATTGCGGCTACCTGCAGACCTGATCACCGGAATACCACCTGATGCTCCACGCAGTATAACCGATTATGCGAATGACTTGCGGAACAAAATGAACGACATTCATGAGCACGTCAGACAATCGGGCCAGCAAATGTCTGAAAAGATGAAAACCCGCTATGACCGCAAAATGAACAATGAAGGGTTCGAGGAAGGTTCACTAGTGTGGTTGCACAATCCAGTTCGCAGCAAAGGGAAATCTCCTAAGCTTCAAGCTAAGTGGGACGGACCGTACCGGATTGTGACAAAGATCAATGACGTAACCTACCGTATACAGAAAAGTACAAGAAGCGCTCCTAAGATTGTTCATGTTGATCGTCTGGCGCGTTATTATGGCGCTGATAATGCTCGGGACGAGCATGTCTTAGGAGGGGGCAGTGTTGCGCGCCAGAATTAAACAACGAAGATTGTTGCATTCGGTACTACTAGCGCCATCTAGTATCGAGTAGCAGAACTATTGAAGTCAAGGACCTTCGCGATTTTTCTATGCTAGAATTCTCGGACCTTAGTCGGTCGCGACCGATATGTACGCGTACTTTCTGGAGTTCTACTCGGCGCACTATATAAGGCCGGCACATGTGCGGACCGAGTCAGTATTGGATTTGCGATACAAGTGATAACTTAGAGAGCGATCTTCGACTGCGAACCCAAGTGATTAATAGTGCGATTGTGTTTTGTGATTAGTGAGTTTATTGTGTAATTAGTGTGGTGTAAATTAAAGTGTCATTTTTGGTTTAATTTAATCGGCTGATTTTATTGTAACGAACCCGAAGCTCGTAACAATACCTACTTTCTTGAGTTTATAAACTATGAATGTATCCTCATTACGTTGTCAGAAAGTTAAGTGGTATTGAAGGATGAAGATAATTTTGTTGAAAAAAATATTCTCGCAAACACGAGTCACGGTCATAACTACAACTGCAAATGTACGTTTGTCTTACAAACTAATCTATACTAATATTATAAAGCTGAAGAGTTTGTTTGTTTGTTTGTTTGTTTGTTTGTTTGTTTGTTTGTTTGTTTGTTTGTTTGAACGCGCTAATCTCAGGAACTACTGGTCCGAATTGAAAAAATCTTTCAGTGTTAGATAGTCCATTTATCGAGGAAGGCTATAGGCTATATATCATCACGCTAAGACCAATAGGAGCGGAGCAGTCATGAAAAATGTGACACAAACGAAGTTACACACACACAGCTAGTATATATTATAACTAGCTGCTGCCCGCGACTTCGTCCCCGTGGAATCCCCGATTTTAAAACATTCTTTATCGCTGCTCCGCCCCTATTGGCTTAAGCGTGATGTTATAAAGCCTTCCTCGATAAATGGTCTATTCAACCCAAAAATAATTTTTCAATTCGAACCAGTAATTCCTGAGATTAGCGCGTTCAAACAAACAAACAAACAAACTCTTCAGCTTTATAATATTTATGAAATAACAAAAAATGGAGACGATACAGTGCGTTGAAAACTCACGTGACGTCACGTCGCTGGTAAAAATTGTAGCAACGTAGTGACGTCACGTGAGTTTTCAACGCACTGTATCGTCTTCATTTTTTGTTTACGTGAAAAAAGAAAAAATACGTGTCCAATATTTTTTGGAAATCTATCAGACGGACTAATTAGATTTTTACAGTAAAATACCCTATTGAGGGAAAAATCGTAGGTAAGTATATAAAAAAAAACTATAAATGCAGTTGTACAATAAGCTAGTTGATGTAATCAGGTGCTATATTCGATTTCACACCTTTCGGTACGGGACGCTTCTCATCAAGTAAACAGGAGGCCAGAATTCCATACACCATTTTGAAATCGCTACACAGACCGTATGTGTGTACCACCTTGGTATGAAGTAATAGGCACATCCAAAGACAGATCTCGGCAAGCAATCACCACTATCAACTTAATTCCAGGTGAGGACCTGTCCAGCGTCAAGCTCATAATAGCGGACGTGGGCGATGAGAAGTCCCTACAAGACATGTGCGCGCAGGCGAAGGTCGTGATCAACTGCTGCGGACCCTACCGCCTGTACGGAGAGCCTGTGGTCAAGGCTGCCGTGGAGAACAAAGCGAACTACGTGGATATTACTGGGGAGCCACAGGTAAGGCCGAAAAGTGATCGGAAAGTTATTTAGTTTATTTATTTATTTATTTATAAGGCACACCAACAACTTATTTACAAATTTAATATTATAAATTGTGACATACTAAGAGTCCTGTGTAAATAAGTCACTTACAGGCATGCACAACTTTTACAAAAAGAGTATATAGTTATATTAGATGTCCTGTTTTTTCAGCACGACAAAGGAGTGGAACTCTCTGCTTGCGTCTATGTTTCCGAACGCATTCAACCCTAATCTCTTCAAAGTTAGAGTGAACAGGCTTCTTCTGGGTAAGCTCACTCCATCGTCGCCTTTGTCTCTGTCACCTGTGACCTAGACTAGAGTCAAGAGCAATTCCATTTCACAATAAAAAAAATAAAAAAGTGATGAAGAGCAAGCTTTCTGGGGCTATCTTTATTATATTTGGTTATTTACCTGATGGTTCCTAGGGGAGCTGGGGTGGATCGAATGACACATTTGTCTCACCACGCACGCAAAATACGTGCTTAGTCGTGGGGTTGCGGAAACCAGTCCGATTTACATATATGTACTTATACACGGACGACTGACGGTTAATACTTCAGTCACAAATTCTACTTCTTCTGGTTTTGGAGGCGATTTAAATAATCCTTCTGACCGAATGTGGGTCCATATTCATCTCAACGGAGATTGGCCAAGTGCGCAGGAGATATTATGGCCCCAGCCCGACCACTATGTTTGGCAAGCCGACCTTGGGTGCAGCAAGCTAAATATCTAGGTGTGATTCTTGACTGAAAGCTTACTTTCGGTGAGCACATAAAGACGGTACGTAATCGTGCCTCTTTCGCTCTCGGTAGGCTCCCCTCCATGCTGAATGCACGCAGCAAGCTATCCCTTAAATGCAAGTTGCGCATCTATACAACGTGCATACGTCCGATCATGACTTACGCGTGCGCTACCTTTGCGCACACTAAGCCATACCGGATCCACACAATGCAGGTAATCCAAAACCGTTTTCTCCGGAAGGCCACCGGCGCCCCGTGGTTCGTTAGAAACGATCGACTCCATGTCGACCTCCGCATCCCTACAATCAAAGAATTCATGAAGCGCCCTAAGCGATTCATAGAGTCCGCCAATTCGCACCAGAATCCTCTCATCGTATCGGCTGCCCGATACGCTCCCTCCAAAATTAGCAAGATTTGCCGTCCCCGGCACTCCCTAGTCGAACCCGACGACCCTACCACCTTACTCCAAGAAAGCAATAGGGAAACCAGTAGGTACTATTAAAAAACACAAAAACAGACCGCGTTCCGTACTTCGGCCCCGCCGACGAGGTCTATCGCGACGCCCCCGTAATATCCCTCCCCGACTTTTGCCTAACGAGCCAGCCCGCGCCACTGACCCATTAGCGTTAAATCCCCTAAATAATAATAACAACCAGACCCAGCCTGTCCCTTGCTGCCCCTCCTCAATTACCCCGTTAAGCCGAGGCCCGTATCCCACAGGGGATGCCCTTAGCGAGCCCTGGCTGGGAGCCTTAACTTCATTTGAGGCCACCACAGGATTGCCCGGTTAAGCAGTAACCAGCCTTAGTGTGCTGAACTGCGAGTGGTCACGTATGGTGTACTAGTGTGTGCAATCAAGTGCACTCTTTGTTGTTTTACTATAATAGTGAGAGATGGTCATTAGGACGCATGGTGTTCCGTGCGTGTTATAATAATAATAATAATAATAATAGAAATATTTAAAAATGTAAACAATATGTATAGAATATGAATAAAGGGAATAATAATAATAATAATAATAAAGCCTTTTTATTTCCTACAAATTAACAAAACAATCTTATTTACTGTATTCTTAGTTTAGTGTTAGTACGTACTTATTTCTAGTGTTAGTTACAGATTAAAAAACATTTTTTTTTTTTTTTATAGAAACCCCTTTGTTAGGGTATAGGCCTCCTCCAATTTCTTCCATTTCTCTCTATCCCGTGCTGTTCTGTACCAGTTTCTCCCCGCCACTGATATTATATCGTCCACCCATCGTTTTAGTGGTCTGCCTACGTTCCTCTTTCCTTGTGGACCGGTCCAGTTAGTAGTCCTGAGAGTCCATCGCCCGTCGGTGTATCTCGCCACATGGCCAAACTATTTTATTTGCGGTCTTATTTGTGAAGGTCCAAGTTTGAGAGCCGTAGGTCAAACAAGGCAGAATGCACGTGTCCATTACTGTTTTTTTCATAGTAAGGTCGTAGTTACCTTTTAGAATTTCTTTGTGTGCCCAGTATTTGTTCCAGCTGCATGTGATTCTTCTGTTGATCTCGTCTTCCTTGTTTGTTTTACAAAACGATACTTGCTTTCCCAAGTATATGTATTGCTCTACATACTCTAGTTCGACTCCGTCTAACATAAGTTTTCCTTTTGTGCTGTTTGTCATTATTTTTGTTTTGCTTAGGTTCATATGTAAGCCGACGTGTTTGCTTTCTGTATTTAGTTGACATATCATATGTTCAAGCTTCTTGTGGGTTTCAGCGAAGAGTACGATATCGTCAGCAAATCTCAGATGGTTGAGGCGTGCGTTGTTGATTGGGACGCCCTCCGAGACCCAGTTTAGCTTGGAGAATATGCACTGTAGGACCGCAATAAACAGTTTTGGCGATAGAGGGTCTCCTTGCCTGACACCTCGGGCTATTCTAATCTCATTGCCTCGAGTTTCCAGTTTAACTCTGCTCACACTGTTCTCATATATGTTTTTTATGGTTCTTATGATTACTGGGTCTATGTTGCAGTTATGTAGAGCTTGCCAAATAGAGTTATGATAAAGACTATCAAATGCTTTGGTATAGTCTATGAAACCTATATATAACTGTCTGTTGAACTCTGTGAACTTTTCCAGTACTTGTTCTAACGTATGTATATGGTCCATAGTCGAAAAACCGGAACGAAAGCCTGCTTGTTCCACCGGTTGCATACTGTCTATTTGTGGGCTGATTTTGTTGTTAAGAGTAGAAGTGAATATCTTATACGCACTTGAGAGTAGACTTATCGGGCGGTAGTTGGCGATGTCAAGTGGATCTCCCTTTTTATATAGCAGTATTATGTCAGATTTTTGCCATTGCTCTGGTATTTTTCCTGTGCTTAGAACCATATTGAATATGTGTGTGAGTGGTCCGATGAGGAATTTCGCTCCTTCGATCCACGCCTCGTTCTTTATACCATCAGGCCCAGGGCTCTTCTCTCGTTTCAATTTTTTAATACTGTCTAAGACGTCTTCTACTTGAATAGTAATGGTTTTGTTATTACATAACTCTAGGCGATTTGTTTCTATGACCGAAGACTTGTCATGTGGATTGCGGTTATACAGATCTTCATAGAATTTCGTAGCGCATAATATTATGTCTTTCCTTGATTTTGTATAATTTTGTCCGTCTTTTAAGCTCTTGATCCATTCAGTACCAGTGATAAGTTGTTTGTAAGCTCTTTTGGCGCTTCTATAGCGTGTTAAACTATTTTCTATTATTTTATGCCTATGTAGTTTGTAATCCTTTCTTATTGCCTTACTCGTTTGTTTAAATAGGAATGACAGCTCTTTTTTCATTTCCTGCGTTTTGTTTTTGGTTTTTATAAGTTCGGTCCGTCTTTGGATTAAGATCTTGGTTGTTTCGGTGAAAAAGTGGCAGTTGTAGTCTTTGGTCTTGTTATTGGTCTCTAGTTTTAAGCTATTTTTTATGTAGGTTTCAAATGTGTTGTAGGTTTCTTGTATGTTGTTTTCATCGAAATCGGTTGGATCCATTACGTTATTTTGTAGGTTAGAAAGGTACGTTTTTATTTCTTCGTCCGTTTTCAGCGATGTCACCGAGTTTTGGAAGTTTAGTCTGCATTTTTTGGATTTTTTTAGAGTCACAGTTGCTCTTACTATTCTATGATCTGACGGGAACTCCACATTGTTTAGGACCTCTATGTTTGTAATATTATTGGGGTGAGTAGACAAAATAAAGTCGATTTCATTCTTTATTTTATAATCTGGGGATATCCAGGTCCATCTTAGACTATTTTTCTTATTAAAATGTGTATTCATGACTGATAGTTTATAATCAAGAGCGTATTGTACGAGCCTTTCCCCTCTAACATTTCTCTTACCGTATCCGTATCTTCCCATGATGAGGTTTTCATTGGTTTTTGGCAGTCCTATCTTGGCATTGAAGTCTCCCATTACAATTACGTTTTTGTAGTTTCCCGATAGATTGTGAGCTTTGTGTAGTGTTTGATAAAAAATTTCTATGCTTTCTTCATCTGAGTCTTTCGTCGGTGCATACACTTGAATAATTGTTAAGCCAGTATCGCCAAATTTTAGCTGAAGTAGCGCAACTCTTTCCGATAGTGCGCAGAAATTTATAATATTTTTCTTATGTTTCTTTTTGATGAGAAATCCTACTCCATACAGCCCAGGTGTTTCGCCCACATAGCAGAATATGTAGTCATTATGTTCTTCTATTTTGCATCCCATTCTTCTTATTTCTGCTAGGCCGAGTATATCTATGTTTATGTTCTGGATAGCGTGCGTTAGTTCTATGTATTTTTCAGTAGTCGAGAGTGATTTGACGTTATATGTTGCAATTTTTAATATATTATTGATGTTTGTGGTTTTTTCAGTGGTAATTGGAGGGTTGTGGTCATACTCTTCCACGGTGACCAGCCGGGTTGGAAGATTGAGAGGGGCCGATAATTGTTATTCTGCATTTGTTTTTATGTGACTGGAGTTCTGTCCTTGGAAAGGCCTTTGATCATGGTGAAGAAGCGTAGGTTTCTTTATAATGAAGTTATTCATATTATTTGTCTTATTTATTTTAGAAGGTTGTTTTTTGGTTTCTTTTTCTTTGTCGTTGTTTGATATTTCAGGAGATTCAGATAGGTTTCTTTTCTTGTTGGATGTTTGTTGTTCGAACGCTTGGGTACTCTTGCCAAGAATCACTAGTCTATCATATTTTATGAACGCTTTCTTTCCTTGTGCTCTTTCTTTCTCTAGTTCTATTTGGAGTTCTTTCCTCTTGTTCAGTACTTCTAGTGGAAAGTCTTCTTTTATGTAGTATGAAGTTCCATTTAAGCTGTTTTTGTTTCTTTGTATTTGTATTTTTAAGCCCATAGTGATTAACGTTACTACGATTGGTCTAACCTTATCGCTTCTTTTCCCAAGTCTTCTTGCATACTCTATGCCCGTTTTGTTGCAATCGATGTTTAATTTGTTATTTATCAGGTCAAGTACCTTATTTTCCAAGTCCTGATAGCTCCTTTCGGTTTCTTCTACTCCGAAAAATAGTAGGTTTTTTCTTCTATTTAATCTCTCAATATTGGCTATTGCTTTGTTTTGCGATTCAAGTTTTTGTTCTAATATGAGGTTCTTGCTTTCTAGGTTTTTAAACTTCTCGTTGATGTTATTGTTAATAGTGTTTTTGATGTCCTCTTTCATATTTAACATTTCCACTTTTTGTTGCCTCATCTCTTCTTGCATGTTTATCAACATAGTTTTGCGTGTTATAAAAACGGTAAATATATTTAATTGATTAGCCAGCTTTTTTGCCTTTTATTGGACATTATTTTAAGTTACATGTGAAAACACATTTTAAAATTTATTACTTGTAAAATATACTGACAGAACTAAAATTACAGCTAAATATATTGGGTAAGAAAATTAAAACAAAGCACTGTCCTAGTAAGTATTTTCTAATACTTAGTAGGACAGTGAAAGAAAACAACTAATTCTGAGATTCCACTATTTGAGCTGCAGTATGGTCGAGTAAGCTTTGCGCTTCAGCTTCACCAGTGTATGTAGTAACGCTTACCTACAAAGCAGTCTCTCGATTAATATTCGATGAATCGTTCAGTCGAAGTAACGTTTGCCGATAAAAGGTTGTTTCGCAATAAATTCCATTTGAACAATCGTTCAGTCGACTTTCCATTAATCGAACATATGACTCTCGAAGTTAAGTTACGGACCCAACCTCAGGATTGCATTTTTCTGTCTTCTAGTACATTGCCGTGCGAAGGTAGATCTGGATTGTTCCTAGAATCTATAAATTCGGGTGACAACAGTGGTGAGCAGTGGTGCCCGAGTGGTAACAGCCCCGACTTACGAATTGTAGGTCGCGGGTTCAAACCCAGCAAGGCGCATTACTTTGTGTGATGACTTTCTTCACCACTGCTCTCAAAACGGTGAAGGAAATAATCGTGAGGAAACCGGCATGTCCTAGAACAAAAATTCGAAGATTCACCAACCCGCAACGGGCCCGCGTGGTGGATTACGGCCCATTCCCTCTCCTAGAGAGGAGGCCTGTGTCTCAGCAGTGGGAACGTTAAAAGGCTGATTATGCTTATGCTATGTACTTGTTGGTTTCAGTTCATGGAGCTGATGCAGATCCGCTACGACGAGCAGGCTCGCGAGGCTGGAGTGTTCGTGGTGAGCGCGTGCGGCTGGGACAGCATCCCCGCCGACATGGGCGTCACCTTCCTCAAGCAGAACTTCCAAGGTTCAAGCCTGATCCACAAAATTATCTTTACGAATGTTTATAATGTCTTCTTGTTAGCGTGTTCTATTTAGATGACCAGGCTTTCCAGCTTTTATTCGGCAGGTGGAACTTATGTTATGAGCAAAAATATGTAGGTACATACATAGGTATTTAAGTGTGAATAGATTGCTTTTAGCGATAAGGCCGCCCATTGTGTCACCCTATGTGATGTTTTCTTCATCTATATTTTCTGTAACTTATATGGTGTACAGTCGGTGATAGCAATTACCTGACCCCCTAAAAATTAAACGAATTTGAACCTTTTGCTTGTTAGCAGTAAGACAACTGGTTCAACGTCTACGATCAATAAAATAGTTATTCGAATTTGATCTTTAATACGCAGATTTAAGGTAGGTATGATCTTGAATATTATTTTAACTTGTAAAGGTGTGTCCAAATACAACGCGGCATTCGAGCGCGGCTGCCGCGCGCGGCTTGCCGCGCTATGATTGGACGACTGCAGCGCGCGGCAGCCGCGAGCTACCTGCCGCGAGCGGCGAACGCCGCGAACGGTGTTAGTGTTCGTTCGCCGGTGGTTGTGTGTGGAAATACATAAATATATTGTATTTCACATGGATATATCTTTATCAACTTCCAATATTCAAAAAGTACACTTTAAATTTTATAAAAATAAAAAATTTAGAAATCGGTTTATAAATACACAAGATATAGATGAAATAAAACTTCCTAATCTCAACGCGCTAGTATGGCTATACGGTTGATTTTTATTTAACGCGCGAAACGGCCATCCGCTGCTTCTATAAAAAGGCGAAGGCGCTCACGCGTCGACTTCCCCTGGATTGCCCGGTTGAGTTTTAAAATTATTTTAGTGTTGGATAGCTCTTTTGTTGATGAAGGCTGGGATAGGCTATATAACATCACGCTACGATATATAGGAGCGGAGCATCAATGAAAAATGTTACAAAAACGGTTTCTTTTTCTCCCTTATGTGACGCAGACGAAGTTGCGTGGGTCAGCTAGTCTTAATCTATATAGATAGATGGAATAGAATAATTGATGTATCAAAAAGAGGTAGATACAGGACTTAGTCACAGTGCCTTAATAATCTTAAAAGCTGTGGCGTTCGGTAGTTGATTTCGTAATAAGAGATCACTTCCAGATTCTTTATCCTCTGTTGATAGAGTGGTCGCATCTGGTCGCATCCAACACTGCCTTTTTTTAATACACATTCTTCTATTCCTTCTTCTACGTAATTTACGAATAATAAGCAAAGCTATAACACACACGGCCGCTTTCATTGTGGTTAAAATACGAATTGAAGAGCGCGGCGTGTCTCAAATATGCCGCGCAGCACTGCCGCGCAGAAGGTCTAAACTAGTCGCGCGGCAAATGTGTGTCCCGCGAATGCCGCGCGTAGCTGCCGCGCACTTTGTTCGTTATGTTTGGACACACCTTTATAATACGTAATTTCGCTCACGTTAAACGTGTTTCGAGTGGTCTAGTGGTGACTGTAGTGAGCTGACAATTCGAGGTTATGAGTTCGTAACCAGCGTGATTGATGCGTTTGTTTCTGTTTTGTAAATTTATTTTAAGTTATAAATAATAAATTATTACTTTAGAAACAAAAAAAAAAAGCTAACAGAAATAAAAAACCAAAATGATGGTAAAAACGATTATATTTTATAAAAAAAATATTATAAGAATAACATAAATGAGATTGATGACGACACGAAGATGATAATATTTACCTACTTACTATTTTACTAATAACGTTGTTAAATGCACTGAGTTTAAATGTAGTGAATCAGCATGTTATAATATTTAGAAATATAGGTATGTATTTCTATTTCATAACAATAACATCACCACATTAAATATCATTTAACTAAATAAAACGGCATTATACCTACGTGAAGTTCTACCTACTATATATCAATTTGTTTTGTGAGTAGTTATTTTAGTTATACCTAAGGTTTTGACAAAAAACCAGGTATTCGAAATACTTCGTTAGAAATTATAACAATAGTTAATTTAATGTATGCTTTTAATAGCGAAGTGGAGCACCATTTTTTTCTTTTACTTGTTGCAAGCGGTCCCGCATACCGCGCACCATATCCAACAACAATCACTTCCTCTCATGAATGGTTTTGGTCCAGGACGATCTTTTTGAATATTAAAACCACACGTCAAACGTTTTAGCCACAATCTGTATTTCTCTGAAACAACACAATAAGCATAATTTTAGTAACGAATAGGTAAACATAATTTATCGATTAAGTTTGCAAAAATACGTTTATCAATTTAGATAACATAAATCAAATTAGACCTATAAATGATCTCAAATTAGACTCATAATGAAACATAGTTAATTTTCTATTATTCTACATTCACCGGCTTTTAAGCCAACTAACGAATTAAGGAATAACTATAATTATAAATGAAGCAAAAAAAAGAATACACTTACCGCTATATTAAGTTTCGTAGCAATCGCTTGAATACCAACATTCTCCTCATGCAAATAGATTATTTTGTATTTTAAATAATCACTCAACTCAACTTGGACATGACGATTAAACTATCAAAACTGATAACAATTAATAAAAGGAAAAAAGCGTGGATTTTTACAATATAGTAAGGCAAGGTAAAAATGTTCGCGCGTATTCACTGCTATTTGTGCATAGAATATCTTGTTCAATTTATTCTTCTACCCCATATTCCTAATGTCATATCTATAGCAGTTTTGGTTGAATACGCATATTGACGTCTAACTACCCACTTAGTAAAATAGGTGAACAGTTATAAATAAATGACCTAATACCAACCTCTTAAAGCTCGAGTTTGCGTATCAAAGTTATTTATTATTTCTGTTCAACGAGTAGTGTTAGTCTGATAGACTCATACATATTGAATAACGTTTAATATTATGAGCATAGGGTGTAAAATCGAGTAATTTTTAGGGGGGTCAGCTAATTGCTATCACCGACTGTACATAATAACGAGTATTCTATATATTCCATAAGTTAAGATCCGGAAGCGATCAGGGCTTAATGTGATTTTAGTTTATGGGTGACTGTTTCAGTTTTTGTTGTCCATACTATGCTAATATTATAAAGCTGATGAGTTTGTTTGGTTAAGGAACTACTGGTTCGAATTGAAAAAGATATCCTCGTGTTGGTGGCCCATTTATCGAGGAAAGCTATAAGCAGTATTTCATCATCTATATGATAGAAGCGGAGCATCAATGAAACAAAAATGAACGTCCTCAGGCTCGGTGGAGTGACAATTTGCGCAGGACGGCTGGCAGAAACTGGATGCGAGAAGCCGAAAATAGATCTAAGTGGCGTGCAATTGGAGAGGCCTATGTCCAGCAGTGGACTGCAACAGGCTGTTGATGATCAATGAAACATGTTGTAAAAACGTTTTTACGTGACGCAGACAAAGTTGCGCGGGCGGGTCAGCTAGTATTTCTACATATAGCCGTCTCCTGATGATTATTTCGATTGTAGGCACCCTAAACTCGGTGGACTCGTACCTCAGTTTCTATCTGCCGCCGGAAGTGGAGGCAGAGGCGAAGGAGCGCGGAGTCATCGGCTTCGGTACCTGGGAGTCTGTTGTCTATGGGTGGGTACATAAATTTTACACTACGACCGGACCATCACAAAGTTTAGGTTTTTCTGATTGAGTTTTCTTTACTTTAATGAATTAGTCTTAGGTTGCAGACTATGTCTTAATATTTATTTATTTTATTTTAAAGAAGGCTTACAGACTAATCAACAAGCCTCCACATATAGGTAAGGAAAATAGTCGATACAAAAGAAAGTACATACAAGTTAATATAACCAGTTAAGAGAGCAGTAAATAAATTAACTGTCCTTAAAAAATAATTGTGGCAAAAGCACACTGGTGCAAAATAAGTCGACATTAAGGTCGCTAGGAAGCCCATTGAAACTAAGAGCACTTCTTAATGAGAAGACATTCCGCCTGTAATTTGTCATTGCGAAAGTTACATTTAATATAGGTCGATGACGTAATCCCATCACATTCGTGCGTAATGACCATAGATATATCTATGGTAATGACAGACTAGCAATGAGTTCAGGACAGTCAATGTGACCATTTGCGATACCCAACAGAAAGCTCATGTCTGCAATATGACGTCTTATCTCCAGAGGAAGAAAGTGGTACCGTTTGCAGCGGTGCTCATAGTCAGCTGAGTATTGCTGAGCCCTATAATCTAAATAACGTAGAAATTTTCTTTGGACGCCTTCAATACGGGACTTATAGGTCTCATACTGCGGGTTCCAAACCTGAGACGCGTATTCTAAATGGCTTCGCACGAAAGAAAAATACAAGATTTTACAAAACAACTTGCTCAAATGGGTATGAATGGGGTGTTAGGAAGATGAGCCACGTTTTGTAGTGCCCCTATCATGCAACAATTAATCTAGCCACTTATCTACTGGTCCCAAAAAGCCAAAGCCTTAACCATCGAAACGAAAAGTTCCATCTACTCTTTAGGAATCTAGGATTCATCATCTGCGTACCTTTTCCCAACTTTATTAGGGTCGGCTCCTAGTCAAATCGGATTCAGCTGAATACCAGTATTTTACGTGGACCGACGGGATGTCTACTAGACCTCCACAACCAATTAACTGGTTTACATTTCTTGGCAAGCTGCGGTCAGATTAACTGGCTTCTGACAATCCGTAACGACTGCCAAAGATTTAAAAATCACAGCCCATGAGGCTCAGTTTGTAAAGATGGTCACCCATCCACAGACCACCCCGGCAAGTGTTGCTTAAAGTTTAAAAGCGACCAGTGTGGCTGTTATTAATTAGCGACGAGCTCCTCTAGGAATCTAAAATCATTAAATACATATGTGCTATAATTTTATCGTGCCAATGAAATGTTCTCATTTACTATCACTCCCCAAAAACTGAAGTTTTTTACATAATTTTAGGATAGTTTAATGAAAATATAAAGTCAGTCTCATTTTTTATAATTGTGCGTAATTTCAGCATGGCGTACCACAGTGAGCTGGCGCGACTGCAGAAGGCATTGTTCCCGGAGCCGCTGCCTCAGATGAAGCCCGTTGTCAAGCAAAAGTAAGCTCATCTCGTTATTTTTCATTGGAGTGCTAAATCCAAAGCATAAAGCATAAGCATAATCAGCCTTTTAACGTTCCCACTGCTGGGACACAGGCCTCCTCTCTAGGAGAGGGAATGGGCCGTAATCCAGCACGCGGACCCAGTGCGGGTTGGTGAATGTCACATGTCTTCGAATTTTTGGTTCTAGGAACATGCCGGTTTCCTCGCGATGTTTTCCTTCACCGTTTCGAGAGCAGTGGTGATGAATGTAGTTACACAAAGTAATGCGCCTGGCTGGGTTTGAACCCGCGACCTACAATTCCTAAGTTGGGGCCGATACCACTCGGCCACCACTGCTCCAATGCAAAAAATATCAAAGCATGAGAATATACAAATCACAGTGACTCAGTATAAAACATGCCAGTCACTGAAACTGCTCAAGGCACTTGTTAACTCAATAATACCCTATTATATAGTTAACTAAAAAAATCTAATTAGTCCGTCTGATAGATTTCTAAAAATATTGGACACGTATTTTTTCTTTTTTCACATAAACAAAAAATGAAGACGATACAGTGTATTGAAAACTCGTGTGACGTCACTACTCGCTACAATTTTACGCAAGCCCTCACTCCTGATCTTTGATGCTTTGTATCTTCGTCAGTTTTAATAGATTTGATAAAGGAAAAAATACGTGTCCAATATTTTTCTATAACCTAACTGACGGACTAAACATAATCATATATTTTTTACCCAGGAAACATCCCTATTATTTCAGAAAACTTCAAAAGAAAGACGAAAACTGGTACCTCCCATTCCCAGGAGCCGACGAATCAGTAGTGTACCGAACACAGCGCTACCTGTACAGCAACGAACAGCAGCGACCCATCCAGTTCAACGCCTACATGAAGACGGGCACCCTCGGGCGGTCCATCCTCACCATATTCAGCGGGCTCATGCTGTTCTTGATGTCCAAGACCTCGTGCACGCGCCAGTACCTGCTGAAGTACCCCAAGTACTGGTCCGGAGGGCTCGTGACTAAGGAAGGCCCCACGGAGCGCGTCGTCACTAACAGCCACTTCACGTTCGAGCTGGTGGGCCGCGGCTGGCCGGACGGCGCTGATGTGCACAACTCGGAGCCCACGAAAACTGTTGTTGCTAAGGTGGGTTTCATTCATGGTCTCATTACTGTTCGGGAACTATACCGAACGCCAGATAAATCTATACTTATATACTTATAATATTATAAAGCTGAAGAGTTTGTTTGTTTGAACGCGGTAATCTCAGGAACTCCTGGTCCGATTAAAAAAATCTTTCAGTGTTAGATAGCCCATTTATCGAGGAAGGCTATAGGCTATATATCATCACGCTTAAGCCAATAGGAGCGGAGCAGCAATAAAGAATGTTTTAAAATCGGGGATT
The DNA here is from genome assembly GCA_905332915.2 of Hecatera dysodea. Lineage (NCBI taxonomy): Eukaryota > Metazoa > Arthropoda > Insecta > Lepidoptera > Noctuidae > Hecatera > Hecatera dysodea. The sequence goes on along the minus strand of HG995298.1, from coordinate 1,496,894 downwards.
CCACGGGGACGAAGTCGCGGGCAGCAGCTAGTGTGCAATAAAGGTCATTGCCCTTTCCTTGATATCTCTTCGTAGGTACATAGACAAAAAAAAAATGAATCGTTTTCCATTACTAGTAAATATAAAGGATCACGATGGATGTCGATTCAATATAGCATTAATTCATTATTTCTGTTTTAAGAATTAAGGTTGTCAATAAATGTAGGTGGGTCAATGACCGTTATTGCACATTTATCTGGCGTTCGGTATAGTCATTAATTTTCAACAATCATCGTCATTTTTCAATCGCAACACTAGCAGCATTTCGACAATTTGTGAGAATCTTGTGTATATCGTTTCGGTAGTTTTTGAGTTTATAGCGTGTAGCGTGTAGGGAGTATTTTATTTTATAGCGTTAGTACATTATATTTTAGTTTAGTTATACATGGTTGACTACTGTGTGCTAAGTTAAGATTCAGCTAATCTGCTTTTCTAAAACTATATATATAGCACTATATATATAATAACTATAGTATTTGGTTTGTGTTTGACCAAGGAGTACCTATGTTAAATTAAAATCTTTTATTGTTATCTTCCAACTGGTTAGTCAATGCACTTGCTGTAGTTGCCTTGTTATCTTTTCAGCACCCTTGCTTGACTGGTGGTAAATGCCTACTAAGTCTGTCTTTGTACCTACAGGATATTATTTTTTATGAATTGTACTTCTTCTTTGAGTGCCATCTTCTATCGAAGGTTGGCGACCATCATGGCAACTTGGACCCTCGACACCGCAGCTCTAAATAGGGAACGTGTGCTTGTTGTACCATTGGCGCAGATTTTTAAGCCAACATGTTCTTCTCCTTCCTGGACTTCTTTTCCCCTGTATCTTCCCCTGAATTATAAGTTGCAACAGGTCATATTTCGAGCTGCGCATAATGTGGCCAAGATATTCAAGTTTTCGCCTCTTGACAGCGTTAAGAGCCTCCACATTAATTGTACGAACTTTTACAAATTAAACTTATACGAGTTTTATTATACAAGTATTTTTCATTTTGGTATGTCTTGGTACAAAAAAGTTAAGAATTTTACTTTGATATTGACTTTATTGTTACACACCGCGCGCCGGCGAAGCGAACCGCGCTGAAGTACCCCTCTACTGTTTTTATCAGGTTCGAACTACTTATTTTAAGTTTAGACCGTGATCTGATGTTATTTGAAGAATATTTGCAACTATCCCATATTATACTTTCATGTGCTTAGGACCATCAAAAGGCAGAAAATTAGTATTATGATCAATTAAATTATGGCGTTTTTAAAAATAAAATTACCATAACCTACTTAATGCATTATGCATAGTTTTTCTCTCTGCATCGAGGCCATGATCAAGCATCCTTTGGGTGGTTGCTAAAATGGTCATTTCAGTACGGGCTGCGGTGTTATGGACCCCATGGGCTCGCATTCAAGGATATTCTGCGAGCTGCTCGTAAATTTAGCCCACAGCTCACAAATGACCAATGCACTCGCACCATCTCATAAAATTCGCGGTTACTAAACGGGGCTTCCGCGGGAAAGCGATACGATACGACACGACATATGTGCAGCTGCGCGTGCGACGACCAACTGTCGGGCGCCTCCCTGTCGCGGCTACTGCCCCGCTCTAACACCGCCGTGTGCGCGGGCCGGCTGGTGACGTGTTGTTGTTATTACGACGAATATACAGTGTCTATATTTTGTTGATTTAAACCACCATATATACTTTTTTACTGAAACACCATTTTTTTACAATACTTAAAAATAATCCTGTGGGTATATGCAATAAATGTAAATAAAGAAATGTGTTATTTACAGGTGTCGGGCAGCAACCCCGCGTACGGGTCGACGGTGGCGGCCGTGCTGTCGTGCGCCGCCGCCGTGCTCAAGGAGCGCCACCTCATGCCCGCACAGTCAGTACTAACTCTTTTATCTGTTTTTTTTTTAGAGGAATTCATCAAATAACTTCTCCCGCTCTGGGCGGAGCGGAAGGAAGTGTCAGACTCTACTGACTAACCACCATCAAGGGTATTAGGAGGAACAATACCAGGCCGAGTCGACAGCGCGTTGTGTTCCACGCACGCCTCACTGAGCCGTCAGCAAAGAAGACGGGGCCCCATAGGGTCAGTGCCTGCTAGGGTTGCGGAATTTGTTCGAACGAGTCACCGCGGCCCTGGATGATTTCCCATCCAAAAAAAAGGAGGAACATGCGTTCCAGGGCCGCGGTGACTCTTTCGAACAAATTCCGCAATCACCTGTATTTCCCAAGTCCAGCTTTTTGTGGGAATAAGAAGCTACTAACGTGGTCTAGTAGACAGGGTTACTGCTCCTATTATTTTCTTTTCTTTTGTAATTATTAGGATATAACCTGAGGTTCCAAACAAAACATAAATCAGCAAATACGATTGTTTTGGACAATCGTATTTGCTGATTTACGTTTTGTACAAGGGATTGATCATGTTATATTTCGACTTGTATTGTGTACGGCTTCAGCCCCCCCCCCCAGCCAAGTTGATAATCTGTAATCGTTAAACTTAAAAAACCCTATCTGCTGAATAACTTGATATCGATCGAATATCGATCGGAATTCCAATTTTTGCGTGTAAATTATTCAAATAACATCCAACGCAAGATTTCTCTCCATAGCTGGTGATGATGGACAGCTAGTTTAAAGTGACTCTTATCGCATACTAACAAATATTAACATTGTTTCCTCCTTTCCGCAGCGGCGGCGTGATGACGCCGGGATCAGCGTTCAAGAACACCACGCTCATCCAGAAACTGATTGACAACGACCTCAAGTATGAGATCATTAGCAAGTAACTTAGTTTTAGGACGTTTACGCATCGCATCCAATCCGAATCCGAATTTTGTGTTCCGAGTTTTATTCTGATCGGAAATGTACTGAATTCGTACTGACAGAGTTCGGATCTATACCCCATTCACGATAAGATTAGACATTGAAATACATCTTTTTTACAGTCCGTTCAACCGATTTTGACTTCTATTGCGTTGGTGGCATGACACATGTTAGCTGCAGTAAACAGTTGGTATTATAATCACGTTTTTGCTTTAATGCCATCCTTATGCCTATGGAATAGAAGTAAAAATCGGTTGAAAGGACTGTAAACAATTTTGTTCCAATGTCTAATCTTATTGTGAATGGAGTATAATGCGTAACGCCTCCTAGGTGTAGTAATACTACACCTAGGAGGCGTTACGCATTATACTCCATTCACATGTACTTCGGAACTAAGTAAGCTTGTTATTCGATGTTGTTTTTTCTTAAGTGGCTTCTCGCAGTTACAGTTCATCCCAGGCTGTTTAACCGGACTTGCCTATGTCCACCTTAATATATAATAAAACTAAAACCTGCAGTCAGGGCTTAATCTTGATGATTGTACAATTATGATTTTTTCTTGAATTTTCTACCTTATTTGTTAAGGTTAAGATTTTGAGAAGAGTTGTAAGTACCTACTTACTGCATCAACTAGGTAGTGTATCTATCTGAAGCTATGAGTAGATAGTTACTACATAATATGTTATACGACCATGATCCAACGAAGTAACCAGCTTGATTTACTGTTTTTTTTTTATGAGATATGCTTGAACGGAAATTCTATAAAACTAATAATTCTATTAAGTCTGTACGTTCGATTTTCAAAAAATAGTGGACACGTATTTTTTTGCCATTTTAAATTGATAAAGATAAAACGCATCAAAGTTCAAGATTAACATTACTATACAGATGACGTTATGTTTTAGTAAAAAGTGTACGAGACGTTACACGAATTTTCAACACAATACTGTCTTTTTAATATTTAATTTACGTGAAAAAAGAAAAAGTGTGTCCAATATTTTTTTAAATAACCTAGGTATGTCTGATGAAATTAATAGATTAATTAAATTAAGGAAGAAAAGGTACTTAGATTTTTTTTTTTTTTTTAAAACGTTGCCCCACACTAGAAATTTCTCCTGTTTCGTGGGTGCGTTTACAAACATATGAATTCACATACACAAGACACCCAGACCCGGAACAACTATATGTAGGCCATACAAATATTAGTTTCGTGCGGGAATCGAACCCGCGACACGCAGCGCAGCAGCCAATCGCTAACCACCTATCGTTTTCTAAGTGGTGAGGGGCACCAAACTGACGTCTCTATTTGTACATACCTGTATGTTTATGTGATGCGTCCTTCTTTACTAATAAGTACATGTAGGTAACAGTTGCCATATCCTAGCCACACTTAACAATATTTTTCGTTTGTGATTTCTCACAAAGGTCTTTCGCCCGGGGCCACGCAAATATCTACCGCCCATGAAGCGGTGCTCGGTTTTAGAATAAAATTGTACAATTTAGATTGAACTTTATCTTCTTCGAAAAAGATTCAATTTGCTAGATAGGCATAGAAAAACACGTGACATGGTCCTATATTGCCGTACACCTGAATGTGGGTCCTATGCGTATAGCTATAGGATTGTTTATTCAATAAGGCAATATCTCGTGAACTGGAAATTGAAAACGATTTTCCTAATTGTGCGTAGTAACTATCGCCATCTACAATCAGCCTCCGAACTAATGAGGCAAAGTTAGTTTGTGAAACTACAGCAGTTGGTCGATAGATGTCGCTAAGAGTTCCGTCTTTCCAGTTCCCTAATGTATATTCTTTGTGATAATAGATGGCGTTGATTGTGTGCTGTGAAATAATAGTTTTATCTTTAATATTTTTCATAAATGTATTGTAAAACTTAAATAATAATCTGCCATAATAATTGTGTAATTTTGATTGGTAGGTAGTGTCTGTCTCAATATCATTTCAGGTTTTCAGATTTTTTTGTAAATTTATCGTAAAATTAAGATAATAAATTAATCTGCATTATTAACTATCTTTGATATTGGTTGTTTAATTATTAACTATAGTTTGTAAGAGCAGAATTTTTTATGTGTTTCTTTAATGTGAAAATTATAAAAAAACGTTCAGTGTAATTCATTTTTTTTTTTAAATTATAATAAGGTAGTTGCCCTAAAATATCTAATTAGTCCGTAAGATAGACTTCTCAAAAATATTGGACACGTATTTTTTATTTTTTCACGCAAACAAAAAACGAAGACGATATAGTGCGTTGAAAATTCGTGTGACGTCACTTCGTGCGACGATTTTTACCACGCCGTGATGTCACAAGCCCCCACTCATGATCTTTGAAGCTTTTTATCTTCGTCAATTTTTAGAAATTTCATAAAGCGAAAAATATGTGTTCAATATTTTTCGGTAATCTAACTGACGGACTAAATAGGATCATATTTTTATTCCTCAGGAAACATCCCTATTCAATGTTCTAGCTTAACTGTACAAATTACGTAAGATTTTCATTACGGCGGGCTCTGGTACTTCTATATTCCAAGTAATGTAGGTACTGCAACAGTCAACTCCACCTCGAGTCATAAAAGATCAGCGGGCGTACCATGACGTCTTAAAACGTGAGTCTTCCGAGCGAGAAAAAGGGATGGAGCTATATAGGGTGTATAACTCTATCCCTCTTTCTCGCTCGGAAGACTCACGTTTTAACATGGTACTCCCGCAGTGCTGGTGACATAACATCAGACAGCAAATATTCCAGCTCGCTCTGTGGAACAGTTACCGGCGCCGGCTCACTGCACCAACGTGTCCACACGACACGTGCAGCACACACGCCTGCGCGCACAGCATGCACGGAGGACGAGGAGACGGCAGCGCGCGTGCTGCTTGACTGAGGGTCGGCAAACTTTCTTACAGACATCCTATCCTGAATAACCTGCTTTAAGAATCGGAGGGAGGTAGTCTGGATGGAGCGACGGCCGCCATGCTCCACGCTCAGTGGTTCAACGTAAGGACTAAGTATGATAACTCCATTTCTTATGGATGGGAAATTATCAACTGACTTCTTCCGCTCAGGGCGAAGCGGAAGGGAGTGTCACTGACTACAGTTCTTATTTGTGCTATTACTATTATACCCACATCGGAACAAATAAGAAGTTTTGAGAGTTACTTAACTAAATATGATTACATATTATTAATATTCGGATGATGACGGGCAGAGGCACAGTTCCTCTTGTTACCTGCTGACCAGTCTTGGACCAACTCATAATATAATCATAATCAGCCTTTAAACGTTCCCACTGCTGGGACACAGGCCTCCTCTCTAGGAGAGGGAATGGGCCGTAATCCACCACGCGGGCCCAGTGCGGGTTGGTGAATGTCACATGTCTTCGAATTTTTGGTTCTAGGACATGGACCAACTCAATCGCCAGTAAATAGAGTTCAGTTTTGATTGCGTTTTTCGCATCTGTTTCGTGTCAGTATGGTAACACAAGTTGCTTTAAATGGTCGCATTTTTGGCGAATTCTGAAGAGACAATTATTTTCGTATATTTTATAAATAATAAGCCAAATATCAGTAGACACTGTACAAGAAAGCACAAGACAGAACTACAGGAGTTGATTTTCATCATAATTTAACGTTCAATGTTGGGTGAAGCTCCTCGCAAGATGCATCATTCCTAAGGGCATTATTGTATTAATTACTCTTCACAAGTTTCCTCCGTATCTCGGAAAGCACGTTAAGCCGTTGGTCCCGGCTGTCAATTGTAGATCTTTGGCAGTACGGATTGTCAGAAGCCACTAAATCTTTCTCCAGTCTTCCGAAGATGTATCGTGTTACCCGGTTGATGGGTTGTGGAGGTCTGGTAGGTAGCCGCTCCACGTAAAATACTGGTATTCAGTTAAATCCGGCTTAACTGGGAGCCGACCCCAATATAGTTGGGAAAAAGGCTAGGTAGATGATGATAAGTTTTTGCCAATGAGGTAGAAACTAAAAAATAAAAACGATTCGTCAAACAACCTGTTTGGACTCCAAGTTAATGGGTCAATATCGTTGCTTATAAGCTCTTGAACATCCCGTTTGAAAGCACGAACCCACCAAAAATCTGCTGGTTTCTACAGGCTTATGCTTCCGAATGCCCAAATACTGTATGAGTTTCAAAATATGTGAACGCAGCTAAGCAAGTGCTCGAAAGTATAAGAAAGGCTTCTAAGAACGTTTTCCTGTTACTGTGCCATCTTAAAAACCCATCTCTATAGATATGAAATCAAAATAATGGTTTTATTAAATCGCGTTGATGTCTATTTAAGCGGTATTCGTAGTAATGAGGAGAGCTCTCCTCATCTATACTAATATTATAAAGCTGAAGAGTTTGTTTGTTTGTTTGTTTGTTTGTTTGTTTGAACGCGCTAATCTCAGGAACTACTGGTCCAATTTGAAAAAATCTTTCAGTGTTAGATAGCCCATTTATCGAGGAAGGCTATAGGCTATATTTTATCCCCATATTCCCACGGGAACGGGAACTACGCAGGTGAAACCGCGAGGCGCTGCTAGTAACTAATATTATTTTGAGTGAAATAGGTTGTCTAAAAAATCTAATTACTTCGTTAGATATATTTCCAAAAAATATTGGACAAAACTTTTTCTTGTAAACAAAAAATGAAGAAGATACACAGTATATAGTAAGACACACACCACAGTGCGTTTTTTCCTAAACGTGACGTCACAAGATCCCGCTCCTGATCTTCCAATTTTCATTGATTTGATCAAGCAACAAAATATATACCTACATAATATATTTATTTTCTCAGGTATTATCCCCACCAACCCGCACTGGGCCCACGTGGTGGATTTATGACCTATTCCCTCTCCTAGAGAGGAGGCATGTGTCCCAGCAGTGGTAACATTAAAAGGCTGATTATGCTTATGTTTTTATGCATACGTTTCATACAAATTACCTACATACATTTCGACGTTTGAAACAGAAGTTTCGTGGAGCTGAACTTCGGAAAAAAAGCATAAAATGCACTCACAAGAGCATTTTTACTAATGAAAAAAATCATAAAATATAAAGTTGTAAATAATCTGTACCTTTATAGTAAAAGTGCTCTTAGTAATTCAGAATGAGCTCTTTTCAAATCGTCTGATGTGGAACAAGGGGTAATAAAAACGTCAATAAATGAAAATAGGTACGATTAATTTAATGATAAAGTAGTAGTCGCTATCTTAATACATAATTTACACTCAGACGGACCTAACACACCACTATTATATACAATATACGATTTGTACACAATATAATTACAAAATTAAGACTAGTATCGTCGACGAACTAATGAAAAACTTAGTTTCTAATTATAGACAGAAATAATAATATTTCGTAAAAGAAAATGCCCAATTGGAACTGAATTTACGGCTGAAAATTAATCTCTATTGAGAAGTTCTCAATAAGAATAATATCTAATACATGTTTGAATCAGTGAAATCATTAGTGCCAACTTGATTTAAATCAATAATTAATAGAAAATATAACAACTGGACATTTATGCTGAAAGGTTTGGAAATCACAATCAATGAATGTTTTTAGAAGTTAGATGACACGAAAGGGCTACAAAAAAGTATTTATCTAAAAACTGAAGAAAACCGAAAGAAGTCAGTGCGACATCAAAGAAAATGCAAAACATTAATTCAATAATGTCAATGACTCTATCAAATAAATTAAACAAAAAAAAAAAAAACAAGCTTTGGTCTAAAAATAAAAAGGACTTTTAAAAAATAAATAAAAAAAATACAAATCCTACTGATATTGATCTTAAATATGTAACGGACGATCCTAAAAGCATTTTAGTAAAACAGCGCTCGATCTTACAAGTAACACTTAGCTTATGATTTGAAATTTACATTTTAAATCTAAGAAAATTCATTACGTTGACACATCCGTTGGTTTACACTAATCAGGTTAATTGAGCCTTTATAATTTTCATATTATTACAATAATCTCTTTTGATATAATACGTTTTATTTTCAAAATCAATGCTGCAAAAACAATCTACGCTCTATCTACTTTTCTTTGAATGATGGAAATACATTATTTTTAATGATTTTACGATACCCATATATTATTATGCATGTTGTTTTCTGTGATATTGCAATCTGGTGTTATCCTGTTTCAGGATAAACTGATTTTCTACCGTTTTTCTCACACTCTCAGTCAAACTTTGAATGCCGCATTTTTTTTTATTTTCGCAAATGTTTTGTATCGCCTGCAGGTATTTACAATGTGAAAGCTAACAGACAGTACTAACTATTAGCATATCTTTATATGTATTTCTTTTTCATATGGCCCGAAGCTTGTAATTTAAAAATTATAAAACGTAAAATGACCGACGGAGTTAATACTAGGTAAGAAAACATCGATTCACTACTAAATGAACACAGTAAAAATCAAGATACTAAAACACACAAAGGCCAGTCAATATTTTGCGGTTAAATGAAACTGTAGGATCACTTGATGATTTCGTAAATCGATAAAACCAACAGTTCACTCGATACATCGTCTTTGAAAACAATCGATTTAGCTGGACTCGCGACTATTCTCGCTGGAACCGACGACACTGGCCTGCGAGGTGGACGAGGGGGTCACTTCGGGAGCGACGATGAGCCCTTCTTTGATCCTCTTCTTCTGCTTCATCCGCCTGTTCTGGAACCATATCTTGACTTGTGTTTCATTGAGCTGTAAGGCCGATGCTATTTCTATCCTCCTCGCTCGTGTTAGATACTTGTTGAAATGGAACTCCTTCTCTAGTTCCGTGAGTTGTTTGTTGGTGAAGTTTGTGCGGCCGGTATTGTTTAGGTTGAGCAGAGGGTTGGCGAGCATCTGGCTGCCGGTGGGTGTGCGGAGACCTTCTTGTGGGCTGCCGATGCCGCCTTGACTGACGAACTCGGTTGGAGGAATCATCAGCTTTGGGGCTGCAACAAAAGAGAAGAGGTATTTTAACTTGATATTGCTAAGTGAATAATCTCTAGCTTCGAATAATACATCGAGTCAATCATAAATTAACTGTTCCAAATCCTTTTTTTGTTTAGTACGAGGTGCAATGAGTTGCAAGTCAGCTCAAAATAAATCGCATTATTTGGTACAAGTATTTATAGTAAACATTGGCATTCTTCCTTTTCCGGGCCATTCAAATTCATAAGCTTTTTGTTATTTGCAGACACACAGGTTTGTTTACTTAAACGTCTCATTGCCAGGGATAATCTTTTTAAAACGTTCCAAAGAAAGTTCGTGGGAGCCTCTCGCGTCCATTTATGACAGGTGTCACTTTTTTCTAAATCATCCGTAGAAAAAAAGAAGCGAGATAAAAGATATTTCAATATTAGCCTAAAGATGACGCCCCGCGGCGCAGGAGTGGACCATACTCGTTTCACGGTAAACTTCGGATTTGACGTACATTGTTCTAGAGTAAACACATTCAGTACGGTTATTATACTTAAAAATACCCTTGTTTGTGATACAAACGTTTGTTTCTGACATGCTCAGAATCCTACGTCCAACATTGCGATCGAAGCCACGTACGAAATCACGTTTGAATTAAAAACTAAGCTAATATTGAAGTTCGTATTTGTCTGATGTGTTTTAAGTGTTTTGATTTCTGAGAATTGACCTTGTGAGGTGTTTGTTGAGTTCCTTGGAGCTAATTAATTGAGAAATGTTTGGTTGCTCTAATTATACATGAAGATGTGCAAGGTTTTAGAAGATTTATTTATTCTGAAGATTATTTGAGTGCGTATTATTAATATACTGATCCTCATATTACACGAATATCGATACCGATTCTGGATGATGGTAATAATTAACTAGATCTAAAATGACATACTCAACTTTACAAAAAGGAAGAAGAAATACCGACGGATAAAGAAGCTATCGCTAATATAACCTTCATTAAACAGATAAACAATAAAGAAAACGAAATGGGCGACAAACAAGTCTCCAATACAATGATAACAGATGAAAGCTCCATCAACTGGCGAACAGCTAATGACACGATATCTACTAATACCCGTTCCGTCCGTCTGTTCGTCCTGCTGTCCATTTGTCCAGATAATCCTTTCGACACTTGTAACTTAATAACAACGTTGAAAGGGGAGAAATTAATATATTTGCTGACGAATGATACGTTTGAAGTTAGTGATTCTGCGGGAACGATATCAAAGAGTGTCGATATATGGAGAAAAGACAAAGCTCCGGAAAAATGTTTGATTGATCAATTCACATATATGACAGAGAGAGAAAGAGCTATGTTATTTATAAGTGTAACTGTTGACTCTGCAAGTGTTAGTAACTGTTAATGCAACGAGTAATTGAAATAAAAGGAGTCAAATAGAAGGTATAATTAATATAGGTACAGGAATGTAAATCGATTTCCTCATAAATTAACGGGCTAGGTAGTCGATCGGCCCTGGTTCAATCCATGGTCCATAACGAGGAGGCATGGGAAGCGGTCACCTACGAAGCAGTAATGCTAACGAAGAGGATGACAGACTGCACGAGGGAGATCGAAGCTTCATGCCCCAGCCGCCGCAACAGAAGAAGACAAATCGGGAGTCGCGAGGCGTTTCCCGGCCACCGTAGCCGACGGCCTGCGGATGGTGAGCTATGAGTGGCTCGCAGACATGCCCACTCCGTCCAGAGCGCAAGAAGTCATTTGATGATTTCACATCCATAAAAAACCTGGTCGATCCTTTCGGTTTGGTACGGAATCGTTGCTAAATTTTACACTTATACCGCTGTTGTCAATATTTTTCAACAGTAACGTCCTCAACAGCCTTTAATAAACACGTTCTAGCTCCATTCAAACCATTTCCTTACAACACGTTTCTTCCATTGATTCAAAGATATTGATCACAAATATACGTGCGCCTACCGCCATGGTAGCCGAAGCCCGGTCCCAAGCCAGTCCATCTCCGCAACCCGTTGGCAGATCAAACAGAGCCGGGTGTTTGTCCGTCTGTGTGTTTGTCTGTCTGTTTGCGCAACGTTCGCCCGCTAGCAAACTGGACAGATGTGTGCGTTTCCGTTGTACTACGATATGAGTGTAATTAACTACAGTTTGCGTTGGAACTCTATGCGGGAGGCATGTTAAGTAGATGTGTTTTGTGAATATTGTTGGTGAACACTTAACTGTAATTTTATTCCGAAATATCGGCTTTTGACTCGGAAAAAAGACTCAGCTCTTGTTACTAATTTAAGTTGAAATAATTTGGACGAGATTATAATAATTTATTATCTCTGGAGGTGACAACACACTGAACACACAATGCTGAAATACCTGACCTACTGTCGAATTAGTTATAGACTCCTTTGGAACGTATCCATAATTCGATCACGAACGATCGTACCATATCTTTCGAACTTAAACAGTAAGCGCTTTATAGTATTTTTTTTTAATATCAACTAATACCTCAAAACATCAAATTTTGCAACAGAGAGAGACTAAGACCAACGAATAGACTTTACACCGTACACTCAATCTATACACTGAGTGTCCATGTGTGAGCATGAATAGATATTTAATGTGACACCAAAATAAGTGTCGATTCAGCGAGTTTTGTGTACAGACACAAGTGTGAACAAGATTCAAGATTCAAAGCATTTATTTCAAATAAACCATTTACAGGCAATGCACTATTGTCAAGTTTGGTCAATCAAAAACATGAAGTTATTTCCACGTTCGAAAACATACATTTTATTGTACACAACGATTTTAAAATAGCTCTTTACAAAATGACCAAGAAGATCTAAATGATATAACGGATAAAATAAATATCGTGTCGTAGAAGCAAATGTGTACCATAGACAACTAGACACAGGATGCGTGCACGCAGCTCGTGATAATATTGACAGGGAAGCAAACCTCCGCATTGTCTATGACTTCGAGTGAGACGAGAATTGGCAGGTAATGTCATATACACTTATGTGCTCGGCTGCACAGGAGGAAAGTCAATTTAGATCAGAACGGTATTTTTTTTTTGTCGATGTTAAATAAATTATGATGTTTGGTATGGATCTGCGATCGTTACATCTAAATCTAAACAATTATTTTGAAAGGTTATAAATTGTGTACATGTTGCGGGTTTGGGAAAGGTAGGCCAAAATAAACTCTTATTTCTGAGGTTTTTTTTTAATTCAGAGGTAGAATTTATAAAGAATGACTGAGTGTTAACAGTAAAATTCATATATGTATAGCTGTAGAAGACGAAGACTGCAATATTTCGATATATTTATATCTTCAGAAAGCTGACATCATGCCGAGTTTTCATTGCAACGGTTTAGGAAAAACTTTCTAAACTTTCCTTCTAAATTTGAAAAAATAAAGCAACGTAAAGCCGCCTACTCGTGAGCGTAAAGCGGGGCACAAAGGCACCGACAGTGGTTGTTTGTCCAGCGGCCGTTGTAATAGTACACCGGCCGATGCGACAGCGCTAATCCATTACGCGATCGCAAGCAAATGTTTGCTCCGTCGTGCTTGCGTACGACTATGGCCGTGTTTGCGTTTTTTTCTCCAATGAGAATCGGGTTAGCGCAACGGGGTAGTGTTTGGATTTAAAATATTAGAACGATTTCAATTTGTTGGCTGTTGGCCGCCAATGGCCCAATCTTTGGTGATGAATTATTTTTTCGTATTTGTGCAATGTTGTGCAATGTAGATCTTGGGAGATCTGAGTAATTGAATTATGTCAAATCACTGTCTAGAATTATCGTAAAAAATCCAGCCTCGGGTGACTGGCATCGCTCTCGAAAGTTTATCATAAATCGGAAAAATTACGTTGCTTGCATGGCCCCCTTTATTTTATAATTTTATTTCATTTTGTAAAAATCCTCCTACGAGGTAGCCTGTTTTTTTAGAGTACCAAATTAAAATAATATCTTTATTTTTGGCATTCAAATACCTGTATGAAAATGTACAAAAGGGCTTCTAATCCTTCTTTTTAAATTCGTTCGATACGATGGTACACTGGGTGGTTGGTACTCTTGGTTTCCTAATTCGCCTCCTATCGCCTAAGTCGTACGTAAAATAATAGAACAAGACGTTACACTAACAAATTGTAAATGTATTTTTTTCATATCTACTACATATTCTCCTTGAAATGAAATTCCAAAGTTAAGATGAATACAGGAAACCGAATATAAATTACCTAGTTAAATCGTTGGCATTTTGGCAAAAATGTTACCGGAAAATGTACAAATATGTACATAGTTTGGAGTTACATATGCAAAGGAATAGTACAGTTATCGAACGCGTAGAAATTTATCGTTAATCGAGTCTCTTCCCAGCAAAAGTAGCAATTGTTAACAGCATGTATGTAATGTACCCTTTATTTACCGGACACAATGCGGGTGGCAATCCATTACGATATGCCGCGGCCCAAATTAACCATAATTCAATCAATTCAATTGTACTACACGACTGGCTGTGTACCGCCGCGTCAACGCCCTACCACGAGAAAAAAATAACATTCGAATTTCAAACAATTGACAGTCAACTGACAGCTAGGGGAGCGGGAGCCGACGCCATTGGTCGAAAATTGGACAATGCGGCAGATGCGTTCACGAATAAACTTTTTTTTTTCAACTTTTACACGTCCATGTTTGCTTAAATTCTTTACCGAAAAATGGGTGTGTATTACAGGGAAAAAAATACGCAGCTGACGTTTCAATTCGTCGTGGAGAGTTGACAGGAGATGCGAGTGGTTAATTAAATCATACATATTAAAGTAGGTGAGGGAATATGAATAAGGCTGTAACGAAGGATTCGTTGGAATTATTATGATGACACGGAGTGATACGTCTGTTGGACGCATGATGCATTGCACTTCCGTTTCAGTGGTTAGATTGTGGGTGATTTTGATAAGTTTCATGTCAGTTGAAACTAATGAAGTGGGTTTAAGTTGATACATTTTGTTTCTTATACAATGTGTATGCGTCATGAACTGGTAGTATATAATGCTACTGTTGATATCTGTGATCGATTACACGCTGGAATACGTAAATAAAATGCACTCAGAAGCCTTCATCGAGGTCTTACGTATCTGCCAGTTTATACTCTTTATGGATTTATAGAATAAGAACGATCACAATTTGCAACTACTTATAAATGGAACAATGGAGTGTTGCTGCATTTGCAAACTGGTCGGGATTGATGATACTATACTCAACCTTAATTGACCTCTATATAAGGATCAATAAGTAATATTCCAGAAGGTAACATTGAAATAGGTAAAAAAACACTACGTAACTAACGATACCAAGTCCCAAAATACGATAATATACCCCCTTTTTCGAGTAAGCACATACATACATACATTTATTAAAAAATTCGTCACCAAATACTTACGTCGATATACAGATAAGGGTACATTACAGGAGCTAAAGGATTACGGGATCAAGTGTATTGGCGTTACAATGTTTATTCTGTTGTTCAGTGTGGGGAGGGCCTTATCTTGTTTTAGTTATGGTTTTATTAAAAATATAATCGTCTGTCGTGGGCTTTATGGCACACTCCTTTTGGCAATCGGCTGTCGATGGAATGATTGAAAGGTGTTGTAATTAGGAATTTTGTTGTTTAATATTTTGGGATATTAAAGCTGTTATCCAGTGTACCTATTTCGTGATATTCTTTTTAACATTGCAAAAAAAAAAACACGTGTGCACACACTTGTAAATGATCTCTCGGTTTTATTTAATTAATTTTAGTTTTATTTTACTTCCTCCTATCATAGCCCCCACGGTTTTAAAATATAGCTTATGTTACTCGCTGATATTGAGCTTTCCATTGGTGAAAAAAGGGTTAAAATGGGTCTAGTAGTTTTAAAGCTTATTCGATACAAACAAAAAAAACCTTGCCTCTTTATAATATTGTGTAAATGTGCTAACTTTCAGTAGGTAGTAGTGCGATCGGAGACAGAATGTTTGACTGGAATTGAATTTACTTCCAGAAAAACTTATCTTTTCGAATGATTTTTAGTTAATACCTTTATTAACGTCGCACGTCGTACCACATTGTGTAAAACTGTGTACTAGATGCAAGACCAAATGTCTATAATAATCGAGGCACCCATAATATATTGCATTTCATTAAGTCCTATTCAACGATATTATACAGTATGTTAAATAACAGAGGGCGTTCCCTTAAATTCGTTAATCTATATCATTAATAGATTAAAATAAAAATATCAGAATAGAAAAATAAGCATAAAATAATCCGAATTAAAAAAAATGACAATAAATTCGATACATCCTGTTTAAATTCAAAATAGTAGCGCGGAATAGTACCTACTCGTAGTAGCAATGCCCAAACCGGCAAGTACGCGTGTACAGAGTGTTTCTTTAACGTATCAATTTAACATTTTTAGTGAATATTTTAATATAAAAAAAAACATTTTGTTTTCGAATGGTAATATTTTTTTTATCATATATGGATGCTATACTATTGCGGGTTAACGGGAACGCCCTCTGTTAGTTAAAATACTGTATATTTAGGTACCAAATAGGCGTAAATTTTCCTACCAACGAAAACCACTTCCCATTTCTGGAAATTTCTAAAAGACGTCACCCAATTTCTGGAAATAATTCTCGCCGTATATTATGGTATTTTTTTCCGGCGGCGCGCCGGTTGGCCAGGGTTGCTGGTGATCAGTCATAGGGCTGTCGCCCGACATAATGCAGGATGCTAGTACGGAATTATTAACGTACGTGAGGGGCCACGGACGAATAATTGTTCGGCTTAGCTGAGAGATTTAGGTAGAATATGTTGCTATGATTATTGGAATATTTTATAGCCGTATTTTCTACTGGCGTTACAAAATAATCCACACTAGGGCATTAGACTAAAATAATCTAATAAGGTAGTTGACTAAACAATCTGATTAGTCCGTCGGATAGATTTCCAAAAAAATAATCGACACGTATTTTTACTTTTTACAGATTTGATAAAGTCAAAAATACGCGTCCAATATTTTTCTATAATCTAACTGACGAACTAACATAATCATATATTTTTTACTCGGGAAACATCCCTATTATTCCATCAGATAGATTCACGTATTTTTTACATCATCAAATCTATAAAAATAATGAAGATAAAAAGCATCAAAGATCTGGAGTGGAGGCTTGTGACGTCACGTCGTCGTGGTAAAAGTTGTAGCGAGTACTGACGTCACACGAGTATTCAACGCACTGTATCGTTTTCATTTTTTATTTACGGGAAAAAATACGTGTCCAATATTTTTTGGAAAGCTATTGGATGAACTAATTAGATATTTTTAGTCTAGACCCTATTGTGACTCACACAGGAAGAAGTCCCAGCAGTGGGAAATAAAATCCGGTGTTGGCTGAAATCCTAACTAAATATTTGTTACATTTTCACGCTTAATTAGCAGAAATCATTTTGCACTAGTTTACATTTACACTAGTGCAGAGGTAGATGGTATACTGGGAACAGCTATAGACTACTATAACGCGAGCAAAGCCGCTAGCAAACACTAGTAACATAGAGTTTTAAACAAGAACTAGTAAATCTCTAATACTCCATAGAATGATTTTTGCCAAGTGTAATGTGCCGATGGTTTTTAGTTGATTAATATATCAAACTGTCTACTTAGTATCTACAGTCACAACTGAAACCTTAATAGATAAAAAGCACACATAACACACTAATAATTTACCTCAGAGTGTATCTCATCATAATTAAAATTCGCAAAAGCTTCATCACCAAACACCGCCAACTTTAAAATCTGTTCTAGTGCAAATTAAGACCTCAATGTCGTTCCACTCAGTATTAATGATTACGCAATGCACCTTTTCAACACAGCCACTCAAATGCATCGCTGATAAATCCAGGGGCTGTCACTCCCCAATCCGAAGGGTTCCGTCTAAAACCCCTAATAATATTTGTTCGGCAAATTTGCTTAAGGCCGCCGCAATTTTAGACATCAACGCGCTTGGAAAGGTACCTTTTAATTTTTTTAGGGATGATATCCTTCAGATACTGTCGCAATTTTAATGAATTAGGGGTTTTATTTATAATTCCGTTTTGTATTTTTTTTTTTGAAAGAAACGTTCTCTGTATACGGTTGATGTTTTTGGCAAGATATAAATGTCTGTAGAAAAAATTATACCTCATCAAAACGTTTGGTAAAAAGCCAAAGTAAAGAGTAGTTAAATATACATGTAAAAGTACTTTTCAAAAACTGTACTTAATTAAAACGTCTATGGTTAAAAATAACAAATAAGACGCTTGAACGTCGGGAAAAGGATTTGAAAATGTTGAATTATAAATCTTAAGGGCTAATTCAACTTTGTAAGAAATCATCACATTCGCATTACAGTTACAAGGAAATCTATTTCCTTACATTTGTGACAGATTGCGACATACATGCGAATGTGATCGGACAGATATTTCCCAAAATAAATATATCTTTGCCAAATACATCACGAACGTTCTTTAAAACTACAATTATCATTTAAGTAAAACTTTATTTCTTCTACTTTATTTGGTTCGTGTAAGAAACATTGGTTATAAAGAGTTACCTTATTCTTTCAACATTTCAGAAATGTACTGTCTCAAAAACTACTAAATTCTCACCAAAAAAATACTCTTTCATATAACGAACTTCTGGATGTCCTTTCTTAGAGAAAAAAGAAAAAAAAAATTGAAAAAAAAGTGGTGAGGGTACTGGCTACACGTCCTCAGGGAGGCGATCAATCGTGCGGAGTGACGGGATCCTCCCAGAGAGGGGGATCGCTACTATAAGTAGTATTTATTTAGTTATTCAGCAAATAAATAACCAACAAGTTTGTGTATGTTCGTTTTTGCGGGTACTATTTATATCTATGACGTAGGTTTTGGATCGCAGTCGGATTAAAGAAGAACTTAGCCATAGCCAGAATTACTAGGTATATCAACAAAATTTTTTTTTTTTTTTTTTTTTTTTTAGCGTTGTCTGGCTGTTTGAGTTTTTTTGTGGCCCACCCAAATGTCCTTTCATTGGCATTGTTCGTCGAGTCGTTGAGCTCCTTATTGGTTCTAAGTTGAGCTACTCGACTACTGACCAAGGCTTGCAATGAATGGACAGGTCCACTCAAATCTGCGTGGTTCTTTCCTCAAAAGACCACTTCAGACACTGACATGGTCCTCATATAACGTATTGTGAATGTGAGGACCATGTAGATCGCTATGTTAGGGGTTCATTTCTTGTTAGTCTGGCGGTTTGAGTTCTTTATGTGGCCTACCCAAATGTCCTTACTTTAGTATTGATCGTCAAATCGACGAGCTCCTTAAAGTTCTAAGTTTGAGCTACTCGGTAACTGACAAATGCTTGCACTGTCTGGACAGGTCAACTCAAATCTGTGTGGTCCTTTCCTCAAAAGACCACTTCAGACACCAACCTACATGGTTCTCATATGATTTGACCAGTACAATTGTATGGACTTTAAAAGAGACCTTGACCTCTGAGTTTGTTTCGGTGTTTCTTCTCAGGGTAGTCAGCTAGGAAACACCGACCTCATCTAGTTTATAACGACCAAAAATATTGACGTGTAAAAGTGTTATTTACAACCTACTTACAAAATAAATATCATTTATCATTTATCAACTGAAACTGTCAGTCTTCTACAGATTGTACTTCGGCGAGTGTGCCCATGAACTCCACGACCCCATCCCACCGCCCCCGTCTACCATAGGACATCTTGACGCACTGCCACACCTTCCCTACCTTTTAGCTATTCCACCAATTCGTACCAAGCGTTTCCAATTGTCTTTTATAATGCGCACAGCAAAGGAGTGGAACTCTCTGCCTGCGTCTGTGTTGCCGGACGCATTCAACCCTGATTTCTTCAAAGTTAGAGTGAACAGGCTTCTTCTGGGTAAGCTCATTCCATGGTCGACTTTGTCTCTGTCACCTGCGACCTAGACTAGAGTCAAGAGCATATCCTTCTGACAGAAAAAAAAAAACAAGAAAAGCTGCCTACGATATAGATTTTCTATACTTTCCTCTTGTAAAAATCAGGAGCTAAACTCACAGACACATCTTTATGTGTATTTGTTACATTTTCCTTAATTTATTAAAACGCAAGGTAGTTTATACATATGTATACTGCTAGGGTTGCCGCATTTGTTCGAAAGAGAGAAATTGACTGCCTATACATTTATGTGCGCATAACTCAACAAAATATGGACCCATAACATATTTTTTTTTCTTAATGATGAGTACAAGTCGAGGAGCTCGTGGCTAAAGAATAACAGCTGCACAGATCGATCTTCAAGGTTAAGCAACGCTTGCCAAGGTTGGTCTGTGGATGACCATCTCAAGATACCGAGTTTCCTCCGTGCCTCGGAAAGCACGTTAAGCCGTTGGTCCCGGCTGTCATTTGTAGATCTTTGGCAGTCGTAACGGATTGTCAGAAACCAGAAAATCAGACACCAGTCTTGCCAAGAAGTACCTTGCCAGTTATTGGGTGACCCTAATCTAGTTGGGAAAGGGCTAGGCAAACGATGATGTTGAGTAAAAGTACCCCTTAAGTAGTATTGCGTTTATTCTTTTACACTTTGTACACGTGTTTGCACCAATGATATACCATCATTGGTGCAAACACGTAAAAATCTGAAGATATCTATACTAACGTAAAAAATACCTTTTATTACGACCAATTTCAATTCCCACTGATAAAATCTCTAGATGTACATTACAGTTTAAACTACTTGTACCAACGTCCATCAAGTGAGCTTAGCTTATCACAAATCTGCGCTATCGAAAGATAAGGAGCGTTTGAGCTGTTCCTCCAGCCTTGCGGTAGCATTGACCATGATAACCATTGATTGTAAACAATCGATGCGTTTTGTAGTAAAAATAAAGCAAACTAGCTGCCGCCCGCGGCTGTGCTCGCGTGTACGGCGGATATTAACCCAAGGGAATATAATTCCGAGATAAAAAAATATGGTCTATCCATGTGCCAAGTTTTGATGTGAAGAGGTGAGAAGGAACAAACAAGCATACTCATTTTTGCAACTATAATATTAGTTAGCGATCCCATGTCAATATACACGTAACACATTTGAGATTTGTGTTCCCAAGTTAAATATATTTCTTAAATACATACATTCCTGAATGAATTCTTTCAGTTTCATTGAAAATCACATCACAACGAATGTTGATGTTGTCCGCGTAATGGCTCATCTATTGATGACTGACTGATGATGACTGATATTATAAAGAGGTAACGTTCGTGACTTTGTGACGTTGTAAGGGGTAATCTCTGGATCTTCTGAACCGATTTTCAAAATTATTTCACCAATAGAAAGCTACGTTATTGTGGAGTGTCATAGGCTATATTTTATTCCCGTATTGCCACGGGAACGGGAACAACGCGGGTGAAACCGCGGGGCCCTGCTAGTAGTTTATAAAAAGTACACAAAAATACAGGCATTTGACTTAGTTATCATTGTTTTTTTTTAACTGTCAATAAAGCTTAACACAATTTGAAGTTTCCGTGCTCGAGAGATGAGCAAGAAAATGCGTAAACGCGCTTGCTCAGTCAAAACTCATCTCTCGAGCACGGAAACTCCGATTTGTAACGTCAATTAGACAAAGTTTTTATGTGATAAACTAGCATATGTTCAAACAGTAAGCCCAAGTTATTCAGCCGTCTTACAATTCGAGTAACGAATATCTTCATATACTTTTATATAGGTAGGATACTGATGAGTAAAAATAATGTTAGCCAAAAATAAGTTGGTATGAAAGAAGATCAATAAATAATAGTTTTTAATTATGAGGTCAATTTTCTGATCGGTTCGAAAACAAATCTCATTCCGATTTCCTTTAAAATTAGTGTTTGTACTCAAACATGATTATTATCGTTATATCCATATCTTACGATACACCATTGATATTTGTACCAAACGGTAAATTTATCGGTGAGCAACATTTATAAATCGTTATCGCGCAAGATTTCATTTCTAGATTTTGAGTAAATCCGTTTTATACATATTTTGTTCGATGATTGTTATCTAGCCTTCGTAAATGTATTTATGGTATCTTTGATCATCTGTTACTGGATTTAGAAATAATACCTTGATTTTTATTGTTGTTTACTTATATTATTCTTGTCTTGAGAACTTTTACGTGATGTTTAATTTATTTCGTAATTAGCGGCCCTCCCCAGCTTTGGCTGTGTTAAACAATTGACTATACTTCACCATAGACCCATTTTCATCAGAAATAATGTTCTTTTCAAAACGTGGAAGATTTTTTGTAATATGTGCAGTGTTTCTGTGGATCAGCCTCAACGTAAACAACCTATTGCGACATTGGTAGGTATCGGTTTTATTCTCATCATGTTCATGAATTTTATTTTAGTAGTATTATGCCAAACCAAAACCTCGTCTTTCTACATCGTTCTCACATACAGGAAATTATAGGAATAACATCAAGAAGAAAAATGTATACACAACTTTGTAACAACTTATTGATTTAAAAGAGTGTCCGTGGAGTTTCTTGCACGTTCTTTTCCATAGAGATCTACACTTTGGAACGTGCAGATAGCTTCACCTCTTTCGACTTGACAATTCAAAAGTGCCTGTAAAGGGTTTAATTGAAATAAATGCTTTGAGTTTGAGTTTGAAAATAATGTCAGTAACGTCGGAATCACTCTTTCTGCAAAAGCATAATTGTAGCAACATATTTCTTTAGTTTTTTCATTTAATCCTTTCCATTCCACTCATTTAACTTCAGATCCGAATCTATACTTATAATAAATCTGTAGAGAGGTCAATTCTGTACAAGGAATATATTTTCAAAATAACTATCAGGGGGTGATTAGTGATCGATACTGGTGCCAAAAATGCAATCAGTAAAATTTTTGTCTGTCTTTCTGTCTGTCTGTCTGTCTGTCTGTCTGTCTGTCTGTATGTTTTTTATAGAAACAAAAACTACTCGACCGATTTTAACGAAACTTGGTGCAATTATTCTTCATACTCCTGGGCAGGTTATAGTATACTTTTCATCACGCTACAATCAATAGGAGCAGAGCAGTGAAGGAAAATGTTGGGAAAACGGAAGAAGTTACTCCATTTTTTAAGCTTCCATCGCGTGTGTAGCCTTAATGGTTAAAGTTACATAGAAATCATGTATTACGGAAATGTTCTACATAAAATTATCTAAAAAATATCCCGAAACAGCATGTCTATCTTTTGTCAATTTTAAACCGATCGGGCTGAGAGTTTCAAAATCGGGGGTAAAGTAACTATTCCACGCGGACGAAGTCGCTGGCAGAAGCTAGTCCCAAATATAAATATCTCGATTAATTGTTATTTTTTTCCAAACGCATGCTTATTTTACGGGAAAATCCCCGGCAAAAGCAAAACCGTGTTCCTTGATAATATGAGCACATGTTTTTGTCAAAAATCAATGTTTATCATTGAGGCGGTGACGTCACGGAATGTGAGCACATTATATAAGAATGGAAGAGCTCGCACACGAGCCTATCGTACAGATAAAGATGCAATAGACTGTGTTTGCCTAAATCAAACGACACTTGTTTGTGAGATTTGTGATGATTTTGACGTTAATTCTAGCTAGAAGAGACACAGATTGAAGCAATCAGATTGATAGATGTAGTGCAATCAACTGTGCTCCCAGTAAAGCAATTCTTTTTCAATCAAACTACTTAAAATATTTGGTTTTATTAGGAAATTAAGTATTATTTATGAATTAATCGATTAATGTGAATCTTGCCTCTCTCTATTCTAAATTTAATATTTGGGATTATCTCAGCCTGTTTCCAGACTTTCTCAAAAACAAATTCAAAGGATCTCTGAAAAATAGTTGGCATATACGATGATTCATTAACACGTCTATCACCAACGGTCTTTGTTCCTCGACTAAAATGGCTGATCCTTTGTGTCTCCACTTTGCTCATACTTGGCAAAGCATGGCTTTCAACTACAGTTCTCAAAACTCAATTCTTTATTGCATTCCACAATGCAGGCTTAGGTGGTAAACTTTTCCCAAAAGAACTACAAGACCCAACTGTTAGACCGGATAAATGTAGATATCTTATAAGACGCACATCTGACTCAATTACGGCGTATCATCGATCACGGCGTTATCTCAAAGTAGGTAACTATGTAATTTTGTTGATAGTCATCTCTTCTACTAGATAACACTATGGATGAAGGGTAACATGTTTACTGAATGCTGTCGTTAGAAAACGTTGTTTCCGAATATTAACAAGTTCGAGCTGAGGAATCAACCAATGACAGCTTCATATTTAGAGTCCGTTAGGCTTTACTAGAAATTACTAGTTTTTTTCGTTACTTGCAGGCTTCAACTTGTTTACTTTTCTTGGGTTCATCCTGGACCTTTTTTTTCTGGATAGAAAATCATCAAATGATTTTTCCCGCTCTGGGTGGAGTGGAACGGAGTGTAAGACTCTTGCAGACTAAACCCACCCCTGTTCCACCTAGTGTCCTTTGCGTTCCAGGGCTGCGGTGACTCTTTCGAATCTGCAACCCTAGCAGGCACTGGGCACACACCCTATGGGGCACATCTTCTTTGATGAAAGCTCTTTGAGGAGCACGTGGAACACGACGCGTCATCGACCCGGGCCTGGTTGCTATCGGACGGCGAGCCACCCATAGCTCGTCATCCGCAGGCCCGCGCTTACGGTTGCCGGGAATCGTCCTGCGACTCCCGACGCCCGGGGCGTCTTCTTCTGTTGCGGCAGCTGTGGCGTGAGATTCCGATCTCCTTCACGCGGTTTGCTTCTCCTTCGCTAGCATAAATGCTTCGCAAGAGGAGGTGACCGCTTCAAACAAGACCTCATCATTGTCATTCATATCTCGACTCTAGCCGCTACTAATATCGTTGATTCGCTCCTGTGTCTGATTTATCCAAATTCGACCAGAGATAGCCATATCATCACCGCCTCGTGCGTCGGTTCTCTCACCGTCTGACCGGCACTACCTGTCTCTCGCCGTCTCTTTGCCTACGCTATTATGTGGTCATCTCTTATGCTTGGCCGTTGAGACATCGTAGTAGTAGTGAACGTTATTATCTATTGATATCACAATGGTTCAATGTAATTCAAAATCATTTGAAATATCAACATCACTTTATCTACAAGTGTTGTCTGTTTGTTATCTTCAAATATCAAGGTCAGTCCAGACGTTAATGGTGAGATGTGAGCCTATTCAAAAATATTTAAGGTTAGAGTGGTACCTACTTGGTATATGTTATTTTTTAAATTTATATTAATTTAGATAAGAATAATATAACTTTAGATCACTGAAGAATTAAATTGTTTGTCTGGTTGTTGTCTCTTTGTAATATTTGTGGAAATAAACGCTATTATTAATTCTCTTCTCTTTCTTAATTTTACTTGTTGATACAAATTTATATTTCTTAACAATATAACATTTAAAAAAAAAACATTTAAAAATATAAACAAACAATTGTACGCCGGTGTTGGGAGCAAAGTCGAAGCTACCAGTGATACGAGCTCCACAGAAAGGAACCTTCTCAAAATACGAGCTGTATCGAGGAGTACTGCCTTCTATATCAGGCCCTTTATCCAACCACATAACGCCAACTTCGACAGGTGGTCGTCGAAGCTGTTGGCCATCAGGCCATTGGCCGTAACGACAATCGGCACAATGACAGCCGATTTCACATTCCACATGTCAACAACCTCGTGTGCTAAGTCGAGATACTTGGTTTGTTTCTCTTTCGCATTTTTCTCTTTCATGGCGTTCTCGTCATGTGGGATGGTTACATTATTACGCCTTTTATTGTATTCTTAAAGAAAAAGATTGCATCGTTTGTGTTATTTTACTAAAATCCCAAAATATGTCATAAAATTTCCAGAATGAGCAATAAAAGTAATTGTATAGAAATCAGTGAAGTTGTTTGCGTTGCGAATCTTGGCAGATAAGCGATCGCGCCCTCCGTGTTTGTTGACAGATTAGATAAGTCCCTGAGTTCGTGGACCCTAACACTCAAAGTATTTAGACAGATTTTCGGCAATTTTATAGAGAATAGTAAAATAGTCGCTAGCGATCAAATTGATATGTTTTACGACATTACCAAATAGTATACTAACTTCTATCTGTTTTTTTTATTTCTTTTTTGAGAATTATTAGGTACTAGCGACCCGCCCCGACTTCGCGCGGGTGCAATCTAGATACTAATATTTTCGCTACTATAATATGCATGTATTATATAACCTTCCTCTTAAATCACTCTATCTATTAAAAAAATCGCATCAAAATTCGTTGCGTAGTTTTAAAGATCTAAGCATACATAGAGACAGACAGACAGCGGGAAGCGACTTTGTTTTATACTATGTAATGTTTAGTTTGAAAGTAGCAAGTTTAAATAGTAATGAAATAGCAGATTTAACAGACTAGTAAACATTATAAATAACTGTTAAAAAGAGGTACAATTGATCCACTTCCGCGACGAATTTTGCGAACGATGTACGTTTGCAAAGTTATTTTTCCAGCCCTGAAAGTGGATTTGATTACAAAAAAAAAAACACTCGTGGAGTGATTGCCATAGAGGATGTTTTACGTTAAAATAAGCGGACAGAGAGGAGGCCTGTGTCCCAGCAGTGGGAACATTAAAAGGCTGATTATGTTATGCAAGCGGACAACGTCGCGGGTTGGAGCTAGTAATTTATAGAAAAATAAATAACGTGGAAAATCACTACCTACTCACATGACACAGTCATGGCTCATGATATTAAATTATGTATCTACATAAGTATTATGTGTGTAGTGCATAATAAATAAATCAGTACTATTCATGAGTTACAAACTACACAATACAATAATATCTCCCCTTCTAAACAGTGATCCCCTCAGAATTGCGGCCCGGGATGTTATGAGTAAGGACTAGTTCTATTCAGTAAGTATATAGGAGACAATACACTATTTATAAATACTCTATTATTTGCAGAATATGTATTTGTCACATAAGTGATTTATAGCTGTCAATGTGGTCCATGATGAAATTAGGATCATGAAATGCAATGATAACGAAAAAACTATCATAGAATTCAACATAGCTCTCTCGTTCCCAATGGCTGGAAAACACTGTTTGTCTAAAATATGACAAGAGGTCTTCGATAACCATGTGATTCATACCAAACTGATACCCAAACAGTTTCGTGTTGACATAGACGCAGATACCAACCACCGGTACCCAAATAAGATGTTAACTTAATATAATTGATTTATGGAGTGTTGACAGAGTAAAATGTCTGGCTCCGGAAGCAAATGTTATAAATTACTGAATACCAACACGTGATAGTGGGGCCCGTGATCGATTGGGGGCCCCGCTTAATCGATCGACTCAGTGCATCCAAGATGGCGTCGGTTCGGCGCGGCGCGCGGCGCGGCGGCCGGCTGATGGCTTCATTGTTCGCTATAGGTAGCATTGTTAGGGAAATTAGGTTTACCGTTACTGTGGCAAAATCATTTATTTATTCGGATGAAAATATATACAAAATAGAAAATGCTTCATTACTTTATTATATTTTGTAATTGTGGTTTTGTGAATTTGAGTTGGGAAATAGTAGTTTTGTGATATGCCTAAAGATTTATGTAAGTGGTATGTCAAATTAATGTTTGTGAATATTGAGATGAATAGCAATTATTACAGAGCAGAAAACTTGCTGCGTCAACCCTAAATAAATTGTATGCGATGCTTTTACATCAGGAAGTTTGGTAGGCTACCTGCTTGTGTTTTTTTTTTAAGACTACCAGGAAATCTTTGAATATTATGCTAGTTTAAATACTAACTAGCAGATTCTAAATTCAATTTCTCGATAAATAATCTGTTAATCAGTGTTTAGACCTCCCATATTATTATTATACTCTTCGGTTTAGGCTATGGTTTAAGTATTATTAGTAGTATTATAGTTTAAGTTGTTCTAAATAGGGCTGTACCTAATTCATCAGAAATAAGTATGCAACAGCCTGTAAAAATAGCTCCAGCTCCTATCTCCAAACGTTTAATCTTACGATACAATCTATCGATAAAAATATAAAATTCATCTATATTTTGCTCGATTTAAAACAATAACTATGACATCA
Organism: Hecatera dysodea; assembly: GCA_905332915.2. NCBI lineage: Eukaryota > Metazoa > Arthropoda > Insecta > Lepidoptera > Noctuidae > Hecatera > Hecatera dysodea. The sequence continues at coordinate 1,468,870 of HG995298.1, read as the reverse complement.
CAGCACTCCTTGTTTCCCAGAGAGGTGGTGTGAGTCAACATGGCGACGTTTGTGACAGTACCTCGTGACGTCATAAATCTTACCAGAGATGGCAGAGATTATACAGTAGGTATGTTAAATAACAGAGAGGGCGTTCTCTTAAACTCGTTAATCTATATCATTAATAGATTAAAATAAAAATATCAGCATAGAAAAATAAGCAACAAAAATAATCCGAATTAAAAAAATAAAATAAAAACAACAAATTCGAAACATCCTGTTTAAAATCAAAATAGTAGCACGGAATAGTACTCGTAGTAGCAATGCCCAAACCGGCAAGTACCTACGCGTGTACAGAGTGTTTCTTTAACGTATCAATTTAACATTTATAATGAATATTTTAATATAAAAAAAAAACATTTTTTTTTTCGAATGGTAATATATTTTTATCGTTAACTAGCTGCTGCCCGCGACTTCATCCCCGTGGAATCCCCGATTTTAAAACATTCTTTATCGCTGCTCCGCTCCTATTGGCTTAATGGCGTGATGATATATAGCCTAAAGCCTTCCTCGATAAATGGTCTATTCAACTCAAAAATAATTTTTCAATTCGAACCAGTATTTCCTGAGATTAGTGCGTTCAAACAAACAAACAAACAAACATACAAACAAACAAACAAACAAACAAACAAACTCTTCAGCTTTATAATATTAAGTATAGATGGATGCTATACTATTGCGGGTTAACGGGAACGCCCTCTGTTAGTTAACATACTGTATAGTAAATAATAAATCTGGCTAGCTTTTCTCAAAGCTCAGTTGTATTTTTCATGGAAAGGTTGCTTATCTGATCTCCTCAACCTAGTATTTGGGTAATAAGGGATTCATTAGTAAGAATAGCGTCAAATTTTTTGACTTCTGGCTACCTGAAATGACTACTGACGGTCAAAGATCTAGAATTTAGAATTTACAGCAGAGATTAGAAAACGTTGCAGATTTTGAAATTAAGACAGGAACGAAGCTACGTTTGCAGTTCACAATTTTGGTGGTACTTTTGGACTTGTTAGTATCATATATTTTGTTGGTGGATTTATTTATTTGCGATAAATAATTTTAAAGGATTATGGGTTTTTTTACAATTGCGTACCTACTTGAGTGGACTTTAACATTTTTATTGCACTGATAAAGATTTCCCGTTTGTGACGACCGGTAGGTTGATATAAGGTTAGTATTACCTAAGCAGTGTCGGATCCTGTGGCCCGAATAAATAGTATGTCTTTTTTTTAGTAATGGACCACTCGCAGTTCATCACTCTAAGGCTGGTTACTACTTAACCAAACTTTCCTGCGGTGGAACAATATGTCGCTAACCACCGCCTTTTTATTGACGTCTCAGCGTTATTGTATGGAGTCCTAGATTGTTTATCTATATTTATAACCCTAGCCAAATAGGTAAATAAAAATCAAATGTCCGCACCTATTGATAAGATACTTAGGTACTTACCGAAGTGACCGAGAATCAGAACACAGCTGTCCAATTTGTGGTACCTATCTAGCAGTCCATCTTGCCTGATATCGCTACCGATACCAGAAGCTAATCCTTGTGACGCAAATTGTGGAAAGATAAAATTGATTTTTAATTTTTACCCTGATTAGGAGATAAAACTAATATGGTTTGTTTTTGTGGAAACATTTTTTTTTGTAGATAGTGACGTGGAAAGTATGATCGTAAGCGCTTATTACACTCTCCAATTTTAAGGAAACCTAAATCGGCCTCTAGCTTCAATTACACTATCCTGTTTCCTAAATTGGCGTCCCAAAAATTGGATGGTGTAGTAAGCGCTTTAGCGTTACACAACGATTTGAGGCAGGGATTTTATGGATATAAAATTTTGGATCCGGATTTGGAAATACCGGTTTCGGATATAAAATTATTTAGGATTATCTGTCACTTTCGGATAGTATCGATTACGGACATAAGATTGTTAAGAAATTGAACTAGTAAAACACAAATATATAAAACTTGCAAGTGACGCGTGCGGCTAGGGTGTGGTCGGTTGAATCCGAAACACCTGTCATAATGTGTCTCATTGAGACTCCGTCTCTATCCGAAATTATGCGTAACTATTATAGCGGTTTCGGACACGGTTACGGATAGATTGTTTTTTCGGATACTCGATAGTTTCGATTAAGGACATCCCTGATTTGAGGCCGAATCGTGAAACGGGTGTTTTTAGGATAGATACCTGATAAGACCGAATGTTACTGTTAATTGCTGTTTGCTTTTTTTACGAAATGAGAAAGCGCAATATTGGAAAAGATCTGGTGTACCTACTAAAACTGACAGAATAATCTAAAGTCTCGTAGTGTGGTTACAATGATGGCGTAAAACAGATTTTCATGCACGAACAAATCTATTTCAATGTTGAAAAATAATCTGTTTTATGGAACTGCCATGTTACGGAATTTGTTCGAAAGAGTCACAGCGGCCATGGAACGCAAAGGATATTAATCGAACACGGACGGACTACTGCCGTGGGATCTGGAGGCGAGAGCCCTCGCGCTCGTTTATGCGTTGCGCGTGGAGGCGCTACGCTGGGGTGAAACTCTGCTGCCGCGGCAAATTGCTGCGCAGCGGACGGAGCTCCGGCGGGATTTCAAGGAGGTGTGGAGACAGCGACTATCGCAACCCAGCGCTGGGCACGCCATCATTGCGGCGGTAAGTCCCTTCTTTGAGGAGTGGCTGGAGCGACACGACGTCTTCACCTTCCGCCTGACGCAGGTGCTCACCGGATACGGCTGTTTCGGGAGGTACCTGTGTCGGATCCAGCGGGAGGACACATCCGGGTGTCAACACTGTGTGGATCGCCCGGAGGACACGGTGGAGCATACGGTGGAGGTCTGCCCTGCTTGGGCGGAGCAACGCCGTGTCCTCGTTGAGGCGATCGGCGGCGGCGACCTGAGCGTCCGGCCCTGGTTCAAGCCATGGTCCGGAGCGAGGAGGCATGGGAAGGGGTCGCCTCCTTTTGCGAAGCAGTAATGCTATCGAAGGAGGAGGCGGAACGCGTGCGTGAGAGCGAAACCTCACACCCCAGCCGCCGCAACAGGAGACGCCCCGGGCGTCGGGAAACGCAGGGCGATTCCCGGCCACCGTAGGCGCGGGCCTGCGACGGCGAGCTATGGGTGGCTCGCCGTCCGATAGCAACCAGGCCCGAGTCGACGGCGCGTCGTGTTCCACGCGCGCCTCAAAGAGCCGTCAGCAACGTAGGGTCAGTGCCTGCTAGGGTTGCGGAATTTGTTCGAAAGAGTCACCGCAGCCCTGGAACGCAAAGGGTGCAAGAAGGGTTTTAGTCAGTAAGAGTCTGACACTCCCTTCCACTCCGCCCAGAGTGGGAGAAGTCATTTGATGATTTCCCACCCAGAAACAAAAAGGTAGGTACCTAGATGTGCTCAGAAACATTAGTTTCTTCAAATAAAGGCTGTGGTCCCTTCACAACAGTCAATCTATTTTTCTGGCTTATTAACTTACCAATTTTAGACTTGAGATTTTGGAGTTAGTGTTTAAAACCTTAAGGCTTAGCACGCACTGCGATTAAACTCGCGCGGTTTAGGAATAGCTGAAAACGCAAAAACGCGCATCAACACGCACTGCGGCTAGCGTTTTGCTTAAATTTATTTCATTACACCATGGATTTCTGGCGAGCAGCATGTGTTGTAGCTTTGATATTGAAATTAAAAAATAGAAAACGTAAACAACGCCGCCGCCATAGGTACTGGGTGCATCCACTAACTGATCAAAGACATTTGAAAGGATACTTTTGCAAAATGTACAACATCGTGCGTCAACATCCCGGTAAGTTTTTTAATTACTTCAGAATGTCGATTGGCACTTTTGATAAATTTTCGTAAAAAAAATTGTCGTAGTCTACATTCGATGTTTCTGAGTCGGACGACATGACTTAAACCTCTGCAAAAACGTCTATCCTCCGCACTCGCACAGTCGAGACAGAATAAAAAGCGTATGCGATTAACCGTCGTGCGTGCGCCACAGTACTGTTACTATGGGACACAAAAAAACCGCGCGTTTTCAAAACGCGGTAAAAACGTAACAAGTTGCGTTTTTAAAATCAGTCACTGAAAAAAGTCACTAAAGCGTGCGCTTGTGTAGAAAGCTATGTGTTACATTTTTTTGCGGTTTTAGACCTGCGGTTAAACGCGGGCGTTTAATCGCAGTGCGTGCTAAGCCTAAGTACTTGAATGCCAAAGTTTGAAAGTAAAAATCGAAAGTTTGAAATTGGAATGACGCTTATTTTCTGATGAAATTGAGTTACAATTTCATAAAAATATTGTGTGTATATTTTTTTTTGTATATAGACATATAAAGACATAAAATTGACGTCACCCAGACAATTTCATGTTCATAATTTAGTGGTCCTTGTTTTAAGTGTCTTATCAGTTCAAAAGGGACTAGGTATAAACCATGACTCTGATCAAAACCTGATCAAGGTTGATTTAAATATCGAAGCTGTAATTTTAAAACCATTGGAGTATTATACGCTGTGGGGTCAAAGACGATCACTTCAACACCACTAATAACTATTAGCGTACATTATCTATACATATAATAAATCTGTAGAAAAGTCATTTTTGTACATTGAAGAAATTGAAACAAAAAATAGCCAGCGTGTGAAAAGATAAGTAACAGAACCCATTTCCATCATTTTTGAAATTTTTGTCTGTTTGTCTGTTTGTCTGTTTATCTGTTTGTCTGTTTGTTTGTGCGCGCATCACGTAAAATCTACGAATTCAATGCTGACAATGTTTATATACAAAAATTATACGCAACTTGAGGTTTAACTTAGTTTTTGTTTCATCGAAATCGGTTCACTCTATCAAAAGATATGATTAATTTAGTGAGTTCAAGAAGTAAAATATTACGTTATTACGCAATTCAGTATAGTACTTGCAACGACATCTTAAGACTAAAAAACTTTTTACAAAAAAATGCAACCGACTTTTACACAAAAAATCAGAAAAGTGCAAAATAACTTTAATTTCGGAACTCGGTGTTTGTGGTTGCTTTTTCGTTTTTTGAACACCGACTTCCGAAATGAAAGTTATTTTGCACTTTTCTGATTTTTTGTGTAAAAGTCGGTTGCATTTTTTTGTAAAAAGTTTTTTATTTTTCACTTTTTAGTGGTACCTACATCCCCTCCCCTCCCCCCACCTAAACGAACCAATCACATTGGTGTAAAAAAAACGTACTGCTCCTTTGCAGAGTAAACTAAGAGGTCGTCAATGTAGATAATGTAGATATTTTTTTTGATTTTTCGAAAACCGCTTAGTCGATTTCGATAAAATTTTCATGGGACCATTTGGGAAGTATACCCTTTCCAACAAAAATTTTTCTAATCGGTTGATAAGCGACGGAGTTATGCGCGAACAAACATAAAAAAAAAAAAAATACAAACATCCGAATTGAGAACCTCCTCCTTTTTTAGAAGTCGGTTAAAAATAGAACTAATGTTGATAGTTGAAATCCAAATCCGATAGAAAGCGTTGTGCAAATGACGTCATTTTCTGAATCGCGGTGTTAAGATTTTCCGCGCGAGAATGACGTCCACCGTGTTTACTAGGCAAATTGGGTTTCGTTAGGTGTCTTAAAAGTTCTTGCGTGTGTCGTAAAAGTTCTTTGGTTGCTTGGTTTATCGATTTTCTAAATTGGTCGAAAAAAAAGTATTGGCTTATCTTATTGGTTTCGTTTGGTCAACTTTGGTCATTGGTTTGAGGTAGGTACGAAGTAAAGATTGTATTTTATTTACTTCGTAGTTTGAATCCAATAGTGCCAATCGTTATACAGTAAGTTAGTGTTGCCAATTCGTTGAGTCAGGACCACGAATAGACGATACGTTGTCACACTAGACTGTAGTTCTTTTAAGTTTGTAGGCTATTCAGTCATAAGTGTTGTTGGTTTTGTTTATTGCTTTAATTTTCCTTGAAAATGCCTCAAAGAAAAAAAAATAACCTTTCGCTGCGTACCCGAAATGCGAAAAGGATGAGACTTTGTAGGTCTCAGGAATCGGAAGAAGATCGTGAAGCACGGTTATCTGCTAACCGAGAGCACATCGCTCTTTCACGTGAATCGGAAACGTTCACCGAAAGGGAGTCACGTTTAAGTTCACAAGGAACTCGGACCGCGACTTTGCGGTCTCAAGAGAGTATCGAGGAACGCCAAGCACGTCTGTCATTTGACCGAGAGCGACACGCTCTCTCGCGCGAGTCTGAATCTCTCTCCCAAAGAGAAGAACGATTACAAATAGCTAGACATAACTATGTAGGTGTACAAAGAAACAATGAAAGTTATCTTGCATCTGAAAGGGAAAGAATAGATGAACTAAAACGAGCAGAAACAGCAGAACAACGTCAATCTCGCCTAGAAATAGAACGAGCTCGATACCATATGAATAGAGAAACAAATAGCGGAGCTGATGAGTCCATGGAAAATGACGATGCAAATATTTTATTACCTTGGGACAATAGGGAAAAATCAGGGTTCACATATTCGTCTAGAATTAATTATGCTGGCTTTACTTCCGTGGGTGACATGAGAGAAATTTGTAATTTTTGTCATGCTTTGAAATGGAGGAAAGAGACAGACGGAATGTGCTACTCAAATGGAAAAATTGTTCTTCCAAATTTCCAAGATCCACCACACTTACTTAAAAGTCTCCTGAATGGCGATCATCCCCAGTCGAAACATTTTTTGGATAATATTCGTTTATTTATCAGTGCTTTCCAAATGACTTCCTTTGGGGCAAAACAAATAACGGAAGGACCGTTCATGCCAACCTTCAAAGTACAAGGTCAAGTTTATCACCTTATTGGATCTTTGCTGCCAGAAAATGAACCCAAATTTCTCCAAATTTATTTTGTATCCGATTACACGCAACAGCTCAATGTTAGAAATCACAATTTTCCCCAGCTCAATGCTGAGCTTCCAACTCTATGTTTCTCTATCACGTGTTAGCAACCCAAACAACCTTTTTGTATACATATACTCCGGGTAATTCCACCGCTAACATAGTATATAGAGAAACATTAACGTAATCAACTATACCAAAGTCAGGACTCTTATCTAAATCATCAAAAAGGTGATATACTCTTATCTAAACGACGTTGTTTTGTTCTCGAGAACCACGCGAACGAAGTCGCGGGCACAGCTAGTTATTTAATAAATAATCCTTCTATTATAGACTGATCCGATAAAGTAGGTAACTGAACTGTGCGCTGGCCGCCTACAAACTGTTCACGAATAAATAAAAAGCTTTGAGGGTTCCGTATAAAAAATATATCGAGGTGTATCGTAAAGTGGGATAATATCTAAACTAATATCATAAAGAGGAAAGATTAGATTTTTTGTTTGTTTGTTACGATTTGACTCATAAACTACTCGACAGATTTGTTTCACCATTAAAAAGCTATATCTTTACCGAACAATAAAAAAAAACAAAAAAATTAGAGATCCCTAAAATGGAACAATGCCCTCCAAGTTTTCATAATATTGTGTATAAAATTCATTATTTGGCTTGCGCTGAGAAAACTATTGATGATACTTAAACTATTGATAGAAATGATGTAAGTAGGTGGCATGATTAAGTACTAATTTTTACCTACAACACACATTACCAATCAAAGCTCTATTGGAATGTAAAAGTGGTGACTTGGGCATCATGATATTAATCCTATACATTTAAATGTTTTGATAATTAAGGTTGATTATGATGTACATGTAAATTATACTCGTACTTTAAATTATATTCAAGTAGGACCAATCGTTTAAAAGTTGCAACGGGTATAAACATCCTCTCAGTAAGGTTTGAGCGAACTTCTGGACTACCAACCTTTTAAAGGAATCGTAGGGTGTTTGGGTTTGTATAGGAAAGTACGAAAGTCCGCGCGGACAAAGTCGCGGACGAAATACTAGTTTTCTATTAAATTTTAAAAAATTGTACACTTTAATATCCCGTAGATACGGAATACTAGGATGCCGTAAATCAACATCAAACTTATAAGAGTCTGTAGGGTTTTATCAAATTATAATAGTTAATAATTTGAAATGCGTGATGCTCTGGCATTGTATAGAAAATTATGAGATGTATAATAACCATAAAAATCTATGGTTTAGTAGTTATATTTTGTTGTTTTTTCCGACGGGTCAAGCTTTTACGTCCTTGTGAACTTTAACATCGTAATGAATCAATTAGTTGTAATGATAAAAAAAATCTAATTAGTCCGTCAGATAGATTTCCAAAAAAATATTGGATACGTATTTTTTCTTTTTTCACGTAAACAAAAAATGAAGACGATACAGTGCGTTGAAAACTCTTGTGTCTTGTCACTACTCGCTATAATTTTTACCGGGCCGTGCCGTCACACGCTCCCACTCCTGATCTTTGATGCTTTTTATCTTCGTCAGTTTTTATAGATTTGATAAAGGAAACAATATGTGTCCAATATTTTTCTATAATCTAACTAACAGACTAAACATAATCATATATTTTTTACTTAGGCAACATCCCTATTAGACGAGCCCACGGAGCAACGAGATGCCCGTGCGGGCACTGCTAGATACGGCATCATCAAAACTGCTCGTGCAAATATTTAGTGTCTACTCATAAAAATTGACGGCAGGTGACAAAAGGGATGTTTCCTGAGTTTAAAATAATATGATTCGATATAGTCCGTCAGTTAGATTATGTTGGACATAAACATATTGGACACGTATATTTGCTTTATCAAACCAATAAAAATTGACGAAAATAAAAAGCTTGTAACGTAAGCTTCATCTTTGATTTTTTTTATCTTCGTCCATTTTTAAAGATCGCTAATTTAACTGACGGACTACATAGATTCATTTTTTTATTCCTCAGGAAACATCCCAGCCAGAAAAATACCAGCTGTAAGTCTTGGCTGTCGAAATATTAGAAGCTGGGTTTAAAAGTTGAATCAAATAAGTTAAAACTACAAGGAACCCTAAACGACCTCAACATAATTTATTCAAAAAAATATTAATATAGCTACGTTCGTCCCACGCACGCTAATCTGTCCGTCCGTCCGTCCGTTCTATCTCAGGAACTGGGCAAAGACAATGGGGCCCATATCTTGGTGGAATGCATCCATATCTGGTATCTATTCGTTAAGCACGTGGGTTAAAATGTTCTGGAAATTCATTAATATTTAGAAAGTAGGCTTTTGTGTTACCGTTAGTCTGACGTCGATCTTGATCACCCGGAGTAAGCACAAGCCTATAAAATATAAATAATGTGGTATAAATACACTTATCTTCCCTTACGGATGTTTTTTTTTCAGCATAACATTAGAGAAACCGTGAAGGAAATCTTACAGTAAACCAATATACTAATATTATAAAGAGGAAATATTTGATTGTTTGTTTGCAATGTACGGGCTCCGAAACTACTGAACCGATATGAAAAATTCTTTCACTGTTGGGAAGCTACACTATCCTGATCGACATAGGCTATATTTTATCCCCATATTCCCACGGGATCGGGAACTACGCGGCTGAAACCGCGGGGTGCTGCTAGTCGAGTTATATGTATATTGATGGCAATAAAACGTGTGACTGTACTATAGGAATACCTCTGAAGAAGCTATTATTTGTGTGTTTAAAAATTCGACAGACGAAAAAAATGAGTCGCACAAAGATGCTCATTTGCTAGAAGGTCAACGTGTTTTAGATAATAATACAGTTGTATTGAAATAATTGCGCTCCATTTACTATAAAAACGTAATTTTTCTATGAATATGTGCTCTCATACTTTAGACCTCAGAGCGAATTTTTTAACACAACCGTTTAACTTAACAGTTTTGAGACAATATGTCGATCTTGTCGCAAACGAACAAAGTTTAAGCAGTGAAATTCGTAATTAACGATATCAATTCGGTTTCTTAAAACCGAGGGCCAATCAGCATCTACCACAGACACCGGCGGATCATCAGCTTCCAATGACTCCAGAATCACAGGATTGCTTGCAAAAATATTCATATATTTATATTAAAACATGGGGTCATTACAAGGACAAAGAACACTACCAGTTCGTCACCTTCCTGAGACATATCACAATCAAGACCATACATCAAATCACCACCTTAAAGCAGCCAAGGGAATTCCACCAAAAAGTCTCGTATCTCTCCACAATCACAGAATTGCTTACAAAAATATTTTTATTGATATTAAAACAAGTCAAGGGGTCATTACCAGGACAAAGGTATTGGAAAGTGCGTCACGTGACGGGGTGAGGGGGTGCGCGGGCGGGGGTGGGTCGCGTGTGAGATTGTGCGATAGTCTCCCCGCGGTGGACGCCGGTCTAATCGGTTTACTGGGCCTAGCGACTTTGGTGCTTGGTGCTAGATGGAGGATGAAGCGAAATGTGGCGAAAAATGAACTTTTATATAAAGATAGACATAACACGTGGAATGCTAAGACAGAAGAAGTGTTCCACATTTCTTCCAAGTATCCTCATTTCGCCAGTCCTGTAGAATATGGACAAGCTGTAGGGGCGCTGACGCATTAGTTTTGTATTCCTCGCACGCGCAGTGCTCGCCAGGCAGTGCGCCCGAAACCGCCTTCCACTATACACGCGCTCGCAACCTAACCTTATAACGGCATCATACAGTAAAGACTTATCCAGAATTTCCGTCTATCATTTCTCTCCGTACACACTACCTACGAACACTCCAAAAAAGCCTTTTGCCAATAATTGGGAACAAATTCTGGCTCTAGACTGCTACTGTGGAATCCCAGATGAAAAAAACCAATAACACTTGAAAGATCTGGAATTTGAGTACAGAAAATCATGTATCAGCGCATGTGACTACTACACAAAAGAGAAGGAAGGCTGAATAACAATAGACTAGCTAGCCCCCTGAAGTGACGAAAGATGGGATAATGTGTTCTAGTGACCGAAACTTTAGTTGTAATCAATCAAGAACGTGCATGCGAAGCATGAATTACTAGCTGACCTTTTTTTTTTTTTTTTTTTTCTGGATGGGAAATCATCAAATGACTTCTCCCGCTCTGGGCGGAGCGGAAGGGAGTGTCAGACTCTTACTGACTAAAACCCACCCGTGATCCTTCTTGTGCCCTTTGCGTTCCAGGGCTGCGGTGACTCTTTCGAACAAAATCCGCAACCCTAGCAGGCACTGACCCTATGGGGCCCCGTCTACGTTGCTGACGGCTCTTTGAGGCGCGCGTGGAACACGACGCGCCGTCGACTCGGGCCTGGTTGCTATCGGACGGCGAGCCACCCATAGCTCGCCATCCGCAGGCCCGCGCCTACGGTGGCCGGGAATCGCCCTGCGTTTCCCGACGCCCGGGGCGTCTTCTTCTGTTGCGGCGGCTGGGGCGTGAGGTTTCCCTCTCACGCACGCGTTCCGCCTCCTCCTTTGCTAGCATTACTGCTTCGCAGAAGGAGGCGACCGCTTCCCATGCCTCCTCGCTCCGGACCATGGCTTGAACCAGGGCCGGACGCGAGAGGTTGCCGCCGCCGATCGCCTCGACGAGGACACGGCGGTGCTCCGCCCAAGCAGGGCAGACCTCCACTGTATGCTCCACCGTGTCCTCCGGGCGATCCACACAGTGATGACACCCGGACGTGTCCTCCCGCTGGATCCGACACAGGTACCTCCCGAAACAGCCGTGTCCGGTAAGCACCTGCGTCAGGCGGAAGGTGAGGACGCCGTGACGTCTCTCCAGCCACGCCTCAAAGAGGGGACTTATCGCCGCAATAGTGGCGTGCCCAGCACTGGGTTGCGATAGTCGCTGTCTCCAAACCTCCGTGAGATCCCGCCGGAGTTCCGTCCGCTGCGCAGCAATTTGCCGCGGCAGCAGAGTTTCACCCCGGCTTAGCGCCTCCACGCGCAACGCGTAGACGTGCGCGAGGGCTCTCGCCTCCAGATCCCACGGCAGCAATCCGGCAAGGAGATTCGCCGCCTCGCCAGAGACCGTGCGGTAGCTGACCTGCGCGCGCAACTTCGTTTGTGTCACTTTTTTCATGCCTGTTCCACTCCTATTTGTCTTAGCATGACGATATATAGCCTTCCTCGATAAATGAGCTATTAAACACTGAAAAAAAATTTCAAACCGGACTGGTAGTTCCTGAGCCTAGCGCGTTCAAGCAAACAAACAAACTTATATATTTGGATTTCTGTAGCATCCGAATGTTGTTTATTTGAGTGAAAGCAGCTTTTAGTCGTTTTAAGATGTAGTTTTTTTAGATGAGTCCGATGTTTCCTAGCTGACAGATAGTTGGACAGTAACAACACTGGCTATTTACAGTGTAATGTACGTAACTATTCATGATAAATAAAACAGGCTAAACCTAAGCTAAGGATCTTTCCATATACCGCTAACTTAGATCATCAGCTATGCTCATCATCATCAACAGCCTGTTACAGTCCACTGCTGGACATAGGCCTCTCCACGCCACTTAGATCTATTCTCGCATCCAGTTTCTGCCAGCCGTCCTGCGCAAATCGTCACTCCACCGTGCCTGAGGACGTCCTGCACTACGTTTGCCGAGACGCGGCCTCCACTCTAGAACTCGTTTACCCCAACGGTTGTCGGTTCTACGACTAATATGGCCAGCCCACTGCCACTTCAGCTTACTAATCCGGTGGGCTATATCAATGACCTTGCTTCTCTGACATCAGCTATGCTCGTTGAAATCAATTACAAAAACAACCGCTGACCGCTCAACTAATACGCCACGGCTAACGTCTCGCCTAATGCAGGTGACTTGCAAGCCGCGCTTAATACACCACTTCGAGCCACTTTCAGTCCAGTCCACTCCTAATAACCCCTTCAGAGGCGTTTCTCCTCCAATCTGATGGATCAGACATCCCCTTGAAAGCCAGGGAATAGTACTATTACGGCTAACTTACTAAAATTCATTGGGTTGACGTAAAACGATTTTTATGGTGGATTTGTAAGTGCTCGTTGATTTTCTTTTATGTTCGTCCATTAATTTCCATTAGCAAGTTGGCCAACGACCAACTTGGTTGTTGGCCAACTTGCTAATGGGTTGTTGGTTTTAGTTTTAAATCAGCTTCTAATAAAGTGATTACTAAAAAGATTTACCTTCATGTGATTGCCATCTCCTTTGCTTGATGTAGGTAAGCATATAACAAACATTGGAATCTTTTTGCGACACCCAGATACAATCTCAGCCGCTGCGAATCCTACAGACATTTCTGTTACGTCATCGTCCCGAAGCAGCTCGAGTAAACATCAATGATTTTGCCAATCACAACAAAGTTACTTTACGCATTCTTTAAAAATGCAAATAAAAACTTTAACCACAACCTTTGGCGACAAAACAAACTGCAGCTATACAAAAATAAAGTTCAAAATCGGCTGTCAATGATCAATATAACCGAAGACCCAGACGTCATGCGACAGTCGACTTGCAAGCGGAAAATGACAATGTGAGATACCTATCCTTTGCTTAGCCAATTTAAATTTTACAGTCGCACCGATGAACCTGGCGGGATGTCATCCATAGTCTGTTGGGATAGGGTTTATATTCGCGTGGCAAAACTTTAGGGTCAGTGAAGTAGGGCTTTGCGGAGTAATCCCGCGAGGTTTGATATCTGGCACCGCGCACAGGGCTGGCATTGTGCACGGGGAATAGATAACATCTAACTCCGGCCTTTGTCAGACTTCACGTGTGGTCTAATTTGGCGTGTTTTTGTAATTGTTTGTTTACGGGGTGAAATAAGATTTTTAAGTTTAGTGGAAACGAGAAATAATGATGGTCCAGGACTTTAAGAGACCTGTGAAAACGTGCTACTATTTTACTGAAGATATCGTCGTATGCCGTTGTTAGTTATTTATTTGATTAATTTTAAGAAACCTACCTACATTTCAATATAACTTACCATACTCGTTATGTCGTGTCGTGTGTAAACAAAAGCGTCAAGATCGTCCTCCGTGTCACCCTATTTTATTTTTTCATCTAGGTAGGTATCTTTGCGGTAATTTTCATGGTATAGGTGTATTCCACTTAGATTTACTATTATTACACTTACACCATAAAATCCTACGTACATTACAAAGAGTCTATTTCGCTTTTGAAGCCATGTGATGTTGAAAAAATATCATTAAGTATCTATATTTTCACCCACGTAAGTTGCAAGTCAAACAAATGACAAAATTAGAAATTGAAAGAGAAATTAGGAAAAATATCTCAAAATTGGCATACTAAATTGTCTTAACTTCGGCAGACGAAGCTAACCAGTCAAAAAAGAGAGTCACGGTCGCGACAGCAGCACTAATAAAATAACCACGGTACAATGTTACCCAAGGTACAACGTTACCCACGGTACAATGTTACCCACGGTAATTCATCAGCATGTTTGTGACGCCGCGACAATGTTAATTCAACTTTATTGGTACCGCACAACGTTGTCTAGTCACCGTGACGATGTCGTTTCTACGTTTTTGCCTGCTTGCATCTGATGCTGATTTGTAAGACGTGGTTTGTTCTTAAAAATAAACAGTTTTATTTCACTAATCTTATTGACTTTTGAAATTATATTCGGTTTTAAGCTGCTCCCAATTTTTACAAATCTTGTAGTAAGTATGTAACGGTCTAATATTGAAGTTTTTGATGATTTTATAAAATTATCTTTCGTCCTGACAAATGTGGTGTACCATCATCACTATTTTGAGTTGTATAGAGCACTAGCTTAAGATTCGACCTCTAGTGCATAAAATTATTCAGTTAAACCAGAGGGTCAATTCTGCAAATTTTTAAGTAACTTTCACATTCGCGTGTCGGTCGGTCGCACTGTCGCGTCGCAATCTGTGACAAAGGCCTTAATTTCCATAAATTGTTCTACGCTACTTATTTTTTTTTTAGAATTGACAATCTGAAGACTTATTGGAGTAAACAGTGAAACTTTGTTGTCCTTACTTGAAGGTTGGTTGATAAGAAATGGAGAATCTAATTAAGCCGTTTACGAGGGTCAGCTGGGGGAAGCCGCTAAATTGATTTTTAATGTTTCTATGAATAAACTGGTATAGTGATTTTTTACAGGGAGCTGTTCATTTGAAACTTGGGAACATTTATTTCTCCGTTGAACGAAAAATAGTCATAGCACTAAATCACGTGAAAAACAAAAGATATCATAGAAAGAGCACTGCCAATGTTAAATACTCGTACATTCAGAAATGGATGATATTATGTTAATTGATGGTATGATATGATATTGATATGTATGATGATATCCGTTGAGCGAAAAATTGTCATAGTCAGAATAGTCGAAAAATAGTCATCACACGTGAAAAACAAAAGATATCATAGAAAGAGCATTGCCAATGATAAATTCATTCAGAGATTGATGATTTTACTCGTATGTATATTATGTTAGACTAGCTTCTGTCCGCGACTTCGTCCGCGTGGAATAGTTACTTTAACCCCGATTTTGAAACTCTCAGCCCGATCGGTTTAAAATTGACAAAGTTTAATACAAACTTTCATCCCTTTCGACCAAATTTGATTACCATAAAAACGGTTCTAGTGAGTTAATCTTAAAAGATAGACACGCTTATACTGTCGCGGACATTTTTTAAGATCATTTTAAAAGGAATAATTCTTTCCTACATATTTTTTTTGGTATCTTGAACCGTTTTCGCAGCGCACGCAACGGAAGCCCTCAAAGATGAATAATTTTCCCCGTTTTTTCCACATTTTCCATTTTTTCTTCGCTCCTTTTACTCGCAGCGTGATGTTATATAGCCTAAAGCCTTCCTAGATAAATGGTCTATTCAACCAAAAAAGAATTTTTCAATTCGAACCAGTACCTAGTTCCTGAGATTAGCACGTTCAAACAAACAAACTCTTCAGCTTTATAATATTAGTATAGATATGCATATTTAAATCTTATTCAATGTGTGCTGATTGCCCATATCTCACACTCCGGAAATATTTTTTATTTGATTTCAGGATTGCGTAATTTATGGATGATTTCACCAAAGTTCTTTGTCAGCTATATTATGATTACTAACTTCTATTTATTTCCATTATTTTTTAGAATGATTGATAATAATTGTATTCTTACTAGTGTATCAGATTACTTAAAGCAGATTGGTTGAATTGAAGAATATTTAAGGGATCAAATCTGATTGTTAATGGAGCGGGATCAATTGGGTTACTCCAACAATTTCTCCGGGAAAGACAGAAGAAGATAATAAAAGCCAAGAATAGTGAAGATCTACAAATGACAGCCAGGACCAACGGCTTAACGTGCTTTCCGAGACACGGAGGAAACTGGGTATATGTTAAGATCGATCTGGGCGGCTGTTATTCTTTAGTCACAAGCTCCTCAGATTCTGATGTGACCCAGTGAAAGAATAGCACAACTCACAATGACCGGCGGAGTGTATTTTGTATGAACGTCAATTTATAACAATTGCTGCGAGCAATTTGGCGGTGTAGACTGGCTGTTATTGGCGTGGATACAATTGTTAGTTCGCACCTTAAGATTCAAGTTTCAAGTGTCTTGAAACATGATCTTCTAGATTTTTAGTCAGAGGCTTGGAAGGATTATTGAGCTCTTTTGGCAACAATAGAATCGAATTCAGAACAATAGGGAGCAGTGGTGGACGAGTGGTAACAGCCCCGACTTACGAATTGCAGGTCGCGGGTTCAAACCCAGCCAGGCGCATTACTTTGTGTAATTAATTTCAACACCACTGCTCTCAAAACGGTGAAGGAAAACATCTTGAGGAAACCGGCATGTCCTAGAACCAAAAATTCGAAGACGTGACATTCACCAACCCGCACTGGTCCCGCGTGGTGGATTATGGCCCATTCCCTCTCCTAGAGAGGAGGCCTGTGTCCCAGCAGTGGGAACGTTAAAAGGCTGATTATGCTTATGCTATTTATGAGAACAATAGTGCCATGTTGTTTATTGATATCGATCGATGTTTTTTCCCTGATCATGGCAACTGTGAAGAGCTCCTTTAAACTGACTTGGAATTTAGCGTAAAATCATGTCGTCAAATCAATATATTAAAATAACAAAAAACATTAAGGATATATTCAATTAATTTCTTATTTACAAAATACAACTAAACAAGAAAATAATATAGAAGAGTAAAAAGGAGAAAAGACCCATAGGGCATTGAAAAATTCGTCCACATCGCTGTAACGGGAAAAGTGCCCAGAACACTGGTCGCATTGCCACATTAAATGGCAATACTGACAAATGAAAAAGCCAGCCCTCTGGTCACGTGTAGAGTCGACTAAGTGCTTACTGAATCAATATATTATTCAACTAATTTGATGAAATGATCTTTGGAAAGCTCAAAATCAACTGCTAAAATAAAAAGCCACCTTACTGTCTCATGATATTTCTTGTACTAGGAAACAAGGAATATCGTGAAACTTCCGTAAGTTCCTTAAATAAAACAAGCCAGCATTGTAGACAAGGGGTGGGAACATAAGCCGCTCGAGGAGGACTTGAATCAGGTTAGAATTTGCATATTTGGCTTTATGTTTTCTGTAATACTCACGATCTAGTTTGCTATATTTCAAACATACATGTGGAATAATAATATGAGCAAATTCAAAATAAGCTAGTAACACATAGCAGAGGGCAAAGATCAGAAGGTAAAAATTATCTGCCTAGCCTTTTCCCAACTATATTGTGGTGTCGGCCCCCAGTCAAACCGGATTCAGCTGAATGCCAGTATTTTATGCGAGCGGCTGCCTATTAGACCTCTACAACCCACTAACTGGGTAACATGGTACTTCTTGGCAAGACTGGAGTCAGATTTTACTGACTTCTGACAATCCGTAACGACTGCCAAAGATCTATAAATGACAGCCGGGACCAACGGCTTAGCGTGCTTTCCGAGGCACGGAGGAAACTCGGTATGTTAAGATGGTCACCCATCTACAGACCAACCTTGGCAAGCGTTGCCTAACCTTGAAGATCGATCTGCGTGGTAAACATTAACAAAAAATGTTACAATAGAGAAAATAGCAGCTCGTAACGAAGTATCACAACATGTTACATAAAAAAAAAGAATTAAAGAAATAATATTGGGGAAAGACGAATTACTAGAAATTGAATACGAGAAATGACTTTAGAAAGATCTAGAGATTATTTTTTTACTTCAAACTAATTGCAATAACTCAATAAAATCAAATCGGCAGAACAGCACACTTTGCCCGAAACTAGAGGACAGTATCCCCAAACGGCCAGCACGGAAAAGCCGTGCGTGTTGCGTGCCCGCACAAACAAACACAGATAGCCGGCATGAGGTTGACTGAAATGTAAGCAAAGTCGCGTGCGTTGCCGAAACCACGCGTGTACAATGTTGCGGCTTGTTCGCTCTTGTTGCTTGTCTATTGTTGCGTGTGATTTGAACACGGTACTCTGTGTTTTAATTAGGTGTTACTGAGTTTTGAAGTGCTTTTAGAAGTTCTGAGTCATTAGTTTGTGATCTTATTGATCTTACTGTGCTATACATACTGAACTATTACAGTCAGTGTAACTGACTCCTTCTCCTAAAACGATATACCTGTTTATCGTCTTCTCAGTATGTACCTTTGCCTTTGCCTTTTAGCAATATAGAATACATTTCCTTGGATTCCAGTATGTGTACTCTTTTTAGCCATAGTATCGTCTGTAATAATGGAGTTATCTATTATTTCTTTGGCTTTCTCCTATTTAGGTAATGAAATTGACGCTAGGCCTAGGATAGAGAATAATAAGCGTCTGGCTTTATGAAAATTTTGCTCAACTTAATTTCAGCGTATGCTTGAAAAAAGTATTTTAAGTTCCTAAATGGTGATAGTTTTCCACAGCTTATTGCCCCTCATGCATATTTTATGAGAAGATAATAATAAATAGAGACTGTTATTTTAATTTAGGTAGGCCTGTTCATAGTCGTCATCATTATTTTGACCTTATACCATTTTATTTGGGTTCGGCGGAGTCTGCGTGCCATCCTCTTCTATAACTACTTCTCTATGATTCGTGATCTCTGTGGTGACCCTCTTTCTAGCCATATGCCTAGTCTTTCACTTTCACAGTTGTTAGTCCTCATAATATCGTTTCTTTAGTCTTTTCCTCCTGTTAATCCATCCACGTATGTATATGTAAAACTAACTGTCACCCGCGGCTCCACCCGCGTGAATGTCGAAAATTATCCCAAGGAAACATACTCCAGAATATAATCTACCTCTGTGCCATAAAGATTCATTCAGTAGTTTTTTGCGTGAAAGAGTAACTAACATCCATCCATACATACAAACTTTTGCGTTTATAATGAAAGGACTAAAGAAACATCACTTATTGTTATAGTAGTTCTCGCGACTAGCTTTTGTTTCCAATTATTAGGTACAAAAACTTTTTTAAATTGCGTGTACGCACTGCACTGATTAATAATTTGCAATCTGTGTGCACCATCTAGTGTTATTATTTGTTTTGTTGTGTGTTGTGTTTCTACTACGTGTTGCAACCTCTGGCAATGTATTCGGAGCCATTTTTCCTTTGCTCTGAGAAAATATAACATTGTTTTCTTCTGTCAGCTCCCATACAATGAAAACTCAGAGAGCTTTTTGCAAATGAAATTTTGTATCTTAGCATCAAGCTATATAATAACGAAAAGGGGCTACTGCATGTAAGCACGTGATTAATGTATTTTCTAATGATTTTCATTGTTTTCACGTGGTGGAGGCCACGTGGTAAAGCCTCCAAATATCTCAGCGATGTGACATTTTAGGGAACAATGATGCATATATTTATTGTTTGTTAAGTATCTTCAAACATTTACATATACGTTAAATTGTGCGGCGATATTTTGAAAAAAAAAATGGCGGATTGTGACTATGCCAGTTCTCGTATAAAAATGTTACCACACAGCGTAAGCATAGCATAATCAGCCTTTTAACGTTCCCACTGCTGGGACACAGGTCTCCTCTCCAGGAGAGGGAATGGGCCGTAATCCACCACGCGGGCCCAGTGCGGGTTGGGGAATGTCACAAGTCTTCGAATTTTTGGTTCTAGGATATGCCAGTTTCCTCACGATGTTTTCCTTCACTGTTTTGAGAGCAGTGGTGATGAAATTAATGACACAAAGTAATGCGCCTCGCTCTGTTTGAACCCGCGACCTACGATTCGTAATTCGGGGCCTTTACCACCCGGCCACTACTGCTCTGATAATAGACCACACAGATGATGCAGTCAGTGCCTGCTAGGGTTGCGGAATTTGTTCGAAAGAGTTACCGCGGCCCTGGAACGCAAAGGGCACTAGATGGATCACGGGTGGGTTTAAGTCAGTAAGAGTCTAACACTCCCTTCCGTTCCGCCCAGAGAGGGAGAAGTCGTTTGATGATTTCCCATCCAAAAAAAAGGAGGTGCTTTCTGTCGATGTCAAATTGTAACCATGAAAAAGGAGTTGCGCTCGCGCATGGAAACGTGGCGCTATCGGTACACACCATCTGAAGCCAGCCCGATGCTGGTAGAAAGTTCTACTCGGTTTGTGATTAAATTGAATTGCAAAAAGTTACTTGAAAGATAATATTCATTTTTCAAGTCATAATTATGTGATAAAAAAGCTTACCGTTAATTTTATTCTAAATTTAATCGCCTATTTTAAATTAAGGCTTATTTTAATTGTGTAAATTAATTCATTAATATTTTTGAAATGTAGATTAGATTCTCATTTTCTTTAGGGTTTTGTAACTCAGAAGGAAACCCTTATAGGATCACTGAGTTGTCCGTCTGTCGGTCTGTCACGAGCCTTTTTCTCAGGAACGTGTAAAGGTATCCTGTTGAAATTATTAGATATCAAATACGCATGTGTATGATCCCTCAGAGGTGTAAAAATTCCGGCTTCTAAGTAAACGCAATAAAAAAAATATAGCCATTTATGTTTCATTTTTGCAATATTATTTGAAACGAGCATCATTATAATAAATAGGTTACTTCTTATCTTGAAATTTTCCAGAATAGTTCTTACAGTACAACACACACAGGATCTGAAAATTGAGAATTTGTAGTTTTGTAAATCAAAAACACTTTTTGTGATTAAAATAGCAGTGGTAGTTGAAAAATTAATCGGGATCATCTATTTAAAACTGAAAAGTTAATTTTATCCTCAAATCATGGCTACTTATCTTTTAGTCAGAGTAATGAGAGTGCTGTCATAGTTTATACACTTCAGTAGGTAATCGAAAAAAATCGAGACTCGATTCCCGTAATAAAGGAACTCTACATAGGAGTTGGGACGAAACCCTCGGTGCGCAAAGCAAACTCGCTCTTGACCGTTTTTTTGCTTCACGAGATTTTCTTTATTTCGTTTGGTAAGACAACAAGTAAGTAAATAACTTAATTGCCAGTTAATTAGCTGCTTATTACAATATAAATAAAAGAAATAGGCATCGCTGTACGAGAGATGTAAGGAGCCAAAATGATGAAGGCCTAGATACCTACGGAAGCTTGAATAATATAATCACGAGTGAAATCTCAAGAAGTTTCTTTTCAAGTAACTTGAACAAAATTTCTACGGAAAAGTTTCTTAACACAGCAGATTCTTACTACCCTTTTTTTTTTGGATGGGAGATCATCAAAAGACTTTTCCCGCTCTGGACGGGGCGGAAGAGAGTGTCAGACTCTTAATGACTAAAACCCATCCGTTATCCTTTTTGTGCCCTGTGCGTTCCAGAGCCGCGATGACTCTTTCGAACAAATTCCGCAACAGATTCTTACTACCCTGCAAATCAACATTGAAGAAAACCAGAATACTTGGAACAAGAAGTGTTACTTAAAAAATTGTTCGACCTATGTACAAGTCCATCTCAGGCCCACCGTAGTGCTGCACCGTGACAACTGACACTGACAAGCGATGAACGTCAAATTATTTGCTCTGCGCGTCAGTCGAGCGCGGGTCGAGCCACAACCCTTGAACCGTTCGGAGTCAGCATCAGACTGACAGCAAACGTCACAATACTGACGGTGAACGGTGCCGTAACTTAGAAGCGTTAGTTTGAAGGTAACTTGAAGGCATTAAGTATTTAAAACCACAAAAAGATGAGGAAAATATTGTGGTGAAGCAAAAAATGTTTAGTAAACTGTCGGTTTTGTTTGGGATTTAAAGTATGTATGGTCAGATAATAGTAGTATGAACTTAATAAACTCGATTCTATTGGACCTTACATGAGAGATCGATAGACTTCGCAGTGTGGCTCGTAAGTTTTTAAGTAAGTAAGTATTTATTATTTGTTTAAACATGGTGTACATGATACATTGCATGCAATATAATAATGAAATAGAATTTTTTCTAACATGTTCAGCTGCGTATCTATCGTGGCGTACAAATTGGTAGGAAGAGATGATGGGTAAACCGTGATAATATTCATCAAAATTACTTATTCATGACAAATTAGGTATCATTACATTTCAACATATTTATTAGATACAATTCAATGTAAAATAGTCTATAAATAAAAATATGAATTTCTGTCATAAAAATTTGAAGTTACAATTATGTACTCGTAGGTATATGTATACTAGCAGCGCCCCGTGGTTTCACCCGCATAGTTCCCGTTCCCGTGAGAATACGGGGATAAAATATAGCCTATGTTACTCAGGGTGAATGTAGCTTCCTAATGGTGAAAGAATTAAAAAAATAAAAAAATAAATAAAAAAAAGAAAGAAAAGAAGGTGAAAGAATTTTTGAAATCGGTCCAGTAGTTTTTGAGTTTATTCGTTACATACAAAAATACAAATATTTCCTCTTTATAATATTAGTATAGATAAGTTGTAATAGTGGAATGATAGAAGACGAGAATCTAGTAAAATGACGATTAAATATGCCAAATTAAGATCCCGCAATGTAAGTAGGTACCTAGGGCTAAACTGGCTAATGATGTTGATGTACTAATAAAGTCAGAAAATCTCACACAATCTTGTCGAGGGAAACAGTAGAACTCATTTACCGGTGGCGGTGTGGTAAGTACTCGCGCAATGCGAAATACTGGTATTCAGGTTTATTCGTTTAGACTGGAAGCTGTCCCTGATATAGTTGGGAAAAGACTAGGCAAACTGTTTGTGGCTAATAATGTTGAAGACTGTATATCAATGAATAAGTGTGAACAAATAAAAAGGACACAGTCAACTTAGTTAGGACGTTCAAAGTTAATGGTAAATATAAAGGTCCACATATCTTCGGTAACATCTCTGTTATATAAGAGGGAGCAGAGATGCAGCATCAGTTGTCAATTATAGTGATAAATGATTGGCACTTAATACTCGCGTTGTGACGGCAGCTCGTAGTGACGTGGCAGGTGGAGCCACGTGTTACAAGAGAAAGAAAAAGAAAGAAAGAAAAAATGTTTCTATACAACTGACTAGTTCTTACCTAAGATTTAATTGGGAGGAAGAAATAAGAAGGAATACAATTTATTTAGCTTGTTTTTGGATGAGAATCATTAAATTACTTCTTTCGCTCTGGGTGAGATGATATTATCAGATTTTTACTGACTAAGACCCACCCGTGTTTCACCAAATAAAAGCCCTATGTGTTCCAGGGCCGCGGTAACTCTTTCGAACAATTCCACAACCCTTGTTTAGCACATACACATACATATGTAGTTATTTACATACGTGAAACACGCAAGTTAGTTAAAAATATCAAATTATGGTATACCATCCACTAAGTGTGTGTCTTCACTAAACAGGTCAATTTCAGTGATATATCAGATAGTCAGATGCTGTGTGACGCTGCGCTGGTTTCCTAATGCGTAGGACTCTATCAATTGAAATTTTGATTCTTTGTCTTTAATCTTATCAATAGGTAGTAAACTAAATTCTAAACTAGTATCAACAAAAAAGTGAACATGTTGTGAGTTTGTGTATGTGAGGAGTTTCGGTGAGCGTCTTTATTTAATTTTCAGGTTTCCGTACCTAAAGGGTAAAACGGGATCCTATTGTTAAGACTCCGCTGTCCGTCCATCTGTCATCAGGCTGTATCTCATGAACCATGATAGTTGGACAGTTGAAATTTTCACAGATGGTGTATTTCTATTGCCGCTATAACAACACATACTAAAATCTAGAATGAAATAATTATTTAAGGGGGCTCCCATAAACAGTCATGACATTTTTGCCGTTTATTAACCGACTTCTAAAAAAGGAGGAGGTTCTCAATTCGGATGTTTGTATGTTTTTTTTTTAATGTTTGTTCGCGCATAACTCCGTCGCTTGTCAACCGATTTGAAAAATTCTTTTTTTGTTGGAAAGGGTATACTTCCTAAATGGTCCCATGAAAATTTTATCGAAATCGACCAAGCGGTTTTCGAAAAACTTTTTACAAAAATATACAACCGACTTTTAGACAAAAAAATCAAAAAAGTGCAAAATAACTTTAATTTCGGAAGTCGGTGATCAAAAAATGAAAAAGGAACCACAAACACCGAGTTCCGAAATTAAAGTTATTTTGCACTTTTTTGATTTTTTGTGTAAAAGTCGGTTGTATTTTTTTGTAAAAAGTTTTTATAGATTATGGTACGGAACCCAATGTGCTTGAGTACTCACCTGATGGAAGATTTTTAAGGGGTTGACGACGGACGTTATTAAGGCTGCTATGAGAAAATGCCAACTTTCAGTTAAGTTTGCCTTTGTACATGAACTTTTTATCATTGTAATCTATGTACTAATACAAAGCTGAAGAGTTAGTTTGCTTGCTTGAACGCGGTAATCTCAGGAACTACTACTACCAGTCCGATTTGAATTTTTTTTTTCAGTGTTAGATAGCCCATTTATCGAGGAAGGCTGTAGGCTATATATCATCACGCTAAAACCAATAGCAGCGGAGCACCAATGAAGAATATTTCAAAATCGGAAGGTTAGTAACTATTCCACGCGGACGTGCGGGCAGAAGCTAGTTAATTTTTTTTAAAAATTGAAGAATGTTGAATACAGGCAAAGCCGGGAAATTTTAGACCTGACTACCTACATGAGTCATCTTATGGATACGTCTTGCAGCAAAAAGAATTAGCCATACCTATGATAACGAATGATATATAGTACCTAAAAGTAATTAGGTGGAATTTACATCACCGAAATTATATAACTGGTGATTTGATTAGGTGTTTATTATATAACTGTTAATTAAGTGATATCAAAACATTGACATTGCTATGCACCTGCTCAATTATCTAATGATTATATTGCAGTCAATTAGTCTATTTATAATTAAATCATAATTTGAATAGCTAATTAATTACAGTACTTTATTGGCTGTGATTTAATATCCTATCCACATAAGTTTAGTTTATAATGGTCAATTAATCATGATAAGAATAGGATATCATCCATGTAACCCACTCAGGATCACATGATTCCTGTTAGAAATGTCAATAGTTGGATTATCTAGTGGCTTGAGGATAAAATAATAAATTTGTAGTACAAATTCTGATTAAGTATTGTTAAATAATAAGTAGGTACTCTTGTTCCAACAAGAAGCCCTGTGAAGATTAATTGGTCGTACGCCTTAAACATGTCGAAGGAATTTTTGGATAAAGATTTCGTATGAAACAAAAGCTCTGTCAATACCATCACGCGCATAACTAATTCTGTTCTTGCAGCCTTCAAAATCTTAAGAGTAATACTTATGGACTCGAGTTTTTAAACGTGATAAAATTTTGGTATCACAAAAATATAGTAGGTACATCAACTTACCGGTAGGCTTGGGAACGTTCCTCTTGACCTGCATCCACTTGTACGTGGGCACAGTGGCGTGCGCTGCATGCACCTGGTGGCCCTGCAGGTGGTTGTGCGAGCTCATGCACTCCTCCCGCGGGAAGCCCTCCCGCAACCCTCCGAACTCGTCCTTGGGCTGGTAGTGCTCGAACTCCGCACACGGGAGGGGCGACCCCGCATGGTTGTACTGCATCGAGCTCTCGTCCACGAAGTGCATGTTGTACTTCGTCTCCAGGTAGTGGTTGTCTAGCTTGTGCTCGTGCATCACCATCTCCTCATGCCGTGGCACTTCCTCTCTGTGCTTGAATGGCTCTGGGTGAGGAGGAATGCTGTGTATCGGGTAGTTCGGCTGCAGCTCCCCGTAATCTAGGTTGGTGTAACATAAACCGGTGTCTGTGCTTATGACAGGAGTAGGAGGGTGCTCGTGTGTCTGCCCGTGAAGTAAAGGCTCATAATAGTGCCCCGGAGTCTCGTAATACCCTTCATGGTAGCCCTCATATGGTGGCTGGTAAGCTGCGCCCTGCTGGTAGTACTCGGCGCCCCCGTACCCGTTCTGCTGGTTGTTGTACATCCCGACGTCCATAGTCATCATGTTTGTCACGATCACCGTGTCTGTGTCTATCGACAGCAATACCTTACATCACACACATCACTACTGCGCTACGACCAAAGAGTTCGCGCGACGGCTATTGGCCTCCCGGAATTCGGACCGTTCGAATTTAAATCGGGCTAGTGCCGCACCGTGCGCTATCGATCGCACGCCCGTACGTCAGGTGAACCGACGAACACTGATCGCGGCACGCACGACGGCATAATTTTTCTTAACCACACCTAAAACTTTGATTCACCGTCCCTCTCTAACGAGTCCGAAATCTCGACGCCCGATAAAGACGAAGTTACCTCAGACAGTTTTGATCGTATCACAACTTGATAAGAGTAAGAATTTTGATTTAATGTGAAGAATGGTAGTCACGGCGGATGATTTCTTTAATGAATGCGTTCGACGTCAGTTGTGGACTGAGCGTTACGTGGGCAGGTAGAGCTGATTCTGGAAACTTTTTGTTCGATGGGAGGAGTTATTGCGAAGGGTGGAGCATGTGACGGCGTGGGACCAATGAGAGCGTTGTGTTCCGCTCTCCATGTTGGATTGGTCGCGTGGAGATAATAGTGCGAATCTGGGAGGCTGGATGCGAGCTGCGGAGTTTTTTTTATTTACTTTGTGTCGTTGTGAATGGTCCTCGGCGTTTATACTCCGAATGCTTTAATTTATCCTGGTGACGTAAATCGATTTCAAGGTGGAAAATGTTACGTATTATTCTTTTTTGCTGCTGTATTGTGTGGCAGCTGTCCTTATGTATCGCCTACTGGTTTTATTTTACTTTGAAAATGTAACGTTGGACTATTGTTAGGTGAATCCTTTCATCGCCTATGATGGTGTGTATTCTCTCCCGGAAGTGTTAGAGATTTCATTTTGTATTGCTGATTTCCTTTCAAGTTTCAACTTTGAGCTTCTGACTTTCAATGCCACAAAAAATATTGCTTTATTGTTTTCGCCAGAAATCAAGTTTGATTCTACAAAATTCTTTTTCACATAATTCCTGACCCTGTTCCTGACTATCTAAAACTGTATAATTCGTACACGTTATCCCTCTGTTGATGCTATATTGTTATGTAAGTATCTCCTTAGGCCTCCGTGAACAAACCAGAGTTATGTGTTTTAGTATGTAATTTTCTTTTATCTTGTTATCCCCGGTGTACACTTAAGTATACATGTAATAAATAAATAAAACCCAGCCGTGTTCCTCCAAGTGCCTTTTGCGTTCCAGGGTCGCGTTGACTCTTTCGAACAAATTCTGCAGCCCTGGCAGGCACTGGCCCTATATTCTTTACTGACATCTTGCTAACCCTAAACCTCTATGAATTAAGTACTTGCTATTTAGCCTCGTGTAACTAATTTGAAGTTTAAATAACTGTCATTACGTCATTACATGTAACCTACAGAAGATAGTTAAGTGGCTCATTACCTACAACTTCAGCTCTACTTACAACTAATTCCTTCTGAACTGGAACTGTACGATGAATTCAGAGTTTGTTTAGTTACCTGTAGACTTGTATAAACTGTTTTAGGATTGTGCTGTAGCTATGTCATACCTATTAAACTAAATAGGTATGATCTAAATCATACATAAAATCATCTATCTTATCACCTCACTAACAAACTTAATGTTTGGACTCAAAGTTTATTGATTGTTCCCAAGAATCCTAGAGCTCGTCACATTCCTCATTCTGACTACTTTTTCTACATTTCTGCATCTCTGTTTATTCACATCGTCACCCCTCAGTCGAGAGCCGTCAATGGCTGTAATCGATTACACTTTGACATGAGAACACTTATGAAAGAATGTCTTTACAAAAACTCCCAACTATGCTAAATTGTTAGAGAATTGTGTGGATGCATGTTGTTTTAAATGGAATCCTGCTTTTGTTCGCTGTTTTGTCTTGTCTTGCTCTTCACAATAAAAAAACTAAAACATGAAATTAATGTTTGTTTCATTTGTTTTTAGTTTTGTTCCTAGTTCTTAGAGTAGCTCCCAAAACTTTACTGCCATGGTCTATATTACAGGAACTAAGTTTTTTGCGTGGATGAAAAGTAGCATACCTACCTATGCCTCTTTTCACTGGTTAAAATCATCATGCAAAAAACATTGCCATAACATTGCCATTGCGGCCATATCGCTTTTAGCGATATGGCCGCCCATTGTGTCACCCTATGTAATGTTTTCTTAGTCTATACCTACTTTCTGTAACTTGTATGGTGTAGGTACATAATAAAGAGTATTCTATTCTATTCTATTGCCGGGTCATCGCTCCCCTTTTCATAAGAACTAACGAATGCACTTTTACCTCAATTAAAATAATTTGTACAGGACCTATCGGAATATCAGCGCTGTGATATATATAGGTATATATTTTTTATATAGCAGCATATGCTGTGATAGGAACCTTTTTGGCCTCGCACAACACAACTTAATTAATATTGTTAGCTTTTTTTAGTATCAGTTTTATTTTGATTTTTTTTTGTTTACTATTGTTTGTTTATATGTTTGTCTTGTGCGAGTCCCAAATAAACATTTTTCTTTCCTTCTCTTTCAATTTGTTGTTTCATTATCACGTTGCGGAATTTGTACAAATGATTCACTGCGGCACTGGAACGCAAAGGGCATTAGCGGGAACACGGATGGGTTTTACTCAGTAAGAGTCTGACAATCCTCTCCGGAAGATGTAATTTGATGATTTTCCATTCATAAAGAAGATACTTTATCCCGGAAGACACGGTGGAGCATACGGTGGAGGTCTGCCTCCATGGGCGGAGCACTCCCATGCCCTAATAGAGGTGATCGGCGGTGCGACCTGCCGCAAAACGGTGTTCAAAAATTTGTAGTATCGAAACCCAGTTGGGCGCTGTCTATTCCCATACCTACCAGTCGCCACGGTCCTTTTTTTTGAGCGAAGAAAATGCCTCACGCATGCTATGCCGTCCGGGGAGACGACGTGGTTAGGTGGGGGGCTTGCAACCACTAAAAACTTCACCTGTGCGCCTACTTTCGCCGTGATGGGTGGGCCGCGAGAATTGCTACTCGCGACCGATCCCCACTATCCTGTGCAAACCTCGTCCATTTTCTAACAGTGACTCCAACAATCAACAAAACACACTAAACAACAACAATACTGTGCAACATTTACTTACCTATTCTTTATATTCTCAGATCTGCAACTAAATTATAACGTTACAAAAACCGGCACCTGATTCAGGTAGTACTAACACTTTTACATATGTACATATATTACTGTCAAAACATACTATGATTTATTATCGTGAAGACTTACTGACAAGTGGTCAGGTCGCCTACACGTCGAGGTTCGATATTACATTGTTGTATCAAGACTTAATTTAGGTCGCATACGTTCCCGCGATCCCCGGCGTAGGTGAGAGATGGAACACTGGGGTGGTTTTAGCCAGTAAGAGTCTGACAGACCCCTCCACCCGCCCCATGAGGATTTCCTGTAAAAAAAAGGTTCATATTCCAAAACAAACACCAACTCCAATATGAACACGAAAACTTCAATCAAAGCTCGTCTAACTGCCTTATAAATTGAAGTTTTTGTGCTCGAGAGATTAGTTTTAGCCGAATAACCGCGTTTATTCATTTGCTTACTCATTTCTCGAGCACGAAAACTGTAATTTATGACGACCTTTATTGGACGTTTGATGCTCCGATGGAGTACGAGTTCAGTTGGAGTTTACGTTTTGGAATATCGACCTTAGTGCAGCAGTGTGTAGGTCTTGTGTGCATCTTTAGAGGTACACACACAAATACAGATTAAAAGAGTTAGCTAGCGATTTATTAGGAACAGATTATAAGGAATTCCAAATTAACCACGTTATATCTACTGTTTGTTTTGACAGATAGGTAGGCTTGAATCTACCAGGCTTGCGGAATTTGTTGGAAAGAGTAACCGCAGCCCTGGAAAGGGCACTAGGAGGAGAATCATTTGATGACTACCCAATAGAAAAAAAAATCGGAGCTCCCATACAACAAACGCGACTTTTTTGCCCTTTTTTGTCCGATATCAATAATGGCAACAGGTAGGCACTTGTAATATTCACAAAATACTCAGTTGTATTTTTTAAAAATTTAAAAAAAAAACCCTTCGTGCGCCAATCCAACTCGCACTTGGCCGGTTTATTTTAGACTCGAGTGCTTAAGGTATTGTTTTAGGTCCGATGCTGTTTTTAATTACTATACAATACTTACTTAATGAATATCCAAATGTTATCTTAAATTTACAAAAAGAGAAAGACGAGACTTCTTTTTAACATTTAGATAACTTATTTATATTTGCGTATCCCTCAAACTCGACAATATCAAACCTTTCAAAACGCTAGCAATAAACATTACTTTTGATAAAAGACAACAGCCTGGCGACAGTTGCCCATTGAAGGTGCAATAAAAAGAAAAACCCTTTCGTTATAAATGAACTTTATGTTGAAAGTGGTAGAGGCGATATTTGAACGAGATAAGTGTGGATAAAATTGTGAATATTATAATGAGGTTGGACGTGTTAATGCACAAGACGAGACAGATAACGCATTATGGGTGTAACGGGGAATAAAAAAGGATGGGGCTTGCCCACTGAATATTAAATTTTATCGGTACCTACAAAGTAAATACGAACACGAAAGAGAAATCAATCGCTGATTCGAAAACGCCTGGAAAAGCTATTGTTCCATGAGGAGAGGTTCTCCCGATTAATGAAGGGTTCTCCCGATGTCCTCAGATCTGGTCGGTCAACGAGTCGCAAAAGTGTCGCCTTAGTGTATGCTAAAGCGGAATGGAGCGCATTATTCTGGGTTTAGCGCAGTGGAAGCGTGCTGGACCCATAACCTATTGAAACTACAAGTTGCTCGCCACAGACTAAATTTATTTCAAAGAATATTTTAATAGATGTCGCTGATGCACCTTACCAATAAGGTATTATTATTTTGATATATAAATAACAGACAAAACAATAGAGAGACAGAGGGAGAGAGAGAGAAAGAGAGAACACCACGCTACACTCCAAAACAGAAATCATAGACGTGTGCAAAAAGTCTGGGCGACTCAAATGGGATCGTCCGCGTCACGTTGACCGCATGCATGATGACCGCTGGGCAAAACCATTGTCGCAGTAGGTGCCAGGGGATGGATGGCGCTGCCGAGGTCGTCCCAGAAAGCGGTGGCGAGATGAGCTGGAGGCGCACCACGAGGGCTGGTTCGAACTGTCGCAGGAGATGAGTATCTGGAAGGATATGGAGGAGCCCTTTGCCCTGGTGGAACACTTTAGACTATATAAAAAGTAAAAACTGGCTTTTCAGGTTCTAAAACTCAAAATAATCTAGGAAAAAATACTAAAGCGATAAAACAGAACCTTCGGTACCAAGCATAAGAGGTTACATAAAATTGTTTAATGTCTTTAGTAAGTATTAATAAGCCGGACTGTTTTCAAGTTCCAGCCGAAAGAGAAGTAAACAGCATTTTATTAAAAAACGAAGTTGATATATACTGAGCCACTCAGCCCATTGTTCCCCATTATTAGAAACAAATTTACATGAGGTTCAAAAACTCTATCAGACAGGAAACCTCTAATCGACAACATACATCGACTGCAACCCATCCCTATCCCTCACTTGTTTTCAATTAAGTTATCGTGTGCTCCCGTCTCGCTCCTTCATACGTTACTATTATATGTCTGTCTCACTCTCCCGGTTTAACGGAAGCACTGGAGTTGATCTGATGATTAATGGAGCAAGGGGTTTATTCGCTGGTAGTGTCCGACCTAAACTAGTTTCACGGCCGAAACTGAATTTCTGCTTTGTGCTTCGGTCTCGGTTTCGGTTTCGGCCAAAAAAGTATTATTTTATAGTGTTTTTTTTTCGTACCTTAATATTAATGTAAAAAAAATCTTTATTAACAATTCGTGACACGATCCACGTCTTTGAAAGTGGACGCGATAAGATGTCAGATAATCGCTCACAGCTCAATGCACCGAACAGGATCGCTACGCGAAACCTCCCGAATGTAGTTTCAGCCGACTGGCAGCCGAAACCGTAACCAAATTTAGGCTTCGGTCTCGGTTTCGGCCAAAATATTAATATTTGTTGGGGAAAAAAAAATACTATGATCAAGGTGTTTTCGTTCATTGAATATTAATGAAGAAATAAACTTTACAAACAATGACACGACTCACGGCTTTGAGCGTAGAGTAACAGTTTTCAGCCGGTTTCAGCCGGATGGCAGCCGAAACCGAAAATAGGCCGAAACTTTGGTCGGACACTATTCGCTGGTATTGTGGCCATGGTATAATGTGGTCAGTGGCCATTAGCCTCGGGATAATACGAGATTATGTTGTTATTCAGATTGTTTAAGAAAGTAATGTTAGATTTGTCATTGTCTGGTTTGTAAATAACGTTGGTGCTTTCTTTCTTGTGATAGATGTCTTCTTTGATATCTTTTTTGAGATCTTTGGAATGGTTTTGTGATTTTTAGAGGTCTTAGGTAACTAGATGATGTTTTCCTGATTGATTGTTTGGGAAATTTAAAATAAACTGTGACACTGGACACCGAAATACATTACTTACCAAAGTATACTCTATACTAATATGTAAGCTGAAGAATTTGTTTGTTAGCTTAAAAGCACTTATCTCAGGAAGCAGTACTTATTGCTAATTTAAAATATATTTTATCATTGGATAATAGTTGGATATCCTATTTATAGAACAACGCTGTAGGCTATATAACATAACGCCACGACCAATAAGAGCGGGGTATGGTCAATGACAAATGTTGTAAAAACTGCATATTTTTCTCTCTTATGTGACGCAGACGAAACGCACGCACGCACGCACGCACGCACGTTAAGCCGTTGGTCCCGGCTGTCATTTGGAGATCTTTGGCAGTCGTTA
The DNA here is from genome assembly GCA_905332915.2 of Hecatera dysodea. Lineage (NCBI taxonomy): Eukaryota > Metazoa > Arthropoda > Insecta > Lepidoptera > Noctuidae > Hecatera > Hecatera dysodea. The sequence goes on along the minus strand of HG995298.1, from coordinate 1,435,588 downwards.
CGGATTGTCAGAAGCCAGAAAATCTGACAGCAGTCTTGCCAAGAAGTACCGTGTTCCCCAGTTAATGGGTTGTGGAGGTCTGGTAGGCAGCCGCTCCACGTAAAATACTGGTATTCAGCTGAATCCGGCATGACTGGGAGCCGACCCCAATATAGTTGGGAAAAGGCTAGGCAGATGATGATGTGACGCAGACGAAACAAAATACTAATATAATAATAATAATAACAACTTTATTATCAGACCAGAGATCCATAGTAATTAAAACACAAAGATACACTAACAACAAAAAGATACACTATAAGCCTACTTCATACCTATATTGAAAGACGATCTGTGTACCGCCATCCAGTGAGAAACCATTAGAGCATCCACCCTGCCGACTTCAGTAGCCACTAGGCTAATAATTAAATCTTGATTTTACAAATATAAATATAAATACTGTAAGACTTGGGAGTTTGTACAGCGATTTGTTGTTATTGAGTTCTTAATGTGGCCTACCCAAATGTCTCTTCATTGGCATTGTTCGTCGAGTCGTTGAGCTCCTTATTGGTTCTAAGTTGAGCTACTCGACTACTGACCAAGGCTTGCAATGACAGGACAGGTCCACTCAAATCTGTGTGGTTCTTTCCTCAAAAGACCACTTCAGACACTGATTTGCATGGTCCTCATAAAACGTATTGTGAATTTGAGGACCATGTAGATCGCTATGTTAGGGGTTCATTTCATGTGGCTCGCCGTCCGATAGCAACCAGGCCCGAGTCGACGGCGCGTCGTGTTCCACGCGCGCCTCAAAGAGCTGTCAGCAAAGAAGACGGGGCCCCATAGGGTCAGTGCCTGCTAGGGTTGCGGAATTTGTTCGAAAGAGTCACCGCGGCCCTGGAACGCAAAGGGCACAAGCAGGAACACGGGTGGGTTTTAGTCAGTAAGAGTCTGACACTCCCTTCCGCTCCGCCCAGAGCGAGAGAAGTCATTTGATGATTTCCCATCCAAAAAAAAAAAAAAGGGGTTCATTTCATGTTAGTCTGGCGGTTTGAGTTCTTTATGTGTCCTACCCAAATGTCCTTTCATTGGCATTGTTCGTCGAGTCGTTGAGCTCCTTATTGGTTCTAAGTTGAGCTACTCGACTACTGACCAAGGCTTGCAATGACAGGACAAGTCCACTCAAATCTGTGTGGTTCTTTCCTCAAAAAACCACTTCAGACACTGATTTGCATGGTCCTCATATAACGTATTGTGAATTTGAGGACCATGTAGATCGCTATGTCAGGGGTTCATTTCATGTTAGTCTGGCGGTTTGAGTTCTTTATGTGTCCTACCCAAATGTCTTTACTTTAGTATTGATCGTCAAATCGACGAGCTCCTTAAAGTTTTAAGCTACTCGGTAACTGATAAATGCTTGCACTGTCTGGACAGGTCCACTCAAATCTGTCTGGTACTTTCCTCAAAATACTACTTCAGACATCAACCTAGTATGGTTCTCATAGGATTTGACTAGTACAATTGTATGGACTTTAAACGAGACTGATCTCTGAGTTTCGGTGTTTCTTCTCAGGGTAGTCAGCTAGAAAACACCGGCCTCATCTAGTTTATAACGACCGAAAAGATTGTGGTGTAAAAGTGTTTTTTACAACCTACTTACAAAATAAATATCATTTATTTCGTCTCTACTACATATGGACTTGAGTAAGGTTACTGAAGGAAAAACTACAAAAAAAAGTTCTGAAAAAGCTTTGTGGTTTGAGGCCCAAGAACTGGGATTAAATTAAAATTTTGAGTTAATTACTTCAATATCTTGGTGGGTTAATCTTCTCTTCAATACTTTTGATGGGTTAAACTTTTAACCCATCGATAAGCACGAAATGATTCGTGTGTATAAAAACAAAAACTTTATAAGCTTATGTTAAAAGCATAACATGTTCCCGGCATCAACATTATTATAATATTAAAACAAAAAAACTGTTCGAAGTGGACAACTCGCCTCCATTATTAATCAAGAGAAACGCCAAAACACTATGATATGGTTATTCAATTATAACCCTTTTCTTTACATTCAAAATCCAACCTTATTTTCTGCTGCATAACTTTTAGGTTTCTATTAAAAATGTATGATTGATTTGGGACTTTTTGGTGATGAAGTTGTAGCTAACATAGTAAAGGAAAATCGGCTTTGTTCTAATGTAGCGAAAGGTTGAGATTTTATTAACAAGAAAGTGGTGTATTTTAATAGCTTGTCGAGCGATAGGGCATTGTTTTTGTATTATGAAGACATCGGGTGTCAGCTGAGTTTCTTTGTCTCGATAAAAAATACTATAATGTTCTCTCGCTGAGGTTTATACGATAATATCTGTCACTAAACAAGAGGTCGAAAGTATGAATTAGATATTATCAAGTTTTTGAGTGGCCTGAATCCAGAGATAAAGAAACAATTGGAATATTTTAAACGAAACGGAGAAGGAGGTTTTCGTAGCTTTGTCTGAAATAAAACTAAAGGTGATAAAGTCTGTATATTAACCAATAGTTGCAGAGATGTAAGCAAAGTAGTCTAGTTAAAGGAATAAGCTCATCGCTAAGTACTTTGGTGACAAAACCGAGTTGCAGATTATTGGACTCTGCTTGATCTAATTTCAGTCAAAGTCAATTCATTTATTTCAACAAGACCATTAAAAGACACTTTTAAACGGCAAAACAGTATGAAAATAAAAATATTATTATAGCGACTCTAGTTGTCCATTCGTAAAATAAAAAGTAGATTATTTTGGAGAAGAACGGACAAGAAACTCTATACTTACTCTTTTCAAATATAAGTTTTAAAATCTTTTGTACACATTAATCAATTGATTTTATATGTAAGAACGATGCACCCAAATAACACTAAGAACTATACCTACTACTAATAGATACAACAAAGTAATAACAGCAGAGGTAAAATTAATAAATTTGCTAGTAAGGGACAAAGTACTGACATATTCACAAATTTTGCTGCCATTGATTTATATAAGTAACAACAATAGATCAATGTGTGTTAAATTATAATTATACAAAAGATCAGTAACTACACCACGACTTCAACATTGACTGTTGCTGCGCCATTTGGCAACCAACTTGCATTTTTTGCCGCTCACTCGCAGCAGTCGTGGCCGAGCGGTTAAGGCGTCTGACTAGAAATCAGATTCCCTCTGGGAGCGTAGGTTCGAATCCTACCGACTGCGGATACTTTTTGCATATTTTAGATTCGGTTTGTAGGTAATATGTTTAATCTACGATAGTAAAAAGTGACCCGTCATCTACCACGTGGGCCCAGTTATAAAGATTGGTAGATGCCATATGAGATGCCTTCGAAATGTTGTCATCTCTGAACCATGCCTTGGTTCTGGATCATCAATTCATCATCATCTTCATTATATTAGCGAAAGACGTCCACCGCTAGACATAAGCCTCCCCAAGAGTTGACACAACGACCGGTTTTAATATATCTTCACCATTTTGAAAATTATTTTTACCAAGACATATACAGTTGAATCCGCTTATTTATACTGACATCGAAGGGAAGTGAAAAACACGTCATACTAAGCGGACGTCATAAAAAGCGTAATCTTAAGAATTAAACAAAATAATTCCCATCTGTGTTAGGTATTTCGTGTAATAAGGAGAAACACAAAAACAAATATGTTGATAGTCGTAGATCAATCAAAACAAAATCAGAAACATCGAATCAGGAACCATAACCAAACATAATTTCTGAAAAATAGGTCATAATAAGCGACATGTCAATAAACGAATTCATTATATCCGTACTTTTTTAAAGAATTTAATATGAAAACCAAATTTATCTCTGTTTTGCTTCATATTAAGCGGTTGGTCAATATAGGCAGCGTCATAATAAACGGATTTCACTGTAGAATATTCAGGCAAGACTAAAATCTACACTAATATTATAAAAAGGAAAGATTTGATTGTTTTTTGTTTGTTTGTTTGCATTGAATAGGCTCCGAAACTATTTGACGGATTTGAAAAATTCTTTCACTGTTGGGAAGCTACACTATCGCCGGTGAACATAGGCTATATTATATCCCCTAATTCCCACGGGAACGGGAACTAAGCGGGTGAAACCGCGGGGCGATGCTAGTCTAATAAAATAATTGTATTTGCGTAATAGTAGGTATATAATATTATGTGCATTACGATAATTGATAGTCAGTAAACATCACTGTGTTAATTAATACCATGTTATCAGAATCACCTTATTAAATTGGTTGCAATTAATTTCTGTTAATTAGGGTGGCAACACACCGTCACATCGACACAGTTGGTGAAGTAGTTAAGCAATTAATTGGCTGCGGAGCTGCTTTTCGCGGGTTCAATTCCCACACGGAAAAAATATTTGTATGACCTACAGATACTTGCTTACAGATGCTTACTTACGTATGTGAGTTTATATGTTTGTTATCTAAAAAAAAGAAGAAAATAGATCATCCTAGATGACGTTAGATATATGACCTTTTTTTCTGGATGGGAAATCATCAAATGACTTCTCCCGCTCTGGGCGGAGCGGAAGGGAGTGTCAGACTCTTACTGACTAAAACCCACCCGTGATCCTTCTTGTGCCCTTTGCGTTCCAGGGCTGCGGTGACTCTTTCGAACAAATTATATTACCTAACGTTATATTTCACACCATTGTTTAAGTGGTAGTATAATAATGATAGGTTCACAGTTACTGGGTTGTGGGGTTCAGATGTGTAGTCGCTCCATATTAAATACTGTTACCTATTCAGCTAGGCTGCAACCGGTTAGTTTGCAAATGATCCCAACTTAGTTCGGAAAAGGTTATGCAGTTTGCTCGGTACGTAATATCACAATGAATACTGCATTACCGTTGTTGACTCATGTCATAACGACTTCTACAATCTCTTTTTTGGAAGATTGATGATTTATCTGCTTCCTAGATTAATAATAGATGCTTTGATATAGCTATAATAATATTTTTTTTTTCCAAAAAAAAATACAGATGATAACGATACACAAAAAACATTTACATGACATACATCTTTAGGATGCTGCGGAAATCTGTTCACAATAGATTTAAACTCTGCCTGTTAAACTAGGTAATTCTGTATCTTAAGAAACAGTAATTGGCAAAGTAGTTCCAATAAACATATGCATAAGTGGACCGTGTCAATTCTCATTCTTTAGGGAAAGAGTTATCCTCTTTTCAAAATATAAGACACTAAGCATGTGCAATTAATAAAGAAAAAAAAAATTGGTTCTAGATCCAAAATCATTCAAGAGAACCAAAATCACGATGTTTTCGTTCACCGTGAAACTTCCCAAAAAAAAAACTCATTTCAAATGAATTCTATACATTTGAAGCTGATCAATAAAACCTACTACAGCGAGTAGTGAGTGGCAATGTTTATTTAAACATTCCATTTTCAAATATTAGACCACAAATGAGCCTCAGTTTTGTGGTTTTAATCGGCCAATGTAGGTACTTATAAAACCTGACCAAACTCCATGTCACGACAACCGTCATCAGCCATATCAACTACATCTTATAAAGTGTCAATTACTGCTCGCGTACGACCGGCCTAATGCTAAACCACTGTCAAATCAATTAGCCGCTAATTAATCACGCGCGGCTCCGTCACGCCGCGATGACAGCGCCTGTCAGCGTGACAGGTCGCGCTTTGACAGCTGTCACTTTGACGTCTCAAGGCCTAGTCGCGGTTCAAGGGTGGGATTGTTGGCAGTGGAAATTATTGGACTTCCTTGTTGTGATTAAGATTGTAATCCAGTTGTGCGGTGTTTTGGTGGAAAGGATTAATTTTATTGGTGCTGCTTTTTTTTGGTGCTTCTTTATTAAAAGGGTCCGAACATTTTTCGACGGGAATTGGCATAGGCACCAACCGCCTTTCTGTTTTTTTTTTAGAATCGCGGCGCATGGTTAGTCATGTAAGTTTATAAGGGTAGAGGATATTTGAATGGAACAGAACAGAATAGAAGACTTTATTTGTATCGAATGTAGGTATCAAATTAATTGTTTAAATTGTTTAAAAAATAAATAAATTGGTATGAAAACAATCACTAATTTAGTGATTGTTTTCATACCAATTAATTTATTTTGTATGCCGAAAGCCAGAATGTACAAGGATTCCAAGTCTTACTTAAAACCGCAACTGTAATACCTATATTCGATACAAATAAAGTCTTCTATTCTGTTCTGTTCTATTCAAATATGCTCTAATGCTACACAAATAAATTCATCATGAATAAGATCTGGATTACATCCTCAAAGCTCAAAATAATAAACTATCACAAATGGTCATCGTCTAAAAATCATTTACCGAATAAAAACATTTTTGAATCAACAATTGAAAAAAGAGTCGTTTTTTAAATATCCTTATAGGTTGCTCTTTGAGGAACAAACACTGTTAGAAACACACCACACAGTATAAAGTGTCACCAGGTCGTAAAATTTCAATCCCCTTGGACAGCGTAGATCCATTCAATAGTAAAAGCTTTATGTACGTGTTATATACTTATCTTATGGAGTTTCTTGTCCGTTCTCCATAAGAATCTACCTTTGAGAATGGACGCTAGAGTCTCTTAATTATGATAAATTTTAACGATGACGTTCAAAAGTGCCGTTTAATGGCCTAATTGAAATAAACGTTTTGACTTTGACTTTGACTTAAAACCACAAACAAGAAACAGACACAATTTGATCGCCAAGGTTATACTTGTCACACCAAAATACTTACAAACTGCCTCAGCATTAGGACATTGGGCTGTGCAGAGTCGACCCCAATTTAGTTGAGAAAAGGCTAGGCAGATGATGAGCAAAAAACAAGCACGTTACTCTAATAGCATACTGCTGAGACACAGGCCTCCTCTTTAGGAGAAGGAATGGGCCGTAATCCAGCACGCGGGCCCAGTGCGGGTTGGTGAATGTCACATGGCTTCGAATTTTTAGTTCTAGGACATGCCGGTTCCCTCACGATGTTTTCCTTCACCGTTTTGAGAGCAGTGGTGATGTAGTTATTTACACAGAGTAATGCGCCTGGCAGGGTTTGAACTCGCAACCAACAATTCGTAAGTCGGGGCGTTTACCACTCGGCCACCACTGCTCTAGTAAAATAAGTCACTCTAATATTTAGCGGAAAATTCAATGTCACATCATAACACTATCCCGTACAGCAATAAAAGCACCTTCCCACGGTCATGAGTTAATTTTATAGTGTCATTAAGGTTTAATTACACGAAGCCGCCACGCTATCAGATAAGAGATAGTGTAGAACAATATTTGTATATTGATCGCTAGGAAACAATCGTTCTTTGTATTGGCGGCAAGATAATGAGAAGAGCCAGCGTGGGCCATAGTGTGAAGGAGATGGTACCACCGAGCTCCATCAAGAATTATAATAGTACGTACTTACAGGACACTTTTCCAGTTACTGTAGATTCTGCCTTATTCTCCTGATTATTTAGTTGAGATTTCTTTAAATTCTTATAAGTATTATAAACCGAACACCTGTCAGGTAGACATTGACACGTTCTTGACAACTTCGATTAATATTAATTTAAATAATATTCATTAAATGTCAATTTCAGAGAAGTGCTAGCCGAGAGAGCAGTGGTGGCCGAGTGGTACCGGCCTCGACTTACAAATTGTAGGTCTTGGGTTCAAACCCAGCCAGGCGCATTACTTTGTGTAATTAACTTCATCACCACTGCTCGCAAAACGGTGAAGGAAAACATCGCGAGGAAACCGGCACGTCCTAGAACCAAAAATTCGAAGACATGTGACATCCACCACCCCGCACTGGGCCCGCGTGGTGGATTACGGACCATTCCCTCTCCTAGAGAGGAGGCCTGTGTGCCAGCAGTGGGAACATTAAACGGCTGATTATGCTATGTCAATTAAATGCTGTTTTGCTATCTATACCTTCACTGTTAAAGATAAAACAAGATAATGTGTGTGTGTGTTTGTTAAAATTGTCTTCTCTCACCAATTTCTCCTTAAAGCTTTCACAGAATACCAACTAGTTCCGTATGAAATAATTCCCGGTCACAAGCGTGCAGTAAGTTGGTCCGGGGCCGAAGTCCGGGACAAGACGGATGGTCCCGGCGCGGTGGAATCCCGCGGGACTATCGCACGGAAGTTACCTCACATTTTTGGTTGAAGTGGTTCTGTGACGGCGGGAAGTGTGCTGTGTTTTGTTTTGCAGTTTGGAAAACATAACATATATTATAATGTAGTTGAAGTTGTAATAGTGTGCTTTTATAATATTAGGTTTAATTTAAGTAACAATGTTATCTTAATACCTATATATAATCACAAAAAGTAATGCGACTGGCTGAGTTTGAACCCGCGACGTACAATTCTTAAGTCGGGGCCGTTACCACTCGCTCGGCCACCACTGCTCATTAACTAATTACACATTTTCATTTTAATATACCCTAATATTTATTAGTGCTATGGTCCCACATATAAGTACATAACAAGACCACTATAAGAAACCCGTAATTTATCCGTAGTGACGCCGATCCGTCTATTTTAGTGGCATCTCGAGTACGTCGTCAAAAGTAAAGCAACACGCGGTATGTAATATGTGCAAACAGACCAAAACGGAAGTCCTACACCCGATAGCGTGCTGCGACTGATAACGACTCTGTCGACTTGTTTTAACTAGCTGATAGCTTCGATGATCCTACCCATTATTATGACGCGTGACTTATTTAAGGCGATACCCCGACCAAAACCTTGCGATAGTGCGTTTTTCTTCGCTATTCAGAGACTATTAACTCATTAGTTATGAGAAAAAATCTACATGTAAAAGCACATTATTAATGTTCGATGTCTTATCATTATATTCCACGTTCTAATTTGTGTTTATGTGTTATAAATAAATTTAAAATCTACTTTTAAAAAATGACTAAAATTGTTGATTTTATGCATCTGTTGCTAAATGCAACGTTCTAATCATTTGAGGATTACACTAATAGATTATAGATCATTTAAAAATCTATATTCTACACGTTTTATTTCATTTAAAAAAATCGCTTATCATCTTTAATCAAAATAATTCCAAAAATTGTGTGAATTTTATGTGCGCAGGATGCGGGCGGCAAAGAGGGAACGAATGCTCAAGGTTATTTGGTGAGAGAAACGCCTTAACGTAAGTTTTAGTTGCATCGTTCATTATTATTTATTTACTAGCTGACCCACGTAACTTCAGAGATACAACAGAGAGTAGTGATAGCCGAGTGAGAGCAGTGGTAGCCGAAGGGTAACGGCCCCGACTTACGAATTTTAGGTCGCGGGTTCAAACCAAGATAGGCCCATTACTTTGTGTAATTCATTTAATCACTAATGCTCTCAAAACGGCGAAGGAAAACATCGTGAGGTAACCGGAATGTGACATTCACCAACCCGCACTGGGCCCGCGTGCTGGATTACGCCCCATTCCTCTCCTAAAGAGGAGCCCTGTGTCCCAGCAGTGGGAACGTTAAAAAGCTTGTATGCCTGTACTTATCTATACTGATATTATAAAGCTGAAGAGTTTGTTTGTTTGTTTGTTTGAACGTGCTAATCTCAGGAACTACTGGTCCGATGTGAAAAAATCTTTCAGTGTTAGATAGCCTATTTATCGAGGAAGGCTATATATCATCACGCTAAGACCAATAGGAGCGGAGCAGTCATGAAAAATGTGACACAAACGAAGTTGTGCGGACAGTTAGTAAATGATAAATGATTTTTATTTCGTAAGTAGGTTAAACATAACACTTTTACACGTCACATATTTCTGGTCATTTTAAGCAAGATGAAGCCGGTGTTTCCTAGCTGACTATATTATGCCACGCAACTTCGTTTGCGTCACATAAAAGAGAAAAAGACCCGGTCATACAATAATTTTCATTTACGCTCCGCTCCTATTGGTCGTAGCGTGATGTTATATAGCCTTTAGCCTTCCTCGATAAATGGGCTATCTGAAAGAATTTTTCAAATCGGACCAGTAGTTCCTGAGATTAACACGTTCAAGCAAACAAACAAACAAACTCTTCAGCTTTATATATTAGTATACAGATTTTGTATAACTTTAAAGTTCCTTACAATTAAACAAAGCAACAATTAGACGTCTAGGGTCTGACTTAGCATACCTCTTTGCTACGGCTACAGATTTGAACAACTCGCTATTGACAGTTAATTAATAATCGAGTTGTTGTAGGTAATGTTCTTTCAGCTTATGCTTTATGTTTTTGCTATTCATTGAGTCTCTAATGTGAGGTATTTGGTTTCGTAAATTGGGTATTGTGTATTGATGCGGTACTCCTGCCATAAAAGTTATTTTTGCGTGGCACTTTAAATAATTTTGATTTGACTTGTAGTGTATTCACGACATATTTGACTTAGGGTAAAATATAACGTGAAATTTTAAACTATTTTTACTCAATAAGACACGGATAAATGTAAGATATGTGTTTTTCGATGAAAATCCTTTGTATTTAAAATGATCTGTCACAGTATATCCAGAGTTTTTAATAAATATTTATTTTGGTTGTAAATACCACTTTTATACGTCAATCTTTTTTGGCCGTTATAAACTAGGTGATGCCGGTGTTTCCTAGCTGACTAAGCTAACAATGATTGATTAGGATAACAATCTTACGGACTTTGAAATTATACGGTGACATATCCAAATAAAATATCAACAGTAAAAGTCAGTTAAAAATGAAAATATGTTGATATATCTAGATGTTAATAATTTTCACTCACTACAAATTACATCCGCGCGTAAAAACTTTTTTTCTAAGTCTAATTCATTCATTAAATTTCTAAAATACCTAATTTCCCCCCAAAAAGTGATTCCATTTTCGAAATGTATTTATTTCCGTAACGCGTCCGTGTTTAAATCACAAAAGAATATATGTGTACAAAATTTTAGCTGAATCAGTCCAGTAGATTCGGAGAAAATCGGGTGTGACAGACGGACAGACAACCGATTGATCCTAGAAGGGTTCCGTTTTTCCATGCATAGGTTCGGGACCCCAAAAAAATTGTAGAATTGATCGGATCGGAATGCTGCACTAGGTTATGTAATGTTTTCTTCTATACTTTTCAGTAACTGATTTAGTCTAGGTACCTTCATAGACTTTATTCTATTCTATTAAGTCTTATTATTTCAGATTTTCCTTTGTCATCAAAGTGCCACCTCACTAAGTATACGTACGCCAATGTTTCTATGTTCCACTATCAATTCGATAGCCAACAAACACGTTTATGTATAGATAATTATAGTGATTTTTATAAGACGTAGGTACATAGGTACCTGATACTTATCTTATCAGATTGTGTTTCTTTATCTTCAAGTTCGGTGTTAGTATTCGATTTAGATTTGGATCTTTATTTCAGTAACGTGGTTAGTTCTCCATTTAATTTGTTCCAATTTGCCTTGCTGTACCTGTTAATCTATATCTACTAAGTCTAATATTATAAAGACGTAAAGTATATGAGTTTGTGAGGTTGTAGGTGCTAATCTCTGGATCTACTGAACCGATTTTGAAAATTCTTTTACCAATAGAAAGCCACATTATTTGTGAGTGCCATAGGCAATATTTTATCCCTGTATTTTCACGGAAACTGGACCAACGCGGGTGAAAACGTGGGGCTCGGCTAGTTTGGAATATATATACTGGAACCTTCACCAGGATTAATTATGCAGATAGTTTCACTTCTTTTGACCTTGACATTTCAAAAGTGCCTGTAAAGGGTTTTATTGAAATAAATGCTTTGAGTTTTTTGAGTATTGTGTCGAAGAGTCCAGTCCCTTTTAGTTTATGAACTTTACCTCACCTGCCTTTGAGGGCACGTTACTAGGCAACATTTTAAAACATATGTAGGGAATGAATTCCGCAACAAGAAAAACTAACGAAGCAAATTTGTACGGCAACAAAAAAAGTACCACTGCGCCATCTATCCTGCCAACGACGAACTAAAATCCTGCATCGCGGTATTAAAGTTTACTACCGCGTTTTGAACATATAAGTATACAACAGTCCGAATATCAACTATCGGGCAGATGCCCACCGAAAACAACAGCCATCCGGTCGGAGAATCCTTTCTTTTCAATGGAACTATGCGGGATTTGAGAGCAGTGGTGGCCAAGTGGTAACGGCCCCGACTTTCGAATTGTAGATCGCGGGTTCAAACCCAGCCAAACGGCGGTTCATCACCACTGCTCTCAAAACGGTGAAGGAAAACATCTTGAGGAAACCGGCATGTTCTAGAACCAAAAATTCGAAGACACGTGACATTCACCAACCTGCACTGGGCCCGCGTGGTGGATTACGGCCCATTCCCTCTCCTAGAGAGGAGGCCTGTGTCCCAGCAGTGGGAACGTTAATAGGCTGATTATGCTATGCGGGACTTTACGTTACTTTAGTTCTCAATTAGAGTATTCAGGTTTGTTTTAAGCACAATGCAAAATAATAGGTTTTTTATATATATCAGAGAGCAGTGGTGGCCGAGTGGTAACGGCCCCGACTTACGAATTATATGTCGCGGATTCAAACCCAGCCAGGCGCATTACTTTGTGTAATTAATTGCATCACCACTGCTCTCAAAACGGTGAAGGAAAACATCGTGAGGAAACCGGCATGTCCTAGAACCAAAAATTCGAAGACATGTGACATTCACCAACCCGCACTGGGCCCGCGTGGTGGATTACGGCCCATTTCTCTCCTAGGGAGGAGGCCTGTGTCCCAGCAGTGGGAACATTAAAAGGCTGATTACGTTATATATATTGAAAAGATAGCATTATAACAAATGGTAGCAATAATTTATCGATTGCATTGACGTAGGTTCAAGATAGTAGATTTAATCACTAAGTATATAAATCGGTATCTTGCTGTAGATACTAAAACACAATGTTTACCTAAAACCATAAGTATAAAACATTCAAATAACAATTCATCACTTTAGAATCACGACTAAGATATATCTTTATTGAGAACTTATTCGTATCAACATTATAAATTAGGACGATGTGTCAAGTAGAGTGTTACTAACAGTAAAAATATCAATTTAATAACAAAAATAAATATTGGTGACGTCAGCGGCCGATACGGTGATGATAACATTTTGATAATCCGAAAGAATAGTCGAAAATTTTATATTATCATTGTCAAAACAGAGCTTATCATAAAATTAATGTCAGTGTAGTTTGGTAAATTATAAATTTACCTTTAAAATTCTCGACTAGCATACTCATTTACAGAAAATGAAAATAGTTATTTTTAGGTGTCTTCAGATTCAAGAAATATCGTTGTTCTTAATCATAGGTTTCCCTTACTGTTGAAATGTTTTGGCTTCATTTCTGAACTAATAGCATCATCATCTTCCTGCTTTTGGACCCATGAAAGCATGTCATCATGATAAGTTTTCTCTCATTCCTGCCCGTCTCCCTTTTTCTTTCATATAATTCTTCACAATTTCCATTCATCTTTTCTCTTGCATCCTTCATCCACTCAATTCATTTATGTTACTAAAGCAAGCGAGATGCAGAGCCATCACAGAGAATCTACCCACATTATAAAAAAAAAATACATTTAGATCTTTCTCTTTCTGGTCGTCCATTCGAGTTTCCTATTCATCCTCATGATCAAACACTGTATCATCTACAAAAAATCTATCTCCTAAATTCTTAACCTCCTAACATTTAGTTGTACCTGTCTCAATTCTAATGTCTCCATTCTCAACAGGTTCTAAATTAATGATAGCCAGCACCTAATATAATTGACAGCCAAATATCAAAAGACTTGCAATTACAATACTGTGTTGTAATAATTACTGTCGAATGTCCACATTTCTATCGCTTGTACCATTTTTACCAACTTATTTACTACCGCAACACTCCAAATTGGTTCTTCATCCGCAGTTTTAAGGTTGGTGTTATCGTACGCAGGTGTAAAGATAACGTTGTATAGATACGGCTCTGTGTTCACATCATATATCATGTTTATCTATGAACAAACTCGGTAGCTGGCAATTATTTTAGATTTCGTCGCCTCCATGGATTTTGGGCGAAGCGTTATCTCTGGTTGTAGGTATTTTTAAGTGGAAAATAGAAACAATCAAAGATTATACTTATCTATAGTTAATGGAGCTTCTAGACAATTCTACGATTCAAATTGCAATTGGTAATGACAATGAATGATTCGTTCATTCATTGTCCTAAGTTCCTAAAACTTAGTAGCCAGTACTAGCCAAGTAGTAGTTAATGACCATTTCTGAATGTCTAATACAAAGTAACTCTTTAAAAGACAAACAAAAGAATCCAATTATCCTTGATAAGACAGAAACAAATATAGACAGCTATATTTACCAAGGGCGTCACGTGCGAAAACCAATATACAGCGATCTATCTGTCCAACCGTATTATAGGATTAGGAGAATTAGCTACTGGACAACCCGTTTGATAAGATAGCTGACGGATTTGGTCGCACTCCGGCTTTCGTTCAATAATAAAATGTTTTTGTAGGTGATGTGGCCATTTTTCGTTTGGCTTAAAGGTCGATTCACACATATCAGGGCTGTGATCCGTCAGGAGCTTAAAAATATCGTTGCATACATTTTATATGAATTTATTCTGCAAATCATATAATACTATAAAGCTGAAGAGCATGCTTGTTTAGTTGAACGCGCTAATCTCAGGAAAAGATGGTCGAATTTAAAAATTATAATGACTTGTAATGTTCATAATGCGTGTTGGTACTTTGTACTTATTTTAGAATGAATAACTCTGAAGACGAGAAGTAAAGACAATAATAAATTGGCTGGTTGATAGGAGAGCGCCATTGCACTAAAGTTCACCTAGTAACCTTTTCAGCTTTATGTAGGCGAGTATTAAGTATATTTCCAACAATTTCTGATCAATTTTCCAACAAACATAGTCGTGTCTCATTGGATAGCAAAAATAAATTATGTAAAAATATAATATTTTACAAAGTAAATATACATGTCAAACATAATAAAATAATGATTCAAAAGGAGGACGTCAAAAACACTCCTGAATAATCAATTGATTAAAACCATATATGGTCATTGATAAAAAGTCGACTGCAGAAAAAAGAAAATAGCGACGAGTTTGGTATAAGCTCACAACAGTTCCATCATCACTAGATTTGAAAATAACAATAAGAAGTCCCGCTACTATCATCACCCGCTGAGCGGTTAGCTGCATCAGCAGAGGAGGCTGACTTGGAGGCGACGCTGAGGACGACGCCAGCCTTTCCTAGCAACGGTTGTCTGGGTGCTGCCCCCGAAATGTTTTTTCGGGCGAGGCGGCGCCCCAGGCTGCCAACGCGGCTGCGCCGTTGTATGCTTGACGCATTTTGTCAGCTTGGCAGTTGTCACTTGAACAATTATTATTTTTATTTGGAGTGTTTTTTCTTTGGTTTTTTATTTATTTTGATTTAAATAGGTAATAAGTTCAAATTGTACATATTTGTTAATATTTAAATGTTTAGTGGCAGCAGTGTTGTGTCGGAAGATAGTGCCTGTCAACCTTCAACATCGCTAAACATCCTGGAGAGGTGTCCTCTGTGCACCCAGGCACGATTTTTTAAAGGTAAGCGGGGTCTGAGTGTGCACATTGGGAAGGCACACAAACCCCAAAATGCATTCACCTCTGACCCCATAATTACCACCACACCTACTCCACCAGCTACTTCCACTTTTGACCCGTTTTGGAAAACCCTGTCAAAATTCAAAAACTCTGTTCCAGTTTTAAAGCGTATCCCCCGAGGCGCTAGGCCTTTAGTGGCGCAGTACTTAGCGGGATGCGTTCGCCTCGCCGCCCGCGAGAACTCATTGAGTGCCTGGGAACAACTTCTCACCTTCCCTTACAGAATTTTACACGTTCAAAAAAATTTAGCAACTAAAAAGACTCTAACTGCACAAATTAAGGAGAATTGCAATATTTCGGCTTATAATTTGGACTCAAAATTATCAACGCAGAGGTTTACCTCATCAAGAGGTATTTACCATCTGGTTGAATCAAAATTAGGGGAAGGTGACATTAGCGGAGCAGCCAGGATTCTTTTTAGTAGCGATGTGGTGGCACCGTGTTCTCCGGATACTCTCGCAGCTCTGGAGAGCAAACACCCTGCCCCATCGAGTGACCTTTCTTTTCCCGACCCCCCTGATTCGGACATTCATACCCTCACCGTTACAGGTCGAGAGATAGTCACAGCCGTGTGCTCCTTTCGGAGTGGCTCTGCTGGTGGCCTCGACGGCCTAAGTCCTCAGCACCTGAAGGACCTCATTTGTTCAGGCGCCGGGGAATCTGGTGAGTTACTCTTGAAGGAGCTTACGGCTTTGATTAATCTCATGCTCTCGGGAAAGGTGGACGAGGCCGTCACCGACGTTTTGTACGGGGCCAATTTATGTGCCTTGCGCAAGAGGGATGGCGGCATTCGTCCAATTGCCGTGGGGACTACATACCGTCGTTTGGCAGCCAAGATCTGTTGTAAATTTTATAGTGAGGACATTTCGAAAAAATTTCAGCCCCTGCAGCTAGGTTATGGCTCCAAAGGGGGCTGTGAGGCTGCCGTACACGCGTTGTCGACCTATCTAAATTCTGGTAAAGGAGAGGTCATCCTGAAGGTTGACATCAAAAATGCGTTCAATTCAGTCAATAGGGACACCTTGCTGGCAGAAACTAAAAAAGAAGTACCACAAATTTTTAGTTTTCTTTGGCAATGTTACAGATATCCATCCAAATTACTATATCGGGACAACCTTTTGGAATCCGCTGTTGGCTGCCAACAAGGCGACCCCCTCGGGCCAGTGATCTTTAGTTTAGCCATTCACCCAATCATTCGACAACTAAATTCCAAATTTAATGTTTGGTATCTAGATGATGGTACTCTAGGAGGTGATGTAGACACGGTTTTAGATGACTTGCAATTTTTAAAAAATAAACTCCATTCTATAGGTCTAAATCTCAACCTTTCGAAGTGTGAACTATTCTTATCTGACAGTACCGACAGACATCTAACACTTCCGAAATTTAACGCAATAGCTCCAGAAATTAAACTTATTGAAAAAAGCTCTCTTCACCTCCTTGGGTCTCCAATTTTTGAGCAATCCTTCCCCAATTTCGTTGACGAAAAAATACAAAATTTCAGTGACATTTCAGAAAGATTACTTCAAATTAACATGCATTCGGCAATCACGTTAATTCGTTACTGCTGTTTTGGTCCTAAATTAACATACTTTCTTCGTGCTTCCCACTTATGGAAGCACCCTCACCTTTTGGAAAAAATGGACCAAATCATCCGTCACACTCTTACTTCTCTTTTAAATGTGGCCTTGGACGACCGAGCTTGGGCTCAAGCTACTCTCCCCATCCGTATGAGGGGCCTCGGCGTCCGCAAAATTACTAGTATCAGTTTACCGGCATTCATATCTTCGGTTCATGGCACTGAGAAATTAGTCAGGAATATCTTATCTTCCTCACTGACTGATTTTGATGTGCCGTACTTCACTGAGGCTGTGGATACTTGGAAACTCATTTGCCCGAATCTAAATTCGCCCGACTATCCATTGTCCCAGAGACGGTGGGACGAGCCACTCTGCAGAGTGATTCAAAATAACCTGATGGCTACATCTGTCACTGCTGCTGAGCGTGCGCGCCTGCTGGCTGTGGGTCAGTGGGAGTCGGGACTCTGGCTTCACGCACTACCGTCGTCGAACATAGGCACCTTGCTCGACGATACTACTTTCCGCCTCGCTGCCTCCCTACGTCTTGGCGCTCCTTGTTGTTCTCCTCATCGCTGCTACTGTGGCGAAGTTGTCAACAGCCTTGGACACCACGGCCTGTCATGCAGCCGTAGTGCGGGTCGCATAGCGCGGCACGGGAACCTTAACGACATCATCCGTCGTGCTCTTGTCACCGTCGGCGTTCCGGCTGTATTAGAACCTAATGGCCTGGCACGCGACGATGGTAAGAGACCAGACGGCATGTCGTTATTTCCATGGAAGATGGGTAGGCCTTTAGTGTGGGATGCTACTTGCGTCGATACTCTTGCGCCATCCCATCTTCCTAGCTCATCGTGTTGTGCTGGCGCTGCCGCTGCGGCTGCGGAGAACCTCAAGCGGCGGAAATATAATAACCTTATTGGTAGTTATATTTTCGAGCCGTTTGGGGTTGAAACTCTCGGGTCGTGGGGTCCTAGTGCTCACAACTTATATAAAGATTTGTCAAAACGTTTAGTTGACACTTCGCGTGACCCAAGGGCTGGCTTTTACCTTGGACAAAGGATAAGCATTGCCATACAACGTGGTAATGCTGCCAGCCTTTTGGGTACATTACCAGTGGCCAGCGATGCGGAGGAATTTTTCGACGCCATTTTTTAACTATTTTTAGTTTTAGTTAGTTTAGTGTTTTTTTTTAATTTTAAATGTATATATAGTTATAATTTTTCGAAAAATAAATAAATTAACATAATATATATTACAACATAAATTAACTGGAAGTATTTTTTTAATGAGTTGATTTTTTATTTCTCCTCTTGTTAAACTAAATCATGGCACCCAGACTCTTTTATGAGCCACTTCTTGTCTCTCTTGTACCTCTTCGATTTCCACTTCATCGAGATCATCTGCAGTCATAATCACCTCTTCTGAATTAAACAAAGGTGTCATGATTTAGTTATTTATTTATCATTACTTTATTCAATACTTCATAATATGCACAAGACAGCTACTTGTATATATATACAGGGTTATTTGAAAAACACCAACAATATCTTAAGAGGTCATTGTACTCATCATTATGAACAACTTTTACTATGGGAACAAACCTGAAATCGCGAAAAAAAGTCGGCTGTGGCCTACATTTTGATGAGTTATACTTACAAACATAAATGTAGGGAACAGCTGATTTTTTTTCGCGATTTCAGGTTTCAGGTCAGTTATGAAATTCCTAAGAAAGGAGAAGATTTTTTTTGTTTTATTTTTGTGTTACCTCATAACTTTGTACAGTTTGTACTGTGTGGACCGATTTTGATGATTCTTTTTATATTCGAAAGCTGGTGCTTGTCGTGTGTTCTCATTTAAATTTGATTGAGATTTGACGACTAGTAGGTATTTGAGTTATCCCTTAAGTAGTAAATAAGTGGCTTCGACTACATTGATGATGTTCTCAAACAAAAAAATACAAAAAGTATAAAATAACTTTAATTTCGGAAGTTGGTGTTCAAAAACCAACCCGCACTGGGCCCGCGTGTTCGATTACGGCCCATTCCCTCTCCTAGAGAGGAGGCCTGTGTCCCAGCAGTGGGAGCATTAAAAAGGCAGATTATGTTTATGGTGTTCAGAAAACGAAGAAACAACCAAAAACACCGAGTTACGAATTAAAGTTATGTTATACTTTTTGTATTTATTTTTAGTTTAGTAGGTTGCATTTTTTCTAAAAAGTTTTTTTCATTCTTTAATTCTGTATTGTACACCAAAACAACTTATATTATATTATACACTAGCAGTGCCCCGCGGTTTCACCCGCGTAGTTCCCGTTCCCGTGGGAATACGGGGATAAAATATGAGGATAGTGTAGCTTTCCAACAGTGAAAGAATTTAATAATAAAATAAAAAATATAATTAAGTAATTATTTATATAATTTATTACCCAATAAAAAAAGTATTTTATCTATTTGATGTACACCTAACACAGTGTTGTCTTTTTAACCCAAAGGTTGACTGGTAGAGAATGCCTTGTTGCATTAAGTTCGTCCATGTACCACTATTGTAAGTACTTACATAAAGTTTAAATAAATAATTTTCAAATCAGTTCAGTAGTTTCGCAGCCTATACAATGCAAAAAAAAAACAAACAATCAAATCTTTCCTCTTTACAATATTACTAAGTATAGATAATATATCTTTCTACACGGAACTGGATTGAGAGATATATTTGGATTATTTCTTTAGATGGGCTTGAAGGATTGAAAGTTCACTTCCGAGTAAAAAGAAACCAATAGACTATAGACAGACGCATGGACAAATGCACGGTGCAATTGCCATTAAAGAATAATAAAATAAAATAAATATATTCAAATTTAAATATTGAAATTTACTTTTATCTATTTAACTACCTATAAAGCAGGATCATTTGTGGTTGTTTGTACTTCTCACTACATATATATAGTGAGGAGTGTGTGTGTACCTTGTCTTTGTGTAGTGTGGACGAAACAGCCGCGGAAGATGTAACTTAAAAAGTCTGACTTGCCTCCCCCTAGGCCAGGAGATAGGTACGCCCATGGACAGACGTCAATGGGCTACCTAGCTGGCATTTACCATGGTGGATCAGCATTCACAGTTTGGTACTATCGGGCATATTTGAAGTAGCAGCAAAACGATTAAGATATATGTATTATAGAAATAGTCAAGCTAGATAAAGATCATGCATTTATAAATCTAAACAAAATCATTAGTCATTCAAAGTAACTTGAACTTAATAAAGAAACAAAACCAATACAAACCCGAAACAGACTCAATAAAAATGGCAGTGTCGACGATAAACAATATTTCTACAAAAAGTCTACACTGTCAACCACTGCCCATCAGTGTAACCACTCAATTATAGACTCTACAACTTGAACACAAGATTCATTTTCCTCTTATAATAAGGAACCTTTCTTGTCAATTATACGTATGATGAAAAACGCTACGTTGTCTTTCTAATTACGTCGTGATGGCTGTCGACAAGCTCGAGAGATAAACAAATAAGATGATACTTTCCGGTCCGCAGGTAAAAAATGGAGGAACAAGACTGTACATCAGATTATCGTAACTTGAAAAGTGTCAAATGATTCCATTGTGATGGATTTCGTAAATTTTGAAGGATTTTTGGTGAGGTTAAGTTGTTGTTGTTGAAGTGGCATATATGGAAGGCACTGAATCGGCTGCACATCCAGGTAGGCCGCTGCAATCATCTGGTATTGACTTTTCAATGGTCAACCACTGACACTCCATTGAAAGAAATGGCATAGAATGGTAATCTCGTACATAATGACAAATGAATGACAAACGTATGCAGTAATCTGCTAAAATTTTGACAGTTCCTTTGATCAGTGACCTTCCGTAACTCCTCTCACTGTGACCAAGACACCTTTAGCCATCATCGGTCCTATGAGTCTGTGGGATCGGCAGTGAGAAAACCATTTCCTGTGTACATTGCACGACGTACACAAAACCCTATTCCTCCCCAACTTCCGTCTGTTACCGTAGGTCTCTTGTAACAGACTTCCCGCACGTAAAACCAACGTAACCTGCGTTTGGTGTGGTTTGTATGTTAGGTTAGGGCGTTAGGGTAATTAGGGTGGTAGGTAATTATAGGGCTAGGTTTATAGTTAGTAGGGTTTTAGGTAACTCATAGGTACCAGGCTCAACTGATTCAAACATAGCCACACTGTACGCATTTGGAATAACGGCCGTACTAAGCTGTAAGTCCCGGTGCGTACATTTTGGTTGTGAGCTCGATGTGATTTCAACTTGCGCACCACTTGTAAAGTTTTTCGAAATAGTGTGCGTCTCAATAACATCATTCGATTTTTTTATCACTCCCGTTGGAAACAATGATGCGGCGGACAATGAAGCACGCTTGTCTAGAAGTAACCTGTTTACTCTTGACATAAAGATTCCAGATTTTAGTATAGGTATTGCTCAAACAGGCTTGAGACAGTTCGTATATGAATTGAATATACAAAATATGTAGATAGCAATTGAATGACTGTCAGACACCTTTATAGCTTTAGATATCAGAACAGATTGTAACTGATTTCGCTTGAGATAAAAGATAGTATCGACGCTCTAATCGCAGGAACCGGATTGAGCTTATATTTGTAAGCGTTGCTTTTGTCTCCAACGTCATCTTATGTGGTTATCTTATATCGTCTAATGGGTTATAGTTACGACTAACTTATCAAAGGAGCCTGGGTAGGATTGCTACACGAAGACCTCCTAGTTTTTTTTACGGATTATTATGATACGGCATACCCCGGAATAAAGCGAATGCACGACTGCAAATTGCATGCAATAACTTGTTTATCGATATTTGTATTAAAACTGTATCAAAATTTGTTGTGTTTCTTTGAAGAAATAAGCGGAAAGCAGACAGAGGCAGAGCATTTTCTGATCTCTTATACTTTGGAGTCATAACTGAATCAATCCAAAATAAAAAATAACCGGCTTCAACGAGATTTCACGTTATGCTTATATTCAAACGCCTGCGTTGCATGATTGCGTCGAAAAACCTCTGTGACAGCCGAACAAAAAGTGATCCTAAAATGGTTCCGACTTTATTTTTAGGTCGGAACCCTAAAAAACAACTACGTCACAATATTTTTAACAATATGATTCCATAGTACATCGATCTGTAACTCTATACTGATGTGGTTGACAAGTTTTTATGAGCACGTTACAAGTTACAAGTATTGTGGTGAACCACGACACGCGTCTGCATCGAATTAACTTTTTGTGTTCAGTCATTAATATTCGTCTTTAATGCAAGGTTCTTCAAGATCAGCTGGATTGATTCAGGTGCTTTAAATACACGTCCTTCGATTTCTATGGTTTTATTTGGATTAGCAGTCTGCTTGTGCGCGCGAATTCCATACTAGTGGGCATAGCAACTTTATTTTTTTTTAAGAAGCAGGGTTTTGTGAATCCTTAAACAATATAATATCAACATGTTCTTTTATCTTGCCATTCCAGAAGACGCAGCTTTAAATGGCATCCCACAAGTGGGACCATAAGCCTGGTGAGGGCTATGAGTGTCCGCTAAATGTGGGACGAATAAAGCAATTCAATGTAGCGACTTGGCGAAGGCAGCTGACATGTTTTGGCTGAAATGAATAAGATAATCATCAGCTTTCTGGCTGTGTTAAAGCTCAGTGACCTGGCAGTCGAAGATGGCAAGAGACCGGACGGCATGTCGTTATTTCTATGGAGGATGGGTATGCCATTAATTTGTGGCGCTATTGGCGTTGATACTCTTGCGCCATCCCATCTTATTAACTCATCGTGCTGTGTGTGCAGCCGCTGCGGCTACGGAGAACCTCAAGCTACGGAATTAAAAACGGAATTATAATAAAATCGCTGGTAGTTATATGTTCGAGCTGTTTGGGGTTGAAACTCTTGGGTTGCGGGATCCAAGTGCTCATAAATTGCTTTAATATCTGTCAAGGGTTGGCTTTTACCTTGGACAAAGTATGAACATTGTCATACAACGTGGCAATGACGCCAGCCTTTTGGGTACATTACTAGTGATTCGGAGGAACCTTTCGACACCATATTTTAGACTATTTTTAATTTTAGTTGGTTAAGATTTTTTTTTATTAAAGTGTATTTTTATGTATTGTATAATAGGATTTGTTTTAAAAATAAAATCGTCTATTACTTTCCAGTTAAAATGAGAGATGTCTGGGTATTATCAAATCTCTCATTTTTTATCTTTTATCGCAGTCAGCCTACCTTTCCATATTATCTTGAATTCTGACAAAGTAAAAGCAAAACCACAGGTAACTCCTCAGGGACTCCGCTAACGTGCGGCATACGAAGAAATACCTCAATTCCCACAGGAAAAGCGAATTCCTCTATGAATTAGTCAAACTCCTGTACAAATTACTGACAGGTGATATACCAAATTTCATTTTGCGGTTAGGAAACTCAGAACGGTTGCTATTTGAACCTTAAACCAAGAGATTTAAAAGCGATCGAGCTTTTTTGCAATTGCATGGGTAAGGTGGTTATTAAATTACGGTTTTGTATGGAACACGCGCTTCTCAGTAGGTGGTCATACAAACTTTAAAATGTTTGTTACGATAACAGCAAAGGGGTTTCTTTCTTCAATACTCGTATCCACCTTTTGCAGCTTTGTTCAATTGTTTTTAATTTCGTTCTTATCTTTTCTGATAATTTTTGAAGGATAAAGAAAGATTACTGCATACGTGAGCTTGACTAAGCACAGTTGTGCTTATCTTGTGTTATCAATAGCACCAGAATAATGAAGAACGTTCGTTAGTATCCAAAGATAATTAACTCGCATTTTTGATTGCATTCATTTCTTTTGGACACTTTTGGCCTCAAGGAACTCAAAACGCGACGAAACAGTAAACGGGTCTTCCCAGTTATTGAATTATTGGGGTCAGATAGGCAAGCCCTTCATGTAATAGATAGATAGACTCAGCGGAATTCAGTACAAGTTCTTCAGAGCAATTTCTGGTCTCAGGAAATTCAAAATCCAACGACACCTCTTTGGTATACCAGTTGACGCACAGGTCATGAATGCGGAGAGCAGATAGACAATAGGGATGTTTCCTGAGGAATAAAAATATGATCCTATTTAGTCCGTCAGTTAGATTACCAAAAAATATTAGACACGTATTTTTTGCTTTATGCAATCTCTAAAAATTGACGAAGATAAAAGGCTTCAAAGATCATGAGTGGGGGCTTGTGACATCACGGCGTGGTACCAATCGTGGCAAGAAGTGACGTCACACGAGTTTTCAACTCACTATATCGTCTTCGTTTTTTGTTTACGTGAAAAAAATAAAAAATACGTGTCCAATATTTTTGGGAAGTCAATCTTACGGACTAATTAGATTTTTTTAGGCAACTACCCAATTGTTCTATGTAAAATACTGACCAGTAAGTTTGGAAGTCAACCCCAAAAGGCTAGGCAGATTGAAATTCAAAACCCTGTGAGACTTCGTAATGTAGCTCGCCCCAATTTCAAGCCCCATAAACACAGTTCCCGATGTGGAACGTCTGCACATAGTACGTACTTGTGCAAGCTTGCAGGTAGGTGATGGTGCAAGCGTGTGCGTGCGCCGCTGACTGCAATTTCCTTGCACGTCGACTAGAGCGCGTTATCGGGCCATCGCAACACCTTGCTATCAGCCACCTTCCTTGCGAAACTTAAGTAGATATTCATAGTGTGTGTTTGGACTGCTGTGTAACGATAGTTTTTAACCGACTTCAAAAAGGAGGAGGTTCTCAATTCGGCAGATATGTTTTTTTCTTCTTCTATGTATGTTCAGCGATCCGAGATTTCTGATCCGATTTACGTGGTTGTTTTTTTATTCGATGAAGAATAGTTGCCATTTACTCCCATAAGAATTTAGTTCAGTTCCGTCGATTAGTTTTTATTTTATGAGCATTTTTGTTAATTTCAATAAATGATAGCAAATCGGTCGGGACAGCTGAAGTCGCATGTTTGTTTATTGTGTACACCAATTTACACCACGTACGCTGTGATGGTTATATTAAGCTGGGAGTGAACCACTAAAAAGTGAAAAATAAAAAAAAAACTTTTTACAAAAAAATACAAGCGACTTCGAACACGGATGTACTTTTTTGTAAAAAGTTTTTAATACAAAAGGAGACTTTTGTACAACTAGAACATGTTTATATTAGGAGTTTTAGAGTAGAGAGAAGACTCTCGGTGGTTAAGTTCAGCTTGCTGTAATGTTTTTGGATTTTTGACTCCGTAGCAGCCTAGGCTCTGTGTCTATGACGATGGGATTTACACTTAACTGGTGAAATCTTGGTGCTCTTTAGGCACAGCTTTTCCTTAGAAAATAATTGGAGTGAGTTTTATCCATTATCTCGATTTCATTCGATAGCCTCCTGAGCGAGTGTACTTATAATACGTATAATATACATATATAAGCCCCACCTAAAACTACCTACAGTGCTGTATTTTCTTTTCTCTTTAAAATCCATCCAAAGGTTGTCTGGAAAAGATCGCTTTTAGCGATAAGGCCGCCCATTGTGTCAACCTATGTAATGTTTTCATCATCTATATTTTCTGTAACTTGTATGATGTACACAATAAAGAGTATTCTATTCTATATACACCTGTGTGTGAAATATTTTTAATTCCTACTCCACCGCTGTTCTAGTTGCAGAATCCAAGACACTTGAATAATTTCTCCAGGACTCGTTTTTCTAGTGGTCGCCATTGTTCGTTTTGCAGCTCAGGAATTGAAGTGGGAAAAATCTTCCAACATAATGTCTTACGTAGGTCCTTTCAAAGCGAGTGAAACCTACAGGTTGATGTCAATATCGTATCGTGTCCAGGGTTCTACCTGCCGTGCCGTGAGCCTGTGACACCGACCCGGCTCCGAAAAAAACGAGATGCCGTTCCGAATCATTGAACGATTGACGGCAGACACTGAGGTGCTCAAAGTTTGATGGAGGAAGATGGTATGGTTTTTAAAGGTGGCACAGATAGAGATACTTAAACATGGGTTCGAATCAAACTACATTCATAGAATTTTGTAAATTTGTGGTGGAGCTCGTGGCTAAATTATAACAGCCGCACGGGTTGATCTTCGAGGTTAAGCAATGCTTGCCGAGGTTGGTCTGTGGATGGGGGTGACCATCTTAACATAATGAGACTTCTCCGTGCCTTGGATAGCACGTTAAGCGTTTGGTCCCGGATGTCATTTGGAGATCGTTAGCAGTCGTTACGGATTGTCAGAAGCCAGAAAATCTGACACCAGTCTGGCCAAGAAGTACCGTGTTCCCCAATTAATGGGTTGTGGACGTCAGGTAGGCAGCCGCTCTACGTAAAATATTGGCATTCAGCTGAATCCAGCTTGTCTGGGAGCCGACCTTAATATAGTTAGGAAAAGGCTAGGCAGATGATGATTTTGTAAAGTTGTCCAGGCGCTAAGGACATAAACAGAAACATTAAATGTTTGTCATCCGGGTTTTTCAAAGAAATCCTGAAATTGAAAAATCCTATTGTTACCTTGTAGGCTGGATTTTTAAGTCAGATAAATTTTATAGGTTGAATTTTTCGTATCATTTTGCGATTTATATTTTGCGTGTGAAAATATCAAACAGAAATTTCTATTGTTTAGAAGTTTATTCGATTGTAGAAAAATCAGTCCTAACTACAAAATTGATTATTTGCTTGTCATCAAAAACTAAAATTCCTAGTGGTTTATCTTTTTATCCTTTTAAAACTTTGAGCATCTTGGCACATCCGCTGATGCGCGACAAGCCGTGTTGTTGTGACAGCTCGCCGGGACGCCTCCGCCAAGAGTTGGTGTTCTGCACCTCCACCATATTGTATATAACAACAACAACAACACCGTCGTTATGTACAGAACCTTTTGTCTACCCAGCGTCTCACTGGACGCTGACTGTGAGAACTTCGGAGAATAGGACGCACTTTGGGGAATTAAGACATTTGGATTTAGGGATGTTGTTGTTTTTTGCAAGTATGGTGAAGTTTAAAGGTGTTTGTTGGTAGTTGGCACACTACACTTTATGATTGAAGGGCGTACAGTTATACGACTGTACGGCTATGGGTGGTTCCATCTGGTAACAACCAGACTCGGGTCGACGGCGCGTCGTGTTCCACGCGCGTCTTAAAGAGGTGTCAGCAACGAAGACGGGGGCTTGCTAGGGTTGCGGAATTTGTTCAAAAGAGTCACCGCGGCCCTGGAACGGAAAGAGCATTAGAAGGTACACGGGTGGGTTTTAGTCAGTAAGAGTCTGACACTCCCTTGCGCTTCGCCCAGAGCGGGAGAAGTCATTTGATGATTTCCCATCCAGAGAAAAAAAAAAAGAGCGTACCGTCTTTTTTTGTTTTCTTTATCCATGGTATTACCCAAGTCTATAATGAGAGGTTGCTTCATAAGGTCATGTTGTTTTAAGAATTTAAAGATTTTATAAGGACGCCAGTCTAGCAAGCGGCGCCTGAAAAAGAGATGTAGCAAGCTTAGGTAAAGTTATTTCACTAAAACTTTAAGCTTGCTACAGCACTTTTTCAGGCGCTGCTTGCTAGATTTTCGTTCTTACAAGATCTTTAAATAATAATTAGCTGTACTGTGTGCCCTTGATTTAGCAAAACTCGGTAATGATTCTGTGGAAACCTAGAAGTCAGATTTCGCGATGATTTGCCGACAACTTTTACTCAATAAAAGGCCCAATAGCATAGGATACTCTTTATTATATACAATATATAAGCTGTAGAAAATATAGATGAAGAAAACATTACATAAGGTGACACAACGGGCGGCTATCACAAAGCAATCTTTTCAAGACAACCTATCGATGTATTTTAAAGAAAAAACGAACTACTGATCTCTAATTGTTGCGGGAACTTCTTCGTGGGTAAATGTTCAAGCTTATAATGTTAAGCCAAATATGTATGCTCTGTATTTAATTCTTGTACCATCTTCTGTACCACGTTTGTATGCAATTCTTTACTATATTCCGTTTTATTCTATTTATAAGGGTTCAAATCAACAGCTACGTAACTTGCTGTGCTCAAAATTATTCACAGAGAGTTGTACCCAATCTTGTTTTTCTTTTTTAACATAATTTTATTATAAGTAATTATCTCAAAACAGTGTAATTACAGTCGTTTCTTGCGTAAGCATGATATGGATATCAGAAATCATTGCAGGCATCGCATCGCTGTAGCTCGGTCGCCTTAAGCCGTTTATCACTGATACCGACTGCCACCCTATCATAATGTATTAGTAATTAATCAATTTTATGCTGCTTTTGTTTTAGAATTCCTTAGAAATTATTTAATTAAAATGTTGCCGAATGATTGGGTATGTTGGTCTCTGACAGCCTAATGTGATTCCTGAAAATGTTCCTGTAAATAATTTGCATTTTTTATGGGTGGGAGTTCATTTATTTATCATCATCAGTCATCGAATAATTTCGTCAGTTCTGGGTGGAGTGGAAGGGGGTGTCAGGCTCGTACTGACTGAAACCCATCCGAGTTCCTCCTAATGCCTTTAGCGTTCCAGGGCCGCGGAAAAATATCCGTAACCCTGGCAGGATCATTTGCATACCTTCATCTTCAGCTCATCGAGTAAAGGTCTTTAAAGGAATATTGAAGTGCTGTTTTCTGTGCATCTCTGACAGAAGTGGTCGTACTATTTTGGCATACCATCTACTGAACAGGTAGAATCTGTAAAAGTCTTTTGTACGGAATCACCATAACTAGATCCATTATATTTTTTTAATGAAAGTTATCAGCGTTGCGTATCATGGTAGCATTGATGATATTATTTTGATTTTAACAATCGATACGGTTATGTCTTCAACTGTATCTTATACCGGCGTCTACGTATTGCGCTCCTTTTATAATCAAATTGTTATCGAGCACGTATACCTGGGCTGTGTTCCGTTTTGGAGGAATTTAATTCTCCCAATAAGGGAGCCGCGAACAAAAGTGGTAATTTTAATCCGTAGTGGTGGGCTTATCCCATTTGTAAACGTCCCTTTATGCCTATTGGCCTGACTTCTGCCTCCTCAAGAAGGAAGAAGAAGAAAACAGCAACGTACTGTTCCGCTTTTATTTTCTGAGTAATTTAAACCTGGGATTCAAGAAAAGATGGTTTTACCGGGACTACTGAAGCATCATTGCCTCGGAATATTTCTGGCGGTCGCCACTGTTGATTCTGACTTCAGAAGTTTCAATGGTTTGGGAATAGTCGGGCATATCGAGAGGGACAAAATCAATAATTAAATTGAGCTACAACTTTCCGTCCTCTGCAACTCGGAGTTAGCTAAATACCTAATCAGTAAGAAAGTACAAGTATATCATGTTTGTATTTATGTTTCGTTTGAAAAACGGTAGTAATCAGTTCATGATGTGTTCTACTCGTTGACAACTAGCTGGTTATGTTTGAGCTCTATGTAAAAAGCGACGTGCTTATTAAAAAACAAATGATACAAAGTCCTGACATCGGGTTGTTGCTGATAAATGATTTTACGAAAAACTCAATAACTCTTTTCCCGAGTCGGGAATCAAACCCATCTTCATCTAGTTTTTATAATGGCCAAAAAAGATTGACATGTTTTACATGGAACTAAAAAAAATTTTTTACAACCTACTTACAAAATAAAAATCATTTAAACCAAGACAGCAATCGCGCTTGCGACATCTAGACGCAATTTCATAATTTAAATCTTTGAAATAAATAAAAATATGTATGTGTTTGAAGAGATCCTTAATATTTGTACCTGACACATTTAATAATCAGCTCAAGTCAAAACCGAAACCCAGATAAGGAATCGACACAAAAAAAAAACAAAAACAAAAAAAATATATTTAAGCAAACTTGTCAAGTGTCACCCGGTTCAAAAGATGTGTATCTGTGACGGACATGTTATGGGGCTCACAAAAAGAGTATCAGTGGCGAATAATCCTCAGCGCTTAAACTAACAATATTAGCCACATCAATGGCTTAATCTCTGAATCGGTAGCCATAATGCGTTTAAACGTCCTTTTAAACTTTTTATAAACAAGTGTGTTAGGAAGTTTTGATGTGTGTGATCTGGGCGATTTAAGCTGGGTGTTCACTTCGTCGTTTAGTAGAGTTGGAATAAGGTCTTAAACACGAACAGTTCATTAGTTACCCCTTCTCTAATGTATTTTAATGCGTCACCCATTTGATGCAGCTTTCCTTGTAACTAAATGAACTTCCGACCAGTAATTCTGGGGGTACAATTGATTAATAAAGCATTTTCTGCATAATAATATCGATAACAGAAGTATCAATTAACGTAAGGGACATTTAACCAAAAAGCCGAAATGTTCCTTATCACTGTTAGCATAGGGCACAATTATTTTAAATGCCGATATGTCCCTTAAGTTGATTGAAATTTCCGGTATCGATATACAATACCAATTTGAATCACCACACCATCTGGAACTCGACAGCTATGTGAAAGATATATCTCAATGCCCCATAGGGTCAGTGGCTGCTGGGATTGCGGCATTTGTTCGAAAGAGTCACCGCGGTCCTGAAACACAGAGAGCACTAGGAGGAACACGGGTGTTTAGTCAGTAAGAGTCTGACACTCCGTTCCGTTCCGCCCAGAATGGGAGAAGTAATTTGAAGATTTCTCATCCAGAAAAAATATAAATATAATATAATATAATAAATATATGTATCTGCAAAAACTGGTACTGTTAACAACACGAGCGTAATCACCAAGAAAAAATTACTGCAATGATATTTTGAAAAGGCGTTGTATTATTTACGCTTATCCAGTAAGGATTGCTCGTTGCTTTCTGTAAGGCGTTCACACTACGTTCAACTGTTGTTCTCATGGTGGCAAATGCGATTGCTGTTGGGATCCCGGGTTTGAATCTCAATTCGGGCATGGATATAGGTTATTAGGATAGGAATTTATATAGGCGAAGCTGTTATCCTATGTGTTTTCGGGTTTATAACAAGATTCCTAATCAAATTTTAAAAAAAACTTCCATCGGTCTGTTTCAAAAGGGCTTTATGTAGGTTGTTAATTGAGAATCCCTTCTAAAATATAAAAGAACTTCTTGATTTTAAATTCAATTAATAATCGAATTGTTACCTACAGATACTAAAATTTTGCATGTCATTATGTTATGATTGATGTTAAGCTATTACTACTAATACCATTGTAAGAACTATTGTAACCATATTTATCTCCAAATAAATCTTTGACTTCATAATTTGGAAGACGGCGGTGAGCAAGGCCCGTGCATTTGGAAGCCTGATAAGCCGCTGGTCGTACGCCTGGGCCTCAAGTCTGCTATTATAATAGTGTCAGAATGGTCTATCACTGATTTCATAATGGTTGATTTTGACAAGTTTGGTATACTACTAATATAAAAGCATCACTATGAATTTCAAATTAATGGTCAACCACTGACACTCCATTGAAAGGAATGGCATAGAATGGTAATCTCGTTCATAATGACAAATGAACGGCAGACGTATGCGGTAATCTGCTAACATTTTGACAGTTCCTTTGGTCAGTGACCATCTTAGAGTATAGAATATATAGAGATGCCGTAATGTTCTATATCTTATTTGCTTATACAAATATCTATTAAACCGATACAGAAATAAGAAACTATACTTTGTCTTTTTTTAACCAATGAGTTTTCACATTTGAAGAAAGAGACGTCACGCTATTTGTTTTATCTCTTCCTGACAACATTTTCACATATCCGTCAATGTACGTACCTCGCGTGCCATCCGCCATTGTTTGGTCCCGTGGTTTTGAAGTACGTCAGCTGTCAAGTGAACAACAACATTGGGTTTTAATTACGATTTTTAGGGATAAAAACGCTCCAAACTAAATTGTATTGTGCTGTGAGTGTCTAGTGGAGCAAATTGAATATGCCTACGTGTGCAATAATTCAGTGTGGTGCAAGGAAAAACCCCAATCGAGCCTAATTAAACATGCACAGGTTAGTAGCCGTATTTTAAGAAAAACTTTATCATACTGCTATTTTTTTTGTATAACTATCCTTGTTTTATTTATAGAATCAAAGTTCCCACATTTACATACAAATTATTTCTGATATTTACCTCTATTTGCTAAATTTATATCATGTTTTGTTTACAATAGAAATGACAATTCAAAATAGTGATGTCTTTTATTAAATAAGCTATCGAAAAGAAAGTGATTTTTTTTTAGTTTGTATTATATATTGTAGAGTAGGGTATCAAAATGAAGGGCTTGAAGAGACGATTTTGAAAATAAAACTAACAGAATAAAAATAAAAATAGTGATAGTACTAAAACGACAATATCAATTCGTCATGCAGTAGGTGGTGGTTATTTAGTTCACTCTGATTTGTTCCACTAACTGCATCAAACTGAAATAAATTTGCATGTTTTTTATTTACACAGGTTCCCTAAAAATGAAGTACTATGCCAAAAGTGGCTTGTGAAAAGCTATCCTTAAGAAACTATTTTAATAAATTAACATTGAATAATATCGATGGTCAAGTTTTTTTTTTCTGAAACAAACGAAGGGGAACGTTTTCGGATATAATAACAGTTACATTACATTTATTTAAATAAATGTGTCTTTTCGGTCAGAATTATGGTTTTTCTTCTCCTACTTGAACGAATGAACGGTAATTATAGGTCACAAGTTGCCAGAAGTTATTTAAGAAGTAGTTATATGTTAATTGTTATACATGATTTAGTTCGTAATGTGATTTAGAAGGCCACTTTTAGTTTCTATAAAATTAAACTCAGATTTCAATGGATAGTTCACAATAATTGGTAATGGTTGGGACTTTCAAAAGTGCCTAATAAATATCTCACTAACATTAGGCATTTACTTTGACCTGGTGATATATTATAGTGAATAAAGGTACATTTTTCATATTACTTTGTTGTTTTAATCCTTTTAATACCTCAGTGTTAGTATTTTTCTACAATATTTATACTCTATGGGCCGAGCCTACGTAAAACGGTCGCCCGCGCGGTCCCTTACAAAAGCCCTCCGTTGCGGCCCCTTTTTGCTAAGTAACAAATATTAAGTTTTCCATCGACTCTACACATGCACACCTTTAAAGTTGAAATAGCGATACTGAGGGTCAGAGTAATCTTTATGAACAACTTTAAATGTAGAACAGAACCTGAAATCGCAAAAAACCTCAGTTGTCCTTAAAGTCACTCGCAAAAACAAAATTCGAAGTCAGTCAGTCGCTCATAAAATGTAGCTTCTCACCCCTTGTAACCTAATCATCCAAAGTTTAATAGTATTGATAAGTAACAAAATTAAATGTACCAGAAGAAATGTTAGTAACTCTGGTATCGATATCGATACTTTTTGGTTTTGATTACTTATGTGCTTCCCTAGCAATGGCCGCCATCTTTTGGACCAGGTTTATAGTAGGTATGCACGCGTATTTTGTAGGTATTTCTGGTCCATATTATTGTAAGGTCTTTGGTGACCATTAGAACGTCATTGTGCAGTCATTGCTTTTAATAGCTCGGTTATCAAAAAGTATTACGAGACCATTGAACGACCAATGATCGACCATTATGAATTTAGTAGATTACGAACTTTTGGCAAAATGACAATGGGATCGTGTTGAAATGACAAATTTATAAAAATAGCAGACTTGTATTATATGGCTAGTCTTCTCTAAGACTTTCGGCGAGGACGCAAACTAGGCTGAGAGACAGCACTTTTTGAACGTCAAATTTTACATAAAGACAGTCCCCCAAAAACGCCCACCCGTCACCACTTCCTAGTGTTTTAGCTGGGAAGAAGAAGTGGCGCAACAAACTCCCCAGCAACACATCTGTCTGTTGCGTTTTAAGAACTTGAATTTAATACAATAGTATGCAAAGTCATTGATACATGACAAAGGTAGAAAAAAAAAATATAATTATCCAACATGGAAATCATAAATCAATTCACTATTCACGGTTGATTGTTGTAAGTAGTACCTGAATATGATCAGGCATTACTTTAGAATGTGGAGCGTCTCTGCAGTTCGGTACCAAATTACAGTTTAGTTTACATCAACTTAGGAATGGGCTCTGCGTGTGTGAGTTTCGGATTGGTGTTGCCTACTGTTTATATATCATCATCTGCCTAGCCTTTTCCCAACTATATTGAGATCAGAAATGAGGTGATAGCCCACCGGATTAGTAAGCTGAAGTGGCAGTGGGCTGGCCATATTAGTCGTAGAACCGACAACCGTTGGGGTAAACGAGTTCTAGAGTGGAGACCGCGTCTCGGCAAACGTAGTGTAGGACGTCCTCAGGCACGGTGGAGTGACGATTTGCGCAGGACGGCTGGCAGAAACTGGATGCGAGAAGCCGAAAATAGATCTAAGTGGCGTGCAATTGGAGAGGCCTATGTCCAGCAGTGGACTGCAACACGCTGTTGATGATGATGATTGGGGTCAGCTCCCAGTCAAGCCAGATTCAGCTAAATATCAACATTTTACCGGGATTTTTTTTTTACCGGCTTTGTAATATATCTGTTTTAGTTTTTAAGTCAAGATTGAATAGGTTACTTCTAGGTAAGCGTGCTTCATCTTCGACCACATCATCGCTTACCATCAGCTGAGATAGTGGTCAAACGGTTACTTTAAATTATTTAAAAAAAGAAAATAAGACAGTATGACGGAGGTGCTTGTGGTTGTGGCGTAGTAAAACAAGCCACAAAGTTAAGCAGCGCTTGCCGAGATCGATTTGTACTGAGCGATTATCCATTACATTACATTACATTAAAAAGAAGGAAGAGAAGCAAGATAGACCGTTATTTAGTATTAGTATAGACTAGCAGCGCCTCGCGGTTTCACCCGCGTAGTTCCCGTTCCCGTGGGAATATGGGGATAAAATATAGCCTATAGCCTTCCTCGATAAATGGGCTATCTATCACTGAAAGATTTTTTCAAATCGGACCAGTAGTTCCTGAGATTAGCGCGTTCAAACAAACAAACAAACAAACAAACTCTTCAGCTTTATAATATTAGTATAGATGAGACAATCATTACGGGGCATCAGAAACTAGAAAATATGGCACCAGCTGTAACCAGATTATGGAGATCAGACGCCCCGCATAAAATACTGGTATTCAGCCGCAATCAGTTAGACTGTAAGCCGATCCCAATATAGTCAAAAAAAGAGTAGGTAATTTTATTGTTTGAATTGTTATTTGATTGTATTTGTGTGGCATAAGTCTGCAAACTGAAAAGGCTAGATAGGAATACAAAGGTATGGAAAAATAACATTAAAGTCAGAACCAGCATAATCATTTAAATTCCTTTTATTTAAATTAAATCGATTTGCATAAAAAATGAGGTATACCCAACAGATTAAAATATATTTACAAAAGGAGATACCGGGATAGATTGCGTTATACAAACACGAAAAAAATCGTTTTTTTATAGATTACTAAAAAATATTGGACTACTTATTAGTGTTAGTTCGATAGCCATAATAACGCCCTTTAAAATATATCATTTTGTACCCATAATACGAAAGAAAGTTATGATATAAACTGTTCAACGATATGAAAGGAACATCGTAACGGTCTCGATAAAACATGCTTTAATTGGTGTTACTGTTACAATTTTCTAATATTTATACAAAGCTTAGCATGAATCATTGAAGAATACAAATGAGTATAGTATGTAAATAATGTTATCACGCATCGGGTATAGTCAGTGACAAAATTCGTTGAACATCTAAAAATGTAGAGAAGTCGTCAACACCTATAAACATCAAAAGCTACTTTGTATAAATTTTAATATTCTGATTCCAGTTCACCATCTTTTTTAGAATCTTCATTTAGGGTAATTTGGATCGTGTAAGGAGATGTACAAAATATATGTATATCTTCTTTTTTCTTGAAAAAACGCAGTCTAACCTCGGTATTTGGTTAGCGATGGAACTTTAAACGTGGCGACTCATGTTTTAAGCCCCTAAACCTTTGTACAGTTACGTGTACTTTTACAGGATAGAATAGAATAGAATACTCTTTATTATGTACACCATACAAGTTACAGAAAATATAGACAAAGAAAATTCTTCTAGAGGTGTCGCTGACACATATGTGATGTTTATCGCGAGTTGTATACGGCATTCTAAAGGATTTCATTGAATTAATTATAATGTTAAGGGGTTGAAGGAGCTGTCCACATGACTGACACAATAGGGTAGTTAACTAAAAAAATCTGATTAGTCCGTCGTATAGATTTTCAGAAAATATTGGAGACTTATATTTTCTTTTTTCACATACACAAAAAATTAAGACGATACAGTGCGTTGAAAACTCGTATGACGTCACTACTCACTACAATTTTTACCGGGCCGTCATGTCACACGCTCCCACTCCTGATCTTTGATGCTTTTTATCTTCGTCAGTTTTTATAGATTTGATAAAGGAAAAAATACGTGTCCAATATTTTTCTATAATCTAACTGATGGACTAAATATAATCATATATTTTTTACTCAGGCAACATCCCTATTGTAGCGAGTAGTGACGTCACACGAGTTTTCAACGTACTGTATCGTCTTCATTTTTAGTTTACGTGAAAAAAGAGAAAACAAGCGTCAAATATTTTTTGGAAATCTATCTGACGGACTAATCAGATTTTTTTAGTTAACTACCCTATTATAATGTTAAGGGGTAAAAGGTGCTTTCCACATGACTGACAAAATTAAAAGTACCACCGCCACGATAGAAATACAAACCACATATATATAGATAAAATAGCTAGCTTAGATATGATCGCCACTATCTAAGCTAGCTATTATCTACGTCTTCTGCACATTAGCTCG
Organism: Hecatera dysodea; assembly: GCA_905332915.2. Classification (NCBI taxonomy): domain Eukaryota; kingdom Metazoa; phylum Arthropoda; class Insecta; order Lepidoptera; family Noctuidae; genus Hecatera; species Hecatera dysodea. Next base: position 1,398,450 of record HG995298.1, on the reverse strand, counting down.
GAAGCCGAGGTAGTCGTCGGCGGTGTAGTGCACCGTGCGCGTCTTCCCGTCCGCGTCCAGGAAGCTGTAAAACCCTCGCACCTTCCCTCCGTCCCGACTCTCCTGCGCACTCTTCGAGTCACCCGTGCTTTTGTCCTGGAATCATAGAAATATATTATTGAAATATGTTTTCAACCGACTTCCAAAAAGGAGGAGGTTCTCAATTCGGATGCTTGTATGTTTTTTTTTAATGTTTGTTCGCGCATAACTCCGTCGCTTGCCAACCGATTTGAAAAATTCTTTTTTTGTTGGAAAAGGTATACTTCCCAAATGGTCTCATGAAAATTTTATCGAAATCGAACAAGCGGTTTTTTGTTAATTTCAATAAATGATAGCAAATCTGTCGAGATTGTGTTTATTGTTTACACCAATTTATACCACGTACGCTGTGATGGGTATGTTTTGCTGGGAGTGAACCACTAAAAAGGGAAAAATAAAAAAAAACCTTTTTACAAAAAATAAAACCGACTTCTAAACCAAATAAAAAACAAAAAGTATAAAATAACTTTAATTTCTGAAGTCGGTGTGTTCAAAAACATGAAGCAACCAAAAACACCGAGTTCCGAAATTAAAGTTATTTTATACTTTTTGTTTTTTTTTTTGGTTTAGAAGTCGGTTTTATTTTTTGTAAAAAAGTTTTTTTGGTATGGTAATAGTTAACTCGTTGAGAACTAGATTTCCTTTTGTATACCTACCTTGGCATACAAAATTTACAATGATGCCCTCGTTACAAAGTTCAAGCTAACAGATCTGGTCTACTTCACTTGATTAACTAAGCTTGACGCTACATACGGTTCTAACGGTGTTTATACGATACTAGGAAGTTTAAAGCCACTTGCACTGCAAGGACATGACATGGTGAGGAGCAAAACGATTCAGATGGATATGCTAAGAAAGTACCTAGGATCCGTGAAGAGCTCTAAAATAAAACCTCATAGTACGTTACAAGTAACTTACAATCACAATCACAAGAGCACCAACAAGCACCGAGGTACCTACTAACTTTTAAAGAATCCTAGGCCCATATTTCAAAACGTAAACTCCAAATCAACTCGAACTCCGTCAGAGCATCAAACTAAATAAACTTTCTATCTAATCTCTCAAGCACGAAAATCTCAATAGGTTTTCGTACTTGAGAGATTAAGCAAATGCGTACACGCGCTTGCTCAGTTAAAACCATAGATATAATAAACAAGGTTAAAACTCATCTCGTGAGCACGAAAACATCAATTTCTGACGTCAATTAGACAAGCTTTCATTGACGTTTCCGTGCTCATGTTTGACTTGGAGTTTGTGTTGAGTTGGGGTTTACGTTTTGGGAATATGAACCATAGACCACTTCTAGTCTAATACAAGAAAATTTCTGTATACGCGTGACCGGCAATTTCTAGCTCACAATCATGTTCTAGCTATCCCAGCGTCGTCCTCTTTAGTGAGCAGTTGTGGCTCAGTGGTCACATTGATATTTCTGTATGTAACAAGATAATAACTTGTCGTTGATGAGTTTAAAACTGCTTGCCTGATTTTCATCCACACCCATGTCTAAATAATGATCGTATAACACAATTTACACGTCAAGATTATCTCTAGCGAATTCCACAGGTTATTTACAACTGACATTTAACTCAACTCAAATCATTGGGTCGTAACCTTCCCTTTTGTTCTGACTATACATCCGTTGTTAGAGTTCAACAAGATATTATTAAGTTCAAAATCGTGTATGCACAAGGTGCTTATTTGGGTACTAGTACCGATAAATAGGTACTTTAATCTAGCCAGTTGTATCTTTGAATCTGTAAATTATAGGGTATTAAAATAACATGCAGTTGGTTGGCACTACTTAATATCAAATTTTTATTGTGATGCTTTTAATTCGTTCTAGGCTAGAATGTAGATCCGGAATACCAACTAATTAGACATTCGGAATCAAAATTGACATTCTGAAGCTCAGTTTAAGTGATGTTCTGTCAGTAGAAGTATGGCGAATGCGATTGTCAAAATGACCAAGTTTACGAGATTGACACCGGCTGTCGAAAAGTCACGTGATCTTTCTCTTATATTTTGAAATTTGCCATCTCGCTAATAAAATTGCACTTTGTTTAGAGCTTTTTTATGGATGGCAAATCATCAAATGACTTCCCATCCATTTCCCCCGCTCTGGGCGGAGCGGAAGGGAGTGCCAGACTCATACTGACTACTGACTCAAACCCACCCGTGTACCTCCTAATGCCCACCGTGTTCCAGAGCCGCGGTGACTCTTTCGAACAAATTTCGCAACACTTTGTCTAGAGCCTGTCGGAAGGTTTGCAGACATACCTTGTTTGGTGGACTGTTTAAACTAACTTTACTGCTACGAAAATAAAGCACAGTTGAGGTCAATTATAGGTGTTTCCTGGATAAAAAAATATTCTATATTAATATTCTAAGTCCGAGAGTTAGATTATTATCAAAAATGTTGGACATTTTTTTTGCTTTGTTCAAATCAATTAAAATTGACAACATTTAACGCATCAAGGTTCCATGAGTGCGTAACGTTGTTGCTTTTCACGTTTTCGGCAGGTAGACGTGACGTCACGAGAAATTTTAACCCACAGTAGTCTATCCTAATTCGATACCCTAACATTTGTTTTTTTTTTTTTTTTAATAAAAAACGTTGCCCCACACTAGTAATTTCTCCTGTATCGTGGGTGCGTTTACAAACATATAAATTCAAATACACAAACAGCCAGACCCGGAACAACTATCTGTAGGCCATAAAATTTTGTTCCGTGCGGGAATCGAACCTGCGACACGCAACAGTCAACCGCTCAACCACTGCACCACTGACCCGTGCTGTCGATTTGTTCTATTTACAAATAAAAGAGGAAATACTTCAAACTAAGACATAATTAAAAATTAATGTAGCTTAGTAACAATAATAATTATGCAAAATTAACTTCCTAGTCTGTAATACTTTAGAAAAGATACGTTTACGTGTATTGTAACCTCCTGCCTCGGCGGGAATAAGTCGTGATGTAGCTATTATGGTAACCTAGGAAGGTTACAAACAACTAAGGCTTTTAAAGCCTTATTAATGTCAGCTGTCTGCTTAAAGACTTTCGTAAGGTGAGGCAACTTCAAGGATAGATAGATGTGCTGTAGAATTAATTTAGGTTGTGATTTCTAAAAGGAGAGGATTAGCAATTTATCAGGATAAACTATGTATAACTCAGGCTCGCTTGAAAGGCGACTAAATTTTTTTTGACGATACGGTTGACGCAGTGGTTGAGCGTTCGGCTGCTGCGCTACATGTCGCGGGTTCGATCTCCGCACGGAACAAATGTTTGTATGGCCTACAGATAGTTGTTCCATGTCTGGGTGTCTTGTGTAGGTATGTGAGTTTACATGTTTGTGAACGCACCCACGATACAGGAGTAAATTTTAGTGCGGGGCAACGTTTTCTTAAAACAGAAAAAAAACCTTTTATGCATTATTCGCTAACATTTTTAAAAACGTCGTTAGTTTGTAACATCTTCAAACGTAGAAAAATGATGGAAATAGATAAGTCTGCCGTAATACGTATTTGTGGTGTTAGCGTATAGCGAGCTAACGTTTTTAAAGTTTTAAAACAAACGCTACGACTTCCAACGGGAACATTCGTACACCTCGTGCTACGCCGCGTAGCGTATTACGAGGTGTACGCCGCGTAGCGTAGGAGTAGCACGTACTCCACAAGTCCACAGTCCTTCGATAGTTCGCAAAAAATGCAGTTAAACGTAGTTAATTTACATAATTTCAATACGGCCACCAAATACCACCAATGGCATGAGCATTATACTAAAAACCATTACTAATTGCTCTAATTATAGTTTACCTTAAAAAACGCAGTAAAATTTCCATTCTGATGATTTTAACATGCAAACAAAATAAAAACTTAATCCTACTATCATAAGCTACATATTAAAAGAGACCAAAGTTTCTGCTAAGTCATAATCAAATTCACGTCAAGTAAACTTTGATCCAACATAATAAGGTCTATTTTCGAATAGAAACTCATACGGAGGTGTGACGGACAAGTACAAGGTCACAAGTTAAAAGTAAGTTCTTATGCGTAGACGCATTCACGTGTGTATACCCGACTGTCGAAGGTCAAGAGCGCAAGACATGGGTTTGATATCGAGTACTTAGCTAATTGTTCGAGTTCCTTATTGCCGTAGGCATGTGAATGGATATTTTTTGCGAGCTTGAAATAGTTGTTTTAGCCTCGATCAGATCGGTAGGAACGCAACCCGAAACTAGGAACTGAGCCCCGGTTTCTGAGTTGAGAGAACTTGTTTTTGATGTTGATTTTACTACTGTGGCAGGACACAGAGACCCATCTCCCTGTAATTGTTCCACCCATTTTTTTTACCTGTGTATACAAATAAACGTATTTGAATTGATTTGGTTTTGGCATTTTTGAAGCTGAAGAAGGTTGTGATAAAATATTTAAAAAAACATTTTACAAAAAAAAAAAAAACAACCGACTTCTAAACACAAAAATTATAAAAGAAGTTCAATTTCGGAACTCGGTGTTTTTGGTTGTTTGTTAGTTTTTTGAACACCGACTTCCGAAATAAAAGTTATTTTATCCGCACAGCTAAACGTACCCATCACAGCGTACGTGGTGGGTAATTAATTGGTAGAAACAATAAACAAATTATGCGATTTCAAAAATCCAAAAATAATTGCTACCATTTATTGAATAGTTCCGTTTCCTATCTCTATTCTTCATCAGATCTTCACCAAACGAGAAAGGGACTACCTTGAAATACTAAGACGCTCTTCCAAACCATCGTATACAATTTTATTGTTTCATTTATTTTTACATCGACATGAGGGAATGAGAACATCATCAATGTAGTCGAAGCCACGCATTATTAGGGATAACTCAAATACAAGTCATCAGATCGCAATTAAATAAATTTAAATCGGACCACACGACAAGCACCAGCTTTCGAATATAAAAAGAATCATCAAAATCGGTACACACAGTAAAAAGTTATGATATAACAAAAAAAAAAATAGAATCGACTTGAGAAGCTCCCCTTGTTTTGGAAGTCGGTTAAAAAGAATACCGGGAGCTAGTGTTGGTAAAAAGTAAAAAATACTCTAATTAAAAATAATTTTAACTGGGGTTTTTACTTTGCTTATTATTAAGCAGTATTTGCTTATTATTCAGCTATACTTTTTGAGGGGCACTAAAAAGTGTCGGTTGTATTTTTTTTTTGTACAAAACGTATTTTTCTTTTGTAAAAAACGTAATTTCACCGAACACGTTATCCTTGTACGTCACGTAACCTTACGACAGTCGAGTATACCTCGTTGCGTAACAGACCACACCTTCGCATTACTTCCTACTAAGGCAATTCCGACCGCATTCCTATCGTACGTAATACATTGAAGGTTAGAACTGAGGGAGATTTTAGCAACGAGTCTTGGACAGGCAATGGGTTCTGTGAGATTTTTATTATTCGCTTCGGTCTAGGTTTCTCATGAATGAAGCACAATCTAGTTTATGCATTTTTATTGTTCTTTCGTCAGTCGCAAACACATGCAAAGTTTCTCAATATTGTTGCCAAACTGGGAATCGAACCTGTAATAAACAATGCATAATTATTGTGCCTTACTTATTAAGTTGTCAATTAGATACTAATCACGTAGATATAACTATGCCGCATAACTTTAATAATCAGTTTTTTTAAACGGAAAGTCCTTGTGTTCTGACAGTTAGGTCAAATTTCCATTAGAAGGTAATTAGTAGAGTTATTAATTATTACAAGGCTCGTTTATTTAAATATGAGCGTGTTTAATTATGAAGTGTTTATAGGTGAATTAAATGACCATTAAATGCTCGAAAGGAAGGTGAGTTCTAAATTACTGAGCACCAACGGAAACTGTTATGCCACGCCCTTTCGGATGTTCTCTTAGTGGTTGCTACAGCAGAGCGTATGGCTCGCCTGGCTCAGCGTTCGATTCCACGGCCAGGCATAGTTGTTGGGTTTTTTGCGCAATGACGACGACGTTGCTCTCGGCTGTCATTTGTAGAGTATTGGCAGTCGTTACGGATTGTCAGAAGGCAGAAAATCTGACACCAGTCTTGCCAAGAAGTAACGTGCCAACCACTAAATGTCAAAATCAAAATATTATATATTTATTTGTCACCCGTAGGTAAAATGTTGTACACTGGTGGTGTTATTTATTATAAAGTGTGGCGGTCGGGTTCGGGCCACGTAAAATACTGGTGTTCAGCTGAATACCTACCAGTATTTTGCCAGGCCGAGTGTTAACGGCCCCGTTTTACGAATTGTACCTAAGTCGCGGGTTCAAACCCAGCCAGGTGCATTACTTTGCATAATTAATTTCATCATCACTGCTATCCAAACGGTGAAGGAAAACATCGTGAGGACGATGACGTGAAACCGGCATGTCCTAGAAGCAAAAATTCGAAGATATGTGACATTCACCAACACGCACTGGGCCCGCGTGATGGATTACGTGTCATTCCCTCTCCTAAAGAGGAGGCCTGAGTCCCAGCAGTGGGAAAGTTAAAAGGTTGGTTATGCTTAGCTGAATCCAGATTGACTGGGACCCGACCCCAATATGGTTAGGAAAAGGCTAGGCAGAAAACTGGTCTGCTGTCTCATGCAAACATGATACCTACCATGAATGACTTGCCTCTACTAGATGGGAGGTAGGTTGCCTACCTTGGTATAATAATAATCTCAATCAACTCTCAGTCGACATACCTTTATGTCGTGGAGTTAGGCCCGATTTTCACATTGCTTTAGAAGTAAGTTAACTTGGATAATATTCACCCACAGTAGCCATCAGAGAAAGTATTCTTAGATCTAGAATGCGTGGCGCGTCTCGTGAAAGTGTAAGCAATGTCACAGTGACGGACAAAAACAACCATTTAAAGTACATGATACTACTCGGTTGTATAGCTCATTGTATGGTAATCTTGTTAAGTATTACTAGTATCTAGTATGTAACATCGAAATAGCATTTTGCAAAGAGGTAGGCAAGTTTCAAAGGAACTTCGGAGTTCAGGCCTCCTCTCTAGGAGAGGGAATGGGGCGTACCCATTCCCTCTCCTAGAGAGGAGGCCTGTGTCCCAGCAGTGGGAACGTTAAAAGGCTGATTATGCATATAACTGACTATTAGGTAATTAAATGTCGTACACGGATACATAAACGATCAAAAGTAATTTATTTCCTTTGGTCACAGTCAGTCAGGAAAGAGTTGAATGAACAAGTGACCAGACAGTACCGGCCAATGGTTGTTACGTAAAAATGGTATGCTCTAGTTCCGTATTGGTACCCGAGAAACTAATTAAGTAAAACGAGTTAATAGTAGAGGTAAAGGAGAACTTTCATAAAATGGTAAGTATTCTACTTATATGTATGTATTTTAATTATAATTCCAAGTCGAAGTTATTGTAGTTTAAAATGGCCCCAAAAAACTGCAATTTCATAGGACCCAAGGTATAAAATTTCAGTTTTTTTAGGGCCGCTTAGAACTACTTGCACGATAACTGCGGTTGAACACTGTAGTTGTCTTTACAATATTACATCAGTTATTATTTACTAGCTGCCGCCCGCGTAAGTAGACCATAATCTACCTCTGAGCCAAATTTCATCAATATCCATTCAATAGTTTTTGTGTGAAAGAGGCACAAACATCCATACATGCATTCATATGTACATACAAATTCACGCGATTATAATATTAGTAAGGGTTTGTTTGGATTTTGTTTTTCTGTAATATTGCCACACTTATGTATTACCATTTTTCTATAACGGTAGTGGGGAGGTCATTTGTGATTATCTCACCAGAAACCCACCCATTATGCCTAGTTATGAAACCCACCCAGTAGGCCTAGATATGAAACCCACCCAGTAGGCCTAGTTATGAAACCCACCCAGTAGGCCTAGTTATGAAACCCACCCAGTAAGCCTAGTTATGAAACCCACCCAGTAGGCCTAGTTATGAAACCCACCCAGTAGGCCTAGTTATGAAACCCACCCAGTAGGCCTAGTTATGAAACCCACCCAGTAGGCCTAGTTATGAAACCCACCCAGTAGGCCTAGTTATGAAACCCACCCAGTAGGCCTAGTTATGAATCCCACCCAGTAGGCCTAGTTATGGAACCCACCCAGTAGGCCTAGTTATGAAACCCACTCGGTGCAATTCATAGTAATCTCACCTTGAGACTAATACAATAATAACAGGGTATCAACAAACATTTACACTTAAATTATCATATTAGACAATGCAGTTTTCTCTTCAATTACATGATGTAGAACAAACGGCCATTAGTTTCACGGACAAAGTCGCAGCCCGGGGCTAGTCAAGATAATAGAACAAGATTAACAACCACAACCATGACTTGATTATTGGGGCATTAGAATGTCATAAATTAAGCGGAATGATGAATTCGACATGGAATTATGGACGTCAGAAAATGATTGTCGAATAACCAGAATTCAAATAATGACGGTCTGTAATAATCTTTAAAGGGCAAAAGCTTATTTCCATACCGATAGGGTACTTAGGTACCTACTGCATTTTGTCATTTTCTGATCATAATGAGTTCGTGTTTAGATCTCCAAAAGGTTTTCCTTCGGTCTAAGTATTTTTTAACGGACGTTTTAGTTTTATTTGAAACAATAATTTTATATTTCAATACTAATCTAACTATATAGCATAATAATCAGCATTTTAATGTTCCCACTGCTGGGACACAGGCCTCCTAGGAGAGGACACGGGCCGTAATCCATCACGCAGGCCCAGTGCGGGTTGGTGAATGTCACATGTCTTCGAAACTTTGGTTCTAGGACATGCCGGTTTCCTCACGACGTTTTCCTTCACCGTTTTGAGAGTAGTGGTCATGAAATTAACTACATAAAGTAATACGCCTGGCTGGGTTTGAACCCGCGACTTACAATTCATAAGTCCGTTATCACTCGGCCACCACTGCTCTACATAATCTAACTTAATAAAAATAATCTAAAATCCTCTTAACTAAAATATGGATCGAAAAATTCGTCCCCACCGCTATCGACTGGAAGTGAGCCCAAAAGACTGGCGGCATTGCCACGTTGTATGACAACTTATCCTCTGTCCGAAGTAAAAGCCAGCACTTGGGTCACGCGAAGTGTCAACTAAACGTTTAGTAAGTTCTTTAAATAACGCATGAGCACTCGGACCCCGCGGTCCAAGAGTTTTAACCCCAAATGGACTAACGCGAAGTGTCAACTAAACGTTTCGTAAGTTCTTTAAAATAATGCATGAACTCTCGGACCCCGCGGTCCAAGAATTTCAACCCCAAACGGACTATCTTGGATGAACATTGTGGGTTAAACTCTACTATAAATCAGTGTTAACACTTTTTCTTGGAAATTCGACCTTACCTACCGCCGAACTTGTGAGCTGTATCAACCTTACATTGTTACCCTGATGTGCAACTGCCTCTACTTGCTCAGTAAAATTGTACTTGCAAATTCGAATCGTTTTTTTGAGACACGGTTTCCTGTACCTCCGGGCCACCACGACAGACAGCGATGTGATGCTTATCCTAAATGGAACACTGCCTACGCCCACAGACCTCGGCAGCAACTAGAGACGCCATTACAAGCCTTTTTTATAACTGATCGTCGCTATATTAACCAGTGGCGTGGAGTGGTTCGAGTTAGGGTAGGCCAGAGAAAATGTCCAAATAAATTTTAAAAAATAACCACATTATACAGGGTTGATTTTTAATTAAATGAGTTTTTTTTATTTTTTTTTAAATAGCCTAATTAAAAAAAAAACACATTTCAACCCTGAATAATGTGGTGTGTTTTTTTTAGGACATTTTCTCTGGCCTACCCTAACTCGAACCACTGCACGCCACTGAATTAACTATCTCACTGACCACTGATACTACATAGACTGGCAGATCCGTTTGATTGGCATATCGGAAGGTAACGATCAAAATGGTTGGCTTAAAAAATCTAATTAGTCCGTCAGAAAGATTTCCATAAAACATTGGAAAAGTATTTTTTCTTTTTCCCCGTAAGTAAAAAACTAAAACGACACAGTGCATTGAAAATTCGTGTGACGTCATTACTTGCCACAATTTTTACCACAACGTGACATCACAAAGCCCCACTACTGATCTTAGATGCTTTTTATTTTCGTCAATTTTTATTGGTTTGATAAAGCAAAAAAATACGTGTCCAATGTTTCGATAATCTAACTGACGGACTAAATCGAATCATATTATTTTAAACTCAGGAAACATCCCATTGTCACTAGCCGTCAATGTTTGCATGAACAGTTTTGACGATGCCGCGGCCGTATATAGCAGTGACCGCACGGGCATTTCGTTGCTCTGTGGAATCGCCTAATTCTCTGCACGAGTAACCTCGACCTGTCCACTAGGTACATGACCATTTGATGACTGTCCGTTTTAGTTATTGAAAGATAATCTGCTGTCTAATCTTTTTGAGGTGACGTATATGTCTAAAATCACGATTTTGACCATGATCGCTAGTAAGAGTATTGCGTTCGTGGTTGAAATCGTGCGTTTGGATAACAAAGACAAAGCAAATCTTAAAACTAGCAGAAGAGATGGAGCGTTTGGAATACCCAAAATATTAGCTACACAAAGCTTTAATAAAAATTACACAGTGTTTAACTATACCAATCTTTTTGGTGAGGTAAAATGTGTTTTGAATGAGGCAATCTCTGAAACGATCGATTCAAATACGCAAAAAAATTCACTGAAAGTTATTTAATAGTACTAACGAGTGCCATAAGCTACTAATAATCCCGGAAAATTAATATGTTTCTGTGATATGAAACGAGAGTGAAACCGCGGGGAAAACTATTGGTCTATTTTGGCAATTCATATGGTTTACTTTTATGTAAACTGCAGGCCATTATTAGTGCAGGTGTTGGTAGACGATGTTTTGGAATAACATCATTAGTGACAGTTGCTTTACGTCCCTAAGGCTGCAAACTATTATCAGGGAGTTTTTCTATTTGTTGCGGAATTTGTTCGAAAGAGTCACCGCAGCCCTGGAACGCAAAGGGCACAAGAAGGATCATGGGTGGGTTTTAGTCAGTAAGAGTCTGACACTCCCTTCCGCTCCGCCCAGAGCGGGAGAAGTCATTTGATGATTTCCCATCCAGAAAAAAAAGGCCATTATAAAATATAGCATTTCGTACCTACCGACTTTTTACGTACACCAATACAATTGTTTTTAAACGTCAACCTTGAACTACTAGCAATCACGACATAAGCTTGTACGAGTACTTGTCAAAATGTAAGTCATAGTTTGAGAGATTAAATGTCAGTTGTTATTACAGTGTTTGGTGCTTAATGGTGTTACTTGAATTGTTGTTATAGGTACTTGAAGTTGACATGAAGTGGGGCCCTGGGCAAGTGCCCCTTGTGCCCTAATGGTAAAGACGGTAGGTACTGTGTGTAACTGTTCCATGTTCCAATAAAATACTAAATTGAAAATTTTGAAAAAAAAATATCGTCGTGGGTTTTTTCAATATTTTCAATTTAGAGAGACCTTTATTATGATCATTGTACTACATATAGATACAACTACAAACCTATTACTAAAAACCGCATCAATATCTATATATATAGTTTTTTTTTTTGCATAAATATATGTTTACTGCAGGGCCCTCTCGTGAGTTGTCACCGTAACACATATGTAAGAACATGCACCAATCAAACCTGAACCACCCATCACTGAAAACCGCATAAAAATCGGACTAGTAGTACTGGAGATAAATGGGAACATTGGTTTGCACAAACAAACATCCTCTCACCCCAAACGCATACACTGTCTCCGTTTCGTCGTGGCTAAAAATAAAATTAAACACACACGTTCTAGAACTTCCCCGGATTTGGCAACTGTACCATCTTCATAACAAATGAACCGTACTTCCAGGAAACGTGTCCAAACTCCTGACACCAAGGTTTGAACCAACGCCAGTGGAAAGCTAGCGTCGCGCCCCAGTACCCGCTTGCATTGTTGTTAAGTATTACAACGGTTATCACGCATTTCTTAGTAGTTGCATAAATGCTGGTTACTGTTGGCCAATTATAGTTGTATATCAAGTAGACTTGGCGGAAAATATATGGAAACTAGCAGTGCCCGCGGACTATTTTTGTCCCGGCCCGTTTGTCCCGCGTAATACTTACTTCAGGTTAAAAGCAGTTATTGTGAGTTATCCGTAGGAGATAGGCATAATGCTTTTTACAGATTTTGATACGTTCTTTAATATTGTAGTACATTGTTTTGGTCTATCCTCAATAGTTCCGCAGCGCACGCGATGTAAGCAATTTTATTACAACTTGGATTACATTATTCAAGTTTAAGTAAAGATGCGTGATTAATTTTGGAAATTATTATAGCCTATGACACTCCACAATAACATAGCTTTCTATTGGTGAAATAATTTTGAAAATCGGTTCAGTACCTACATCCAGAGATTACACCTTACAACGTCTCAAACTCACAAACACCTTTTTTACCTCTTTAGTATTACATACTAGCTGCTGCCCGCGACTTCGTCCCCGTGGAATCCCCGATTTTAAAACATTCTTTATCGCTGCTCCGCTCCTATTGGCTAAAGCGTGATGATATATAGCCTAAAGCCTTCCTCGATAAATGGTCTATTCAACCCAAAAAGAATTTTTCAATTCGAACCAGTAGTTCCTGAGATTAGCGCGTTCAAACAAACAAACAAACAAACAAACAACCAAACAAACAAACTCTTCAGCTTTATAATATTAGTATAGATTAGTAGGTATATAGATTAATTATCTTCATTCAATATTAGTAGTTCGTAGCTGAAAAGAAAATCAACTGTTCAGTACATTTTTACATGTACATTGTAACATAACTCGATAATGTGTAGGGCACAGCTGATATTACTTTTTTTTTATTTTGCCTGATTATTAATTAAAACAATCCTGAGAATGTGTGGTTGAGCGATTGACTGTTGCGCTACTTTTCGTTGTTTCGATTCCCGCTCGGAACAAATATTTGTATGGCCTACAGATAGTTGTTCTGGGTCTGGCTGTTTGTTTATGTGAATTTATTTGTTTGTAAACGCACTTACGATACAGGAGAAATTCCTAGTGTACCTAGTAGTGCAAAAAAAAAAACATCTCGACTCAAGGTTTCTGACAACCGAGGCATGTAGCCATACAGCAAAGTAAAGACGTCCTGTTCCTACCTTACATAATAATGTATGCCTGTCTTTGAAAACTACCCTATCTCTCCCGATTTACACTCTAGCCTGATTTTTTTTTATCTATACTTCTATACTAATATTATAAAGAGGCAAGATTTGTATTTTTGTATGTAACGAATAAACTCAAAAACTACTGGACCGATTTCAAAAATACTTTCACAATTAGAAAGCTACATTCACCATGAGTAACATAGGCTATATTTTATCCCCATATTTCCACGGGAACGGGAACTACGCGGGTAAAACCGCGGGGCGCTGCTAGTTCAATATATTTCACAATCAGAATAAAAAAAGCCTACTCATCAAGATTTCACTTTACATGTTTTTGCGTATAAAGATCGTTCAGATTGTCAGGGAAATAAGGCCACTGTCGCACTGTCGCGATGTCGCAACCCACGTGGGGAGCCAGCCGCAACAACTTTCTTATTCTCAATGAAGACTTACGTTTTAACAAACAGGTTGAGAAATTACATCGATTATTATTAAGAACTTTTATTTAACCTACATTTAGCTGTGACAGTTTTTAACCGACTTCAAAAAAAGGAGGAGGTTTCTCAATTCGACCGTATTATGTATATGCTTTTTTATGTGTGTTCGCGAATAACTTCTTCGTTTATGAACCGATTTTGATGATTCTTTTTTTGTTCTAAAGGAGATATTCCAAGGGTGGTACCATGATAAGGAAACCAGGATCTGATGACGGCATCCCAGAGAAGTCGATGGGAGCCTTCGAAAATCGTAGTGGCGACTAGTGCGTTAATTATTTTTTTTCATTCACTATCGTAAAGCACTACCATTTAATGAAGACCTGAATTTGCTCTGAAGATGAAGCGGAAAGACAGTCGAGAGAACTCCTCAACAGCAAGTAATTGCTGTAAGTCGTTGAGAACATAACCAGAAAGCCAAAATCCCTTACAAAGGCCCATGAAACCTTAAGTTCAAAATTTTTTCAACAAAGTATGAGACAACGTTCTCGGACATAAACCGAAATATATCGACAGTCATCTTTTTGTAATGACTCGCCATCGTACATGTAGTTGAGGCTGCTATACGCTAAGACAGATCTCAAACCGTAGAGAAATCACTTTGTCATTCTTAAAAGGAAAACCACCAAAATTTAAAAGACTAATATACGTATAAAACATAGCTACTCACATGAACTCCATACGAGAACGTGTACTTGGGGTGTGGATCGAACTGATCATGCGCCAGCTTTAGGTCAGGGTCCCTCGTGTAGTGTGCCAAACTCAGGGGGCTCCCCTTCACCGTGTGTATCCTCTGGAACTTGAACGGTTGCTTCTTCTCAACCAGGTAACTCTTCAACACTTGGTTTCCTTCCAAGACTTTTGGGCCATTGCTGTCTTGAGAGTAAAAGAGTTTTCCAACAGGATAATTATACAGATCTGTGTGTATGTTCGGGTATTGGAACTGAGGTTTATGCAATATCTTGAAGGGCTCATCCTTCTGGAACAGTCCACCAGCGTGATGGGAGACGTATTTCTCTGACTGTGTTAACTTTTTAATTGCCTTTTCTCTCTCGTGTTCCGGCAATTTTGTGTCTGGATCATCTAGGTACGCTATTAGTGCATCTTCCAAGTTCTTGTACGTGTTGTATGCGTACTCTGGTTGCTTGGCTCCTGGTCCTGTGTCGTCGTACTTGCTCTCTAGCGCGAACTTCACTTGTGACTCTGATGCCACTTGTACGTTGGGGCGCGGTAACTGGTGCTTCGGTGCCCAGTCCCGCCACGAGTTTGCTGATGATAGTACGAATAGGAGAGGTACCTGTGGACGATAGAGTTTGCTTAGTCATTTTATTGCTTTAATATTAATGGATCTTAGAATAAAAGTACATACTATTTTCTCATCGAAATGATCTCTAACTAAAAGGAAGATATCCAACTTTGTTTTTTTTTTTACAAGGTGATGCGATCTTCGTATCTTTTCCAAATTAAATTTATATTATCGTGCACAGCATTTTCAGTTTTTCGAAACAAACACCTAGGCTATCTCGCAGACTCTGTAACTACCTAGGTATGTTGTCAAATAAACATTCTGATTCTGATTCTGAAGGCCTGGCTTTCAGAGATGTCCTCAGAATTAGGACGCAGTGTCTAATTAGCAATTACTCTGGTGATCTGGTTCACATGGTCATGCATCGACCGAGTTTGCTCGACCAGTTTCCGCTTATTGAACGAAAGAACGCGTAACCGTGTTGTTATTTTCGAAACCGGTTTGTTTAAATTTAATCTTTGTTATATGGAGTAGTTATCATTGCGTGCCGGAGTTAGGTAAGCAGTGAATTAGTGTTTATTAATTTGTTGGGATACATCGTTGTTTATCAAGTTTAAACTGCAGTTGAGTTTCAATAACTAGATCTATCTAACGATAACATTGAGTTGTACTCGATTTTGGTCAAAGTTATGCTTAAAGAGAGGAATGCGTTTGATGGATTTTCCGCCCAATAAGCTCAGATCCAGTTAGACTGAAAGTCGATCCAAAGTCAAAGGCTAAAAAGATTAATATTATAAAAGCTAGAAACAACTCAAAAGAAGGAGCAATACCCTTGTGTTGTAGAGAAAGTGGCATTCTTTTAGCCATTACTATTGCCATTGCCAAAAGACCAAAATTTGCCATGGACCTTGTGACCATCATTCGGAAGTTTTGTTAGGTATTCGTTATTGCTGATAATTAAAATCGCACATTATCTGGACTCTCAACCCTCTTGTCTGATTGCATTCTTACCTAGTCTAATAAAACGAAACATTTCGGAAGTCGGAAGTGTATTTATTATGTAAGTTTCCACGTCACGTTGCGCTTGCGATTGCAAGCGTGTTATCATGAACACAACAATGACTACCTAGTGGACGTAATGTGTGAACAAAAACAATGACGTACAGATTGTAGGGCAGTTTGATAATGATTACATCCATGACATGTCATTGCCAAAGTACAAACATCTTTGATGGGATACTGTGTTGAATTGTACAGCAAAATACCTTGTGTCATATTAAAACGAAATGAAAGAAAATTTAAAACCTATTTTAAAGCACACTTTGAAAAAAAGCATGGCTGCGAACTAGATGATTATATTCAAGATAAGAATACTTGGATAAATGCTGATCCTGCTCCATAGCACAATCTAGTCTGTAGTATATAGTGTCAGACTATTAGAATTTTCGGGTGAAGAATACTTGACTGTTTTGGATAAATTATATATATAAATAGTGTAATTGGCTTCGGCTGTTCTATTTAAATAAATAGATAATTTGTAAAAGAAGTGAATTGCATCTACAGGAAAGATGCAAACCAACTTTGATCTGAAAAAAATAAGTTTTGGTAGACTTCTACACACGACGGTCGTAGTGGGCAGAAATGGATCTATACTAATATATACAGCTGTTCGTTTGCTTGAACGCGCTTATCTCAGGAGCTGCTGGTCCGATTTGAAAAATTCCTTCAGTGTTAGATAGCCTATTTATCGAGGAAGGTTATAGTCTATATACTATCACGCTAAGACTAATAGGAGCGGAACAGTCATGAAAAATGTGACACAACATCGCGGGTAAACTATAATAATAATATTTTATCGTTAAGTAAGTGAATATTACATTTAACGACTCTGTCTTAAGTACCTAAATAAGGTAATCAATTTGCGCCGAGTAAATTCAGTCGATGTTGAAACACATCTCATCATAATTATATATTAATCTGTAAGTGGTTGTTTTTGCAAGAAATTTCAACTTGTAGCCTTCTCTGGCATTAGCGAATAACGATACATTGTTCAAAACTGAATGGCGCATTGTTTAGCAATTTCTGAGGTTTCTCCACAAACAACATATTGAAGAAACCAACTTGCCGTAACAAGGGATATGTGTATGCAGGCTGAATTTTTAATTAGTTGAAATAATCCAGCAAGGTCGCCTATTAAAAAATACACGCCTTTTTAAATCGTTTACAATCTCTGAAGGAAAACTGTTACACTAGTAAGTCCTTGAAATTACGAATTGTTATTGTACCTAGATCTACAATATCTAAACCAAAATATCATTACCAGCCAATAAACGTATCTGTGTTTAGATAAATGTATGTGTATCCGTTTGTAGCATCAAAGTTCTTTTTCACTTTCCCGGGGTTCGAGCACCCATGACGAATCATTGTAAATTCTCTATGTACTAACAATCCCCAATATCCTTACCACTGGTCATTGTGAAAGATAAAGACGAACTCCTTGTTCATAGTGCAGGTGTCATGACTGATGAGAAGACCAATTCGTGTACTTCAAAAGCGTCCAAAGTCGATTCGCTATAATATCACCGATGATCAATGTCGAAGTTTGATTTTTTTGTAAGACTTGTGAAGCTATATGGAAATTAGAGGTTTTAACAGTTTGCTACTGAGATGGAAAGGCGAGCTTTAAAAACTTTTTACAAAA
Source organism: Hecatera dysodea (assembly GCA_905332915.2). NCBI lineage: Eukaryota > Metazoa > Arthropoda > Insecta > Lepidoptera > Noctuidae > Hecatera > Hecatera dysodea. The sequence continues at coordinate 1,380,692 of HG995298.1, read as the reverse complement.
AATAAAACCGACTTCTAAACTTGCTGGATGGTTTGTTTGATTCTTGCTTGCAAAAGTATCTTAAACTACACGATGCGCAGTTTGGGTTTCGGCCCGGACTATCTACTGAGAGCGCAATCTTAAGTCTCAAACATACTGTCCAGTATTACACTGATCGTAAGACACCGGTATATGCCTGTTTTCTGGATCTCTCAAAGGCCTTTGACCTCGTGTCTTACGATGTGCTTTGGAGGAAGCTAGGGGATGGTGGTATGCCGGTGGAGATGTTGAACGTCTTTAAATATTGGTACAATAACCAGACGAACTGTGTCAAATGGTCAGGCACTCACTCCGATTCGTACAGGCTGGAGTGCGGCGTGAGGCAGGAGGGGTTATCATCTCCAAAGCTCTTCAGCCTGTATGTAAACGATCTCATAGTGGAACTCAGCAGCATGCGTGTCGGATGCCGGGTGGGTGGTATTAGTGTTAATAATATCAGCTACGCGGACGACATGGTGCTGCTGAGTCCCACTGCAGGGGCGCTCGGAGAAATGCTGAAAGTTTGTGAAGCCTACGCCGAGTCACATGGACTTGTATACAATGTAAAGAAGAGTCAGTACATGGTCTTTAAGGCCGCCGGTAGGTGTCCTGAATCTGTTCCACCCATTACCTTGAATGGTGTTAACTTAGATAGGGTGGCGCAGTTTAAGTACCTTGGACATTACCTTACCGACGACCTTAAGGACGATGTGGACATAGAGAGGGAGCGCAGAGCTCTGTCAGTCCGCGGCAACATGCTGGCCCGTAGATTTGCCCGCTGTACGGACCCAGTCAAGATCACGCTATTTAAAGCGTATTGTCAGGGTCTGTATACGGGTAGTCTATGGGTTAGTTATACTAAAAAATCCCTGGATACTCTGCGCGTCCAATACAATAATATTTTCAGGATGATGCTGGGACTTCCTCGTTTCTGCAGTGCCTCTGAAATGTTCGCGCAGGCTCATACTGACGGTTTTCATGCCGTCATTAGGAAAAAAGTCGTGTCACTTATGAGGAGGGTGCGGGGGAGTCACAACAGCATCCTGAAAACCATAGCTGAAGATGTGCGTGCGCCTGTGTTGAGGCATTTCGTTCGTCTAGTGATATTTTAGGGAGGTATCTCTCTGTTGGTTATCTGGACGGGGCGGGGTGTCTCAGCACAGGGGCATTTTTGTGAATTGTGATGTTCCTTGTATTTGTATTTTAATTAAGGTACTAACAATAGGTTCTAAGTTATTTTTTGTATACTAACCGGTGGATCTAGTTGTCCAATAATAAATAATTTTGAATTTGAATTAAACAAAAAAATCAAAAAGTTTAAAATAACTTTAATTTCGGAACTCGGTGTTTTTGTTTGCTTTTTTGTTGTTGAACACACCGACTTCCGAAATTAAAGTTATTTTATACTTTTTGGTTTTTTTGATTAGAAGTCGGTTTTATTTTTTGTAAAAAGTTTTTTATTTTTCACTCTTTAGTGGTACCTAAACCCCCTCCCCTCCCCCCACCTAAACGAACCAATTACATTAGTGTAAAAAAAACGCACTGCTCCAATGCAGAGTAAACTAAAAGGTCGTCAATGTAGACAATGTAGATTTTTTTTTAGATTTTTGTTGATTTTTCAAAAACCGCTTGTTCGATTTCGATAAAATTTCATAGGACCATTTGGGAAGTATACCCTTTCCAACAAAAAAAGAATTTTTCAAATCGGTTGGCAAGCGACAGAGTTATGCGCGAACAAACAATAAAAAAAAAATACAAACATCCGAATTGAGAACCTCCTCCTTTTTTAGAAGTCGGTTAAAAATACAAGAATTGCCCTCTGTCTCAATCAGACAGAAGTGTCTCTAATTACTGCCAAGGTTGCTGAATCGGTTCGAAAGAGGCCCTGGAACGCAAAAAGCATTAGGAGGAACACGGATCGGATGGGTTTTAGTCAGTAAGACTCTGACACTCTCTTCCGCTCCGCCCAGAGAGGGAGAAGTGATATTTTGATGATTTCTCATCCAGAAAAAAAGGTCCTCTCCTCTGACACTTATGTCTACTTATTTTACGTTGACTGTTGCTAACATAAAAATAAAGATGATGATGATATCTACTAGATTTTGAAAGTTATAGTGCTTAGTACTTATTCACATTGAGACATGGCGATGACGTGACAGCGTATTTTTTTTTTAATGTACCTCTCGCAGTTCAGCACACTAAGGCTGGTTACTGCTCAACCGGACAATTGTGACAGCGTAACCGAACAAGTACACCTTATATGACAGGTTCTTCCCCACATGTCACGTGCCTATCTGACATATCTGTCATGAATTCATGATCATGAGTGTCATGACAACTCATATCGTTACAATTCAATTTTACTATTTTTAGGGTTCCGTACCCGAACGTTAAAAGGGGACCCTATTTATTACTAACTGACTCTAATGTTCGTCCGTTCGTCTGTCACCCAGGTCTGTTACTAACCATGAGATTCAGCTCATGGTTAGTAATAATTAGACAGTTGAAATTTTCACAGGTGATATATTTCTGTTGCCGCTATAAAAACAAATACTAGTGATTTATTTCTGTTGCCGCTATAAAAACAAATACTAAGAAATAGAATACCATTAATATTATAAGGGGCTCTCATACAACAGACGTGATTTTTGTTTGTTTTTGCTCGATATTGACAACGGCAACAGGTAAACGCTTGAAACATTCACATAATAATCAGATATCATTTTAAAGTGAATACTTTAAAATCAAACAATAAAATTAAAATAAAACAAAAATTTGACAAACATGAACATTAATTTTTTGCCGTTTTTATAGATATTGGTACGGAACCCTTAGTGCGCGGGTCCGTCCCACACTTAGCCAGTTTTTTAAGCAAACATTCGCATCTCAGCCGACAATCTATCACAGACACCCTTTTCCCTACATTACGACTGAGATACGTTACATGCGAACGTTGCAGAGGAATTAGTAGAATTGGCTCTCAGATGTAATTGTAATGTACGTTTTCTAAATACATGACACGTGCGGATCTGTCATCCTCATGAATGACGTGACAGCTCATCTCGTGTCGTAATTTTGTTTGTAATACGGTTACGTATACCCTATCTGTTTAGGTAGTTAACTAAAGGTAAACAATCTTGGTATGTCTTTTTATGTAAAAATATATTTTAAAATATGGATATTACTACTTATACAAATCAATTATCTATAATTTTAGAAAATCTGAAAGTATTTCATGTTGTAAAACGTATTTCACATATTTCAAAAACATTTTTCGTTAAAAGACATACCAAGATTGTTTACCTTTAGTTAACTACCTAAACAGATAGGGTATAGTGTACCAACAACATGTTCAAATTGATACTTCTTAATGTATACTCCGTTTACTATAGCTTAAGACAGAAGTTAAAAAAGGCTCTTTTAGGGGCACACTTTGTTATAAAAGTATTACAGACATTACTACAGTCAAGATTGATGTGGAGTTAAATATAATCAACTAGCTGCTGCCCGCGACTTCGTCCCCGTGGAATCCCCGATTTTAAAACATTCTTTATAGCGATAATTCCGCTCCTATTGGTTTAAGCGTGATGATATATAGCCTAAAGCCTTCCTCGATAAATGGTCTATTCAACCCAAAAAGAATTTTTCAATTCGAACCAGTAGTTCCTGAGATTAGCGCGTTCAAACAAACAAACTCTTCAGCTTCATAATATTAGTATAGATTTAAAAAACAGCTGTTACACTAAATTGTACTTAGTTAACCTACCCACCTTCTGAAATTAAACGGCTTTCATTTAATTTTATTCAGTTTTTATATAAAGTATTGTCGTGCCAATGTTTAAAATCCAAAAGAAGCAGGGAAGGTTTTCCATGTCAATATAACTCTACCAAATCTAAAATGTTACTTATACCCTTCATAAGTTGTGGCAGCACGTGTTTTTTAATTTTGTCGGTTGATATTTACTAAAAATAGTTTCATTTCATGTACCTATCCAAGCATCTTAACGAGTAAATAGATGAAATCTTGATGATTTATTGTATGCCATACATTGTTACTTACAAATAAAGCACGTATACATTATCTATTAAAATTGTTTGAACTTAACTTGAAAACAAAAGGTTTCGTACCTCTGCTTGTACGAGCCCATTTTTTCTTGAAGTATAGATAACAGAAATCGCAACACTACGTCAAAGAGGCTATGAACAGTAAGTTCTTTCTTAGCCTCTTTGACCTAGTGTTGCGATTTCTGTTATCTACAGTAAGTAAGTATCAATAACTTGAAAACAAAAGATTTCGTACCTCTGCTTGTACGAGCCCATTTTTTCTTGGAGTATAGATAACAGAAATCGCAACACTACGTCAAAGAGGCTATAAACAGTAAGTTCTTTCTTAGCCTCTTTGGCCTAGTGTTGCGATTTCTGTTATCTACAGTAAGTAAGTATCAATTTGAAAACTTGATTATGGGAATCGGTGGGAGCCATTTGTATCGAATCAGTGTCGTGGGTAAATTGTAACTTATTAAGACAAATAGCCTATTGTAGTCGTATAACCTATTATTATTTTTGTAACTCAATAGACGTATTTTAACCATTCTCGGCGTGTTCTCGTTTATAAATAGATCGTATATTTGTAACAAAAATGTTGCATATAAGCGTCCCCAAAGTCCCATCTCGTACCGTAATTCCTCAAAATTGGTACTAAAAAGTAATTAGGTACTGCATTTTGGAAACTGTTGAAGTGATGCCAGGAACAAACACTTATTTTTAACTGCCCGCGACTCATCCGCGTGGAATGGTCCCCCGCATATCCCGGTTTTGAAACATTATTTATTGGTGCTCCGCTCCTATTGGTCTTAGCGTGATGATATATACCCTATAGCCTTCCTCGATAAATGGACTATCTAAGACTGAAAGATTTTTTCAAATCGGACCAGTAGTTCCTGAGATTGAGCGTTCAAACAAATAAACTCTTCAGCTTTATTAAAAAAAACTAATGTATTAATAAGAAGTCATTAGTTACTAAATTAGCAATTAATCATTATTCATATTTTTTTTTGCATTTTCTAGTGTTAATTTACATGCTATTGAAATTATGCTTGTCCTCGGCCTAAAATTTGAAATGTGTTTATAATAGCATTAGAACATCCGTACGTTTTCGTCACGAATCCATCCGGAATATAAAGCAAACAATAAAAAAATTAACTAATTAGGCATTCAATCACGCAAACAGCTAAACAGATTCCGATGAACACAGAGCTACATATGTACATACGTACGTACGGCATACGATTTGTTATTACTGAGAGGTTCGCGTTTATTTTGACCACAAGCTCATCCGATGGAGCAGGTTGCTTAGAAGTAAACTATTTTGAAATAAAAATTAATGTCACAAAACTCCATTTCCATAAAAAATTGTAATTCAAAGTTTTCTTTCTAAAATCACTGTTGACTTAAAGAAGTTGCAGCTATTATAAATCTCCTATATTATTATTGTACTTCATACATATATTCGTCAGGACATACATACAATTATATTTTTTAATATCTCATACTAAATTATTAAAACAAAAACAGAAAAATAGTAGCCCACCGGTATCGGGAACCGGGTCCAAGCTACAGGGCTCCAGAGAGAGGAACCTCGTAACAAGGCGAGCCGTGTCCAGAAATACCGCTTTCTGAAACAAGCCCTTGATCCAGCCGCCTAACGTGAGCCTTCTAAGGTGTTGGTCGAGGCTTTTGGTTATTAAGCAATTGGCTTGTAATGATTGCTGAATCCACATCCCACATGTCGACAACCTCGCGAGCCAAGTCGAGATATTTGATTTGCGTATCTTTCTCGGATTTCACGAGGTTCTCGTCATGAGGAACAGTTATGTCTACAATTATATTTCTATGTCTACAACCATTGCACGCCTCTCGATTCGGTCCACCACCACTGTATCAGGCTTATTGGCCAGAATAGTCCTGTCAGTGATGATGGACCGATCCAATTACAATGTGATATCACCATTAACGAAAACTGGGTCGGGCGCATACCTGTAGTACGGCACTTCCGATTCCACAAGAGAGTACCTATTTAAACTCTTTGTTAAAAGTTGTGGTTCTTTCTCCTTTGCTTTTAGTAAAACCAAGATCAACACGTTGGTAGTTTCTTAAAAGTATTTAAGTATGTATGTATAAATATTTGGGTAGGTTTGGTTTACAAACTTATTAATTGGATTATTTACGTCCCAAACGAACTGGTTTGCCTTTGCGCACATCACGGCGTATTTACAATTATGATGGTCATATTTTATTGCGTTAAGTTACGGGGACGTCGAGCTGGTTTCTTTGTGAAGTTGTCGAGATTCGAAGAATGTGGATCAAGGTAGAAGATGCGAACTGAGCCGACTGATTGGTTCGCATTGGAAATAGTTATTTTAATCATTTACTTCATTGTAGCTTGGTATTATTTTGTATCACTAATGTTCTAAATGATCCGATTCGTTTAAAATTAAAGCAAGCATATAAAGTTAAGTAGAAAGTAATTTTAAATTAGTATCTACTACTAACGCACTTTTTTTTTAAGTAGGTACCCAAGTACAATCAGAGACAAAAGTTCGCTACCTCGTTTTAACATAATTTTAATAGTTAGTCCGTTTTTCTATTGTTTTTTAGGGTTTCGCACCCAAAGGGTAAAATGGGACCCTATTACTGAGACTCCGCTGTCCGTCCATCTGTCTGTCTTTCCGACTGTTACCAGGCTGTATCTCATGAACCGTGACAGCTGAGAATTTCACAGATGAGGTATTTCTGTTGCCACTATAACAAAAAATACTAAAAAACAGAATAAAATAATTAATTAAAGGGGTTAACATTCGCGATTATTTTTTTGCTCGTTTTTGCCTGATACTGATAACGACAACAGGTAAAAATAAATAGTTTAATTAAAATAATATAAATATTTATGGGGGGCTCCCATATAACAGACATTATTTTTTGCCGTTTTAATAGACAATGGTACGGAACCCTTCATGCGGCAGTCCGACTTGCACTTGGCCAAATTCTTTTTTCAAATAAATATTTTGATGCATCTCTTGTCTAGGTACCTACAGCCAGGAAAATAAATTGTTAATCATAATTTGTGGTTCAATTAAGTAGATAATAATTATTAAAATTGCTTTTTTTTTTTTAAATCTAGGTACTTTACAGATAGGCAAATTGTAATCGAGTTTTTTCGCGGCTTAAATACAGCATTCAAGTATAAGTGTAAGTTTCATTCATTATTCTCTACCAGTCACTAAACAAGCAAGTAAAATTAAACACTTTCACTTGCACACCGCTGCGCAGACGCAGTTATTTTCATCATAACGTAACCATGTAAAAGGCGTAACGGTCAAGAATGCAAATCGCACGCAAATGTGGATCAAGGCGCAAGATGCCTTGGTGTTGTCCTACTTCCGAAAAAGATTGGAATTATTTCCATTGAAGTTAGTTTTACAATTAAACTGGTTTTTAATTAAGGTTCCGTATCCAAAGGGTAAAATGGGACCCTTTTACTAAGACTCTGCTTTCCGCCCGTCCCTCTGTCTGTCTGTTTGTCACCGGGCTGTATCTCATGAAGCGTGATAGTTAGATAGTTGATATTTTTACAAATGATGTCTTTCTATTGCTGCAATAACAATAAATACTAAAAAATAGAATAAAATAAATGTTTAAGGGGGCTCCCATACAACCATACAACAGACATGCTTTTTCCCGTTTTCTACACTAATATTATAAAGAGGTTTTCATTTGATTGTTTATTTGTTTGTTTGCATTGAATAGGCTTCGAAACTATGTACTTGACCGATATGAAAAATTATTTCAGTGTTGGGTAGCTACAGTATCTCCGGTGAACATAGGCTATATTGTATCCCCATATTCCAACGGGAACGGGAACTACGCGGGTGAAACCGCGGGGCGATGCTAGTTCTAGATAATGGTACGGAACTCTTCGTGCGCTAGTCCGACTCGCACTTGACCGGTTTTTGCACAAAAACAGAAACTTTGAAGATAAATAAAGTATAGACAAATAAGCTATTTACATAAAAAATAGATGCTGTTCATTGGAAAGCGTATCACTGGAGACCACTAGATGGTGACTTTCTATGGTGGTGATAGACTGACAGAGCGACAGACAGAGTTGAACAACATAGTGATGTTATAAGGGTTCCATTTATTCCTTTTGGAGGACGGAACCCTAAAAATAATAAGTATTTCTCTTTGCATCTTATCTCGACTGTTTGAGAAAATATAGAATAATAAGGAAATGGAAATTGCAAACTTTACATAAGCAAGTTAAATATTTTACACTCATTTACTTGGAAGTCGTATTTACACATGCAACGGTTCGTTTCTGCCTCCCAATTAGTATAATTATTACAACCAGGTTCGATGTGGAATTACGAAACATAGATGAGCTTTATCGGTGAAAGTTGCTCTCCTTATTACAGTTAAATTAAAACTTCATGATGTCATGAGATCACAAGTCATAACATCACCCAAAAAGGGGTTTACAGGTCGGCAATTGAAAAAAAAAATGACTCTATCTACTTGTGTTGCTGTTATCCAAAAAAAATGGCAATAAAGAGGCCAAGTTGATGGTAAGCCGTCACACCAAATGGATATCAAAACACAGTGGTATCAAAAGTACCTACCGTGTCCCACAAATATTTTCAAAAGCGTGGTTATACGACTGATAAATTTTTGAATGATAAATGAATGTAGACTTATTGTGACTAATTGAATTTATGATTATTTTATTTATGCATTCACTGTAGAAATGACTCCATACTTTTACATTTATAATTTTTGTTTTGATTAATTTTGACATACCGAGTATATAATTTGTGTTTACCTCAAGCATGATTATTATTGTGTTCCGCATGCAACTATATTTGTACGCCTCTTGGCATAACATAGCGAACTTTTAATTTAATAACTGTATTTTCTACCTATGTTACACAAATAAAAATGATTATGATTATGATTATTATAAAAATATACGTGATGAAATATTTCATCAATTATGAATACAGCCCAATTCTCTGAACGAAAGAGAACTGAGATATTTAATATAATAATAATGTTTTAAAGAAAGTTTTACTTCTGGTGCTGTTGTCGACAGTATATTACTTATATAACATTCACAATTAAGATTTTTAAATTGTAGATTCGCATGCAATGTGTTTAAATACTGGACACAGAAAAGAAACCAAGGTAGATAGGTACCTATATGACAGAAATATACTGGTGTTTTAAACTTGCATTTTTGAGCGGTTTCATCAGGCATAGGTGGTTTTGTTATCTATCAATGTGCATAGGTAAATATTGCAGTCATCTGCTTAGCGTTATCCCAACGATCCACAACTTAGTTACAAAAACTAAAAAAAAAACTACGTTAGTGTTTAATATAACAACAAAAACATCACAAAAACAAATAAAACATTTTTAAAAATCATCGATACAAATACATCATTCCTGTCTCACCAGCACCTACATGAGGTGGTTCATCATCGGTGAATCTTTGTCCATTAACATCTTCAGAAGGCCATTAGACTTGACCGCGCTCTTTCTAATAATAACGCCGTTTTCTTTCTCACCATTGCATGGAAGTCGTGAACACGCGCCTGAGCGAACATGTCAGAGGCACTACAGAAACGTGGCAGCCCCAAGAGCATTCTGAAGCTGTTATTGTATTGGACCCTTTTTTTTCTGGATGGGAAATCATCAAATGACTTCTCCCGCTCTGGGCGGAGCGGAAGGGAGTGTCAGACTCTTACTGACTAAAACCCACCCGCGATCCTTCTTGTGCCCTTTGCGTTCCAGGGCTGCGGTGACTCTTTCGAACAAATTCCGCAACCCTAGATTCAAATCCTAAAATGAAAATGGACGCCCTGAGGGTCCAATAATTGTATTGGACCCTCAGGGCGTCCATTTTCATTTTATTTTCCGCGTGTAGCTGGTCCACAAGCCACTTGTGTAGAAGGTCTGGCGGTAAGCCTTAAACAACGATATTTTAACCTCCCTACTATGTCACGACAACTATGTGTGTGTGTATGTATATATCCTTAAAGTTCTAAGTTTGAGCTACACGGTAACTGACAAATGCTTGTACTGTCTGGACAGGTCCACTCAAATCTGTGTGGCACTTTCCTCAAAAGGCTACCTCAGACATTAACCTTCATGGTTCTCATATAACTTGACCAGTACGGATTGTATGGACTTTAAAAGAGACTTTGACCTCTGAGTTTGTTTCGGTGTTTCTTCTCAGTGTAGTTGGCTAGGAAACACCGGCTTCATCTAGCTTAAAATGACCAGAAATATTTGACGTGTAAAAGTGTTATGTTTAACCTAATTACAAAATAAATATCATTTATCTATACTTAATATTATAAAGCTGAAGAGTTTGTTTGTTTGTTTGAACGCGCTAATCTCAGGAACTACTGGTCCGATTTGAAAAAATCTTTCAGTGTTAGATAGTCCATTTATTGAGGAAGGCTATAGGCTATATTTTATCCCCATATTCCCACGGGAACGGGAACTACGCGGGTGAAACCGCGAGGCGCTGCTAGTGTTATGATAAAGCCACAAGGTCCTACGACCTGCATAATGTGTACCTACTTATCTTCCTATTATTAAACCACTAGCACAGTTAATGATTCGTAAAACTAGTCACCGTAAAATCTGGATCATTTTCACAACTGTTATAAATCGATTCGATGTTAGGCAGGTACTGAAAACCTGTAACTTTCATGAAGCAATGTATTTCGGTAGGTAAATCGTCAACATCTCTAATTTAGTAACCCTTGATATTTAATTTGAGACAGGGTGGAATGCTGGGTGACAGTCTTAAAAAACTAAAAAAAAAAAACATGTTTTATAATGAAAAATGTATAGCCATAACATTAAAGGTAACCAACTACCCCACCTGGACCTTTTATCTTTTGCCCTCTGTATTTAAAGTACTGGTATTTTGATTATACCTACTGCTTGTTTAAGTAAAATATATCTATGAAAAAAGAAAATGAGTAAAATCAAAATCTCACCACGTATCGTAACATGATTACACCAAAGACTATTTAAGAATAATAAAAACACAAGACACAGTCACTCGAAAGTTTATAAAGTCTTCCACATGTCCAAGTTATCGATATAAAACACGATCGATTGTTCTAAATTTGAATATTTTGACACGCGGCTGTGTTGCGCGGACGCAACTTGCGGAATGACGACTTTCTGACACTCACTTGCATTATCAGTCCGAAGATTTTGACGAAAGGTGTTGTTAATCTAGTTCGGTACATATACATTTTATTATAGTAGAGCTAGGTACTATGTGTCGGTTGCTCGAGATGTGATGGCAGTAAAGGGGTGTGAAGGTTTAGGGATCCGCAGTTCAATTCTGTAAACATCTGACCGAATGAACATGAAGTGAGCTGTCAATCTACATATAAAAACAATAGAATAGAATACTCTTTATTATATACATTACTAGCAGCAACCCGCGGTTTCACCCGCATAGTTCCCGTTCCCATGGGAATACGGGGATAAAGTATAGCCTATGTTACTCAGGGTAAATGTAGCTTTCTAATGGTGAAAGAATTTTTTCAATCGGTCCAGTAGGTAGTTTTTGAGTTTATTCGTTACATATAAAATATAAAAATACAAATCTTTCCTCTTTATAATATCGGTATAAATATAACTAACAGAAAATATAGATGAAAACATTACATACATAAGGTGACACAATCGGCGGCTTATCGCTAAAAGTGATCTCTTCAAGACAACCTTGGATTGATTTCAAAGAAATTACAGAATCGACCGGCCGGCCGGTTTAGGTGCGAGGGTTCTAACTTCACAATTGCCACAGAGGTTTTTAAAAATTCAAGTTGAGCTACTTACATGTTATGTACGTAACTGACAAATGATTAAATCTATATCTACAATTATAAGGGAGTAGTGGTGGCCGAGTGGTAACGGCCCCGACTTACGAGTTGTAAGTCGCGGGTTCAAACCCAGCCAGGCGCATTACTTTGTGTAATTAATTTCATCACCACTGCTCTCAAAACGGTGAAGGAAAACATCGTGAGGAAACCGACATGTCCTAGAACCAAAAGTTCGAAGACGTGACATTCACTAACCCGCACTGGGCCCTGGTTTGGATTATGGCCCATTCCCTCTCCTAGAGAGGAGGCCTGTGTCCCAGCAGTGGGAACGTTAAAAGGCTGATTATGGACAGGACTCAAATCTTTGCGGTGCTTTCCTCAAAAGACCACATCAATATAGTTTCTCATATGATTAGACCAGTATGTATGAATTGTATAGACGTTGAAAGAGATTTTGACCTCAGAAACACCAACCTCATCTTGTTCAAACTGACCAAACATATTGACGTGTAAAAGCGTTATTTTTAACCTAATTAGGTTCATTTGTAGTAATTAAATTCTTAATTTAAGAGGACCTCGTATGTTGTTGATCTTTGGCAGTCGTTAGAAATTGTCATCAGCCAGAAAATCTGACACCAACTTTTCTTTTCTGATAAAACAAAACACGTCCGCTATGTATGCTGTAATCTATCAGCAATACTGAAGGTTGGGAAGACCTACAAGTACTCCCTTACTCTGGTGAGTCATTGCTATCATGTATTCTTTGTGAAAAAAGGATGGTGCCATTTGTTTTTTATAGCTCCGTCTCTTTCTTACAATCATGGAATCAAGATGGCGTTGGCAAAGTCTTTGCGTCGTAACAAACATAATGCTTTGAAAGCTCAGTGTCTAACCTCGGTGACATCGCAAAGAAATCCTAGCCAAATCTATCATTCACTGAACACTTCTCCTAAAGTAGATTTAGACCATTTCCTAGATAATGTTTACGTATGATAATTTATTTTAAAAGCGGTACAATTGGGTAAGATTCTTTATGAAATGCAAGTCAGGCGATTAGATAAATGTCGAGACTTGCAAATAAATGACGGAATTAATCGGCACTAATACGTAGAATTTTAATTTCTGTAAAATGTTATTTTATTTGTGACTAGCAGCGCCCAGCGGTTTCACCCGCATAGATACCGTTCCCATGGGAATAAGGGGATAAAATATAGCCTATATCACCCGGGGATAGTGTAGCTAAATAACTGTGAAAGAATTTTTCAAATCGGTTCAGTAGTTTCGGAGCCTACTCAATACAAAAAAACAAACAAACAAACAAAACAAAATCAAATATTAGTATTGATGAAGATAGTGAATTGTGTGTATAATAAGCTGTAGGTACATAATAAACACGATTAAGACGCCTATCCTACAGAGATAATCAACTTAGAGCAAAGTTGAAAATTTACCGTGCTCATTTCACGGGAAATTTTGGAACACGCTCACTATTTTTGAAATGCTTACTTACAAGTAATAAGTATAACAAACAGTATCTTCATCCTCTCTCCTACTTAACATATGTTGTGCTATGGTTCATAATTTTCTGACTATCATTTACTTCTCTACCAACTATGAATATCATGGTTGACGTGCCTGTTGGTCTAGTGGTTAGCGGCCCTGACTGCTAAGCCGGAGTTCGTGGGTTCGATTCCCACCCAGGACAAACTTTGTGTGATGAGCATGATTGTTTGTTCTGGGTGTGATTTATCTATAATATGTTTGTATTTATAAATTATATAAGTATGTATATCAGTTGTCTGGTTACCATAACACAAGCTCTGCTTAGCTTGGGATCAGATAGCCGTGTGTGAGTTGTCCCAAGATATTAGATATATTATTATCATTATGGTATACTATAAAGAACAGATTGAGTACACAACACATTATTTTCACCCAAAGAAACGTTGTCCAGTAGGCCTCTGCTTATCCTGTGAGTCCTGTGACACATTTAATTTGACCTACCTTAAAAAAAGTTTTCGGTCCTAGTTCTTACGTAATTTTTCAAAATTTGTATACTGTTACATAATTTTATCCAGTGTGGGTTGTGGAGGTCTGTAGGCAGCCGCTCCACGTTAGATACTGGTATTCAGCTGAATCCGGTATGACTGGAAGCCGACCCCAATAAAGTTGCGGAAAGGCTAGGCAGATGCATAGTTAATTTTATCCAGTAAACTCCTCAATTACATTCGTACCTACCCTCGATTTCAAGGCGCATTGGACTCTGAAAACTCGCTTCCCTGTACAGCAGTACTCTGCTTTTTGGGTGATAATAATGTGTTGTGCACTACTGTTGTGTACAACTTTTTATGCAGTTCAAATTATACGTTTTCAGCATGAAGTGAACTGTCAGTCCATACAAACAAGATGCAATGACACTTCAATTCATGCTCCATCCACCCTTTTTTTTCTGGATGGGAAATCATCAAATGACTTCTCCCGCTCTGGGCGGAGCGGAAGGGTGTCGGAGTTTTAGTGACTAAAACCCACCTGTGATCCTTCTAGTGCCCTTTGCGTTCCAGGGCCGCTCTTTCGAACAAATTTCGCAACCCTAGCAGGCACTGACCTTATGGGGCCCCGTCTTCGTTGCTGACGGCTCTTTGAGGCGCGCGTGGAACACTACGCGCCGTCGACTCGGGCCTGGTTGCTATCGGACGGCGAGCCACCCATAGCTCGCCATCCGCGAGGCCCGTGCTCACTCCACCTGAGTTTAGACGGTGAGAAGTTGACATAACAGTCCGACAGCGTGACTAGTCACCCATCCGATCGTTGTCCTCAATGAAATTGCCTCACCAGAGCCCGGCCATTAACCAAATGAAATCTATCATGAAGACATAATCTATTGTCTACACCAAAAGTTCGATTGTAGACTCTATTGTAGAAGTATATTGGGTGGTGTTTGTAATGCCAAGCTGCTTGGTACTTGACCGTAACCTTGAATTACTAGGTGATTGATTTCTATATCCGCCTGTGTTGTTTAATTATTTTCTTTCCGTGTTAGCTTTTTTGGTTTGGTTCGTGGGAAATATATAGGTTGTGTAGTATTTACATAATCTCTATGATTGTTTTTAAGTTTAACCGAGATACAAACAAAATTGCGCCACTAGATATTTAAGATGTTGCGGATTTTGTTTGAAAGAGCCACTGCGGTAATAGATCGCAAAGGAGGAACACGGGTGGATTTTAGACAGTAAGAGTCTGACACTCCCTTACGCTCCGCCCAGAGCGGGAGAAATCATTTAATGATAAACCATTAAAAAAATAAGCAAAGATGACATTTTTATTAAAAGAAGAACTGCTGATAAAGGAGCACCTTCTAATGTTACTGATGGCAACATTTTCCATAAAATAGATAAAGAACAAATAAATATTGATGGATAAGACCTTGGATGTCTCTCTAATGAATTGGCGTGAGGAAGCCTAATAAAGAGAGAAATAGAAGGAAACGGAGCGAGGCCTTTGCCCAAAAGTGGAACAATTCAGGCAGATAAATATAAAATTATTATATATTGCAATTACGTTAGGTACTAAAATTTTGCGACTATGAGAGCTTCCTTGGGACAGGCCAGGGATTTAGCTCAGTAATTTTTTATGTAACTTCTGCTCGCGACTTCGTCCGCGTGGAATAGTTACTTTACCCCTGATTTTGAAACTCTCAGCCCGATCGGTTTAAAATTGACAAAGTTTCATACAAACTATCATTCCCTATTTTATCCCCTTGGGGGTAGAATTAATCAGAATCCTTTCTTAGCGGATGCCTACGTCATAACATCTACCTGCAGGCCAAATTTCAGCCCGATCCGTTCAGTGGTTTGGGCTGTGCGTTGATAGATCACTATGTCAGTCAGTCAGTCACTTTTGAGTTATATATATTTAGATTTATTGTACACCAAAATTGATACAAAAAGATTCAAAACTAAAACACATACAATGGGCGACCTTATCGCATTCCGCGATCTCTTCCAGACAACCTGGCATGGAGAGTATATGCCTAGACATGAAATGGTCAATCAGACCCTTTTTTCTATATCTATGGTCAGACCTGCCCAGTGGTCGCTTCGTTCTTCCATCTGGAGATAAAACATAGAGTGTTAAATGAATTAACCCACCTTACTTGAGATAGAATGGCGTCCTTCTCGAACCAGGAAAGCCTTAGTACGGAAGCTGTAATCAATTCATTCATGTGTGTTGTATTGCCACACAGCATGATAATTGCTGTGCCTCCATAGCGTTAAGACAGAGCCATGATCTGTCTCGCCCAGACCTTGCTTGAATAATTAATCAAATTAAACAATCGAACGTAACGAAAGTGTAAATACTTGACGAGGTAGTTTTGTTTGTTTTGGAGCCTTGGGTTTTTACCACGAACAGTTGCTAAACCATATACTGAATATTAGACTACCTCCAGATATTAGTGACACATTGAACTTTAGGAAAGGACGACCATTCTTTTTTCGCGATTTGTATGTTGGTCCCGTAGTAAAAGTTGTTCATAATGATGAGTACAATGACCCCTTAAGAGGTATTGCGTTTATTCTGATACACGTTGTAAATAATATAGATAGAACTAGCTGACCCGCGCAACTTCGTTTGTGTCACATTTTTCATGACTGCTCCGCTCCTATTGGTAATAGCGTGATGATATAGAGCCTTTAGCCTTCCTCGATAAATGGGCTATCTAACACTGAAATATTTTTTCAAATTGGACCAGGAGTTCCTGAGATTAACGCGTTCAAGCAAACAAACAAACACTTCAGCTTATATATTATTATAGATTACAGAGGAACCGCGACAGCTCGTCGAATCAAACCAATCTGCATAGCCTTTCCCAGCTATTTAAGGGTCGGGTTTCAGTCAAACTGGATACCTGCTGAATCATCATCATCAACAACAGCCTGTTGCAGTCCACTGCTGGACATAGGCCTCTCCAATTGCACGCCACTTAGATCTATTTTCGGCTTCTCGCATCCAGTTTCTGCCAGCTGTCCTGCGCAAATCGTCACTCCACCGTGCCTGAGGACGTTCTACACTACGTTTGCCGAGACGCGGTCTCCACTCTAGAACTCGTTTACCCCAATGGTTGTCAGTTCTAAGGCTAATATGGCCAGCCCAATGCCACTTCAGCGCCTTTCTTTTTTTTTTGGATGGGAAATCATCAAATGACTTCTCCCGCTCTGAGCGGAGCGGAAGGGAGTGTCAGACTCTTACTGACTAAAACCCACCCGTGTTCCTACTTGTGCCCTTTGCGTTCCAGAGCCGCGGTGACTCTTTCGAACAAATTCCACAACCCTAGCAGGCACTGCTAACTGACCTGTTGAAGATCTATCTACTAATGACAGCTGGGACCAATGCTTGGCGTGCTTTTCGAAGCACAAGGAGTCTTGGTACGTAACAGATGGTCAAACATCTATGGACCAACATCGGCAAGCGTTGCTTAACCTTGAAGATCAGTGCGTACGGCTATTATAGCTTAGCTACGTGCTCTTACGTTAAAGCGTGACAGATCTTCGATTAGACAATAGTCTATTTGATTTGACCTTAAGAATGCAGTCAGGATTGACCTGTATTATGTTTTTAATTTCTGTGTGCTCTTTCAACGTTATTATTAATTTCTTTCGTTGTTGTTAGACTTCACATAGTTAAGCTTATTTTGTTACTATAATTAACTTTACAATTGCATAGTTGTACGGGAGTCGGGGCGGGTCGCTAGAGCTGCGCGAGGCGTGTTGCCCTCGTGGCGCAGTGTTGTCTACTAGGTGTTTCTATTAGGGAATTCTTAGAAAATAGTAGCCCAGATTTTGGAACTGTCCTTGATGAAGGCAACTTGAGACTAGAGATTGCCGGTACATTTCGATTATGGAATGCCTGGCCGTTGACGGTAAGGCTGGCTGAATCTTTGTTTACTATTGTTTAAACTGTGGTAAATTTGACATTGTATAATTTACTAGCTGTCCGCACAACTTCGTTTGTGTCACATTTTTCATGACTGCTCTGCTCCTATTGGTCTTAGCGTGATGATATGGGTGGTGATAAATGGGCTATCTAACACTGAAAGATTTTTTCAAATCGGACCAGTAGTTCCTGAGATTGGCGCGTTCAAACAAACAAACAAACAAACTCTTCAGCTTTATAATATTAGTATAGATATAGCCATGTCACTCGAATCATTATTACGAATCTTGGTACCTCATTTATCAAAATCGGCTCAGGAGTTGTGGCGCTACGGTGGAACATACGTGGATACAAACATACATAGAATACTAAAATCGTAAATCTTCCTTTTGGCTTTGCCGTAGTCAGGTAGAAATAATTTCTTTCAACCTTTCTCGCATAAACAACCCTTCCAAGTTAAAAACATTTTGCTATGTAACTAGAAATATTATTTAAACTTCTAAGTAGAGGTAGAGTATAACAACTGGAAATAGATGAATATCATGCAAATTAGTGTTATGAGGTAGTTGTTACTCTGCGGCAGTGGCGGCCTATAGGGCAATAGCTCGTGGTCTTGCTTTTACAGGGGCCTCGCCTACCTAACCTACCTAAACCTACTTTCGATTCATATAATAAGAAAAAGAGTAAGGGCCTCGCAAATGACTATCGCGCAGGGCCTTTCTTCTGGATGGTAAATCATCAAACGATTTCTCCCGCTCTGGTCGGAATGGAAGGGAGTATCAGACTCTTACCGATGAAAACCCACCCATGATCCTCCTAGTACCCTTTGCGTTCCAGGGCCGCTGTGACTCTTTCGAACAAAAAAATAATTCCGCAACGTTGCAGTGGTGGCCGAGTGGTAACGGCCCCGACCTACGAGTTGTAGGTCGCGGGTTCAAACCCAGCCAGGCGCATTACTTTGTGTAAATAACTTCATCACCACTGTTCTCAAAACGGTGAAGGAAAACATCGTGAGGAAACCGGCATGTCCTAGAACCAAACATTCGAAGACATGTGACATTCACCAACCCGCACTGGGCCCGCGTGGTGGATTACGGCCCATTCCCTCTCCTAGAGACGAGGCCTGTGTCCCAGCAGTGGGAACGTTAAAAGGCTGATTATGCTTATGCTTATGCAACGTTGTCTAGGGCCTCGCCACGTTAAAGGCCGCCGCTGTTCTGCGGTTAAGTTAATCTCTGGCCTATGCTACCTGAGAATGCCTGTCTAATAGGTCTCGTAATAAAACTCTACCGGATAGATTTCTATTTGAATGACGTCGTTTTCCTTTATCGATAGCAATTTAGCGTCGGTAAGAAGTTTTCCATTCGGTTGTTACTTTAAGTTTGTGTAGTTTTTTATTTATAGTCCTTGTTATGGAAGGTAAACTACATCAAGTTTAGAGTATAGAGGTAGACCCAGTATTGTTGTTGTTGGTGTTGTGTTTGTGAGTATTGTGTTGTTGTGTTGTATTGTGTGTTGTGTTGTGTTTTGTTTTGTTTTTTTTTTTTGTGTGTGTTGTTTGTTTTTTTTTTTTTTTGTGTTTCTGTAAGGTATATACCATAGAGAATATTGTCTTTGGTATATACATATGTTATGGGTCTTTGTTACCCGAAATAAATGATATATTATTATTATTACCTACAGATCCAAAAAAAAAATGAGGTAAATACGTATTAGCCTAATTATCTCTTAGAACAACAAATAAGCATTCAAGAAGACGCTGCTGCTGTTCTTTGACGTGACACCGAATCCTGAATTTGCTTATTTCTGTCGTCAAGATGCGCTTTGTCCGTTCGTATTTCGAGATTAGACGTTATCGAATGTATCAAAAAAACAATGAGTTGTAGGTATACTGGCACGCCTTTTCGAAGCACACCAGTTCTAGAGCTTGTTATTGCGAAGTACTTTACATTGAAGACCATACACAGCTTCGACAGATGATTATCTACTTTAAGATGAAAATCGCATTTCTGTGCTGGTATCTGTATTGGTATAGATTGTAAACGACGCTGATTGACACTTGCACGCCAGGTTATGGCAGGATTAGCTGAAACAAAATTACTGTAACACCTTATACACCATATTCTAGCAAATAAATATTTTGATTTCATATTTTTATGCAAATACAACATTTTAGCTATCTCCTTCAGGCTTGCCTTACAACTGTATTACCTCTGGTATTCCACACGACCTAAGAAACTACGTGACCATTTACCATGAACACCAACTTGTTTACTACGAACCAGCAAAATAAATAAAAACATCGCACAAGAATGTCTAATTTTGGGGGAAAATCGTCTTATTTTATCGGTAGCCGTGCAGAAGGGCGAGAGGCGCGGGGTACATGAGGTGCGGGAGGGGACGTCCGATCCATCACGGCCGCTGTCACATGCCATTAGCGAGGCCTATCGGGCATGGCTGGGAGAAAGTACGCTGTGTTATGGTATTTGGATGAGGCAGAAGATTAGGGACCTGTCTAGAACACTACTTAGAAAAAGCAGAATACATTGAAGAAGGTACTGAGAGAGCAAGACAGGAGGTGAGTTGAGAATTGCAAAAAAATACACACATATTACATCCATTTTCAACCGACTTCCAAAAAAGGAGGAGATTCTCAACTCGACCTGTGTGTGTTAAACCTCATAACTTTGTACTGGGTGTACTGATTTTGATGATTATTTTTATATTCGAAAGCTGGTGCTTGTTGTTAGGTTCGATTTAAATTTAATTGAGATCAGATGACTAGTATTTGAGTTATCCCTAATATTGCGTGGCTTAGTTTACATTGACGACGGTCTCATTCCCTCTTGTCAATGTAAAATGAAAAATAAAATTGTGTACGATGCACGATGGTTTGGATAAGCATCTTAGTATTTCAACATGGTCCCTTTCTAGTTTGGTGACGATCTGACGAATAACAGAGATGATAGGAAACGGAACTCTTCAATAAATGATAGCAAATCTTTCGGGATTGCTGAAATTGCATGTTTGTTTATTGTTTACACCAATGTGATTGGTACGTTTAGGTGGGAGGAGGGGGGGGGGTGTACCACCAAAAAGTGAAAAATAAAAAAAAAAAACACAACCGACTTCTACAGAAAAAAAAAGTACAAAATAACTTTAATTTCGGAAGTCGGTGTTCAAAAAACGAAAAAGCAACCACAAACACCGAGTTCCGAAATTAAAGTTATTTTTGTACTTTTTGGTTTTTTTCGCATATCATGGTCTTTAAATCCCATTTCTATCGTCATCATCATTATAATTTCAACCGAAAGCCGTCCACTGCTGGTCATACGCCTTCCCCAATTATTGTCACATAACTGGTACTGTGTCTCAAATGGCATGGATTCCCGTGGCCTGTACCAAGTCATCGTACTACCATGTGTGAGGTCATCCAACGCTGCGTCTCCCGGTATACGGTCCTCATCGACTGTCTGTTCTCTCTCTTGCTTGGTATGAAACGCAGTGAACACTGTGCTTGTTCACTGGCCTCAAGTCTGCTATTTTTATAAACTTGTCATTCCAACACGATTCCATTGTCATTTTGCTAAAAGTTCGAAATCTGCTAAATTCATAATGGTCGATCATTGGTCGGTCAATGGTCTCGTAATACTTGATAACCGAGCTATTAAAAGCAATGACTGCACAATGACGTTCTAATGGTAGGTCACTGATTAAAGGAACTGTCAAAATTGTAGCAGATTACCGCATACGCCTGTCATTCATTTGTAATTATACAGTACGAGATTACCATTCTATGCCATTTCTTTCAATGGAGTGTCAGTGGTTGACCATTGGAAAGTCATAGTGACGCTTTTATATTAGTAGATTACCAAACTTGTAAAACTCAACCATTATGAAGTCAATGATAGACCATTCTGACACTATTGTAATAGCAGACTTGGGGCCCTGCTCTACTGTTCTTTTCTGATAAATTTCGTAGTAGGCTGCATGCTTGTAAAATTGTTAATGTAGCATTCATCAAGCTTATTTGTCTTGGTGCTTCTCTGGTTGTCATCACTGATGATTCTGGCTTTCAGGAATATTAGGTAGTGTTTACGATTACGAAAACCATCATAGGGCTGGTTTATCGCAAATGTCTGTTCTGTCCGTATCCATGGTATACTACCGTTCTGCTGATATTAAGTAAGACTTTTTAACCGACTTCAAAAAAGGAGGTTATCAATTCGACCCGTGTATGTAATATTTCCAGATCTGCCCAGTTTTCGTATATGTTAGTCTATATCAGTGACTGAACAAATGTGCCAAATTTCAAAAGTGTATGTATGTTTTTATGTTTCTGTTCTTAAGAAACTTGATTTTCTAGAAAATTTACATCTTGTTATTTCTCTAAAAGCTGAATAACAACTAGATATAATTATTATAAATACATCGACCAGTTATTTCTTAGCAAAGAGAAACTAACATCATATTTATTTGCGCAATTTAATTACAAGTTGTCAATGCTAAACTTTGTATTATTTGCATATATTTATGCAAGTTATTATTGTGATTGCGATATTTCAATTGCGAAGTTTAAAAATCTACTTAAATTTATCGAGCTTTAATGTGTATTTTTAGGGTTCCGCAGTCAACAAGGAACCCTTGTAGTTTCGCTATGGCCGCCATACTGTCTGTCTTATAGCGGTTTAGCTCAGAGACACTAATTAGCACTAGAAAGTTTTCGTGACAAAAAAGTCAGCTGTTCCCTACATTTTGTTGAGTTATGCGAACATAAATGTATGGAACAGCTGATTTTTTTTCGCGATTTCAGGTTTGGTCCCATAGTAAAATTTGTTCATAATGATGAGTACAATGACCTCTTAAGAGGTTGTTGTTGTTTTACAAATAACCCTGTAGGTATATGTTCATGTAGGTACCCCCGTCGACGTACAGACAGTGCCACTGTGCCAGCTAAACGGTAGTATTTGGAGATCCGAACAGAGATGAAGGGGGAGAAAGAAAATTTCGCACAAATCCCATTGAAAATTACTAAGAAAAAGTTGTTGGTTCCTAGAATCAAACAAAAAGCACAATTTGAAGTTGGACATTGTGACGTTCAACTACGGAACCTTACACTGCGCGTGGACCGACACGCACTTGACCAGTTTGTTTATTTGCAGTAGCCCGTCGATTTATTTTTCCTTTTGACAAGAGAGATGCTAATGAACTCATAAAACTAAATACGAATACCTACTGCTACTACTTTTTTGTTTTTGTTTTTGGTATCATCATCAGGTATCTATCTAAACAGGTAAGTAGGCAGATTGTGAAAGTTCTCTTTCATCACAAAAATTAAATAACATGAGCAGAAAATAACGGACAACTAAATCATTACATAAGTAGGTAAAAGTGTTGGTATCGCCACGCTTGTAGGTACCTTCACAATAAGTATTATACAGAAAAACAAAACTCAGTCCGGTACTTTCTTCCGCCATGCATGCGCTATATTTCTCGCGAAATAAGCGTAAACACGAATATCTCAATTCGACTCGGTCTTAGCCAAACTCACACATAAATACCTACTGTACTACAGATATGTTAGGTAAATATTGTTGTATTTACCGTTAACTAACATTATGTACATATATCTACACAGGTGCTAAGTAGATACCGATATTTAGGTATGCAGTTTATGAGAGCACATTACTTAAATCGATCGTTCCCACTGGAACGTGGAATTCTCAGGGCAAAATCAGGCATTAAAGTTGAGTCACTCAATTCAAAAATCCTTCTGAATTGAGTGACCCAAATTTTATGTTAGATTTTGAGAGAACTTAAATTAATAAGGTTAATTAAGAAATCTGGGGTTTTACTTTGTTTGTACTTGCCATGATTACATCTTGTCCTGTCCTAACGAAATCCATAGTTAGAAACCCAATCTATTTGCATGGGTCAATCCTTTCGGTAGAAGAATACCTACGTTAGGTAAGTACCGAAATCTTTTTAGTTCTTTATTGTCCACCATAGCAACTTATATACCTACTTACAAATTTTACTGTGAAGAAAAGTTCATGTACAAAGGCGTCTTTGTCGTGACTCGACTGTATTATTTTTTGTGTGTTTTACCTCATAACTTTGTACTGCGTGTCCCGATTTTGATGATTATTTTTGTATTCGAAAGCTGGTCCTGGTGTCCCGTGAAAAATTGATTGAGATCTGACGACTAGTATTTGAGTTATCCCTAATAATGCGTGGCTTCAACTACTCTGTTCTCATTCCCTCTTGTCGATGTAAAGAAACAATAAAATTGCATACGATGGTTTGGAAGAGCATCTTAGTATTTTAAGGTGGTCCTTTACTAGTTTGGTGAAGATCTGATGAAGAACAGAGATGATAGGAAACAGAATTCTTCAATAAATGATAGCAAATCTTTCGGGAATGCTGAAATCGCATGTTTGTTTACACCAATGTGATTGGTACGTTTAGGTGGAGGGGGGGGGGTCTTAATAAAATAACTTTAATTTCGGAGGTCGGTGTTCAAAAAACGAAGAAATAACCAAAAACACCGAGTTCGATGATTTTAGTTACATATTTAACTATCGTGAATGAAGCTGAAGTAGCTTTTTCATTACTGAAATCCATAAAAAACAACCTTCTACCCGAAACAGCACCAAGACCCTTGCAGTGACTTGTCGAAAGGCCCGCCTTAAAATAAACTACCGTTTAGCATCTGTCACCACGCACCCCTCTTTAAAATTAGTTCTGACCCTCTTATAAAACACTCTATTGAATTAAAATCACCCTTTCAAGTTTAATAGGGCGTTTAATATATCGACGGTTAAAAGGAAATAGGGTATAAGCGACAAAAAATGAAATGTTCAGGAGAGCCGTTCAAAGTTTTAAATTTTAGAAAAACTGACGTATTTTTGTCATTTATTAAGATATCGTGAAAACTAAAACAGTTATAAAATCAGAAAAAAATGGAGCATTTACCGGTATTTTTAATTTTAATGATTTGACGCTATTTAAAGTGGTTTTTGTCGCTTATAACAATAGCTTTTAATTTTCCAATGAGGAAATATGGCATAAGATACAAATGACAAAGTAAAATATTAAAGGATAAGAAGCCTAAGCGACATACTGATTTCTCACACAGCAAGGTAAAAGGGTATAAGAGACTAGACAGTTCAATAAGTATTATAGGAAAAGAAGGATAAAGTACTTTTCACAGTGGTTGAATGGAAGCTAATAGAGCACAAGAAACAGTCGGCTTTCAAAACAATACCAGGATATAAGACATTAGTGACACACAATGTCGCTTGAAAGCAAAGGAAAAGAAGGATAATCAACATTTGGCATTGCGTGAGTCTATGGAAATATGGATGAAAAGACACACCAAAAATAATGAAGTAGCGCAACCAACACGATCCTTCATCATGATAAGAGCTAAAACGGGTATTACACTACACTGTAATTTTGTCCCTAACTCGTAAAATAGGGTGAAGTATTTTAAAAGTATTAGGGAGTCGATTTTCATACAAAAAGACTAAGGATCTTTAGTCTTAGGGGCCTGTTTCAGTATACCCTACCCGTCCAAGTGATTCTAATTTACACTAAATAGTAAATTTCCAAGATGATAGTTCGTCATTATAGTCATTTTCATGTCACCTACTTACCTATTTAATAACAAGCGGATAGTAGGATTTTTTTAAAATAAGAAAAGACATTTTTTATGTTTTCAATAAGGAAAAATCAAAACTACTTAAAAAGGAGTGGTTAGGTAGCCAACCCGCCTGCCCAGCGTGGCGATTATGGGCAAATACCTCCAATGCAGAACAACAAAAAGCCACGGCCTCCAGTTCCCGGCGGTCCCGCTATTCCTGGTCATGGTGGCGACCACGGTAACGGCGGGGCGGGGGTGGAATATATGTTCGATGACATATCGAGAGCCCTCCACTTCACTACAAAGACATAGTACATCGTTGTCATGTGGGACTTTAATGCCAAAGTGGGAGTACATTATTGCTGCGAATAGGTAATAGGATACCATGGATTTGGAAGCAGAAATCAAAGGGGGCAAATGCTCGTCAACTTCCTCGAACGGGAGGGGTTGTTCTTGATGAACTCCTTCTTCAAGAAACAGACCCAAAGGATACTTCCTTTGGGTCTGTTTCAAAATGTTGGACGTGGAAAAGCCCCGACGCTATGACCAAACATGAGATGTCGATCTCATGTTTGTTCATCATGAATGACAAGAGGCATATATTCAGAGACGTCTCCGTGATCAATAGGTTCAATACCTGTAGCGATCACCGACTTGTTCGAGGCTCTATGAATATTAAGTTCAAGGCCGAAAGTGTCCGTCTGATGAAGTCCAGACTCCGACCAACTCTGCTCCAAACCATGGCATGATCTGAAACGTTCCAGGCAAACCTGTAAAACCGATTCGCTGCCGTGGAAACCACAACAGACGTAAACGAGAACCTCTAAAATGTGACTCGGATCCTCAGGGAAAAGGGTACGAGATTCTGTGATATGCAGCGTAAGGGCAAGAAGTCCAAGCTTTCAGAAGGGACCTTAGGGCTAATGAAGCAATGACGTGAAAGCCCACCCGTCACTTCGTCGGCAAAGCGATTTCTAAACTGAGAGATCAACAAGCACGTACGACAGGACCTCCGGGGCTTCAATGCTCTTTCGGTTGAAAGAGCAATCGAGCAGAATCGGGGGTCAAAGGTGTTCGTACAGTCTCTTGGAAGAAGCCACCATATGAAGACCACAGCAAGTGGAGAAGTTGTTTCTTTGAAGCCAGTAGTCTTTTCGGAAGTGGAGGACTTCTACTGCCGGTTATACGCATCGCATGCATCTCGTCCTGATCCCAAAAATGAGGGTTCTAGAGGCACATTGACACGCCATTTAACCGAAGACCTGCCAGAAGTCTTATGGCATTAAGTCCGCTTTGTATAGTTTTTTTTTACTAGTGCGTAAAGTTTTAATAAATAAATAAATAAATAAGTCAGTATTGGTGAAATCGAGATCGCTCTTGGGCAGCTTAAAAATGGAAAAGCCCCTGGAGAAGACGGCGTTACCACAGAGCTGCTGAAAGCTGGAGGTGAACCCGCACTGAGGGAGTTCCAGAAGCTGTTTAACGCTGTCCTGTTTGAAGGGAGAATTTCAGAGGCGTGGAGTAGAAGTGTGGTTAAGATGACCACACTTCTACTCCGTTCTTCAAAAAGGGAGACAAGACCCTATTGAAGAACTATCGACCCACATCCCTTCAAAGCCACGTCTATAAGCTGTTTTCAAGAGTGATCATGAACCGTCTTGCGAGAAAGCTCGACGAATTCCAACTACCAGAACAGGCTGGGTTTCGGAGCGGATACGGCCGCATAGACCACATCCACACAGTGCGGCAGATTATACAGAAGACCGAAGAGTATAATCAGCCCCTGTGTCTAGCATTTGTGGACCATGAAAAGACCTTTGACTCGGTTGAAATCTGGTCTGTTCTGAAGTCCCTGCAGCGCTGCCAAGTAGACTGGCGATACATCCAAGAGATGAGATGTCTCTACGAGGCCGCCACCATGTCCGTTCAAGTACAGAATCAGCAAACAAGTCCCATACCGTTGCATCGAGGAGTGAGACAAGGGGATGTTACTTCCCCGAAATTGTTCACTAATGCAATGGAGGATATGTTCAAGACGCTGAACTGGAACGAACTTAGCATTAACATCAATGGCGAATACATCTCTTGCGATTTGTAGATGATATCGTCATCATGGCAGAAACGCTGCAGGACCTACAACAGATGTTGAATGATCTGGCTGACTTTTCTGTAACATCAACATTGTGCACTTAGTTCGCAGTAAACGTTTTGACTTTGACTTTGGATAAAACCAAGGTCATGTTCAATGAAAATGTTCTACCGGAACCGATTGCGATTCACGGTGCAATTCTTGAAGTTGTTCAAAAATATGTGTACCTCGGGCAGACATTGCAGTTAGGTAGAAACAACTTTGAGGGCGAGGTGAATAGAAGAATTCAGTTAGGCTGGGCAGCGTTTGCGAAGCTACGTGGAGTCTTTACATCGTCGATTCCACTGTGCCTAAAGACGAAAGTCTTCAATTAGTGCGTCCTACCCGTCATGGCATACGGAGCAGAAACGTGGAGACTGACGGCTCGTATGGTCTACAAGCTTAAAGTCGCTCAGTGGGCTATGGAAAGGGCTATGCTCGGTGTGTCTCTGAGGGATCGCATCAGAAATGAGGTGATCCGTCAGAGAAGCAAGGTCATCGATATAGCCCACCGGATTAGTAAGCTGAAGTGGCAGTGGGCTGGCCATATTAATCGTAGAACCGATAACCGTTGGAGTAAACGAATTCTAGAGTGGAGACCGCGTCTCGGCAAACGTAGTGTAGGACGTCCTACACTACGTTTGCCGAGAAGCACGGTGGAGTGACGATTTGCGCAGGACGGCTGGCAGAAACTGGATGCGAGAAACCGAAAATAGATCTAAGTGGCGTGCAATTGGAGAGGCCTATGTCCAGCAGTGGACTGCAACAGGCTGTTGATGATGATGGGTAGGTAGCTAATACTGCAGCTAGTAGGTAGGGAACTTAAGAATTAATTACGAACACTTGGTATGTATCCGTAATATTAAACATTTAAAAAGGTAACAAACATTATAGTAAATAATAAAAAGCATATTGGGTATTGTAGTATAACCGACGTATAAGTATGATTGTTGAACGTGGAAGTAGGTTATAATATGGTTATAATCGACACCATGATATCTAATTTAATTTAAGTAATAAGATATTATCGACAAAACTGTATTTATATTGTACGCGGAAGTAAGGTATAACCAACAGTGTGATATTTAAATAAATTTAGGTAATAGAGCATAACCTGCATAGCTTCCATAAAGTACTGAATGGTAATAGGGTATAACTGACAGAGTAATATGAAAATGAATTTCGTATATAGGGTACAAGCGCCATAGCTATGTTAAATTACGAAATGGAAGTAGGCTATAAACAACGTTTGTACTTTGTGAGGGAAAAGCCTAAAAGGCATAAACAACCGGAAGCTCGACACCCTTATGAAGTAAAAAAGCATTACCGACAACAAACACAAAATAAATCATTTTTGTAGGGGCACAAGCACCTTTGTAGCAAAAATTACTTGAATTTTCGTCGGTTACGAAAACTAATACTATGGAAACGATTTTTTTTGCTAGGGCATAAACGCCAAAAAAGTCATCGTAGAGCCATGAGAGTAAGCGCATTCGAAAGAGCGGAAAATTTTACGTAGGATGGCATATATAACTCATTTTTGACCAAAATGTCGCTTATGCCCTACTTCCTTTTAACCGTCGATATGTTGAAATAAGGAAACCCTGTCTTAGTAGACACTGCCTCGATGATCGAAGGGGGGCAAGCTTGGCTTATCGAAAGCCTTTGCAATATCTAGTCAGGAGGATTTAGGGAGGTACCTATACCGGGATGGTGACAGACGATTTGGGACCTGAGTCTGCTATTACAATTGTGTCAGAATGGTCTATCATTGGTTTCATAATTGTTGATTTTGTCAAGTTTGGTAATCTACTAGTATAAAAGCGTCACTATGACTTTGCAATGGTCAACCACTGACACTCCATTGAAAGAAATAGCATAGAATGGTAATCTCGTACATAATGACAGACGTATGCGGTGATCTGCAAAAATTTTGACAGTTCCTTTGATCAGTGATCTACCATTAGAATGTTATTGTGTAGTCATTGCTTTAATAGCTCTGTTATCAAAAAGTATCACGAGATCATTGACCAACCAATGATCGACCATTATGAACTTAGCAGATTACCTACGAACTTTTAGCAAAATGTCAATTGGATCGTGTTGGAATGAAAAATTTATAAAAATAGCATACTTGAGGCCCTGGTCAAAGTAGCTGGCAAGATGTGGCAGGACTTAGTAAAGCGGCGTGCAATGGAGGTGACCTACACTCAGTATTGGATGGATGGCATAGATAAGGTTATATTGTCTTTGATGGATGGATACCCACGGGTTGAAGAGCAGGGAGGCTCTCAAGTCGCAACATAGGTATGAGACTGTCTGATTACCTAGATACTTTTCTTATTAACACCTCTGCAGCCCTACCATGACGTCTTAAATCCATCACGATGTGTGTGAGGGAAAGGGATACTGCTATTCGTCTTGTGTAACTCCGTCTCTCTCTGACACAGGTATCATGATGGATTTAAGACGTCATGGTAGGGCAGCAGGCCCATATCTGCGGAAGATAAGTCAAGCTTCGAGCTTGTAAGAACTTGTCAAGCTACGTCCTTCCCCAAGATAGAATTCAGAACTTGATGTTGTTTGGATTCATTGAAAATTATGATTACCTAGGTACCTACCTATGGAATCTAAATAAATGCAAGTAGGTAGCTAATGCAAGCCGATGGACCTGTCAGTTACAATTTGAGTAGTTTCTTCCCAGTCTCAAAATGTTCCCTGCGTTTAGCAGTTGGACATTCCGTTTATCGCGGAACACGACGCCGTCAAAACTTAGCTCATTTGATGGATCACCGCCTCTTTGGAACTTGTGTTAAAGCTGTATTTTGTTGAAGTAATCGCTGGAAAACTTGTAGAATTTTTAGATTGATTCAAAAATTAGTTGAAGCAGAGGTTTTAGATTCCGCCCAGAGCGGTAGAAGTCATTTGATGATTTTCCATCCAGAAAAAAAAAGAAAAAAGGGTGTTTTAGATTGTCGTGACCATATTTTAAATCTATACTAATATTATAAAGCTGAAGAGTTTGTTTGTTTGTTTGTTTGTTTTTTTGAACGCGCTAATCTCAGGAACTACTGGTTCGAATTGAAAAATTCTTTTTGGGTTGAATAGACCATTTATCGAGGAAGGCTTTAGGCTATATAACATCACGCTAAAGCCAATAGGAGCGGAGCAGCGATAAATAATGTTTTAAAATCGGGGATTCCACGGGGACGAAGTCGCGGGCAGCAGCTAGTAATAAATATTTCTATGGTCGTGACAAAGAAGAGCCTATAATGTCATCGGCGCAAGATGTTGACCTTTGTCAAACGTCAAAGCAAAATAATGGCAATGGTGGCAATGGCTTTCATGTTGGTAATCCAACAACATTCATTGCGCCGCTGAGTAGTTATCGAAAACGAGCTTTTCAAACATAAAAAGCAACGGATTAGAAATTGCCTTCAATCGTCTCGAAATGTGATAAACAAACAAAAGACAATAGATATAGGTAGCATCTTTATGTAATGCAGCAGTGGTGATCTTGTAGAAGTAATAGTATATTCGACTAAACATCTACTTATGTGCCTACGTCCAAGACTGTTATAAGAATGGCACAGAAGCAAATCTTAAACTAGGAGCACTCAATTTTTTTGTGCCTACGCTACAGTCACAAATTCTATGGACGTAAAAATTTAGAATTTCACCCACTCTTGGTTTATTCACAAAAATCTGTCGCTGGCCGTCACAGTTGATGGATCACCAGCACACATTGTGCGCAAAAATTATACTTTTATACGTGAAATATACAAAGATATACTTTTAGATGAGGATTGACGTGTTCGTTAGCACTTTTTTGCTGTGATCATGAAATTGAGACGTTGGTATGTAAATGGATTATAATTTTAAACTGGAGCCCCTTTTTTTCGGGAGGATAATGTAATGAAACAATGAATTTATTTTCGCCATGTTACATTACCAGGCTGCCTTAGATAAATCCGCATGACAAAGCTTGTTCAATTGTAGACAGTCGTCAATGATAGGAAGACTGTTTGTCCTTTCACAAATTTGTTTGTTCATTAGGCCAATAAAAGAACTTTTATCACCTAGGTGGCTATACAGTGTTCAAGTATAAGATACATAGCTAAATCCTCTCAGCTCTGCACCTCACAATGTTTTCCTCTCAGCAATACATACATAAGAAATGCTCCCAGTACAATTCAAGCGCACATTCAGCCAGTGTGTGCCCGCACATAACATTGTACGAACGTCGTCGATCCATCACTCTGTCATCGGGCGTCCCCCGGCGCAGACGTCTGTCGTACAAAAGCAACATTTCGCTAAAATCGCACGAATCCGCTATTGTATGGATTTATCGTTCAGGATTCGTGACGGATTTACTAAACTTATTGATTATATTGTTATTTTAATTTAGATGTTTTCTTTATGTCGACATCTGTCGGCTGTTGCTAATTCAATAGTTTTGAGGTGGACAGGGTAACAGATGACATTCACTGTTATTCCTGATTTTTCAATTAACAAACTGGGCTCTGTAATTATTTACTTACCTACATCTCAGTTATTTTAACGTTTTGTTAGGTACCTACACCTATATTTTGTTTATCACCTATATTCATTATTTTCACGAACATTCTTGTGATTAAACAGTTCACTTGGTAGGGAGAGACAACTAAGTAGTCTATATAGGTTGCGGAATATGAAAAAATCACCACGGCCCTGGAACGCAAAGGGAGGAGGAACACAGATGGGTTTTAGTCAGTAAGAGTCTGACATTCTCTTCTGCTCTACCCATAGTGGAAGAAGCAATTTTTAACCCCCGACGCAAAAAAGAGGGGTGTTATAAGTTTGACGTGTCTGTCTGTTTGTCTGTCTGTGGCTCCGTAGCTCGCGAACGAATGAAGCGATTTCAATGTAAGGTGAGTTACGGGCGAGTGTTTCTAGACATGTTTGACGAAAATCGGTTGAGTCGTCTAAAAGTTGTGGGGGTGAAAGTGGGGAAAAATAACTGAATGTCTGCAAATATAATCGAGTGGTGGGGTCTCAAATGAAAGCGCATCACGTGCACATTACAAAATAATATGTTCAATGAAAATCGGTTGAGCCCTGTATATGCTCTGGAGGTAAAAGTGGGGAAAATACCCAATATCTACAAATATATGTGGGGGGGAGAAAATGAGGATGGAAATCCGAATGTCAGCAAATTTACCCAAGTAGGGTCGCAAATGAAATAGCATCACAAGCACTTTACAAAATTAATATTAAGTAAATAATAAATGAAAAATATTAAGAAAATCGGCTGAGCCGTTTGAAGTTAATGGGGCTAAAAGTGGGGATGGAAAACAGAATGCCTGTGAATGTATCATAAAGATGTATCAAATAAAAACATTTTTTATGATGACAGTATTTTTTTAGGATTATTAATACATACTTAGGTGCTATATGATTGAGTTTTTTTTTTTTAATTAGGTTTTTATGATTTCCAATCCTTAAAAAAGTTACCTAGGTGCCTACTGTAGGGCCAGATGGCTGAGAAACCCTGGAATTTGAGTGCTGCCCCGTGTCCATTGTCCATTAATTTAACATAAGATTTATCCGTCCCGAATTCCGAACACCTATCAGTTATTACACATATATTTGCACTGTTTTTCGTAATTTCAATTCCAATTAGCAAAAGATTTGGGTCGAGTCTAGTACCGTTTGGCAGGAGTTGGGCTGTAAAATCGATTGAATCTGGAAGAGCTTGAGTCCCTGATTATAACGCTACCACTCTTATTAAAAGGTAACGCATATTTATCGAGAAATTAACAAAATAAGTTACTAACCTCAAATTGATTAAGCGGAAAACGGAACGTTAAAATGGGTGTTTGACAACCAAATCTGTCACAATATAGTGTCTGTGGTGTAAATATCGTGCAAAATCGGTAAAACGGAACGTAAAAAGACCAAGACATTTCAATCATGTGTCTATGTCAACATTCCGTTTATATTCCGTTTCTTTCCGAGTTGCGTGTTTGTTTTGAAGTATTATTTTGGCTTTTTTCAACGACCTTGGCTTCTCCCCTGAACTTGGTAGCAAGAAATAAAAGTGATCCTTTTGAGGAATTAATCAAAGTGATAAATGGATAAAATAAATAACTTTAATTAATGTGATGTGTTTATACCAAATTGTATGTTGTATGTGCAAAAGGCAGTTTACTAGTGTTACAAGGAGAATTTAGGATGCAAGAGCGACCGAAGCGAGGTCGGGACATGGGGCACCCCGACTCGGACAGGTTAGGTTAGAAGGAGTGGCGGAGTCTAGTGAGCGAGCGAAGCGAGCGAGCAGACTCCGCCACGCTCCGAAACGCTTTTAAAGCCACTTGTGTTTTGAGGTTAGGTTACTAAAAGTCGATTTTCTCGGAAACGGTGCGTTGCCTTTTTACGGGAGTGGTGCCATGGGGGAAGGGTCACCCCCCTCTCCCCTCCCCTCCCCCTCTCCACCCCCAAATCCTGCCAAACTATACTAAACCTTTACCAAAGATTTTGCTAAAGAATATTTGGGCTGTTGAATAGTTACGAACAAAAAACGAACGATAATGTCAATGATTTTGATAAGTCCTAAGGGGAGTTGTTTATTTTTTAAAGGCCTTGTTTTGTTTTGTTGTATCTTTACTTTCTATCAAAAACACAATGTCCCCCTTAAATATGCACCCCCATGCACTTCTGAAACATCCCGTTTTCGAGAATATACACCTAAGAGCTGCAATAACTAATGCTGGAATTCATCTAAGCTGTTAATCCTTGTGTGCTGGCATGCCTTTAGTATCTACGACTTTGAACAACCACCTACTGTTCCATTTCCATTCCAGTAAAACATTACTGGACATTAAATTTTACTCTTATACGTAGTACTAGTACGTAGTTTTGCCATGTCCGTCCATTCGTACGTATTCCATCGTGTGGGGGTGTCGTTGGATAGGTATTTTAAATATTAGGGGTTTGCTGAAACTTATGTAAGATAAAGAGGTACTTTTTCAGTAATTTTTATAAACAACGGTTTCGTTGTTTTTAGATACACCTACGATATGAAAAGTATGCACGATAGTTGCGTAATTAGACTAAGTAAACTAGGCTTAACAAGTTAATGAGTACCTAATAGTCGCCCATGTTATAAAATCCATAGAAAAAGTGCAATTGTAACTTTGGAATCGTATAGTATTTACTACTTAATTTTTTGTCATGGACTCATGGTATACGGGTGACTATTACGGTGCGACGGAACCATAGAAATATATGGGCGGAACCCTACGCTGTGCGTTGCCCGACACGCACCTGGCCGTTTTTCCTATTTCACACAACTAGTGAGAAAGAATACCTAAGCTGTTCATAATTTGGCGTTTGGCGTTTGAAATATATTTAATGAAAAAGTATGCTGAAAATAAAACGTTTTTGTTCATTTACCTAAAAAAAATATAGTTAAAACATGAGAGTTACACTCATCTACGTTTGGATGCATAATAGCAAAGCAAACTGTTATTTAATTAAAATAAAAAAGCGAACTGCGGGTGTAAATATAATGATGTTATGGACTAGGTACGTGATTGGTGGGAAACTTGTCGTGCCACTGCAGGGCAAAAGCTCTAGTTCCTGCTGTAATTAAATTTGATCTCAACTTGTAGGTAAGCTGTTTATCTTGGGCCCGAGCCCAATCCTTTATGTAGGAGTCCAGCTCGTCTCACCATTTACTTTCATGGTAACTGCGTCACCGTTTCCTGATGTTTGAGACCTAATCTTATGGCAATAGTTAAACTTGATTTGAACTTGAGAGTCGGCGCAGAGAAAAGGGCACCTTAGCTCAGTGCGTCCCGAATTTTAGTTGGCAGTTGTTTTTTCCTAGGTTACAAATGATTGCCGAACGTTCGTTGATGTTATAAAGACAGTTGAATATCATACTGAGATCTATACTAATATTATAAAGAGGAAAGATTTGTATTTTATATTTTTGTATGTAACGAATAAACTCAAAAACTACTGGACCAATTTCAAAAATTCTTTTACCATTAGAAAGCTACATTCACTTTGAGTAACATAGGCTATATTTTATCCCCGTATTCCCACGGGAACAGGAACAAAACGGGTGAAACCGTGGGGCGCTTTTTGTATTAAATAAATGAGACAGCGAACACGGACTGGTGCTTTTTAAATTAGGTAAAGTAACCTATATGATAAGCTATTCATATTCATTTATTGCATGCAGTAAAAGTATCCTGCAATAAACTTCGAATTTATAATCTGTATGGCCGAGAGGAATAACAAACCAGATACCTACAAACCTTTACAAATATTAAGTTAGCTCTATTTACAATTGCCTGCATGACATGAAAAATTGGGTTGTAATAGTTCGTTCTGTCATTGTAGCCGCAAAGTCTAACGCATTTAGCGGCTTGTGAATTGTGATATTTCGTGATTTCCCAATTTTCATTAGTGATTCGTGAAATTATGTACAGCGCCATCTATCTTCATAATAACCACCTTAGCGAGTCAACGCCATCTACCGCTGTAGATATGAACATACTATACATACTGAACAGTAAGAAATGAAATGGGGACTATTCAGTAGAATAATTTTACGATAGATGGCAATACTTGCTAAATTGCCAACGTAATATATTTTTTAAATTGAAGTTATTTTAGTATGACAGAAATGTGTGGTTAATACCTACGTGCTTTTTCTGTAAGTGGAGAAGTGATAAATTCCCCCAAAGACCCTATCACAAGTACCAAAAAAAGTGAGTTTAATAAAAGTAATACTTACTATGCGTTTGTATTTAAGAATCAGCTGTAACAGTTTTCAGTAATTAGATTCCCTTTGAATAAGGATTTGAAGCAGAAGTGGTTGGATATTACGGGAAAGAGCGACGTCATCATAAGACGATGTAATTATGTATTACTTAACTCTTGAAGAGGGCTGTTTTCATTATGGATTAGTTAACGAATGGAAATGACTGAAGAATGGAAAAGACTGAAGAATGGTAGCTCACCAACAGTACATTTGGGATGTAATTCAAAAGAAAATCAAACTATTGAATCTTGTTTTGAAGTTGCTGTCTGAATCTTCAAAATAAAGTGAATCAGACGATGAACAGATGAAATATTCAACTTGCGACACGTAATTCTAGAACTTCGATCACGGTAGCCAGTCGCAACGAGGATAAGCTAAGTAATCAGGCGATATTATAGTATAGTGCACTAGAGTGTGCAAAAACAAGCACACTGTTTGTACATTTAGTGGATGGGAAAGCGGCGCAGGCGCAGCCATACGGGATTACAGCTCCAGCTGCCTAACTACAGGGCAGGGAAATTCATATTAATACTATGTTGCTGGCTTGATACTTTTATGCAAACTGTTAATATAGTAAGCAATTGATACTAAAAATTAAAAAAAAAAATGATAATGGGAAACCTCAAAAATACTTTCTGCCTCAACCTGCAAGTCGCGAGGCAGCTAAAAGCCAATTAAAATAAGATAAGAAAAAAGCTTTTCAGAGTACTTACTGTTGTTGATACAGAGGTTAGGCCCTCTGAGAGACCCAAACATTTTTAAATATAAAACACAGAAATTAATATAACATCATTTATTTGCAACTTCTCCTTTCCATTCAAAATAAATAAAAAGTAAATAAATATCGAAGTGAATAAAAATATTTACACTTGTATGAAGCTTCCGGGTCTCGGAAGCACTATCCTCTAGAGATTCACTCACTGGCTGCTGGCTGCACTGATCCTGAAACAGAAGGAAAGATCCTTGTCAAAACTAGGTTTGGAACTACATAAGTAACATTATGACTAAGAAATCTATCGATGAGATGTCCATGAGGTCTTCTGCAGTGTGGACGGTCACCATTTTCGTACATATTCTGCGCTCTGTGCATAAGCCGACGCCGTTGCCGATTTTCTATCTTGAGCGCGTCTCCCTGCGCCCGGTAAGTGCTCTCGATAGTCAGCAGTGAGGGAACCACGAAGAAGAATCGATATAGGCGTATCTTTCGTCTTAGCATAAAGCATAATCAGCCTTTTAACGTTCCCACTGCTGGGACACAGGTCTCCGCTCTAGGAGAGGGAATGGGCCGTAATCCACCACGCGGACCCAGTGCGGGTTGGTGAATGTCACATGTCTTCGAATTTTTGGTTCTAGGACATGCCGGTTTCCTCACGATGTTTTCCTTCACCGGTACCCGCGATCTACAATTCGTAAGTCGGGGCTGTTACCACTCGGCCACCACTGCTCATACTCTTTCGTCTTAGATTTAATGAAAATGCACTGTAATGATTTTGGGATGTTAGTAAGGTAGGTGGATATTGTAATACCAACTTTATAGCTTCGAGCCTATAACTGCTAACTGCGTGGTGCTCGTAAAACCTTGGAATTTCGGTCATGTTTCAGGTTTTGGCGTCTAAGCGGTATATCCTACGGAAAACGTTACAAACTTAATTTCACAGTATAACCTAAAAAACGTCCCAAATAAAATCAGCACAACGAATTATTTTTCGACTTATCGCGTCTAATTGATTTGTGGCCTGGCTACTTGGTGACTGACTTAATAAGCAAGACAAAGCAAACGTAGTGTAGTAGTGGAGACCTTTCAGCTAGCTAAATTGAGGGTCTTCAAAAGCTGGCATGACTGCATGCCTGAGGCGGATAACCTGGTGTTGCAAAAAACGTGCGCATAACGGGGCACTCACGCTCATAAAGAGGAGACCGGAATCCCCGTAATGCGACACTTTTTATTTTAACATTTCTCTCTCAATGCTTGGCAAACGCCTGATAACATCCAAGGAATCCCTCCTCCAACCTTCGGTATGCGTCTAGGTCGTCTCAACACCTTTTTTACGGGGCCTTATGTCTTTAGAAGATGGAAGGGGGGGGAACATTATCTACTGGTTATATTTTATATGATCCAGTTACGTAGGTAGGTCTACGTAGGCATAGTTAAATTAGGAATGAAGAAATCCGCTACAGAACCGAGGTTACCGTTCACCAAACTTAAGTGGCAGTGGGCGGAGCACATTGCACGCAGAACAGATACTAGACATGAGGTCGAAAGGTAGGTTCGGAATGGCGACCGCGTACTGGAAGACGAAACGTGGGCATTACGGGAGGACAAACTGCACCGCTAACGAACACCGCGGGAAACCGCGTGGTGCGACACGCACGGAACCAGTCAATGTGGCGACACTTATGGGATACCTATGTCCAAGGACGTCTTTCGGCTGAAATGATGATAATAGTATGTGTGTTTACTGACTTGTTGCCGAGCACGGCGGTGACGGCGGCCTGCACGTCGTCGCTGCGCGGTATGGCCAGCACCTCCAGCGAGCGCGCGTACGGCATGGGCACGTCGGCGCCCGTCACGCGCCACGCGGGCGCGTCCAGCTCGAAGAACGACGGCGACTCCATCACGCGCGCGCAGATCTCCGCGCCGATACCTACGGACAATATGGGTTTTGATGAAGGTGCTGTTCTTTTTATGCCAAGGAGCTCGCGCGTGTTATCGACACGCTGACGAGACTGCGCTGGGTGAGGGCGCCCCCTCGTTGGGCATGACATCTCGCACTCTTAGCCTGCAGCGGACACACTCACTCACCCGACTGCGGCCAGCCCTGCTCCACCGTGACGAGGTGGTGCGTCTTGGCCACGGAGCGCGCGATGCTGTCGAAGTCCAGCGGCCGGATGGAGCGCAGGTTGATCACCTCGCACTCTTAGCCTGCAGCGGACACACTCACTCACCCGACTGCGGCCAGCCCTGCTCCACCGTGACGAGGTGGTGCGTCTTGGCCACGGAGCGCGCGATGCTGTCGAAGTCCAGCGGCCGGATGGAGCGCAGGTTGATCACCTCGCACTCTTAGCCTGCAGCGGACACACTCACTCACCCGACTGCGGCCAGCCCTGCTCCACCGTGACGAGGTGGTGCGTCTTGGCCACGGAGCGCGCGATGCTGTCGAAGTCCAGCGGCCGGATGGAGCGCAGGTTGATCACCTCGCACTCTTAGCCTGCAGCGGACACACTCACTCACCCGACTGCGGCCAGCCCTGCTCCACCGTGACGAGGTGGTGCGTCTTGGCCACGGAGCGCGCGATGCTGTCGAAGTCCAGCGGCCGGATGGAGCGCAGGTTGATCACCTCGCACTCGATGCCTGCAGCGGACACACTCACTCACCCGACTGCGGCCAGCCCTGCTCCACCGTGACGAGGTGGTGCGTCTTGGCCACGGAGCGCGCGATGCTGTCGAAGTCCAGCGGCCGGATGGAGCGCAGGTTGATCACCTCGCACTCGATGCCTGCAGTCCACACACTACACTTTAATTCATTATAAAATCTCATTTGTTTTTTGTTTCTAACGACTTTAGCGTTGTGCATTCTACGCGTCGTCTGAATTAAAGTGACATCGCGCTACTACGCAATCGTCGCGGTCATAAGTATGGTAAACTCGATCAAGTCGTTGCGCCGCTAGAGGGCGCTTTTGGTTTTTCCAAATAAATGAACACGTCGATCGAGTATTTACATGATAATACTTTTTCGTTTGGATGATGGCAAAGTTTTTCATCAAAATCAAAAGATTTGGTAAGCACTTTGCTTGAGAACATCAGGACTGATGTGTGAAAATAAACGTACTAAGTTATTTTTTTTACAAAAGTTGAGGTTCTTGGAAAATATCGGACAAAAAACTGAAAACAGCTTTTTTGAACTTTTGTATGAACTTAAAATAAAAAAATTAGAACGAGAGAAAAAAATATTGTTATTAATGGAATTTGAACTTTGTCTTGCAAAACATAAAATTTATTCGTCTAAAATTTTATAATCATCAAGAAATACACATAGGTAGTAGGGCTAATCTGCGATTGCAAAAAAAAAGTTAAAAAATTGACATAGTGCGGGCTATTCTGACAAATTCAAATTTAAACTCGAGTGTGGTTACACGGACCCCACCACATTAGTCAAATATCAGTGAACTTAATGCGAGTTTAAAAAGGAGGTGGTTCTCAAGTCGACTGTAGTTTTTCTTTGTGTGTGTATTATTTCCTTATAACTTTTTACGGCGTGAACCGATTTCGATGATTCTTTTATTTCTTTTTATATTGGAAAAGCTGGTGATTGAGATCTAACGACTTGTTTTTGAGTTATCCCTAATAACGTGTGGATTCGACATGTTGATGTTGTTCTCATTCACACATTGTCGATGTAAAATGTAAAAAAAAGATGTATACGAAGGTTTGGAAGAGCATCTAGTATTTCAAAGTGGTCCCTTTCTAGTTTGGTGAAGATCTAGGAAAGACCAGAGATGAGAAACGGAACTCTTTCGTTTCGTTTACACCAGTTTATAACACTAACACTGCCTACATTTAGGTGTGGGGACCACTAAAAGTGAAAAATAAAAAAACGTTTTTATTATATTTTATGGACAGACGAACCCCGGTTTATGCTTGCTTTCTAGACCTCTCGAAAGCATTTGACCTAGTGTCTAAACTAAACTAACGGAAACGCGCTTACCGCCAGAGTTGACATCACTTTTTAGGTACCTTAATCAGAAAAATAATGTAAAGTAGGCGGGTAATAGGCGAGTGAATACAGACTAGAATGCGGAGTGAGGCAGGGGGGTTGAGCTCGCCCTTACTTTTTAACGTTTTCGTAAACGCACTATAGGGAACGTGCCCGCCGTATACTATGCCATCTAGTGTTGCAAAACTGAAACTTTTACGTTATAAATATTTGACCTGTGCTGTCACCTATACTTCCTGTACTCTCCATTTAGGGGAGGTTACGAAGTACGAAGTAGACTGTGCCATCTAGCGTTGCAAATTTGAAACTTATAAGTAAAATACACTTGACATTGACGCGTCTGTGCTGCCACCTATGGTTTCTGCACGTTCCATATGAGGAATTCAGTCAAATACCCGTTGGATGCTACGTAGACGGTTTCAGTGTAAACAACATTAGCTATGTGTGCTGCTCCCCTCGATTTGTGCATTTC
Source organism: Hecatera dysodea (assembly GCA_905332915.2). Lineage (NCBI taxonomy): Eukaryota > Metazoa > Arthropoda > Insecta > Lepidoptera > Noctuidae > Hecatera > Hecatera dysodea. The sequence goes on along the minus strand of HG995298.1, from coordinate 1,339,060 downwards.
GGAAGTTGGTTGCCGTATGTGAAAAATATGCGGCCACACACGGCATCACGGATCTTTAAGGCAGATACAAAGTCCCTAACTGTTGTTACACCAGTGCTACTCAACGGTATTCCTCTTAATCGAATATATACCAATTCTAGTATCTTAGGCAGTGGCGTGCAGTGGTTCGAGTTGAGTAGGCCAGAAAATAATGTCCAATAAAAAAACACACCACATTATTCAGGGTTAAATGTGGTTTTTTTTTTAAATAGGCTATTTAAAAAAAAACTCATTTCATTAAAAATCAACCCTGAATAATGTGGTTATTTTTTAAAATCTATTTGGACATTTTCTCTGGCCTACGGAACTCTAACCACTGCACGCGCCTGATCTTAGGCATGTCGTTACTGAAAATCTTGGAGATGATGTGGACATGGAGAGGGAGCGCAGGACAGTGTAAGTCTGCGAGGCCCGCAGGTTCGCTCGATGTACAGACGCGGTGAAAGTTACCTTATTTAAAGTGCACGACTCAGCGAGCCTTTGGTTCAGATATACCCAAAGGGCTTACAATTCTCTGCGCATCCAGTTTCACAATGCCTTCAGGGCGCTGTTACGTCTGCCGCGCTTCTGCAGTGTGTGCAATAAGACAGCTTCACTGCTGAGCTGATTGCAGCTCAGCATCCTGAATGCAATAGGCAATAAGTTGGACAGCCCAGTGGTGTGGAGCCTCAGCCAGTGGACCAAGTCTCTTTTAGTTATTAGATATTTAACGTAGTTTTTAAGTATATATTAACAATGAAATGGATCAATAGTTGTCTCAATAAACAAATATAAATGAATAAATAAACAAAAAAACACAAAAAGTATAAAATAACTTTAATTTCGGAAGTCGATGTTCAAAAAACTAAGAAACAACCAAAAACACCTATTATATATATTTTTATTAAAGAGGAGTGTTGACGTGTATCTCTGTGTGTGTGTGTGTGTCTGTCTGTCTGTGGCATCATGGCTTCCGAACGGACGAAGCGATTTCAATTTAGTTTTTTTTATGGTATTAAAGGTGACTTATGTGCGAGTGTTCTTAGACATGTTTGATGAAAATCGGTTGAGCCGTTTAAAATGTGGGGGTGAAAGTGAAGAAGAATAACCGAATGTCAGCAAATATGAAAGCGCACTGAAAGAGAATATTCATGATGACTTAATCGAGAGTGTTCTTATAATTATGTACCTATAAAAAATATAAAATAAAAAAATCTAAAAAAAAATACGTCGCGTTGGGGGACCGCTTCAAACTACAAATAGTCTATTACCTAAACGGTCACCCGTTTAGGTAATACACTATTTGTAGCCGATTTTTTATAGAATTATTAATACATACTTAGGTACTTTAAGATCGAGTTTTTTTAAAATGTTTTTTACTTTTTAAAGGGAACTTTTGAGACGGGAGTTTTTTAATTGTTAATTTATTTTGTAAAAGTTTTTTTGTACCCAGTCGATCGCGTTAGCATAAAATTCTTTTCTCCATACGATTTGGCGTTTCGTTAGCGCGTTCGAGTACGGTGAAACCCTAGGTTCCGTAGGATTTAAAACAAAAGTATATATAGCTCACCCTTGCCGGCGAGCTCCTTGGCGGCCTGCAGCGCCGTGTCGGTGCCGCGGCCGGCGCACACCACCGTCACGTGCGCGCCCTCGCGCTCGATCTTAGCTTTACCTGCGGGTTTTACAATACCGTTGAAGTATGAGTTACTGGATGCCAGAAGCCGAAAATAGATTTAAGTGGCGTGCAATTGGAGAGGCCTATGTCCAGCAGTGGACTGCAACACTGTTGATGATGATGATGATGAGTGACTGTGTTGAAATAATGGTCGGAGGGAAACAATGGGAAATCATTCAAGGATTTCCTTCGCTCTGGCCGGAGCACAAGGGAGTGTGAGACTCTGATTGGCTAAAACCTATCAGTGTTCGGGCGCCGCTGACACTCGGCTAGCTTCGGCTACGGTTGCGGGACTGCGTCGGCGCGCGGGTCAGTTCGCGACCGGTCTCCGCGCATGGCACGCGCGCGTTCTGCACACGTACCAACAACACATATCTTGTACCTTTTTGGTGTACATTTATGTAAATTACAGTCCACTGCATTTTGAGTTTAGTCCTTAATTAGGTCCCTAACAGGCGCGGAGACTCATTAGAATAAATTCCGACTACTGGGCCGTAATATGAAAGAAAAAAATTAGCTGTCGGTAAAGCCGGTTTACGGACGATAGTTTAACGTGACAACGTCATAACAAAACATTGATGAAATGATCGTGCCTCTCGCTCGCTCGTACAGTGCTCTCGCTCCGATCGTAAGTCTTCTTTTCGAGCCTTCTTTTTTCATGCGTGCAGCCGGCGTTCATCGATCTATTCTGACGTTGTCTCGTCAAAATAAATATTTTCACAGAATTAAAAAAAATTACAAATAGACATACCGATAGGAATAAGGAAGTCAGGTGAGAGTGCCTCGTCGGACATAGGGAACTGGACGCCGTACAGGATCTCGTCTTCTAACACTACCACGGGGTCTAAGCTTCTGATGGCGGACTTTAGGAGACCTGGAACAAAACAACACACAGATAGCAACAACAGAAACACAGCAGAACAGCACAGCAGGAACAGACCTTTGTTTTTATAGGTTTTGATGATTGATTTTATAATTTTTTATCTATAAGTACTAATATTATAAAGAGGTGACGTTTGTGAGTTTGTGACGTTGTAAGGGGTAATCTCTGGATTTACTGAACCCATTTTCAAAATAATTTCACCAATAGAAAGCTACGTCATTGTGGAGTGTCATATGCTATATTTTCTCCCCGTCTTTCCACGGGAACGGGAACAACGCGGGTGAAACCGCGGGGCGCTGCTAGTAAAATATAAAATAGGTTTGAATTTCATTGTAAAAACAATAAATTGATGTCGTCCATCAGGCTTGTAATAGCTTTGCTTAAAATTAATAGTTGTGTTTTAATCCGACATCAATGTCGGATTAAAACACAACTATTAATTTTACAGCTCTATGAGTTTTATTGCAATAAATTACACACAATATAATTCAGCCTATGTGACAGTACTATTTAAGTTTGTCATACAGGCCAATCGTCGCGTGGTCACCTGGTGGTAACAGATTATTTATTTAATGCACCTTTAGCATTTTCAAAAGTAAATGATATTTATTTCTAGAGATGCCTCGACACGTCTTTTTGCCGATACGATACCGATACTCTTATAAAAATATCGGCGATACTGATACCGATACCGATACACTTATTTAATTCAAAAAGGAAGGTATAATAAATTTAATTTTTTATTTAAAAAACAAAGCATTCTGTGAAATAGATGGGACAACACGCGCGTTTTAAGGGAAGGTTCATATCTGACGGAACATGCGTCGCGTATTATCGGTCGCGTAACGCCAGAACAGACAAATGTATAGAATAATACTTGACCGTTCCCACTCAACGGATGATACGTTAGTACGTCCATGAACCTTCCCTAAAGCGCGAAATTTGAAAAGTATCGTTGAATTTGCCATAAAAATATCACCGATACCTATATATCGGCAAACCCGAAGTATCGCCGATATATCGGTATCGGTATCGGATGCATCCCTATTTATTTCGCAAATTGATTAATTATAAAAGTTATAAATAACACTTTTAAGTTAAGTCAGTTTATTGTCAGTTTAAATGAAACCAGGGTAGTTACCTTTCGCATCCTCGGAGGTGTAGGGCATGAGCACCTTGAGGCCGGGGCAGTGGCTGTACCAGGCGCCGAAGCACTGCGAGTGCTGCGCCGCCACGCCCGCCGCCGCGCCGTTGGGCCCGCGGAACACGATGGGCACCGGCACCTGCCCGGCTGACATGTAGAACGTCTTCGCTGCCGAGTTTATTACCTGGAAGATCATGGAGTACCTACTTGTAGCAGCAATATTTATTTCTATAATAATATTATAAAGAGCGGTGGTGGCCGAGTGGCAACGGCCCCGACTTACGAATTGTAGGTTGCGGGTTCAAACCCAGCCTGGCGAATTACTTAGTGTAATTTCTTTCGCAGGGCGATTCCCGGCCACATACTGCGCGGGCCTGCGGATGGCGAGCTATGGGTGGCTCGCCGTCCGATAGCAACCAGGCCCGGGTCGACGGCGCGTCGTGTTCCACGCGCGCCTCAAAGAGCCATCAGCAACGTAGACGGGGCGCCATAGGGTCAGTGCCTGCTAGGGTTGCGGAATTTGTTCGAAAGGGACACCGCGGCCCTGGAACGCAAAGGTCACAAGAAGAATCACGGGTGGGTTTTAGTCAGTAAGTCTGACACTCCCTTCCGCTCCGCCCAGAGCAGGAGAAGTCATTTGATGATTTTCCATCCAGAAAAAAAGGGTATATTTAATCCCCGTGTCCCCACGGGAGAGGAACTACGCGGGTGATACCACAGGGCGCTATTAGTCTTTTATATATCCACCCAGAACTATACAGGCAAAATCAAAGTCTGTGAGTATCATCACTTCTTCAGACATCAATCTAAGTGCTATATGGATATTGTGCATTGTAATGCAACCCAACGATGGCAATTAGTTAATGAAGGCCAAGTGATGGAATGCGATCGCACTACTTACTGCTCGCCGATTCGTACTAGCGGCACTCTTGACTTGCTAGCGCTCCGCCATTTATTTGTGGAATTTACAAAGACAATGTCTTATTTAGGTACCTACTTATCTTATCAAAACTATTGTAAATTACAATGTAGGTGCCTTATTGAAATAACTGGATACATTTAATTTATACATCATCATAGCAGCGCCCCGCGGTTACACGCGCGTAGTTCCCGTTCCCTTGGGAATACGGGGATAAAATATAACCTATGTTACTCTGGGTGAATGTAGCTTTCTAATGGTGAAAGAATTTTTTAAATCGGTCCAGTAGTTTTTGAGTTTATTCGTTACATACAAAAATATAAAAACACAAATCTTTCCTCTTTACAGTATTATATTAATATACTAGCAGCACCCCGCGGTTTCAACCGCGTATTTCACGTTCCCGTGGGAATACAGTGATAAAATATAGCCTATATTACTCAGGGTGAATGTAGCTTTCCAATGGTGAAAGATTTTTTTTTAAATCGGTCTAGTAGAGTTTGAGTTTATTCGTTACATACAAAAATACAAATATTTCCTCATTATAATATTAGTATAGATGACAAATGAAATGGCGAAATCAAAATAAGACCAGCTTTAATAATTATTTAAAAATAAATTTTATAGAAAAATAATATAGTATTAAATTACAATTAATTAAACCCTCTCCATTTCCCATGAGGGTTGTACCGTTGTAATCATTTTAATTACACCATGTATTAATTTACACCGCAGCAATGTGAGGCAGACAACTCTGGTTTTTTTGTTTCTTTATTTTAAGGGCTTTTTCGCTGAGCGATAACTTCGGCTCGTGACATCAACGCAATCAGCTCAACATCTGCCTAGCCTTTTCCCAACTACGAGTATATTGGGGTCGCCTTCCAGTCATACCGGATTCAGCTGAATGCCAGTATTTAACGTGGAGCGGCTGCCTACCAGACCACCACAATCCAATAACTGGGGAAGACGGTACTTCTTGGCAAGACTGATGTCAGGTTTTCTGGCTTCTGACAATCCGTAACGACTGCCAAAGATTTACAAATGACAGCCGGGACCAACGGCTTAACGTGCTTTCCGAAGCACGGAGGAAACTCGGTATGTTAAGATGGTCACCCATCCACAGACCAACCTTGGCAAGCGTTGCTTAACCTTGAAGATAGATCTGTGCGGCTGTTATTCTTTAGCCACGAGCTCCTATACCATATATGCTCCATCAACGCAATCAGCTAAAAAGACAGACAGACAGACAGACAAAATATGTAACGCAGTGGCTATGCGACTCGCATACTTAACTGCTGTAGTTACGTATTTCTCATTTTGCACTTGACATGACATTCGCTCAAATACTACACTGATTAGATAAACTATCGTTCATCATCAGATGTCTGCAAGATATATCTGCAGCCGTGAAATTGTAGACGGCAATCTTATCTACTCTGATTGTTTGTTATTTATATGACATATCTTCATAACAGTCGCAAATGGTATGTAGTAAAATGTCACTTATGCTTCGAGAAGAACGAGATTGGTTGTTAAACGATGGAGCCACAACACAAAAAAAAAAAAAACAAGACTGGTTTTAGGTTAAGTGTGAATAATTTTTTCCCAATTTTTGACATTGTTAAGAGAGAGAGATACATTAGAAAAGGCAAATGAGTCACGAAAAGTTCGTAATCGTTATTTCCCCAAATTTTGTGTCTCTATTTAAGGCGACAAATTATTAATCAAACATGCGAGACGCAACAATTTTGTTTCATAGAATTCTAAAAAGAACAATTTGTACCAAAACTGAAACTGACTGACTGATGTCGCATTGAAAGAAACGAAAGAAGATAAAGTTTATTTGCACCATGAAATTAAACATAATACGAAAATCTGTTAGTTTGTCCATCACATACGTGAGAGTGCTACAAGATTTAATAAACATATTCAACATGTTATATTATTATTATTATTATCATTTATTTTTCAGATAACAAAGATCCATTGGGTTAGTAACAATAGTCTTAACCTATGTTAGTACTTAACTAAAAACATCGACAATGTACAGGTGACAAGTGACCTCACCAATGGGCTGTCATGTCTCCCGGCTATAGCGCGTAGAATTCTGTTGGGGCTACCACGGAGTCTGCTTAGCAGTGAGGCCGCTTTCTTTCGCCGAACAGCATTGAAGCAGTCGGTACGTGCCTCAGCGAACATCGATGACGCGCTACAGAACCGTGGCAAACGCAACAGCGCCCTAAACGCGTTGTTATACTGGATACGCAGAGCATTGTAGGCCTTTTGGGTGTAGCTGAACCATAGGCTCCCCGAGTACAGCGACATGCAATATGCTTTGAACAACGTTATCTTGACCGCGGCCGTACATCGCAAGAACCGGCGGGCCAGCATATTAGCCCGAACCGACAATGCTCTGCGCTCCCTCTCGATATCCGCATCGTCTTTTAAATCGTCCGTCAACAGGTGACCCAAGTATTTAAAAGAGTACACCCTTTGCAACTCCACATCGTTCAGTAACACAGGCGGGACAGTGGAGGGACCCCTACTGTCGGACTTAAAGACCATGTATTTCGACTTGCCTCCATTGTATATAAGGCCATGAGAAGCAGCGTACGACTCGCATATACCAATAAGCTTTCGGAGCGCACCAACCGAGGGGGCCAGCAACACCATGTCATCTGCATAGCTCAGATTATTGAAGCATACTCCATCAATAAAGCAGCCGACACGTGTACTGCTGAGTTGCTCGATCAATGCATTCACGTACAGACTAAACAACAAGGGTGAGGTCAGGCCACCCTGCCTGACGCCACACTCTGGCCTACTTGGCTCTGAGAGCTCTCCTGCCCATCGAACCCGATGCTCCTGACTCACGTACCAGTACCGCAGAAGTGAGACGAGCTCCGGCGGCACCGTGGTATCTGACAATTTCTGCCAGAGAACGTCGAAAGAGACGAGGTCAAACGCCTTGGACAGGTCTAAAAAGCATGCGTAAACAGGTGTTTTCCTGTCTGTGTAGTACCTGACAGCGTGCTTTAGACTAAGAATAGCGTGTTCTGTTGACAGCCCTGATCGAAACCCAAACTGGGCATCATGCAGTTTGATGTGGGTATACAGGTGAGAATTAAGCACACTGTCAAGTATTTTAGCCACGACGGTAGCCAAGGAAATCGGCCTATAGTTTGCTCTGTCCGAAACGTCTCCGGTCCTACTCTTGACCACCGGTACCACCAGAGCACGTAACATATCGGGAGGAAGGTATGAGTGACCCAGACACAGGTTAAACAGAAGAGCTAACACACGAGGCAAATGGTAAAAGCCATACTGCAGATGCTCGATGCTGAGCCCATCGTGCCCGGGGGATTTTCCCCTCTTCATGTTTCTAATTTTCTTCTTGATATCTTTTGCTAGAATTACTGTAGTTATTTCTGTTGCACTGTCCCCAGCATCAATCTCCCGGCACGGCGGACCCAATCGCGACCTCACATTGAAATGTACACTAAACAGATCAGCAATATCTTTGGCGTTGGAGACACTATCAACACTCACAGGAACGCTGGGTCTAGAATCAAGCTGTTTAGTGCTCTTCCAAAAACCCCCAAAATCTGAACTCGAATGGCGTTTAGCTAACAGATCCATTCGAATCTGATCCTGGTTGTTTTGGCACCATTTAAGCTTCCCTTTAAAAATCTTACGAGATTCTATCATGGCGTCCCATATGGCACCACTAGCAGGTCTACCATACCACAGCCACGTATTGAATTTTATCTTAGCGTTCCTGTGAGCCTCGCTTACAAATCACCCCGCCAATGGTTTCTTATTCTTAGTTGATTTACACACATATGTATAACTCGCATTATTACATAAAATATTAACAATGTCCCTATACATGACATTTATTAAGCTACTATGACTAGGGTCCCTGCAATACCTACCACAACATTGCTGTAGCTCAACAGGCAAGTCGATATGTTTTAACTGTATATTACACATATTTTCATAGGAACGACATTGTTCTACGCTTCTCTCTCCCCACTGTATTTTACTACGTAATGGGCTTTTTACATTTGTTTTTTGACTTATAACATTTAAGTCACAACTAAGCACCATTGGTAAATGGTCAGACCAGAAAACATCGTACTTCACGTATACGTTCAAAACACTAGACAGGGCCGCTTTTGTCGTGAGACAGTGGTCTAACCAACGCTTGCAGCCATGGGCCTCACTGATGAACGTGAACGTATCAGAATTTAATTGCAACTTATTAGTGTCTACACAAGTCCAGTCCTGTTCCTTTGAAAACACCAAAAGTTCATGATAAAAGCGCTCACCTGGATGGGCATTGAAGTCGCCAAGTATGAACACAGACTCGATACCACTCTCGTCAATGATAGCACTGATTGAACCGAGACAATCCGTGAATTCCGGCACATTTTCCACTATGTCTATTGGCATGTATACGCAAATCACAAGCACAGGACGGTCTTCCGTACTGATACGTATTGCGGCAATACGTGGATTACCGCACGGTATTATTGTAACGCACTGAAACACTGACTTCCGCCATAGCAGCGCCACACCACCGAACGGCCGGCCTCGGAGGATGCCAGCAGACGTATCCACAGCAGACGTACCCGTGCTCGCGAAGTCGTCGTGAACATTCTCCAAGAAAGACAGCTCACCCGGCAGCAGCCAAGTCTCTTGTAAAGCGATAATGTCCGCAAAACAACATAACTGTTTTACAGCGTGTATGGAACGCTTCACGTTCTTGCAATTGTATGTTACAAGGGTTGTACTACATAAGTTCATTTAACAGATTTATCGTTCTCTTCTTCATTACCCAGTTGTGGGTTTTTATAGGGTCTAAACCGCCTACAAGTTACACCGGCTGGCCATAGTTCCTCAGTCATGAACATATCCAGCCTATCGGAACACACTGATAGTTTGTAAGCATTATATTCTTTTTCTTTTTTCATTTTAATTTTTTGTAGATGCACTTTATCACTCGTTTTAGCCATTATATACTGCGCTATATCAGTCGCCGAGGTATCCTTGTGAACGTTTGATACAAATAAGTATGTCTTATTCGAAAGAGCAGGCTTAAACCTCTCGTCCGGTCTATAGGCGGCTTTACCTCGCACGACTCCCTTTGGCTGACTTGATTCACAAAACTTGTTTTTGTACCTCTTTTTCTGTACAGATATCCATTCATCATTGGGGCCATGTGATTTCCACTCACCTTCACAAACTATATCCGCAAGAGACTTATCTTTGTTTACGGTTTTGTTACAATCCTTTGCACCAACATCGCACTTGTTGAAGCCGCAATCGCTCGCGATAGCAAACTGGTTACTGGTTTATGTTACTCGGCGCGGGCGAACAGCTGACTGGTTGCGTCATCTCATCGGCCACCGTGTCGGTCGGGGTCGCAACAATGCTAGTATCAGTGATGCTTTTCATAGATTTAGCGGCATTATTTGAATTTTTGCAGCCACTCCTTGATTTTTGAGAGCATATAGGGGACCGCCAGTTCGATAGTTCCGGCGTTTTTTCCTCTAGCATATTTTGATTTGAAATATTTATAATACCAACCGGACCGCTATTGCATTCGTTATTCGATACAAATGCTCCTCGTTTTCTGTTCACATACATAGTGTGATCTAAATTAACCACTGATGCAAACTTCATGTGATCGATATCATGTTTTATGATATCCAACTGATCAATTGTAGCACTGTATTCTTTGAGATATTTTACCTCCGATTTCAAGATAATGATATCTTTTAACAATGCCGTAACATCTATATGATCAAATGTGATGGGTGGCAATTTATCCAATACCCTTGCAACAAAGATAGGTGTTTTGTCAGGGTCTGTAATCTTGAAAACCGAGATTATGTCTTCGATTTCCTTTTGTTCTTTGTTCTTGCGTCGCGATACATTGCGGGTACTTGTGGAAACTGATTCGAACAATAAATTCTTTGCACAAGTTATTTCTGCCGTAGAATATGAGCTTACGCACAACCGGATTAAACTTTCTTCATCCATAATACATATTTTGTTTTGCACAAAACATAACAACTCATTAATAACTATATTGCACTGCGTACACTTTAACTTCTCGGAAGACATTTTATTTGTTTCGACACCCGAACGCGTCCGAGTTCACGTGAAGACTGAGGTTATAAACATATGCGTTTTCATAACAATACTAACTCAATTGATGGTTGGTTAAATTGGTCATCCTTTTATATGCAAGTCAAAAGTTAAATATTTTAGTTTGAGTGCTTTATTGTGAACTGTAATCATATACTTAATATAATCAAACAAAATAGAAGAAAAGAGCCAAACTGATTCGATGGGACCTAATTAAGGGTTTCTGATTTTCGTAGTGTCCTGGGACATTCTGGTTAGTTTATAAGCAGCGTCCTAGGCTGATCTAGTTTATATCTGGGCAGATATTATTATGACGTGAGACCAATTTTATGATTTGTTAACTCAGCCACAATACTGAAGAAAATTTGTGAGGTTGGAAAAGTATAATACAAATAAATACGTTTGTAATATTATGATTTATTAGATACTAACCGAAATTTAAAGATTTTGTCCAATTAAAGTGATTATTTTATATTTTAACAACTCATTAAATTGTATTCAAATACTTTTTTAAGTAATATTATTACTTGAATTTAATTTAACCTATTTTCAGTAGGTACATTATAAATTTAAATAATTGCTACCATATTACTGCATCATGTTTTTAAATTGAATTGTCCTGGTTTTTCAAACTAAAAATCTGGGTTTTTGAGTTTTGGGTTTGGCAACCCTACTTGGACCATGACACATGTTTTGCATAGTGCATTTTATATTGTCTTTTTACTTAATTAGTTAGTATAACAATAAAAAGAGACTTGTAGAACACTGTTTACATTAAAACACAAAGTCAAGAACATTTATTTCAATTAGGCCATTAGTGGCACTTTTGACACATGATAAAGCAATTTTTATGTTCATTTGTAAAGATACTTATGAAGAATATTGTCCGATGCACAAACACCAGTAAACCAGTCTAAGCAAATGGTGCAAGACTGTAAGCAGCTTTATACTACAAGACTACATTGGACAAACAGCAAACGTAATTATGATAAGCTAGTATTTAAACAATCATATATAAATTCGAACTAAGGGTGTCAAAACTGCCTGTGGACGGTGAGCGTGGGTGGCTCGCCGTCCGATACCAGGCTGAGTCGATGACGCGTTGTGTTCCACGCGTGTCTCAAGGAGCCATCAGCACCAGGGACTGGGCCCCATAGGGTCGGTGCCTGCTAGGGTTGCAGAATTTGTTTGAAAGAGTTACCGCGGCCCTGGAACGCAAAAGGGCACAAGAGGAACACGGGTGGGTTTTAGTCAGTAAGAGTCTGACACTCCCTACCGCTCCACCCAGGGCGGGAGGGGTCATTTGATGATTTCCCATCCAAAAAAAAAAGAGTGTCAAAACTAACGATTATGGCGTACTGAAATACTTATTTGGCGAAAAATTAAGGCCGAACGCAAATATTCATAGCGCGACTTAAATATATACGAATTTGAGGGCTGAGTTATTCAGACCGATTATTATAATAATTCCTATTTGAGTAACACTTTTGCGGCGCATCTGTCATATATTATGTTATTGCAGCCAACTGGTTTAATCAGCTGTTTAAACTAACTAGCCTAAATGACAACCAGCTAATGCATCTAATAGATCATTTAATGGAAAGCCTGGCAGAAACTTACGCCATTCAAACCATTGAGTAACCATCATGTCATAGACACCATTCCCCTATAACAAGTCAACAATACTGAACCAAGTCATTAGTCTAGTTTTTCAATTGTATTTCAGGATGTCACTTAGGCCGCTGATTAATTGGCACCGGTCACTGAAATCGATTGTCAGTTAATTAAACAGTCAGTTAAGCTAGTTGGCTGGGATATATTTTTGCCCACTCAGTATTTTTTTTGCGCTTGATTTAGTATTTAATTTGAACACATGGAATTTTATTTGATATTTTAGATTAACTGTTTCCCACCACTAGTAGCTCGCAAATTTTAATAATTCATAACTATCGCCAGTTAACAAAATTTTTCGCTAACATAATTTAATGCTGCTCGGTTTAGTATTGATTACTGAAAATGCACGATAATTAATTCTCTATTATGTTAGCATGTGTCATTAGACGCATACCAGGCAAGACATCTCATCATCAACACTCTTCAAAAAAATTACTTAATGTTCAATCATATGTAATAGACATGTATCCTAAACTAAACAAGGAGGGACAAAACATTGTATTTATTATGTGCTTACATGATCAATAGCCTGCATAGAGAAGTTGAATGTCATAAACTCGCAGATTGGTCGGAGACCAGCAAACGCAGCACCAACCGCAATACCGGCAAAACCGCTTTCTGTGATTGGTGTGTCTATTACTCTCTTGTCTCCATATTTTTTCCAAAGGCCCCTGAAATATCGGAAAATCAAATTATCACATATTTTAGAAAATATCTTGTTAACTTGACTCTCAAAATATAAAGCAGATTCTGTTGTGGGAAATATAAAAAATCTGTGTCCTCATAATATTGATTATACTGTACATAGTCATAATTTGTTTCCCCGGTAAAGTTACCAAATTATTGTTATTATTGATTATTATAGCAAGCCTGAAATGTCCCACATCTGGGCAAAGGCCTCCGTCCACTCTTTCCACTGTTTTCGATTTTATATATATATAATTAATACAAACTTAACAAATAGATAAGAAGAATGGTGAACCTGTGAAAGGAAAATCAAGTAAAAAGAGATAATTATACTCTATCAACTTGTCCAGACTTGACTTAATTTGTTGCTTATACTATTTATCAAACATCCGTTGCATAAAAGTGAAATAATCTATGTAAGTACATCCATCCATTTTCCTTGATTTTCACATACTAACTATGGAATGTTAATACATGTCAAGCTACGTAAAACAAAATAAATGAGAATAAAAAATAAGGGTATTTAATATAACTTGAAATAATATTCTTATGTACAGTGGTAGCTTTTCAAAGGTGTTTGTCAGCATCACCTGGAAATAACATGCTCACTAAAATCTATCAACAAACTTATTGGTTATGTAATATTGACGCATATTTTTTGATAGAAAAATCTTTAGAGAGCTTCCACTTTTCAGTATTTATTTAAAATATAAAAGAGTAATCATTTTGAGCAGTTTTTTAATACAAAACTAAGGTCAATACGCAATGTAAAGGTTATGTAGACCGTATTCCCATACCTGGTCACTTTGTAGGCACCGTCGTATTGGGCCACTTCCTCACCCAATATGAACACCTTTTCGTCTCTGGCCATCTCCTCGTCAATAGCACTGTTGATGGCATCACGCACAGTCATAGGCTTAGAAGCTAAGGCGCTAGATGTTGAGAAACTACGAGGCAAGCGAGAGAGCCACCCGAAGATAACCGGCGACGATTTCAACGCCATTTTCATTTCAAAACTATTTTAATACACTTAAGAACTTATAGTCATGCACTAATTGACTCCAGTACAGATTTTTAGTCTGGTTTTGGTTGAAAATGGTGTTAAAAACGTTATTTTGACGAGACGAAGGATGAATGGAGGTCGTAATCAGTGTTGCCTGATGCGACCAAAGTTTTAGAGCTAGTCAAGTTTAGGCTGACAATCAGCTGATTTTATTTATTTGTGTGACAGCAGAATCTATAACATACAATTTTGTAAAGTTACAAATTACAATGTTACTTTGAGCCCGCAGTAACGAATGCGTCTATTATAAAATAAGGTGTTACGTATTTATTAATGATGGCGGTAAAGGGTAATTCGTTAGTTAAATATTAAATTTAATGTTTTTATTTGACTATTTCTATATCTTCAAAAATTGTGTTTCACACATAAAAATACATTGCATCTTTTTTCATGGGATTTTGTATCGTTCTTATAAGAAAAGGCTAAAGATTTAAATGGCCAAAAATCATATAGTATGTCAACACTAATTGTGTCAAGCAAATAAATGTCAACTATTTTTCATATTTTTATTTTTGGCTACTGGGGCTTTTAAGTTACTTTATATGTGTTTCTGTCACCGGAAAATCGCAAACTTTGTAAATAAAAAACAAATTTTACAATTTTTTTTTAAATGTCTTGAGAGATTGTAAACTTTCGATAAATTATCAATTAAACATTTGGAACAGTTTTTTTACGCATCAAAATTTGATAATCTATAGCTATACTTTCTCAAAATCATTCCGAGAATGTTTTGCCATATTACATGTATGAGTTATTTTAGAAAGTTCTAAAAGCCATAATAACATTAGGCGCCCCGGCTTCAGAAGCTTGGTGTAGGTTTGCTTGCTTGTTTGTTTTTTGCCGTCAAATAGCTGCAGACCGTTGTAGTCTGCGTAGTGGACGAGAGAAGCAAACTGTGGACAAACAAATATCCCATTCCCAAACCACTCACTTTAACAGACTAGCAGAAAAACAAACCCCTTGGTCACGAATTACAGTGGCCATTGTGTGTGGGAAAGTGGGAATACCTACGTGTACCTAATGCGGACCCAGGTTGGTCGCTACAGATCCTATGTGGCTAGATAGTATCTAATAGTTTGTAAGTAGGTAATGTAGGTAGTAAGTAATTAATCGATCTTTTCCGAGATTCAGTGTGAGTGTGGAGCTCCGGCACAAGACATGCAGCTTGACTGCTGCTCGATTTTGCAATTGACATTGCCTGCATCCTCGAGGAATTAATGGGGCGTTAGTGCGATTGTTTATTGAACTCGATCGCGTTAACGTTGGTAAACGTCAATTTGTACCAGAACGCCATCTGTGACAGTAACGGAACATCAATATTTTTCCTTAGGAGTTGACTTAAGTAATGCGGTGTCGAGTACGTTAAAAAACTCACATTAAGCTTAAGCCCTCCTGCAAGTTGTGTCAATGCCGTTTCTCCTTCATGTGGCTCGCAACTGACAATCCTGTAACTTTCCAATTACTTTTTAACAAAAATGCTTTTGTAAGATATTTTTAATTCAAGCTCTTAGGCTATTCTTCCTGATTCTTCATACCACATCGTAAATGAAACGACCAAGGACAACGCAACGAAGTGTTCTTTTTCTCAAACTAAGTCAAGGCCGCCTTCTATTCAGCCTAGTCCTTAATCCTCCAAATTACGCCGCCAATTGTAACAGGACATTTATGGGCCGTGCCTTTTACGGTTATGATCTTCTTCATGACATCCTCGACTAAAAAGGTCGTCAGGAACATGGCCGATCGGTTTTAATGCATTTTTTACTGTAGGGGTACCTACGTGGAAGTGGCTGTCTGGAAGATGCCTATAAAATGTATTCTTCAAGGTTGTCAATGTTTATTAAAGTAACCCACTCTTGTTTTCTGGGAAACTGAAATATGTGAACATAATATGTGATAAATTATTATTTTATGCACAAAGCAACGCTCCAATACAGGGATCAAATATAGCCTATAGGATGACACTCCACAATAGCGTAGTAGCTTTCTATAGGTGAAATAATTTTGAAAATAGGTTCAGTAGATCCAGAGATTTCTCCTTAAAACGTCACAAACTCACAAACGTTAGGTACTTCTTTATAATATTAGTATAGATAGATAGAGAGAATTGGGCTCTAGTGTTATCTAGTCCGAAACTTTAATAAGGGTTCGAATATAAGACGAAAAATGCTTCCAGAAAAGGTAGGTAGTACCTACTACCTTTGCCTTATCCTGGCGAGTACACCATAGTAGATACCCAGATTAAAAGGAAAGTACTTATAGTGATTAGGACTTAACAAGGCGAAAACGTTTAGGTAATGTTCAGCAATACCGCTATAGGGTTTGATTATTTATTAAATTTAGTGCAGCAAATTAGCCAATTATACGAATTAACCCGTTCACTCTGTCTTCTCACAGAAACGCAAACATTCTAACATAATGGCTTTCCATTCATCAGCAAATAAGTATAATCCAGGGTTGGTCTCCACGAGCGCGTTGAGCATAGTAAGCATTCGGGGTATGGGAGCCCTGGCTGGGGGTTTTAAATTCATTTGAGGCCACCACAGGAAAGTCCGAACAACCAAGCCATGTATGATCGTGTAAACTTCATGATGCTCTTGTCTTGGTTTGCGAGCTAACCTTGACATTATCTTTATAACCAAGGTCTCTAGATTTTAACTGAACTGGCTTTTCATTTTTCCTTCAAACTCTTAACGTTTCTCAAGTGGTTCCGTCGTACTTTTTCTTTTCGAGTTGCAACTTCTGAATTTATTTTTCTTCGCTTGTCGCCCACTGCCTCTACAACTTTTTAATTCCTTGAGCGTTGGTTTCTTGTATTTTGTTTAAGAGGTTTTAGTCGGGTTGTTTCTTTTAAGGAAGCACAATCATGGTCAGACATCTTGTTTGTATGTATGTACATACAAAACCTGAAAATCTGAAAAACTAACACTTTTTCTCACATGGGTGTGTGCGGAAACTACAGAACGCCACCTGTTACGATCCTCACATATTTCTTTATCTTCGTTTACATTCAAACGTCTTGTCACACACTATGTATACACGCACGACCGTCCCATTTGTTTTGTAATAAAAATTTCCCTGACTTATTTCAAAAACTTATTGCACAAACGAACGCCTAGTAATATATGAAGCTGATTTACGATACGGCTAAGTTTTCCTTCTCATAATAACACTGCCATAATAAAAGCCAGTACACTAATGATCCCGCAGCATCCGAGGCCCTTTTCGCCCCATCGTTATTCCCTTCCTTTCCACACATCATTAATTATCCCCATATGATTCTAAAACAGGGTCTCGTAAATAAACTAATATGTGTGCAGACTTGGGTCGACCGCCCTGGGCTGCGAACGGTCGAGATCTGTCCCTTTGAAAGCGATAAGCGGGGATTATGAGCCGATAGCCCTAATTTTGGGCTAGTAAACCTTTTCGAGTTAGAGTAGTTAGAAGGTGATTCTATTCACTACGATTAGGCGTATGTATATGAATAGTGGGTGCCTGATGATATCACAGCAGACCCAAGCGAATACAGCAGGTCGTGCTTCACGCCTATCAACACGATTGGTCCACACTTGCCCAAAGCCGGGAGGAATGGAAGCAAGAAAGGGCCTTTCAGTGGGACAAAACAGGCTCAAAAATAATAGTGGTTTATGAATTTATCCTTCTTTTAAAAAAGTAAAAATTTCTTAAAGTGTTCGGTTAGTTGATTCTAGAGGAAGAATTGCACACAGCCGTTTCAAATAAATTGGCATCTGCAAAGAAAAGACCAGCCAGCTGCTCAAGAATCAAATCATCAACCTATCTCCTAACCTATCCTATCTTTGTATATATTTTCTGTAACTTGTATGGTGTACATAATAAAGAGTATTCTATTCTATTCTATTCTATTCTATCATCGATAACATGTGAATGTCAGAATTCTTTCAATACATTAGTTAAAATTCTTCTTTTTATAGTTACTGAAGCTAAGAGCAACCAGCTGAATGTAAGTTGTTCCATCATAATTAGGTCACCCGCTCTTCGCTAACACACGGACGTTGCCCAAAATGCGGCCAAAAACAGACTGCCATTAAATCTTTACAGTTGCACGCGGCCTTGGCCTACTTACCCCTGGCCTGGTACTGTAACTCTTTACCGGAAAACTGTATCTTACACGTAAAATAACGGTTTATATCCAAGGAGGGCCCTTTTGAAACTTGCAAGATATCTGAGAATTGAGCACTTAGGTGAGTAGTTAATGGTAGTGTGATGGTTGAAGTAATGGTCTTTTTTATTTACTTCGGTATATGGCTTGATGATAGCTTTACGCTTAAGTGGAGCCTACTTCACTTGTTTGTTTTCTTTCAGAATTAGGTACCTATATTTTTTCGCTATTTTTTTATTTTTTCCGTGTTCCCCAGTTAATGGGTTGTGGAGGTCTGGTAGGCAGCCGCTCTACGTAAAATACTGGTATTCAGTTGAATCCGGCATAACTGGGAGCCGACCCCAATATAGTTGGGAAAAGGCTAGGCAGATGATGATGATTTTTTACAGAGAGCAGTGGTGGCCGAGTGGTAACGGCTTACGCGGGTTCAAACCTAGCCAGGCGCTTTACTTTGTGTAATTAATTCCATCACCACTGCTCTCAAAACGGTGAAGGAAACCGGCATGTCCTAGAACCTAAAATTCAAAGACATGTGACATTCACCAACCCGCACTGGGCTCGCGTGGTGGATTACGGCCCATTCCCTCTCCTAGAGAGGAGGACGGTGTCCCAACAGTGATGCTTATGCTATGCTAAATCAAAAATATCTTAACGCTTAAAGTTTCATTTGAAGATAAGTTTGGTAGTGCGAAATGAAAATGTTTGTAAGTCATTTTAGCTTCGAGTTGCTAAGTTAAACCAGATCAGGACCGGCTGCCACGATCAAAAAGTAACACAAAGTTATTGCGAGAAATCAATTGGAAATATCCGTCATGTAGCAATTTGGGAGTATTATTTATTAAGATACGGATTGGGATTACATAACATACATAATCAGCCTTTTAATGTTCCCACTGCTGGGACACAGGCCTCCTCTCTTGGAGAGGGAATTGGGGGGATTGGGATTGGTTCCGCTAAATTGAACAACTCATTTCTTTGGTCGTACCACAGATAATATAATACTATCATTATCAATTTATCAGCAAATAGTGTAGCAGCAGTCAAAGTCTGCCTCTTCTGTTTCTCTCTTTTTCTATACTTCACAGTGCATTTTGATTAAGTTTTCATTACTAAAAAAACCGAAAATCGAGGAAGCTGTGAACTTGCACCCGACCGATGTCAGGGCCGGTCGTTAGTAGTTTAGGTTTAGTTATGATCCGTGCGCGTTATCTAGCTGTGATTGGTTCAATGAGTTTTCAACAGCTCATTGAATCACTTGATTTGTGCAATGAATTTGTGACCGGCCCTTAGTTCTTTTTTCAAAAACTTTTAGATTCCATTTTTAAAATTGGTAACTGAGCTTATCAACTAGTAAAATCGACAATATCTGTACCTTTTATTTCGAATCCTTAGTTACTTACCAATATTTATTTAGCCACAAAACCCGACGACTCCAGCTAAAAACAATAGCCCTTTAATTAACGCTTTAAATAGGTAGGTAAGTTTCCAACAATGAATTTTCCTAACTCACCTTTAGAATACAGAGCTTCCAAGACCCATTGAAACTTGATTCCGTGTTCCTGAACAACCTTGAAACTTGTAAGCCTTTTGTAACCGGGTCAAGTGTTACTGCTGCCTAAAAAGAAGACAGTTTATTCCACAGCAGCAGCCACATTTTGTGTTTAATCTGGAAATATCCTTGTATTAGCATGAAATGGTCTAAAGGTTTATCGTTAAAATTGACTTAAGAAACCTAAATTGTACTGTTATGTATGTAGATACCGTTATTGGTACGAGTAGTTATATAGCGATGAAGCAGTGTCAGGTACCTAAATGTACAATGGTAGTAACTTCTCTTCAGAAATCATCAAATGACTTCTTCTGTTCTAGGCGGAGCGAGAAGATGGGAGTGTCAGACTTTTACTGACTAAAGCCGATCTGTAAATTCCTCCTAATGTCTTTTGCGTTCCAAAGCCGCAGTGAATCTTTCGAACAAATTCTGCAACCCGAGGAACTGGCCATATTAGACTGCAAGCATGGGTGTTATGACCCCACGCTGAAGTAAAAAAAGTCGATAACAGGCTAATCAAAAACAATTAAATTGAGCGAGTTGCGCAACTATGTAGCACGGATTATAATTATAACTAGACTAACAACTCGCCCCGACATCGGTCGGGTGCAAGTTCACAGCTTTCTCGATGTTCGGACTTTAAATTGATGAAAATCTTATCAAAATCTATAGTGACGTTTAGAAAATAAGAAAAATAGACACAGGCAGACTTCTGTTATAGTATTTGCTGATAGTGATTATATGAGCAAAGAAATTCGTTGTTCAATTTACTGCGACTGTTCAAAATACTATCGTTTTCACTGTAACGCCTACTCAATTTAATTAGCAATATGCACAAACACGACTTACTGCAATGCTTAGCTGTTAAGATTTTTTTTTTTTAGAAGTACGTATACTCCATTCACAATGAGATTAGACATTTAAATAAAACTGTTTACAGTCCGTTCAACCGATTTGAATTTCTATTCCGTAAGCATAAGGATGGCTTTAAAAGCAAAAACGTGATTATAATACTAACTGTTTAATGCAGCTGCCATGTGTCATGCCACAAACGCAATAGAAGTCAAAATCGGTTGAAAGGACTGGAAAAAAGATCTAATCTTATTGCGAATGGGGTATAGGTACTTCTAAAATACAGTTGTACAATTTTTTCTTTCTTTCTCCGGCATCTTGTCTTTGCACGGAATACAGCTCTTAAATCATCGGTAGCCTTTTACTTTAATAATTCTGGATATAAATCCCCAACAGCACCCAATTCGTATCTTAATAAATACTACTCTCAAATTGTTCCCGACCGCGGCTACATGACGGATATTTCCAAATGATTTATTGAAGAACCATCTCCAATGCAAATATGTCGAATGTAGGGTAAACACAACGCTCTCCGGGGAAATACGAATATGTGGAGCTAATGTAGCTTCTCTAGCGATCATAGTATCTCACAGTTTTTTTAGAGCATTGATCCATAGAAGATGTTAAGGACTCGAGGGATTAGGGTAGAATCTTTCAATAATATGAAGTTCTTTGTTCGATTGGTTGGGAATTTAAGTCACCTATTTGATTACAAACTTCTTTGTAACACGCATGTAAAGGTGAACGGCAGATTTCGTACAGCAAACTTTTTTTGTTGTTCTGTTATAGAATTTGTACCACTTATTAAGGCAATTAAACCATCTTATTTCGTGTAGGTGCAGCATTTTAAGAACTTGGGATTCATGAATAATATCAATAAAAAGATTTGAACAAATAAACGTAAAAAAGGTAAACTAAACGTAAACGTACTTATTTTTTTTGTTAGGTTGCCATATGTAAAATAACACGAATATCGAAACGATAATTAATTATTTAGATATAGAAATAGCATTAAATATAATTGAACACTTATATATTATATCTGAGAGTGCATTCTTGTTGTATAAAATCATAATAGTTCACGATTTAATGAGAGATTATGATTTTTGTCATCAATAATGTTTTGTTCATACGGCAATTAATTATTGACAGGTAAAGAAAATCTGTTTTTTTTGTTGTTGTCAAATTCAGTTCAGTTCTTTGCTGTTGTTTTGGATTGTGGTTTGTGACTGCATCTGAGCAATTTAGCGAATTATCTGGCTGTTTTTACGTTGCGTTGAGCATCTGCTCCTCCGTTCTCTATCTCTTGATAGTAGTTTTGCGAAAGGACTTTTTAAGCTGTGCTGTGTCTGTATAAGTGCTTTAATTAACATGATGATTGCAACGTTCGCTTGTCAAGTACAATATAATAAATGTACATACTTTCAAAAACAAAGTATTGTTTTATTTACCGACACTCGACACCCATCAGAACTTCATCATTATCAAACTGTTGCAGTCCGCTACTGAACATATTATGTAGGTATCTCCTAATGCATCTCACTGAGCAGATACGATTACTAGACTCAATATACCTATTTAATGGTAAGTAAAACACTACAAAGATAGCGACAAGTAATCTAGAACATTTATTTTATCACCAAAACAATGTTTATGAGTAGTTATTTATAACACTAGTACCTACATAACCTTAAAAAATAAAACTGCTTATAACTTTTACATCCCAAGTTCTAAAAATCTACAAAGTTGAAAAGGGCTTGCCTATCATATTGTTATCAATTAAAACAAAAATTATCCCAAAACACGAAAATTTATTAGCTGTACGAAGTTCCTATACAAGCCTTCCATTTGCCTTTAATAACCGAGTGGTTAAAAACCTTAACGTACGAAGAAACAAGGAAGAAACTGAGCAATTTTTGGTTAGAGTTGGTTAAACAATTTCTTTCTTTTGTATTTCTTTCTTATCGCCCTACGCAGATGGGATGGCGCAATGGTATCGACACAAGTAGCCTCTAACATTAAATTTATAATATTTTTAGATTATATTGTTATTTCTATATCGTGGCAAAAAATCCATTAATATATGAGAAGACAATTAACTTAAGAAGCCTGATTAGTCCGTCAGATAGATTTCCAAAAAATATTGGAGACGTATTTTTTCTTTTTTCACATAAATAAAAAATGAAGACGATACAATGCGTTGATGCTCGTGTGATGTCACTACTCGCTACAATTTGTACCGGGTCGTGACGTCACACGCTCCCACTCCTGGTCTTTGATGCTTTTTAACTGACGGACTAAACATAATCATTATATATTTTTAACTCAGGCAACATTCCTATTCTTGTCAAGGGATATCTGCACTAGACCAGCTCCTCCAACTAAGTGATTGATTCATTCCACCGAGTTTTTACGGTCAACAGCTCTCCAGAAAGCGCCCTATTTACGTATGTGCATAGTTCAGCAGGGCAGACTAGATGATAACCACCATAGACCAATATTACAATAATAACTACTACTAAATTAATCGGCAAGGGGGTAGATAAGCACTGACCGAATATTTTAGGTATTGCTGATAAGTTATTTTCGGGTTTCTCGGGAAGAATTTTGGGACATCTTCTTATTTTGATATTATTTGAGACATCCAGAACTTTCTAATAAAATCCAGCAATCACACCGCCATTGTCTGAATTTTTTTGTATGTCATCGTACTGAAGTACCAAAGGGTATTGCTAATCTATTTATTTTATCTTAGTATAGGCTTTGTATACGCTTTTTATATAGAAGGAAAAAATAAAATATACAACTAGGAGCTGCCTGACGCTGGTTTCAACTGAAACGAACGTTGAAGTGTACGGAAGTAAATCAGTTTTGTAAGGTGTTAAATATACAGGTAAATAGATACAGACTACTTCATTGTTTATTTCAAAAAATCTTGTACTATTGTAAATTGTACAATCTCGGCGGACCTTTGGTAGACGTGCACGGGGCCAAAGCCAACTCACAGAGGACCCGTTAGACATCTACTATATAAAAATAAGTCGGGTTTTCCTTCCTGACGCTATAACTCCAGAACGCACGAACCGATTTCCACGGTTTTGCATTCGTTGGAAAGGTCTCGGGCTCCGTGAGGTTTATAAAAAAGAAAATTCAAGAAAAAATTCAACAGAAAAGCGGGAAAATCCCATTTCCTTTTCCCATAAAACATTTTCTAACTAAAACGTATAGTCAATTTGAGTTTTATTGCTATTGTATAAAGTTCATATTAAATTACAAGCACTCACTGTTGTTTAAACAATGTTGTTCCCAAAACATTTCGAAGCATTTCTGGGGCTGGAATTGTGATTGAAGACTTACAAAGTACCAGGATACCAGAACCATAATTATTTAACATCAAGCTATGATCCTTAATTTTTATTTTATATGGCAAAACAACGTTTGCTGGGTCAGCTAGTTTCTTATAGAATGGGCGCCAACCGACGATCATCCCTGTACACACAACTAGCATCGCCCCGCGGTTTCATCCGCGTAGTTCCCGTTCCCGTTAGAATACAGGGATATAATATAGCCTATGTTCACCGGAAATAGTGTAGCTTCCCAACAGTGATAGAATTTTTCAAATCGGTAAAGTAGTTTCGGAACCCATTCACTGTAAACAAACAAACAATCAAATCTTTCCTCTTTATTATATTAGTGTAGATTAGTGTAGATGAAAGGACAATCCCTGGCTGGCGGGACTATTGTAGAATATGGAAAAAAAGTTATTGGACTGTGGGTTTAGTAGGCTCAAGTGGATTGGTTGAAATAAGGAAGGTCTATTAGGTTATTAAAATACACAGAAACATCCTCATTATTATTCTCTCTTACCACTATTATATCCCTACCTAGAATATAACCTCATTTGCTAACGAATTCAATCTGCTCCATTCCAACATATTCGCCAGTTTGGGGTTAATAGGTAAGGGCCATTTTAGGAATAATAATTGTTGTCTGACACCAAATCGAAACTGATTTAGAAGTCACATTAGCTTTTTGGGGGCAAATAGACTAATTGCTATTGGGCAGGATGATTGTTTTTGAAGAGTAATGATAATATATGCATACGGTAAAGTGTGGCATATTAGCTGTGGTGTCCTCCGTATCCATATCGAAAAAGACAGTCTCGCGTGTGGATGACCAAAAGAAAGAAAGAAAGAAAAATGTTTATTTGGGACTCGCACAAAACAAATAAAAAATAAAATAAAACTATACTAAAAATGAACGAAAGCTGTACATTTCAGTTATACCTTAAAGTAATTTTGCGAGGCCCAAAAGGTTCCTATCTGCATTATAGTATATGCTGCGATATTTAAAAAAAAATATCACAGCGCTGGTATTCTGATAGGTCCTGTACAGATTAACTTTTATGCCAGAATTTACTATAATGAGTTATATTGATGTCTTCACATGCTCCTTACATAAGTTTCGTCGATTTTTGTTTGAGACACTTTTGGACTAATTCTTATACATAGTCTAAATTGTTTATATTTCTATTTTGTATTTATATTTTGTCCGTCATGCATGTACAGCTTACCCCCTAGCTACATACAGTACCTACTAATACTAATGGTAACCTGTGAACAGCGCTGTGGGCTACATTATTGATTAAGTTATTGTTACTTCTGTTTATAATATCATATAAAATAGCTGTTTGTTGTTCCCTTTTCTAAAACAAAATAAAATAAAAATACGACGTAGGTAAGCCGCTTTGGCCGTCACTGTTAGTTCGGAACAATTTGAACTTTGCACAATAGCTGTCCTCCGTGCACGGTGGCTATCTGTTTGGCCAGTTTGACCGTTCTATCAGCAGTTGGCAATTAATTCTATCGGAACTAGGAATTTAGTTTGGCTTGACTTTGTTTTAGTTCGAATAATAATGAGCAGAGTTGGTAAGATAATTAGTCACAAAAGGCACTAGAAAATTAAACTGCAACCCTTTCGCACTATTTACAACCTGTTCCTGATAGCCAGATTGCGACGGCTAAAATAACGCTAAGGCAATAAAGCTCGAAGATTCCAGAAGAAACGATTCAACTGCTGGAGGAGATCGACGAAGGAACGACTAACGGTCGAACCCAATAACCGATCTATCACATACTGGAGATAGAAAAACAAATGAAACAACAGAAAAATCAAGAAAAAATATATAGTTTTTCTGTTGTTTCATTTGTTTTTCTATCTCCAGTATGTGATAGATCGGTTATTGGGTTCGACCGTTAGTCGTTCCTTCGTCGATCTCCTCCAGCAGTTGAATCGTTTCTTCTGGAATCTTCGAGCTTTATTGCCTTAGCGTTATTTTAGCCGTCGCAATCTGGCTATCAGGAACAGGTTGTAAATAGTGCGAAGGGGTTGCAGTTTCATTTTCTAGTGCCTTTTGTGACTAATGATTTTACCAATTCTGCTCATTATTATTCGAACTAAAACAAAGTCAAGCCAAACTAAATTCCTAGTTCCGATAGAATTAATTGCCAACTGCTGATAGAACGGTCAAACTGGCCAAACAGATAGCCACCGTGCACGGAGGACAGCTATTGTGCAAAGTTCAAATTGTTCCGAACTAACAGTGACGGCCAAAGCGGCTTACCTACGTCGTATTTTTATTTTATTTTGTTTTAGAAAAGGGAACAACAAACAGCTATTTTATATGATATTATAAACAGAAGTAACAATAACTTAATCAATAATGTAGCCCACAGCGCTGTTCACAGGTTACCATTAGTATTAGTAGGTACTGTATGTAGCTAGGGGGTAAGCTGTACATGCATGACGGACAAAATATAAATACAAAATAGAAATATAAACAATTTAGACTATGTATAAGAATTAGTCCAAAAGTGTCTCAAACAAAAATCGACGAAACTTATGTAAGGAGCATGTGAAGACATCAATATAACTCATTATAGTAAATTCTGGCATAAAAGTTAATCTGTACAGGACCTATCAGAATACCAGCGCTGTGATATTTTTTTTTAAATATCGCAGCATATACTATAATGCAGATAGGAACCTTTTGGGCCTCGCAAAATTACTTTAAGGTATAACTGAAATGTACAGCTTTCGTTCATTTTTAGTATAGTTTTATTTTATTTTTTATTTGTTTTGTGCGAGTCCCAAATAAACATTTTTCTTTCTTTCTTTCTTTTGGTCATCCACACGCGAGACTGTCTTTTTCGATATGGATACGGAGGACACCACAGCTAATATGCCACACTTTACCGTATGCATATATTATCATTACTCTTCAAAAACAATCATCCTGCCCAATAGCAATTAGTCTATTTGCCCCCAAAAAGCTAATGTGACTTCTAAATCAGTTTCGATTTGGTGTCAGACAACAATTATTATTCCTAAAACGGCCCTTACCTATTAACCCCAAACTGGCGAATATGTTGGAATGGAGCAGATTGAATTCGTTAGCAAATGAGGTTATATTCTAGGTAGGGATATAATAGTGGTAAGAGAGAATAATAATGAGGATGTTTCTATGTATTTTAATAACTTAATAGACCTTCCTTATTTCAACCAATCCACTTGAGCCTACTAAACCCACAGTCCAATAACTTTTTTTCCATATTCTGCACTAGTCCCACCAGCCAGGGATTGTCCTTTCATCTACACTAATCTACACTAATATAATAAAGAGGAAAGATTTGATTGTTTGTTTGTTTACAGTGAATGGGTTCCGAAACTACTTTACCGATTTGAAAAATTCTATCACTGTTGGGAAGCTACACTATTTCCGGTGAACATAGGCTATATTATATCCCTGTATTCTAACGGGAACGGGAACTACGCGGGTGAAACCGCGGGGCGATGCTAGTTGTGTGTACAGGGATGATCGTCGGTTGGCGCCCATTCTATAAGAAACTAGCTGACCCAGCAAACGTTGTTTTGCCATATAAAATAAAAATTAAGGATCATAGCTTGATGTTAAATAATTATGGTTCTGGTATCCTGGTACTTTGTAAGTCTTCAATCACAATTCCAGCCCCAGAAATGCTTCGAAATGTTTTGGGAACAACATTGTTTAAACAACAGTGAGTGCTTGTAATTTAATATGAACTTTATACAATAGCAATAAAACTCAAATTGACTCTACGTTTTAGTTAGAAAATGTTGTATGGGAAAAGGAAATGGGATTTTCCCGCTTTTCTGTTGAATTTTTTCTTGAATTTTCTTTTTTATAAACCTCACGGAGCCCGAGACCTTTCCAACGAATGCAAAACCGTGGAAATCGGTTCGTGCGTTCTGGAGTTATAGCGTCAGGAAGGAAAACCCGACTTATTTTTATATAGTAGATGTCTAACGGGTCCTCTGTGAGTTGGCTTTGGCCCCGTGCACGTCTACCAAAGGTCCGCCGAGATTGTACAATTTACAATAGTACAAGATTTTTTGAAATAAACAATGAAGTAGTCTGTATCTATTTACCTGTATATTTAACACCTTACAAAACTGATTTACTTCCGTACACTTCAACGTTCGTTTCAGTTGAAACCAGCGTCAGGCAGCTCCTAGTTGTATATTTTATTTTTTCCTTCTATATAAAAAGCGTATACAAAGCCTATACTAAGATAAAATAAATAGATTAGCAATACCCTTTGGTACTTCAGTACGATGACATACAAAAAAATTCAGACAATGGCGGTGTGATTGCTGGATTTTATTAGAAAGTTCTGGATGTCTCAAATAATATCAAAATAAGAAGATGTCCCAAAATTCTTCCCGAGAAACCCGAAAATAACTTATCAGCAATACCTAAAATATTCGGTCAGTGCTTATCTACCCCCTTGCCGATTAATTTAGTAGTAGTTATTATTGTAATATTGGTCTATGGTGGTTATCATCTAGTCTGCCCTGCTGAACTATGCACATACGTAAATAGGGTGCTTTGTGGAGAGTTGCTGACCGTAAAACCTCGGTGGAATGAATCAATCACTTAGTTTGAGGAGCTGGTCTAGTGCAGATATCCCTTGACAAGAATAGGGATGTTGTCTGAGTTAAAAATATATGTTTAGTCCGTCAGTTAAAAAGCATCAAAGATCAGGAGTGGGAGCGTGTGACGTCACGACCCGGTACAAATTGTAGCGAGTAGTGACATAACATGAGCATCAACGCATTGTATCGTCTTCATTTTTTATTTATGTGAAAAAAGAAAAAATACGTCTCCAATATTTTTGGAAATCTATCTGACGGACTAATCAGATTTTTTTAGTATTTTTTAGCAGCTTAAGGAGACAAAGGTTTTTTTTTTTTCTTTATGACTAGTAATTTTATGATCGCACATGCGCTGTACAAGTGTACAATATTCACGTTAAATAAAAGACATTAAATTGTAGGCCTCTTAAGTTAATTGTCTTCTCATATATATATTAATGCATTTTTTGTCACGATATAGAAATAAAAATATAATCTAAAAATATTATAAATTTAATGTTAGACGCTACTTGTGTCGATACTATTGCGCCATCCCATCTGCGTAGGGCGATAAGAAAGAAATACAAAAGAAAGAAATTGTTTAACCAACTCTAACCAAAACTTGCTCAGTTTCTTCCTTGTTTCTTCGTACGTTAAGGTTTTTAACCACTCGGTTATTAAAGGCAAATGGCAGGCTTGTATGGGAACTTCGTACAGCTAATAAATTTTCGTGTTTTGGGATAATTTTGGTTTTAATTGATAACAATATGATAGGTAAGCTCTTTTCAACTTTGTAGATTTTTAGAACTTGGGATGTAAAAGTTATAAGCAGTTTTATTTTTTAAGGTTATGTAGGTACTAGTGTTATAAATAAGTACTCATAAACATTGTTTTGGTGATAAAATAAATGTTCTAGATTACTTGTCGCTATCTTTGTAGTGTTTTACTTACCATTAAATAGGTATATTGAGTCTAGTAATCGTATCTGCTCAGTGAGATGCATTAGGAGATACCTATATAATAAAACTATATATTTTTTCTTGATTTTTCTGTTGTTTCATTTGTTTTTCTATCTCCAGTATGTGATAGATCGCTTATTGGGTTTGGCCATAAGTCAGTAATTCCCATTACATTTAAATACTAATATTATAAAGAAGTAGGATTTTTTTGTTTGTTTGTACCTACCGAATAAGCTCCGAAAGTACTAAACTGATAAAAAAAAAGCAATGGAAAGCTACAATATCCGCGAGTAACATAGGCTATATGTTATTCACGTATTTCCACGGGAACATGAACTATGCAGGTGAAAGCGCGGGGCGCTGCTAGTCTAGCATACAGTAATAATAAAAACGTGAACTCTACAATGGAAGATGACAATGTAAGAATAAAATATGTTTATAGGCAATAAAACGTGATTCCCCATGAACGAAGCGCTTGTAAAGGAAGTTCAATGTCGCTGTAAACTCGAAGATTTTGAAGACAAGAGTTCGATGCACGGCCATAGGTATATTGTTGAAAATTTTAATACAAGGATCGAATCTATAAGAAGAAGTAATTACTTTAATGGATATTCAATTATCCATTAAAATTAATCACTTTACTTTACTTTTTTAGTAGTTACTTTTAATTGATATTCAATTATCCATTAAAAGTACCTAATCACTTACTGTCACAACATCTATTATTGTAAGATTAAAAAAAACTTTAAATCGTTGCAAACCCAGTCCTCTGAGTTTTGTTGCGAGAGAAAGATTCAACGCGGCCCTGAAACGCAGAGGGAGGAACATGGATGGGTTTTAATCATTATGATTCTCACACTCCCTTCCGCTCCTCTCAGAGTTGGAGAAGTCATTTGATGATTTCGTTGAAATATAAAAAGTAAATAATAATTAGTAAGTATATCAGTTTTCTAAATTCCTAAAATTTCACATAGGTCGTTTAAGTTACGCGCGGCGCTGTCGTTTCAAAATCCCCCGCTTGAAGGTTGAAATAAAAAATACCTCTTTTTAATATTAGTTCTAATTTTTCAGCCAAAACTATAACCATTAATGCTGAAATACATATTAACATACAGATGAGCAGTACTAATACCTGTTTCTATCTTCAGTCCTCGATCATAGGAGCAGTAGACCCCCTACTAGCTGACTCCAGCATTTAGTCACGACGCACGTCTATGAGCGACGTCACAGGACAATGACCCTGTCGCTACACATCACACCCTTTCATTGCTTCGCGTAAACAAAGGGTAGGCAGATGAGAAGGTTAACTCCTGACAATGTGGGACAAGTGGGAGCCTTCAGGTAGACCTTCCTATTCTTCTATCGCGGATATTTTCATTCCTGATTCGATCAAGTAAAGAATCTCTGAGCTTAGCGCTTTCCATTGCCCTTTGGGTTTAAGCCGTCTGATGAGGCCCATTGTCTACTACGTAGCAGTTCGAACACGCACTGGTCCATAGCTTAGAGACACGTATGTGAGAGAGAGAGTTTTTTTTCGTGATGGGTAATCTGCAAATTGCGTTCTAGGGCCGTGGTGGCTCTTTCGTACAATTTCCGCAACCCTAGCAGGCCCTGACCCTATGAGGTCTTCTTTGCTGACATCTCTATGAGGCGCGTTGACCCGGGCCTGTTTGTAATCGGACGGCGAGCCAACCATAGCTCATCATACGCAGGCCCGCGCCTGCGGTGGTCGGAAATCGTCCTGTGTTTCTCGACCCTCCCTGGGCATCTTCTGTTGCAGCGGCTGGGGCGTGAGCTTTTCCTCTCCCATGCGCGGTCTGCTTATTCTTTCGCTAGCATATCTGCTTCGTAGAAGGAGGTGACCGTTTCCCATACCTCCTTGCTCCGGACGACGGATTGAGCCGGGGCCGGAAGCGAGAGGTCACCGCCGCCGATCGCATGTGACCGCCTACCATAAGTTGTTAAGTAAAAGTGTTCCTTCTGTTTTGTCTTGTAATGCGGTTCAAAGTCAAACCTCTTTAGTGACGTCATCATCGGTTTGCTGAATTAATTCGTTTGTTTGACTGGCTGAAGAGGGAGGCCAATGGCGATTTACTCAATGGGCCTGGACATTTGGAGATATCGCTTTTTAGTTTTCCTTTAATTACGGGTTCAAAGGCGGCTTTGTTTTTTAGTGAAAGAACAAACCATGTGGACAGTAGGAATTAAGCGTTTCTAGCGTACCCTTTTTCCTTGAAGACGTAGTCCATAAGTCAGCCTTTGATGCTGAAATACCAATTAATTTAATCTTCCCGACCATAATACATGCTACTAATGAAAAAAAAAGAAAAAAAAAAACATTTGGCATGATATTCATAGCAGCCTTTTACTATATTTGCTTATTTTCCATCATTTCGTCAATCCTATTTGAGTGATCCTAGTATCTTTATATTTCTTATCTATTTAGTAAAAATGGGTCTAAAAATAACTATTTTTGCTGGATGCAACCCTTCCCCATATAAAAATATATTGTGATAATTTCAAATCATTTAACTTTTGCGTAGCCATTACGTGAAAAGAGTATTCAAAAATCAGTTTTTCAGTACTCAGCTGTCAATTTCCTGGTCTTTAAAGAGAGTGCTATAACCGGAAATCCTCAGGGGTTTGTAAAGACACCTTTTTTGCGACACACGTGGTGATTAGTTATATCATATAGGTATATCATATATGTATGTATATTGACTTGTTTGTTCTGTATGTGAATGACCACATGATGATAACACACGGACGCAAAGGGGCACGCCATGAAATGATTTTGTTTTTTTTTCTATAGGCAACAAGTAGTTAGTGAAAAAAAAGAAAGTCGGAAATTATTCCAAGAAACCATAAAAGAGTATCCTTGGGGCCGTTCCAAGGTGCAATCTATATCTATATCAAAATTTGTTCAGAGGTTTATGCGTAAGAGGAAAGATGCTGGTGCTGTATTTGTTGGAACGTCACCTTAAGTATGAACGGGCTTGAATTCCCGGGTCGGGTAAAGTGTTATTTCATCAGGATTTTTTCAATCGTATCCTAGACTCTGGATCTGTATGCAACTGGCTCGCCCTTATTAAATGTGACTTAAACTGGAGATCGATGGGTGCTATAAACAGCCCTCAGAGTGAACATTATAGTGATGATGATGGCTTTGAACAGGGTCTCAATTCTGCTATTACAATAGTGTCAGAATGGTCTATCATTGATTTTATAATGGTTGATTTTTACAAGTTTGGTAATCTTCTAATATAAAAGCGTCACTATGACTTCCCACTCACACTCCATCGAAAGAAATGACATAGAATGGTAATCTCGTACATAATGACAAATGTATGGCAGACGTATGTGGTCTGCTAAAATTTTGACAGTTCCTTTGATCAGTGAACCACCATTAGAACGTCATTGTGCAGTCATTACTTTTAATAGCTCGGTTAGAGACTATTGACCGACCAATGATCGACCATTATGAATTAAGCAGATTACGGCCTTTTAGCAAAATGACAATGGGATAGTGTTGGAATGATAAATTTATAAAAATAGCAGACTTGGGGCCCTGGAAATTCCCTCCTATCTTAAGTCAGTTGAAGATATTCTTTGTAAAATATCGTTATTAGATATCAGGCCACCCATTGTAACATCCTTCTATTTTTATGTAATGTTTGTACGGTGTACAATAAAGAATATTTTTAATCTGTTCTCCAGAATATAATGTAATGGAACTCTTGACCATTATCGACATCGCTGTTCATATAAATATGGACATGCAAAAAATGGATTTAGGGTAGATCGTAAGGGTAAAACGTCAGAACCTCAAGCTATTATGTCGGTTAGTGTGACGCAAATACTTATATGCGTATACTTATGTAATAAATGTCCCTTAGTCACCTTCTGATTAGATTAGGGAACTTCTCCTCAAAATGCGTTTGTGGGCTGGTGAGCTGAGTGCTTAATCAAATAAAAAGACTGATTATAGTAGTTTGGGTGGGCTGGACTAAAACTATGATGAAATTCGTTTACAGACTAAGCAAATATTTAACCTGGCTGACACCCATACCACAAGTTCAATCTTAGCTTGGGTGTCAGAGGTGTATGTAACTATGTGTAACTTTACAATATTTAACTTTTATGTTTTGTTTAACAACGTAATGATTACTTATTGTAAGTTTGGAAAAAAAAATATTATTATTACCTATTATTTATCTGATCGAAGAAAAAGTTTGAAAGGATTCAAACGTAAGTAAGTGTTTTAACGAATAAACAATTTAATTGCTTACCGTCCGGCCCGCGACGCCTGCAAGGTTACGTACTCCTTAAGTACTACATACTGAGTAAAAGTGGGATACTGTCTTTCATAGAATGCCGAGCTAAAATAAATTAAAAAAGAGACCTAGAGAGAGAAAACATTAAAAAAAAACAGTCGATCCCTTTCAAAGTTTCGAAGCCACAGACATACTTGCCGCCGCCGTCCGACTAAGTAAGTATTGGTTAAAATTGATTGAAAAAAAAAATCCAAGTATGTAGTAGTACCTACAAAAGATTCAACTGTTCAAGTCCATCTCATTTCAACATACATCTTTAAATAATTCATCAGAAAAAAACTAGAAGTCCCTTTAGAATAAATGCTGCATGCAATGTCAGTGGCCGCGGGCAATAAAATGCACATGTCAAAGAACTTTCCATCTATGTTTTCAGTCTTCAGTGTCCAAACATTTATCAGTATTTCACAATTCCCAGTATAGTATTTATAATTTTTCCTAGAAAAGACAGACGATTTTGATGTATTCCGTGATAATACTTGATGGAACGTCTATATTCATGTATTTCTTTTGGCTTCAGTTTGAGAATTTTGTATTTAGAAGAGTTCATATTTCATGCTTTAACATTATCTTTTACATAAATAAATAGAATAATGCTTTATTTTTTCAATGGATGTAGGCAGAAACTACAGAACGCCACCTCATACCATAGACTCCTGATACTGTCCTTCTGTACTTGGCCTGTCTGCAATGTTTATTTTATTTATTATGGAAAACAAACAGTGACATATTACATTTTGTAGAAAAAAAATACAAGAGAATATGATCACAATATGGGTTACCAAAAACATTTTAATAAAATAAAAAAAATAAGAAGTACACATAATAGATCTTTGCAAAGCATGCGAATATAACTAAATTCCTATAAACAAAAAAAAAAATACATTACTTTATACTATAAAAACAACTGCTTTTTTGCTCTTTCGCAGTTGTATTTATAATCTCTGTATAAAAACAAAAGATCTGTGTATAACCTTCGAAAACATGAGTGGAAACGGCATGAAGGGAGATCCTTTCTGTCATTTCCAAACATGCCGTCGTTGTCTTATATTTAGATATCCTACTTTATGATAAACTAGCTGCTGCCCGTGACTTCGTCCCCGTGGAATCCCCGATTTTAAAACATTATTTATCGCTACTCCACTCTTATTGGCTTATGCGTGATGATATATAACCTAAAGCCTTCCTAGATAAATGGTCTATTCAACCCAAAAAGAATTTTTCAATTCGAACCAGTAGTTCCTGAGCCTTCAGCTTTATAATATTAGTATAGATATAAAGATAAATTTATTGCTTAACTGTGTACATTACGGTCCTATTAATAAACATTACATTTTTAGTTTCAACAATCTACCCAAGTCGCATATGCAATAGTATTTTTAGCAATTACGACATGATCATATTATTTTTTATCAAAAAACTCTATATATGATAAAAAGAACACAGAAAAAAGCATCTACCGATCAATCCTTCTTTCCTTAACTGTTAAAACATTTTTATTTTAGTTCACTGGTTGGTAAAACACCTAAAACTGGGTACTCACCGGTGTTACAGACCGTTCACAGCGACATGTTACGATACAGCGTGTCCTAAAATTCGTGGAACATGTGCGTGTTCGTGCTCGTTTCAACGTAGTTTCTGCATGATTGCTCACTTTGTATTATGTTACAGTATGCCCCGTAACACCGGTCAGTACCCAACTTAAGGGGTCACTCTTGGCATCGCAGCCCTGGAACACAAAGTCAGCACGATTCTGACACTCTCTTTCGCTCCACCCAGAGCGGAAGAATTCATTTGATGATTCTTCAACCATAAAAAGGGGTCACTCTTAAGTCCTATCATCACAGTTCCATAAAGTCTTTTCCACTCCACTTTGTAAAACTCTGTGTTTGTTTCTGTAAACTGTGAAGTACCTACTAGCCACTTTTTACTTTCAGATCCTTACATAGCTAAGACCGCCCAGCCTCCCGAAACGTCTGACCTCAAGTCTGCTATTACAATAGTAAATTTGAAAATGAAAACAATATATCTAGTTTTAATTTCCGCGAATATTAGTGGGTTGCAGGTATGCACCTCCCTCCCGCCCGCTATATTATGCACATGCGAGATTACTGGGCAAATGCAAGGATTTTAAGCACATGCAGGAAGGAACTCCTGCATGTGCTTAAAATCCTTGCACTAATATTCGCGGAAATTAAAACTAGATATATTGTTTTCATTTTCAAATTTAAAATGGATTTCCGCAAAGTAACGCCTGACTCAATCAATTTTATTACAATAGTGTCAGAATGGTCTATTATTGATTGTATAACTGTTGATTTTGACAAGTTTGGTAATCTACTAATATAAAAGCGTCATTATGACTTTCCTATGGTCAACCACTGACACTACATTGAAATAAATGGCATAGAATGGTTATCTCGTATATACATAATGACAGAAGTATGCGATAATCTGCTGACATGTTGACAGTTCCTTTGATCAGAGACCTACCATAAGAACGTCATTGCTTTTAATAGCTCGGTTATCAAAAAGTATTACGAGACCATTGACCGACCAATGATGGACCATTATGAATTTGGTAGATTACGAACTTTTAGCAAAATGACAATGGGATCGTGTTGGAATGAAGAATTTATAAAAAAAAAATAACAGACTTGGGGCCCAGGTCATCGGTCAACCTTGTGGGGTTTTCAAACGCTGCGTCCCATCGATCATCTGTTCTGCAAGTAAATGTGCCCTGCCGTCTGCTACTTCAGTTAGGACATCCTTCGGGCTATGTCGGTAACCTTTGATCTCTTGGGGATATAAAAAAGAAATAGCAGACCAGGGTCTATTCTGTCAACATGTCACGGTGTAAACTATGGTGGACTGAATATGGGGATGGTATGAGGTGAACTATCATTCCATCTTTTTTGTATGGATTGACAGTTAACTTCATTTTAGCTAAACCACAGTGAGTGGGTTGGCCGAGTGGTAACGGCCCCGACTTAAGAATTGTAGATCGCGGGTTCAAACCCAGCCAGGCGCATTACTTTGTGTAATTACCTTCATCACCACTGCTCACAAAACGGTGAAGGAAAACATCGTGAGGAAACCGGCATGTCCTAGAACCAAAAATTCGAAGACATGTGACATTCACCAACCCGCACCGGGCCCGCGTGGTGGATTACGGCCCATTCCCTCTCTTAGAGAGGAGGCATGTGTCTCAGCAGTGGGAACATTAAAAGGCTGATTATGCTTGCTTATGCTTACAGTGAGTGGTTTACGGCATCGCACTGCCGATCCTTACTCATCCCCGGGTGGTTGACCATGGAACCAGTTTCCACGCGCGTGACCATATAACACAAGTTAAAACCCAATTTGAGTGTCACATAAACTTTGTTATAAAAGTTAGTTCTGTACCGGTTTATGTTTGAAATCAGTTTATTTACATGCTACAAAGTATTTGCACGATAATTTATTTAAAGTTGAAGTGCTTTTTATTTATGGCTCGGCAATTTGGTCTGTAACTCTCTTAACGGTTTGTTTGGACATTTTTAATTTTAAGAAAAGGATGGGTTTAGTAGATACGTATCCTTTATCATTTCAGTTGAAAGACGTCCATTGCTGAACATAGGCTTCCACCAAGTATTGTGGAATTTGTTCGAAAGAGTCACCGCGGCTCTGGAAGGACCCGGATGGGTTTAGTCAGTAAGAGTCTGACACTCCCTTCCGCTCCGCCCACAGCGGGAGAAGTCATTTGATGATTTTCCATCCAGAGAAAAAAGCGCCACTTAGACCGGTCCGTGTGTGAGAGAAGTATCTTTATCCTTAGTTTTTAACCGACTTCCAAAAAGGGGGAGGTTCTCAATACGGTTGTTTTTTTTATGTATTTTCGGGCATAACTCCGTCAAATATAGACGGTTTTGCAAAATTATTTTTTTTATTCGAAAGGCGTTTATTCCGAAACGGTCCCATTTAAATTTCATATAGATCTGATGATGGGTTTCGGAGACAGACAACGGAACTCTTCAATAAATGATATGGTTGTACCTTTGAAAATGAAAACAAAATATCTAGTTTTAATTTCCGCGAATATTAGTGGGTTGCAGGTATGCACCTCCCTCCCGCCCGCTATATTATGCACATGCAAGGTTGCTAGGCAAATGCAAGGATTTTAAGCACATGCAGGAAGGCAATGCAAAACCCAACACCATTACCGACACGTGTTTCGCCTCTCCACGAGGCATCCTCAGGGGACGTGTTGACTCGCTGACCGTTGAGTACCTGCAACCCACTAATATTCGCGGAAATTAAAACTAGATATTTTGTTTTCATTTTCAAAGTTAAAATGGATTTCCGCAAAGTAACGCCTGACTCAATCAATTTGATATGGTTGTATTTTTTTGTAAAAAGTTTTTTGGCCTCGCATAGTTTAAAATTAATTTATTAAGCTTTTAATTATGTTTTTTGTTGTTGTTTGTTTTGTGCGAGTCCTAAATAAACAATTTGTGATTTTCTTTCTTTTAGATATAATATTGTTATTGTTTGTGAAATCGTGCGTACTCTAAACAGATCGGATAGGAGACCTTCTAGTAGGTAGATGCTACTTTGAATTATCTTGAACTAGAGACCCGCCCCGGCTTCGCACAGGTGCAATGCTGATACTAAATAAACTTTAGAATGTCTTTATATACAACATTCACAGCTTTTTATGAAAAAAAAAAGTATTTACGACATCACATTAGAAATCTCGTATTTTTCTGCTATATTTGTGCATGTATGTTGCACAAAAAAGAAAAAGTCAGCTGTTCCCTACATTTTGATGTAGGGAACAAATATATATAATGACAAATCTTATATATATAAAACAAAGTCGGGTTTGTTACAACATTTATAACTCGAGATCTGCTGGACCAATTTTCTTAGTTTTTGATTCGTTGGATTTGTCTCCGCCCCGAATAGCAGAATACATCTTAAAAACAATGAAAACTCTATTAAAGTAAACGCAGTGGAAAATGGTGTTAGGTGAAATATATTTAGTGCGTTGTAGATAATTCAAAATTAACAAGAGTGTAACCTAGCAACCAAAAAAGATCAATAAAATCTAGAAAGGTCGCCTTCATAGAATAAGGCTGGAAGTGCTTTCTTAACAAACTGAACGAATATTATGAAAGATGAATCATTTTCCCTAAATGTCTATTTGTTTCGTAGCTGTCAAAAATTACATGCGCTAAAGATTCATAAGTACTAGAAGACCAGAAAGAAACATGTCGAAAACTTAAGAAGTAAGGATTCACGCGTACCAGCCGACCATAAACATGTCGAAGCATTTCTGGGGCTGGAATTGTGAGTGAAGACTTACAAAGAACCATAATTATTTAACATCAAGCTATGATCCTTAGGAGACGAAAAAAGAAAACTGAGCCAGAAAGAATAAATGGCGCAGGCATAGGAGGATATATTTATATAGGACATTTTATCCCGTTTCCGTGGGTCAGTCTAGCCGTTCATTTGTTAAAAATGGTAGGTATAGTTTCCGGGGCTAAAATTGCATGACTCAAAGATTTACAAGTACTAGAAGACCAGAAAGAAGAATGTCAAAGCAGACGAAAGAAAGATCACTGAGCCAGAAAGAATAAATGGCGCAGGCAGGTGAAACCGTGAGATACAGCTAAGAAGTATTTTAGCTTTAAGTTTCCTAGTTTAAAAATTATTTCACCAATAGAAAGCTACATTTCACCTGCGACTTTCTTTTATATATATAGAACATCATTCATACTCCTAAATATTGTTTTTACTTTATATGGCAAAACAACGTTTGCTGGGTCAGCTAGTATATATATAATGGAATATAAATGTAGGGAAAAGCTGATTTTTTTTTCGCGGTTTCAGGTTTATTCCCGTAGTAAAAGTTGTTCATAATGATGAGTACAATGACAACCTCTTAAGAGGTTGTTGGTGTTTTTTAAATAACCTGTATATAAAAAAAAACCGCACCAAAATTCGTTGCGTAGTTTTAAAGTCCTAAGCATACCTACATAGGGACAGACAAACGGCGAGAAATGACTTTGTTTTATACTATGTAGTAATAATTTAGACGACCCGGTTGGCGCAGTGATTGAGTGTTCGGCTGCTGCACTGCGTGTCGCGGGTTCGATCTCCGCACGGAACAAATGTTTGTATGGCTAAAGATATTCGTTCCGGGTGTCTTGTGTATGTGAGTTTATATGTTTGTGAATGCACCCACGATACAGGAGTAAATGAGTGTGGGGCAACGTTTTTTTTAAGTTATTTTTGTGACATTTTATTGAGTTTGAGTTGTTGAGTTTGTGATTATTGCAAGTCATAAAGAAAAAGATACATAATATTGTAGCTAATATAAAGTTTTTTTTGGTCTCCAATAATATCGATGAAGATGTTCTATTACCAAAACCTTTGCTTACTCTCAAACTGATAACAAAAGAGACACGTTTTAATTACTGCTTGCCAAACAAAAACCAACCTAAAATCGGAGCTACTAAGTCGCTAATTTAAACAGGTGAGATGACAGAAACAACAGATCTGAATACCGAGTTTTATTTACCGTTGAAATTGCTTACAATAATTGCATGCGATGTATTCGCAAACGTAAAACGTAAAGTTAAAGTAGTTTTTCGTTTGTTCG
The DNA here is from genome assembly GCA_905332915.2 of Hecatera dysodea. Lineage (NCBI taxonomy): Eukaryota > Metazoa > Arthropoda > Insecta > Lepidoptera > Noctuidae > Hecatera > Hecatera dysodea. The sequence goes on along the minus strand of HG995298.1, from coordinate 1,298,410 downwards.
ATGTTCTAAACATTTGGGCAATGTAAAGTGTGTTTGATTGTTAAGTTATTTAATATTCTCCTCAACTTGAGTTATCACAATCAACTTAGATCTCAGTTGTTCTAGAAATTAATTTGATCAGTCCCATTTCAAGAATTATGTTCAGTAGGTATATTCACAGTCAGTGGGACATATTTAGTTAATTGCGATTGTCTTTTAATTAGTAATAATTTGCTTCTGGAATTGGTATTACTTCGTCAAAGTTAGTGCTGAACATGTGCAATAGCTAGAGGTACGTTTATTACACTAACTAGCATCGCCCCGCGGTTTCACCCGCGTAGTTGCCGTTCCCGTGGGAATATGTATAGCTAATGTAGCTTCCCAACAGTGAAAGAATTTTTCAAATCGGTCAAGTAGTCAGAGCCTATTCAATGCAAACAAAAACAAAACACAATCAAATCTTTCCTCTTTATAATATTAGTATGATATATTATTACTGGCCTGCGAAATGTCACCTTTTGTATTAAAATAATTAAGTGACATTCTGCACAACTCATTGAGAAATTCGTATTTATTTTCTGATTCGAATTTCAAATCTAGGATCCTAAGCGACTGGTCGAACTAACAAGAAAAAAACATATTTTTGGAACATGCACAAAAAAATTGAAATGGTCCTATAAAATATTATTTTAATTTTACGAGATAAACCATTGCACTGCCGTTTTGACTTTACGATGTCTCGACATATCGTATTCATCAATAAATAAAACATGAAATACATTATTATTACTACCGTGAGTCAGATCCCGTAGCTCTCGAATATCAAGTCCAAGACAATTCCTTGGGGCCAACAATCTCGCTTTTGGCCCTGGTTCAATCCATGGTCCGAAGCGAGGAGGCATGGGAAGCGATCACCTCCTTCTGCGAAGCAGTAGAGAGTAGGGAGAGGGAAACCTCACGCCCCAGTCGCCGCAACAGAAGAAAATGCCCCGGGCGTCGGGAGTCACAGGGTGATTCCCGGCTACCGTAGGCGCGGGCCTGCGGATAACGAGCAATGGGTGGCTCGCTGACCAATGACAACCAGGCCCGGGTCGACGGCGCGTCGTATTCTAGACGTATCTCAAAGAGGTACCAGAAAAGCAGACAGGGCGATAGGGTCAGTGCCTGCTAGAGTTGCGGAATTTGTTCGAGATTTCGCCGCGGTCACTAGGAATACGGGTGGGTTTTAATTAGAGAGAGAGAAGAGAAGAGTCTGACTCTTCCTTCCACTCCGCCCAGAGCGGAAGAAGTCATTTGATGATTTCACATAAAAAAAGACAGTTCCTTATTAGATTTGTCCGTACGCACTTGGCGTGATGTCATTCTTGGTTTCTTGGTATTGTCAAGTTGACAGTACCAAGAAAGCATGAATGACTGTGTCAACCTATACCTGCCTTATTGTGAAACTTGTTAGGACGGACCGACAATTAAAAATGGCTTTTGTTAATTAATTAATACTTATATATCTATAATGATGCCGCATTATACATAAACTAGCTGCTGCCCGCGACTTCGTCCCCGTGGAATCCCCGATTTTAAAATATTCTTTATCGCTGCTCCGCTCCCATTGGCTTAAGCGTGATGATATATAGCCTAAAGCCTTCCTCGATAAATGGTCTATTCAACCCAAAAAGAATTTTTCAATTCGAACCAGTAGTTCCTGAGATTAGCGCGTTCAAACAAAAAAACTCTTCAGCTTTATAATATTAGTATAGATAAATATTAATTTATTATTAACCTGCGTTCCTTTCTTACGAATGAAGATATTCTAATTAGCTTGCTATGTACGTACGTAAAAAAGTTAGCTGATATCTTTGTAACTAGTTTACAAAACATGACACACCGCCATTTACCATCGCAATGCCGTCGTGAAATTAAATACTTTTCCATACATTTTCCTCTGCTACCCCAATTTCACAGCAGACAGCAACAGTGGAATTCAAAATGGCGTAAATCTACGTTATAAATAGAGAACTAGATGAGTTATCATTATAAACTAATAAAGATTAAATTTGCTGGAATGGGGTCACAGAATAAAAATCGTATTTCAACCCGAGCCTCAAATCCGGGTTCATCCTTATATCCGTACCTAGTGCGATTTGAACTGGGTTCAACGCCTCCACAAAGGGGCAACTCGGTTACTATAATTACATTGAAAAATTGTCTGTTACTAAAGAAAAACTCGATTATTATCAAAGGTGTTATCTATGAAATTGTAATAAAACCGTTTGATAGCGGAAGTCTATAGAAAGAAAGGTTTTCGTTCGCATTTACGTTGGCGGTCAGGGGGGTAGTCATAAACTGTGGCTTGAAATACAGCCTTAATGTCCCATTGTTCGCAGTACACCGACCTATCTTTTAGGGTTCTGTTGTCAATGGTTGAAACGGGACTTGTTTGTAAGGCCGGTGCGTTGCTGGCAGAGATGTGTGTCATAATTTGGAAGAGGTTTCAGAGCTATGGTTCAGTGTTTAGTCAAACTCGCTAGGCTCAGTGGCTGCCAGGGTTGCGAAATTTGTTCGAGAGAGCCACAGTAATTTTGAGGAACACGGATAGGTTTTAGTCAGTAAGAGTCTAAAAAAACTCTTGGGGTTAGCCGTTTAAATATATTTTACACTAGCAGATAATTTCACCCGCGTAGTTCCCGTTCCCGTGGTACTATGGGGATTAGATTAAAATAAATAAATAAATAAAGCCTATGCCACCCGGGGATAGTGAAGCTTCCTAACAGTAAAAGAATTTTTCAAATCGGTTCAGTAGTTTCGGAGCCTATTCAATGCAAATAAACACAATCAAATCTTTCCTCTTTATAATATTAGTACCTATTTAGGAAATGATTAACGTATTTTTTTTAAACAAGGTTTCTTTTAATTTTTAATGTCCTGCGAATTATGTGCAAAAATTAATACCTGGAAAAAATTGGTATTCAGCTAAATCCGTTTTTATTGGGAGCCTACCCCAATATAGTTGGCAAAAGGCTAGCAAGCACCAAGCAGGCCTGGATAGAAATCGCTGGTAATTGAAAAGTAATTCTGTAAATATTTTGACAATTTGATTTGAAGTTCTACAGAATATACATATAATCGTGTTCCTACTAAAGTTTTTAATACTTGTCATACCTAGTTACGGAACCAAAAGTATGTTTCTCAATCGCACTTGTTCAGTTTTTATTACAAAAAAATTATCTACGTTTCATTCAAAATCGTTCGTCCCGATCATTCGATAAGATTTATTACAGGCGACAGAAATATCTGTATTTTACGACACATTATTATTTTTTGGTGTGTAAACATTCATGTAATAGTTTTTTATCTTTTCATCGGATTTGTTCAGTTCAATGGTTACTGTATTTAATCTTCAGAGTTCAATGGACTTATGGGACTTGATTAAAATACGTTTTTTCGTGGAATAAAATAGTATTACTTTTATTCCTATTTAAGTAATCTTTTAGGAGTAACGTAGAAAAGTTTAATTCGATTGATAACTCTATTTTTTAATAATAAAACAGTATCATTTCTAACTTCTAAATGTTTTCCAGAGTTAGCTTAAGGTTAATGCAACTAAAAAGGAGACAATGTATTCGAAAACACATTTTCATCAAAGCGTTGATTAGTTGGATGATTTTTTCTAAAGTACATTGTTAATTTTGGATATATGTTTATATTTATTTTCTCTGTTTTCCCTTTAAATTGCACCTGTTATGGTTTTATCTCTGCACTACCCTAAGATTTTTTAAAAAGCCTAAAGAACTACATAATGTCTTTCTTTGTACAGTGTTTAAATTTTTTTTAATAAATACTCTTTATAGCGACGATATTCTTCACCATCCTTAGAGTTAAAAGCTAAGCCAGAAGCTATCAATTGAACTTCATTTCTATAAAACAAAAACATTTCAGAAATAAATATAAATAAGAAACCATTTTAACTAACCAAGCAGACTGAATGAGGCAACTAGCCTTTTTAAAACCAAAGGATAATGTATTAAGCTGTCTATCTCCTCTAAGCATAATCAGCATTTTAACGTTCCCAATGCTGGGACACAGGCCTCCTCTCTAGGAGAGGGTATTGGCCGTAAAGTGTCCGTGAGGAAACCGGCATGTCCTAGAAATTTTTGGTTCTAGGACATGCCGGTTTCCTCACGATGTTTTCCTTCACCGTTTTGAGAGCAGTGGTGATGAAATTAATTACACAAAGTATTGCGCCTGGCTGGGTTTGAACGCGCGACCTACAATTCATATGTCGGGGCCATTGCCACTCGGCCACCACTGCTCTCAGGAATCGGACTTAATTTCTATAAAACAAAAACATTTCAGAAATAAATACAAAAAAGAAACCATTTTAATTAACCAAGCAGTCTGAATGTGGCAACTAGCCTTTTTAAAACCAAAGGATAATGTACTAAGCTGTCTATCTCCTCTAAAATTAGGCAAAAAAGGACTTGATTACTAACAAACAGCAAAGTTCGGCGACCCCTCGATTCCCGATAACGTCGAGCGATACTGACAATCTTAACTAGTTGTAACAGGGCCCTATCTCGGGCTACACCCAGTGAACATTTAACGCGCACCGGCTAAATATACTGATAGATATGCACTTCGCAAGAAAGTAAGAAGATTCACTTTATTTAGTTAACTAAAAAATCTGATTAGTCCCTCAGATAGATTTCCAAAAAATATTGGAGTCGTATTTTTTATTTTTTCACATAAACAAAAAATGAAGACGATACAGTGCGTTGAAAACTCGTGTGACGTCACTACCCGCCATAATTTTTATCGGGCAGTGACGTCACACGCTCCCACTCCTGATCTTTGATGCTTTTTATCTTCGTCAATTTTTTATAGATTTGATAAAGGAAAAAATACGTGTCCAATATTTTTCTATAGTCTAACTGACGGACTAATTAGAATCATATTTTTTTAATCAGGAAACATCCCTAAACCTTTAGGTTAATAAAAACTTTCAATGCCTCAGATTTCTGTACAGACGGTCGAATATAACAGTTTTGACATATTTTTAACCGACTTCTAAAAAAGGAGGAGGTTCTCAATTCGGATGTTTGTATTTTTTTTTTATTGTTTGTTCGCGCATAACTCCGTCGCTTGTCAACCGATTTGAAAAATTCTTTTTTTGTTGGAAAGGGTATACTTCCCAAATGGTCCCATGAAAATTTTATCGAAATCAACCAAGCGGTTTTCGAAAAATCAACAAAAATCTAAAAAAAATATCTACATTGTCTACATTGACGACCTTTTAGTTTACTCTGCAAAGGAGCAGTACGTTTTTTTTACACCAATGTGGTTGGTTCGTTTAGGTGGGGGGAGGGGAGGGGGTGTAGGTACCACTAAAAAGTGAAAAATAAAAAACTTTTTACAAAAAAATACAACCGACTTTTACACAAAAATCAAAAAAGTGCAAAATAACTTTAATTTCGGAAGTCGGTGTTCAAAAAACGAAAAAGCAACCACTAACACCGAGTTCCGAAATTAAAGTTATTTTGCACTTTTTTGATTTTTGTGTAAAAGTCGGTTGTATTTTTTTGTAAAAAGTTTTTCTTCTCTTGAAATGCCAACATGCTATGTCCAATTCTTGTCTATGGCAACCCCATATATTTTGATAATTTATGTCGCTGACGGAATTTCTCTCCGTCTTAATTTGTTTGCAAGAAGGAACAATAGCCATTGTTCGTTCTTGCAAACAATTTGTAACGAATTACTGAATAGTTTGTTATCAAGTATTTCTATTTTATTTCAGTGAAGTGGTTACCTAGATCATTACCATTCTTTCAAAATATCAGAGTGGCAATTCGTCTCTAAGGGTATAGAGCCTTTCTGGCATAGCAACTCGGTCGCCATTTTGTTTTTAGGATTCCGTATACAAGGGTAAAATGGGACGCTATTACTAAGACTCCTCTGTCCGTCCGCATCTGTCACCAGGCTGTATCTCATAAACCGTGATATTTAGATACTTAGTTGAAATGTTCACTTTCAATTGAATCGCTATTTTGTGTGTAGTTGGCATTCTGTGTGTTATTGTTTGATTTCGCTAGTGTCTGGTGAGGGTGGCTTGACCTCTCTTTCGCAGGCACGATTTATTTAGAGGCATAGTGCCTCGGGCAGGCAGTTCTACTCCTACCAGCCATTTGTAAGGCAGATCTTGTATTCCTGAAAATAGTTCACTCCAATCAGGATTTGAAGCTCGGGATTGCAGTTCGCGTACCTTATTGTTACTTTTTCCCACGCTTTTTATTAAATTGCTTCGTTCGTATGTTTTAACTCCTAACAGCAATTCTTAAGCCAGATCTCGTATCGCTGAAATTGAGGGGACCTCTGAAATTAGGATTTGAAGTTTGTGCAATTTGTACAGCTATACTTTTTGCTGATTTGTTATAGCAGCAGCTGTTACAAATTCAATAAATTCCTGGCATCCGATTAAACATACATTTGGAAAACTCGTATAATTTTGGAGACGATAAGAAAAAGATGGCACCATCTTGTTTGGGGTCTTATCACTTATCAAGTGGACTTCATAAAACCATTTGATAAGTGATTTGATGAGTGACTTCTGAGATGTGATAATATTATTTCATTTTGAACTTTATGTAAGTTACAAGTTTCTTTTAAATATTTTTATTTCCTGAGAAACTCTACTCACGAAGATAATTTCCGTATTCAAGATATACGCGTAAGTATTTAACTGGTATTCAATTTGACAGGATGATGATTTCCGTATTCAAGATAAATTATTTGGCTGGTACTCAATTTGATAAAAAACGAAACCTAAAACTTATTAGTTATCCCTCCATCTATACATATCTTCATTTCTTATTAAATTCTTAACATAATATCTGAATACCCTGTGTATTAGTTACTCAAACATTTGTTTAACATCTGAGAAACGATGTTTGAATGCAAACGTAATAAGCTATGAGCTCATTCTTGTACTAAAACTTGCAATAAAACAAAGATTGCCTTAATTTATATGTATTTTTGTTTGTCTAATTTGAACGTAATCGAAAAGCTGAAGTTATGTCAATGATATTTGGAAGATTTTATATGTACATCTATACTAATATTATAAAGCTGAAGAGTTTGTTTGTTTGAACGCGCTAATCTCAGGAACTATTGGTTCGAATTGAAAAAATCATTTTGGGTTGAATAGACCATTTATCGAGGAAGGCTTTAGGTTATATAACATCACACTTAAGCCAATAGGAGCGGAGCAGCGATAAAGAATGTTTTAAAATCGGGGATTCCACGGGGACGAAGTCGCGGGCAGCAGCTAGTATATAATTAACTAGCAGCGCCCCGTGGTTTCACCCGCGTAGTTCCCGTTCCCCTGGTAATACGGGGATAGAATATAGCCTATGTTACTCACGGTGAATGTAGCTTTCTAATGGCGAAAGATTTTTTGAAATTGGTCCAGTAGTTTTTGAGTTTATTCGTTACATACAAAAATAAAAATCTTTCCTCTTTATAATATTAGTATAGATAACAAAGAAATAGGCACTTGCATATGGTGCACGCAATTTGAGTGAATTAAGCATGAATTCTTTGGCCATTCCTCGAGGTGGAATAACGATTCAAGAGCCTTTAAAAAAAGCGACAATCGAAAGCGATTTCAATCGACGAAACGTCAAAAATGTGTGGGTTTGATATTCTGGGTGGGGTCTGAGACGCAAAGAACATTTGGAGGAACACGGATAGGTTTAGTCACTAAGAGTGTGACACTCCCTTTCACTGCACCCGAGCGGAAAAAATCATTTGATGACTTTTTCCGCTCGGGCTTCTTAAAAAAGAAATGTTTGACATACACTACTGAAATGTCAATCCCAAACATTTTGGCATTTTGACAACCGCTTTCGCCAAAAGAATGAGAGTTTGTCTTGAACCCCTGGTGCTTCAGAGCAGACTGGAGGGTCTCCGTTATAGTATTCCTGAGGGAGTGACTGAGGCGAGCTACAATAACACCAGCTACAGGACAGAATTAGTATATATAGCGAAGAAGAATGAGAAAATATGTACCAACAGGTTTATTTATTTATTCGATTATTTGACTTTATTCGTGGGTTTATTTTCCGTTGTCATGGCAACTGAGTTGAGTGGATTTCTGTTAAACGAACGTGAAGTCTGTTTGTAAGTCAAAAGTCAAAACGTTTATTTCAATTAGGCCATTAAACGGCACTTTAGAACGTCATCATTTACAGAAGTTAACATAATAGTGACTCTAGGCATAGGTAGATTCTTATGGAGAAGAACCGATAAGAAACTCCATAGTTACTCTTTTCAAATAAATGTTTTACAATATTTGGTAGATATACAAAAAAAAAAAAACATGTGAGGACGATGCACTGAGTTTACTAGTTATAGAACCCAGTATAACCAGCATAGATAAACTTATTAATTTTTTAAATAAGCTTATGGTACTCACATATTTACAAATATTGAAACTGTGTAAGTGAACAGAAAAAAAGTAAAATAAGACACACAAAAAGTGATCTATGTATATATAGCAACTAGCAGCACCCCGCGGTGTCACCCACGTAGTTCCCGTTCCCGTGGGAATACAGAGATAAAATATAGCCTATGTTATTCAAGGTGAATGTAGCTTTCTAATGGTGGAAGAATTTTTGAAATCGGTCCAGTAGTTTTTGAGTTTATTCGTTACATACAAAAATACAAATCTTTCCTCTTTATAATATTAGTATAGATAACACAGTCACGCGACTTGTGACCGCTCTTTCTATTCTTTCTTTCTTTATATCTTTATGCCGAAGAAGCTGATAATGAAATAGCGTGGCATTCATTGGAGGTTGTTTTCATAGTTCAAGATCTATTTGATCGAGGCTCCCACCTACACTCATTCCGGAGAATGTCATGCATAAAATTAATATGCATTGTGGTCTTCATTATATATTCTTGTTTTACGATGCATTAATTGTACATTATTTACCTTTTCTCTTCATTTATAATATTATCTTAGCTTGTTTGATTTTAGGCAGAGATATCTTAGTCTTTAACCAACACCACAACCACTAAATCACCACAAACCACTGCACAAACGATGTCGTCGCAATTCCCTAGATTTTTATGACACCCCTCAAAAGTACCAGGAAAATAGTTTTCACGCTTTAAATATTGTTTGTTAGAAAATAAAAAAATAAATCTTTGAATCATTTGCCTTCAGAAAAAAAAATCATGTACATCTTTTTTATGGATGGGAAATCATGAAATATATAATTCTTCCACTCTGAGTGGAGGGGAAGGGAATGCCAGAACCCATCCGTGTTCCGCCAAATGCCCTTTTCGTTCCAGGGTCGAAGTGACTCTTTCGAACAAATTCCGCAACTTTGAAACTACACAAATATCATACACTTATTGCGCTTCTTTTTTCAAATACTCAAACCCACAGATTCATTTTGAATGTCCTGATTAATTTTCAATGAAAAACAGCAGAAGATTTGTTAAACCCATTAAGTAATGGGTTTGTTTGTTATTTAAAGTAGTACTACTTTAAATAACCTTCAGTCCAATTTAAGGTCACAAATCGAACATTTAACTTAGATGGTTTTTATTTTAATAGCATTCCACCATTAAATAGTCTCAGTTTTATTACAATTGTATTCACTTCTTAAACGAAGGTATTTATAGTTAAAATATTCAAAAATACCGATATTAATGCACGATATTGAATAACCTACAAAATGACATTATTAAGTGATCGTAAATTGCCTTTTTTGTTTGTTAGTGATTTTAATGCAACAGGTGTAAATGTATTTCAGTGAGTGCTCAAGTTGATTTTATTGCTTTCATTTTCTTATTTTGTTTTACGGTCAGTGTAACAAAAATATTTTTGTTAAATATTTGTTTTTGGGAAATCTTAGATTGTTTTTTTGCAGTATCGGGTTCACTTTGGTTATAGAAACCATTTAGATTCTATGAAGCATGGCCCTAGGACGCACTATTTCCGAGTTGTGGCCTTCAAGTTATGTTTTTAGTTTTTTTTTTTCCAAAATAGTAGCTCATAGGAAGATATTTTCTGGAAAGAAATTGTTACTTTTGTCAAAAACCACGAGATGACGTAAAGAATCTTGTGAAATATTGAAAAAAAAAAACTCCTCTCTATGGATACGCAAGTTGGAAAGACGACCAACTACAACACTTACAAATGTTTTTGGACCTTTTGTTTTCAATATAAACAGCGGAAGAGAGTGTAAGACTCTTATAAACTAAAATCCATCTTTTTTCTTCCAAATGCCCTTTATGTTCCAGGTCCGCGGTGACTTTTTCAAGCAAATTCCGCAACAGTGTACACTTATAGCATAGCAAATTACCAAATAATTTCAATGAGTATTGTTTCAAGTTAATGTTGATCGTTACGATATTAAAATAAGTTTAACTATGGTACTTATAATTTGCTATTATAAATGCAAAAGTTTGAATGGACGGATATTTGTCGCTCAACCACGCCAGGACGGCAGAGCGGAACTCGATGAAATTCGGCACAGAGATAGATGAGTCTGGGATTATTTTTATCTCTCTGGGGGACGTACTCTTCTTGGGATAATTTCCAACACTTACGCGGACGCAGCCGCTGGTAGAAGCTGGTATAGGACATTTTTGTGTAAAATGTGCCAATTATGACCAGCATTAATGTTTATTGTTTTTATTTCATTTAATTTACCTTCATTTTATTTTACAACAAAGTTTTTTTTTTTTTAAACAAACAGCATTTTGACTCCTTTCCGCACAGAAATGAACTATAAAAAAGCTTCAGGAACGTGCCGATACTCTATAAGTGGGCGAGTAATGTCGTAGTTGTTGATATTTATATAAAATTACGCAACTACCGTGAACAGTTAGTGTCTGCGTAAGCGAGTGCTTGACGGAGCGTGGACTGACGCGTGACCCTGCACTTCAGGGGGATAGGCTATCTATATCCAGAAAATAAAGTTCTAGTTTGTTTTATTTAATAGACAGGTGTGCAGCTGAATAGTTTGCCACTTCTTCTTCTCAGCTAATCTTCGTCTTCAGCTAAAAGACTAGAAAGTGGTAAAGGGTGAACGGAAGAACATGTTGAAGGTTGAACGTAACACTTTTACACGTTCAATCTTCTTTAGTCATTTTAAGCTAGATGAGGATGATGTTTCCTAGCCAACTATCCTTTATTTTGTTCTCTGACCGACCAAGTTTCATTGGGATTTTTTTAGTAGCAGATAGTACTCTTGATTTGTACCTGGTTCAAGTAATGAGGTCGTTCCCTATAGCATGGAACTCAGTCTAAACTGACGAAAAATGTGTACACTTTGTGCTACAGATAATTTGGGGATTTGCTATGTCGCAGAGCAGTGGTAGTCGAGTGGTAACGGCCTCGACTTACGAATTGTAGGTCGCGGGTTCAAACCCTGCCAGGCGCATTACTTTGTGTAATTAATTTCATCACCACTGCTCTCAAAACGGTGAAGGAAAACATCGTGAGGAAACCGGCATGCCTTAGAACCAAAAATTCGAAGACATGTGCCATTCACCAACCTGCATTGGGCCCGCGTGTTGGATTACGGCCCATTCCCTCTCCTAGAGAGGAGGCCTATATGACCCAGCAGTGAGAACATTAAAAGGCTGATTATGCTACGTCGTAGCAAGCAGCTACAACGTAGCGCATGGCTCTGACCTCTACGCCCGCGCCGCTGGGCTTTGCAAAAACTATTTTGTTGCCGCTTTTAAGTTATTTGTATTGTACTAACAATAAAGATTAAAAATGAATTTTATTAAATTAATAACGGCTCTAAATATTCTTAATTTTTTTTTTTTTTTTTAAATAAAAATGTAAACAATTACCTTTTGGACAACAGCAATGACAAATTTTGAACCTTAAACTGTTCCCTGTAGTACACTCATCTACAGGTTTTCATTTGGAATGTTATAGGTAAATCACGTTTCCTTCAGAAATCTAATAGGCTGTTACTCAATAGAGTAGAATGTCAAAGTTCCATCGAATCACGCGCCGTGCCATGCGATTTCGAACTCAATTAACTTGACTTAATCGAAATGGCTGTAGGTGTTATAAAAATGTTATACAGAACAATAACTCAAATAATACTTCATCAAAACGTGACAGTGTTCCTATAAAATTTTTGAAGGATTTTGAATGGTCTATGAATATTTTGGTCGGGGATCGCGTACTACACAATACATTAACAACCATACGGGTTGAACTATAAAGAATTTTAACTACTTTATGAGGTCATTTCGAGTATGGTCATCCGTTACATACCGTAGTTTCAGTTCCCGTGGGAACAAGGGGATAAAATATAGCCTATGCACCCGGGGATAGCGTAGCTTCCGAACAGTGAAAGAATTTTTCAAATTCAGTAGTTTCGGAGCCTGTCCAATGCAAACAAAGAAACAAACAATGATCTCCATCCTCTTTATAATATTGTTATTACAGATTAAACTCAATGATTTTCCAATTTGTAAAATGAGCGAAACAGGGACGCGCACTAGTTGAACATAAAATAAAATAATATTTAAATATATAGTATCAGTCTTCTGTGGCAATAATTGTTTGCCAAGGACTATTTATATTATATTCTCTGATTACCTGATACGAGTATGATTGTCTCAAGTTACCGTTATGATGGATTGACTTAAATCACAAAGCTTAATCATTTGAAATGTGATTGAATGAAATTGAAGATATAACTAAAGCCAGTGATATTTTTGTAAACTTTTTTCCGGTCCCGTCGCCTATCCCACAGGAATTGTACATATGTAGTTCTGGAATTAAAGTGATTGTTTAGTTTTCTATCAGTTAAATGCTGTAATGAGATTTGGACTTTCCGAGATTACTTTCTACATGCAAAGGATTTTACTACTTTGTGAAAATTGTTTGGTATTTGGTGGTATGCCGTATATATGTATACGGTATAGGCGGTGGTGTTGGTGGAACAAGGAATAAAGTACCGCAAACCTCTGTTCAAAAAGGGAGGATGTTACGACCAGCTTTTGTCTAGGGTGGGCAACCAATGGTTGATATTTGGGCTGTTGTATATGTTCAAAAATCATAGTTCAAAAATCTCTGGTTTGACGTAGTTTGTTGCTGGTGGTATAGATGGCACTACGTTGGTTTCTGGCGATATCGAATCAAACTACAAGCGTGATATCTATGTAGATCAAAATCCCTCCTTTTTTCTGGGTGGGAAATCATCAAATGACTTCTCCCACTCTGGGCGGACCGGAAGGGAGTGTCAGACTCTTACTGATTAAAACCCACCCGTGATCCTTCTAGTGCCCTTTGGCGCTCCAGGGCCGCGGTGACGCTTTCGTATAAATTCCGCAACACTAGCATGCACTGACTCTATCTGTCTTCTTTACTGGCAGCTCTTTGAGGCGTGCGTGGAACAAGACACGCCGTTGACCCAAGCCTGGTTGCTATCGGATAGCGAGCCACGTATAGCTCGCCGACGCAGGTCTGCGCCGGCGGTGGTCGGGAATTGCCCTGCGTTTCCCGATGCCCGGTGCGTCTTCTTCTGTTGCGGCGGCTGGAGCGTGAGGTTCCCTCTCTCGCACGCGGTCCGCCTCCTCCTTCACTAGCATTATTGCTTCGTAGAAGGAGGTGACCGCTTCCCATGCCTCCTCGCTCTGGACCAGGGCCGGACGCGAGAGGTCGCCGCCGCCGATAGCCTTTACGAGGAATGTCAAAATACCTCCTTGGTTGTCCCTTCTTCTCACTTGAGCATCGCCAAGAAATTTACCAATAACCTATCAAGACATGTAGTTTCGAAAATCTACGACTACAGGGCAATGACCTGTGGCTGTATAGTTCACTTCAGATTATGTAAATGATGTGTTAACCAGCTCTAAATATATCGTATCTGTGCACACTTGACACGTAATCACGACGTGTTTCGCGAGTAATAAAAGGCTAATTTGCCGCAGTCGGTTTCATTTGAGGAGGCCCTATTAAGTAGGAGGTCGGAGACCTTTCATGAACCTGAAGATTACACGGGTCTTAGAGGCAATCTTCTTTCAAAACATGACGCCTGTATTTTATTTAAGGGCTGCGATGGAGTTCTTTTTTTTCATAGAATTTACTCCTTGGAATGTGCAACTGCCGAGCTGGTGGTTTCTGAGCCAGAAAACTGGCCTCATAATTTATGTAACGGATTCTGACAATTCAAAAGTGCCTGTAAATAGTTTATTTGGACTTGCAGCACCCCCCGGTTTCATCTGCGTAGTTCCCGTTCCCGTAGGAATACCTGGATAAAATAAAGCCTGTGTTACTCGATAATAATACAGCTTTCTATTGGTGTAAAAATGGTTACAGGATCGCATGCTTAGGAGCACTAGACCATCACAGTCAGTATGTGCTCCTCTCGTATCCGTGTTAGATCGAGCTTGCAACATTTTCTTTTGTAATAAAATTTACAGGCAGTCAGCAAGGCGAGCTGTTGAACCGATCAAGTGACATTACGCGTGTTCTAAACAATTTTCTCGAGAAATTTCGCGTTAAAACTTATCGTCTATCTTCGCAGGATTCAGGGGTATTTATGACAATTTTTGAAAGCTGAACTCTCGAAATTTTCCAGAAAATCACATTGATAGCGGATGCTTTTTAAATAATTTTTTAATAGATAATTCCTGGAAGTACCGCAAATATTAGTATTTCGTAAAGATAATAGCCATTACATCAAGTCAGACAGGTGAATGTAGCCGGTAACATGGTGTTGCCAGCATACACAAACATTTACCTCGCACACTGATAGCTATAGGGTGTTGCCCTCTCAGATCATTGACACTCGTTATCAATGCTCGCGTCACAACCCTTCCGTGCGTGGTGGATGTTTTAATATATGTATGTCTGCGTATACAGAATGATGTTGCATTACAAACAATATTACAATTCATCAATCTGCCTGCCTTATAGCTTTTTTGAAAATATGTTGGAATGAGTTTCCACGGATTCAGCTGAATACCAGTATTTTGCCTAAAGTGGCTGCCTATCTGTCCTCCAAAATCTAGCAAGGTAAGATTGATGATTTCCATGTATATATGTGTATATTTTAATCTACTATATAAAAATAAGTCGGGTTTTCCCTCCTGACGCTATAACTCCAGAACGCACGAACCGATTTCCACGGTTTTGCATTCGTTGGAAAGGTCTCGGGCTTCGTGAGGTTTATAGCAAAGAAAATTCAGGAAAAAATTCAACAGAAAAGCGGGAAAATCTTTTTTCATTTTTTTATATACCTATGGCAAAACAACGTTTGCTGGGTCAGCTAGTTACCTATGAAGAAAGAAAATTGGGTTTATGGCATTATAAAAAATACCAAAAGGGCCCCAGCTCAGCATAACACAAGGTATACCACCTGGCACTAATTTCCAGCTGCAAACCACGATTGTTATACGCTGGAAAACATAAACACACACATTATAAACTCATTAAATTATTTTGCACAAAAACAAGAAAAAGAAATATTAAGAATATTATATTACAAAAAATTAAAAAAAAAAGACTATAATGTGCTCATAAATATAAAATAATAAATATTGTTTTTAAGTACTATAATAGAACCAAGGCTTCCGACAGAGGGAGGGTGCTGAGATGGAGTGCCAGTAATGGTCCCATTTCGGCCCCCTCCAGAGACAAGTCGGCCGCTGTGCTATTGCGCAGTGGCTGATGTCTGGAGACGGTGAGCGTGGGTGGCTCGCCGTCCGATACCAGGTTGAGTCGACGACGCGTTGTGTTCCACGCGCGCCTCAAGGAGCCGTCAGCACCGAGGACGGGGCCCCATAGGGTCGGTGCCTGCTAGGGTTGCGGAATTTGTTCGAAAGAGTTACCGCGGCCCTGGAACGCATAGGGCACAAGAAAGGTCACGGGTTTCAAGTTTCTGGTACCACCGACGCAGCGGTGGTCGGCCTTCTTCTAGGTGTCCGTTGACCTGGGCCTCAAGTCTGTTATTACAATAGTGTCAGAATGGTCTATCATTGATTTCATAATGGTTGATTTTTACAAGTTTGGTAATCTACTAATAGGTATAAAAGCGTCACTATGACTTTCCTGTGGTCAACCACTGACACTCCATTGAAAGAAATGGTATAGAATGGTAATCTCGTACATAATAACAAATGAATCACAGACGTATGCGGTAATCTGCAAAAATTTTGACAGTTCCTTTGATCAGTGACCTACCATTAGAACGTCATTGTGCAGTAATTGCTTTTAATAACTCGGTTATCAAAAAGTATTACGAGACCATTGGCCGACCAATGATCGACCATTATGAATTTAGCAGATTACGAACTTTTAGCAAAATGACTATGGGATCGTGTTGGAATGACAAAATAAAAACAGCAGACTTGGGGCAATGGAGTAGACCGCGGGAATCTGCTGGCTGCTAGACGCGCAAGATCGGTCAATGTGGCGATATTTGAGGAGTAATGCGGTTGAAATGATGATTTATGATATTTATTTTGTAAGTCAGTTAAACATAACACTTTTACACATCTAATGTTTTTAGTCATTTTGATGATGATGAATGATCTTAAGAGACACATGATATGTTTGTAGATTATATTTACTGTGTTATTGTGGCTGAGTTGCAGTAATTCTTTGAGTGCCTGACATTTAAGCTGTTGTCATTGTAGAAAGTCATGGACTTGTCCTAGCTTTTAAGACGTAACTCTAAGTCAATCTAGCACTAATTTAGTCATGGAATTGCTTACTAAATTAATAATGGTTCCGTGCTTAAATGTGCGAGTAATGCGAATTAACGTCGTGTTAAATAAAGTCTTTGAAACTCTTTTTCAATCGTATGAAGGTTTATTTGTAATTTAAAGTTCATTCGTTTTACGAGATAAACAGCCTCAGCGAATAATTAGGATTTCCGTAATTGGATCAGTCTTCAAGAAGTTTTTCAAGATATTTTGGTAACTATCGCGATCAATCATTCACTTGTCTCATCTTTAGTAACATTCTCATTCATTTATTCCTTTTTTATCATGTATAAAAGATTGATTCCTTCTTCCTGTTAATTCGTGAAGAAAATATTATTGATAGAATAATTAAATTGTCACCAATCAAGTTTAAGTGTTATGGAGTAAAAGTACAAGATTCCTCTACAGTGTCTTCCGATCGGCTCTGAGATTTGTGGCCGCTATTTATAGGGACATTTTATTAGTCTGACATGGATGTAGAACTACAAGTTGTGACATATTTTGACGTAGTTAGAATTTAAACGCACGTATGGATTTAAAAGTGGGTATAAAAATAGTATCACATGAATTACCGCCATCTTGTAAATAAATAAGAAAAATTCGTAACAAATAAGCATAATCAGCGTTTTAATGTTCACACTGCTGGGACACAGGCCTCCTATCTAGGAGAGGAGGGCCGTAATCCAGCACGCGGGCCCAGTGCGGGTTGGTGAATGTCACATATCTTTGAATTTTTGGTTCTACTACTGGCCGGTTCCCTCACGATGTTAATCGATCGAATCGAGTTAAAGGTAATTCGCCTGACTGGGTTTGAACCCGTGACTTACAATTCTTAAGTCGGGACTGTTACCACTTGGCCACCACTGCTCTGGAGTAAATTTCGCATGTAAGTAATTCTACTAAATGAACCTACCTAGTCGTCAATAAATTCTTTTTGTTCATTATTATTAGCTGCCTTTTAGGAAATGTTTTAAGTATGTCTTTAGATATTTGTATTGATAAATTATTCGATTTTAATTAGTATTTATTTATGGTTATACGCGTACCACATTGTAGACTAGGAATCGAAGTTTTTAACTCTAAGGTTCAATGGTAGATAATTCCTTGTCGCGTACCGGTACCGCTGTTGTGCATAATGAAGGATCATAGAAAAATGGATTCTAAGAAACTTATCAGGATCTAGAAAGAAAGACAATTGTATTTATTGGCATTATAAAAAAACAGAAATACTTTAAAATTAAACAAAATAAATAATTTAATCGAAACTATTAATACCAAAAGGCCTCAGTTCAGCATAATGCCGGATGACAACACAAGGTATACCTACTGACACTTATTTTCAGCTGCTACCCACGATTGCTATACGCTCGCTAAACATAAACACACGTATTATATAGTCAAAAATATTTTTCAAACTTCGTCACTTGGTGTCAACGACCCCATACATACAGGATGTTTGAAGAACGTTGGCGTAATAGCCCTGTAATTACGTAAGGTGCTCGGCGCAGGAGGGGCCAGGATATAAATAACTCTTTATTTATTTATTTCGAGCAACAATACTCATAGGTAACAACGTACTTAAAAACCATATTAGTAAAACACAAGGACATAAATAAAAAGAAAATCAGATCGTGACATCACTGCTGCCAGGACAGGCCCAGCCGAAACTCTGCAGCAGTGGTTCACAAACTCACAGTCAAGCCTGCTAGCTATCATAGATAGGATTAAACTGCCGTACGTATTTAAAAGCAGGTATAGTATCACAGGGATTGTCACCTTAACTTGAGTTAAAACTTCGTACCTCTATAATTTTGCTAAATGTCTAACCAATTTATACCACGTACGCTGTGATGGGTATCCATCACAGCGTACGTGGTATAAATTGGTGTAAACAATAAACAAACATGCGATTTCAGCTATCTCGACAGATTTGCTATCATTTATTGAAATTAACAAAAATCCGCTTGTTCGATTTCGATAACATTTTCATGGGACCATTTGGGAAGTATACCCTTTCCAACAAAAAAAGAATTTTTCAAATCGGTTGGCAAGCGGCGGAGTTATGCGCGAACAAACATTAAAAAAAAATTACAAACATCTGAATTGAGAACTTCCTCCTTTTTTAGAAGTCGGTTAAAAATTATGTCTATAAATAATTTTGCTAAAAAGATATCGAGTTTTCCTTACACAAACAATATTTTCATTAATGAATTGACAAGGGACTGTCATAATATTAATCCTTTCAAAAAGTTTCCGAATAGAATCGTGGTGACGAAGATAATAAATGTCTCGTCAACAATTAAAATAATGAATTAATTGAAAAATAATTAATATTGTGAAATTGAAACCCCAGAAATTTCTAAAACGATCGTTTAAGGTTGGTCCGAATGTTGCGGTTTTTTTTTAAAAGAGTCACCGCGGCCCTGGACCTCAGAAGGCACTAGACCTAGTCTGACACTCCCTTCCGCTCCGCCCAGAGCGATAGAAGTCATTTGATGATTTCTCATCCAGAAAAAAAGGGTTGTTTTGAATTCTCAAGTCATATGCAGCTGTAGAACTATATAGATAGAGCTGCTGTCGCATCCATTAACTTGATATCTTCGTTCTCCTCGACGCCAGTCCAAAGACATGTAGCATTCTGTGAACAGTAACATTTTACGATCTAAGCCACTATTAATAAGGTCGCTATTTATAAATAATGCTCTCATCTTTAATGTGTTGTTAATGGTATTGCCAGAAATCAAATAAACCTTTATTAATAAATATGAATCGCCAAAATGTATGTACGCGTAACTTGAGAACAACTTTTTGGTGTGTTCTTTATTATCAGAAAACGGCGGGCGAAACCACGGGCATAGCTAGTTATTAATATATTTGAAAGGGAATAATATAAATCATGGTGTGTTACATTGAAAATAGCAATTACTGCGAGATTCTTCAAGTCGAACTCGAGTACAAAGGGATCGGAACGAATCATATGTTTTGCATAAGCATAATCAGCCTTTTAACGTTCCCACTGCTGGGACACAGGACACTCTCTCGTAGAGGGAATGGGCCGTAATCCACCATGCGGCCCAGTATGGGTTGGTGAATGTCACAAGTCTTCGAAAACATGTAATTGGAAAGCCATAAACATCTTATTTGTACTGTAATATTTTAGTAAAAACTAATAGACTGTTCATTACAGTATCTCCACGTTTCTGTGCCAGCCTCATCCAAGCTGTAGCCACGATAGCAACAATGCCGTCTGCCCATCTCCCTGGCGGACGAGCCACACTTCATCTATACTAATATTATAAAGAGGAAACATTTGTTTGTTTGTTTGTATTGAATAGGCTCCGAAACTACTGAACCGATTTGAAAAATTCATTCACTGTTGGGAAGCTACACTATCCCCGGGTGACATAGGCTATATTTTATCCCCATAGTCCCACGGGAACGGGAACTATGCGGGTGAAACCGCGGGGCGCTGCTAGTCTTTTATATAATCCTTTTATTAAATCCAATAATTATACACACAGTTATATAATGTACCTACGTTCAATCAATCACCAATTTAAATATATATTTTCCTTTGTTTTAATAAAAAGGAACCTTAGTATATAAACTCACCTTATGTTGGACTGGATGTGATGCGGTATGTGGTCACAGTGTGGTCCAGGAACAATGCTTCGATCACTTATCTTCTCTTTCCAATTACAATATACATTATTTTATGAAAGACACATTAATTTGTATTTTCGTTTACTTCGTTTTTGCTTTGGATGATGCGTCGAGTGGCCTGCGCTATTTTGTATTGCAGATTTGTAGGTACTATAGAAACAAAAATATCTGGACAATGATGTAGCAAACATAAAACAAGAAACATTCTTTTACAATATTTATTAACATATTCCGAAACCTTATAGAATAGAATAGAATACTCTTTATTATGTACCTTATTTATTATTTATCAAGTTAAGTATGTATGTATTTATATATTTTATTTACTCACGTCCGTGTGTCACTGCGGGGTGCCAACTGAAAACCAGCGCTGGGTGTCTGACGCCCAGCAAATGCTGAGATGGTAACCCTTTCGGTATGGGCACGCTCAGCGCAATTTTAATCTTTATCATTGTTATGTTTTTTTATTGTTATTTTTTTAATTTGTATTTTGTTGCTGCTGTATTGTGTCTGTGTCGAATAAATGTATTCTATTCTATTCTATTCCCGTCCGTGGACGCCACTCGGTCACCGCCTCACTCCACCTATCACCACCACGCCTTGCCAGGTGCCCTGCATCTGTATTACTATAATTGAATATTATTTTTGGTTTGGATAAGTTAAACAGTTTATTTATTTATTTATTGACACACGAACGACTTATTCACTAAATCATTACATAAAATTAATTCTATTGCACAGCACTTGTATAATCAATAATACATTTTTTTTTAGATTGAATTAAATGATAATAATAACAAATATTTGCCGTGTAAAAGTGTTATGTTTAACCTACTTACAAAATAGATATCATTTAACAAAATGTAAATTTACAAAGTTTACATTGAAATTAAAATATCAAATAATTAAACTAAAATACAGTACTTATAATTTAAAAAAAAACATTAATTAAATTGGAATAGAAAAACAGAATAAATTAAAACTATAAAAAAAAACAAATAAATTAGGACATAATCATTACAACAGTTCCTGTTTATTACACACATAATAGCACTAAATCTTGCTGTACAACAAACACCCAATGCTGCCAAGTTTCCGAACTAATTACACATCGCATTACTAGAACTTTACGGTCGACCTTGGCTTTGTCAAATGGTCCACATCGCTGTTACGATAGTCCCAGAACAATGATCTTGGCCTTGGATCTAACGTTACCCATTAGAACACTCTTAGAGATTAAGAGCCTGTTTTATGATATAGGTACTGATAACAGTGGCGTGCAGTGGTTCGAGTTAGGGTAGGCCAGAGAAAATGTCCAAATAAATTTAAAAAAATAACCACATTATTCGGGGTTGATTTTTAATTAAATGAGTTTTTTTTTTGTTTTTTTTTTTTAAATAGCCTATTAATAAAAAATAAACAAAAAAATAACACCACATTTCAACCCTGAATAATGTGGTGCGTTTTTTTGGACATTTTCTCTGGCCTACCCTAACTCGAACCACTGCACGCCACTGACTGATAAGTGTTGTCAGCATTGTACCAGATAATATTTTCACAATTTAAAAAAAAATATTTTTGTGTGCTCATATATATAGAGGCGGCAACCTAAGGACAAAGTAGAGATAAAGATACAGAGCGGTAGGTGCAACGTTGAAAATTAAACCCAACTCAACCATGTTAACATAATTTGAAAATAGTATCCCTTTTTTTCTGTATGGGAAATCATCAAATGACTTCTCTCGCTTTGAGCAGGGCGAAACGGTCTGACTCTTACTGGCTAAAGCCCACCCGTGTTCCTCCTGGGCCGCGGTGAATCTTTCGATCAAAATCCGTAATCTTAGCAGGCACTGACTATATGGGGCCCCGAAAATAGTATTCCTTGGATACCGGAACGACTCTGGTTAAAAAAAAAATCAGTATAAACTTGGGCAAATAATTTGAAATATAACTTGGTTAACGAATCTCTAATGGTGTTGCACTATTTTCCAAGATACCTTGTGTTATTTGTTACCGTGTTATTTCACCAAATATAACTGAATCGTACATTCTCAGGTAATATTCTGAATCGCTTGTTGAAAGCAAATAGGTAGCTATTATGTACTGTAGAAACTTGCGCAATTCTAGTCAAGATAGTTTATCGCTTTATGAAAACAGTGATTGTCACAAAACGTTTTCGACATCAAAACTGTTTTGTCACAAAACAGATTGCCGCAGCCCTAAAGTTCATCGATTGTATAAGGACCTTAACCCAAGGATTTTAGGTACCCCAAGGGGTAATTGTGAAGACTCAACACATAGTCTTGCTCGTCTCATAGCAATCAAAGCTACCCCGAATTTCACTCATGTCTTATTTGCATAATGCCTTGATTTATCTTTAGTTGAACATTTTAATTTTATCGTAAACTAATGATAGGGTTTTTAAAGACAGATCAAGCCGTTTTTCATCTAAGCGAAAATTGTGGTGGGAGCTCGTGGCTAAAAACTAACAGCCGTACGGGTCAATCTACAATATTAAGCAACGCTTGCCAAGGTTGTTCTGTGGATGGGTGACCATCTTAACATACCGAGTTTCCTCCGTGCCTTGGAAAGCACGCTAAGCCGTTGGTCCCGGCTGTCATTTATAGATCTTCGGCAGTCGTTACGGATTGTCAGAAGCCAGTAAATCTGATACCGGCTTCATCTAGCTTAAAATGACAAGAAATATTGGGCGTGTAAGTGTTATATTTAACCTACTTACAAAATAAATATAATTTATCAATCTTTTTAAGAAGTACCGTGTTCCCCAGAATGGGTTGTGGAGGTCTGGTAGGCACCGCTCCACGTAAAATACTGGTATTCAGCTGAATCCGGTTTGACTGGGAGCCGACCCCAATATAGTTGGGAAAAGGCTAGCCAGATGATGATGGTATATTATGGTGATAAAAAAATGTTGTGCCTGTTTATGAGAATTAATTTGTAAGTATTGCTTTCATGAGGAAATTTGTTATACTGATCTAAAGTTATACCATCGCTGATTGTCATTGGCTGTTTTTTTTTTTATCCCGACTAAGTTCGGACAGAGTGGATCTCCAAATCCTGAGGCAGTGGTCACTCATGCATGTCCAAAACAACACTTATTTTAAATTTTACTAACATAGTTATTAGTTTTCACCTACTAACATAATATGGACTTGTATAACTTACGTGTGCTTAGTCTGAAATAAATATTTTCAATTCAATTCAAAACCGCGGGAACATGTTAATATTTGAGATCTGAGACCAAATTTATGCTTATTACAAAGCTTTTAGTGGTTGATAGAATTTGCATGTCAACTTGAAAAAAAAAAAATCTATACAAATTATTTCAACCTCGGCGATCCAACATCGATCGTTATATAGCCATGAGCCACAAATCAGTTGACAATCAACATATGCATTACCCTACCATAATCGAGGTTGGTATTAAGTGGTTCAAAGTAACTGTAAGTGGTCGTTTAGGGCATTAAGTATGGACTAAAGCCTCGACATCGATCGCTGGATGTGTGTCACGGAACCTTTAGCAATATGTCGATGATATGGTTGTTGTATGTATTTAAATGGTTTAGGATTTAAAATTGATTGAGTCAGGCGTTACTTTGCGGAAATCCATTTTTAATTTTAAATTGAAAACAATATATCTAGTTTTAATTTCCGCGAATATTAGTGGGTTGCAGGTATGCACCTCCCTCCCGCCCGCTATATTATGCACATGCAAGATAACAAGGCAAATGCAAGGATTTAATGCACATGCAGGAAGGCAATGCAAAACCCAACACCATTACCGACACGTGTTTCGCCTCTCCACGAGGCATCCTCAGGGGACGTGTTGACTCGCTGACCGTTGAGTTGCGACTGAGCAACTCAACGGGCTGGGCTGATTTTGCATTGAATTGAGGCGCTCGTGGTTTAGCAACGCTTGCCAAGGTTGGTCTGTGGATGGGTCACCATCTTAACATATAGAGTTTCCTTCGTGCCTCGGAAAGCACGTTAAGCCGTTGGTCGCAGCTGTCATTTGTAGATCTTTGGCAGTCGTTACGGATTGTCAGAAGCCAGAAAATCTGACATCAGTCTTGCCAAGAAGTACCGTGTTCCCCAGGTATTGGGTTGTGGAGGTCTGGTAGGAAGCCGCTCCACGTTAAATAATGGTATTTAGCTGAATCCGGTTTGAATGGAAGCCAAGAACAAATAGGTTACTTTTTATCCCAGCATTATATTCCCTTGGGATAATTTCCGACATTCACGCGGGCGAAGCTGCGGGCAGCAGCTAGTACAACCAGCTAAACAACGGCACTTTAGAATATCATCATTTACAGTTAAAGTGACTCTAGAATCCATTCGCAAAAGTAGATTCTTATAGAGAAGAACGGAAAAGAAACACCATACTTACTCTTTTCAAATAAAAATTTTACAGAGTTTGGTATATATGTATATGAGGATGGTGCACTTAGAGTATACTATTATTGAACAAAGTATTACCAACAGAGGTAAACTTAGTCATTTTCTTTATAAGTATATGGTACTCACGTATTTACAAATATTTGAAACAGTGTGTGAGTTAACAGAAAAAAAGAACACGGCAACGGCACAAAAAACAGAAACGGTAGGTACGATTTTGATTTTGCCAGCTTATCAGCATGTTTCCAAGCATTTAATCCGGAATATAATCTTCTAATCTATACTAATATTATAAAGCTGAAGAGTTTGTTTGTTGGTTTGTTTGTTTGAACGCGCTAATCTCAGGAACTACTGGTTCGAATTGAAAAAATATTTTTGGGTTGATTAGACCATTTATCGAGGAAGGCTTTAGGCTATATATCATTACGCTTAAGCCAATAGGAGCGGAGCAGCGATAAACAATGTTTTAAAATCGGGGATTCCACGGGGACGAAGTCGCGGGCAGCAGCTAGTTTGTAATATGCCTGTTTACAAAGTGTGCTTTTAACATAAGTTTTACATTTTATTTAATTTAATTCTAACATGTAGAACCAAATAAATCGTCTTTGGTTTTATGCCATGCAGAAAACATGGTTAACCCCAGTAAGTTATTATGTAGGTACCTAAATCAATAGGGTAGTTGACTAAAAAAATCTAATTAGTCCGTCAGATAGATTTCCAAAAAATATTGGACACGTATTTTTTCTTTTTTCACGTAAACAAAAAATGAAGCCGATACAGAGCGTTGAAAACTCGTGTGGCGTCACTACTCGCTACAATTTTTAGCGAGCCGTAGCGTCACAAGCCCCCACTCCTGATCTTTGATGCTTTGTATCTTCGTCAGTTTTTATAGATTTGATAAAGGAAAAAATACGTGTCCAATATTTTTCTATAGTCTAACTGACGGACTAAACATAATCATATATTTTTTACTCAGGAAACATCCCTATTCCAGAAGCTTTAAACAGCCTCCTCACATCAAACAATCGGTGACAGCTTCGCAATAAAGACGTTCCCTACATAATACATTACAGTCTAGTTTCACAATATTATGACGAAACAACAATGTTATTCCAAAGAAAACGTGAATTGTACAAACCTTGTCAGTTCCAGCCAAAACAGTTGTGTAAGACACGTGTATAACCTTGTCTTTTCTTATAAATACAATAAATCCTTTTCATTGTGTCTAAAGTCCAGCCAGTTTGAAGGACCTCATTCCGAAGCTCAGTTTGAAGTTTGACGACAAAATGCAAATCGCAAACTCAGTATGATTATGAAATATTTTGAAAGATTGTAAACTCTCGATAAATTGTCAATTGAACAACAAATATCAAAGTTTACAATCTTCTCGAAGTTATTTCGAGGAATTGTGAATCTACGGTGCCACAATTTATCGGATTATCTTACCTAACCAAGTATCTGAACATAGGCCATAGTAGTAGGTTCTTTTAAACCCTTTAGATAGAAATACGAGCGCTATCCTCGAGATAAAAACATTGAAATGTTGTACTTAACGTTTCATTCCCTATGAGAAATTTCATAACCTTTACTGCTTGAAGTGCAAGTCATTAAATGATTAAGACGGCCAACTCACGCTCTATTTATATACTGTACTATGTTATTCCAGAAGTTTCCTTATCAACCTAGAAGTTGGTCGTAATAATGTGGTGGGTTTATAAGTTGCCTACCTAATATAAAATTATCTCTCAAGATATTTAATACTCTTACTGAATTTATTTTTATATTTTCACGGAGCCATTTTCCGCCCGTCAATATTGATAATTAGAGTCATTGGATAACATAAATTGAATTGGAAAGCCATTAGAAAAATTCGTGGCTTAACAATTTTAGAGACAGCCCGTTTACTATACTTTTAGTTGTTTCTATAGTGTGATGTCATACGGCATTTTGTTGTGAGGAAATGCTGCTAATATTCAGACGGTATTTGTTTTACAAAGAAGAGGTATTCGTGCAATTTATAAATTAAGTCATAGACACATAACACATAACATAATATAATCAGCCTTTTAACGTGAGAGGAGGCCTGTGTCCCAGCAGTGGGAACTGCTGGGACCCAGGCCTCCTCTCTAGGAGAGGGAATGGGCCGTAATCCATCACGCGGGCCCAGTGCGGGTTGGTGAATGTCACATGTCTTCGAATTTTTGGTTCTAGGACATGCCGGTTTCCTCACGATGTTTTCCTTCACCGTTTTGAGAGCAGTGGTGAAGAAATGAATTACACAAAGTAATGCGCCTGGCTGGGTTCGAACCCGCGACTTACGCTTCGTAAGTCGGGGCCTTTACCACTCGGCCACCACTGCTCTCATAGACATCAAAGACAAATTTAAAGAGATTAATATAATGACTGTGCCCTCTAAGTATATTTATGAGAATCTTTTGTATGTACTAAAAATATTAATCTATCTAACAATAAAAGGTACAGTGATATTCATAACGTAAATACTAGGAACAAACATAATTTTGTCATTCCTACAAGCAGGCTCAAGAAAATAGGTGGTTTATTTAGATGCGAATGTATACGTTTTTATAATAAACTCCCCGGCGGTATTAGTAGTAATAAATTTAAATTGATTATAAAACGTAAGCTATGCTAGAAAGTTTTTTACGCAATTAAACACTATATTGAAGACCAAAAGGCTTGTGATTGAACTGCTTCTACGATCTTCAAGACCTGATATTATGTTTATCCTTTTTAATTTTCTCATTTTTAAACATCGACATTTGAGCAGTTCGGATTGTATTTACTTTTTAAGTAAAAGAACTTTGACCTCTGAGTTTGTTTCGGTATTTCTTCTTAGGGTAGTCAGCCAGGAACACCGGTCTCACCTAGCTTAAAAAAAAATAATTATAAATATGTTTAATTTTATTTAAAAAGGAAAATCAAACAGCTACATTATAAAACATAGAACAAAGACAACACAGAAAACATAATTATCACAATATTAAGCCCACAACGCTGCTCACAGATAAGCGGTAGGATACATAGAAATAAAAACATATTAGGGTGCCAGCTACGTGATACTTAATAAAAAACGTAACAGTCGTGTACAAGTGTTCATTACAATATAAAACAAAGGTGAATAAATAGAGAGAAAATAAACGAAAGATTCATGAAAGCTCCTTAAGTATAATACTTTTGAAGTTATAGATAGTATATGGAAAAATGTGTATATGCTCAAACGCCCTACTATAGGACTCGACCATGCTGCGGACAGGATTTTGGACGTACCAAAGTGTTATGTTTAACCTACTTTCAGAATAACCTCTCCTATTCACGTAAACAGCTATGTTTCACAAATAAATTGATTGATTGGGTAGTAGTAATGCGAAGGTCTTTTCGGTTAATTATTTCTTAGAAATAAGACTATATATTATTAACTAGCTTCTGTCCGCGACGTCGTCCCCGTGGAATCCCCGATTTTAAAACATTCTTTATCGCTGCTCCACTCCTATTGGCTTAAGCGTGATGATATATAGCCTTAATCCTTCCTCGATAAAAGGTCTATACAACCCAAAAAGAATTTTTCAATTCGAACCAGTAGTTCCTGAGATTAGCGCATTCAAACAAACAAATAAACTCTTCAGCTTTATAATATTAAGTATAGATTAATACTTTTATTTTATCTTCGAAACATGCCTAATTGGCTGTTGTCAATCGTATTATTTTTAACAAATATTCATTTTCAGTAATACTACATCTGACTTATAAAATTGTTTGCCCTATTTGCACAGTGTAAAACCGCTGCGCTTTTATTAAGGAACTATATTAAGGTAAACATCAACATCACAAACTGGTGATAACCAAAAGGTTAGGTGGTAGCTTTGCATTGCGTAATTTGTTCGAAAGAGACACCGCGGCACTCGAACGCGGCGGGCTTTAGTAGGACACACACGGGTGGGTTTTAGTCAGTAAGAGTCTGAAACTCCCTTCCGGTCCGCCCAGAGCGGGAGAAGTCATTTGATGATTTGAAAAGGACAAAAAATGGAACTCCCCCGGGATGGAATTAACAGCTTGACCTTTCAGTCACTAGGAAAAATCACATTCTTAAAGCAGGTACTGATTTCAATATTAATTTGGAATACAATCTTATAATATCTATTTATTTCAACTTAATGTACAGCACTGGTACAAAGGCGGGCTTAATGCAACGTGGAATTCGTAATATTTAATATTTGGGTTACCTAAACATAATTCACTGTGGTAGGAGTACAACAAATAATTCTATACTCGTACTAATCCTTAATATAATATTATAAATGTGAAAGCGTGGATGTTTGTTACGCTTTCACGCAAAAACTACTTGACGAATCATCATGAAACTTTGTACACATATTCTGGGAGGTACTAGAAGTAACACAGGATACTTTTTATCCCGGGATTATGTTCCCTTGGGATAATTTCCGACATTCACGCGGGCGAAGCTGCGGGCAGCAGCTAGTATAATTATAAAGCTGAAAAGTTTGATTCTTTGCTTGTACGCGCTAATCTCGGGAAATACTGGCCCAATATGAAAGTTCTTTCAGTGTGAGATAGCCCATTTATCGATAGATAGCCCGGTTATCTGTACTAATATTATAAAGAGGAAAGATTTGTATTTTTGTATGTAATGAATTAACTCAAAAACTACTGGACCGATTTTTTCACCATTAGAAAGCTACATTCACCCTGAGTAATATAGGCTATATTTTATCCCCGTATTCTCACGGGAACGGGAAATACGCGGGTAAAACCGCGGGGCGCTGCTAGTAGGCTATATATCATCACGCTGAAACCCCTATTGGTCTTAGGTTTAATTGGTATGAATAATGTTTAATATCTATTTTAGGCGGACGAAGTCGCGGGCAGAAGCTAGTAATAAATAAAGTCGAAAAACTTATAAATAATCGTAACAAGTTAAGTACAGTTACACAGTGGGTTACGAGTTCGATGTCCGCACGAAATGTTTAAGTTTGTTGACAAATATGACCGAGAGATCAGATTATTTTTGGATTGCTTACGTGAGCTAACAAAATAAAATATTAATTTAATACACAAATGTACATATATTAAAGGTTTTCCACCCTACATCACGATAATTCAAGAAGGTAGTTTATCATTATTTAATTTCAACTATAATGCTTTAGTAAAATTAGAGAACCTTTTAACATTCAATTTAACTTCACAGTTAAAATGTTAACTCTTTTAGTACTGATGCATTTTCGATAGCCTTCCAATTTACCCACAAACTATCCTTGACAACAAAATAGTAAACAAAGCAATTTAAATCCTATTCCTATAGACATAAAGTTGAACGGAAATGCACTACATCGCGTGGTCGTGCGTTCCTCAAAATGCACATGCGTCGCGCGGCCTACGCGGCTCGTAGCTCGTAGCAGTGCTACGCCAGACGGCGCGCGAACGCCGAACCAACCGCGCGTAGACCCGCTACGAACCGCCGCGCCGAACCCAACGGAACTTTTCATACTTTTCTAATGGAACATTAGAGTTTACGTTTTCGTGTGCTGTGAACAAAATTAATTTATTTAATTTGCTAACTTTTGATGTGTGAAACGAATAATAAATAGATTAGTATAGACTTAGTGAAGTGTGAATATTATTTTGAATAGTTGTTGACAGTTTTAGTGATTTTTTTATTGCGGAAATGTCATATTGAGACATGGCTCCTTTAAGGATTCCGAGTGATTTCATGAGTGAGGATGCTAACTATAATTTTTCGAGTCATGGTGGTCAGGAGCCGAGGCACCACTGGCGGCACCACAACCACTCTCACATGAGGGAAGGTCATAGGCACAACATGGTGGATATACTTTCAAATTCGATCATGGAAGCGATGAACAGTAAGTTCGTGCCGGACAACAGTGTGTTACCGGATCTGGAGCCTCTGTCCACTCACATGGAGGGGGCGATGGAGTGGCACCATCCTCTGAGGGCGAACGTGACGCTGAACCGATCAGACCTTGGAGTCATCGCTGACGAGTTCATGTACCGGCACGGCGGGGCCATGACGGCAGTGTACTGCGCCGCGTATCTGCTCGTGTTCCTGGTCGGGCTTGTGGGGAACTTCTTCGTGATCGCCGTGGTGTACCGCTCGCCCCGCATGAGGACCGTCACCAACTTCTTCATCGTGAACCTGGCGGTCGCTGATATCCTGGTGATCGTGTTCTGTTTGCCTGCCACGCTGATGTCCAACATATTTGTCCGTGAGTACTTCAGCTTACTTTTTTTTTCATTTTTTTTTACAGTTTTTGGCAAGTTTTCAAGAGATGGCGTCGATTGAATGGAAAATTAAATGCTTTCGATATATCACGAAGTGTTGTGGTGAAAGAAAAAGAAATAGGAATTGGTCATAATTTTTCGCCAAACTCAATTTAGAGTGGATGCCAAAATAAAAATAATAAAATCGGGAAAAAGATGTTGTGACGGCTAAAATTCAGAAATAATTAGGTGTGGAACTAAAAAAAAACATAAACTTAAATTTAAAAAAAGAACATGCAAAATACAGATCTGCTATTATATCATTATAGCTTACATAATCATAAAATATTTATAAATGTTTAGTAAATTAAAACACGCGTATGATTAGCGACGGCAATTAAAACAAATCGAACGGAATCTCCTCGTAAATCAACTTTGGTCCGTTGTTAGCGAAACAAAAAGTTGATATTTTTTGTGTAATCAATTAATTTTGGTCGGCCTGAAAATGCTTAATTGGATATATGTTACAGTTTTTTTCCCCTGCATTGTTTTGTTTGATTTGTGGAGATCGGAGTTTAAACCATTTCAGAAAAAGCGTTCACTGTTATTATACTCCATGAAAAAATTCGAAATAATTTTGGATTTTCGAGAACATCGGCTTGTATCAGAATGAGAGTACCTACCTAAGGTATATACAATTTTAAAGGCAAACATGTTACATTTCCTTGAAACGGAGTTTAAATGTACAGTTTTAACTAGTGTTTTGGTAAACGGATAATTAATGCGCAGCTGCTGTTAAGAGCGTGTATAATAATAGTGACTTGAAAATTTGTATGAAATGCCGTTTGGCGTAAACGCTCTTAAATGTAAGTGTTATAAGTATACAGTGTCTTATCTTCAGGAGGAAAAGTTCGAGAAATGTAACTCTCTCTCAAATTAGACCCGTATGCTAGTAATGGGAATATTATAGGCTCATAATTAATTAAACGTATGGTTATTTTCTTACATAGTAAACACAACTGACAAAAAGAACAATAGGGTGCTTTACTGCTAAAATCTAATTAGTCCATTTCACAGATAATCAAAAATATTGGAAAGGTATTTTTTCTTTTTTCACGGAAACAAAAAATATATACAATTCAGTGCGTTGAAAATACGCGTGACGTCACTACGTGCTACATTTTTTTACCAGCGACATGACGTCACTAGCCCCCTCTCTTGAACTTTGATGGGCTTTATATTTATGTTTTTTTTACGATTTGTAATGACAAAAAAAACGTGTCCAATATTTTTTGAAAATCCAACAGACTGACTTTTAATAATGATTTTTATATGTCATAAAATTCTCAATTACTCGTCGATATAAGGCATTTTGTGTTCGAAATAAAAACATGATTGGTTTCGCTCGATCGGAGTCGCTTACTGAGATACGAAGGTAAATTACATTTACGGGGATCCAATGTTGAGTGCTTCGGTTTGCGTTTCAAAGGTAAGTTATGAAAACATTGGTGAATCTATAGTGCCTATGTACATACATTGTTGGTCTTGACTAACAATGTACATAGGTACCTGTATGCCTACCTACTACCTGACCAGTACAATTATATGGACTTCAAAAGAGACCTTGACCTCTGAGTTTGTTTCGGTGTTTCTTCTCAGGGTAGTCAGCTAGGAAACACCGGCCTCATCTAGTTTTTATAAGGGCGAAAAATTATTGACGTTTAAAAGTGTTTTTTACAACGTACTTACAAAATAAAAATCTCAGGTACAACGAAATGCATCCTTATGGTTGGATATGGATGCATTTCGATGATTTGATTTGACAGACTAGTGGATGTATGTTGTTGTTTAAGTTCTTTTCAGTGTTATGAAAATATTGGTCGACTTTTCGTTAAGATTAAGACAAACTAGGAAGTGTGTTCGGAACATGTTTTCTTTACTTCCTCTTACACATTACCTTTTAGATAAATTATGATTACCAAACCTGAAATCACTAAAAACAAAATCAGCTGTTCCTTACATTTATGTTCGTATAACTAATTAAAATGTAGGGAACAGTTGATTTTTTTTTCGCGATTTCAGGTTTGGTCCCATAGTAAAAGTTGTATAATGATGAGTACAATGACCCCTTAAGAGGTTGTTGGTGTTTTACAAATAACCCTGTACATTGTAATGGGCACTAAAATTGTATCATAAGATCTCTCAGATTTCTAAAGTGTTTTTGACGGCTTAATTAAATATATTTGTGTGCCTAATCAATTCCAGACACTTGCATAATTCGATATAGCCGAATTACTCAAACTGATTTTGACAGTAACAAAAATATCTTTTTTTT
Organism: Hecatera dysodea; assembly: GCA_905332915.2. NCBI lineage: Eukaryota > Metazoa > Arthropoda > Insecta > Lepidoptera > Noctuidae > Hecatera > Hecatera dysodea. The sequence goes on along the minus strand of HG995298.1, from coordinate 1,265,013 downwards.
TTAGGTTGGCTACTGAAGACCTGAATTTAATTTCGGTCCCATTTTTGAAAGAATTGCGTCGTAAATTCATTGAAGTGTCGAGATAATAGAATATGTCTTACGAAATCGATGCGATTGTGAATTATAATTTATCTGAAATATCTTTTATTTGTTTTTTTTAGAAATAGTTGTTGGAAACTCATCGATTGGGAATTTATCGGTTGAAAACTTATCGGTTAGTTCGTATTATGGTCAATAGCTAGTTTTGTAGTGAAGATAGCGTGGTGAACTGCCGAAGATGTTAAACATTATTTTCTATGATTGGATACTTAATTACGGATACCATATAAACTTAATTATCGCTTACTCGTGGATGCTATTTCAATACAGCCCCATCAGTACCCATAATGGGGGAACATAAGTGCTGGAATATTCAGACTCTACCTACATTATGTATTCACTTCAGATTTGCTATACAGTGCGGAAGAAGTCACTTAATGTCGGAAGTTCCGTATGCTTTAGATGGAAATTCTGGGAAATCGTTTCCTTGAACATATATGCAGAGAGACGTTTCGTGTTAAGAATTTACTACTTTCGGGTTTTTGGAAGTCAGTTACTTAGTATATAGAAACCTATTTTATTTAATCGCTGTTTGTTAGAAAATCGTCATTTTCAGCACAATGTCTCGATTTATTCGCGTTCTGCAACTAAAGCGAAAATTAATAACTATCAAATAATTGTTACGTAAAAACTTTGAAAGTTTTGCAAAAACAGATTTTCTTATAACTTATGCATTAACTTGTCAGTGTAGTCACGGGTTGAATAAGAACTAAGTTGAAAACAATAAGTTGTTTAGTTTAAATTGAAGTGTAACTTATATACTTGGGTCGTAACAGCTGCTGCTTGGTCAGGACAAGAGATTTTTTAATCTGTTTTATTATAAGTGTAGAAATTTTTCGCAAAACAAACATTAATTTCAAAATCAAGTCAAACAAAAAAGTCCTTTGACAACAATTGACACAAAAAATCCAAAATATTATAATTTTGATATAATAATATGACCGCTTTGTTAGTCTAGTGATTGAAAACTGCGAGTGCTGAGCATGAGCTTGAGACTTTGATTCTCTGTTCAGGCAAAGCGTTTTTTGAATTTTGCCATAAGGAATTTCTCATCATCAGCCCGAAGTTTGGCAGTCAGTGTTATGATAGCCTCGTGCTTAGATAAACATGAGATGCTGTTGGTTCAGCGCTAGGTCGCCTCCTGGTCCGGCTGGATTGCCGTCCCATCGAAAAATGAGAAAAAAAGATCAAAAATCAAAAGTCATTTATTCAAACTAGGCTGAGAGACAGCTATTTTTGAACGTCAAAATTTACATAAAGACACACCCCAGAACGTCCACCCATCACCACTTCCTAGTGTTTTAGCTGGGAAGAAGAAGGGGCGCAACAAACTCCCCAGCAACACATCTGTTTGTTGCGTTTCAGTCATGCATGAAAAAGGTAGAAAAAAAAATCCAGCATGGAAATCATAGATTTTTTAACTATAAAACATTGTAAAGAGTAGATCAATAAAATAAAAACAGATTGACCCACTTAGTCATCAAAAAAGAAGTCAGATACTTCAATTTAGATCTTTTTTGTTATGTACTTATCCAGTATTATATTGATTTGTATACCCTGTTAAATTTTTCACTCACTCCTATTCATACTGACACATGAAAACATTGAGTTACTTACCGATTCTTCTCAATAGCAAACGACCAATTCGAAATGGGCATTAGCTTCCTAAGTTTTCTAAGTCTGGGTCTATGTGAAAAAATAAAATGAATACTTTTAATTTTGATAACGCCTTTGTTTGCGCACACACTTGTCAACTATACTATCTTCTACGAATTCGCCTAATCTTCTTTAAGGTTGGCCACTTTGGACAAAATTCGATCGTATAGTTTTTTTTTTTAATTTTGCATAAAAGATCTTCTTACAGGTGAAGATCTTATCTGCAAATTAAAAAAAAATAACAGGACAATAGGGCATTTCCCATCCTTTTTTGACCGTAAACTGGATTCCATTTAAGTTATTTTAGCCACTTTAGATCATCTAGACACAATAGAAAAGAATCGTGGTAACCTTATCTCGTCTGAGTAACGTTCGACGAGAGCCCAATGTTCTAGAGCGGGTTGGGTTCGCTTCCTGTCTAGACCGATGCGGTTGACTGTACCTAGCTGTTGAGATTTTAGGCGAGTGTTATATGTCACTATTGCCGTTTTTAAGTATCACTCCGAGTGACTCAAACAAACGCCCTGAAAAGATTTATTAAGGACGCAGTTCGCACTTTACTATGTAAATTTTCATAGTAATAGTGGAATAATACCAACTGAGCTATTGAAAATTAATCTTATCTTACTATATCTTACTAATATTATAAACGCGAAAGTTTGTAAGTATAGATGGATGTTTGTTACTCTTTCACGCAAAAACTACTGAACGGATTTGGATGAAATTCGGCACACAGATGGTCTATAGCCAGGATTAACATATAAAATAATATTCCCACGGGATCGAAACTTATGCGAGTGAAACCGCGGGGCTTTGCAATAATAACCGAACCTGTCAAAAATGTTCCCACTGGAAAAACTCAGTCCAGCACTCTATGAGCGAGATTGGGCTGTAATCCACCATTTTCCAAATCGACGTTATGTGTAACGGTTAAATTAAACTGTAAGTAGAAGATAAAATACAGCTCCATTTTATACTTACACATGAATTGCATATTGAATAACATCAACGGCTATTTTTCAACTAAATCTTAAAGAGGAAACCAGACAAAGAGTATAAGGTATCTTGATAGATAGATATTCTCGTTTTCTTCTTTTCTTTATACTGCATTCATGTGACCGGTCCACACATACGCAGACACCATTTGTAAAAAAGATGTTTTATTTTTAAATCCAGTTCTATTTACAAAACAAAAAGCGATCAATATTGCAAACAGCTTCCAAAGCCAATGTAAGCGAAATAAAAATAATAAAAAAGATGAATATGAAAGGGAAAACGTGCAACAATGGACATGTTTGCATTCCCATTAGATGAGACTTGTTCAATGGACTGCACTTGCATCATCTCTGGGCTACAAGTCTGCTATTACAATAGTGTCAGAATGGTCTATCATTGATTTCATAAGATGTCAAATTTGGTAATCTACTTATATGAAAGCGTCATTATGACTTCCCAATGGTCAACCACTGACACTCCATCGAAAGAAATGGCATAGAATGGTAATCTCGTACATAATGACAAATGTATGACAGATGTATGCGGTGATCTGCTAAAATTTTGACAGTTCCTTTGATCAGTGACCTAGCATTAGCATTTTAATAGCTCGGTTATCAAAAAGTATTACGAGACTATTGACCGAACAATGATCGAAAATTATGAATTTAAATAGTCACACGAATTAAAAAAGAATTCAACATACCTATTGCATCCAAATAATTCAGAACATCCTCCTTTTTTGACGTCGGTTAATATTTTTTAATATAATTTCAACCTAATACCTTTTATTATATATTAAGTAGATATATATATTGGCGAGTTTTTAGTTAAGTCAGCTTGTTTAAAATAGCCTCTCAGACCTTAATAATAAATGTAAGCAAACAAATTCTATAAAAATCAACAACGCAAAAAAAAAAATGCAAACCACGACGAATGCAAAACCATTTGATTTGTTACACGTCAATATTTATTTTGAATTTGAAATAAAAACTTATGTAGAATACATCAGCCAGCTGATGTTTTTTCAGTCGTAAGGTCAAGGGCTCAACTCTAGTTTAAATAAGATCAACACTTGCCAGGCCAGATTAGATAGATAAGTTTGTGTATTTTGTTAGGGGTATGTCATGCTTTTAATATCTCTTTTAAAACTATATTGTAAAAGCCTAATGGGTGGATTTGCTCACTTTTGTATTTTAGTAAGACATCATTATGGAGAGCAGTGGTGGCTCAGTGGTAACGGCCCCGACTTACGAATCGTAAGTCGCGGGTTCAAGCCCTGTCAGGCGCTTTACTTTGTGTAATTCATTTAATCACCACTGCTATCAAAACGGTGAAGGAAAACATCATGAGGAAACCGGCATGTCTTAGAACCAAAAATTCTAAGACATGTGACATTCACCAACCCACACTGGGCCCGCGTGGTGGATTACGGACCATTCCCTCTCCTAGAGAGGAGGCCTGTGTCCCAGCAGTGGGAACATTAAAAGGCTGATTATGCTAAGACATCATCAAAATCATACGAATAAAGGGGTGTTTTGGATACTTCTGATGGGAAATCCTATTTCGGTAACATTAGATCAGCGCTAAGGTAGTGGGTTGCCAACTGGTACAACATAGCTCACCTTACCACGTTAACCTTCTGCCAATGGCTTTGCTCATGTCAAAAATGGTCTCAAAGCAGGATGACATATTCCAGACTATCTCTGTGCCAAATTTCTTCTAGATCCGTTCAGCCGATTTAGACGAACGATTGGATATTTGTTGAGTAACAAACATCTCCATTCACCATCCAAGGTTGCGAAATTTGTTCCAAAGAGTCACCGCGGTCCTGGAACGCAAAGGACAATAAAAGAAACGTGGATGAGTTTGTAAGTCATTTGTTTTTTTTACCACCCTTAAAAAAAGACCAAACAAATTTTTGTATTTAGGAGTATAACGGTAGAAAATAGTCGAATCAAAAGCACAACTTCGGCATGAAGCTTTAATGATCATTCACTTTTATTCACGTGTATCGAAAATCCAAATAAATAACACGATTTAGCACCCCAAGGTCAACAGTCGTGTTGACAATTAATTCGAACTAAGTTTTAAACGAGCCAACTACGTCAATTACTGCCAGCCAGTCACATTTGGTCGTGCCAGTAAAATTGCTGGTTTATGTCTCAGGCTTGAAGGATCAAACTTTGCTTTGGCAATACGAAGGTTCGTTTGTTGCTAAAGACTGGGTGAGTGCGTCTAAACGAGGCTTCGAAGTGATATTGATTTTGAGTGATTATTTTGGGATGCATTCGATTAGGGATTTTATTTTTATTGAATGCTGGGAAATTGGTCTCATGCAAATTATTTGTGAATTTCATCTCTCGCCAAGATCACTACTTATTGCACATACGAAAGAAGTTATCTAAAATTCAAAACAGATTCTTACTGTAAATAGGTAAAATTGTAATTTTATATTAGTATCCTTATAAGAGTTATTGCTGCAAATAATGAACCGTTAAAAAAATCTTTGACTGTCAGAAAGTTTATCCTGCGAAAAAATACGGTTCCATAACGGGATAAGCCACTGGACTGAACTCACGTTAAAAAGCTAGCTAGAATTACTAAAAAAACTGCTAAACGTAATTGCAAGTTGATTATCAAAGCTATAATTGCTACATACGAACCAGTTACACCACCATCTTAAACTCAGATTAAGACGTAGATTCTAACTTCAGTTTAATTATAAACGTAGCACTCACAGGTCCAGTAGGCACGTCTGTGATCAAAGTGTGAGTTGCCGGAGCTCCGGAAATTTTCAACGCGGATGGGAGAACACCGCGCGGTACGAACCACTATGCGGTTTGCTTGTACACTCGCGGGGAATGGCGTTATTTATTAATATCAATATTAATGTGTGGAGTTATCGTTATTTATTAATATTAATGTGTGGAGTTATGGTGTGGAGTTTTTTTTAGAGGATATGGGAATTGTAAATATCGGTTATATGATGTACTAGTGACCTATCCCGGCATCTCGGCATTCCATGGGTGCAATGACAAGATTTATTATACACAAGTCTTCCTGGTTTATGGTTCTTTCGATGAGTGAAAACCTTATCAAAAACCATTGTAGAGTTTTGAAGTAGTAAGCGGAGAAATTGATAGCGGTAGACTTGATTTACACTATTTAGTGATAAATAATTCTCGTGGCAAAAATATAACAGCCGCACGGGTCGATCTTCAAGGTTAAGCAACGCTTCCCGAGGTAGATCTGTGGATAGGTGACCATCTTAACATACCGAGATTCCTCCGTGCCTCGGAAAGCATGTTGTTTCCGGCTGTCATTTGTAGATCTTTGGCAACCGTTACGGATTGTCAGAAGCCAGAAAATCTGACTCCAGTCTTACCAAGAAGTACCGTGTTACCCAGTTAATGGTACATAGAGGTCTGATAGGTAGCTGCGTGAAGTATAAAAACAGGTATTCAGCTGAATCTGGTGTGACTGAAAGCCGACCTCAATACAGTTGGGAAAAAAATAGGCAGATGAGTGATAAGTAATTCCTTGTAATATTGTAGTCAAAGCTGTTGTTTTCATTTATAGTTTTCATAAAGATAAAGCAGCTTTAGACGTTCCAAAGCAAGTCGATAAATACTTTTTGAATAGGTCCAACACAGTAATTGTCTCTCTATACCCTTTTAATTTATCAGGACTGTTGTGAAATCTCACTGTCTATCCCTGACTTACCGACGAATCTCTAAACTGCAACAAAATAACGTCAAATTAATTCCATCACAAAACATACAAACTCTGCCATTCAAACAACATTTTGGACTGAACAACCATGTTTCAGAACAGCAACAGCCGGGAACCGAAACCATTACACCGAAAGTAACAAGTCGGCTTGTTCACTGTTCACGTCAAGTTTTATACAAAAGGTACTCTCGATCTAAGATATTGAAGACTTAAGATTTCTCTCGATAATTGTTTCAATTTAGAGATTGTCACGGCTGATACTCCGTGTCACGGCTGATTTTTTTTCAAGAGGCATCTGTTCTTCAGAACTCGTAGATCGAATGTCGACGATATTATTATTAGTATTTTTTGGTCGACGCCGGCTATACCTGAAAATCAGCAATGTGGCTTTTTCTCGTACACGTGTCCCAGCACTACGCTGAGCGATATCCGTTTTGCGCGGATGTGACGATATGCGTCATACATTTTGTAATTTTGGTTTCTCTTTTTTATGCATCATGAGTGGTGCAAATAAACTCTTTTTCTTTCTTTCTTTTGTGTATGATTGTGATAATACTTCTGATATTATGTCTTTAGGAGACTTAAGTCTTTCCTATTCATTAATAAATTCCGTTAAATTTTTACACATTCATACGTACAAGTAATTAATAATTGACTTTTTTTGTGGGTATCGTATAGTGTGTGATATTAATCGTCCGTAATAAAACTAAGTTTCAAAATCTGAAAACTGCCAAAATACCAAGATAGATTGATTCCGAAGGTATTAAGGTAATGCAAAATATTGCAATAAAAAATATCAACGTCCACGTCCACCCTATAACCTTGACAAAAACAAGAGCGACGATGCTTGTACATTGTCCTGAGAAGCTTCCCTTTGACAATTATTTAAATTATTCACATTTAACCTTGCGTTCGCGACTGTACCTCGTTACGTTCCACGCCGGAATATTTTAGCGTGAAGTTTTTAGCAATACCAACATGTCATGTTTGCATTCGAACTAGTTATGCAGAACAGCCAGGGCTTTTTTGCATTTATTATTTATAGGCTATATTTTGGAGCATATTTAGGTGGGATTTAGTGTATCTCTCTGCTTATCAATTTTGGTGGATATGGACAATTATTCAGATTAGTTTACACCGCCGCTTTGCCATACATCTTATATATAAAATCTTCGTGTCACGGTGTTTGTGGTTGAACTCCTCCGAAACGGCTCGACCGATTTTCGTGAATCATTGCATATCGGCTAGGGTGGCGAATCGGACTACATCTGTTTTTCATCCCCCTAAATGTTAAGGGTGGTCCACCCCTAAATTTTTTATTTACCTTCATCTTCTAATATAAATGTGTTTGTAAGATGCGAATCGTTTTTAGTATCACTGTCGGGAATTGGAGATGCACTTTATAATTTCATAAAAATAACAACTCTTTACCTTCCTGTTTTGTTTCAATTTATTTGGTTGTATTTCTTTAAAGAGTAACCGTAGAGTTTCTTCCCGGTTCTTCTCCATAGGAAACGACGAATTCGAAACGTGCACACGCTTATGCCGTTTTATAAATGCCCATTGAATTTGTCTTCTTCCATACATTTCATATGGCGTCATGTAAATAGTCGCGTCTTCATATACATTTTCAGACATCCATCCACAAAATCAAGTAAAATTCAATCCCCTATTTTGCTCGAAATAATGCTAAAATATTCAGCGTGAAAACCAGACCCAACATAAAATACAAGAGACTTGCACCTCATACTTCAGTCACTTCACCGCCTTTGAAAATATATAGTATCTCTCAAATTATTTAAATTAAACATTTTCACAGAGAGTGTCCCTCGTTAGAGTCTACTTTGAGCATTCGGATCGCTTCGGTTAACTTCGTAAGTCTTCGTGAACCGACTTCGTTAACCAATTCTGTCACAATATAGATCAGCTTAGATAAGCAAGAATATTGTTTCGGTCGATGGCAAGTTACTTAAAGTTGGTATTCATTTTAGTATCTTGTCCTTCATCGTTTGCATTTGCCAAGATTTGTCTTAAAAGTTGCCGTGCAGATCGGAATTGGTAGTTTCGAGAGAAATTTTATTGAACTAAATAGACATCTTGTTTTTTGAATGATGGATAACTTTATACATCGATATCTCGCATTTTTTTAGATACGGAATTGTAAACGGACATAAACTGATGACAAGTTGGCGATTAATCAGTGAACGGTTCTACAATTTATCGGATTTTCTGGCCTAGCCAAGTAGCGGAACATAGGGCACAGGGAACTCAAGGCTCCCCGAAACGGATAGATTAGGTTCGAATAGTATGATGGCAGCTAAAGTGAGCGAGCGAATAGCTCCCGTCACGCCATTCATATTTTTTTAGAACCCTCCGTCACAGTATTACAATATTCCCTACAGTACGGCAACGAATGTACTTGCGCAGAGCAACGGAGGGGAACTCGCGGGGTGTCGGGCGGCGCGGGCCGCGTACCGCAAACACGCTTAGTTTGCGGTACCGAGCGCGAAGGGCAGACGCGGGCGTGTTTTTTGTGTAATAATTTTATTATACTTACATTCTATAATGGTGCGCAAAAACTGTTCTGTTAGGTATTTTCATTTGTGTACCATAGACTTATGGAATATTACAGACGCCCCGCCGCCGCCGCTAAGACAAAACTGACTTGTGCACACAATTTTGGCCACTTTTCCTTATAATTTCATGTCTGATAATTATAATTGTAAAGGTATGTGTTTGTTTATTGAATTTATAGGCGCCTACTTACTTTCCAGGCGTGAGTTATGGATAGAAGCTTGTCAAAGACGGTAATTGAAAAGTAAAACAGTTGTACAATAAGGTAGTTGACTAAAAAAATCTGATAACTCCGTCGGATAGATTTCCATAAAATATTGGACACGTAATTTTTTCTTTTTTCATATAATAAGAAAAAAACGAAGACGATACAGTGCGTTGAAAAGTCGTGTGACGTCACTACTCGCTACAATGTTTACCTAGCCGTGACGTAACAAGCCCCCACTCCTGATCTTTGATGCTTTTTATCTTCGTTATTTTTTATAGATTTAATAAAGGAAAAAATACGTGAACAATATTTGTCTATAATCTTACTGACTGACTAAACATAATCAGATATTTTTTACTCAGGAAACATCCTTATTATATAACATGTAGGTACGTATGTGGTTTACACTTTTAATAAATAATTATATTAGATTTAATAATCACAATTATTTTGAATGTAAATATGAATAAATGATTACATCATAATAGTAATAATCACAATTGTTTTATTTCCCATTTGGTGACAACCCTTCCATATTTGCGTGTGGCAGCGTAAGTACCTACACTGGCGGCGGCATCGCGCGACATCAAAGGCGTTGCCCTACTGTAGGAAAAATATTGTAATACTGTGCCTCCGTGTCCGTCGTCGTTTAGAATATTGAAATTATAATATTTAACTTTATTTTTTTTCTGTTATTGTTCCCTTACTGTATATATCAGATACAGAAAGTCACCCTTACATACATATGTCCACGCACTTGTTGAACACCATTATTATTATTTCTTTTTTTTTCTGTATGGGCGGAGTGGAAGAGAGTGTCAGACTCTTACTGACTAAAACCCACCCGTGATCCTTCTTGTGCCCTTTGCGTTCCAGGGCCGCGGTGACTCTTTCGAACAAATTGCGCAACTCTAGCAGGCACTGACCCTATGGGGCCCCGTCTTCTTTGCTGACAGCTCTTTGAGGAGTGCGTGACACTCGACGCGCCGTCGACCCGGGCCTGGTTGCTATCGGACGGCGAGCCACCCATAGCTCGCCATCCGCAGGTCCGTTCCGAAACAACCTGTAAACATAATTTGGTATCTCAATTTACCCGTACATTAATCCGAAAAAAACTACTTAGCTGAATGATGATTAAGAAACATACGTAATGGCTTATCTAATTAAAACCTTAATTTATTTTATTTTAATGTTGTCACTGTGTCAGAGAGTAATATAATCTTAGTGAGCCAATTAAAACGGATTACGTTACTGTGTTAGTATTAGTAGACAGCTGTTTTGTGTAATTAGTACTTAAAGGGTTGGTAGATTCAGTTAGTATTACGTACAATTTGAATTAATCCAAATGTATTAATTGTAAAAATCGTTTTACCTGACTGCGGCAATCAATCATTACCTTCATAATAATATTATTGTTTTAGGTTCATCTATTAGATTAAAAAAAATGAAATATTGTAATGTTGTGATACATTAATTTTATTTACTTTTACCAAAACTGTAACAAATATTACATAGTAACATATGGAAACGTACATTTATTTATTTCATACTGTGTATGCAGATGTAAGTAGTATAATTACAATGTACGATTATTTGTTTTTCAAATAAAATAAAATTTCAGGCGACATCCACAGCTGGACATAGAATTGTTTTTATGAGAATCAAGTTATCTGATATTTTGCAAATTGACGATAAAAAAATATACAAAGTGGTTTGGCTCTTAGACTATTTGGACTTTTTTTTTGGATTAGACTATAAAAAAATGAAAATAAAAAAACCCGTTTTTTTTATTTTCATTTTTTTTCATCCTCGTCACCATTTCAGCCAAAAGCCGTCCACTGCTGGACACATCGATCGATCCAGTTTACCTCGCAGGCAGCAGGCAGCGAATTCCCGCAACATTAACCAGGTCATCGTTCCTACTTGTGGGAGGTGTTCCAACGCCTCGTTGTATTATTTAAATTATATTTCATCGAAACCAGATAATGAAAACCGCTAGGGTTGCTGATTTATTTATTAGCTTTTGTTTAGTTTTAGTTCAACCTACATATGACCTTTGGCACAACGTGGGAAAATATTTAACAAAAAAAAACTTTGTTGCTCTCTATAACAACTTGTTTGGATATTCTAAAACAATTTATAAACTGCTTCCTGCTATCATTGTTTTAGGATGTAACCTGAAAAAATAATTTGCAGATAGTTACAGGCTTTTCGAATATATTTCCTTTGCGAGGAACCCTTAATCCATATTAACCAGCGGGTGATTCCGTAATGCGGTGATATGTTTCATTATGTCGATTCTGCAAAATAGCATAGACAGGCAGACGATTTTTTTAGTCTTCATGCTGTTCTAAATTGGGCACAAGTATTCTCAGAACTTCTGTAAAAAAAAACAGAATATATTCAAATATATGTATACTTAACAAAGCAGGAATATTGAACGGTAAAAGCAGCTGTCTGAATTCAAAAACTAATACTAAGCAATATTAAGTAACATTAATAGTTACGGAACAATTCTCGCTCTCAGTCCAACTTCGCGGCTGTTCCTTTGTTGCGATTCTGACAAATGAAGATCGGAGAGATAGAACTTGTTGTTTGTTGCGATTCTGACAAATGAAGATCGGAGAGATAGAACTTGTTGTTTGTTGCGATTCTGACAAATGAAGATCGGAGAGATAGAACTTGTTGTTTGTTGCGATTCTGACAAATGAAGATCGGAGAGATAGAACTTGTTGTTTGTTGCGATTCTGACAAATGAAGATCGGAGAGATAGAACTTGTTGCTAGTTTGAGATGCAGTTATCTTACTATTGTTAATATTTAATTGGTAACACTGGCGGAAAATGCTATGACTTTAATAAAAAAAATATTGCAGTGCTTTTTCAGGAAATAAACTAGGTTCAAACAATCTTCTACGAAACATTTTTGGTACAAAGTTATCTACTTACTGGTTTCGAGTTTGTTTAGAATCATTAATATTTAACACTAACAATACAGACTAAAAAATATTGATAAATATATTGAATATAAAACTTATAAAACTTAAATAAAAGTACTAATTTTGAGGACACGGTTGGCGCAGTAATTGAGCAATTGGCTGCGTGTAGCTTCGATTCGATTCCCGCACGGAACAAATATATGTACATTTATGTAGTGAGTTTGTTTGTTTGTAAACGTATCCATGATACAGGAGAAATTCCTAGTGTGGGGTAACGTTTCTTTAAAACAAACAAAAATCAGAATGCCACTTCTACTGATTCTACAAATACTAGAAATTGTTTTTAAAAAGTTAGGTACTTAGACTAGATACTCGTAAGTAAAATCATCGATCATATAATCGATCAGACCTATACTTGTATAAGATTTATGTATATAATAATAGTGATAAATACCTACTATATAATCTACAAGAAATAAGAGGCTTATTTATTATATTTTTATATTCAGGTTTCCATAACAGCTGGTAGGTAGGCAAACTCTCTATTTTATTTATGGCAAATATTTTGCTTAACTTATTTTATTTATTTGGGTGTAAATAAATAAAATAAGTTAAGCAAAATATTTGTGACATGAAAAAAGCACAAATATTTTTGATTTTTCATAAAATAGGATCACGTCAAGACCAACAGCCTCTTAAACTAGATTTATCCATTTTGCCATCTCTATTTATTCACCAGTAATATTGCCGAGCGGTTGAGCCAAAATCGATTGAAAATTTCTAAAGTGCACCTTTAGTTAGTCGTTATATCTTGACGACACATTACTTTTCTAACTCCAGTCCGAACGTTTTATTAAAACTGAAGTCTAGGCATTCCGACGAGTCTAGACGACATTATAGTAGCACCTAGGACCTTATAAATATTTAGCTACTGCTCCCGCCCGTTCCCTCTCTGATTCAATGACATCAAGGGATTAAAAAAAAAATACATGTGGCACTCGGGGACTGCCGCGGTAAAGCTATTGCATAGCATTTTTTATCAACTTATGCAATTATATATTTAGTACTCTGCGTCATTGTGATATGGTCTCGATTCGTTCACCTGGGTTACTGTATTAATGTAAATCACATACGTTTCACTTAACTTTGTCCCACCGATTGTTTCCGAACGCAGACGTTCGGGTCGGCTCGGTGACGGCGAGCGACCATTTTAAAAAGGCGGGGCCTAATCGAATGACGTAGCGGTGTTAGGTTATTTTCGTTACGGAATTTCTGGATTCGGTTGCCACGCTCAAGGCACGCGATAGAAGCTATACAATAGCTTAAAAATACAGGTAGGTATTTATTGGTGCCTTGAAATTGCGAGACGGGGCCGCTGCTGATCATGAAGGAGATGGTGAAGCAACTTTAACTTTGGAAAACTTAAATTTTGGAATTGGCCCAGAACCGCAAAACGTGAAAGGAATGGAGGTAGGCCATTTTCCAGAAAGATAATTTTGTGAAAACGTCATTTGTTCCAGTTACCATCATCATTGATTCTGAAAGACACCCCAATAGTGGTCACATCGACCGGTCCTGTTAGCCAGCAGATAGCTGAAGCCCTCATGAACATAGGGCACCCCAAGAGTGGCCCAGATAGCTGCAGCCCTCATCAGATTATCAGTCCACTTAATTCATCACCTAATTATTGTCTTGATTGATCTTTCTACTACTAGGTTTTAAGAGCTTACAAATTGATTTTGATTTTGATTGAAAAAAAAATCTAAGATTAGAAGATTTCGTATTTGCTTTTGATGACAAAGGTAAAAATATCTAAACATGGGTATACCGAGGGGCAAGTAAAATTGCTACAAAACATATCTGTTTAAGACTCCAAGACCTTCAAGATCCTAAATCTGAGAAAAATCTTTGTAATCGGCTTACTCGATCCGATGGTAAAGGATGAAAATCGTACTAGTAAACATTTTCTAGGAAAGTTTTCTTATCATTTATCATTGGAGTAAGCGAACTTGAACTAGTCATATTGAAATACTGGATACATATATACAAACACAAGAAAGCAAGAAATAAATAGATTTTGTAATATTTCGTACATAGAATAAATTCGTGTAAATGCTTCTGGTTTTTATATATAATTCCTTACAATCGACTGTTATTTTTAACGATTTCAAAAAAAGGATGAGGTTGTCAATTCGACTGTTTTTGATATATTATTTTTTGTATGTTTGTTCAGTGATATTTTCGCCAATTGTCAATCGATTTGTATGATTTTGTTTTGTTTGGAAGAATATTTTACCGGACTAGTATGGGTATCGCAGTCGGTTATACTTTTTTTTTGTAAGAAAGTTTTTTTTTTCAACAATGCTTACCGCTCATATAATGCCACTTTATCTAGTACCTCTAGTAACAATAAAAGCTTAAATTCGTCTTCTAAAAATAAACAAAACCGCCATGAATCAAATAGAACTAATTGAAAAACAAATGCAGCTCTCTATTTTACGAAAGAAAACAAAGGTTTGAACCAATGACCTCTAAGTGTCAGGTTGAGAATGACATTACGTCATGGAGTGAGCCAATGAGCGGTCACGCCTTCGTTACGGTACGATGTGTGTACATAAGGAACGAATGGGTTAAAGGGGAACATATTTGATTATAGTTAGCGAAATTACATATGTGATTTTTCAGCTATGTTTATTGTCAAAGCATTGCCCGGGGTTTCACCCGCGTAGTTCCCGTTCCCGTGGTAATATGGGGATATAATATAGCCTATGTTCACTGGAGATAATGTAGCTTCCCAACAGTGAAAGAATTTTTCAAATCGGTCAAGTAGTTTCGGAGCCTATGCAATGCAAACAAACAAACAAAAAACAATCAAATCTTTCCTCTTTATAATATTAGTGTAAACAGCTATAATTTTGATGAAGTTAAAATTATAAAAAAGATATCCGCAAGAGAACGACGTTTACCGAAATAACCCGAAGAGTCGCGAAGATAAAGTGGTAGCGGGCAGGGCCCATAGCATACAAAACAGATAGTTGGTGGGGCCGAATGCCGGTTCTGGAGTGGCAACCGCGTACCGGAAGACGCAGCTATGGCGATTTTTCCACAAGGTGGACTAGTAAGTAACCTGTTGAAGACAGAAATAATCAGATGGACGGGAGACGCTAGATACTGACCGATGTAGTGACGTAGATCTTCAGCTGAAATGGTGATGATGACAATGATAAATGTATTCATTTTGTTCTGAAGCCAAGGATTAAGATGTGCTCAAAAATATTGATTTTACTGGTACTTAGCTGAATCCGGTTTGACTGGAAGCCGACTCCAATATCCTTGGTAAAAGGCTAGGCAGATGATGAATTAACAAGCACACCATCTGCATACACTTTTTCTAACTATGCAACTTTAGTCTTTTTACATAAGCAACTGCCAATCACACCACAACCCAGTCATTGGGTAATCTACTTTTAATTCTAACAAAAAACTCGATTGCATTAGTTGTTCAACGGGTAAGAAAACGCAATTCTGTCTGGCCCGCCATATAAGGCTCACGCTAGAAAAATATTTCATGGAATCGCCTGTGTCAGAATCCACAAGAAGGGCTTTATTGGGTAGTATGAAGGATCTTTGTAATATCTACAAATAACAGTCGGGACCGACGGCTTAACTGGTTTTCCGAGGCAAGGAGGCTTGTCGATACTGTATCAAGTCTATTCAAGGCTATATCAAATTGAAAGTAGTTGTTTTTACGACACGGTTGGCGCAGTAGTTGAGCGATTGGCTGCTGCGCTGCGCTGGGTGTCGTGGTTTCGATACCCGCACGGAACAAATATTAGTATGGCCTACAGATAGTTGTTTCGGGTCTGGCTGTTTGTGTATTTATTTATTTATTTTATTTATTTGCAAAAACATGTGTAGATAATATACATGGTATGATGCTTATTATAGGTGTTACAAAATATTCTTTGGCTCAACATGTTTGACCATGGCTGGTGTACAAATGTGGTTGAAAAACATAAAAAATATACAAGGAACAGTAATCACAATACAATCAATAATTAACATACAAATTAAATTAAAACATCAGGTAAGTAGTCATACGAAAACAGCAGTCATGCAACAAAACATTTAAAGCGTTTTGTCATTTAGAAATTCATTCACAGTATAGTAAGCTTTTTCTGTCAGTACTTTTTTTAATGTTTTCTTAAACTGGTCTGTATTTAATTTTTTAACACAGGTAGGGATATTATTATAAATTATTGGCGCTCTGCATACAACACTTTTATACAGTAGCGCTGTCCTAGCTGGTTGAACACGAATTTTACTATTATCTCGGCGATTACGTAATATAATGTCCGATATTCGAGGAAACAAATTGGGGTTGTTTCTGACAAACATAGCTATATCCAAAATATAAAGTGACGGAAGTGTGAGGATTTTATACTTTGTAAAAAGAGGCTTACAACTCTCAGTACTTGGGATACCAAACATGGCAAGTATGCATCGCTTTTGCATTTTAAATGCCATCTCTTTATTTGATGAGTTACCCCAAAAAATAATGCCATATCTGAGGACAGATTCAACAAGTCTATAGTAAGCTGAGAGTAACACATCAGTGTTGATAGATGGAGCGAGTTGGTACAAAGCATATGCTTGACTACTGATTCTTTTACATAATACTTCAATGTGTTCTTTCCAATTGAGTTTACTGTCAATGATTAAGCCTAGAAAACGGGCACTAGTTACTTCATCAATAGTGTAATTATCATGAATTAATTTTACATTTAATGGGTTATGGAGTCTTTGCCCAAAGTGCATAATATTGGTTTTAGATAAATTTATTTTTAAATTATTATTTTCAAGCCAAGAAATTATAGATGTCAGTGAATTATTTATGTCAGATTTATAATGATTAATGTCCTTACATGCAATTGAAACTGTACTGTCATCGGCAAATAATGTCATAGGTTGAGTCGTTGCCTTTGGCAAGTCGTTTATATAAACAATAAATAACGGCGGCCCTAGCACACTACCTTGAGGAACACCGTATGTGACATATTTCCTCATGGAGCAGAATGTATCTTCTTTTTTTGTTTTAGGATTCACTCTAGTTATTTCTGTTATCTGCTGTCGATTCGTTAAATAAGATCGAATTAAGTCTAATATATTGCCTCTTATGCCGTATGCGTCAAGTTTACTGATTAGTATAAATTATGATCTACATAATCGAAAGCCTGTGACATATCGCAATAAATAGCACAAACTGGTATCGTTTTGTCAACGTGGCAAATAACATTTTGGATGAATTCATAAATGGCCATATTTGTGGTTTTGTTTTGTCGAAAGCCATTTTGTTCATTGCACAATATTTTATTTTTTACAAGATATGAATTAAGTTAACCATAAAGATATTTTTCGAAAATTTATGAAAATATTTTTAGTAGAGCAATTGGCCTATAATTCACCATTAACTGTTTACTACCTTTTTTGAATAAAGGTTTTATGACTGATAATTTAAAATCTTGTGGAAATATTCCATTTTTTTTATTTATTTTTTTATTTATTTATTTATTTCACCAATACACTACAACAAATTAGTAGTTGATATCGACAAGTTGATAATGTGACTCAAGTGATGGCATATATCCTCATTTACTGCTTTAACTATTTTAGTAGAGATACCATCGTATCCTACACTGTTGGTATTTTTAAGGTTGTTTATAATTTTACTAATCTGGTAGGGTACACTTGGTGATAGAAACATTGAATTTAATCGGTGATTAATTAGAGACGTTATTTTTTTTCCGGCACCCGGAATGGGGTTGACTTTTTCAATAAAATAATTATTAAATGAGTTTGCTATTTCAGTTGGATTATTAAGGACTTTGTTTTCATCTATTATTATGTTATCAATAGATTCTTTTGGGGTGTTATTCCTCGTTTCGTTTATAATCCGCCACGCGGTTTTAGTTTTATTACGAGACGTTATTATTTTATAGTTATTTTGCGCACGTTTTGTCAGTCTTATAATTTTTGTAAACGCACCCACGATACAGGAGAAATTCCTAGTGTGGGACAAAATTAAAAAAAAATGTTTTCAATTTTTTTTTTTATATTATTATTTGAACATTGTAAGTACAAATGCGTAGGTCCTTAGCGTGGTATTAAGTGTGAATTCCAAAACTATCTAGAATTTCATCTCGAAGCATCTGAACCTGCATTCCCTCACGTCCCAAGACTTAACCGTATTATTTTTATAACGCAGAATAAGATTCGTCACTCTCAATAAAGAATTTTACAAACATTCTTAGTATAAATAAAAAAAAAATTGTATTATGAAGATACGTGTAGTAAGCCAAAAAAGTGCAAGCCAGGCACGATTCTAACCACTGCAATAAATCTCGTAGAAATGTCTACTCAAAAAAGTGGCAAAGTGTACATAGATATCAGAACGTTCAGGCAGGGCTGCGGGATTGAGTCAAACACCTCACTCCCTCCGCTGACTCGAGGTGGCCCGCAGTGGCGAGCTGGCACCAGCCGGAGATTACGGATGTCGCATACGTTCCCGCGATCCCCGGCGTAGGTGAGAGATGGAACACCGGGGTGGTTTTAGTCAGTAAGAGTCTGACAGACCCCTCCGCCCGCCCCAGGGTGGAGGACATCCATGAGGATTTCCAACCGTATAAAAAAAGTGCTGCGGGATTAATTCGAAAGAGTCACCGTGACCCTGGAGCGGAAAGGGCATTGCTGTTTATTTCAAACGAAATTTGAAATTTTGTACTTTTTCGTTGTTTTTTTTTTTTGTGTAGAAGTCGGTTGTATTTTTTGTAGAAAGTTTTTTTTTTACTATTTATATTTTTTTTACCAGCTGTTCAGTACATTTTGTCGAGTTATGCGCACATAAATATGTAAATGTGTGGCGCAGTTGATATTATTTTCTCGATTTCTAAGTAGTATATTTACACAAATTCACAGCATTCTCAATTTAGCTGAAACTTACGCCAATTTATCAAGTCCAATGCCCCATTTGATAATGTCAATGTAAATAAAAAAGCCTTTTGTTTATACAAAACGGTGTTTTAGACACCGGGACACTCAATGTCAAGAATCTCAGGTCGACAGTGACATTCGTCTTCTTTTGTTTTTCTAATAAAAAAATACAACTGTAAGTAACGTCTGGTGATTTTGTAAAAAATAACCCTTAAATTTTAAGTGATAAAATAGGGAAGGAATTGTTCACTGTAAGCTATTGTGGCAGATAAAAATTGCTTCAATTTTTTTCATTTGTTGAGAATTTCTTATATGCTTATGTTCAAAATTGCGGGCAAAATATTTACAAAATATCCATGTATTCATTTTCCTGATGTTCAAACACACTACGGATAGTCTTCATAGTCTTGCCAAGGATTGTCCTGTTACCCAGTTTAATTTTTGTAATACTTTAGTCACTAAAATGTAAAGACACGGAATTTATTCCATAGGGATTCTCTTTTTTCTGTATAGAAAATCATCAAATGACTTCTTCCGCTCAAGGCGGAGCCGAAGGGAATGTCAGACTGCCTCTCCTACCACAATGTGGTTTGCTAGTTAGCAAACACGTTAAATGTCCGCGTGATTCTCGTTTGTCACGTGAACGACCTAAATGGTTGACTTTGTTTGAAGTTTCTGAATGTCTCAACAATACAATGATCAAATATTTGTCAAGAAAAGGTAAATATTTAGGCAAAGTCGTAGGTAAACCTTATAGTTTGGACTGCAGTCTCCTGACTTTGTTAGCTTAATTTGAATTCCCTGAATTTTAGTTCGCATGTCTAATGTAAGGCTGATTACTGTAGCGTCTACGAATAAAATAGTTATCTGTGTTGACAATAATATTCTGTTTTTATTATTTTACTTTCGTTGGCACCAAACACTATTTTAGAACAGAATAAAATCGTCCCATTTTTCGCAATTAAAAAACGTTTAAAATCTACATTTCATCTCGGCGACATAACATAATAGATGCCGGACAAAAATAGGTTAATAACCGGTATTTTTGACACAGTCAGATTTTAGATATATTTCGCGTCATTTTTCATAGACTTGACAATCACTTCTCGGAATTTGCTAGTTAAAACTGTAATCCACTTTAAAATAATACAATTCAAAATCATTGTTAACTAAGAAATATCGAAAAAATGAAGAGAAAGAATGTTTAAGAATTTTGTTTAGAATATGGTACAATAGATGTTACAATATTGGTTCCAGCAAATCCTGCCATAATACGGCGTACAAATAATTTACATTAAACGACTATTACTTAAAAAACGAAGCTTACATTATTGACGTATTAATGATTATGAATTGGAGAATACAAATCTATAAGAATAATAATGATAAACAATGAATTTTATTAAATGACTGCCAACTCTAATAACCGATAGCAAAACAACCCTACGTCCATCAGCCATCTTGAACACTAACTATATCAAAGGATTATGTCTTCTCCATTTTATCGTCAGCACGCATACATTTCTGCTATGATTCACGCTCGTGTAGATATGGGAATATGGTAATAATATCACTCCAAATGCATTTCCCACTAAACTACATTCCGAGACATAAGGCGGGGAATGACAATGAGACATGTCTCTTAGAAACACATTTACATCTTGCTGGCACGCGCCGTCTGTCTGGTAGGACGATTCCACTTTACACTAACATATTTATCATGCTTACTAACATGACATCACACACGACTGTATTAACAAATTCGAGTTAGGGTAGGCCAGAGAAAATGTTCAGATAAATTTTAAAAAATAACCACATTATTCAGGGTTGATTTTTAATGAAATGAGTTTTCTTTTGTTTTTTTTTTTTTAAATAGCCTATTAAAAAAAATAACACCACATTTCAACCTTGAATGATGTGGTGTGTTTTTTTTTTTGGACATTTTCTCTGGCCTACCCTAACTCGAACCACTGCACTCCACTGAACAAAGGCTCTCCTCAGAGGTGTAACTGTAGTACACCCACAGTAGAGTATTTTAGTAAAAAAATCTAATTAGTCCTTCTAAATTTCCAAAAAATATTAGACATTTATTTTTTCACGGAAACAAAACATGAAGACGATACAGTGCGTTGAAAACTCGCGTGACGTCACTACGTCACTACAGTTTTTACCAGCGACGTGACGTCACCAGCCCCCCACTCTTGAACTTTGATACGCTTTATTTTTACGATTTGTTGTCTTTTGTGCGCCTCGGCTTCGCACGGACGCAATGTAGATACTAATGTTTTCTCTACTATAATATGCATGTATTATCTATACTTATAATAAATCTGTAGAGAGGTCAATTCTGTACAAGGAATATATTTTCAAAATAACTATCAGGGGGTGATTAGTGATCGATACTGGTGCCAAAAATGCAATCAGTAAAATTTTTGTCTGTCTGTCTGTCTTTCTGTCTGTCTGTCTGTCTGTCTGTCTGTCTGTCTGTCTGTCTGTCTGTCTGTATGTTCTTTATAGAAACAAAAACTACTCGACCGATTTTAACGAAACTTGGTGCAATTATTCTTCATACTCCTGGGCAGGTTATAGTATACTTTTCATCACGCTACAACCAATAGGAGCAGAGCAGTGAAGGAATATGTTGGGAAAACGGAAGAAGTTACTCCATTTTTTAAGCTTCCGTCGCGTGTGTAGCCTTAATGGTTAAAGTTACATAGAAATCATGTATTACGGAAATGTTCTACATAAAATTATCTAAAAAATATCCCGAAACAGCATGTCTATCTTTTGTCAATTTTAAACCGATCGGGCTGAGAGTTTCAAAATCGGGGGTAAAGTAACTATTCCACGCGGACGAAGTCGCTGGCAGAAGCTAGTACATAATATAAACCTTCCTCTTCAATCACTCTATATATTAAAAAAAAACCGCATCAAAATCCGTTGCGTAGTTTTCAATATTTGAGCATACATAAGGATATAGGGACAGAGAAAGCGACTTTGTTTTATACTATGTAGTGATTAGTATAGAAAAGAGCTGGGAGAAGTGTTTTGAGCAGCTATATTTCACCAGTTCAAAATAATGTTAACGTGGTTTATAATACGTTAGTAAAAGGTACCTACTCCAGTTAATTCGTGTGTAAAATCCATGTCGTGCATGCCGAAAAATTAAATGTATATACATACATACATAGCTTTGCCGGGTATGTTACCAAAGAGGGAAGATTAATATCGCACTGTACGCGTGCAATTCTTTCATTATTTTTAAACATGTCTTGATGTCTTGGATCTTTCAAGTATCCATCATAATGAAGTTCGTATGAAGGATAGTTATCTTGCTGGGCTGTGGGAGTCCAGTTTAATTAAAAGGTATTAGACAGAGTATACGTATACATTTATCCAATTTATTAACCGACTTCAAAAAGTAGGAGGTTCTCAATTCAGCAGGTATGTTTTTTTTCTATGTGTGTACAGCGATTACGCCGAGAATTCTGATCCGATTACCGTGGTTGTTTTTTTATTGCATGTTTGTTTATTGTTTACACCAATGTATACCATGTTCGCTGTGATGGGTATGTTTAGCTAGGAGTGAACCACTAAACAGTGAAAAATAAGGAAATTAAATTATTTCGTACTGTTTTTTTTTAGGTTTTTCTATCGAGTTTTTTTTTTTTTGCTGTAACCTCACTATTTACTGTTGCTAGGATCAAATAGTCATTGATATGTTGTCAGAATAATACCTATAGACGTCCAATATGACTGTGAAACAAGTGAGTCCTGCTCTGCACATTAATTTTATAATATCTTAAGAATATTTTGTAAAAACTATGACTTCATGGAAACTGAAATATCAAAGAAAACTTGCTATTAAAAAGTATTCAGTCAACAAGCAAGCAATGAACAATCGATGCAAGGATTATTAATCTTTCTCCAAGTGTAAAACTGTCAATCTGGGGGCTTTAGACAAGAGTGAATTGGTTACTTCTAAGCAATCGTGCTGCAATGTCATCTACATCATCGTTTACCATCAGGTCAGATACAGAAAAAACTCAAGCCTATCAGCGTCGAAAATTATACACGTCTTTACTCTGTATATATACATATCTACACTAACATTATAAAGAGGAAAGATTTGTATTTTTGCATGTAACGAATAAACTCAAAAACTACTGGACCGATTTCAAAAATTCATTCACCATTAGAAAGCTACATTTACCCTGAGTAACATAGGCTATACTTTATCCCCATATTCCTACGGGAACGTGAACTACGCGGGTAAAACCGCGGGGTGCTGCTATATTTTATAAAGAGGAAAGATTTGTATTTTTGTG
The DNA here is from genome assembly GCA_905332915.2 of Hecatera dysodea. Classification (NCBI taxonomy): domain Eukaryota; kingdom Metazoa; phylum Arthropoda; class Insecta; order Lepidoptera; family Noctuidae; genus Hecatera; species Hecatera dysodea. Next base: position 1,241,493 of record HG995298.1, on the reverse strand, counting down.
TGTGTATGTTGGTAACGAATAAACTCAAAAACTACTGGACCGATTTCCAAAATTCTTTCACCATTAGAAAGCTACATTAACCCTAAGTAACATAGGCTATATTTTATCCCCGTATTGAAACTGCGGGGCGCTGCTAGTTATTATTAAAACCATTACAGGTCAACAACATTATACGAAAATATCTAACCTCGTGGATAGCCTTGTAAACTAAACAATAACCGTTATTTTAAACGATAAACCCTTTCAGCAAACAACATTATTGTACAATACAAGGCTATGCACTCAAAATTAATAGACCCGATTCAAAACGAGTCCTCTAACGTTTAGTAGTCCATAACTGGCCATATGTTACAACCAGTTACAACTCGGGATGTGTTTATCGGAACTAAAGTCGAAGTCGCAGTTTTTTAATTCGTTTTATCGGAGTTGGAAGTGGTGGCAGAAGAGTCATGTGTCATGGTCCGTGAAAGAGTAATCGACGGTAGAAAGTATCCCACGCGACTTGCATAAATCTGTTAATACGCGATATCTCGACTTCCAATTTGAAAGTGCCAGGGCAGAAGTCGGAACTGGAGGTTTAATAGTGGGTTTACACGATGCAGTATTTTGTCTGTACCGACCATAAACTCTGAATTAAAATAAAAAATCTATCACGCCGACACTTGCTTTGTTGTATAGACCAGATCTTTAGACATTCATATACACCATGTTCTGTGTTTCTTGTCCGTTTTTCTCCATAAGAATCTACTTTTTGCGAATGGACAAATAGTCACTATAATATTTTTATTTTCAAAATGTTTTGACGTTTAAAAGTGCCTTGTAATGGTCTAGTTGAAATAAATGAATTGACTTTGACTTTGGAAGTTTGTATCTGTGGTCCCGCCGAAATGTCAATCGGAAGTTTCGACTTATCGGAGACTGAGTCCAAACTAACATCCCTAGTTACGACCAATAAACAGTTAATGAGCTTTGTTATAACAGTTTTAGGTTGTGACATATTTCTTTTTAGATTAACGAGAGCTTTTTGGGTTACAGGTGAACCCCAAACTCAACATTTAACCTATTTTTTTTTTCACAAAATGGCGGCTATGGCCGTTTTGTTTTTAATGTGGGTGTCAGAAATATGTGAAATGGTAGTTCTTGTAGGAATAAAAAGGGTGAAGTTTTAATTAAAAGGATTTTGGGTTCTGTGAATGTTTGGAAACTATTTTCATTGTAAATTCTTTAGCCTAGCTGTTATTTGTAAAGTCTAGACATGTTTGCTTTTGATGTGTTCTTTAATTTTTAGTATATCCTTCAAGTTCTTGTATGTTTTCTGTGTATTTATCATTAAAAAAAACTATCTTTGCCTGACGTTTACCTACGCATCTCTGGCCAGACACAAAAACGAGACTCATGGGAACTAGTTCACCTCCTTACAGCGCGGCCACTCAGTGTAAAGAAGTTTGAAGTAGCATCTTCCACTGAATAGGTACAAAATACAATAAACGACGCAAATACAACAACCTTATTGGGAATTATGTATTTGAGCCGTTTGGGGTTGAAACACTAGGGCCGTGGGGTCCGAGTGCTCATTGACTTTTTCATGAAATCAGCAAGCAGTAAGTCGACTCTTCATGCGACCAGAGGGCTGGCCTATTCTTTGGTCAACGAATCAGCATTGCCATTCAACGTGGCAATGCGGCCAGTGTTCTGGGCACTTTTCCCGTTGACAGCGATGTGGACGAATTTTTCGATGCCCTATGAGTCCTTCCTCCTTTTTACTCCGCTTGTACATATATATTTTTTCTATATTATATCTTGTTTAGTTGTATTTTGTAAATATTAAGATTATGTTTTTAAAAATACAATCGTTTCTAAACTACATCTTACAGGATATGACAGATTAAACATCGGGCCTTGGTTAGAGGCAGCCTACGGATGGTGGCGGGGACCATCACCGGGCACTGCTCTTTGAACAAACACACACGATAGGTATTACGGTCAGCCCCCTATGCAGAGCATGCATGGAGCAGGAGGAAACGGTATCGCACGTGCTCCTTGAGTGCACAGATGTAGGTAACCGAAATACAGAGGCAAACAATAGGGACACCGAATTCACTTTCAGAAGTCCTGAACACACTGAATGGACTGATCTGTTTCTGGAAAGAGGTTGGCTGGTTGGAGTGATTTGGCCGCCATGGCTCACGCACAATTGTCCAATATTAGGACTAGGTGCGGAAACCAAAAACCCAGATAGATAAATAGAACACCGGGCCTTAAAGTTTTCATTATTATGAACAGCTTTTACTATGGGAATGACATTTTATCGAGTTATGCAAAAAAATGTAATATGATTTCAAGAGTGGTCCGATTGTAAAAATTGTTTGCAATATGTCTATGGCACATTTCTGCTGTCCGTATTACAAGTATCAAAATTGAGCAGGAATGTCAAGTCTTTGATCTTTCGGAATATTTCCTAGCCTCTCAACTCCTGCTGTGATTGGCTGCGGAATTCAATAAAACTGAACCGCGGTTGTTATTGAGTTTCCACAGACTTGTGGTCTGAGGTTCACTTGAGTAGGTACAATCGTGTGCTCGGAAATTGAATCAAACAGGAATCCACTGAAGTGAGCTTCTACGAAATGAAGTGGAAAGCAGCGGATAAAAGATCGAGCGTTATGAAAGGAATTGTTTTCTTCTTTGGTTACGTTCTTTTGGTTTGTACTGGTTTTTAGTAGTGTTATAAGCAAGGACTTTGTCATACAATGCACGACTTAAATGTGTACGTTGAGAGGCGAGACACGACAATGCGACAACGCGTTTTCACTAGATGGTTCAACGGATAAAATCTGTATTATCTGTACCAAGATATATTTCTTTCTTCTTTTTTTTTTGAATTGTCTAGATCGTTTATTTGCACAGAAAGTAGGTACAATATACAGATGTTATTTAATCTTAAATGATCCATATACTTTCTACCTTAACTAAGGCATGCAAAAAGTTTTATAAAATTAATAAATTCAATTAAAGAATACAGCCATAATTCATTACAGTGTCAAGTAGCAAGACCAAAAATACACCAAACTTGTTTTTTTTTATTAACTACGCCAACATCTGACCGTGTCACATTGTAATATTTTCTAGGAAAAAAAATCTGGTTTTAATTTTTTCCTAGCAGATATTAACAATTTACGGAAATATATCAAAGTACCAGGACGACCTGCTAAAAATATTCGACAACATGTATCATCGTCATATTGATAAGGTACAAATTAAATTCAACTTTTCCCCGAAGTCGTTTGGATATGTTCCAGAAAATATAGTCACTTGTTTAACACATAACATATATTATATTTAGCTTCACTCAACACATTACGAGTACATATCTTTTCTGACACAGTGCCCAAAGTAAATATTTCTTATATGTATATACCTTTAATATTTTTCCGACCTCTGTAGGATTATGTTGGTGTCAATGACCTAGACGTTAAAACTATTGTTTTATAAATTGCAAAATTATTCATTAATGATGTACTGAAACAATGAAGAATAATCAATCAAACGGAAATAAAGCAGGCGAAGGATTTCGAAAGGTTCTAGCAAATAGTATTATAATGTTCTAGGTTCAATAACTTTTGAAAGTTTTGGAAATATGGGGTTGTATAGGAAGTAAAGAAATAACATTGTATTTGTTCTTGTTAGAATGGAGAGCTGCAGCCCTACCATGATGTCTTAAATCTATCATGAGTCCTGTGTCAGAGAGAGACGGAGTTACACAAGACGAATAGCACTATCCCTTTTCCTCACACTGAATCATGATAGCATAGCTTCGTAGTACGGCCACTTTCATTCGTTCTGAAAATTTTAGCTCTAGTTATTAACGGGCCACGGAAAAAAATTAAGGAGGTTTTAAATCGACTGGTGTAGTTTTCCTTTACATTACATATAGGACTAGCGTTTTTCCGCGGCTTTGCTCGCGCTAATATAGATTTAAGGTGTTAAACAAAGCCTGCTAGGGTTGCGGAATTTGAAAGAGTCACCGCGGCCCTGGAACGTAAAGGGCGCAAGAAGGATCACGGGTGGGTTTTAGTCAGTAAAAGGCTGACACTCCCTATCGCTCCACCCAGGGGTCAATTGATGATTTCCAATCCAAAAAAAAAGGTGTTAAACAAAGAAACTACTTTTTACATTTATGAGTTAGCATAAGTAACTTTAAACAGAGCTGTCTCATTTTTTCAATTCTGTAGTTTTGTTACTGGTGATAGGCACGCGTTTGGCCACTATCTCAGCTGATGGTAAGCGATGATGTGGTCGAAGATGAAGCACGTTTATCTAGAAGTGACCTGTTCACTGTTGACTTAAAGACTCCCAGGTTGTAGTTATCAGGAAACACAGACTCTGGCAGGGAATTCCACTCCTTAGCACACAATTTGGGTGATAATATTTACTTTAGTTATTGTTACTCAAACGACATAATATTGACTAACATAATACATTCATACATCAATCACGCAAGAACTAATTTAAAAGCCATAATTTTGCGTTCGTTCTTTTATGCACTATGATAATAACTATGAATACACATTCTAAAAGATTTTTAGATGTAATAGAAACTTGCAGGAAGTAAAAAATGTATCATTGTCATCATCTACAGCCCGTTGTCGACCGCTGTAGGGGCCGCCTGGAGGAGGTAGGCTATAGTAAATACTTGGTTTCATAATGTAGTACACTCTAGGTGCATCGTCCTCATATATGTACAGTATACACAAATAATGTAAGGGGTTGTTGGTGTTTTACAAATAACCCAGTATATTAAATACTAGGTGACTCGCACAACTTCGTTTGCGTCACATAAGAGAGAGAGAAAAAATAACCCCCGGTTTTGCAACATTCTTTATTAGTGCTCGGCTCCTAGACTTATCGTGATGATACGGCCTTCCTCGATAAATGGGCTATATAACACTGAAATATTTTTTCAAATCGAACAGTAGTTCCTGAGATTAGCACGTTCAAACTAAAAAACAAACTCTTCAGCTTTTTTCTGCTTACCAATTATTGTATTAACATTTATTTGAAAAGAGTAACTATGGAGCTTATAGTCTCCATAAGAATCTACTTTTTCGAATGGATACTGGTCACTTTAACTGTAAATTATGACGTTCAAAAGTGCCGTTTAATGGTTTTATTGAAATAAACGTTTTGACTTTGACTTAGGCATCCTTTTTATTTTGCCAATCCTCACCTTCCTGTGCCATTCTCATCCAGGTTTTATCAGTGGATAAAACATAGCGATATTATATAAGCCTATTTACTCTCAAAGTTATATAGGAAATATTTATCTAATGTCTTAACAATTACAATTTTAGACAGGGTATAATTTTATTAGTTCGCTGTTCCGCAAGGTTAAAGACCTCTTCATTGAATTAATTTTGGACAAAATTCTATCCTTATAGTTAACTGATTTCATGTTCCTGGAAATTTAATTTTCTTTTGTTGGTTAAATGCGTAGGTGTTGAATTAAATGCGTAGCCTGTCTATGTTTTATTTATTTATTCATGTTGTTTGTTACACACGGACCGCATAGAAAGAATGGTTCACAGAATAAAGAAATTATTTAATTGAAAGAGTGATCGGGACCCCAAGTCTGCTATTTTTTTAAATTTGTCATTCCAACACGATCTCATTGTCATTTTGCTTAAAGTTCGTAATCTGCTAAATTCATAATGGTCGATCATTGGTCGGTCAATGGTCTCGTAATACTTTTTGATAACCGAGCTATTAAAAGCAATGACTGGACAATGACGTTCGAATGGAAGGTCACTGATCAAGGGAATTGTCAAAAAATTTGCAGATTACTGCATACGTCTGTCATTCATTTGTCATTATGTACGAGATTACCATTCTATGCCATTTGTTTCAATGGAGTGTCAGTGGTTGATCATTGGAAAGTCATAGTGACGCTTTTATATTAGTAGATTACCAAACTTGTAAAAATCAACCATTATGAAATCAATGATAGACCATTCTGACACTATTGTAATAGCAGACTTTATGCAAATAAAAGTTTAATTAAAAAATAAAGTTAGTCTCCCATAGCTGAGGTAAGTTTAGTAATTAGGGAGGATAGACTAAATAGTTTGCAGTCTGCAGCGATTTTGTAAGGAGCTTGTAGCTAAGTTATAACAGTCACGGTCACCCTTCAAGGTTAAGCAACGCTTGCCGAGGTCGGTCGGTGGATAGGTGATCATCTTTACTTACCAAGACGTGCATTCCGAAGCACGGAGGGGCCGTGCCTCGGAATGCACGTTGAGCCGTTGGTCCCGGCTGTCATTTGGAGATTTGGCAGTCGTTACGAATTGTCAAAATGCAGAAAATCTGACACCAGTCTTGCCAAGAAGTACCGTGTTCCCCAGTTAATAGGTTGTGGAGGTCTGGTAGGCAGCCACTCCACATATGTAAATACCTGCATTGCAACCATTGTGTGATTGTGTGACCTTTCCGAAAAAAAAGTACTCCCTGAATATAAAGCTTTTTTTAAAAAGAAAGTCAAATTATTATTAAGGTATTTTTTTATAGATAGGTTCATCTATAAAAAAAAACACCCAACGGAGAAAGTTTGTAATACACACCATTTTTGCAATGATTCATAGTCATTTATTGATTTCCCATCCAGAAAAAAAAACCTCACCGCTAATTTTATAGACCTTTGAATAATTTGTTTCAACATACAACGTTATCAATTGAAATTTTCAAAAGGTAAGGGCAAAAGAAAGATTGAAAACTCAACTGAAAAGATGTAGGAATCGCAATACCAATTTCCAGTATTATTGTATTCACACATTCAATTTCAAAATATCCCATTTCAATAGCTCAATCTTTGAAATTCAAACAAAGTTATTTTCAAAAGAATCGCTCCATTTGTTGCCAAGTGTGAAAGGAGGGTGATTCTCAAACGTTTATACCAACGACAATATATCCTTTTGTAGGTAGTTCTCGTCCAAAATTAATTTATTATTGGACCTAATTGGAGCCAAAGTCCCAATTATGTGTTATTTTTAGCCCCGACTGTATACAATGGGCTATTGAAGTATGTACCGTGTTATTATAACAATTGTTAAGTCACTTTGAATGAGTATTAATGTCACAATAGAATTGTTTTCTGTGGTTTTCAACATCATTTGTGTTCGTGACCGTTGCTTGATGTTACATATTAGTTGAGTAGTAACAACTAACATCAATATTTGTAGTGAAATGTGACTGGTAATTAAGACAGTCGTTCTATTAACAGAATCTATTACGTGGTGAAGAGGAACGTTTTGTTTGTTTGTTTGTACCGAATTAGCTCCGAAACTGCCAGTAGTTTAAAAACAGTATTTTTTTTCAAAAAAGTCCCCGCCTCCCTAGAACGCAAAAGGCACTAGAAGGATCACGGGTGAGTTTTAGTCTGTAAAACACTCCCTTCCGCTCCGCCCAGAGCAGGAGAAGTCATTTGGTGATTTCCCATCCAGAAGAAAAGGTCAATTCCAATCATAAAATAACAATTTTATCTCAATTCAAAGTAACTGACTAATATAAAAGTAATTGTTTCTTTTGTGCCGAGAATAAAAACATAGTAAAAACCGTCTTTGATTTCTATTACACTTTATTTAATGTATTTTGTATGGGTTCTCTTACGCAAAGAATTCCCATCAAACGAATTGAGTAATCATAGGAAAAATATAAAAATCACTAAATTACAGCAAAAGGCGTCTTTGATGGTAACAATACTAAAAGGCTTTTCATTTATTACTTACAGCACCCCGCGGTTTCACCCGCGTTGTTCCCGTTCCCGTGGCATTACGGGGATAAAATATAGCCTATGACACTCCACAATAACGTAGCTTTCTATTGGTGAAATAATTTTGAAAATCGGTAGATCCAGAGATTACCCCTTACAACGTCACAAACTCACAACCTCACAAACGTTACCTCTTTATAATCTTATATATAAAATTCTCGTGTCACAATGTTAGTTACCATACTCCTCCGAAACGACTTGACCGATTTTTATGAAATTTTTTATGCATATTCAGTAGGTCTGAGAATCGGCTACTATCTATTTTTCATACCCTATTTTTATGGCAAAACAACGTTTGCTGGGTTAGCTAGTATTAGTACAGATTTGGCGATTTTCTGTACATCGGTTTCGCTTGTGTCAACTCTTAAAATATTCCAAGGGGACATTCTACCTGGATAAAACTATTCTCAATCCTATTCCAGGATATTGTCTACCGATGTGCTCAACGGATTTGAATTCCATTCAGCTGTGAAGAGGATTCATTCAAATGTGAAGTGATAACAAACTGAGAGATAGACAAACAAACGAGAGTTACTTTCTTGTATATATTTATTAGTTAGGATAGTTTTTGTGCTCAATAAGTTTGATGTAGAAGTAATGCTAAGAAAGTTTTTCCAAACATGGATGGCGATAGGCCAAAATAAATATTTCTTGAAAACTGTTGTGACAGTTCTTTATGTAGAAACTCATCGAGTACGTCATTTATATTAATGCCTATTGTAAAAAAGTAATATTCAGTTAATTCACTTTTCTGGTTATAATATCAGAATCTATTCAACTTGGTCACTACGTACTTGTTACATTAGAAAAATGTCTTTAAACCCACACAGCAAAAACACTTGAATCTTCTCGAAATATTTTCAGTTCTCACTTTGTCAGTTCTCATTTATGTATTTTGTACCTATGCGTCTTTAAAAGAGACTTTGACCTCTGAGTTTGTATCAATATTTCTTGTTAGGGTATTATACTAACCACAATATATTGACGTTTTATTTTTAACATATTTATATATTAAAAATATCTTTTATAAAACCTTGTGTAAAACTAGGGTGTTATGACCGCATAATTGTAGAACCTTGAAGGCTTGACATGTTAGCTCAAATAACTTCAACTAACTTTAATAGATCAGTCACTCGTCATAGTTAACTTACTAACTTTCATCTTTGATTGAGAATTATGAAATTATTAGTTGACTTAACTTATAACGTCATTATTTGAGTAAATTGTTGCTAAATTGTTTCACTATGCAGCTGTTTGATAGTTTCGAAATTTAGATTAAACGCATCTATACAGTATTAATCTATACTAATATACAAAGATGAAGAGTTTGTTTGCTTGAACGCGCTAATCTGAGGAACTACTGTTCCGATTTGAAAAATTATTTCAGTGTTAGATAACCCATTTATCAACGAAGGCTTTAGGCTATATATCATCACGATAAGACCAATAGGAGCGGAGTACCAATGAAGAATGCTTCAAAATCGGGGATTGTTAATAACTATTCCACGCAGACGAAGTCGCGAGCAGAAGCTAGTCTATACTTATAATAAATCTGTAGAGAGGTCAATTCTGTACAAGGAATATATTTTCAAAATAACTATCAGGGGGTGATTAGTGATCGATACTGGTGCCAAAAATGCAATCAGTAAAATTTTTGTCTGTCTGTCTGTCTGTCTGTCTGTATGTTCTTTATAGAAACAAAAACTACTCGACCGATTTTAACGAAACTTGGTGCAATTATTCTTCATACTCCTGGGCAGGTTATAGTATACTTTTCATCACGCTACAATCAATAGGAGCAGAGCAGTGAAGGAAAATGTTGGGAAAACGGGAGAAGTTACTCCATTTTTTAAGCTTCCGTCGCGTGTGTAGCCTTAATGGTTAAAGTTACATAGAAATCATGTATTACGGAAATGTTCTACATAAAATTATCTAAAAAATATCCCGAAACAGCATGTCTATCTTTTGTCAATTTTAAACCGATCGGGCTGAGAGTTTCAAAATCGGGGGTAAAGTAACTATTCCACGCGGACGAAGTCGCTGGCAGAAGCTAGTTTGGAATAAGTGAAAATTAAATTTTGTTAATATTTTCTATTGAGGATGATATTTTTGTTTAATATTTGTCTTTTGATATTGAACTGAATCGCCATAACTAATACACTTATACCAATAATTTTTATTATTGACTTTATTTATAAGTAAAAATCATTCGTAATCATAGCGTAGGATTTTTTTATTATCACTACATATTATGAAACGTTACGTTTGTCTGTCTGATGGTAGTCACCTTTGGACAGAGTGATTTATACGGAAGATGCAGATGCCTCATATAATGAATGAGGTTTTGTGTAAATTAATGGACTATATACTAGACACTATTATGTTAAGTTATTAGGTATTTTTCCTAGTGGTATATAGAGATTTAATTGGTCTTTGGAAAAACTCGACAGATATAGAAATATTTTTCTATACATTAAAATATAATAAAGCAACAGTAGTCCTTATTATGATTCACAGTCGTATCGAAATCATTCTGCCTATTTTTAATTAGATTTCCCATTTGACTAATAAGCAAAGTTTGGCCAGTGATAATTTCCTGCCGCCTGACAGAACCAGGGCCGGTTCTCTCCGGCCCGTGTACGGCCCGTCCAAGCCGTCTCATTAACATGAATTAGTAGGGAATTACGTTTTTATTTGTAAAATATTTTCGTTATCTCGTCCAAGTTCAACGGTTCACATAGACGATAAAACTCGTTTACTGTTGAAGGAAGTTTGTTGTGGATGTCGACGACCCTTTTGGATTCGGATTTGTGTAAATATATAAGATTTTTGTCATAGGTAGTGTAAACCCAAGAATATCTTAGAACATGGTAGTTAGTTAGGGCACAGCTCATGTAGTATTCGCGATGAGTATTTGCCGTGATACACAGATACAGATGGCATATGTTTCTTGTACAATGTTAATCTGCAGCTGGGAAATTTCGGGAAATAATATAACATCGACATGTTATATTATTTCCCGAAATTTCCCAGCTGCAGATTAACATTTTACAGAACGTCATAAGCCCGACGGCTTATGACGTTCTGTAAAAGATCAGGCAGGGACCGATTAAACCCAGAATGTTGTGTGCTAAGTTTGTCCTCAGCTCACCACTTGGTGTAGTGGTCCCGAAGATAAACACCAAGTAGACCATCACGTCTGCATTTAGCTGTTCATACAGAAAATTTTACTACTTCTTGCGACATCAATCAATAACCTGGAGCAGTGGTGGCCGAGTGGTAACCGCCCCGACTTAAGAATTGTAGGTCGCGGATTCAAACCCTGCCAGGCGTACTACTTTGTGTAGTTAATTTCATCACCACTGCTCACAAAACGGTGAAGGAAAACATCGAGAGGAGACCGACATGTCCTAGAACCAAAACTTCGAAGACATGTGACATTCACCAACCCGCACTGGGCCCGCGTGGTGTATTACGGCCCATTCCATCACCTAGAGAGGAGGCCTGTTTCCCAGCAGTGGGAACATTAAAAGGCTGATTATGCAATCAATAACCTTATAGCTTCCAGTATAAAAAATATATATTTGAATACCATTATTCCACGTCTATTAAGACTGGTAGTTAATTTTTGCGACAAAGTCTATTAAATCACGTGTCATTAAACTGTGCTGACGTCACTGATCTTACGTAGGTAGGTACTATTAATTAATGTAAGTGTTGTACGATTGTCTGCTGATGCCGTAAAGATAATGGGGGTCGTTGACGTGCCGTAATTACTGATTTATGAATTAAATGGCTCGAGTTTTTGTACTTTTCTGGAAAGGACGACGGGTTTTTTTTTGTGAGGTTAGGGAACTCGTTTTATAGTAATGGTATTATTTTGTACTTTATCATTAGTATAATTGCGGGATATGAAACTTTTGTTTTCGAACCCTGATTCGGTAAAAATACATTGGGTTGACCCATGTAGAATTCCTCATTAGTCTGAATTTTTGTCTGGTGGATTACAATATGTTCACCCACTTTTTAATAGATACAGTCTGTATATAATGTAAATTATTAATTAAAAGTGACTATAAAAATCGTCTCATGTAAAAATACATTTATGTTATAAAATACATTAGCATTAATCTATTCTACCTAGTCAATCAAAGTCCATCCAAATACAAAGCATTATGTGCAACTTCGAAGCTACGCTTTTGCTACGCCGTAGCACATATTGCTACGCTTTAGCACATTTATTGCTACGCGTGACGTCAAATTCTTAAATTTATATATTTATTTATGCAATGTAAAATAATTAACCATTAATCTACTGATTGGCGCTTCACAGTTAAATCATAATATGTCGGGGTTTTACAAATAACGTTTGACTTTTTACATTGCAATCAATACATATTTATTTATTATTTCGCCCGCGTAGTTCCCGTTCCCGTGGGAATACGGGGATTAAATATAGCCTATGTCACCCGGGGATAGTGAAGCTCCCTAGCAGTCAAAGAATTCAAATCTTAACTTTTTATAATATTAGTATAGATTGTAAAGTTTAAGCATAGGACAAACATTTTTCAAAGCGTATGTATAATAGTTTGTTGTATCACATAGGACAATCCCTTCTTACACACTCATACAAAACCTAAATAATTTCTATTCAATCAATACATAATTTCCATGACATTCAGACAGTCCTTTCCAATGCTTTATTAACAGAGAGGCTAAAAAAAGAAATTGGTTCACAAAGGAATCCTTATCTTTTCAGTGTTAAATGTGTAGTAATCCGCTGAAGAATTTGAAGGGTGGGACACATCACACAATGGCCCAACGTTTGTCACCAGTAATTGGGATGTAGCAGGGAGGTTCTAATTTTATCTTTTCGTGAATAAACGCGAGTTATTTTTACTTTTGGTAAATGAAAGCGATTGTTTAATATTGAACAAAGAATGGGTTGGTAACGTTAATTTTATTATTGTACGTAATTTGTAACTGTTTACTGTAAGCGTTAATAATATGTTAAAAGTAACATTTGTGGTAATTCTCTGATTTTCTTATTAGAATTGTTTGAATGTATTTATTTGATGTAAAATAATACTTTAAACAGTTTAGAGTACAAAATCGTTTGATTCTTTGTAATAGGTGACTGACTGACTGATTTAATTGATGATATCAAAAATAAAAAGACCCTTTTTACAAATTTTTCCTTTCTTCTGAATATCCAAAAAAACATCCAGTTCTCAATACTATATATTATTCTCACAGAGTTAATCATTATACTTTAATGTAATTTGAACCTAAGCCAAGCCTATTTTGGGCCCTTAAATACTCATTCACATTCAGTGGTTCATTGAAAACCTATTAACTACGAGTTTTCACATTAAAAACAAACACAACTCGAGTTTCACCTCAGCACCGCCAGGGGGCGTTATAATTAGGTTCTATTTGTTCCATTGGTTAGTTAGCCTCGTTCGTATTTGAGTGCCTAACTCTTGCCGCTAGGGAGATCGCGAAAACGTGTGTAGTTTTGTTATCTGTAGGTATAACAACATTAATAATAATGGAATTGGAAACACCTCAAGAGGCTCTCGTTGGGCAGCTGGATCAAGAGTCTGATCCAGAAAGCAGTACTTCTGGACACGGCTCGCATAGTTAGGAGGTTCCTCTCTCGGGAGCCCTGACCACCGGTAGCTTGGACCCTGTTCCCGATACCGGTGGGCTACTTTTTTTTTTTATAAAAGTATTTTTAAAATGTGATAAATATGTACATAAAATGAATAAATGGCATTGGAATATTTAAAATGACTACATTTTTACAAGGCTGCAATTTATATTTCAGTAAATATCTTCTCACGAGCTCAAAGTTAATCCCAAAAGAATTATAATAATAAAGCTTTATTTATTCCACATAAGTAATCAATATAGAATAATAAATTGACATTTTGTTTTTAATTAATAAAGTTTAAAATTACTTGCATTAGGTACTACATATAATTTCTCTATCATTACAAAATTAAATTGATACGATTTAATAGCTTTATTAGATTGATTATATTGGAATACGGAGAGAAATATTTATACAAAAATAAAACATGTCACAAATGATAAAAGTAATTGAATGAAATAAAATAATTGATTTAAAATAGGAAATAAAAATAATGATTGGAATTTATATTGTAAATTACTGAACATAAATAAGATTAAATAAGTGGACAATCATACATGTAATAATTCCTAATTAATATTGATAGTATGAGATCACTTTAATATAGACCCCCTTCAGATATAAGCCCCCTACAATTAATTCTACGTTTCTTTATCTGAATATATATATTCATGATCTTAAAGTTAATCTCTAAAGAATTATAGAAATTCCAAAATCATTCAAAAGCTGCCGAAGCTTACATTTCGCTTTTCGGGTATCAAGTAATTAAAAACTACAACGATTTCCAATTAATGGTTCAGGGATAAGTGCGTCCTTATACGAGTAACCAACATTAAGTTGGATCAAAGTCAAAGGTCGATTATAATTTAATAACCGAATTTTCAGATCGATCGCATCGCTTGCCAAGTACGGTCTGTGGATGGGTGACCATATTATCAAACCTCCGTGGCTTGGAAAGCACGTTGAGCCGTTGGTCCTGGCTGTCATTAATTATAGATCTTTGGCAGTCGTTACGGACTGTCCGAAGTCAGAAAATCTGACTCCAGTCTTGCCAATGAGTACCGTGTTACCCAGTTAATGGTTTGTGGAGGTTTGGTAGGCAGCCGCTCCAAAAAATCGTAAAAAATTGGTACTGTTCTTGTAAAAAAATAAACGCAATGAAAAAGGAGTTATTGTACGCATAATATATGAACAACTTTTACTATGGGATCAACCCCGCAAACCAGAAAAAAAAAAATTAGCTTTTCTGTAAGTTTTTTCAAGTTATGCGGGCATAACTGTTTGGGGCAGTCGCATTTCTATTTTCGTTTTTCTGTACACAGTTGGAGATTTACACCAGCCTGACCAAGAGGTACTGTGTTACCCAGTTACTGGGTTGTTGAAGTCAGATAGACAGTCGCTCGATGTAAAATACTGGTGCGCAGTCGCATCCAGTTGTAGTGGAAAAAGCTAGACAAATATAGTTTGATAAATTGAGATTCAGGTTTATAGTATCTCAGATAAGAGAGCTATGCGAAACTAATTTGGCTTTTCGTCAGACGTTGGCTGTCATCTACACTCATATTATAAAGAGGAAAGATTTGTATTTGTGGGTATGTGTGTTTGTATGTTTGTAATGAATAAACTCAAAAACTACGATGTCGATTTCAAAAATTCTTTCACCATTAGAAAGCTACATTCACCCCGAGTAACATAGACTATATTTTATACCCGTTATGCCACGGGAGCGGGAATACCGCGGGTGAAACCGCGGGGCGCTGCTAGTGTTTATTATGATCAAAGTTCAAGTTCAGTCTGCTAGTAATTATGAAAGATAGGGTATTAAACTCTTGATATTTTAATTATTATGTATATTGTGGCCTTGTGAGTTCACGACCAAATGACGTAAAGAAGTCACGTTTTTAATCCTTTGGGGTTTTAGAACTTGCTTTGGGTTTAATATTCACTCTGATATAGATGATGTTTTGACCATTATGCGATGGCTGACATTCAATAGTAGATAATATAGTAAATTATATATTTTATTTAAAGCATTGGTGATAGTTATACGTCACTACATTGACTAAGTTATTTTTAAACGATCAAAATCTGCGAATTATCGAAGGGTAAACCGTAGAATAATTGTTTTATACTGATGGGATTCATAAAAATATGTTGAAGAGTAACGTAAAGTCAAGTGAAAAATTAAAAAACAAATCACCCCTTACTAATAATTTCAATTAGAAAGTGTGTTTGTTTGCGAACACACTACCACCTTATTTATGGTAGTAGAACGATCTTGTGGGATATTTTTTGAGTTACAAATACACAAAGAAAATTGAAAAAGTTAGTGAATACACAAGTTAAATCAAAATTATCTATGACATACATAGTTTAATAATTTTACATTGTAGCAAAACCTTTGAGGTTCCTCTGCCTATACCTCTATAAATATATATATATAAGTCGTTAACATATGTAGTAGGAACGTCTTCAGAGAGCTCGTACATAACATTATACAGATATTAAGAGCTCGACTAACGTATAAGTAATATCGTTGGAAGCAGACGTAACGTTAACGTAAACGTTAGAGTTAATTATGTGGAAATGTTTATCTAACATTAGGTCTTTATCATTTTTTAACGCTGTGTTTTTCTTCATTTCGTATTTTCGCAGAGTTCTTGTGAAAAATCGAATGATACCTTAATGATATATCAAATTAATTAAAGATATTTAAGAGTGTGTACGCCGTATGTTATTTCATACAAATTTTCAAATAACTATTTTGCGAAATGTCTGAATCGATTTTAATGAAACTTCACACATGTAAGCAGGACACATAGGTCCAAAAAAGTTAGTTAAAACGTTTTCGAAATGTCTTATTTAATAAAAGGCAACTGGAAATTTATGTTTGTATGGAAAATTTAAAATGGATCTAATTCAACTGTAACATATTTATCGAAAATGTATAATGTAAAATACTAACTTTTTACACTTATGTATCCTGCTAACTTGTGTAAAGTTTCATTAAAATTGGTTTAGTCATTTCGGAAAATAAGGACTTGAAAATTTGTATGAAATGCCGTACGGCGTACACGCTCTTATAAAAACAATAGTATATAGATATTCGCGGTTTGAGAATCTTGCCGCTGAAAGTGGCTAAAGATTTAAGGCCCTAATTCTATAACTAACTAGCTGCTGCCCGCGACTTCGTCCCCGTGGAATCCCCGATTTTAAAACATTCTTTATCGCTGCTCCGCTCCTATTGGCTTAAGCGTGATGATATATAGCCTAAAGCCTTCCTCGATAAATGGTCTATTCAACCCAAAAATAATTTTTCAATTCGAACCAGTAGTTCCTGAGATTAGCGCGTTCAAACAAACAAACAAACAAACTCTTCAGCTTTATAATATTAGTATAGATAAAATCTGTCATTTGCATAGCTAATTTGATTCAATATGTCTCTATAAGTATTCGTGGAATGGTTGTGAGTTTCATGTCATGTAAGATGCCTCAAACTGCATCTTTCTCCCAAGCGCTTGGCATGCACTATTTCGAAATAAAGACCTACCTTTTACAGTAAATCTTAATCAATGGAAGTAATACCAGGGTCCCAAGTCTGCTGTTTTTATAAATTTGTCATTCCAACACGATCCCATTGTAATTTTGCTAAAAGTTCGTAATCTACTAAATTCATAATGGTCGATCATTGGTCGGTCAATAGTCTCGTAATATTTTTTGATAACCGAGCTATTAAAAGCAATGACGTTCTAATAGTAGGTCACTGATCAAAGGAACTGTCAACATTTTAGCAGATTACCGCATAGGTACATCTGTCATTCATTTGACATTTTGCACGAGATTACCATTCTATGCCATTTCTTTCAATGGAGTGTCAGTGGTTGACTATTGGAAAGTCATAGTGACGCTTTTATATTAGTAGATTACCAAACTTGTCAAAATCAACCATTATAAAATCAGTGATAGACCATTCTGACACTATTGTAATAGCAGACTTGAGGCCCAGGTACGCAGCACCACTCAACACCATGACCCACTTACGGGGGCGGGGGGTCGCTGACCCGCAGGGCTCGCCTCTAATTTGCAATTCTCGGTGCATACCTTGCAGTTACGTTTTCGAATTTAAATAACTGATCATCATCTGCCTAGCTTTTTCCCAAGTATATTGGGGTCGGCTTCCAGTCAGACCGGATTCAGCTGAATACCATTATTTAACGTGGAGCGGCTGCCTACCAGACCTTCAAAACCCATTAACTGGGGAACACGGTATTTCTTGGCAAGACTGGTGTCAGATTTTCTGGCTTCTGACAATCCGTAAAGAATGCCAAAGATCTCCAAATGACAGCCGGGACCAACGGCTTAACGTGCTTTCCGAGGCACGGAGAAGTTTCGCTATGTTAAGATGGTCACCCATCCAGAGCAACCTCGGCAAGCGTTGCTTAACCTCGAAGATCGACCCGTGCGGCTTTAATAATTATTTAAATATCTGATATTGCTAGGATTTGAGTGTCTCATTCTAAAAGTTTTAATAGTAAAACAGTTATAATCCTCCACGGCTCAAATAAGTTCACATTTGGGCAAAGGCCTCTGTTCCGCACATTTCTGTGCCAGCTTCCTCTAAGTTCTGGCTTGAATAGCTGTTTTTCTGACGCCTCTATTTGGCCCGAGATGGGCCGGACTAGTTGGAAGCGGACGCCACGTGGTCAGCTGTCTTCAAGAGCTTTCAATTAAGCGGGAAATAAATAATGCCGTGTTTCTTGTATGGTGAACGCGTTAAAGCAGACGTCTGGATGGTCCTATTTAATGTAAGTTACTAGGTGAAAATTGAGTACTGATGCAAAATACTATCACCCCATTATCTACATACTCGTACTAAGAATTCTTTTGTCTTTATCAATCCTGCGGGCGTACCATGACGACTTAAAACGTGAGTCTTCCAAGCGAGAAAAAGGGATGGAGCTATATAGGGTGTATAACTCTATCCCTCTTTCTCGCTCGGAAGACTCACATTTTAACACCTCATGGTACGCCCGCTGATTTATCAACTTCGTGCTTATTGTTATGTTGCCATATCAGAAATTGGATACTGTTTATACAAAAAAATAAACCAAAATATCTTGCCAAGTTCAGGTCATTGCCACGATCACTGATCTGTAACCGGATACCTAGGCCGCGTGTAGCCAAAATACATGGAAACGTTACTACCCTCGCCCACACACAAGTAAACATACATGATAGATCTTGTCAAATAAACTATGTTATTATACTCACTCCATTTCGGAAATCCATATATTTTGTATTTACGTGTGATTCACCAAATTGTTCCCCAAATGGTTTCAGCAATCAAAGAATACTGATTGATAAAACGCAGGAAAAATGGCCGTCCTCCTTAATCTACTTTCATGTTCTTAGATCATCTAATCTATACTAATATTATAAAGAGAAAAGATTTGTATTTCTGTATGTAACGAATAAACTCAAAAACTAGTGGACCGATTTCAAAAATTCTTTCACCAAAATAGTAAGCTACATTCACCCTGAGTAACACAGGCGATATTTTATCCCCGTATTCCCACGGGAACTATACGGGTGAAACCGAGGGGCGCTGCTAGTACATTATGAAATGCTACTAGCACAGAAAAATATCTATGTATCTACTTTTGACGCTCGGAAACTGATATTTATAGATGTAGATAGATTTGGAAATAGACGGAAAACGTGAAAAAGAAGAACACCGCAATACCAAAATAACCAAACGTATAAGTCAAAATATATGTGAGGTAGGTCCCTAAACCGCATGAATAAATGAAAGAAAACTCATTTTTCCTGCAGACTGAAATCAAAGGCCAATATCGATTCGTTTATCATAATCCACTTCATTTCAAACTTCATTACGAAGTTTATGACTCTCGAATCTTTTTATAGATAAAAAAAAAAACTTTTGTTTGCGCCTTATTATCTACAAAGTTACAACATACGTCTTTCTTGAACTCAAATGCATGCAACGGATCCCCTGAGGGAGTGATTTCTAAACCTAGCTAGTTGGTATAAGACATTATTGAACTTGGATTTGAATAACTTTTGCAAACTTTGATTTATATTGAGTCGTAATTGGGTGTTGTAAAAGAAGCAATTATATGATCTATACTAATATACATATAAAGCTGACGAGTTTGTTTGCTTGCACGCGCTAATCTCAGGAACTATTGGTCCGAATTGAAAAATTATTTTAGTGTCATATAGCCCATTTATTGAGAAAGGCTATAGGCTATATAACATTGCCATGGGATTAGCGTAATCATGCGAAAATACTCTTCATCCGTACATTTTGACAGATTGCGACAGAGATGCGAATAAAAAATAGTACAAAATTATTATTTGTAGAATTAATCTGCTCTTACTTATAAGTAGTTATTATTGGAAAAATCAAAACCTTATGTATCGTCCATCCATTATCCAGGTTATCACCTTCTTGGTAATTAATAAAGCTTTCGCACACTGTACCGTGATTGTTCCACTGTCCTACAGCCAGTGTATTCACCTCACTGAATTAATTTACGATCTCCTTCCTACGGACCTTTTCAGGTTAGGTTAGCGTGGAAACAAAAGAAAATAAACGGCTAGACAACTACCTACTTGAGCTCTGATTAACATTATCTGTTATACAGTATGTCAAATAACAGAGGGCGTTCCCTTAAACTCGTTAATCTATGTCATTAATAGATTAAAATAAAAATATCAGCATAGAAAAATAAGCATTAAATGATCCGAATTAAAAAAAAAAGACAATAAATTCAAACATCCTGTTTAAAATCAAAATATTAGCGCGGAATAGTACTCGTAGTAGCCCAAACCGGCAAGTACAGAGTGTTTCTTTAACGTATCAATTTAACATTTTTAGTGAATATTTTTTAATATTAAAATAAATCATTTTGTTTTCAAATGGATTTTTTTAAATCATATATGGATGCTATACTATTGCGGGTTAATGGGAACGCCCTCTGTTAGTTAACATACGGTATAATAATAGTAGGTTATTTTTAGAAAAAAACGTCTTTGATCGTCTAATACATCATCTCTTTCCATCAGATGAGATTGGGGTCAAACGTCGACCTATCAATAATATGTAATAAAAGAAGAGAATCAAAATATAAATGTGTCACATTTTCAGACTCTGGATTTAGGGAGCAGTGGTGGCCGAGAGGTAACAGCCCCGACTTACGAATTGTAGGTTGCAGCTTCAAACCCAGCCAGGCGCATTACTTTGTGTAATTAATTTCATCACGACTGCTCTCAAAATGGTGAAGGAAAACATCGTGTGGAAACCGGCATGTCCTAGATTCAAAAATTCGAAGACATGTCACATTCACCAACCCGCACTGGGTCCGCGTGGTGGATTACCTACGGTCCGTTCCCTCTCCTACAGAGGAGGCCTGTGTCCCAGCAGTGGGAACATTAAAAGGCTGATTATGATTATATTATGATTTTCAGACAGACACGAACTTTTCCGAAGGTTTTTTGTCTCGTATTTGTGTGGGTGGTAGGTATGTATATGCTACGAAAACTTATATGTAAAATATTATTGAAATACTCGTAACGTATATACGAGGTGGATCGAATGACACATTTGTCCAACCTGCACGCAAAATACGCGCTTAGTCGTGGAGTTGCGGAAACCAGCCTGTTTGACATACATACATACTCGTAAAGTAAGCGGTGATGTGGTCGATGACGGATCGTGCTTGCTCAGATGTAATCTATTTGCTTATGTTTAAAAGACCGCCAGTTTATAAGGTGTCAGGAAGCTTAAGCCATCAAAAACTTAACTTGTAAAAAAAACCAAGTCTCGCCACTCAGTTCTTCAATCGTAAAAAGTTGTGAGATATAATACAAAGTCGGCGAATTTTTTCAGTCCCTACTTAAGGAACCTTCTGTCTTAAGTTATTACATAATCTATATTAAAATTCTTTTATGATATAAATAACTAAATTGACTTGGCCATCGCATGAAAACACAATGTATCTCACAAGTAATACATAATTATTATACTTAATTAGATTAGATTGGATGCCAAGTAAATCTATTTATTTAAAACATATATATTTTTTTTTTTAATTCAGGCTTCTAGTTTTATCTATACTTATAATAAATCTGTAGAGAGGTCAATTCTGTACAAGGAATATATTTTCAAAATAACTATCAGGGGGTGATTAGTGATCGATACTGGTGCCAAAAATGCAATCAGTAAATTTTTTGTCTGTCTGTCTGTCTGTCTGTCTGTCTGTCTGTCTGTCTGTATGTTCTTTATAGAAACAAAAACTACTCTTGGTGCAATTATTCTTCATACTCCTGGGCAGGTTATAGTATACTTTTCATCACGCTACAATCAATAGGAGCAGAGCAGTGAAGGAAAATGTTGGGAAAACGGGAGAAGTTACTCCATTTTTTAAGCTTCCGTCGCGTGTGTAGCCTTAATGGTTAAAGTTACATAGAAATCATGTATTACGGAAATGTTCTACATAAAATTATCTAAAAAATATCCCGAAACAGCATATGTCTATCTTTTGTCAATTTTACACCGATCGGGCTCAGAGTTTCAAAATCGGGGGTAAAGTAACTATTCCACGCGGACGAAGTCGCTGGCAGAAGCTAGTCCACAATAAAGTTATAAGGGGTCGAAAATGGCATGAACTGTTTCGAGAAAAGGATTGTATGATTTTGCTCGACTTGGCAAGACCACAGCCGTGCCCCCAGATACAACAATATCGGTGGTTGCGCTAAAATTTGCCTACGATACTTTTGCAATGAGTACAAGAACATTTGCCCTTTTAAACAACTACAAAAAAATACCCCTTTTTAGAGTTCAACTTTTGTTTTGAATATAAACTCCAGTTCTGAATTTTACCGATACCCACGCAGTGGTCTAAATAATCCAATTATTCAGGCATTTACATATTCCCAGTTGGAATTATAAATGAGTTTGTGTTATTGTGAAGATAAAACATAAATGATTTGTATAATTTTGGTTATATTAATCTAATTAAGTAATAAAAAGCTCGCACGTAAACTTCAGTGTGATTCTGTAAAAATAATATCACCGTGACAATTTAGGTGAAGCGAATATAAAATGAGTCACCAATTCCTAGTCAATTGGTAACTCATTTTATGCTCATTTGTCTGAGTTTTGTTCAGAATCCACCGGTAATTGTATTTTCTGTCCTCTTTTCCGAATGCAAAAACATATACTGCTATATACTAGCTGCATATTACATCTTATTGAGGTATAAAAGTTTTTGAAGGCAATAGGAGAGTGTCACTGTATTAGCTTTCAAGAATGTCAGTTTTCTAGGCCCAAATACTTTAAATAGTTGGGCAATGTTCTGTCAAAAAGTCGAAAATATATGGGATCAACATATGTATGTATGTTTTGAAATCTGTAACAATTAAAACGTTATCTTTCATATGTTGATAGACTTGATATCCTCGAGCCTAAAAATACAAAAATACCTAATCAGACTATTAACATATGTACTTTACTATTTATCGAAATACATACATATGTATGTATATTATTCGCTCCAAAAATTTCAAATGCAAAAAAAAAAAAAAAAATTTCATTACATACAGTCGCCCATTTTGTTGAAATTTAAATGGGTTTTCGTTCGGCAATAGTATACAATTTTTTTTTTATGAACCAAAATACGTTCTCTAAAGCGATTCAAAGCAAGCTGACGCATATTTTGTATTTAGACTTATGTATATCTAGGTCCTAGTTCCACCTATAGTATTCATATCGGCTCTGCGGCCCGATGTCAGTAGCACATTTTAAGCCCCAATATAGGAGGTGATACGCATTTTTTATTCAACGCCGGGTTTCAGGTTTCGCGGTCACCCAGTTGAGTTATTGAATTTACAGTGTATTCGGGACAGACATTCGCAAAGTACTAAGGGGGACATTGGGTAAGTTGGGGGCCGGTGGGGGCCGTTGGGGGACCCAGATAACGTTAGATCGAGTGTTTTTGTTAAATAAGGATCCCGTCACCGGTAACTGTGGCAGTTTTTCTGCATGTCAGTGTTTGGCCTGGATTTTTGACGGATGATTTCCTTGTATAGTTTTGATTAATGAAAGTTGTTTTGTGTGTCAGCTGGCGTTTTTTAGTATCATTTATTTTGTATGTTTGAGATGATAAGTTTTGTTTTGAAGTCATTAGATGTCGTTTACTGTGTGTACCTTATGGTTAGGTTAGTTCACGGTCACGGCAATCCCTCTGTAATCATTGTATAACAACCAATTTTCCACCTGAAATACAATAATAAATGACTTTCGAGTTTCACTTAAATATTGTGTTTTGTGTGTGCGAGTTTTTTAAAGTGCTTTATCGTGTTATTTGTATTGAAACTGAATTAGCGCTGTCTGGTGAGAATAACGAATAACTTTCTTTTTCCATATACTTTGACATAAGTGAAAGTTTACGTTAACGCAATCGAGTACGTCAAAAAAACTCACACTAACCTTTCAGAAGGCCACTTTCATTATGAAATCGCAATATTTATCTATTTTGCGACGATCAATGTCAAAGTTTAGCGAAGTCATCGGTGTTTTGACAGATTGCAACTGAGGCAGCTCATTAAATATACAACATGGTTGGCGCAGTGGTTGAGCTATTGGCTGTTGCGCTACTTGTCGTGGGTTCGATTCCCGCACGGTACAAATATTTGTATAACCTATAAGATAGCTGTTCTGGGTCTGGTTGTTTGTGTATGTGAGATTGTATGTTTGTGAATGCATCCACGGCTCAGGAAAAATTCCTAGTGTGGGGCAAAGTTAAAAAAAAGTAATTCCCTCTCTGCTTTAGTCCATCATTCCTGAGTATGCAAATGTAGTAATTGTTTTACAGAAAATTACTGAAATAAGTTAGAAGTACTTAAAAACTTAGTATGGATGAAATGCTTTTTAATTTCAGAGTTTGACTAGAAAATAGTACAGTGAGAGATTAATTGGAGGACACAGAAATAAATAAATTAGGCTGAACTAAGCAGAACAGTTCAATAACTCATTGGCTCATAGTTAATTAACTCACAAAAACATTCATTATCAAGAGAGCTTGATTAACGAAGAAAAACTGCAGAAAAATCGACTTCGCGAATGAAGACGAAGAAAATTGGGTCCTGGAGTTTTTGTGAGCACTGACTGACTATGTAAATCTCTTGAGATAAATCATATTTATTGGTAAAGAAATGAACTACTTAGGTACAAAGATTTGTCAAATGAAATATTTTCGTATGAAATCGTAGCGGTTTGAATGACTGAGAAGATGGTGTAAATTAACTTTTAATCTTAATTATGTTCATAGTGTTATTTTAATACTCATACTGATCTCTAGCTATTAGTTTTGAGTAGAAAATTTGATTTTAAATTAAGCCGTGCTTCTTGGCAATTGAATACCTCATGTCCCTTGGTGCATATTGGGCTATCTCTGATCAGTGAAGACGGAACAGCAACAAACAGGTGTGTTTGATAAGGAAATGGAAACGAAACTATGTTTTCCTTAGTCTTCCGATATTGTTTTCTGATTAATTTCGTTACAAGATCCAAGATAGTTCAACCGTTTTTTCTGGTGGTTGTCAGTGGTGTTTCTGGCTCTCAGAAAATGTGGTGGGGGGAAGGGGGGAGCGAGCTGTTGCAAAAAAATGCTGATACTCAGCGATAGTGTTCTAATATTCTATCACTGAAAGAAGACTTCAGAGATGATGTTTCACAAACAATTAAACAACTTTATCCCCGTACAAAATTGTTTTTTTTTTTTTTAATTTTGATACCAGTGTACAACACTAATGTTATGTCTGTTTAAGTGAGTCCGACCTCTTCGGATTTTTTATGACCGATAGCAAGATCTTTCTCCCTCAACATTAAACAGTAGTAGTGCTCATTTCACGCACGATTTGAAGACAAACAACTGCCATACGTCCTCTCCAAACAAACGCCGAAATGCCGCGTCCCAGACAAAACAGCCATTCACTCGGTTCAACAGGCATTAACTTTTCAATCTCACTACATGATTTGAAAATGAAAATAATATATCTAGTTTTAATTTCCGCGAATATTAGTGGGTTGCAGGTAGGTATGCACCTCCCTCCCGCCCGCTATATTATACCCATGCAAGATTACAAGGCAAATGCAAGGATTTTATGCACATGCAGGAAGGAAAAGCAATACCCAACACCATTACCGACACGTGTTTCGCCTCTCCACGAGGCATCCTCAGGGGACGTGTTGACTCGCTGACCGTTGAGTTGCATAAAATCCTTGCATTTGCCTTGTAATCTTGCATGTGCATAATATAGCGGGCGGGAGGGAGGTGCATACCTGCAACCCACTAATATTCGCGGAAATTAAAACTAGATATATTATTTTCATTTTCAAATTTAAAATGGATTTCCGCAAAGTAACGCCTGACTCAATCAATTTCACTACATGATACTTGAGTACAGACATCCTCCGGAATGTACTTACCGCTGTATCCACAAACTGATGTTTAAAGTTGGAGGGAAGTGCATAGTAGTCTATGTATGTTTATTGTAACTTAGTGATTTGATCATCGAATCAGGAATGAGTTGATCCGTCAGAGAAGCAAGGTCATCGATATAGCCCACTGGATTAGTAAGCTGAAGTGGCAGTGGGCTGGTCATATCAGTCGTAGAACCGACAACCGTTGGGGTAAACGAGTTCTAGAGTGGAGGCCGCGTCTCGGCAAACGTAGTGTAGGACGTCCTCAGGCACGGTGGAGTGACGATTTGCGCAGGACGGCTGGCAGAAACTGGATGCGAGAAGCCGAAAATAGATCTAAGTGGTGTGCAATTGGAGAGGCCTATGTCCAGCAGTGGACTACGACAGGCTGTTGATGATGATGATGATGATTTGATCATATTGACCAAATTAAAACAAGTATGAAAATCATGTTAAATACACACGTTACAATCGATACTGCTGAAAACTCCTCCCGTAAGTATTTCCAGGAATTCTTTTCCCGTGCTTCCTCGTACTATCAACTCACTATACGTATCATCTACGGGCTGATTTATCAATAGTCAGATATTTTTTTCTTGAAGAATAAATATGGCTGTTTTTGACATAATTTATATGCACGAAAAAACCACTTCCGACCTAGACTAGTGCCAAGAGCTCAAATAAAAAACGAATATTTTCGCAATTTCGTCTGTATACACCAACATAATTATGTATGTATATTCCTCAGGTGCATATAATCCTTAGATAAAAGTAATCTGATTTTTGAAACCCCAAAATGAAGTAATGAAAAAAATAACTTATTATTAGGTACTCCAAAAACAATAATACAAATGCGGCTGTAAGAATGATACGATACACGCTTACTTTAAAACTTACACAAAACACTTTAAATCCAAATCCTTTTTCCAAGTCAGGAGAAAATTCAATCTCCCTTCAAGAGTGCACTGAAGTTAAGACGAACTAATCATGAGCATATCCCAAGTGTTGGGCACGCCGAGTGAATATATTAGTTCTTGTCTGGTTTGGGTACTAACCCCGTCTTGAGGGAAGCCCAAGTGTCGCCAGGTGTGTCTTTATGGCTTTATGCTGACGTTTTTCTGAGTGGTAAGTGATTTTGAATGAAAAGAAAAACGTTGAAATACTACGGATCCGTCTTTTTGAAAAAATCGACGGCCAGAATGTTTTATTACGACATTTTTCTCCTATTTTTTTTCGCATTTGCAACAAATTAATGGAACTTCATCATCTGTCTAACTTTTCTCCAACTATATTGGGGTCGGCTTCCAGTCAAACCTGATTCAGTTGAATACCAGTATTTTACGTAGAGCGCCTGCCTACCAGATTTCCACAACACATTTACTGCGTAACAAGGTACAAGTAAGGCAACTTTTCATTGCTTAGTTTACACTAACAGCATTATACTTAAAAATGGATAATATTTTTGTGTTCACCAAAAATCTAAAGGTATATCTATGTATGCATTTCTAAAATATTGATCTTAAACCCGTTTAATTGTTTTACTATAATTAAACTACTCGGCCAACAAAATATGTTACATCAAACAAATTCCAAATTAACACCAAGATATAACACTTTTTTATTGTAGTGCGCTGCAAATATTCTATTGTAACAATAACTATTTTATTCTTCCCCGAAAAATACTGATCGTGCACCAAATATTCCTGAATGTTACACAAAATATTAAGTATGCATCCTAGTACCGTATACCCATTTAAAACGGTTTTGTACAACTTTTATGTTACTGAAATAATTAAAATTGAAGAACAAATAATGCATTTCGTAAAACATTACTTCTAATTGTAAGACTTATATTTATTTTACTAAGCGCATCGACATGCGCATAGTGGGCCTGGATGACTCCGTGACGGAGGAGGAAGTTGTGGCCGCCGTCGCCAGGACTGGGGGGTGCTCTGCCGAGCTTGTCAAGGCGGGCACCATCCGTCCTGATAACAAGGGCATGCAAACCCTTGTGGTGAGCTGCCCCGTTTCCGCTGTGGTCAGCCCGGTCATAAGGCCAGCTCGTGCGAGGCCACGCCGCACTGCGTTGCATGTGCGGCTGTTGGCAAGCCGGCCGAGCACTGGGCTGGGGGAAGGGCCTGCGCGCCATCCGCCCCGACCAGGGGCAAGAGGTCCGCCGCCGCCGCCGCCTCTGCCACCGCCGCGGCTTCCGTCGCCGCCACTGCCGCTTCTGCTGCGGGTGCTGCGACTCCCTGTACTCGGGAGGGGGCTGAAATGGAGTGCCAGTAATGGTCCCATTGCGGCCTCCTCCAGAGACAAGTCGGCCGCTGTGCTATTGCGCAGTGGCTGATGCCTGGGGACGGTGAGCGTGGGTGGCTCGCCGTCCGATAGCAACCAGGTTGAGTCGACGACGCGTTGTGTTCCACGCGCGCCTCAAGGAGCCGTCAGCACCGAGGACGGGGCCCCATAGGGTTGGTACCTGCTAGGGTTGCGGAATTTGTTCGAAAGAGTTACCGCGGCCCTGGAACACATAGGGCACAAGAAGGATCACGGGTGGGTTTTAGTCAGTAAAAGTCTGACACTACCTACCGCTCCATCCAGGGCGGGAGGGGTCATTTGATGATTTCCCATCCAAAAAAAAAAAGGTTCAGCAACCAATAATGTTCCAAACGGGCAAAGTTGGGAGACATTCGATGAATTCCAGAAATTTGCCTTTACTCACTGGACAGTTGTCTTGCCTTCCCAAAATAGTGACTGGGTAAAGGGTCAATGTAACTGCCCCGAGTTTTTTAAAAATTATAAATATAAACATGTTACTGGACTTGCGATCAGGCTGAAATACATAACACCTCCAGTAGAAGCCAAAAACATAGCCATCGGGCAAAAACGAAAACGTGGGCGTCCTACAAAGGCAAAGTGCGCTTTATTGGTGCAATAATTTAAAGAAATACTGCAGAGACTGAGTGGACTGACAATGTGAACATTGTAGGAGTAAAGACTTTGTTTAACATTTTGAATTATTATGATTCGTACTGATTAGTATTAAAAAAACATTTTTAGTAAGCATTACATTTTATAATGTGTTCATTTTTTATTAATAAAGCTACATTGGACATTAATTGGTGTTTGATTCAAATACATTTTGCAGTGCATTATCTGAAGTAAAACTAAAAAAATAAATGCTTGTTTTTAAAATTAGGTGTATTACTATTTTTACAAATTTGCAACAGTTGTTAAATAGATGCTCGTTATGACGTATTTTAATGAACATATTTTGGTGCACATTCAGTATATTTGGTGGAACACAGGCAAAATTAGGTAAATGAAATGGGAATAAATTGAAGTACTTTTAAATACCATCCCTTAAAAATATGTATCATATATTAATAGTTTAAATACTGATAAGCAAATTCGTTTTTCATCTAACGAAATTCGAGTGTAAAATCTCCTATTCATAATTATTACTAATACTTTCACATAAGTAAAAAGTGTATTAAGAAAACCAGATTTAAAAAGTCTCCAAAAACGTATTTTGTGATTATCATTTGCCAATTGTAGCTACATAAAGCGTCCGACTCCCCATTTAGCCGACATTCACACGATCCATTACGACACAAATATTATCGCCAATCAAATACAGGCAATCGATCATGTCGAATCGAAGGGTTAACCACGCCGATGTGTGCATACAGTCATCGACAAACTTGTGCATGTGTGTGTGCATTCAGCCACAGAGTACGGAGTCTCCTCGGTAGTTTAGTCTATGGGATAGACTCGCCATACTATTCCTAACCAATAAAACTCCTGATAGCCAAAATCGATAGTCAAAACAGTGGCGAACACCAGAA
Source organism: Hecatera dysodea (assembly GCA_905332915.2). Lineage (NCBI taxonomy): Eukaryota > Metazoa > Arthropoda > Insecta > Lepidoptera > Noctuidae > Hecatera > Hecatera dysodea. The sequence continues at coordinate 1,211,662 of HG995298.1, read as the reverse complement.
AAACGCTGAGTCAAATGAGCTCAACGGTTCCCAGAGAAACGATTCAATGGTCTTGGTCTAAGACCGTTGAATAGTTTCTCCGTTTGCCGTCACGAGATCCAAGACTCTTGGACACCCACAGCGAAATTAATTAGTAAAAGATAGTTTCTTATCAAGCAGAAGAGAGCATAAAGTGAGTGTCATCGTTTACACATAAACGTTGATGGACCATGAAAATTCTGACTATGGCTTACTGTCATACCAGTATCAGCTGATATTGTTCTACTGCTGGGCAAAGACTCCCTCCATTCTCGCTTCAAAAAGCTGTTTCATGGGGGTACAGCACAATAGCTGCACCCCCATGAAACAGTCCAGTTCTTCTGGCCATCTTCATCTAGGTCTTCCAGGTATCGATTTCTGATGTGTAGCTATGGCAGCCGAAAATTATGTTAATGGCGTCTCAAGCCTCCTGCCAATGCAGCGTTCCGTGGTCTGTGCCTCGAACGCAACACTAGTCTGCGTCGCTATCGAGCGGCCACCGGTCATCGACCTCGCTGCACACGCGAAAACGTGCTCTAATTTTATGCTGACTATGGAAAATTTGAATTTATAGCGCGAAAAAAATCGCGTGGAAACGATAGAACCGAGTCAGCTAGAATTTTCGTATTCATTGTAAATGTAGTTTGGGAAGCACGCAATACGGTTTTAGGGGATTGCATTTGATGTGAGTAGGTACTTTATTTGGTACGCGTTTTGAAAATATTATTAAGTTCTTTGACGATTCGTTTTTTTATTGAGTTCTTTTCTCTTCTTAAATTCTTAGGAAATCTTCACATGTCTTATGTTTCTTTGAAGTTATAAATATGAAAGAATATATATTTTGTACGTATGTTTATCAATTACTCATACTTAAACGAGTCATACTGAACAGATTCGGATGACATTTTTCAGTCTGTGAAAGCTGCGGGCAGGTTTATCAGATGAAAAATACAGAGAGATACAGAAAAGCACAAATATAACCCCCACCCCCCTTCACCTAAACGTACCCATCACAGCGTACACGATATATGTAAATTGAGGTAAACAATAAATAAACATGCGATTTCAGCAATCCCGAAAGATTTGCTATTATTTATTTAACAGTTCCGTTTCCTATCTCTATTCTTCATCAAATCTTCACCAAACTAGAAAGGGACCATCTTGAAATACTAAGAAGCTCTTCCAAAGCGTCGTGCACAACTTTGTTTTTTCATTTTACATCGACAAGAGTGAATGAGAACATCATCAATATATTTGAAGCCACGCATTATTAGGGATAACTCAAATACTACTTGTTAGATCTCAATCAAATTTAAATGGGACAACACAACAAGCACCCGCTTTCGAATATAAAAGCATCATCAAACTCGGGATTCCCAGTACAAAGTTATGAGGAAACACACAAAAAAAAAACAGTCGAATTGAGAACCTCATCCTTTTTTGGAAGTCGTCGGTTAAAAATATACAGATCTACAGCAGAGAGCAGTGGTGGCCGGGTAGTAATGGCCTCGACTTACAAGTTGTAGGTCGCGGGTTCAAACCCAGCCAGGCGCATTACTTTGTTAATTTCATCGCCACTGCTCTGAAAATGGTGAAGGAAAACATCGTGAGGAAACCGGCATGTCCTAGAACCAAAAATTCGAAGATATGTGACTTTCACCAACCCGTACTAGGCCCGCGTGGTGTATTACGGCCCATTCCTCCTCCTAGAGAGGAGGCCTGTGTACCAGCAGTGGGAACATTAAAAGGCTGCTTATGCCACAGCAGATACTTTCATTGTGCGCATAGCTAATATCTCACGACTCTGCGTTTCCCGATAGCTACAAACCTAGAGGTCTTTGAGTCAAGAGTCAATAGACAAAACTGTTCCATCGTCGATCTGAATATCGCTTTTCGTCAGGTGGTCAAATACAAGACCATCAAATATAACCATTCATCAAAAAGAAGTATTTCGGCTTTATTATGAGGAAGAACTAGGCAGCATAATCATCGTGGCTCCTAGAAAAAAAAAAAACGTAACAAAGAACGCCAGTCCATTTGTCAAGCCTATTATTACATGGTACTGGGCAGAGAGAATAGTAGTAATTAGCTGTAAATTATTGCGTAGCTCGCTCGTTTATTACAGTAGCTTACTAAATACTTACATAACGAAATAATAGCGTTTACAAGTGTTACATCAGGGCGTTAAACAGCTCGAGGATTTTTATAGAGCTTTTTGGGAGCTGGCTTTATAAAATGTACAAATATCGATACGAGAATTATCAATTGACGTAAGGGACATTTTTGTATTGTTGTTAAATGTAACCTACTGTTAATGGTTGTAAGTTACATTTTTTCCGGTACCGATGTATCTTATCATCACGCTAGTATAGTCCGGTGGGTTAATATCCGGTGGGATAAACGGTGAAATGTGGAAGTACTATACGATAGATAGGACACAATTGTCCTATCTATTTACCGTTTTAGTCCCAAATGAGCTTATTATCATTGCGGAATTTGTTCGAAAGAGTCACCGCGGCCCTGGAACGCAAAGGGCACAAGCAGGAACACGGGTGGGTTTTAGTCAGTAAGAGTCTGACACTCCCTTCCGCTCCGCCCAGAGCGGGAGAAGTCATTTGATGATTTCCCATCCCAAAAAAAAAGGAACATATGCAGTAGTCTGCATATGTTCCTGAGTGGATGATAATATGGTCTCCTTGCGAGGGATTCCAATTGTGGCAAGACAATAAAAAATTGTCTAAAACGGGGATCAAACTCAAAACCTCGTGCTCAGAAGTAGCGCTTTCGACCATTCGACCAACAATGATAATATAGGTAGTGGCCAGATATTTCCCTACCTTCCTAGCTACCATCTCGAGAGACGACGCTCTTTTGTTTTTCTCATTTGCAAGAACCTGCTAATGCATCCCAATCCCCCAGGTACTAGCATCAGCAAGAAACTTACAGTAAAGCATCATTTTATCACCAGACTAGCAGCGCCTTGCGGTTTCAACCGCGTAGTTCCCGTTCCCGTGGGAATATTGGGATAAAATAGCCTATGTCACCCGGAGGTTGTATAGCTTCCCAACAGTGAAAGAATTTTTCAAATCGGTCAAGTCGTTTCGGAGCCTATTCAATACAAACAAACAAAAAAATCTTCCCTCATTATAATATTAGTGTAGATAAACTCTCCCAGGTCAGTCACCTCAGTTTTCCCACTATCTTAACTAACGGTAACATATTAAAAACTTTTCCTTTTCACTTCTGTCTCCGATTGTACCAACTAGGGTTCCGCTTAGTTAAGTTGGGCAGTTAACTCGTTAATTTAGACTTGCTGGTGTGAACAGCTAGAAGAGGGGAGAAAACCACGCTAACCAGAATAAACCTTTGGTGTTCAAGTTAAGGTTGATTTTGTAATGATTCGCCCTAAAAAGGTTTACCAAAAAGTTTTTCTATTTATTATTTTCTACTGTTCCCTTATTGTTAGCTGATATAAATCTGTAACTTTATTCTTAAGAATGAAAATCTCTGTAGGAGTGTAGGTGTTAGTTTTATATAAAAAATCGGTACAAAGGAAACTTAAAAATGCAATCTGAGAAGACAAGAAAATGTTTTATATCGGGAATAAAGGCAAGTGCATGAGTGTGGGCGTCCCGTCATCTTTGTCTCGACTGTCTCATAGTTTCTTGGAAAAATGTTTGATACACGATACTTTTGTTACATATTGCATTAACTTTGACAATGAACTTGGCTTTGTTTGTTCATTTTCTTTTTAGACCTTTTAATGTATGTGCACTGTTTCCGTTTCTCAATTATTTCTTTTATTATTTTTTCTCATCTCATCGGACTAAAAAAATTATTATAAATGAACATTCGGAACACACATTATTTAACACAATACTTAGGACATATGACTTTAGGTCATGTAAAATTCGGAGATTCAATTATTATAGTACTCGATACTCGATATTATGACAGAATACTTTTAGAAGTAAAGATAAGATAAACAAAATTTCGGGATTTTGAACATAATGGTTACTGAAGTTTATAGCAAACGTGTTATGGATAATGATTTTAGGAGAAGAAAGGCAGTACCTTTTAATCTACGTTACGTGGGACTAGAAATAATCTCTATATAAATACGTAGTTGAGAAACGGTGGAGTATTGTAGATTTAAAGAAGAAGTCTTAAAGATTCAGAATCCCAATTATGTAACTCATATAATAGTGAATTCTTACAAACTCGGAATTAATTCCAGATCCATTGCTTCATATGTTTAATTTTTTTTCTTTATTCATAACGTAAAACACGCAATGCATACGGCTGCAATGTTAAAATAAAAGCATATGCGACCGGATTATTTATTTTTTCCATTACGCAATAAGATTGAGATCAAGCTATTAGGGATGTGTTAATTAACAAGAGATGCAAATTGATAAATTTAAATAAGTAGGCATGTTTCAAACATTCTTTTTAGAAGATTTAAAACTGCGACTTACATAATATGAAAAAAAGATAAACCAAAATAGCAACACGTGGTACAAAACCACAGCAATTTCATTGCAAGTTCGAACAGATCGTAAATAAAAAAAGGTTTTGACAATATCTAAAAACTTTTAGAGTGGTTTATGTACTTTGGAAGTCGAATTGAATACGTAACCCGTAAACCGTTTTACAGATAAAAGGTTTCACTCGCTGGTTTTAAAAGCTGAAGTTTTTAATAAAAATCAAGTGCATAGTGGGTTTGCGGTGACAGCGGGCACTGCTTAACTTTGCAGCCTTCAGTGTGGAAAAAGATTTTTTAAATATAAACGTTGAATTTAAATACCACATTAGTAGGTACTTAGAGGAGCTCACGGGTCGATCTTCAAGGTTAAGCAAGCAAAGGTTGGTCTGTGGATAGGTGACCATCTTAACATACCGAGTTTCCTCCGTGCCTCGGAAAGCAGGTTAAGCCGTTGGTCGCAGCTGTCATTTGTAGATCTTTGGCAGTCGTTACGGATTGTCAGAAGCCTGTAAATCTGAATCCAGTCTTGCCAATAAGTACCGTGTCAACCAGTTAATGGGTTGTGGTGGTCTGGTAGGTTTATTTCAATTAAACCCTTTACAGATCTCTATGGAGAAGAACGGGCAAGAAACTCCTCCTATAAATCAATAAATTGTTACATAGTTGTGTATACATTGTTCTCCTTGATGTTATTCCTATATGTGAGAACGATATAGAAAGACGTGTAGATGTATGATACAGGTATCCAGAGTGTAAGGAACAATTTAAAGAACAAATAATTAAAATAAACCGTGGCAGCTGAGAAATGACCCGTCCCAGCTGACGGAGCCAAATGATGAAAGAAACACATACGCCACCATCTGAGAGACTTTTGAGTGTGCATGATACTACCAACCGCTAGGGCACGTTCCAGTCAGACATACATAAAAATATAGTTTATGATACATAGCACTCACACATAGTACTCGCATCGCATTTGGTTACTCTCGAAGTCAACCCTAGAATACTTGAAAAAAGTCGGTAGTTTATATATAGTTATGGACGGCATAATGGATGAAAAATAAATATACAAGGTAAATCTAAAAGTTTAGTATAAACCTCGACAGTCTTTTAATACGCTAAGCAGATTCAGGTTCGAAACTCGAAAAAGCTTTTTCATATCGAGAACGTATCTTTTCGCATAGTTAGTTAATATTAAGAGTAGGTACTTACTTCGGTAACGAAAAAGGAACCAAAAGAGACAATTCAATTTCCGAACTTTTCTAGGAGTAATAGCTATAATGACAGAGAGTCCAATTAATTGGCTCCCAATTATAATATATTTTCGTAGCTAGACTAATCTCTTTAGTATCTAAAAATAGAAACAGGCTGTCGAAGTAAACTATGGATTTAGCATTTTCATCCTTTTTGTATCGGCCAGCCATTAGATACCCTAATAAAAATAATATAGCATAAGCATAACATAATCAGCCTTTTAACGTTCCCACTGCTGGGACACAGGCCTCCTCTCTGGGAGAGGGAATGGGCGTAATCCACCACGCGGGCCCAGTGCGGGTTGGTGAATGTCACATGAATGAATTTTTGGCTCTAGGACATGCCGGTTTCCTCGCGATGTTTTTCTTCACCGTTTTGAGAGCAGTGGTGATGAAATTAATTACACAAAGTAATGCGCCTGGCTGGGTTTGAACCCGCGACCTACAATTCGTAAGTCGGGACCGTTACACCTCGGCCACCACTGCTACCCATAAATTCAATATAGTACATAAAAATAGTATATTATATTGAATTTATGTTAAAAAGTTACAATAGATGTACGTACATTAGTAACTAAATTACTATTCATCATCATCTGCCTAGCCTTTTCCCAACTATATCGGGGTTCCCAGTAAAGCCGGATTCAGCTGAATACCAATATTTTACGTGACGCGGCTGCCTACTGTCTGGTAGGCAGCCATTAATGATTTCCCATCGATAAAAAAAAGATACATAAACACACATAAAATATCAGCGTAAATCGTTTAGGTATTTTATATTTTTCTTTTAAAAGGCAGGTATCCATTTACTCTCGATTTTACAGAATTTTCGATCTGATCACATTTTCTTTGTCATGCTAAAATATTTTACCTTTTATCGCGGTGATTGCAGTTTTTAGGGAAACTTTTTATAAAATTCCAACATTCATAATAGCCCATGCAGCTTCTATCAGAGCTCTCAAGGGATCAACAGTCTGAAAGGAAAAATCAGTGAATTTATGTAGTTATAGATATTTTATAAAGGGCTATACTGATAGTGAATCTATGCAGAATCGTAGGTATACTTTAGTAGGTCTTTTTTTATGGATGGGTAATCATCAAATGACTTCTTCCGCTTTGGATGGAACAGACTGCTACATTGCTCTAGTAAGACTACATTTATAACGAAGATGTTCAATAACCTTGATAAATTTTATTAAAATTACCGCTTTTAAGAAGATTGGCAGCCTTGAATAGCCAATAGCACAAACAATTTTTTTTAAACAAAAAAAAAAAAAAACGTTGCAACATACAATCTCACACACACAAACAGTCAGACCGGGAACAACTATCTGTAGGCCATACAAATATTTGTTCCGTGCGGGAATCGAACTCACGATACGCAGTGCAGCAGCCAATCGCTCGACCACTGCGCCAACCGTGTCGTCGACATTAAATCAAACGTCAACATGAAATATATTTTCCCTAGTAATGTATGGGTTTCGGAATTTGTTCGAAAGAGTCACTGCAGCCCTGGAACGCAAAGGGCATAAGGAGGAACACGGATGGGTTTCAGTCAGTACTAGTCTGACACTCACTTCCACTCCGCCCAGAGCGGGAGGTCATTTCATAAGTTCCCATTCTTAAAAAAAACATTACTGAACTAGCTTACAACTTGTTAACCAAATGAACTAGCTTAGAACTTGTTAACCAAATCAACAAAATACACTTCATAACTTTCTTATGTTCCCCACGTTTCTCCCTACTCACTAAAAGAGATTTGTCGTCCCTACTAACGTCGGCTCGCTGTCCATTGAGTGTTTATATTACATTACGTCTTCTGTTTATTATGCGGAGCCGGTAATGGACATAGTACTGTGTCGTCAAAAGTAATGTGAGTGGTTTATCTTTTCTGAGATAAATCTTTGTGGCGACGTGACGTAGGCGCTGAGGGGTCTTTGTGAGCAAAAAGTGGATGATGGTTCTGTACTGTTAATAGTAGTTTGGACATGTTGAAGGGGGTGTTAATATTTGTCGTTTTTTCATGAGAGTATCCAGTAATTTAGTATCTGTTTTGGCAACTTTTTTATTATTGTTAGGCACGCGTTTGACCACTATCTCAGCTGATGGTAAGCGATGATGAGGTAGAAGATGAAGCACGCTTACTCCCGATTGTGATTATCAGCTCAGTTTTGACAACACCGACGTTCCTTCATAACACACATTTACCTTACTGAGTAATTTATCTGGATTATGTGGAAAACTGCATCTTGATAATTTGCTGAGTTTAGAAAAACTACGGTTTTAAACAGATAAACTTGAAAAGCAACAATAGGACCAATTGACTCTTAAAAACATCATAAGCCAGTGCGCAGTTCGAAAATATCCTTTGGAGAAGAACTTGCAATACATTCACTACTTTAGTTTCCGTGTTACATCCTTTATTCACTCTATATACATTAAATTATGTACATAAAAACAAACACCCTCTCACCCCAAACGCATACACTGTCTCCGTTCCGTCGTGGGTAAAAAATACAAAGATATAAAATTATAAAAAACAATAGCCCACCGGTATCAGGAACAGGGTCCAAGCTACCGGCGGTCAGGGCTCCAGAGAGAGGAACCTCTTAACAATGCGAGCTGTGTCCAGAAGTACCGCTTTCTGGATCAAGCCCTTGATCCAGCTGCCTAACGTGAGCCTCCTGAGATGTTGTTCGAGGCTCTTGGCTATTAAGCCATTACTTGACACGATTATCGGTACAATGATTGCTGAGTCCACATCCCACATGTCGACAACAGCGCGAGCCAAGTCAAAATATTTCCGTGTTACATTATTAGTAGTACCAAGTATATTACAAAAACGACCCACTTTTTAAATAGACAAGAAACTCTTTTTCAAAAGTCTACGGAAGCGACACATTCACATTATTAAAATCTTCCCTACTCTAAACAAAAATCAACTAAGTGGTTTTATTTTAGACTAGCAACCCGCCCCGGCTTCGCACGGGTGCAATGTTGTAAAAAATATGGTTATTGTGGGCTTTCCCTAACAGATTGATATATACTATTGCGACCTTTTTAGTATACAATACTGTAGTACATTATTTTGATCTATCTCTTAGAGTTCAGCCAGCGTTTGCAATGTAAGGACAAACAATGTGTTTATTTACGACATCACATTAGAAACCTCTAAAATATCAATGTTTCTCTACTATATTATTCATGTATTTTACATATAAACCTTCCTCTTCAATCACTCTATCTATTATATAAAAACCGCATCAAAATCCGTTGCGTAGTTTTAAAGATTTAAGCATACATAGCATAGGGACATATGGACAGAGAAAGCGACTTTGTTTTATACTATGTAGTGATAGAGGATAACACAGTTTTTTTTTTCTGTTATTGCATTACTTACAATGACAGAAAAAAACACTAAAACCACTAGAACTACTTACGTATTTATCTTTCATCAACGTAGGCGGTTTATTAACTCACTGAAATAAACAAAAGCATAATTACTTTAATAACTGTTTACTAGCCGAATAATAAGCATTTCATAGAACTGTTGTACCGCGTAGGTGTGGACAACTTGTTACTTTTGATAATAATCACGATTATTGCTAAGTTTTTTATTTGTTCTATTTATTCAGCAAGCTTTTCATTCATTTTACTTAGAAATGTATTTGGTAGATATCTCTTTGAATAATCAGAATAGGTCTTTACACAAAATTTGCCATTTTCAATACAGTATAATATTTACATAATTATTAATTAAAGGTTTGGTAGTATTTTGAGATAAAGAATTTCTAATATAACATTATTTTACCTCATGATTTTGTGTAAAAAGGCACGGTGGAGTGATGATTTGCGCAGGACGGCTGGCAGAAACTGGATGCGAGAAGCCGAAAATAGATCTAAGTGGCGTGCAATTGGAGAGGCCTATGTCCAGCAGTGGACTGCAACAGGCTGTTGATGATGATGATGATGTTAAAATATTTTGTTGTGTAAATCTAAGGTCGATTAATTAATTACCTACTTACCTACATGATATTTTTGTAATTTCGACCTTTGGGCATAATGGATTCTTGTGACCCCAACGTTGTGATATCAACATACGCCCATATTGTTATATATCTCGGAGAAAGTCACGAAAAAGTATGCGAAGAATGATTTATTTACCTTCCCGGATCGTTAACCTCATTAGGACAATATAATTAATGAAGATGCTGTAAATATGCCAACTGAGAGGGTAAGATATAGAACGGAAAAGCAGTCTTTGGTTAAATTAGAGTACCTCCAGTACGCTAGCAATATAGTCCTCCTTTCCTCTTTCCTCTGACCTAGTGTATTATGTCTAGTGTATGTGTGCCTTATCGTATAACACGCCGTATTACAAGTAGGCGCGCCTTATTAAAAAACGCTGTTGTAATGTAATGCGGCTACCTCACATCTAGACAGATTTCAATTCGGCTGAAATAATGTACGCCGCATTGAATGAGCACTTCGTGTTCATCGAAGCGACTTAGTAACGTGGAGCCCACACACAAACGGTCGCATCGTCGATAAGCCGCTTTTAAAGTTTTCGTTTCAAAAACTAAATGGCCTAATAATCCGATTCAATTTAATTGACACCCTAACCTTTTCATTGATCGGCGCCGCTTAATCAGTGCCCTAAGTGAACAGTTAGGCGAATGGGTTGGTTCAATATCGTTAAATGACTTGCCTAGCCAAGTAGCGGAACATGGGAGCTAGGGTGAGCGAGCAAACTTAGCTCCCGTCATGCCATTCATGTTACGAGCGCGTACGCCGTATGGCATTTCATACAAATTTTCACGTCACTATTTTGCGAAATAACTGAACCGATTTATACACATATAAGCAGGATACATAGGTCTAAAAAGTTAGTTAAAACATTTTAGAAATGTCTTATTTAAAAAAAGATAACTGCAAATTTATGTTTGTATGGAAAATTTAAAATGGGTCTAATTTAACTGTAACACTATTTATCGAAAATGTTTTCAATATACAATTTAAAATCTTTGTATCCTGCCTATATGTATGAAGTTTAATTCAAATCGGTTCAGTCATTTCGGAAAATAACGACTTGAAAATTTGTATGAAATGCCGTTAGGCGTATACGCTCTAAGTTCCTTTATATCCCCCGTTGCCGTCATCGAGATTCGAATGTTGAAATTGATTGTTGTTTTAATTTAGAATTCCGGTGTGCTTCTGTAATACGGCACGGTATAATTATGTTGTTACAAGATACGGCTGCGACCTATACGGAACCATTATCATTATTGTACATTTAGGTACGAATTGAATTTTAATTTAACTTGGACATGTTGCTTGTAGCATTACGAAGTAAGTTCACATTAAAAAAATACTGGAAATGGGGTAGTTGACTAAAAAATTCTAATTAGTCCGTCAATTATCGAAAAATACTGGACATGTAAATACATATGTTTTGCTTTAAGTATATATAAAATTCTCGTGTCACGGTGTTTGTGGTTGAACTCCTCCGAAACGGCTCGAACGATTTTTGTGAATCTTAGCATGCATATCGGCTAGGGTGGCGAATCGGACAGCATCTATTTTTCATCCCCCTAAATATTAAGGGTGGTAGAACCCTATTTTTTATTTATTTTATGTATCAAAACGACGTTTGCCGGGTCAGCTAGTCAAATCTATAAAAACTGACAAAGACAAAAAGCATCAAAGCTCAGGAGTGGGGGCTTGTGACGTCACGTCTTGGTAAAACTTGTAGCAAGTAGTGACGTCACACGAGTATTATAAGCACAGTATCGTCTTTGTTTAAATAAAATACATGTCCAATATTTTTTGGAAATCAATTTGACGGACTAATTCGATTTTTTTAGTTGACTACCCTATTATCACTTTTGCTCTTAGCAAACATGTTTCTGAAAGACAATAGTTACCAGTCGCCACTTCGGATCTTGTCTCGTCAAGCAGACACTATGTTTTCTCAGAAAGTGTCTTCATTAGACGTCTATCAGAACTCGATATAGTTTGCAACTAAGTTTCATTCGTGGGCAGATAGACTCTACTCATAAGCTTGGGAGTACACGCGCGGAGATCAACGGCTATCCTCTGTATACACATAGTGTGACACGTGCCTACGTCTCGTTGACAGTGACAGGTAGATTATCATTGTTGATATAATGAATATAGATGGTGAATTATGCTGTGTCAGTGCAATTCCATACGTCCCAGACACTATCGCTGAGTGTCATGGACGTGTGTGAACTAGTTCATATAAAATCTACGCATTGATATTTTGAGCTCCTGATGGAACACGAACCCAATACTCCTCAGATATGTGTGGAGTTATTCATCTTTAAATGTTCGTCGAAGAAGTAGACATGTCTTTTGGTCATCCTTGTTTAAGTAGCCATTTTACGTAAAGCATTTTGAATCGGGAACACGTTCAGATACCGTTGTCATTGTGATTCTGCTGGGAGAAAGATATATTCGTCTTGTATAGCTCCGTCTCGCTCTCACAACAGGATCGTGATTGAATTTTGGCAGATCGATCTAGACCTACCGAGTATCTTTAAGGAACAACCTAACGGTAAATTCCGAAGATCCGGGAACTAAATCACTCCACTCAACAAAATAACACAGCACAGCATTCTGTGGAATAGAATATAATACTCTTTATTATGTGCACTATATAAGTTACAGAAAATATAGATGAAGAAAACATTACATAGGGTGACACAATGGGCGGCCTTATCGCTAAAAGTGATCTTATCAAGACTTTGTCTTTTTTTTCCATTGGCTCACCGAACGAGAGTAGCGCCAACTCTTATGGTCATCTGTAAAACCAGAAACAATAGTTTTAACTGTGTTTGCTTGACTAGGCACTGAAAACCAGGTCCAGTCGCCAGTGTCAACCACTACACAAACAAGATGGCGTCCAAACTTTGACTAATTGCGAGTCTTGTCTACCCACAGCTTTACAATTCAGTCACTAACTAAATTGTAGCTTTAAACACTGAAGAAAGCCCACAAAGGAGCGTCGATCCTCAATTAAACTCATTTAAAGTTTAACTTTATTGTATCCAATTTAAACGGAACGAGCCATGATGAGGATAAGTAAACATTTCCATATTATTTTTGTGAAAATTATCTGTTTTTATTAGAAGTGTTAGTGTGTGTGTTAGCGCGTGTTGTTAGGAGGTTCCTCTCTCTGGAGCCCTGACCGCCGGTAGCCTGAACCCTGTTCCCGAAACCAGTGGGCTACTATTTTTTTATATTTTTTAAATGTTTTTTTTTTTATACAGAAATGTTTAAACATGTAAATTGTATGTTTATAAAAGGAATAATAAGTATAGATAAATCTAGTCACAACTAAATACTATAACGTAAGAAACGTTGAAAGGCACTCTGAAATACATTCTCCTAATAAGATATTGCGTATATACTAGACAAGCTAACAGCAAAGAAAATATCAAAAGAACTTTCAGAAGTCTGACGCACTGACGTCTGACAATAGTCTGACTGACCTCAGAGCGGTTCATAGATAACATTTGGTATTTGTGCTGTTTTAAGTAAGCTTCATGATACATTTGGTACACCTTTTTTTTGGATGGGAAATCATGAAATGACTTCTCCCGCTCTGGGCGGAGTGGAAGGGAGTGTCAGACTCTTACTGACTAAAACCCACCCGTGATTCTTCTTGTGCCCTTTGCGTCCCAGGGCCGCGGTGACTATTTCGAACAAATTCCGCCGTCGACCATCAATTTGAAGATTAATCATTCGCTTTTGTTTACACCGACTGACTAGAAAAACAAAAACCAAAACAAAGCCGAAAAAAGGTATATTTCGACTACAAATCCTACATGATCCAATCACGTAGCAAAACAAACAAAATCATATGAAAACCTAAGCCTATGTACTTTATTATGTACCTATATACGAGATGTACAAAGAAACTGTGTGTATACGTTTGGAAGTTTGTTTTAGTGGCGTGAGCAAAGAAATGTGGCTCAAGAGGCGAGAATATGCAAGACGAACGACGGGCATGCCTACACTGAATTCCAGAGTTAGGAATCTAGTCAGAGGAACATTTTAGGGTTGTGAACTTATTTGTTCATAAAAAAACTTTTTACAAAAAAATAAAACCGACTTCTAAACAAAAAAACCAAAAAGTATAAAATAAGTTTAATTTCGGAACTCGGTGTTTTTGGTTGCTTTTTTGTTGTTGAACACACCGACTTCCGAAATTAAAGTTATTTTATACTTTTTGGTTTTTTGGAGGGTTTTGGGGACTTCCCTTATGCAAACTGGCAACCCCATAAAACTGTTTCAACTTATATATGTCACCGGAAAGGAGGTACTTGAGCTGGTCGGCATTTGGAACGGCACACCGACACCTTCCTATTTTTAACCGACTTCTAAAAAAGGAGGAGGTTCTCAATTCGGACGTTTGTATTTTTTTTTTTATGTTTGTTCGCGCATAACTTCGTCGCTTGTCAACCGATTTGAAAAATTCTTTTTTTGTTGGAAAGGGTATACTTCCCAAATGGTCCCATGATTTCATCAAAAATTTTATCAGAATCGACCAAGCGGTTTTCGAAAAATCTAAAAATAATATCTACATTATCTACATTGACGTCTTAGTTTACTCTGCAAAGGAGCAGTACGTTTTTTTTACACCAATGTGATTGGTTCGTTTAGGTGGGGGGAGGGGAGGGGATGTAGGTACCGCTAAAAAGTAAAAAATAAAAAACTTTTTCAAAAAAATACAACCGACTTTTACACTAAAAATAAAAAAAAATGCAAAATAACTTTAATTTCGGAAGTCGGTGTTCAAAAAACGAAAAAGCAACCACAAACACCGAGTTCCGAAATTAAAGTTATTTTGCATTTTTTTTTATTTTTAGTGTAAAAGTCGGTTGTATTTTTTTGTAAAAAGTTTTTTCTTAATTCTAAGAGAGGTCAGGTTACATTTTTACACCTTTACGAACATTTTTTTTCCGAAATCCACGCGAACGAAGTCGCGGGCACAGCTTGTCTTCTATAGGTACTAATCTTATAAAAAGGTAACGTTTGTGAGTTTGTGACGTTGTAAGGGGTAATCTCTGGATCTACTGAACCGATTTTCAAAATTATTTCACCAATAGAAAGCTACGTTATTGTGGAGTGTCATAGGCATGCCTATATTTTATCCCCGCATTGCCACGGAAACGGGAACAAAGCAGGTAAAACCACGGGGCGCTGCTAGTTATTTATAACTTTAAACTTCAAAAACTGCTGACTCTCCGCCTACATTAAATTAATGTATTTTGATTTACAAATAACACCACCGTTTTAACGTACTTTCCAAGACATGGCAGAGTTCAAGTACGTGTAATGAACTCAATGCGCGTTCTCATTTAGGCTGTAGATACTAAGGGTCTGTTCAAAGAGCCACTCTCTCTCTAGAATAAGTTTTTCAGAAAAGCACTACAACGACTGAGCTGACCAAATACGAGTAAATATAATTTACACTTAAGAAAAAACATTTCTAACTCAAGCATATTGTCCCAGTCCGTACAGTCTAACCCAACATAACCCTACACTCGAGAGTCTCAACGTTCACACCGCATCTCCAACGTTTTTTCACCTTTACAAATCCGGGCTTTGACTTGGCGCGCACTCCAAACACTCCACACGCCTGGATTCAGGTCGGTAGTTTAAGGTCGCAATGATTACGGTATTATGTTTGGCAGGTGTTTTTCAGGGTTATCGGGTGTTCATATTTTGATTTTAATGGTTCTTGGTCTTCATTTTCGATTCTAAAAGGCTTGAGAATCTGTTTAGATTCTTGAATTATTATTTTTTATTTTGAGTTATACGATGAAGTAATTTTTATAAAGGTTTTTAGAAAGACGCATCTGTTTTAGTTTTGTGGTTTTATTTTGTAGAAACCTCACTGTGAAATAGTGATATATCAAAGTGTCATTCTACCTTAATTAAATATCAAACTCATTCCACCTATACTCCATTCACAATACGATTAGACATTGGAACAAAATTGTTTACAGTCCATTGAACCGATTTTTACTTCTATTCCGTAGGCATAAAGGATGGTATTAAAAGCAAAAACGTGATTATAATACCAACTGTTTACTGCAGCTACCATGTGTCATGCCACCAACGCAATAGAAGTCAAAATCGGTTGACCGGACTGTAAAAAAGATGTATTTCAATGTCAAATCTTATCGTGAATGGGGTATAAGTGTGTACGGCAAGATGTTCACAGAATCGAACTGCAGATTACGAAACTTCTTTTACTGAAGAAGCAAAAGTAGCGCAGAATTCGCAGTGTTTGGGGCTTTTTATCTCGAAATATGTAGTTCCTGTAGGATAAAACACTGGAGCTATATGGAGTCTAAATAATTATATAGGTGTTTGTATTGTATTCTATTTATACTATGTAATATTATAAAGAGGAAAGATTTTGCTTGTTTGTTTATACCGAATAAGTTCCGAAACTACTGGACCGATTTTAACCATTTAACCAATGAAAAGCTACATACATTAACAGCGAGTAAAACAGACTATATTTCATTTTCGTATTCCCACGGGAGCAAGAACTATGCAGGTGAAACCGCGGGGCACTGCTAGTACAAAATACAAATCAAGTAACGACGTTTCAGCTTAGAGATGAGGTGCTCAAATAATATTACTAAAGTTTTTAGGAGCAGGTAATAAAATAGTTTCGGTACAAAACAAAATAATATTTAGATGTGACATTTTATTAAATTCTAGGTAATCTTAGTAGTTTCACAAATTGCCTTTGAGATTTAATCTTCTTTCGAAACCGCTAAAAATAAACAACAATATCAGTTTCAGTATAGTTTCCCGCTACAAAAGAGATTTGTGTTTTCTCTGCTTGTAATTCGAATATAATCTGTTTGTCAATGTTTCACCTCAGCGGTCGGTGGAAATGGCCCCACTTACAATAGATTAGTTGACTAAAAAAATCTAATTAGTCCGTCAGTTAGATTTCCAAAAAAATATTGGACAAGAATTTTTCTTTTTACACGTAAACAAAAAGCAAAGACGATACAGTGCGTTGAAAACTCGTGTGACGTCACTTCGTGCTACGATTTTTACCACGCCGTGACGTCACAAGCCCCCACTCATGATCTTTGAAGATTTTTATCTTCGTAAATTTTTATAGATTTTATGAAGCAATATATTTATTGTTTCATCAAATCTATCGTGTATAATATTTTTCGATAGGTAATCTAACTGACAGACTAAATAGAATCATGTTTTTATTCCTCAGGAAACATCCCTTTTATATGTAGTCAAATAATCAGGTAGTAGTCATATAATTCCTTCATTATCACATACTAATATTATAAAGCTGAAGAGTTTGTTTGTTTGTTTGAACGCGCTAATCTCAGGAACTACTGGTTCGAATTGAAAAAATCTTTTTGGGTTGAATAGACCATTTATCGAGGAAGGCTTTAGGCTATATATCATCACGCTTAAGCCAATAGGAGCGGAGCAGCGATAAAGAATGTTTTAAAATCGGGGATTCCACGGGGACGAAGTCGCGGGCAGCAGCTAGTCACATATATAAGCCTAGCCTTTTCCCAACTATATTGGGGTCGGCTTCCAGTCAACCTGGATTCAGCTGAATACCAGTATTTTTTTTTCATTAACTGGATAACATGGTAATTCTTGGCTATACTGGTGTAAGATTTTATGGCTTCTTACAATCCATACCGACTGTAAATATCTCCAAATGACAGCCAGGACCAAAGGTTCAACGTGATATAATTCCTTCAAACACGTTTTTAAACAACAAGAAACAGAACACAACAAGCAAAAACGAATAATAATTGAATAATCGAACCTCTGTGTCGGAAAAACGTTAAACAGAGTTTGTGAATGCTTTTCCCAGAAACATTGTGATTCGTTTATTACAATTTCTGCAATAAAACTTATGACTCAGACTGAGAAACTTTCGATGAGGCAACCGAGGTTTATTGAGCGATTCCTTTTAAATATAATAGGTACTTAATGCAACATCATAACTAACGTGTTTTTTTTTACTTGATTAAAACTTACTTAAAATTGGGCGCCCATTTCAAATAGTCTCATGTAGCTCGCGTCTTTGTTTGTAATTGTAAAAATATGAAGTCAAGAATATTAAAAATGGTTGGGTTATCGTATTTAAGTTACGGTACATACATAGATAAGTATCTAATAAAGAATACCAAGGGCGTTATATACTTATCATTCCGTCCGTACATTACACATAAAATAAAATATTTTAAAACACGTGCCCATAAAATGTATGCACGACAGCGTACTAAAAAAAAAAACAAATAATTTAACAAAACACACGCCAGGTTTGTCAAAAAGATTTATTTTTAATTTATTATCTTACCAACAGCGCTCCGCGGTTTCACCCGCGTTGTTCCCGTTCCCGTGGAAATATGGGGATAAAATATAGCTTATATTACTCAAGGTGAATGTAGCTTTCTAATGGTGAAAGAATGTTTGAAATCGGTCCAGTGGTTTCTGAGTTTATTCGTTACATACAAATTACAAATCTTTCCTCTTTATAATATTAGTATAGATTATAGTATAGATTTCTAATGTTTTTGTTCACTTTAAAAAAAAACTGTTTTGCTATGTACTCAGCAAGCTTTAGGTGTTTAAGTGTTATTTTCATAAAAACAAAATATTTCGGTTTTATTTTTGAACCATGGCTCCCCTTTTATTTTTGAAATGTTCACTAGCCTATGTTACTTGGGATAACTCAACACTTCTAACGATTCACACACACTCCTTTTTTTGGGCAGTCGTGTAAAAATGCTAAGTGGTGAACCAAAAGCACTCTAAAAATTCACCTTGTAGAATTTTGTGGATGAACTTAAAACATCATCCATCAGAGTGGGTGAATGTGTAATCGGTCTGAAAACACAATTTTATGAAGTAACTAGGAATGAGAGAAATGATTACGAACAGTCTGTGTTCGAATTCAAATTGTCTCTTGAACATCTCAGGGTCTGGATTCTGGAAAAATTGTGTGGAAAGAAAGTCGGTCAACAATTGTAATTTAAATGATGGATTGGGAGGCTTATCAGAAGTAGAATATTTTAACAGCACTTTTTTATGTTCTTCTAATTATTAAAATACTTCAATACTAAAACACAAACCACAGTTTTTACTTGATATTGTACCAACTACCAGAGTTGCGGATTTAGCTCGAAACAGTCACCGCGGCCGAGGAACGCAAAGGGTAGTAGGAGGAACACGGATGGGTTTTAGTAAGTGAGAGTTTGACAATCCCTTCCGCTTCGCCCAGAGTGGAACAAGACACTGACTTCTAGTACTGAAACAATTATGGACGTATCATATCATAATTATCAAAAAGGGTCGACTTTGACCAGATTATTGAAAATATTAGGTTATTGTCTCTCAAAGTTTGAAAGACAAAATGGTAGTTATAAGTATTTAATACAGTGATTGAATAATGTGCCCTAAAGCTTAGGTGACGCTCACAAATTTCTCCAATTAAGGTGAATGCTACGGGTTGTTCATGGCCATTTTCCCGTTAGATGGCGCTGAAGTCGACATTTTCAGTTTTATTTAGTTTTGAGTGTAATTGGAACAATATTATGTCACAGAAATAACACCGCGCAAATCGGAGAATCCACTTTACCGAAATTAATCAAATTAAAGCCTCAAAACCCATTTGATTCGCCCTATTTCATACAAATCTGATTATAGTATCGTTTACACACACATAGACATGAGCGACTACTTTAAAGTCAAAAGCATTTAGCAAAATTAACCACTAGATGGCGTGAAATGAAAAGTTATTAGGCTGTACTTGCGTGGAAATTAGAATTGTCTGGGGGGTAAGTTTATTCTATCGCCACCCGTTACAATTATATGTATTATGAAATACAAGGAATTATGATTATATAATAAAAGGTGGTATTTCTGGTGTAATCTATTTATTATTTTAGGAATTAAATGAATGTCAAGAATTCAATAGATAGTTTTATTATATTACCTTATACATTATTTAAAAAAACATATGTACCAACTAACAAAAATTACAAGTATTTATAGTGACAATGTATGTCTTGCTTGAAACATAACTGTTTACTAAAAACAATCTATCAAAATAGGTATTTAGTCCCAATGCAAGTTTGAAGTAATTCAAGGTATATTTATTTACAACAATCACACACTAGTACAAGACAAACGCAAGACATTATAAATCATAACAAGACAACAAATTAGAATGAGAGATTACAACCAAGAAGGTGGAAAATGTTTGATAATATCGAAGCATCCATAATCACATATAACTAACAAATGGTTATACATATCTGCTAAAGTATTGTTGTGATTGTAAAGGAAATAAAAAAAGCAAGAGTTCTTTTTTGTTTTTCAGAAACCTGAAAAAAAGGGTCAATGTATTGATCACATTACGAACATTACGATGAGCACACCACTTCAGGTTTCTGGTAACCAAAAAATTTGATTTCAAACATTGATAATATAGATTCTAAACAAACTACTATAAAGTACAACTAAAACAAAAATCATTTGATGTGTTGTTTTCACTCTTCCTGATGTTCTTGATTTTCTTGTCCGTAAACCGCTGCTACACAGCTGCTATGAAAGAAAATTACTATAATTAGTATATTTTGTGTGTAACTTTTGATGTGGATATTGAAAAACAATTTCCCACAAGCAAAAATGGAAATTATGAAGTAAATAGACAAGTAATAATTTAGTGTACCTTTCATATCAATACATTTCGATTTTTTTTGAACTTGTCTCAAAATTATTTCTGGCAGAATACAGTATTTAAAAAAAGCCTAATAGCTTTGGCATCATATTGCTGATAAATTCATTATCTCGATAAACTTCTATAACAGTCAAAGGTTCATTGACTGACAAGGGGAGGGCACGGTGTGGGAAATTCACTTCGGGACGAGACTGTGTGGTAGTTGTTTCCCATAAGGGTATGCAAACCCTAAAGGATTGTTTCAGAATGGCCAGTAGTTTCGAAGAAATAAGCCTTTGAAACTCTACGTGTAACTGTAACTCATATAGTTGTTTATTTTCATCACTGGTACGAGCGGCGAAATAGCCTAGTCGGTAGTGTCTCCGACTCCTACGCGGACACTACGGGTTCGATTCCTGCATTGGATTATCTTTTTGTTTTTAATTACTTATTTATTTCTTTTTAATTAAATTAACTATTTCAATAATTAAATGAATTCAATCGTGAAAAACATTGTTAAGTATTAAATTAATTTTAATTTACATTAACTATTATACTTTCTAAATTATAAAGCAGCTAATAATTATGGTATTCATATGAATAACATAAAATATTATTTGTGTTAATTATTTATATAATATATAATTGAAAAATTTGTTAAATAATTAATGATAGATGTAAATATGGTTATTATTTATGAATACCATAATTATTAGCTGCTTTATAATTTAGAAAGTATAATAGTTAATGTAAATTAATTTAATACTTAACAATGTTTTTCTTGATTGAATTCATTTAATTATTGAAATAGTTAATTAAAAAAGAAATAAATAAGTAATTAAAATACAAGATCCAATGCGGGAATCGAACCCGGAGCGTCCGCATAGAAGTCGGAGGTATTACTGACTAGGCTATTTAGCCGTTTGTATTACTGATGTAAATAAACAAGTATATTAGTTACACGTAGAATTTCAAAGGCTTATTTCTTCGACACTACTGGCCATTCCGAAATAATCCTTTAGGTTTTGCATACCCTTATGGGAAACTACTACCACACGCAGTCTCGTCCCGAAGTGAATTTCCCACACCGTGCCCTCCCCTTGTGAAATAAAACATATGAAGTAACATTTATCCATGTTACTGACACGCATTTGTCCTTGAACCTGAAATAGATTTAATATTGTAGTAAGAGTAAATAACATGCTAAAATAAATTATAAAGTGGACATGCAATAGAATTATTAACTTACTTGATAGTAATAATCATGCTTTTTATTCATAACTAGAACATTATTATCCAATGTGAGAGCAAAGTTTTTCTTTTCTAGTGCATCTGCCTCTAGGCTTTGGTTTTTCCTCGCCAATGATGGAAAACACTTGATCTCTATTATGGCTCTCTCAATTTCAATTACACCTATAACAAATTTACGTGATTATAACTAGTGTTATAATTTTTTTCCATATTTATCAAATGTATAGGTAAGATCTAATTTATACACATAATTATGATACATGAATATTGATAAAGAAAGACTTACCATCTGGACTGCCAGCTAAAGATCCAAATTCTTCAGCAATAAAAAGACCTGAAGGCCTTACAGTTTTATTATACTGTTGCATAAATATGCTTTTTGCCACATTTTCATTTGCTGTCCATATAACATGTCTTTTGTACAAATATTTTTTTTTATAGAATATCCTTGACAAAATTGTGACATGGTATTGTACTCCGGCGTCTGCATACCTGTAAAAGATAAAATATTTTTTAAAAGATGCTTTGTCTGCATAGGTGTTCTAAAAAACACAGAAATTACACATGCACATTTCTGATTACATTACCTTTTCAAATTGACTAGCATTCAGACGGTCACTCCTATGAGTAGTATATAAATCATTTTCATGCTGCGCTACAGTAGACATTTCAATGAAAGCTATGTCTTCTGGTGACTTTTGGAATTCAGCTAACCGTTCTTCACACAATATTCTCAATTGTGTTTCATCAATATCAATTGGATCACTTGCTTCAGGTCCATAGTTCTTGTCTGGTTTGGATTTTTCTCTTGGAACAAACAATCGTTTGCGTGTTGATGACTGTTGTCGTGTCACTAACTCGATTTACTGATTCCGTAATCCAACCAAAACGAATGTTAAAATTTTATAATCATTGTAACAAAATGCTATCATTGCAATCACATGATGTATCTATTTTTATTACCGTATTCGGAACAGCATCGGGGTACAAGAAAGTTTTCTTCCTTTCTTTTTTAAAAGATTACAGTCGAAGTGTTGACTGCAAATTCTGGAACTCATTTTTGGAACCCAATTAGGCCTATTGGTAGCAGCTATCCACATGTTTCTTATTTCAGGTTTATTTGGAAATCTGCAAGTATAATAAGATACTTTTACTATCTTACATTTTTGTAGTATAGTTTATGTATTATATAACAGTATGAGAGTAGCTATGTAGTTGTAGTGTGTTTTACTAATATCGTATAGATCAAAGCCTGAATATACTACCCACATGAAAGGGTAAATTCCCCGTTGAAAAGTGGCCAATACTGAACTTTTAGATAAGAAAATAAAAATATTGGCCAAATCATAATTTTAGGACATTTTTCTCATTATACAGATTAGTTATTATATTACTGCAACTATTTGATCATAAATAGAAGGACAAAAAGTGATCGAAATCGAAAAAACATCGAATACTTACGAGTGAAAGGATAATCCGTCAATCTTCATCAAAGTATTACTTTTATAGTTTATTACACTACATCTTACCATTATGCACTGTTGCACAAACTTAATTTGTCAAATTGAGCACGAAAAGATACGTATTCTGTTGTTATTTGGACGTAATTGTTAAAAATCAATTAGATTAGATATATAGATGCAAATCGACAACAGTCACAAACGTCAAACTTGTGCACAATAATGTGCTCAGCCGACACGCGAATTGCTACTCCGTCTCTTTTCTTTGCTAGTGACGATAATATGTTTGTCTTTGTCTTTTGCGAATGCAAAGGAAGATAATATATCCAGCAATCTATAGGAATACTCTGTCTACGAACCATATAGGTACATGAAACGCGATTGCAGTAAACTAATGTTTGTTTGTTTGTTCGTTGTCCGTCGATAACTATTTGTATTACTAATGTGAAAAAGTAATATGACAGGAAATACAATATATTTATATATATAGCGACTTAAAAATTAAGTTTACAAATGATACTTACATAATCATATTATTTAGTACTTAGGTACTTATGTACTTATAAAATTTTGTATACTTGATATTATTATAACTTTACAATATCGATCGGTGATTTCTATCTATTATGAGAAGATATTAGTTTGTAGGTAATTGTTTGTAATAGCCAGCAAAACTCACGGGCCGACTTGCTAACACCACCGAAAGACTACTTTTATTTTAAAATAAACTTGCGTGTAAGCAACCTATACTACAATACCTTGCAATAATGATATGAAATTGTAATGAAATACATACAAGAAAATAATATTAGTTCAAATCAATGAAAATGCATACAATTTAAAATATACAAGCAATTCCGCGCGTAAAGCCTATCACCGCACTAGCTAGCTTGGTTTCAAAATGTATTTTTTATTTCAAGTCAATAATCGAATCATCACATTGCGAAGTTTGGCAACGGATTTTCTTAGAAATTCCGACGTTACATCTAAGGTCAAAGGGTCAAGTAATAAGAACGGCAACCTCGCGCGACGCGTCTTACGTACATAGGTATGATGAATAAAACACCTACTAACAATAATCATAAACTAGGTAATGCTAACAATTTTTTTATAACAACAATATTTTATGTTTTTATTTATGATAGTTAGTTTTATGTTATTATAATGTTTTTTTTAAAATGAAATCCATTATTATAAATTGAGTAATGATTTTTGAAATTTATATTACCGGTTGCACGCCATCTAGCGTCAAATTATTATAACATCGCAATCATGGCGGTATGTTTTGGTTGTCAAAACGCACTCACACTAGTAAACGAAATGTCAAATTTTGCCCGGTTTTTAAAACTGTTTTTCTCAATATATAGTGCAAATTATTTACCAAAAAGTCTAATGCGCACCTATTTCATTGTAGAAAAGTGATAAAATGATTCGTTTTGAGAAAAAAGTGTCTATGTACGGAGTAGAATGTATGCATTAAATGTATGAACAGGCCAGCGAAACAATCACCTTAACAATACCTCGTCAGCTTAACACCTTAAATTAATTTCGTGTTAGACTCCGCCTAATAACTTAAAACAATTAAGTAGCAAAATTAATAGTCTAGTTTAAAGATTATTTTAATTGGCTGATTTAATAGGTTACTTGAATAAAATTAATTCATACAAAAAAAAGTAAAAACATTTTTTTAATAAAACATTTTAGTGTTCAGAGTTACACAATACTAAGTTTATTATAAAAGAGTATTACTATACCAACTGATTCTATTACTGTGAAGATTGAAGTAACAGACGTTTATTTTTTCGCTTTAAGACCCCTGGATATAAGGATAAAGAAATAAAGAAAATAAGAAGGAAAACTTGTTAATTTCGGACATGCTGATTAAAAAATACATTGTTGTGATGACGAAGATTTACATACTTTCCGTATTTTTTCTGTTAGACATATATTCGGTTTTCTAAATAAGACAACATGAATGATTTTTATATTACTACGGATAGTATGTATTATGTTTCGCCCAGTATACGGTAAAAACATTCGATGTTGCAGCTTGTCACATGTATGCGGTAATCTATTTAAATTTTGACAGTTCCTTTGATAAGTGACCTACCATTTTTTTTTTTTTTTTTCTGGATGGGAAATCATCAAATGACCCCTCCCGCCCTGGGTGGAGCGGTAGGGAGTGTCAGACTTTTACTGACTAAAACCCACCCGTGATCCTTCTTGTGCCCTATGCGTTCCAGGGCCGCGGCAACTCTTTCGAACAAATTCCGCAACCCTAGCAGGCACCGACCCTATGGGGCCCCGTCCTCGGTGCTGACGGCTCCTTGAGGCGCGCGTGGAACACAACGCGTCGTCGACTCAACCTGGTATCGGACGGCGAGCCACCCACACTCACCGTCCCCAGGCATCAGCCACTGCGCGATAGCACAGCGGCCGACTTGTCTCTGGAGGGGGCCGAAATGGGACCATTACTGGCACTCCATCTCAGCACCCTCCCGTGTGTTGGGAGCCGCAGCACCCGCAGCAGAAGCGGCAGTGGCGGCGACAGAAGCCGCGGCGGCGGCAGAGGCGGCGGTGGCGGCGGTCCTCTTGCCCCTGGTCGGGGCGGATGGCGCGCAGGCCCTTCCCCCAGCCCAGTGCTCGGCCGGCTTGCCAACAGCCGCACATGCACTGCAGTGCGGCGTGGCCTCGCAAGAGCCGGCCCGATGACCGGGCTGACCACAGCGGAAACAGAGTCCGCTGCGGTCGACCTCCGAGGGGCACATAGCTCCCGTGTGGTTACCCACATGGCAGCGGTAGCACCTCAGAGGTCTGGGCTCCAGCAGTTTTACCCGCGCAGACACCCATCCCACCAGAAGCCTTCGGCCCTCCGACACAGTTCTGGCCGCCGTCACGGGGCAGCTCACCACAAGGGTTTGCATGCCCGTGTTGTCAGGCCGGAGGGTGCCCGCCTTGACGAGCTCGGCAGAGCACCCCCCAGTCCTGGCGACGGCGGCCACAACTTCCTCCTCCGTAACGGAGTCATCCAGACCCACTATGCGCATGTCGATGCGCTTAGTCGGCCTGGACACCCGGACCTCGTCCGCGGGTAAGACCGCCCTCAGCTTTTCGGCCAAGGCGTCCGCGAACGGGCCACTCTCCGCTCCGGCGAGCTCGGGCTTGCGGGCACCGGTTAGGGTCCTCCTGACCCCGATGCCCCCGCTGATGCCCATCTCCTGGAGGCTCACCGCCTCCTTCGCCCGCTTCAGTACGGCGAGATACGTCACGCCCCTCTGTTCCGCTTCCGGCTGCAGTGTAAGCACCACAGCCGCGGATTTCGGGGCGCGAAGCCTCGCCGCAATGGCATTGGCCTTCCGCCGCTGCCTCCTCGCTTTATTTTTGGCCGCTTTCGCGGCCTGCCGCTTCTGACCGGCAACCTGCCACTCGGCCTCGGCCGCAGGAGGGTCCGAGGGTGGGGGTGGGGGCGGTTGCGGCGCCACTGGCGCAGCAGCCTTAGCCGCTCCCCCTCCAGCCTTCCTCCTACCCCTCTTCGCCGGGGCCGTCTTGGTAGTCGCCGGCGTCGCGGGCGCCGGCGTCACAGGCGCTGGCGTGGCTCCCGCCTTGGCCTTCGCCTGGCCGGACGTTCCCGGGCCAGCAGCCACCGCGGCTGCGTACGAAGCCGCCTTCTGCTGTCCCGGGGGCCTCTGTGCCGCCGCCAACGGGGGACGCCGGATCATGTCCTCCAAGGCGGACACCTGCCTCCGGAAGGGAGCCAGCTCCTGCCGCACCAGGCTCCGCACCTGGCTCAGCACTTGGCTCCCCTCCAGCGCCGCTGGACTCGGCCCCCCCTGCGGCTCCTCCGAGGCCGCTCTGGCCATGCCAGCCAGGTCCCTCCGGAGCGACTCATTCTCCGCAATGAGTCGCTCCGTTACGGCCGCGAGGCGGGCGACCTCCGCCCGCAACTCTGTCGCCTCCTTAGACCCGCTGACGTTGGCCGCCGCTGCCGCCAGAATGGAGGCTTTGGCCGCGCTAATGGCCTCTCGCTTCGAGGACTGCTTCCTCTTGAAGGCCACAGCGCGGATCGCGGCCTCCACCACCTCCTCAAGGTGAGCCCTCTGCTCCTCGGCAGCGGGAGGTACCTCTCCCGGGGACTCCGAGTCGTCAGAGTCGAGAGGAGGCAGAAGAGAAGAGGGAGCTCTGCGACCGCTCCCTCCAGGGCGACGCCCCTCCTCCACCAACCTCTCGGCCCGACGCCCCGACTCCCGGGTAGAGGGAGCCAGCCCCCTCCCAGCCTCACTGCCCCTGCCCCGCCTGGCGGTGGGGATCTTTCGGGCGGAGGCGAACTCGCCCTCGGAGGACGACTCCTTGTCGTCCTCCCGTCTGGGCCGCTTGCGGACGAGCTTAACGCCCTCCACAGCGGCCCCCCTTCCTCCGTCCTCAGAGCCCGCCGAGCTGACCGTTACTAGGTCAGGGCAAGAGCCGGAATCCGACTCCGCACCTCCCCGGCGCTCAGGCGAACCCTCCTCTGCAAGATCGCACGCCATCAGCTCCCTATAGGAAGCGGATCCGGATGACGACGATTCTGAGCCTCCTCGGCTCCTGTTGCCACTGGCAAGTGGAAGGTGTTTGTTGCCCACCCCAGAGTACGGAGGGCAGCCCGCCGAAGCGGGGTGGGATTCCCCGACCGCTGAGCAGTCGGGACCCACCTGGGGACTCATTTTACAAAAACCTTTTTTCATCTTTTTCCTTTTTGAGGATGCGGTCCCTTACTCCTCCGCCCTTTCTCCATCACAGGGCCTCTCCTCCCACCCGCTCACTGCCCTCACAGCCACGTCTGATGAGCAGACGCGTACCAGAAGGCAGCGAGCGGGATTCCTCGCGTGTGTGTCTCTCTTGGTCTGATCCCTCACTTGCGACCTTCCGGCATGAGTGGCTCTAACGGGAAAGCTCGCAAGATCATTGAGACGCTCAAGCCCCACCACGACGACAACGTGGAGACACATTCGGTGGGGATAAGTGACCTACCATTAGAACGTCGTTGTGCAGTCATTGCTTTTAATAGCTCGGTTATCAAAAAGTATTATGAAACCATTGACCGACCAATGATGGACCATTATGAATTTAGCAGATTACGAACTTTTAACAAAATGATAATGGGATAGTATTGAAATTACAAATTTATAAAAATAGCAGACTTGGGGCCCAGGAGTCAGGCTATCGCAATAGAATTCGGATAGAACCCACACAAACACAGAATATCGTAATTATCCGAGACCTCGGTCGAGTTAGCGCTTAAAGTTCATCTTATTCTTCGCAGTCAATGACATTAATTCAAAAGCATTAGAGATCTATCACGCGCTAGGTGATACGCCTCTTTACCACAGACCAAAGTTACTTATATTTTTACATCATCATCTGCCTAGCCTTTTCCCAACTATTATGGGGTCAGCTCCCAGTCAAGCCAGATTCAGCTGAATGCCAGTATTTTACGTGGAGCAGCTGGCTACCAGACTTCCTCAACCCATTAACTGGGGAACATCGTACTTTTTTTGGCAAGACTGGTGTCAGATTATACTTATATTTGCTGATATCAGAGAAGGAATGGTCAGCGGGCCGTCTTAGAGGACATAATGAGATGTAAAATGAATCTTCTTCACCTTTCCACAGCGTGGTGTCTATCAAGTATCATTGCCCGGGGCGAGATAACGAGTAACTGGTGTAGTGGAAAATTGGTCCTCACCAGTTGTTGATGGCAGGCCTCAACGGGTGACGTAACAGTTCGAAAATACATTACCGTTGACGACAGAGCGAATACATTCGTTTAATTTATGTAATTGGTAATTTATTTTGAAAATAATTGAGTGCCTTTTTCAATGTTTGTAACTGAAATACCTGTATTATGTGTTACTGTTTGAAATAAGGAACACAATTCAGTTAAATTGATACCATCCATACATTGTCATTAAAATCTATATATGTAGGTCTAACTTTACTGGCAATAACATAACAGTTTTTATGACGAATAATTTAAAAGGAACAAAACAATCTACGAATTTTGTATCTTCATAAAATAAACGTATTAAATTCATTAATTTTCGAAAACTCGCATAACTACAATATCTCCGTCATAGTTACAAGAGAACCTGTCACTTCTAAATACAGTATGATCTTTTTTTAAGCGGCTGTCAACACGCACCATTAGGTAACAATTTCCTTCAGTACACAGTTGACGCACCCTGTATTTTATTATATCCTCGATACGCAACTGTGTTTGTCAAGACGATCGATATCTCCGGGATGGCCCAGAGACTGTTACATCTACTTGAGAATACTTTAAAATTATGTCATCTCAAAGAAAATTAAGCAGATTTATTTTATTATGGGCTCATGGTTGTCTGCTTTTATTTCCGCTTGATGGTAAGTAATGTTCTGGACGATGGAGTAACCTATTCAGCCACCACAGACTCCCGCTGAGAATAGAGAACATGCAATATTTTCATCTTGCTTTTATTTAAAAGAATTCCGTGTAAAATAGACCATAAAAAAGAATACGCTTTAATGTATTGCCAAAATTGCAATTATGAACTCAATGTTTTTCTTTTCTCGCGAAAACTGACAATGAGTCACTCCTGTCTGCCAAAGATCATGAACTATCATGATTTATTTCAGTTCATCTTTTCGTTGTCATAACACCAGTGACGTCACTGGACGCTGATTGTTTACGTTCCGTTTCATTCGTAATAGTTAAAAATCAATATTAATTACAATAAAACCATTGCAATGGCCCTTCTTTTATACTATTTTATCATTTCAATAAAAAAAAAACATGTATTCCGTACTTGCAACTTCCCTTTTCAGTTTCCTAGTTCCATAAAAAAAGTATTCCCGAAACATTATACGCGTATGCTTGATGCTAGATAGAACACAGACATATGAAGACAACACCATTAGAAAATAAAAAAAATATCAGAATAATAGGTATCTATACTACCTAATATTATAAAGAGGAAAGATTTGTATTATTGTATGTAACGAATAAACTCAAAAACCACTAGACCGATTTCAAAAATTCTTTCACCACTAGAAAGCTACATTCACCTTGAGTAACATAGGCTATATTTTATCCCCGTATTCCCACGGGAACGGGAACTACGCGGGTGAAATCCTATAAAAAAAGACAAAGAAAACGAGACATTATTAAAGCAATTACTAAATCATAGTGACATTTAAAGAAAAAACTTACCAAGAAACGTCAAAACCACCTTGACATGTCAAAATAGATCACACTGCATAAGTTAT
The DNA here is from genome assembly GCA_905332915.2 of Hecatera dysodea. Lineage (NCBI taxonomy): Eukaryota > Metazoa > Arthropoda > Insecta > Lepidoptera > Noctuidae > Hecatera > Hecatera dysodea. The sequence continues at coordinate 1,181,149 of HG995298.1, read as the reverse complement.
GACGTGCCCTTAAAACCAACGTAGTTGCCACGATACGTTACAATAATCATAAAGAAAAAGCATTTTAAATCAAAATGAAATGTCATCTATAATTTTCTTCATGAACATAATTCCGGCGACGCGACCTCATGGAGAATGGAATTAAAATAATTTATGTTGTTCCATTTCCTTGAAGCAAACCAGTGTTGGTGCATTATAGGTGAGGGCAGACGATGCGACTTTTTTGTGCGATTATATTACAACTAACAAGAGTCCTCTGTTCGGGCGTAAATATTTTACAAATTATTTAACTTATAAAAATCAATATTAATTTGTCTTTGAAATAAATTGCAATGATAGATAGATGTAGAGTTAAATTACGCATAAAATTAAAAAAAAAAACTTCAGTCTTTAAGAGAAATACTTACTAGAAAAATCGTCTGGCATTGGTGGATATAATTAATTAAAGTTATGCCTAAAAGAAATTCAGCCATCCGTAATATTACCCGCCTGTTTGTCTGGCCCAGGCCACCTACGAGTTACGTACATATCTTTATAATAAACTAGCTTCTGCCCGCTACTTCATCCGCGTGAAATAGTTACTAACTTCCCGATTTTGAAACATTCTTCATTGGTGCTCCGCTCCTATTGGTCTTGCATGATGCCTTCCTTGATAAATGGGATATCTAACATATGAAAGAATTTTTCAAATTGGACCAGTAGTACGTGGTATTAGCGCGTTCAAGCAAACAAACAAACAAACTTTTCAGCTTTATAGATTAGATATCCATATGAAGTGTCAGGATTTGTCACCCTATATTAAGAGTTTCTAAGTAGATTTATTTATTTATTTATTTATTAAAACTTTATGCACTAGTAAAAAAACTGTACAAAGGCGGACTTAATGCCATAGGCATTTTCTACCAGTCGACCTTAGGGTAGTGCAGAGACAACATGGCAGGTCATCATCATGGCCGGTCATGGGGATCTAATGTAAGTGGTGTCTTTCACCCTCAAATAAACTCTCGAAGAAGATTGTGTGATATTAGAAGAGCAACTTCCAAGTCTCGTTTCGTTTCAAAATTGATTAACGATAAATTGATATCAAAATCCTGTCTCCCGCAAAGATATCTCAAGTTTGGGTATCATATTTGGAACTATATATATATACCTACTAGCTGACCCGACAAACGTTGTTTTGCCACATAAAAAAATATTGGTGGACCACCCTTAACATTTAGGGGGATGAAAAATAAATGTTGTCCGATTCGCCACCCTAGCCAGTATGCACGCTAAGATTCACGAAAATCGGTCGAGCCGTTTCGCAGGAGTTCAACTACAAACACCGTAACACGATAATTTTATATATAAGATTAAAGTGACAAGTCCACTGCAAAAAGGGAAAGACTGAAAGATTATCACCAACTTCAATAAAAACTTGGATTATTTCGATATTCATTTATTGGCTTTTTGAATTCAACAAAGAAATAGTTTCTAAACTTGCGTGGAGATGGAGAGTAAGTAGATTTAAAGCTGTGAGTCGAGTTCAATAAATGATTAAAATAACAAATTGCTATAATCTTGGGTTGAATCTTCAAATAGACATTGGTTAGAGTTCAACTGATTTATTAGTGAAAGTTATTGACTTTAAGTTTTAAAAATCGGTCTACTACGTTTTCTGATATTAAAAACGAAAGGCAATTCATAAATTATATGATTTATTTGCCAACATTGATTCTTGTTTTCATTATTGAAGCCACACTTCATGGTCTTGGAAGTTTTAAAGGAATGTTCATTTTATTTGAATTATACTTATTCCTAAAATTAACCTAAAAATGATAAAAATCAAAAAAGCCCATAACAGTATCAACATATTAAATTACGATACTGTTATGGGATTTTGTCCAAGTATTTTGCTGGCGTAAAATTTACCTACAAATTATTATTAATTTATCAGTTGTCATCTATCTTGTAGTGTAAACTTTGAATGTCAAACTTACTAAACATTAAACAATACCGGTTTTTATTGTGATTTAAACTACAACATTATTAGTGGTACTCATATTCCGTAACATACTTATCATCATTTTACCAAAACACTTTTGACAATAATATTGAATAGTTTTTATAGGCAACAGTCTATAGAATAGCTAAAAAGTGTGCAAAAAGAAGTACTATGGAAGTAAAAAGCTACATAAAACAAAGTCTTTCCAGAAATCTATAAAAAATCTGTTTACAACAAGGGTATGGCATGAAATGAGCCGATCCCATTGTTCGGGAGGCAACTCAATTCGTTTGGGTCTAGCATAGCTAGCTCCCTGAATATACATTTAGAGGGTGATCCAAACAAATTGATCTGTTTCAACGGCTGTTACTTGAATACCAATATCGTAGGCCTGTAAATGTAATGAACGTACAAAGCTTACTGAATAAAAATCTCTTAGGGGAATCACTTACACTTTAGACTTGATTTATTTTCACGACTTTTTTTTTGGAGTGAATAGATTTTTTTGCGACAGCGTAGTGTCTTCTAAAAATATGCTAAAATCTTCTCAGAATACATCTCAAATGATTATTTATTTTTATAATGTACTAGCAGCACCCCACGGTTTCACCCACATAGTTCCCGTTCCCATGGGAATAAGGGGATAAAATATAGCCTATGTTACTTAGGGGGAATGTAACTTTCTAATGGTGAAAGAATTTTTGAAATCGGTCCAGTAGTTTTTGAGTTTATTCGTTACATACAAAAATACAAATCCTTCTCCTTTATAATATTAGTATAGATTAGTGTAGATTATGTGATTTGTAGCTTTCTCTCATTGATATTGCAATGCGACGTACAACAGCAAATTGTACCATGAACCCTAAATCAAAGTCGTGATAAAAACATTTCAAGATTTCGGATCTCGAAATGTTTTTATTGTGACTCATAATCATGAACAACTTTTATTAACAATAAGTAAAATGTCCCTTTTTCAGGTTTATTACACCTCCATTTTGTTAAACGTTGTGAATTGCAGTTCATTTTCTAGCCCATGTAAAGTAGCCAATTATATAGTGCTCAGCAAATATTTTTCCATCAGGGTAATAATTTTCGTCACCGCATCCGTTATCTTTTATTTACATACAAATTAATTAACAATGCTACTTTTGATATTATCATTTAAAAAGAACATCAACAAAAAAGTCGCCCCTCTGAACCCGCCACAACAAACATTGGCCCAACACTGGCTGTTGGCCGCCAGTTGCATTACAAGCGAGGTCGTCAGCCGGTGAACGACCAAGTGACCTGCTTCCCACCGGTCGATGCTTGCACTGCGATCGATGCCGCCTCGTCCACACTTAGTAACAGACTAACAGAGGACTGTTTCTAAAGACATTTTAGTAGATTTTTAATGATTGGTAAAATGTTGGTTCAAAAAACAAATGGGATAACATTTATAGTTCTTCTTAAATACTGAGAAGTATTTTTGATCTTGGACAGGTCTTCCTGAAATTCGTTCGTTATTTTTTTTTTGTTTCTGTACAGGAAACAAAAAAAATAAAATAACGAACGAATTTCGATATAATCGATATTTTTTGCTGTCTTTCAAAATTAGGAGCGAATCTTTACTTAGATGGTTATTTTATATAGTGCTTCTGAGATTATAACAACTAAGACTGATTAAAAACTCCGATATAGTCCGATAATTATGATGTACCTCATTGGTCTTGTACGCGCAAGTGCTGCTAATGAGCATGAGGTCCTGAGTTCTATTCTCGGGTCAACCAGCGTTATTGGGATTTGGATTTCATAGCTACATCCTGAACTCTGGATTTGTGACCGGTCGATGGCACTAGGCTCGATCTTTATTGCATGTGCTTTAAATCTATATAGCGGTGGATGCGATACACGTTGCCTAAATTATCGCTTTAAACCTTACTCTTCGGGGAATAGACCAGCATGCAGTGCGATTCTGTAAACCTCTCACTGGTTCAGTTCAGGTGAAGTGGACATGAAGTGATCTGTCAATCCATACAAACAAGATGAAATTACAGTTTACTTCACCAAAGTTTACATAGTGAGATGTTTGAATACACCGGAATCAGAATAGACCGACTGTTTTTTTTTTTATATTTATGTTCCAAATACAAACGATATGAAACGATTACCGCAAATGTTTATTTTCTCGATACATGTTCTAGTTGATCCGCGTAGCTTCGTTTGTGTCACATTTTTCATGACTGCTCCGCTCCTATTGGTCTTAGCGTGATGATATATAGCCTATAGCCTTCCTCGATATATCTAACCCTGAAAGATCTTTTCAGTAGTTCCCGAGATTAACGCGTTCAAACAAACAAACTCTTCAGCTTTATATATAACTAGCAGCGCCCCGCGGTTCCACCCGCGTTGTTCCCGTTCCCCTGGCAATACGGGAATAAAATATAGCCTATAATACTCAACAATAACGTAGCTTTCTATTGGTGAAATAATTTTGAAAATCGGTTCAGTAGATCCAGAGATTGCCCCTTACAACGTCACAAACTCACAAACGTTACCTCTTTATAATATTAGTATAGATATGTATGTATGTATTATCCGAATAATGCCATAAATATATCGTGGTTTTACTTCGTAAACAGTTTGCACGCACGTCTGAACACTATTATCGTTTGATCGCTCGAAAATATTCCCAAGTTATCCCAAGGAACGTAAAAGTCTTTTGGGTATTTCGACGATCGGTCCCGATCCTTTCCGAGTGGTTCCGGGTGAACCCGAACATTAATTTATCACTCCTGGTGGTTTCGGCTGATGATGGATTAACGATTTTGCTAATTTATGAACTGGTGATAGTCTCATTTGTTACTGCATTTATCTTGAAGTCACGCCACCAATTTTTTTTTCAGCAATATGTCTTTTCCTACCGCTACATAAATCAACGGAAAATAGTGGCCATTAGTGGGATGCTTCAAGCTAAATAGAAAGATATAATTAAACCATTCCACTTCTTCCTATTTTGTGCCAATACTGCCGACAAGCTCACTTACATTACCGTCTCGCTGCGTTTCCTGGTAGCTGTACGTTACCAGTTCCGATACCCACTATCCATTATATTTGGTTTGCGGCGTTTGTTCGAAAGAGTCACCGCGGCCCTGGAACGCAAAGGGCATTAGAAGGAACTTGGATCGGTTTTAGTAAGAAACAATCTGACGCTCCCTTCCGCTCCACCCAGAACGGAAAAAGTCCCATGATGATTTCCCATCCACAAAAAAAACCCATAGCAAAATTCAGAGCCATCCGTTTTCCCTGAATTTTCTTTCCCAGTTTCATTCAACTTAATTTTTTTAAGCAATCAAGTCAAAAAAATATGTGTAAAACACATATTTTTTTGACTTGATTGCTTACTTGCTGCACTGCCCATTCGAAGAGAAAGGTCCCTGTAACCAGGATAGGTGATAAAATCCTTATAGGCGGTAATATTGACGGGCCATATGACTGGCCTACATTCCCATTTTATTATGCCCGTATGGCTTAGAAGACCTGCTAGCCTTAATGATCATTTTCACTTAGTAAATATGACCACGTATCTAGGCTAAAATAAAGGGTTTTCAAATTATTCTGACCCAGTAACGATTTATGTAAATTATGAAATGTGTGACCGAATTTGGATGAAAGCTATCAGCAATAAATGGTATTTATTTTGTAAAAATTTAGGTTGTTTACAACACTTTTACACTACAATCTTTTTTGGTCGTTATAACTAGTTGAGGCCGGTGTTTCCTAGCTGACTACGCTGAGAAGAAGCACCGAAACAAAGTTAGAGGTCAAAGCCTCTTTTAAAAGGTGGTGAAGTTTCAGAGGTGTCCATAATTGTACTGGTCAAATCATATGAGAACTAAGTAGGTTGATGTCTGAAGCGGTCTTTTGAGGAAAGTACCATACCGATTTGAGTGGACCTATGTGTGTATATATGTACATATATATCAGTATGTTGTCCCCGTTATTCTTAAGTGCCAAGTTTAATATATAAAAGTAGGGTAAGAGGTTGAATGAATCATGAAACATAGATTAGTGATTTTGGTTTTGAATGAAAACGATTCCCGAGGAATTGTGCCCGGCTTACCTCTATTTTGATTCATTAAAACAGAAACAGATAACTTTTTTAATCGACTTCCGGTATTAAGAGGTGGAGAGACCACCACCTTCTAGTTTGGGGAAGATGTCATGCAGACAGAATAGGCAGTAAGATAGGAAACGGAGCTTTCAATAATGATATCACCACTAAAAAGTGAAAATTGAAAAACTTCATGATGACTATAATTTCGGAAGTCGGTGTTTTGGTTTTTTCTTCGTTTATTGAACACCGACTTCCCAAAACAAAGATATTGTCATTGATAGCCTCCATTTGACCTCAGCCCCAAATGCAATGTGGTCAACGATGGAGCACGTTTGCCTAATAGTAACCTATTCACTCTTGTCTTAAACGAAAAGGGCCTTGGAACGCAAAGGGCATTAAGGGGAACACGGATGGGTTTTAGTCTGTAAGAGTCTGGCATACCTTCCGCCCCACCCTAAAGCAAGCTACCAAGAAACAAACTTACTTTGTTCAGTGCGGTGATTCAAATAAAAATGTAGCTATAGGTAAATAATAATGATAAATGATATTTATTTTGTAAGTAGGTTAAACATAACACTTTTACACGTCAAATATTTCTGGTCATTTTAAGCTAGATGAAGCCGGTGTTTCCTAGCCGACTACCCTGAGAAGAAACACCGAAAAAACTCAGGTCGAAGTCTCTTTTAAAGTCTATACAATCCGTACTGGTTAACAGTAGACTGGCATTTGTATGCCCCATCCATTGCCTTTAAGTATACGCTTAATATAAAAAGAAAATGTTCTAGTCATTAGTAAGCAAAATGTCTTTGCAAGCTTAAATCAGTCTTTTTTGTCACGCCAGCCAATAACCCAGATGCAGTCACGTCGATGGTACTCCAAAGCACCCGGTCACCGTGTCAAGTGCCACGGGAGATTGGCCCTTCGATCACTAGCCGGTTGCTAAGCAGTTGCTTCAGATGTTTATGGGTCAATAAGGATGTGTTTTGTTTGAAGTGTTCGATGTCGTAATTTTGATTCGTCTTGTATTGGTTTGAAGTATGATCAGTTGGTCACAGAAGATTTGAATCTATCTTTAGGTACTTAATATTATAAACGTGAAATTTTATATGTACGGATGTTTGTTACTCTTACACGCAAAAACTACAGAATGAATCTTGATGAAATTTGGTACAGAGGTAGATAGTTATATAGTTTGGAATAATACATAAGATAGATTTTTATCCCGGAAGTATTTTCCGGAGCGGGCAGAGCCTCAGGTGGCAGCTAGTTACGAATTTTAATAGCTTACTGCTGGGAGGTTCGGATTCAAAAACTTCGCGAAATATAGGAAATCTAATTTTACAGCTAAGAAATTCAAAATAATGTATCGAATTTTGAAAGAAAAGAGGCAGCGAGAGTAGGTGATAGGTATGTGTATCATGTTAAGTTTTAAATACGCAGATTTTCAAAATATAACATCGAAATTGTTTGTTGTGGTTTTTTAATAGGTACTCAATACTTTAATACATTCCGTATGTTTTACATAGATGGTTATGGTGGTGGTGGTGTTGTGGTTGTGGTGGTTGATGGTAGGTTGGTTGTTTTTACACAATTTCTCGTAATTATAGTTAAACTACCAGCGCCCCGCGGTTTCACCCGCGTAGTTCCCGTTCCCGTGGGAATACGGGGATAAAATATGACCTATGTTACTCAGGGTGAATGTAGCTTTCTAGTGGTGAAATAATTTTTGAAATCGGTCCAGTAGTTTTTGAGTTTATTTGTTACATACAAAAATACAAATATTTCCTCTTTATAATATAAGTAAAGATATAGATTATTATTTTCTTCCGTAGTCGGTTCTACGTACTTCATGGCTATTGTCTCGTACAGAACCTTTTAATAAAACCGTCTCTATATAAAACACACTTTTCATAAAATAACCTCTATTGAATCTACAGTCCCAATCAACACTCGATTCAAGACTTCCAAGAAACAAACTAAGTATACCAAACCTTTGATTATGCAAGCATCAAGAACAGATTAAAGTTCCAAGTTAAAGTCGCTTCAATAACAAGCCGTTACATCTTTGTAAGTGAACCAAGTTAGTGAGCAGTCTCTCTTGCTTGTGTTCCTAGTAATTAGAACACCTGCTAATTATCTAAGGCCAAACGTAAGGCCAATTAGCTTTATCGGACATCTGATATGAAGATTCTTATGTCTAGGTTTCGTTAATTAGTTTAAATGAAGGCCGATTTTATCTAATGGTTTTTTGATCCGGGAAAGTTTCGTAGAAGCGTTAGTTCCTGTCGAAATTGCTGCATTTTTAGAAAAGTTTTGATATTTGGAATATTAAAAAAAAAAAACATCATCTGCCTAACCTTTTCCCAACTATATTTGGGTCAGCTTCCAGTCAAACCAGTACCAGTATTTTACATGAACCAGACCTTCATAAACCAGTAACTGGGTAACACTGTGCTTCTTGGCAAGAGTGGGGTCAGATTTTTGTGACGAATGAAGTGCCTCGGAAAGCACGTTAAGCCGTTGGTCCCGGCTGTCATTTGGAGATCTTTGGCAGTCATTACGGATTGTCAGAAGCCAGAAAATCTGACATCAGTCTTGCCAAGAAGTACCGTGTTACCCATTTAATGGGTTGTTGGAGGTCTGGTAGGCAGCCACTCCACGTAAAATACTGGTATTCAGCTGAATCCGGCTTGTCTGGGAGCCAACCCCAATATAGTTGGGAAAAGGCTAGGCAGATGATGATGATTGACCTTATGTTTAGGTTACAGTATACCGGTAATACATAGGTATTTACACAGTACATAGTATAGGGCACACTCATTTACGTTCAACTACACTAAGTTAGAACTTATCTATAACAAATAGTAAGGAGAGCAGAAGAACGCAGAGCTAAAAGGCTCATTGGTGACGAAAAACTGGTAAATGCCAAGCTTCACAGCCTGGGTCATCGCCGCAAGGTCGCCTGCTTGTCAGTCTTCTACAGATTGTACTTCGGCGAGTGTGCCCATGAACTCCACGTCCTCATCCCACCGGCCCCTTTCTACCATAGGACATCTAGACTCACTGTAGGTTACTATCCTTACCTTGTAGCTATTTCACCAATTCGCACCAAGCGTTTTTAATCATCTTTTATAATGCGCACAGCAAAGGTTGTTGCAAATACTCTTTGCCTGCATCTGTGTTTCCGAACGCATTCAACCCTAATCTCTTCAAAGTTAAAGTGAACAGGCTTCTTCTGGGTAAGCTCATTCCATCGTAGACTTTGTCTCTGTCACCTGTGACCTAGACTAGAGTCAAGAGCAAATCCACTTTGCAATAAAAAAAGAACAGTTAAATTATAATAATGCTATCACAAGTAAAGCAATGGTTCACATACTTGACAAAATAATAAATACCCAACGGATTATATATGATAAGATTCTAGAACTATTGGTTCTAACTGCTATTTGTAGATAATTAACTATCGTTATTGTCAGAAGCTAGAAAACCTGATTCCTGAAAGCAAATAAACATTATGTTATTTGCTTTCCATCACCGTCACCATCACTACACATATTACTCTTGAAACCAACATAAATACTCTCAAAGGTTTGCCAGTTAAGGCTTTAAATATTCAGCCACCGTCAGTGTTGCCCTCATTACAATGTAGGCTACACACAGTGGCGTGCAGTGGTTCGAGTTAGGGTAGGCCAGAAAATAATGTCCAAAAAAAAAAACACACCACATTATTCAGGGTTGAAATTTGGTGTCTTCTTTTTTTTGTTTTTTTTTTTAAATAGGCAATTAAAAAAAAATAAAAAAAACTCATTTAATTAAAAATCAACCCTGAATAATGTGGTTATTTTTTAAAATTTATTTGGATATTTTCTCTGGCCTACCCTAAGTCGAACCACTGCACGCCACTGGCTACACAGCTATTAGCTTTAGTAAGTAATTCAGTTACAATTCCGATACTAAGACAAATTAATTGTTTTAGGGATTGTGTAATATAGTTAGCATAAATGTGGTAACTAACGCTATAACGTTGAATTTCTGTTTCATTCTATATTAGTGGATCAAGCTAGGAATGTTATGTTTTCATTACGGGTTATCAAAGCCAGAAAATTTTACTAGTTAGTAACAAAGACATATATACCTTACAGGCTATGATATAAATTTATATAAACCACAAAAATATATTATTGTACAAAAAGTGGACCTTGGATGGAGTCACCGATACACGACACCCTTCGGCCAAAACTCTTCCTTGAGGAAGGTCTCAATATGATGAGTCGGAACTCGCACCACGAACTACTTGAAATTCGTGTTATGGCGCGGCCCCAACTTTTCTACCCTTAAGGTCCAGCTGGTCTTCGCTCGAACATACTCCACGATATCGTCAACCTTGATATGAGTTAATGGGTTGTGGGGGTCAGGTAGGCAGCCGCTCCACGTAAAATATATGTATTCAGCTGAATCCAGTTTGTCTGGTGGCTGGCCAAAATTTACACCTCGGAAAAGGCTAGGAAGATAATTATAATTGCTGATTTTTCTGAATACTTCTGCTGTGTAACTGTCAACTGCCTGTATCCTGACTGTAAGATTTTTTAAGAAATAAAATAAAATAATATTTGTCCCCTATTTAACACACGTATTTTTTCATTATTTCTTTAATATCTTGAAAGAAAGAAAGAAAAAAATGTTTATTTAGGACTCGCACAAAACAATTAAAAAAAAAACAATTAAAAGCTTAAAATAAAATTTAAACTGTGCGAGGCCAAAAAAGGTCCCTATCTCAGCATCTGCTGCGATGTTTAATCAAATGATAAACACCACAGCGCTGGTGTTCTGATAGGGCCTGTGCTGCCACGGATACACTCACGGAATACATACTTATTAAAAAGAAACAAATCAATACCAATAAAATAATAAATATCAACTTAGTGTTCATGACAACATAATATATGAAACAAATAAACTGTAAAAAATACACACATACAACAAAAAATAAATAAAATCGACTAACTCAATGGCCCAGCAGTGCTCCAGTATCATTTGTCGATCTTCACAGTATTCCACATTTCTATACCCTAATCACGATAAGATTAGACATTGAAATACATCTTTTTTACAGTCCGTTCAACAGATTTTGACTTCTAATGCATTGGTGGCATGACACATGGTAGCTGCAGTAAACAGTTGGTATTATAATCACGTTTTTGCTTTTAATGCCATCCTTATGCCTACGGAATAGAAGTAAAAATCGGTTGAACGGACTATAAACAATTTTGTTCTAATGTCTAATCTTATTCTGAATTGAGTATAGTTGCGTTGCCTGCCAATGATATTAAATATGTTTCTTCATAGCTGCTGCCGTTTCAAGAAGCCTACATAAGTCTACAAGTGATTATTTGTCTATCTCCGTATGTGAGTTCCAAAATATAAAGTAGGTTACTGCTAACTCCCGTTCCAAATTGAGATAGCTAACGTAATACCTTCTAATTGTTTTAGAGATTGCTCATATAGGTTAAGGGTTATAATTAATGTGGTTCTCGGATACAGCTGTGTCGAATTTAATTCAGGAGACCTTTTAGTTCGAATCTTTTTGCTGAGAACTGACCTAGTTTCAGAACACGATATTAGATAACAGTTTATACATTCAGAATTTTTATTTAGCCGTCTGTTTTTTGCAGATAAGGCTATAATTTTATACTGGTCTTGTTTATGTTAATTTTACGTGGACAATTATGTAAATCATCTTCTTCAAGAATTTATATTATGTCTAAGCTTTCATGATTGTTTTGTTACAGTAGCCAGTTGTCCATCACGGTTCTTACACTAATTAGAATACTTTATCAATCTACTTCTACATATTCTTATCTTTTTGTTGATAATTAATATATGAATTGACCGTGGTTCGAGAGCTCATGTGTTATTTAAAACACTTGCTAGACGCTTAGTTTTAAAACTTTGCGTAACCTAAGGGCTGGTAATTACTTCGGACAAAGGATAAGCATTGCCATACAACGTGGCAATGCCGCCAGTCCTTTGGGCTCAAATCCAGGCGCCAGCGATACGGACGATTTTTTGACGCCATACTGTAGTTTTGTTATAGTTAAATTAGTATTTACATTATGAAATGTAGATGTTTCTAGTAAAATTAAGTAATAAAGAAAGAAAGAAAAATGTTTATTTGGGACTCGCACAAAACAAACAAAAAAATAAAATAAAACTAATGCAAAAATAAATTAACCAAAAGCTGTAGATATCAATTAATTGTACCTAAATGTAAATGTGCGAGGCCAAAAAGGTAATTGTTGTTACATTTAAGAATAATATGCGATGTTTGTTTCATTTAAACTGAATTCAACAATAAATCAATAAGAAAGGTATTTAGATAATAATTTCACAAAAAAATGCACATGGAATTTAATTGATAATTTCACATAAAACACGCTTAAATGCACATAAAGATATCTCTCATTTTGAACACTGTTCTCATTATGCATAATAATTCAATCTGTTAACAATTAGTTTACGTTCTAGACAAGATGGCTAACGCAATTACCTAACCTACTCTGAAACAGTTGGCACTAAAATATTCAGTTGAAGCTCACCTGGTATTTTCAGATTTATTAGATTTAGTTAGCCTGTTGCTAAGTATTTCATATATTTAGAACGGCCCAGTTATGTAAGTCAGAATGCATTTTAATTGATGACCTACATTGATTTGATATTTTTATTTAGTGTAAAGTATTGATTGCTATGCTATACATTCTTAGAAACACTATAAATGCGAAAGCAACTCTGTTTGTATGTGGTGTATGTATGTGTAATCTTCACATCTTTTTAGGGATGGACAGATTTTATATGAACTTTGGCACAAGGGTCCTGGCATAGGGTACTGTCTATCATGGAAGTATGTTTCTTTTCGGTTGCTTCGACACACACACGGCACGGTCGCGGGCACAGCTAGTAATCTATGCCAATATTATAAAACTGAAGATTCAAGGGTATATAGAATATCGGCGGTGGCGACCTCTCACTTCCGGCTCTGGTTCAATCCATGGTCGGGAGCGAGGAGGCATGGAACTCGGTCACCTCCTTCTGCGAAGCTGAATTTTAGCGAAGGAAGAGGTAGACCGTGCAAGGGAGAGGGGAACCTCGCGTCCCAACCGCTGCAACAGAAGAAAACGCTTCGGGCGTCGGGAAACGCAGAGCGATTCTCGGCCACCGTAGGCCTGCGGATGGCGAGCTATTGGTGGCTCGCCGTCTGGTAGCAACCAGCCCCGTGTCGACGGCGCGTCGTGTTCCACGCGCGCCTCAAAGAGCTGTCAGCAAAGAAGACGGGACCCCATAGGGTCGGTATCGGTGGTCTTGCTAGGGTTGCGGAATTTGTTCGAAAGAGTCACCGCAGCCCTGGAACGCAATGGGCACTAGGAGGAACACGGGTGGGTTTTAGTCAGTAAGAGTTTGACACTCCCTTCCGCTCCGCCCAGAGCGGGAGAAGTCATTTGATGATGTCCCATCCAAAAAAAGAATAATTATATACAATGAAGTCCTTTCGTCTTCAATGCCCACAGACGGAGACGATATGTTAAGCAATCAAGGTAGAAACCAAAATAATAATTTAATTAATTTAAATCAATCACTTAAATTTAAGATGCTGAAAGTCTGAAAGATTGGTTAAATTAATTTATGTCGACCTGCCCTTAATGAGTAAAGTGCGCTAAGTGATTCAAATGGCATCTTGAAGCGCGTATCTCAGTTCCATTCAATTTATTGGGCTTATTTTCTGCATTATTCGTCAATATTTTTCTTTATTCTAAAAACATTCACATTTTAAAATAGATAATAAAAGATATGTAATAGAATTTATTCCAGTTCATTTTAATTGATATTTTAGCGATTGTCACCTTAGGTAATGCATTCTTGTTTTTTTTTTAAATGTGATAATGCTGTACATAATAAAGCGTATTTATTGAACCGATTTTCAAAATTATTTCACCAATAGAAAGCTACGTTATTATAGAGTGTCATAGGCTATATTTTGCCAAGGGATCGGGAACAACGTGGGTGAAACCACGGGGCGCTGCTAGTGTAATATATAACCTTGCTCATCTGGAATGTCTCAATCTACATTTGGCTTAAGTTTATTTTTATAGTAGGTACGTTTATTTGGAACTCAGTTTGAAAGTTATTACTGGGGTGGTATAGTTTGTTTTTATTTTCACATAATCTTCCTGTTTTTTTGTTCTATTTTACTGAAACAGTTTCCTCTCACTAGGAAACATTGCCGAGTTCCTGTTAAACAACATCTACGAATAGTAGTTTATTGATGATAATGTAATAAACAGGTTTTGAATTATTAGCAGTTCCGTGAAATAAAGATACATCAATAATCATGACATGTATGTATTCACTGTCAACTGGATTGAGCTTCCGACATATATTCATGTCTACATTTTTTTATTGGCCACTCGCAGTTCAGCACTCTATGGCTGGTTACTGCTTAACCGGACTTTCCTGTGGTGACACAAGTCCGGTTTCAGAAGAATTTAAGGCCCCCAGCCAGGGCTAAAATCTAAGTATAAATGACCGCTTGCTAAGGGCAGCCCCTGTAGGGCATGGGCTTCGGCTTAACGTGGTCATTGAGGGAGGGCAGCAAGGGACAGGCTGGGTTAGGTTGATTACATGACTACAGGTGAACACTTAAATATGAGAGCAGTGGTGGCTGAGTGGTAATGGCCCCGACTTACGAATTGTAGGTCGCGGGTTAAAAACCTAGCCAGGCGCATTACTTTGTGTAATTAATTTTATCACCACTGCTCTCAAAACGGTGAAGGAAAAGATCGTGAGGAAGTTGGTATGTCCAAGAACCAAAAATTCGAAGACATGTGACATTGACGGCACTGGGCCCACGTGGTGGGTTTCGGCCCATTCCCTCTCCTAGAGAGGAGGCCTGTGTCCCAGCAGTGGGAACGATAAAAGGCTGATTCTGCTATGCTTAAATATAGTGGTGACCTTACCATATAACATTTTCTACAAGTCGACCTGAGGGTGGTACCCAAAAATGGTTGGAGCATTCATGGTGATATACCCCGAAATAATATAGCATTCATGCTAACAATTGCTATATTATTGCTATTTGCGATCTTATAGTGAATAGCACAAAATCAAATATAAACGGTAATCTATACTAATATTATAAAGCTGAAGAGTTTGTTTGTTTGTTTGAACGCGCTAATCTCAGGAACTACTGGTTCGAATTGAAAAATTCTTTTTGGGTTGAATAGACCATTTTATCGAGGAAGGCTTTAGGCTATATATCATCACGCTTAAGCCAATAGGAGCGGAGCAGCGATAAAGAATGTTTTAAAATCGGGGATTCCACGGAGACGAAGTCGCGGGCAGCAGCTAGTGAAATATAAACTGTAATAATTATTAAAATTATATCATGTTTCGACATTGAAATGTTCCCCACAAGATATCAAATTAATTACTCCATTCGGAAACATTCGGGCCGCGGGCGTGCGGCTTCAATACTAGATCTCAGTCAGGCAATGAAACAGTACGCTCGCGGTACAAGGAGGATTAAATCTGTCTGCTGATGGCTTACGGTATGTGTCGAATAGTTGAGTGTATTAATTTGTAACTACAAATTGTTTCAAGCCTATATTATTTCTCAGAAAAGATGCTAACGTGTGCTTTACGAGTGTCTATGAAAATCTTAGGGATTGAAATACATTTTGTACTTTAAAAGTTAGATATTTGTCAGCGTGTAGTTATAGGGGACTCCCCCATCTTAATTAAGTTAGAAATTGAAAATGTCTGTCTATGCATTGCATCGACACATCTTGGAGTCCTTGTACTAAAAATGCCATGCCTAGATATTTCCAAACCAGTGTATAATTTCTCATCTTTTGGGCAATAAGGCCCACTTGCACAAAACAGAGCATGTTTTTTACTCCGAGTTGGTTTTTTAACCCGGGCCTATTATGTAATAAAAAAATATTATTTAACATCAGGTAAGTAACTAACTCTGGGTCAAAAGATATCTGTGGTTTCTTTAATCTGACCTACGTCTGTCTGTGTACGTTAGCACACGTTAGTATGCGTAAAGTATCATATAAATGAAATGGGTCATAATATGAATAACTGTAACACTGTTCTATCATATTGAGACTGACTCACAAACTGATAATAACTCGTAGGTTGAGTTTGTTCGAAAGAGTCACCGCGGCCCTGAAACGCCAAGGGCATTAGGAAGAGCACGGAGGGGTTTCAGTCAGTAAGAGTCTGACATTCCCTTCCACTCCGCCCAGAGCGGGAGAAGTCATTTGATGACTTTTATATAAGCATAATCAGCCTTTTAACGTTCCCACTGGGACTGGGACACAGGCCTGGTGAATGTCACATGTCTTCAAATTTTTGGTTCTGGGACATGCCGGTTTCCTCACGATGTTTTCCATCACCGTTTTGAGAGCAGTGGTGTTGAAATTAATTACACAAAGTAATGTACCTGGCTGGGTTTGATAAAAGATATTTATTTTGTAAGTAGGTTAAACATAACACTTTTACACGTCCAATATTTCTTATCATTTTAAGCTAGATGAAGCCGGTTTTTTGGCTAGATTGAACCCGCGACCAGTAATGCTATTCTCGTTCGTAAGAACTCACTCCAGTTCTCACTTCTGATTCTGCGGTGAAAACTGTATTTGGTATTCTATAACTTGATGAAAACTACGCTAGCGCCACTAAGTGAGAACATAGGTGAAGCGAACTACTTGTAATTGAAAAGTTATTTAACTTGACAGTCAGGATACCAAATACTTTTCACTTCAGGTGAGTTACGAAGTGTAATCGAAAATGAGATATGAATCGTATTCGCACGTGAGTTCTTACAGAATAGCACTGCTGCAATCCGTTACCACTCGGCCACCACAGATCCATAATAAATATGTACGTACATATGTATATATTTTATAGTAAGATATCTATGACACAAACGTGCCTCAGTACCGTGTAACGGATTACGTAAGATCACACGTGAGGACCCGCGTCTGGCCAGATTGACGCAGGTCGTGTCTTAAAAGCTCACTGGGACTGTCGCTGTACTGAACACATAATTATGTAGCGTGAGGGCTTATTGATAACAGATGTGTGTTAGTATGTTTTACGGAATGGCTTTCACTTGAAAATAATATGTAAGAGCCTCGAAGGTGGTCGAATGCGAACTTAGGTATGCGGAATAAGTTCAAAACTTAGATAGCATTTCCTTGCAGCATTCATAGATATAAAAAGTAATATGTAAAATACACGATAACAGTACATTTTTATCGCATAGCTCGACAAAATGTAGGGAACATTATTTTTCTTTTAACTCCATGGCCCAAAAAGGAATGTCATGGTTTTTTGAAGAGTTAATATTTGCATACATATCGTATTTTTAATTGCTTCCTGATAGAGCAACATTCTCGAGAAAAATAATAAAAACAGGGGCCAATGTAAAAACACTGCTACACACATTTGTCGCATACTTACTATATAAGAGTTAAGTCAAACATCTTTTTTTTCTGGATGGGAAATCATCAAATGACTTCTCCCGCTCTGGGCGGAGCGTTAGGGAGTGTCAGACTCTTATTGACTAAAACCTATCCGTGATCCTTCTAGTGCCCGCTGCGTTCCAGGCCCGCGGTGACTGTTTCGAACAAATTCCGCAACCCTAGCAGAATCTATACTCCATTCACAATAAGATTAGACATTGGAACAAAATTGTTTACAGTCCGTTCAACCGATTTTTACTTCTATTCCGTAGGCATAAGGATGGCATTAAAAGCAAAAACCTGATTACAATAGCGCAACTGTTTACTGCAACTACCATGTGACATGCCGTCAACGCAATAGAAGTCAAAATCGGTTGAACGGACTGTAAAAAAGATGTATTTCAATGTCTAATCTTATCCTGAATGAGGTATAGACACCCACAAATAAAATAATAATATGGATTGGATAAGATAACAATAAATTGTTGAGCTGTATATGTTGAGATAACTTCCCATTCTTACATCAATATGGTTTGTTGTGAAAGCAAATCTCAATTTAGTCTCGAACTCGGTGAACTCAAGAAAAGCAACAGAAAATAATAAGAACGAACAATCTTTCGACTTTCACCAAAATATAACCTCATTAGGAATTCAAATGTAAAATGATTATTGTGAAGAATTTTCTTTCAATGTGGAAAGTTGTTTGTGACTTACTGGCGATTGGCATACTTGGCATATTGTGTGAACTAGCACCTCGCCCGCGACTTTGTCTTCGCAGATTTTGTACAAATGGTTCTTTCCCTAAAAGGAGAAATTTCCAAAAATTCCTTCTTAGTGCTCATCTACATCATTACTGGAAGTCTTGTGCAAAATTTTATGTCTTTAGTCCCAGTAGTTTTTGCTAATATATCAGTCAGTCTTTTGTAGAAACAGACTAGCTTATGCCAGCGGTTTCGCCCACCTTATGTAAGAATATTCAAATAAATCCTTCTCTAAAGTCTAATCTATGTCTGTACCAAATTTCATTCAAATCCGTTCAGCCGTTAAGCCATGAAGAGGCAACAGACAGGCACAGTTACTTTTCACTTTATAATATACTAGCGACCCGCCCCGGCTTCGCACGGGTGCAATGTAGATACTTATGTTTCCTCTACTATAATATGCATGTATTATAATACATATAAACCTTCCGTAAGAATCAGTCTATCTATTAAAATAAACCGTATCAAAATCCGTTGTGGAGTTTTAAAGATGTAAGCATACATAGGGACAGACGGCGGATAGCGACTTTGTTTTATACTATGTAGTGAAGTTAAATTTAGTACAGTAATATTATATAGTACTAGCAGCGTCGCACGAGTTCACCCGCATCGTTTTCTTTCCCGTGGGAATACGGGGATAAAATAAAGCTTATGTTACTCGCTGATAATGTAGCTTTCCATTGGTGAAATAATTTTTAAAATCGGTTTAGTGGTTTAGTCGTGAAAGCGTGACAAACAAACTGACATTCGAATTTATATTAGTTACTAGCTGACCCGTCAAGCGTCGTTTTGCCACATAAAATAAAATTAGGGGTGGACCATCTTTAACATTTAGGGGGATAAAAATAGATTTTGCCCGATTCGCCATCCTAGCCGATATGCACGCTAAGATCCACGAAAATCGGTCGAGCCGTTTCGGAGGAGTTGAGCCACAAAAATCGTGACACGAGAATTTTATATATAAGATGATGGATAAATCTGGGCACAGTGACTTACTTCCTTCTTCTCCAAGATACGTGTTTAGAGTTTCTTCCAGGACCCGGTTATATTTCTGGAGCATTTCCCCATTTTACATGGCATACTTTGTGAAAGTTTATTCCCAATACTTCACGTAATAAAGACGTGACTCGCTTGGGATCTGTGCTTGAAACACTTGTTTTTGGGTTACTATTGCCTGTAATTCAATTTGGGCTGTGGTGCTGTATACATTTTTTTGTTTTTGTTACAAGTAGGTCGTTGGTTGTGTTGTGTTTTTACCCACGACGGAACGGAGACAGTGTGCGTTTGGGGTGAGAGGATGTTTGTTTGTTTGTGCAAACCAATGCTCCCATTTATCTCTAGTACTATTAGTCTGATATTCACGCGGTTTTCAGTGATGGGTTTGGATTTGATTGGTGCATGTTCTTAGATAGGTGTAACGGTGACAACTTACCAGAGGGCGCTGCAGTGAAGGATATTTGGGCAAACCAATGTTGCCATTTATCTTCAAAACTACTATTCCAATTTTGATGCAGTTTTCAGTGATGGGTTGAGGTTTGATTGGTGCATGTTCTTAGATATGTGTTACGGTGACAACTCACGAGGGGGCGCTGCAGTAAACATAAGTTTTTGCAAGAAAAAAAAAAAACTACTCCGATGTTAATGTACTTTTCAGTGATGGGTTCGGGTTTTGATTAGTGCATGTTCTTTATTAAGGATAATAATTATATTCCCAATGCACAATCACGATTTTTTTGCATGGTGAGCTATCGATGCATCATTTTCTTTTGCAAACAATTTTGTCACCAATTGTTCAGCTCATATACCTAATTTAATAAAGAATCGCATTAAATTAATATTATTTTTCGTATCAAAATTTGTATGGCTTTAAATAACCTACAGATGACGAGAGGTCTAGAATGAGAAAATTAGTTCAAGTTTCTGAAGTTTCGAAGCATTGGGAAAAATGACGTCTCAAAAAAAAATTGAATCGGATGGAAATAATTAGGCTTCTTTGGAGCAAAATTAAGTATAACGCGAGAAGTAGGTATACATTTTGGCCATAAATAAATTATAGTAAATACAGATTGACTGTTGTAATATTTCTGCATTTGAAACTCTCCATACTCACCCAGAACATCAAAACTCAATCACAACGTAATAAATATAGCTAGATTTAATCACTCCTAAAAAACCGCTGAAAAAAAAAAAACAGACCTTGGGTATCATCGAAATTAATTCATATAATAAATTATTCCATTTACAAATTCCTTTTGAAAATCAAACCAAGCACTCTTCAAGTAGAAAATATTCAATAATGTTATCAACCATTCTCTTTCCACGCAGAAAGCAATCAGTACTTGACCCGATTTATCAGAATAATATTCTCTTGTTTCTGCGTCATTGTGATTTGATATTTATTAGATTCTTTACATGCTCATAGTGGCTAAATAATAACAGCCAAACGGGTCGATCTTCAATGTTAAGCAACGCTTGCCGAGGTCAGTCTGTGGATGGGTGACCATCTTAACATAGCGAGGATGCTTCGTGCCTCGGAAAACACGTTAAGGCGTTGGTCCCGGCTGTCATTTGTAGATCTTTGGCAGTCGTTACGGATTGTCAGATGATGGAAATCTGACACCAGTCTTGCCAAGAAGTACCGTGTTACCCAGTTACTAAGTTGTGTCAAGTAGGCTGCCACTCCAGTAAAGTACTGGTATTCAATTGAATCCTGTTTGACTGGAAGCCGATCCCAATAGAGGTTCTTTGTATATGCTCATAGTTATACAGTATGTTA
This sequence comes from Hecatera dysodea, assembly GCA_905332915.2. Classification (NCBI taxonomy): domain Eukaryota; kingdom Metazoa; phylum Arthropoda; class Insecta; order Lepidoptera; family Noctuidae; genus Hecatera; species Hecatera dysodea. Next base: position 1,160,007 of record HG995298.1, on the reverse strand, counting down.
AATAACAGAGGGCGTTCCCTTAAACTCGTTAATCTATATCATTAATAAATTAAAATAAAAATATCAGCATAGACTAGTAAGCATAAAATAATCCAGATAAAAAAAAATGACAATAAATTCGAAACACCCTCTTTAAAATCAAAATAGTAGCGCAGAATAGTACTCGTAGTAGCAATGCCCAAACCGGTAAGTACACGTGTACAGAGTGTTTCTTTAAAGTTTCAATTTAACATTTTTAGTGACGATTTTAATATTAAAAAAAAAAAACATTGTTTTCGAATGGTAATATTTTTTAAATCATATGGATGCTATAATATTGCGGGTTAACGGGAACGCCCTCTGTTAGTTAACATACTGTATACAGTGTGAAATCTTAATGGTTGTTTTCCCGCGGCAGGACGATTACCCATCAGTAGTACTATCGAAACACAAAGTTAAACTAAAAAAATAAATGTTTTTTTTTTCAAATCATTAAAAAAGTGTTCATAAACTCGAAAGAGCGAGAATCAATAGTAGTGCACTAGACATAAAGTAGGTAGATACCTACATGAGACGCACGTACCGCCGCGTACCTACATATCGCGCGATGTACTACTGTTGGTTCAAGTCGCTTTCGAGTTTTGTTTATCACATTTGTTAATCTGCCATTTATGGAGTCTAATATTTTTTATATATATAAATCGATTGTATTACCGATACAAACTCATTTCGCTCCGGGAAAACAACCATTAAAATTTCACACTGTATATTATGAGCCGTACTGGTTCCACACTCAGCAGTAAGGACTTTGAATAAAAAAACAAACACTTTTACACTTTTATTACGATAATTATAGACGTACAGTAACAGAGTTTAATACTCCGACTCAATACAAGCGTTTTGCACCAATGTCGAAAAACGAATGGTCTGCCATGGCGGGCACTGAAATGCCCGCCGAGGATTTTCTGTTATCCCCGCCATTTACTTGCTTATGATTGGTCGTTGCTAACTGTCAAAGTCTCGACCAATCACATTAAGTCAATAAATATAACTGCTTTTATCATACAAGTTCATAGAATTTATTGTATTTAGTCATAAATACACATAAATAATTATAGGCATTATTTAAATGTTTATAACAGCTCGGCCATCCGGGTCCTAACGAGTCCCTCGTTATGTGTCAAAAGAAAAAAACACTTTGTTCTATATTTCATCTTATGTGTACTTATAAATGTAACTTATTACACTTTCATTGTCTCATTAGTTTTTAATCATTTTAATCTTAAATTCAATTACTTTACAATAGATAGGTAAACATGACCTTAACATGGTTTATAACCGTTAAGGATATCGGTTGCCTGATATCCCTGACTCAAAATACTTTGCTATCGGATTACAAGAACTCAAAAACAGTCACTCCAGAATATTTCTATAATAGCCTTAATTATTACTCCATGACGTTGATTAACAAAATGATTATAACCTTTAGGGGTGTCGGTTACCTGACACTCCTAACTTAATCTGTCTTATATCGGCAGTAGGTATATGTTTTGGTCCATGACCTTGACCAGTAGATATACTGATGCATTAATTGCTAAAATGAGAGGCATCCGTTACCTGATACCCCTCACCAACTCATTAGTACGTGACCCTAACCAATGAATTGTTATTTACTTGTCCATGACGTCGACTAGCAAATATTTCAGCAATTTCTTATATTAATGAGAAAATTACATAATTACATGATTTTAGATGATACATGACATTAATCATTGAAACTTAAAACTAAATTAGTTCACATTACTTTTTATTATGACATTAATTTCTTATAGTTCTTTGAATGTATGTTAGATGTACACAATCTCAAATCAGTAACACATCCGTAATTGCCTGCTTTTTCCATTCTATATACAAAATTCATCTTCATTAATGCAAATGAATTTTCTACATATCTATTTACAACTCTTCACATTCAGTTTCACAATAATTAACATCGGATTCACAATCGGTTGATACGGGTTCGTTAAAACAGATCCATGGGGATATTTTATCAATTGCTACCACAGCCTCGTACCTCTTACTAGTTTTTGTGAGGGGCGTGTCCTCTACCACGAACCTATCATTGGGTAGCACCTTCTTAATTCTGTAAGGGCCTTTACATTTTGGTTCGAGCTTCTTAGACTGTCCCTCTATTCCTGTCACGGCTCTTACAACCCTAACCAAATCACCTTCTTTGAAACGCATTCCCATTTTCCTGTGCTTATCATACCGTTTCTTGTCCTTGTCCTGTTGTGTTCTAATAAGCTCACCGGCTGTAGCCCTAATATCGTCCAGACTCTCCGCGGATTCCGACGTAACTTCGTTTATTACGTCATTTAGCAAGCCTTCAGATGGGTTAGTTAGATTTCGCCCGAAAAGAAGCTCCGCTGGAGTTTTTTTGGTAGTGGCGTGTACAGTAGTGTTGATACCTAACTGTATGTCTGGTAAATTATCATCCCATAGACCATTTGGTTTATCGTGGTTCATCGCCCCGAGCGCTGCCAAGATAGTGCGATTGTACCGTTCCACTTGACCATTCGCTCGAGGTGTGGCAACAGCATTGAGCACGTGCTTTATACCACATGACTGAATGAATGTTTTAAACTGCTTACTAGTGAAGCTGGTCCCTTGGTCCGTGATCAAACGGGATGGTACGCCGAAGTAACTAAAATGCTTTCTGAACACTCCAATGCTTGTAGCTGATTTAGTATTTCGCACAGCGGTGATGTCAACAAATTTAGTAAAAGCATCTATGATAACAAGGATGAATGTATTGCCACGCTTGGTACGGATAAAAGGACCGAGATGATCTGCATGTATGGTATGGAAAGGTATGATAGCTTTAGGGATAGGGTGTAATTCACCAGGCTTGGCACCACTTGGCAACTTGTGATGTGCACACTGAAGGCAAGCCGAGACGTATTTTTTTACAAACCGTCTCATCTTTGGAAACCAGTAAGTAGCTTGTAAACGCGCCAAAGTTTTGTCAAATCCGAAGTGTCCCACGTCATCATGATTGGCTTTCAGTAGTTGCCATCTGGTGCCACTCGGGACAACCCAACGGATAGTATTTTCGTCGATTATACGATATACCCGCCCATTTACAAGCTTGTAATTTTTGAATATGGCAATGGCATCTTTACATTTAGGATTGCCTAAAATATTCGCAATATTTTTAATGTCTTCGTCTGTCTGTTGCACCGTTGCAAGCCAATCCTCAGTACCTACTGAAAGTACATCTAACACGTGATCAACGTCCGTAATACCGTCTATAGCACCCCTGCTAAGAGCATCTACGTGTGCCATTTTGTCACCAGGGCGGTTTTCTATTGAGCAGTCGTATTCTAAAAACTGGAGCCACCAGCGAGCGATTCGTGGAACTAAGTCGCGTTTACTCAAAGTGGTACGCAAGGCATTGCAGTCTGTAACTATGGTGAATTTAATGCCAAGTAAGTAATGCCTGAACCTATTCAATGAGGCAATAATAGCGAGGGTCTCTAACTCGAAGGAGTGTAGTTTTTGCTCATCCGTACTGGTTTGCCTGCTATAATAAGCAATAGGTTTGAATACCCCAGACTTGTCCTGTTGCATTAAAATGCCGGCTACCCCATACTTGCTAGCGTCAGTGTGGAGTTGGGTCAGTGCACTAGGATCGTAAAGTCCCAGAACCGGTCTTTGTACTAAAATATGTTTTAACTTCTCAAACGATTCCATTTCTGCACTACTCCAACTCCAAGAAGAGTCCTTCTTCAACAGGCCAGTCAGAGGACGTGCTATTAAGGCGAATCCCGCGACAAACCTCCTGAAGAAGCTAGCAAGTCCTAAAAACCTTCTAACTTCGTGAACATTTGTTGGCCTGGGGAATTTGGATACAGCATCAGTTTTGAGCGACCCTGGTCTAACACCCTCTGAACTGATCTCGTACCCCAGGTAGTCTATTTTGTCGTAAAAGAAATTACATTTACTCATTTTGAGTGTGAGACCACTTTTTTCCAGCAATTGCAACACCTCCTCCAAACGTACCATACCTTCATCGAATGACTTAGTTGGAATCAGGATATCATCCATGTAGATTAATGCATACGATGAAGCAGGTGAATTGTGGATGATCTTATTCATTGTACGCTGGAAGACTGATGGTGCATTTACTAACCCAAAGGGCATCCGGTTGTACTCATATTGACCCTGAGGGGTCACAAACGCAGTCTTCTCTCGAGAGCCTTCCGCTATTGGGATTTGATAGTACCCAGACGCTAAGTCCAGGGTAACAAATAGTGAACTACCTGATAATAAGTCTAACTGATCCTCGATACGAGGGAGAGGGTAGTGCTCCTTTTTTGTTTTACTATTTAGAGCACGGTAGTCTACACATAACCTCTTCTCCCCAGACTTTTTGTTAACTAACACTATAGGGCTCGCGTACGGACTATTAGACTCCCTTATAATACCGCTTTCTAACATTTCCGTGATCATGTCTTGAACTAGATGGCGTTCGGTAAAGAACAACCGGTATGGACGGTAAACCACAGGATCGGGGTCATCCAGTTGAATCACCATTTCAGTTTCCGTTGTAAAGCCAAGATCCTTTAGACTACTGGAAAAACAACATTTATATTTATCCAACAAGGCCCGTAATGACTTCTTTTGATTTTTTGTTAAATTTTCTCCGCAGTTGATTGGTGATTCACCTTTGGGTGACTGATCACTAAAATCCAACTTTCGCACTTCAAGGCTCTGGGCTAAAGTGTGACTTCTAGTTATAAGGCTACCCTTCATTATAACCAAATTTTTGTCGCTGATATTTTGTATGAGAACCCTACCTTTACCTTGTGTTAATTGATACTCGCCGGGCAACAAGTAATGTTCATGACCTTCAATATTCCGCATGGTCCCATTCACGTAAATTTTTCCCGAGAAAGTGTTACCCGAGCCAACTGGAATCGCCTTCAATTCGCCGCGTCCTATGCATGTCTCCTCCATACATAAAAGCGGACAAATCAAAAGAGACTCTTCACTAACCCGCTGAAAAATGACGTCCGATTCAGTCTTTACTATTTTGACTGAGGGCCTTTCGGTGAAAGTGTGGCCTAGTAATACAGGGAAATTTATTAAGTAATCTCCTACTACTAATATCTCAACGTGTTCTTCTACTACACCCTGCACTTCGATCGTGACGTTAGCTTTTCCAAGGGGATTATATGGCACGTTACCTATTCCTCTTAATAGTGGCGCTTCTCCTACCTTCCAGTTGAGTCCTAAGCGCTGAGCTTCACTGAGACGGACCAAAGTACCTTCGCTTCCTAAATCAACCAGACATTCGGAAAACAACCCATTTATTTTAATAGGCATTTTATACTTGGCACTTGAGTTGCCGGAGTTTTCTACTTTCAATATTGACTTTGGTTTATCGTTGGTACTTTGCTTTGGTCCAGGGCACTCTGTGTCCTTATGTCCTAATAAATTACATTTAGAGCATTGCATCTTCGGTTTTGTGCATCGAAAAAATGGGTGACCGGGTTCTTTACAATAGGGATGTTTCCTGAGTAAAAAATATATGATTATGTTTAGTCCGTCAGTTAGATTATAGAAAAATATTGGACACGTATTTTTTCCTTTATGAAATCTATGAAAACTGACGAAGATACAAAGTATCAAAGATCAGGAGTGGGGGCTTGTGACGTCACGGCTCGGTAAAAATGGTAGCGAGTAGTGACGTCACACGAGTTTTCAACGCACTGTATCGTCTTCATTTTTTGTTTACGTGAAAAAAGAAAAAATACGTGTCCAATATTTTTTGTAAATCTATCCGACGGACTAATTAGATTTTTTTAGTCAACTACCCTATTGTAGCAGATCATGCTGGATCCAGTAGACTTCTGGGAATTATGACCTACTTTATTGCCAGTGAATGTGTTATTTTGTGATCGCCTATCTTTATCGTTAACCTTCTGCTGCTCGTTTGTGGACCTATCTTGACCTACTTTTACCGTCTTCAAAAATTTAAGTAGCAATTCCGGTTCTGTAAATTCTGCCCCTTGTGCTCCCAACCTAACACCACGATCTTCTATACCTGCTATGATACAGTCAACTGCGCGTTTTCCTGATATTTCGCAACGATTTAGAAGATTCATTTTAGCATAATAATATATCTCTAATGACTCCCCATATCGAACCTTTTTATTCAGCATTTCTGTTAATAAATCTGCATAATTATCCCTAGTTGGAAATGATTCCTTCAGCTTTAGCTTCCATTCTGGCCAAGAAAATAGCAGTGAAGGTAAACCCTGATACCAGGTTTTAGCTACTCCTGTTAATTTCGGTAGGGCGTAGTGGGCTACTTGTTTATCGTTCCAACCATAGATTTGTGCACATTCGTCGACCTTATGAAGCCACGTATCAACCGTTTGTTCCTTACATAGCGGGTCAAAATCAGGAATCACGTTATTCAGAATAGGAAACCTATCGCGATCGCTTGTATTATTCATACCCTTAAGCGCATTAATAAAATTCTCAATAAACAGATTGTTATTTGACTCACGCTCATGATGTGTTTCTTTACGGGACGGTGTACGAAGCAGAGAAGCTCTGCTACTAGGTGAACGCCTGGATTCCGCATGGCGCGTCTCGTGCCGACCTGGACTGCGCGACCGTGTCCTGGAGCGCCCAGCACGACGGCTTGCTCTTCTTGAATCGTGCGGCCGGGAAGGAGAGCGACTTGTCGTCAGTCGCGATTGTCTTCTTTTCGATTGGCTGGACCGCGACAGGCGTTTTCGGCTGCCACAATTTTCATCACGTGATCGCGTATGCCCTCGACCCCGGCTGCGGCTTCGAGTAGCATCACGGCATCTTCGTGCCGGCGTCAGCGTCTCGCGATGGATAGGTCCATCACATTCTCTTCGGGAACTAGGTTTATTTATATCCATGTTCTTGCGGCCTCAACATATAAAAAAAAGAAGGAACCCGAGTTAATAGACCTTGCTATAATAACTTGCGACTAAGATTATTATTGACCTGCACCTACTTTCATCAAACATGTCCATCTCCAGGGAGTACCCTGGCAAGATATACATGCATGACTAACCGTATAAACCTCCGGAATGCCTCCGTTACGGTAGATACAGTTCAGTTCCTTAATTACCAAGCAAAATATCAAACATGTCCATCTCCAGGGAGTACCCTGGCAAGATATACATGCATGACTAACCGTATAAACCTCCGGAATGCCTCCGTTACGGTAGATACAGTTCATTTCCCAAAGTAATTAAAAATAGACTATCGAAGAAAGAGAAAAGAAAAAAAAATATACAAGAATAAACCTGTGGCCTACTTTCTTCACTTTGATATAGCAAATTGCAATAGTTTGATCAATGAGGGTAAGCAGACATTAAAATAAAAAATAAAATTGAACAAAGGACACTTACGTTTTCCACTTTTGCCAAATACGTTACAAACGTATTTCTGATACTTTTGTGGGCACTAAGTTGTTAATCCCACTTCTGAGATATGAGCCGTACTGGTTCCACACTCAGAAGTAAGGACTTTGAATAAAAAAACAAACACTTTTACACTTTTATTACGATAATTATAGACGTACAGTAACAGAGTTTAATACTCCGACTCAATACAAGCGTTTTGCACCAATGTCGAAAAACGAATGGTCTGCCATGGCGGGCACTGAAATGCCCGCCGAGGATTTTCTGTTATCCCCGCCATTTACTTGCTTATGATTGGTCGTTGCTAACTGTCAAAGTCTCGACCAATCACATTAAGTCAATAAATATAACTGCTTTTATCATACAAGTTCATAGAATTTATTGTATTTAGTCATAAATACACATAAATAATTATAGGCATTATTTAAATGTTTATAACAATATACATATGTATGTGCAATAAGGAAATGTTAGCAAGCTTACTGAAGTGAATCAGTGAGGTCCAATATGAGGGTACATGAGCGAATAATTGTGTTTTTGGATCAAATATTGAGTTTCTTTTGACGAAATCTTGTGGTTTGTGTTACGAAATTCTGTGTAATTCTTGACTAAAAATAACAGTATGTATAACTTTCGTGGAATCGTCAAAGGTTCCGTTTTACTGAACGCCCACTATGATTTGTTAGCAGTTTATCGGGGCTTGAAGATAAATTGCTAGGGGTGTTTTTTTATTTTGTATTTAACCCAGCTAACAGTTAAAAAATGTAGGTGAACTTCTTTAATATGCATTTTTAGATCAATTGTTAGTTATTATAATTTAAACGAATATTTATATATCTGACTAGCAGTGCCCCGCGGTTTTACCCAAGTAGTTTTCGTTCCCGTGGGAATATGGGGATAAAATATAGCCTATGTTACTTAGGATGAATGTAGCTTTCTAATGGTGAAAGAATTTTTGAAATCGGTCCAGTATTTTTGAGTTTATTCGTTACATACAAAAATACAAATCTTTCCTCTTTATAATATTAGTATAGACTATAGACTAAATGTTGATAGAAAAACGCATGTTAACGTCTTTACAATTTTTGACTAGGTAAGTACCTACTAGTTGAGTTGCTTACGCAAGATTGTAATAAATCTCTATTACGGCCAATAACCGATCTATCGCATACTGGAGATAGAAAAACAAATGAAACAACAGAAAACCTATATAATTTTTCTGTTGTTTCATTTGTTTTTCTATCTCCAGTATGTGATAGATCGGTTATTGGGTTCGGCCGTTAGACTATAACGCCACGAGATAATGATGAAAAAAAACACGTTTTATGTACAATAAATCCCATCAATATTCAATAGTTTCCAATATATCAATTTCCTGTTCAGCAAAAATAGTTTACAATTTCACGCGATATTTTACAATTTTACGGCTTTTGCAATTTTCCGGTAGCATAATTATAAAACGCGCGAAGTTAATTGCGTCAAATTCAGGAGTTTATGGTATAATAGGTACATACAATATTGACATGTTCATTCAGTGCTCAATATCATATTAGCAGAAATCGGCATTACTTATCGTCAACGAAGTATCCTATTTTAAAAGTGATTGAACTCAACTCATTCAATACTTTATATTATTGCTATGTATGGCGCTTGTTATTATAAAGCTAGAATATTTATTCGTCTGTCCGTCCTTTACAAACAATAACTTATTGCGTCGCTCTTAAAAAAAAATACCTTCTGTAAGCCTGGCGATATTTTTCGGTGAAACCAACTGTCATTTACCGCGCGATTTCAGCGTTAATTTCTAGAATACATCGCCATTTAAACTGACCTTTTATATGTGACAGTATTGTTTTGATTTTTTTTTCAGACGTTTGGTTGTTAAATACGAACATACAAGTATTGTGAATTTGCCTAGCCGTTTTCCAACTAATGAGTACCAACATTTACATTTCAGCTCCTTAACCCAGTAACTGAGAACACAAAACCTCTTGGCTGTATTGGCATCAGATTTCCAGAATATCTGTATTGACTGTAAAAGATTTAGATATAAATGACAGCTTAAGGGTACTTTCCAGTTACGGAATTTGTTCGAAAGAGTCACCGCGGCCCTGGAACGCAAATGGCATTAGGAGGAACACAGATAGGTATTAGTCAGTAAGAGTCTGACACTTCCGCTTCGCCCAGAGCGGGAGATAACATTTGATGATTTCCGATCCATAAAAATGTTACTTTTGCAATGAACGGAACAGCCTTGGAGGCTAAAAATAGGAAATGGATGATCACCCATCCGCGTCCCGACCTCGTCCACAGTTGCTAAACTCGGAAGACTGATATTGATATGAGTGTTATAATATAACTTACTAGCAGCGCCCCGCGGTTTCACCCGCGTAGTTCCCGTTCCCGTAGGAATATGGAGATAAAATATAATAATAATATGTCACCCCGGGATAGTGTAGCTTCCCAACAGTGAATGAATTTTTGAAATCGGTTCAGTAGTTTCGGAGCCTATTCAATACGAACAAACAATCAAATATTTCCTATTTATTATAAAACCTACAAGCAATACCAAATCTCTTAAGTCCTTATGCATAAGTCTATCTTTCCCAATTACTTTGAAACCAGCATCCAATCAAGTCAGATTCCACCTATGTTTTTTTAATAGGTACCAAATCCAATCACTATCCAGCATTCCCACTATTTTTCTCCTGAGTAACCAAATATCTCACTTATTGATACGCATCTCAAACAAATTCTGTTTGCTCTGAACCTTTGTTTATCCACATTAGCGTCATAAAACGTATCCTTGACGGCGTAACACATCAAACTGTCGAAACTAGTTGGAGCTGACCTTGCATTGTAGAGGTTTTTGGTAAAATTAGAAGTCAACGCATACTGGAATGGTTAGCTTGATGAGTGGTCGTGTGTACCATGTGGGCTTATTTGATATATTCAGGATCAGCCATTTTGTTTTTTTATGACGCTGTAGCAGTAAAATAAAAGAAGGTCGGTCTTGGTGACAAGCTTGATTGTGGTAGTATTGGTGATTGCGACTTCTTATCGCAAGTAAGATGGATCTGTTAAAACAAATGAATTCTTGTAGATTCAGTGGTCAGTCTTATTTCGCGTTTGATTGTAGCAAAATAAATGATTATTTTTTGCCAGTATAAAAGGGATGGCATTAGATATCACATAGATAGAAAAAATATACTTTAATGTACACCAAAATTGGTAACACAGCTTTTTACGCAAACTTAATAGGGATGTTTCCTGATTAGAAAAATATGATTCTAATTATTCCGTCAGTTAGAATATAGAAAAATATTGGACACGTATTTTTTCTTTTATCAAATCTATAAAAACTGATGAAGATAAAAAGCAACAAAGATCAGGAGTGGGAGCGTGTGACGTCACGTCCCGGTAAAAATTGTAGCGAGTAGTGACATCACACGAGTTTTCAACGCACTGTATCGTCTTTAATTTTTTGTTTACGTGAAAAAAGAAAAAATACGTCTACAGTACGGCTACAGTCTTTACTTCTTTTTTAAAGAAGCTCGTCCAAGAATTAAAACACACACTTTTTTGCAGAATAACTGAAGAACCATCTCATCAAAAACCTATATAGCAGCTCATGCTTCAGCTTCATCTTCAAACTCTCCATATGTATCAGTCGGCCGAAGGGCCGAGCATATTGGCCCCGTGTAGGGTTGCCAGATCTTAAAACCGAAAAGCCGGACAAACCAGCCGGTTTGACCGGACATTTGGGCAAAAAGGCCGGACACTCAATTTTATAGTCTTACTCCCATACAAAGGTATTTTTTATCATCTATACACACAAATACAAATCTTTCCTCTTTATAATATTATAAAGAGGAAAAATTTGTATTTTTGTATGTAACGAATAAACTCAAAAACAAATGGACCGATTTCAAAAATTCTTTCACCATTAGAAAGCTCTACGTTCACCTTGAGTAACATGGGCTATATTTTATCCCCATATTCCCACGGGAACGGGACCTATGCGGGTAAAACCGCGGGGCATTGCTAGTTTATCATAAAATCTTCCAAAATTCTAATGAAACAACAATCAAATTGAGTGAGCCAGTCTTTATTATTGTTAATCATTCAATATTCGTTTCAACAATTGCAATACTATTAGTACGCACTACGTAGGAAGCGATACAAGGTGAGTGGAAAAATGCGTAAATTTAAAAAGCCTACCACATATCCGAACAGCTGGCTTGCCATGACGTCTTAAAACGTGAGTCTTCCGAGCGAGAAAGAGGGATGGAGCTATATAGGATGTATAAGTCTATCCCTCTTTCTTGCTCGGAAGACTCACTTAACACCTCATGGTACGCCCGCTGGCCGGACGCCGTCTAATTTGGCCGGACACTCAACCAAAACCTGACTGTGTCCGGCTTTACCCGGACGCCTGGAAACGCTAGCATTGTGCCTAATAATGCGTAACAAGAAATTCTTCATCTCGCAGCCTGTTCGTTAGACGTGGCCCCAAGTTTGTAACCCAGACCTACTTTTGGCTGAGTGGTAAATGGGCTCATTTTTTTCTTCAGTTGTATTGTGCTGAATATTTAGGGTGGTCATGCTTAAATTGGGACACAGTTTGACCTCGAAAATATATATTTTCTGATGAATTTGTTATTTATTTTTTCTCGAGGGCAGGGCAACGTTTAAATCTAAGTACATTATATATAAATAAATGTATACCAATAATATTAATAAAGCTCGTTAGAAGTCGAATCCTGTGTCTCGATTGTTTCCACTGAACTGTGAACATGAAGTTCTTGGTTCAATTCTCGGATTGGGTAAAATGTTATTTGTTATTTTATTGAATTACTCCACAACATATTAAAATAGAGCTAAAAATAATAATGAGGTCTAACAATGATCTAACTCTTGGGGAAATTATGTCACGTCTTAATATTAATTTTAAAAAAAGTAAGTAAAAAGAAATGCAAGTATATATATTATGTATCTTGCAGTGTTTTGAAATATCGTAACAAAAACAAAAAAAAAAAATCGAAACTAACAAAATCCACCACTTTAGCCCACCCTAACCAAATCTTGAACAACATTAAAATGCTCAGCACAAAGCCTAAACAATACACTTATTCCCCAAATCCACCCTCTGTTTCGTCATCCGTTAGTTCCAGTTTCCCAGTGACCGAGACCTCCATCTGAGGAGGATCTGCCCTAATCTCGCCGAGCCTCAAACGAGTCATTACGTCAGACCATTTCTTATCTCAAATGACGATCGGAATGACCTAATTATTGCTTGGATCTTACTAATCAGACTGAGTTTTTGTAACGAGTTTTACTGGCTTTTAAGTGACTGGAAAATTGGGGTCGAGTCATATAATTAGTATTAGTGGTAAATAGTAGTTTTTTGTGTTATTAATTACTAGCAGCGGCCCGCGATTTCACCCGTGTAGTTCCCGTTTTTGTGGGAATACGGGGATAAAATATAGCCAGTGACACTCACAAATAATGTTGCTTGGAAAAATGTCGGAGCGGTAAAGCCTATATATCCTGACGAACTTTACTTCTTTATAATATTAGTATAGATTTTTTTAATAGTGACCAGGTTTGGCTTCGCACGCATGTAACTTAATTTCCATTGGATTAAAAAAATACGAACTATATGTGTATAAATAGTTAAATAGTTAGTCATACAAAACCGTAGGTACATTATATAGAAAGAACCCTAATGTGATTGTAAGTTTTATAAAATTCATGAAAATGAATTATATATATATTAAATTATATATACTAAATGAAATATACGTCAAAACCACAGAAGAAATAAAAGAGATGTTAAAACTTAAGTTATGAAAGGATCAATGTTATCCTTATTTTTATGGGAGTTTCTTGATAAGACTTATCAAGAAACTGTCATAGATTTACACAAAAAAAAATATCGCCGACAGGGAAATTAAAACTTTGCTAAAATCCTTAAAAGATCCTCAGCGAATACCAAAATTCTTTTCAATTAGAAAAACTTATTATTGAAGACATTTAAAAATCTTCAGATTAGCTTTCTTGATCTTTGAATTAAAGAGAAAGATTAGTCGAGGGGAGGTTACTCGCAGCTTCGGAGAAAATAAGGCGGAGTTAAGTGATCTCATTTTTTAGACGGAGACTGAATCCTACTGGTAAATAGTAGGTATTAGGATGCTCGAATTAATCATGGAAATACTGGGTGAATTTTTCAAGTATAGGGAACGTGCACGGCGTAGACTATGCCATCTAGTGTTGCAAATCTGAAACTTTTACGTTGTAAATATTCGACCTGTGCTGCCACCTATACTTCCTGCACCCTTCGTTTAGGGGAACGTGCACGAAGTAGACTGTGCCATCTAGCGTTGCAAATTTGAAACTTCTATGTAAAATATACTTGACATTGACGCGTCTGTGCTGCCACCTATAGTTTCTGCACGTTCCCTATACGTAGATGGCCAAGTGCGAAAATATGATGTATAACGAAAAACACTGAAAGGATACTGGATTTTAGGAAAATCGGTATTCCTAGCCAGGATACGAACTAGTTGATTTTATGAATATGAGTAAGTATATATATAGTGTCATTTATAAGTATCAAATTTTTGGAAGTAATACATACATAAAAAATCAGCTGTTCCCTACATTTGATCAGTTATATATATATAGGGTTTGTTCAGTTATACGATAATAAAAGTAGGGAACAGCTGATTTTTCTTCGCGATTTCATTTTTGGTCCCATAGTAAAAGTTGTTCATAATGATGAGTACAATTACCTCTTAAGATGTTGTTGGTGTTTTACAAATAACTCTGTATAAGGTTATCGTATTTCCGGATCGCGCCTATACGAGGCCTTTGAATGAATTCCCAAATTGGTGTATGAAAAAATATCCTTAGACACAGTCAATACAATATCTGGGACTTATTTTGTCTGGTACTAATAAGCAGACTGCAATGTTGCGCTTAACTAACAAAAGTGCGTCTCATCAATAATAACTTGGTTTACCTTAGAACAGAAACTCAAAAGACCATAACAATTCTTTAGATTTGTATTGCCAGAAAAATCAAAAGATGTCGAAAAAAATTGTTTTTACTGCAATACTATATATTTCTTTAAGTTATAATAATTATAACTTAAAGAAATCAGAAATCAGAAAAGATGTCGAAAAATATTGTTTTTACTGCAATACTATATATATCTTTAAGTTATAATTATTATAACTTAAAGAAATATATAGTATTGCAGTTTTACAATTTTTTTCGACATCTTTATTATCAAATCTACCACAATTAAATGTAAGAAATAATAAATACGATCGAGAAAAGAAAGCTTACCTAAATGTTACCTACTCACTCTACCTAAACTCGGGCATAAAGATTCCGGCAGGAACTTCCCTCCGTCGTTGTACTTACGTTAAAGTACCTATTACCAAACTGTTTTGTATGGATTACTTGCGTACCATCTGCGTTTTTATTCCTGAAAGTATAAGCAAATAGCTGTATTAACTGTATTATATGTATATTGTAATAACAGCAAAAACGAAACACTAAACCTACATAGGTACTTTTCATAAATCTTCCAAGTACCACTTTACAGGTCTTGGACCGAACCCTTTTCACAGAAACAATAATAAGATCTTCAAAGCTTTATCATTGAATTCGTTTTTATCAAAAGTATACAAAGATTTTCTAAGAACGTGCGGTAATGTGTTGTTTTATTTACGAAGTGTCACGGAAAGTACTGTTCAATAAATTTTATGACTCGGTATAATTCTACAACTTTGTCGGTCACGACGTAATAAAAAAGGATTCGATCGATGTAAACATAAATAGGATTTCTACAGGAAGAAATGACTTTGTAGTAGTGGCATGATATACTCAGAATAACAAGCTTCCCAAGTTCTCACTTTGGGAACACATAGCTTCTCGAGGTGATATATAGAATAGGTCTACTTCATCATTATATGTATGTATTATTAAGCCCCATAAACGCTGCATTCAAATTTCAAATTATCATCGGGAAGTATTTCTATTGCCGCTCAAACAACAAATCATTCAGAACCCTTCGTTTGGAAGTCCCACTTAGACTTTTGTTATTTTATTTTAAACTAGCTGCTGCCTGCGACTTCGTCCCCGTGGAATCCCCGATTTTAAAACATTCTTTATCGCTGCTCCGCTCCTATTGGCTTAAGCGTGATGATATATAGCCTAAAGCCTTCCTCGATAAATGGTCTATTCACCCCAAAAAGATTTTTTCAATTCGAACCAGTAGTTCCTGAGATTAGCGCGTTTAAACAAACAAACAAACAAACAAACTCTTCAGCTTTATAATATTAGTATGGATTAGCATCGCCCCGCGGTTTTACCTGCGTAGTTCCCGTTCCCGTGGGAATACGGGGATAAAATAAAGCCTATGTTACTCAGGGTGAATGTAGCTTTCTAGTGGTGAAAGAATTTTTGAAATCGATCTATTAGTTTTTGAGTTTATTCGTTACATACAAAAATATAAAAATACATTTTTTTCCTCTTTATAATATTAGTATAGATATAGATTAATATAAATAGACAAGTATTAAAACTGATTTCATAAATATTCTTCAATTATTGAAAGACTACTAAACAAGATACTTCCTAGTCGTTTTATTAAAACTGAGGTAACATATATACAATATACAATTCAATATAAAACACAAACCCCGTCCAACCATCACGAAACCAGACAACTTTACTCCAGGGGCATCTCTGCTAACCCCCAAACGATACAGCTTGAATATATTTACGAGGAGTCTTGAAACTTTGAAACATTCCACCAGGATTTAATTAAGGGAGGTGTTGCTCCCAAGACAGAGTTTGAGGACTGAGTTTATGACAATGGAGGTCTAACTCGAGGTTGCTAATAGATTATGAATATTGTGATACTGTCTCTACTGTTAGTTTGGCTGTATGTTTCTTTAGATGACCACTGAAAATCAGTGTCGTGCTGAGGATCCCCCATGGCACAGCATTATGCTGAGTGGAAGCCTTTTTGCTGCAACCACGACATTGTATTTGCTTTATTTATCTACTAGTATCTGCCCGCGACTTCGTCCGAGTGGAATAGTTACTAATCCCTCGATTTTGAAACATTCTTCATTGCTGCTCCGCTCCGCTATGATAAAAAACAGCCTATAGCATTCTTCGATTAATGGGATATCTAAAACTGGAATGATTTTTCAAATCGGGCCAGTATTTCTTGTGATTAGCGCGATCAAGCTAACAAACAAACTCAGCTTTATATATTTGTCAGTATAGATTCTTAAACACATTTGTTTTTTTTTTAATTTTTAACTTGTCTTTGCTAACACAGTTTAGGAACCATTAACATTATCATTTATGTTTCAGTACAACTTATGTACACATGATCATCGTTTTGTAGCAATTAAATGCTTTTTCCTTCTTTCTTTCTTCAATCGTGACAAGGGTTGGAGTTACTATAGGAATTGTTTTTTTGTATTAATAATAAAATTGCAGGTGACTGAGTAAATGGTAATAAAATTCACTCGAAAATTGTACATTTTTTTTTTATGGGAAATCATCAAATTACTCCTTCCGCTCTGGGCGGAGCGGAAGGGAGTGTCAGACTCTTACTGACTAAAGCCCACCCGTGATCCTTCTAGTACCCTTTGCATTCCAGGGCCGCGGTGACTCTATGGGCCCCGTCTTCTTTGCTGACATACAAAGTAGTATACCTATTGTATTTGGAGCAGAAACATTATTTACAATAATAAAGCTCGAGCATTTGATAAAAACACCAAAAAAAATTAACTAAATATTCCGAAACTCACGCGAAAATTCCCTTTTCTGAAACTGCGCCATAACCCAGGAATTTCAACTATTTGATCGTTAAAGTTTGAACCAGGAAATGCCGAGATAACTATTTGACATAGCTTGCCTACTGGAGTATTATCCGAGGCCTTGTTCCGAAGGCTAGAGGATCACAAATAGCTGTTTGATGAACACCCTTGGTTAGTCCCTTGGCTTTTGGCCTGCGATTTCGTGAAGGACTGCATATTTTGTGTGAAAATAATTTGGTGGGTGGTATTTATACTGTTTTCGTGGTGGGGAGTAGTGAAATGTCCTCTGAATCTCGAATTAATTAAGCAAGGTTTATTTTAGGGAAAATAGTAATTAACTAATTATTAGATTTTGAATTTTAGCATTCGTATTCAAGCGAATTGAAGCCGTCTCCATCTATATCTGTAGGTACCAAAATTCAGCAAATTCGGTTCGGCAATTTTAGCGTGAAAGTGTTACAAAAAAACAAATTCATTTTCGCATTTATAATATTAAGTTAGGATTACATTAAGTCAGTTGCACGCCATTAAGTTTCAAGGTCTATTTGTCTAGGCGGCCAAATTTCAACTTGGTTAAGTTTAAATTTACTGGAAATTGTTGTCAAGAGTTGTTAGCTGATTAATTTCTCTGACTTATTTGATTTCTATAATCAATTATCATGATTGTTTATTTTTGATACAGTTGGAATTTTCATCGAATTGATTCACCAAGAATACTAAAGAAATGGATAAAAAGCACAAAACGATCGTTATTTTGTGCACTAAAACAAATAAAAAATTAATATCACTTTTCAAGTTTCAGATGAAATTCCAATAATCGGAGACATAGATTCAGTTCTATGAAAGTTAATTTTGTAAAATGGAATATTTTTTGATAACTTTCTCTCTTTATCTATCTTTGACGTGTTTGAATCAGGTTTCTCTATTTTCAATATTTTATCATATACTAGCCCGCGACTTCGTCTGCGCAGATTTAGTTAAAAAAAATGTTCACTTTTTTTTCACATTTGAAATTTGTAGGAGTTATAATTTCTGAAATTTGGTGATTAATCAGTGAGTGGTATTTCGCTTTTATATATGTAGAAGATATACTAATTGAATAAAGCTGAAAAGTTTGTTTGATGGCGCTAATCTCTGGAACTACCAGACGGATTTGAAAAACATTTTATAGTTATATTGCAAAACGGGATAAGCGCGTACGAAGTCGCGAGCAAAAGTTGTAAAAATAATGCTATTCATAACCTTATCCCAACTATATTTGGGTCGGTTTTCAGTCAAAACGAATTTACATATCTAATCAATTGTCATGTAGCCGCAAGCTCCTCAGTTTATAATATTTTATGTCGGTTTGCATAAAATTTAATATTGGCCCTTTGCACGGAAATAATAGATCCCACGCAAAATTTATGAAGACTAACAAATGAAAAGCGAGTTGCCGAACGCAAATTATTAAAGAAAGAAAAAAACCCTCTATTTAAAAGGTTTATGTAACAGATTGGGTGGTAGAAAATTTGCAAAACTATTTAGGAACTTGATATTGAAAACAATGAATGGATGGAAAGGTACACATAACAGGTCTCAACAGAAAACAAACTTTGCAAACGGAGGCTTATTAGTTTATATTGGTTTCCTTAAATATTGGAAGTGATTAAGAGGTACAGAAAATCTAGAAATTCTTTGATTAGGTCTCTTTCAACAATCTAAATCCGCAATAGTTCGTCAGCTGTTTTCAGTGTATTTCTTTACCAATAATTTTATAATAATATTTAGATAAGGAAACTTCAGTGATTATTCAGGAAAAGTAAGCAAATAAAACTGATATTTAAAAAAAAAACCCCTTTCAAAATTTTTGCAATTCTTATAATACAAATTATTAGCTTAGCTTTTTCTCAATTATATTGGGGTCGGCTCTCAGTCAAACTGGATTCAGCGGAATACCAGTATTTTATGTGGAGCGGCTGCCTACCAGACCTCCACCACGGTACTTCTTGGCAAGGCTGGTGTCAGATTTTTAGGCTTCTGACAATCGGTAACGACACGACGTGTAAAATATATCTTTATTTTAATTCAATTGTTTCATCTTATCTGTATACACTTAAAATAAAAATAAACTAAAATCCTCCTAATTAAAAATAGCATCATCAAAAATTCGTCCTTATCACTTTCGACTGGAAATGACCCAAAAGACTGGCGACATTGCCACGTTGTATGGCAATGCTTATCCTCTGTCCGAAGTAAAAGACAGCCCTTGGGTCACGCGAAGTGCTTTAGATGAAGAAAATTTTTATCTTGATATGTATTGCCAGCTCTGTCACAAATCCCATTTAAAAGGGTAAGTGAAAATACGAGTAATATCCATTGAACCATTACCATCGTCCTTCTGACACATCTTTTAATCTATTAATGAAAACCAGCATCAACATAATGAGATCACATTACGGAATCAGCTAGTCATAGTTGGCCCTCGTCCCAGAATGATATCCATGGAACTGAGGATCATCCATCATTGGTATCACTTGATTACATTTGGATTTCGCTTGTAATCCTTCGGGTATGGTAAGGTTGGGGTTTTAGTTCAAATATTTAGATTGCTTTCTCCAGTTATTTGGTTGATGAAACTCAGATATAATCTAAAACCATTCTTGTATTAGCGTTTTATAAATTCATAGCTAGGCAACATTTGTTTAAATAAAAAAATCTAGTCTTTGGCTTTTTAAATACTGTGACAGCTGTCAACTAAGACGTTGAAAACAAAGGATCTGTCATTCAAAGGTCCTTACTTTTTTAGAAATGAAAAACTAACAATGTTAAATAAGCCGCTATTGAAATTAATCTTGCATTTATTTACCTTATCTCAAAAAACTACCAGTTTTACAATTAAAACTAAATCTTCTTGCTACTATTTATTCATCCGAATGTTTGGATTGATGTTTGTTATGCGCCAGAACGGCTGCACGGATCTGGATGAAATCTGGCCCAGGGTAGTAGTCTAGAATAGCACGTAGGCTTATTTTTATTCCAGGAGTATATATCTTGGGATAGTTCCGAACAGTAACGCGTGCTAAGTCGCTGTCAGAGGCACTAATGTTACAAAGTGATACAATAGGGTATTTTACTGAACAAATCTAATCAATCCGTCTGATAGATTTCCAAAAAATATTGGTCACGTTTTTTTTATTTTTTCACGTTAACAAAAATTGAAGACGTTATAGTGCGTTAAAAACTCGCGTGACGTCACTACTTGCTATATTTTTACTAGAGTCGTGACGTCACCAGACCCCACTCTATAACTTTGATGCACTTTATCTTTATATACATATTTTTACGATTTGAAATGACAAAAAATACGTATCCATCATTTTTTTGAAAACCCAACGAATGGAATAAATAGAATTATGATTTTTATATCTAGTAAAATACCCAAATGTATTTTTAAGAAGCCACTAATGTTGCGGAATTTATTCGAAAGAGTCACCGCGGCCCTGGAACGCAAAGGGCACAAGAAGGATCACGGGTGGGTTTTAGTCAGTAAGAGTCTGACACTCCCTTCCGCTCCGCCTAGAGCGGGAGAAGTCATTTGATGATTTCCCATCCAAAAAAAGAAGTCATTAATGAAATTGCTGACATGGTGTCAAAAAATCTCCAACTGCTATATTACCGAGTGCCATAGGCTACTTTTATCCCGAAACATGAACAGTTACTGTGGGATAGGATAGGCCACGTAAACTGAGCCACATAAAGCTGCCTGGAAAAACAAAGTCATTACATACAAAGCCACTGAACACAAAAGTTCCTTCTGCTTTGCATATTGTCCCCATTCCCTTTATCTTGTCACATCGTCACCCCTCTCAGTGGAACCTCGGACCCATCGGATTCAAGGCCCAGGAATTAATCTTGTGCAGTTCTTAACTGACAGACGTAAAGGTTGCATTATTCCGTCGCCATATTGGAATTTCGGCTTGAACGTATTGCTTCCTTCAAGGTTACGAATATGTCTGAGATTTCCTTGTGTGGATATCAATATGCTCTGACAGTTGTTTGACGTATGTTTTGGTTCTGGCTCGTTTACTCGTTATTTGATTTGTTGAGGATAATGTGTGCATGTTTAGCGGGTTGTTTGGCTTCACTGATGGGTATTATTAAATGTTATTTTTAAAAGATGTCGTTCAGGGGATGATTCAAATTCTTTTGGATAGGAGAAGAAAAGTATTATTGTTTAAGCTAGTAGTTTCTCACAATCGGCCATGACTAAAGGTGGTCGTTGAAAAGCTTACTTATATGAAATGGTAAAAAAAATCATTTAGCATATTGTCTAAGTATATTAACATTTTATGATAATTTTTATTGATGACGTTCAAAACTGCCGTTAATGGCCTAATTGAAATAAACGTTTTGAGTTTGAGAGTTTGAATTTGAGTATGCTAAATCGCCATGCTTTATAAAACTAAACGGATATTGACATAATTGGTTCAAACAATAAAATATCACAGGGAAACCATTTAATTTAACAACAATATATCGAAATCAATCGAGACTTTATTTTACAAGTGAGCAGTTCTAAACGTCCCTGTACCACATAACAAGTCTATAAACGAAAAAGTGTCGTAAAATAAACATATTTAGAAACTTTATGTACACATCGTAAATTGAAAAAGATTTCAGTGTACGAGGGGCGTATAATTTTTATGAATATGTACTGTTTTACAGTCGCAAATAATATTGGATAAAATATAAAATAAATGCGTGTAAATAATGCTTTTCAAAGGAAAAGTTGAAAGGAAAAATTCAGAGAATACGTTAAAAACTGCACGAAAGAAAGAAAGAAAGAAAGAATAAAATTTATTTAGTGCAGAAAACACACACGGTACAAAGAATGCGAAAAATTAAAAAAGAAAATAGTACATGTGCTGGTAGACTACTGTGTGTGTCACGGCAGCACTAAAAAGGTAATATGGCACGAGTATTGTGTAATGTTTTGAAATGCTGACAGAATTAGAAAACAATATCGTGAATATAGTTTTTAGAATTTCCTGTATCACAGACAATTATATTTTTTTTTAAATACTTGCCAGCTATAATGATCGTTGATTTGATTGTCCTGCTTCTAATTCTATTAGTAAGTGGGACTTAAACAATGCCTTTTGCTTCATATTTTATGAAGATTTGATTATCATCAGGAACGAATTTATAGTTTTAAAAACTATGATTTTAGTAACTTCGAAAGAATTTGTCTACTTGTCTACTGTACTTACTAGTATTAGAGTTGTTTTTTGGTATTGATATTTATGAAAAAGAAGACCTAAAAATTGTAAGTATATTTTTATCGTTTTCGACTTCGACTTTAAGTTGTACCACTTTTTACAGTCAGACTCAAGCGTATGGTCTTTCTAAACTTACCTACCTAAACCATATAGTTTGGTATAACAATATTAACTGTCATTAGTATCCTAAAACTTGAACACACAACAATAAAGACAAACAATCTTGTCACAAACTTACATTGTTGGAACAGCTAGGGTGGCGGAATTTGTTTGAAAGAGTCACCACGGCCCTGGAACGCAAAGGGCATTAGGATGAGCACGGATGGGTTTCAGTCAGTAGGAGTCTGACACTGCCTACACAGTTCTTTAAAATAATATAAATATTGATTGTGAGTATGATGACATGTAAATGCGGTACAAATTCGTAAAGAAGTGTTCATACACAAATGAAATTTAAAAAAATGCTTCAGCGAAATTGCGTGACAAAATTTTCAAATAACGTAGAGTTTCTTACTAGCGTTGAATAATTATTGAGGTGAATAATTATTTCGGTAAATAGTACTTTTCTAAATATCATGAGAATGTCACAGAACCTACACACTTTAGTAAATATTCTTTCACTCGACTCAACACAAAAAATAATAAGGTTATATGAAAAGAATTCATATGTCTACATCCCACACTTCTTCCATACATAATGTACCGTCTTTGAGTTACTTAATATTAGCAGTATTAAAGTACTTGCCGAATTTGAAGTAGCTTTGAGAACACAGAGTAGGCGATATAAATGGAGTGTTAGTCTGCCCAAATTACATACAGTTTTTATTCACGGACGATGTGGATAAAAATTGCTAAATTATAAACTTTGTCTTAAAGTCAACCAAAGGGGCAACGGAGAGGGCAATGCTCGATGTAAGAGAACCAAGGCCCGAAGAATTGCCAAACTGTAATGGCAGTAGGCAGGGCACATTGCTCGCAGAATAGATGGTCAATAGGGCTGATAAAGGTAAAGTTCTCGGGGAGCTGATGGATGCGAGACACACACGACCGGTTGCTATGGCAACACGCGCGGGGAGGCCTTTGTCCAGCAGTGAACGTCTGCAGGCTGATAAAATGATGATGGATGATGAATACTTTTTAGTAAATTTGAAAGAATTGGGAATAAACTACATAGGCGTAATAAGCGATAAAATAATTGTCATCGTCTTACAGAGAGAGTATGACCAGTCGACTGCTATAAGCTGATAATGACTTTCCTAGCCTTTTCTCAATTATATTGGCGTCGGCCTCCAGCGTCTAACAAGATGCAGCACAGTATCAATATTTTATATGGAGCAACAACCACCATAGCTAACAACTGGTTGACATCATAACAAGGCAAGGATGCTGTCAGATTTCTTGGCTTAATATTACCTGAAACGACTGTTAAAAATTCACAATTGACAGCTAGGACAAACAGCTTCACGTGTATTCCGAGACACGGAGGAATCTTAAGAATATTTATGTTAAGATTGTCACTCATCCAGAAACCGAATACGGTAAGCATTGTTTAGAAGATCGACGTATTGTTTAGCATAAGCATAATCAGCTTTCTGCTTCAGAGGTCTGTTTCCCACTGCTGGGACAAAGACCTCCTCTCTAGAAGAGGGAATGGGCCGTAATCCACCACGCGGGTCCAGTGCGGGTTGGTGAATGTCACATGTCTTCGAATTTTTGGTTCTAGTACATGCCGGTTTCCTCACGATGTTTTCCTTCACCGTTTTAAGAGCAGTGGTGATGAAATTAATCACACTAAGTAGCCTAGCTAGGTTTGAACCCGCGACTTACAATTGGTAAGTCGGGGCCGCTACCACTCGGCCACCACTGCTCTGACATATTGTTATTATTATCATAGCTAAATAATCCGTCGATCTTCTAAGCAAGCTCCTTGAAAATGTTTTTATTCTTGTAGTCTCTGTCGGCTACTCCTCCGTAACAAAGACTAATAAACCCAATGATGCGAAGGCCTGTGATGCCTGTCGTCTGCGAAGCCCATCCTTGCAGAAAATTGACAGGAACGTAATCATATTTTGATTACGGCTCACAGGTTTTAAAATTAGGACACTTTATTATGTAACATAGGAATACCTTTAGGCACTTTGCAATGTAGGTTTTTGTGATGGTGGCTTACTTATTAATTACCTTTGCTACATTATATTTTTTTTCTTAACGTTTAATTTTTTTTTTCTAAGGCTCAAATTGTCACAGCAATATTTTGTATAGCAAACACTGCAATAAGTCACCAATGATTATAATCTCTTTCTTGTCGTTTATTCTAAAAACTTTCGAATTTGGATGGGATTTATTGTATATTCAAAATATGCGAGATTTTAATATAATCAAGAGTCTAACGGTGTTTGCCGATGTCACTCACCTTGCGTAGGTACCATCATCTGCCTAGCCTTCTCCCAACTATATTGGGGTCGGCTTCCATTCAAACCGGATTCGGCAGAATACCAGTATTTTACGGGGAGCAACGGCCTGGCTGACATCCACAGTGATTTATCAAATTATACCAAAGTTAAACGTAATCAAGTTATAAGTCCTACAAATCTGAACACGGCCACACGTCCAAAAGCTTCATCCTCTTCAAGATAGGTCCTTAAGGGATTATAATCAATCCTGAAAATGGTTAGTACAGGGGCCTAAGCTCCTAAACTAGGTGCTCGAACTAGGGCAGTTCGAGCCAATATTTTAGTCCTGTGCTCAATTTGCGCGGACCTCACTTAACCGTGCAGAAAACATCAAGGGACTTAGGAATAATTTCGGAAATTGAATTGATATCGCTAAAAGAGGATGGGTGTGGAGGTTTCAAAACTACGTTGTGCTGAAAACAAAAGAGTTTTCAATATAATGGAAATCATCTTGGTTTTGCTTTTTCTGCATGCTTGTTAACAGCAAATATGAACATAAAGTAGCACTTAGCCACAGGCGCAGGCCACCGTGTTGTTTTATTTTAATAGAATAGAATAGAAAACATTTATTCGACACAGACACAACACAACAGCAACAAAATAACGAAGTTTCTTTTCATTAGTACGAGTTTATAGTGTCAGTCTATCACGTGCTAATTCCATCACCTTGTTTAAAATGAACAGTGCTATGTGTCTTGTATAGCTCCATATATATCCCACACCGGAATTTTAATGGTTTTATGACGTCACAGTGGAGTTCCTAAATCGAATTCATTGATCCGCAGAAAACAAACAATCGTTCGGTACACGTTGCAGCGCCTGATGAAAAAGACATTACATTGACTGCGACAGTATTTTTCTCAGTTGATATCTGTTGTGTCTTGCGCTACGCAAGCAACGCTTTTTCTTTCTCCTTTCTTTTCTTTCTTTGTCTAAGTGTGCTATTAAGCTGTAAGCTTTAAATGGTAAATGAAATTTATATTCTGAAAATAAGTTTCAATCTTTCTCGGAAATCCTTTTGGTTATTTTAAACTAGAGGCCAACAAACAACGATATACGATAAATTTAGAGGTCAAAATAACCTTTGGTCCTTTAACGCCCATACAATGCGTACTAGTCAAATCATATGAGAACCATTTAGGTCAATATCTATTATAATTTTTTTAAGGATGGGAAATCATCAAATTACTTTTACCGCTCTGGATGGAGTGGAAGGGAGCGACAGACTCTTACTGACTAAAACCCATTCGTGTTCCTCCTACTGCCCTTTACAAAAGGAGCTCAACGTTTTCACGAACTAAATACGACTTCGGTTTATTATCACGTAATATGACAATTACTCACTCGTGTTCAGTGTTAATTTACACAACGTTATCGATATTATAAACACTCACATTCGAGTAGATTTACGCAG
Organism: Hecatera dysodea; assembly: GCA_905332915.2. Taxonomy (NCBI): domain Eukaryota; kingdom Metazoa; phylum Arthropoda; class Insecta; order Lepidoptera; family Noctuidae; genus Hecatera; species Hecatera dysodea. The sequence goes on along the minus strand of HG995298.1, from coordinate 1,133,577 downwards.
AATGCCAACCACTTCATAATCCCATTAACACGTAATTCAAATACACTGTGATCCTCCACTATATCAGTATTAGTAACTCTTCAGAACTGTGGTTTATCGACGATTTTCAACATAAACTGATACCTACTTACCTAAGTTTCTAACTGCAGATGTATTGATTGGCCTTTCGACTTTTTGCTTAAGTACGTACTGTGGAGTTATCAGATTTTAGGTTACGTCAAGATATTGTTTTATTTTTATTCATTTCATTTCATTTCATGTGAGTAACATATTAACTATATTTTTCAATATTTCTATCAAAAAAAAAACAATTCTCAATTCATTATTGCGTACCATAGGTTACATAATAGTTGGTAGGGAAGTAAATAGTAGTCAAGAGTAGTAAAGAGCAGTGGTGGCCGAGTGGTAACGGCCCCGACTTACGAATTGTAGGTCGCGGGTTCAAACCCAGCCAGGCGAATTACTTTGTGTAATTAATTTCTTCACCTCTGCTCTCAAAACGGTGCAGGAAAACATCGTGATGAAACCGGGCATGTCCTAGAACCAAAAGTTCGAAGACAAGTGACATTCACCAACCCGCACTGGGCCCGCGTGGTGGATTATAGCCCATTCCCTCTCCTAGAGAGGAGGCCTGTGCCCCAGCAGTGGGAACGTTAAAAGGCTGATTATGCTAAATAGTAGTCATAGTTATGGACTCTGTCGGGCACAAATATACAGGAAACAGGGTCCAAGCTACCGATTGCCAGGACTACACGAGCCGTGTCTAAGAGCCTTGATCAAATTAATTTAATTATTATTAGACCTGCGTTTGACCACTGTCTCATTTATTGGAAAGTGACTGTGTGGTCACCCAGGTTTACAGTTATTAGGAAGCAGATACTGCGACAAGGGAGTTTTTTATTGTATTTAATCGATATTACGTGTTTTTGAACTCGGTAAAAGCAGCTATGACTTACGTTGGCTGTCTTTCATATGATCTAATTGTATTTTCAAGAAGTAAATGACAGGCTAGTATAATTAATCAGTGCTTCAGTCAGTAAGTCACTTGAAGTACGACCAAGCTTCACAATTCAGATCATAAATCTTATATATCTGTTCAAGACAACTCAAGGTCATCTTCAGTCAAACACAAAACAGAACAAGAACTCCACAATTTAAAAACAGAAAGCCTTTAAGCCTTTCCATCCATAAACTGCTTAAAAACTCCTTCAAAAAATCTTCCTCACTTATCTACTTAATAACAAACTCGTATAATAATCCCGTATGATCCTCGGACGCACCTGTTCAAATCGCAACAAGTCTCCGGGCCGGGATCCCGCCCGCCGGCCTAGTTCATCGGCCTGACCTACATTTCCTACCCCTCCCGTCTCTCAACCCCCCTGACCTACCCTTCAACCAGTCTAGCCAGACCCCTCACGATCATAATGAAAAAGGAAGTAGTAGGTACCTTGAGACATGTCGTCCGACCATATCTTTACGTGCATCGCGATTTTTACATGCTTTCCGCCGATACCATGTTTCCTGCTTTATTTTTTGGTAAAAAAACGAGCAGTTGATAGTGGCAACAGCAGATATTAAGTCAAAGTGGCTGACTATTGTGGAAAACGTTGGTAGATTTAACCAGGATTTTCTTACAGGAACGTTTCTTGTTATCTTTTGGTTCACCTTGGAAATAAAGGGCACGTAAGGGTGTTTTTGTCATTCACAAAAGAATATTCATGCTTTTACAATTTCACTAGCTGTCCGCACAACTTCGTTTGTGTCTCATTTTTCATGACTGCTCCGCTCCTTTTGGTCTTAGCATGATGATATATAGCCTATAGCCTTCCTCGATAAATGGGCTATCTAACACTGAAAGATTTTTTCAAATCGGACCAGTAGTTCCTGAGATAAACGCGTTCAAACAAACAAACTCTTCAGCTTTATAATATTAGTAAAGATTTCCATGGAAATTCTCACAGCTTCAGAACACCATTAATTAGTTACAGGTTAAACGTTTCCAATTTCATTTTCTTTTATTAAGAAGAAATTGAAAATTGTATTCGTATTTTTTTTTTGTGTATATTTCCAATTAATAATGTTAATTGGCGAACAATTGCAGACTTCTAAGTTCCTCGTGATTAGTAAGATAATACTCCGATCTCTGTAAGGCCTCCTTTAGAACTAAGTTTCCAGACTAAAAAATTAAATAAGTCTGAAACCCTTTGAATGTACAAAATCTTTGATTTGAGTAATAAAGGGATGAGTTTCAATTTCAAACACGATAGCTTTTTTGTTTCATTTACTAAGAATCAGTTGGTTATATGGTTGTATAATTATTCGAAACATGAAAATAGCAGAAAAAATCAAAGCTCACTTTTTACGAAATGCTCTATCATAAAATGTTTACCGTAAAAGAAATATTCTTGAGAACAACAAAACAAGAAAAAACAAAAGATTTTAATCCAAGACAGACAATAAAACGAGGTTGTCAAGGGCGAGGCGTCCCGGGTCTTGCTTTCCTGGACCCTCCTTCTTTGCATTATACACAGCGCATTGTTCCCGTAGCCCGGTATTGCCTGGCCATTCTCAGTTTTATTTAATAACTTCTGTTTTCGCAAAAAAATTGAAATAAACTTAGAAACGTGCAAGTTTTGGTTACAAGGTGACACCGAAGTTGGCAGTTTGATCTAGTTATGATTTGTAGTTTAGTTAAATTCAAGGTTGTTCAAAGGGTGCTGCGTGACAAGTTTGTTTTGTAAGGATTACAAACTTTTGGGGACTTACCTTTGTAAGTCCCCAAAGCTTAAAGAAACTCAAAGAATCAGGATTGCCATTCAACGTGACAATGCTGCCAGTGTTCTGGGTACTTTGTTCATTGACAGCGCTGTGGATGAATTTTTGATTGCCAAATGTGTTTTTCTTTTCCTTTTTATACGCGTTTGTACATAATTTTGCGAACAACAGACTTAAGTGGTTTATTAGTATCTAATAGTTACTTTACCTGTAAACAACACATTGTGAAAAGGTAATTGAACAAAAAAAAAATAGCCTAAATTAAATTCAATTTAACAGTACTGGATCAAAGACAAATTGACTATGATAAATGATATTTATTTTGTTAGGAGGTTAAACATAACACTTTTAAATGGGCAACTTTTTTTGATCATCAAGCTAGATGAGGCCGGTGTTTCCTAGTCGACTTTCCTGAGAAAAAACACGAAACAAACTCAGTGGTATACTTGAACCAGTTTTGTACTATTTTTACAGTTTAATAAAAGTCGAAAGCATGGTGAAGCGGGAGTTTTGATCCTACTGAAGTGAACTAACTTTACTATTGATTTATTATTACGATTTTTCACTTTCTTGTGTTTCTAAAAGCTTCTGAACTACCTAATTATATTATGTATTACTTGGTCTGGAGAATTCTACATACCTACAAACATGTATATAATTTTCTACAAACAAGGCTATTGTTATCCACACTGCTTTGTCCGTGTCTGGACAGTAAAAAATGCTATTTCTCTATAATCATCAAAACACTTGATAATTTGAACTGTGTCTTTAAAAGCGACAGGTTCTTTGATCACATTTAGAAAGTGGGTCAGTCTGAATGATTAACTGATTTTCTATCAGTCAGGTGTTTATTTTCTCAGACATTTGTCTTTGATCTAGTCGTGTAGTAGCCTACTTACAATGATGGACTAAGGCGAGAACCTACAACCTGAGATTAGTTTGCTGTCACATGAAACCATTTTTTTTTGTTATTGGAAAATGCTATGCTGTTGAACGTGTTATTACTGGTAAAGTTGAGTGGTAAAAAAATCTTGTATAATAAAATCCGCCTATACCAATATACTGCAAAAAATCAATCTATACTAATATTATAAAGCTGAAGAGTTTGTTTGTTTGTTTGAACGCGCTAATCTCAGGAACTACTGGTCCGATTTGAAAAATCTTTCAGTGTTAGATGGCCCATTTATCGAGGAAGGCTATATATCATCACGCTAAGCCCAATAGGAGCGGAGCGGTCATGAAAAATGTGACACAAACGAAGTTGTGCGGACAGCTAGTAATAAATAACTACTAGAGGGGTTGCTGCCCTGTCTCTTACTAGGCTCGGCCAATCATGATAACAGCTAGATAAAGAAGACTTTATTCTGGACAAGAGTTTGAGAGACATTATAAAAACTGTCCCTTATTGTATTAAACTGTTATAGCCAATGACAGTAGGTTATGTCAACTGCTTCGCCTTTATGAAAATTGAAAATAATCCCAAGATAACAAACTCTAAGAATGAAATGTATCTCTTGTCGTATTCGAGGACACGGTCTATCTGTTTACTAAGTTTCATCGGAATCCATTCACGCAGACCGGTAATAAAGGGAGATAATTATGTAGGTGGATTGCATAATCTATCTATACTACTATTATAAAGAGGACAGATTTGTTTGTTTGTTTGTATTGAATAGGCTCCGAAACTACTGAACCGATTTGAAAAATTCTTTCACCGTTTGGAAGCTACACCATCCCCGGGTGACATAGGCTATATTTTATTCCCGTATTCCCACGGGAACGGGAACTACGCTGGTGAAACCGCTGGGCGCTGCTAGTAGTTAAATATAATAAGGGACAGTTTTGTTAATGTCTCTCAAATTCTTGTCCAGAATAAAGTCTTCTTTCTTCGGCTGTCTTCATGCTGTGTTTTAAATAATCCTCGCTTCAGTTTGGTATAATTGGCTGAGTCTAGTAAGCGACAGGGTAGCAATTTATCTCAATTTGCGCGCAGTGGGGGGGAATTAGTGCCAACAAGAGTTTGGAGTGTGTTTAAACGAAGCTTTTCCTCTTCATAGATTAAGTACCTACCTAAGGATTTCTTATGGTATGGTATGGGATACAGGTTATATGAGTTCATATATTGTTTTTTTTTTTGTGTAATTTTTTATGACTATGTAGGTCAATCTATTTTTACTTAATTGACTATTCTACTCTTTACAATGTTTTATAGTGAATTGATTTATGATTTCCATGTTGGATAATTGATCTTTTTTTTCCTACCTTTGGCATGTAATGACTTTGCATACTATTATATAAATTCAAGTTCTTAAAACGCAACAGACAGATGTGTTGCTGGGGAGTTTGTTGCGCCACTTCTTCTTCCCAGCTAAAACACTAGGAAGTGGTGACGGGTGGGCGTTTTAGGGGACTGTCTTTATGTAAAATTTGACGTTCAAAAAGTGCTGTCGCTCAGCCTAGTTTGAATAAATGACTTTTGATTTTTATTTTTTATTTTATTTATGAATGCCTTTTTCAGTAAGCATGCGAATAAACAACGTTGAAGTCTATCGTTGGCATTTGAATTTTAAATTAATATTTTGATAAAATTGGTTCTTGAAAAATATAATTACAGGAAGTGAAATAAAATGTATTGCTGCAGTCCTGTGACTTCTTGATAAACCCCAAAGCAACCAGGGAACATCTCCAGGAACCTTCGTACATGTCGTATCAATAACTTGTGTTGCATCATAAAGAGCCGAGCACATTGACTGCCGTGTGTCCCAATTACATAATTTAAGGGCATCAATACACTTATTCGCATTGTCACGCATGATTTCGTTCAGGTCAGACTGTGCCGATATTATTTTTTATTATTCAGGATAAGTTATGGTTTATGAATCAAGAACATTCTTTACGCAAAAGAAAAAAACTGTTCTTCTGTTCTTCCCATTTTTGCAATCGAAAAAAATATTTTCCACATTTTGTCAAGTTATCTTTTGTAATCCCATTTTATTTGAGCATTTGTAATTAATTTTATGTTAAGGCATACCTGCCAAAACGCACTAAATGGTATGACAGCACCAAAAAAACAAGTATTTTAATTGTGCCTAATATTAAAAAATGCAAAAGTACCCTTTTTTTCTGGACGGGAAATCATCAAATGACTTTTTCCACTCTGGGCGGAGCGGAAGGGAGTGTCAGACTCTTACTGACTAAAACCCAGCCGTGTTCTTCCTAATGCCCGTCGCGTTCCAGGGCCGCGGTGACTCTTTCGAACAAATTCCGCAACCCTAGCAGGCACTGTCTCTATGGGGCCCCGTCTTCTTTGCTGACAGCTTTTTGAGGTGCGCGTGGAACACGACGTGCCGTCGACCCGAGCCTGGTTATCGCTGCAAAAGTACCCTTACACTTAAACCCTGGAGACGGTAATAGACAAAGTTTTTTTTTTTGCGAAAATATTCATTAACTGGCAAAAGCTACTTGCGAATCTCACCTTTTCACACCATTAAAAAAATCTTATACGTTCGAATACGTACATATGTACCGTAAGTGTGTTGTGTGTTTCCTGCCTTATAGGCTTAGGTCTCACTAGTTTACCTCAGAACTCATTAGAGGTGTTCAAATAGACAATTTTATACAACAATGTACTCACGACTGTGTGGTCACGACTCAGTAAAGGTTACTTTAACGGTAGTTTTAATTGAGAGATTAGAATTATGAGCGTCGAGTTTATATAATTTGCTTTATCCTATACAATAAATCCGCCAAGTATTTTCCCAAAAAAGAAAATCGGTATTTTACATGAAGCGAACTATTTGATCTCCACAACTCAGTATTATGGATACTGAATAAAACGATCATAGAATACTTACAAAATTTACAAACTCATAAAACCTAGTTTTAATGCTCAGGTCTAAAATATAATTTTGAAAGACAAATATCAAGGAACTGCATTCCGTTCATTATCATTATCAAGCATTCACTATGCTCAATTCATTACCCAGCAAATTTTTTCATGTATATTTTAACTAACTTGAAATTTTTAAATAATTATCCACATACTGTCCGAAGTACGTTGGCATGATTTACTTTATAATTTTGCTAAACAGGGAAACATAATATTATAAGCCAAAAATACAGTTTTATATTTTCTGTAATATTTTTTTAAGGATCGCTGTTGGTTTTCTGAATAAAGAAAAAAAAAACTTGGCAATACAGGTACCAGAAAATTCAGGTTTCTGAATACCTGTCACGACTGTCACAAATCCACAAATGACATCCGGTAATAACAACTTTCAGTATTTTCTGTGAAAATGTGTAAGAGAAAAGAGTAGAATAGAAATACTCTAACCACTCTTTCCCCTCTCTCTACTCTTTAAATTTTCAAGAGCTTGTTCGTCTATATTATCTATACTAATATTATAAAGCTGAAGAGTTTGTTTGTTTGTTTGTTTGTTTGAACGCGCTAATCTCAGGAACTACTGGTTCGAATTGAAAAATTCTTTTTGGGTTGAATAGACCATTTATCGAGGAAGGCTTTAGGCTATATATCATCACGCTTAAGCCAATAGGAGCGGAGCAGCGATAAAAATGTTTTAAAATCGGGGATTTCACGGGGACGAAGTCGCGGGCAGCAGCTAGTAATGTTATAAAGAGGAAAGATTCGTATTTTTATATTTTTGTACGTAACGAATAAACTCAAAAACTACTGGACCGATTTCAAAAAATCCTTCGCCATTAGAAAGCTACATTCACCCTGAGTAACATAGGCTATATTATATCCCCGTATTCCCATGGGAACGGGAACTACGCGGGTGAAACCGCTGGGCGCTGCTAGTCTTTGATATCGTAGTGATCGATATCCCTTACTAACCGTTTATGATCCACAAGGGAACCGTAATCAGCTGATTTCCCTCCCCATAAAATAATCACGGTAATGTTCTCTAAATTGTCATATTTCAAATTATCGATAAAGAACCCTCCAGGCCAAGGCCTAAAATATAGGTTAAGAAAAACTAAAGCACCATTAATAACAAATCAGTTGTTACGATTCGATCTGAACTGTATGCAACTTCCTATAAAGTTTTAAACGAAATTGAGACTTAGGCTAAAACAATACGATTCATGTTTAATTGGAAAACATCGTGTCATTTCCGACTTTTGTATTGTAATGTAGGTACAAGGTTAGGAAGGAAAAGGACGGGTGTATAGGGGGGTGTGTTGGAGGAAAAGGGAGGGGTGGAGAGGAATGCAAGGCTAAGAGGTCGCAGGTAGTACAGTGACCTGACCTACATTCGGTTGCAGGGTGCCGTGTAAATATTGATTTAGTGACCTTTTCCACCTGTTGCTGTATGTTCGAAGACGATTCCATAGTTTTTTGAGCCGAGTTATAGTATAAGAACATTTTACTTTTAGATTTATTAAAGTATCAATAACTAGATGAAATCCAATATGTAATAAAATGAAAAAAGGACACGGTTCTATTGGATTTGTTATAAGACAGGTGTGGCACATTTCGACCTTGACCTTATCGATATACATGTTGAATTATGTGTAATCTCCTTAATCGACACGTGTACTTACGCACATTTGACATTCATTATAATCGCATCCTTTTTTTCTTTAAGGATAATCATCAAATGAATTCTCCCTTTCTTAGCGTCAGACTCTTACTAACTAAAACCCGTGTTCATTCAAATGAACTTTGCATTGCAGGGTCGTAACCCATTCGAAAAAATTTACAACCTGTATCCTATCGTTCTCTATGATCAGAATGGTCGTCGGGATATTTTAGCAAGAAAAAGCTTACTGCTGTGTTCTATCTATGCTGATTTTATAAAGAGGAAAGATTTTTTTGTTTATTGTTTGTACAGAATAAGCTCAAAAACTATTTGACGGATTTTAACCATTTTGTTACCGTTAGAAAGCTACATTATCAGCGAGGCTTTATTTTATCCCCGTATTCCTACGGGAACGGGAACTACGCGGGTGAAACCGCGCGGTGCCACTAGTCTATCCGGGCTACAAGTTATGGGGTGGTAATAATTAAGTACCAAATTATCTATCAATTTAGAGCATTCTAATTTAATCTTAATTAATAATTACTGGATTACTGATGCTTTCAGGAACAAGTGCCATTTCCCGGGATGTCCTCAATTCCTTACATTTTCCAAGAAAATATTCTATGCTACTTGATTGCAGGCTTTGAATTTATTTCCTGAAATTAATATTCATCTCGGTTCAAAGTAGAAATAGGAAATTGGGTGACTTTAACTTGATTACTAGCTAAGTTTGCTTTTGAACGTGGATATCCAATAAATTACTTTATGTATATTTAGGATTAAGATACCAAATACCATAAGCGAAATGGGTAGTAACTATCTACTTTTAACCTTTTATTCAAGGAAAAATATTTCTTAGGCCAGTCTTAGGCGAAGTTTTATTAGTAATTTTGCGGGCCAAATAAAACAAATATTTACTTACGGCTGAAATTAAATTTGCTCATAAAGATTGCGTATTGCTAAAATAATCTTCCATTGAGAAAGTGTGTAATGTGTTGGTACTTATCGTGTATTTGATGATCTAACTTGACATATGTTAAAACTAATATCTATTGTTCTACGAGAGTAGTGGAGAGACAAGCCCTTTAGTGTTATGTAATATTGATTTAACATATTATAGCACTACGACGGCGCATTGGTCGACCTTTACAAATACTTAAATCAAAAGCTTCGTATTTCTAACCGACTTACAAAAAAGGACGGGGTTCTCAAGTCAACTGTAATTTTTTTTTGTGTGTGTTGCCTCATCACTATCTAGGTGAACCGATTTTGGTGATTCTTTTTATATTCGAAAGCTGGTGCTTGTCATGTGGTCCCATTTAAATTTGAGTGAGATCTGACGACTAGTATTTGAGTCATCTCCAATAATGCGTGGCTTCGACTAACTGATGATGTTCTAATTCTCTATTTCGATGTAAAATGAAAAAAATAAATTATATACGATGGTTTGGAAGACAATCTTAGTATTTTTCCTTTCTAGTTTGGTGAAGATCTGATGAAGAACGGAGACAGGAAACGGAATAATTCAATGTAATAATGAGAGCAAATCAAAGCAATGTGTTGTTCGTAGTTGCGTTCAAAACGTTGTCGTTAATTTATTTATGTCATACCGTAATTCCACGCATCATAAGAAGACCTGAATGAAGACATTATTCTGTAATTCTGAACGCTCGATACAAAATGTCTAAGAAACAAAAATTATACTAGTCTTTTGTAACTAAGCAGTGGTGGCCGGGTGGTAACGGTCCCGACTTACGAATTGTAGGTCGCAGGTTCAAACCCTGACAGGCGCATTACTTTCTGTAATTAATTTCATCACCACTGCTCTCAGAACGGTGAAGGAAAACATCGTGAGGAAACCGGCATGTCCTAGAACCAAAAATTCGAAGATATGTGACATTCACCAACCCGCACTGGGCCCGCGTGATGGATTACGGCCCATTCCCCCTCAATAGAGAGGAGGCCTGTGTCCCAGCTGTGGGAATATTAAAAGGCTGATTATATTATTATGCTTTTGTAACTGAATCAGCCTCAATGTCTTCGTTTGTAACCTTTGAAATTTAGACTCCCTTCAGTCAATTAACTTGGCTTCTTTGTGTTTGTTGCAGCTTGGGTCCTTGGATGGCTGATGTGCAAGACTGTGCCGTATGTGCAAGGTCTATCAGTCGCTGCATCGGTCTACAGCCTGGTGGCAGTCTCCCTTGACAGGTAAGAAGGCTATTGGTTACTCTGGCTCTTGTACTAATCGTGATTTGACGTCTTGTTTGGGAGTTACACGCGTCATTTCTTGTTACTTAAAACACAAGGCGGCGGTCTCTTACACTAATTTTTTAAACTATGAATTTTGAAAAATAAAAAAAACATGGGAAACGGATCCCTTAGGAATATGATCACTTAGTTGTCCGTTTGTCTGTGTAGGCCCTATATCTCGGGAACGCGTGGAGATATCGAGTTGAAATTAAAACCATTTATACTCTCCTTCAAGCGACGGTAGACAAGAGTCTACCGTCGCTTGAAGCTGTAAAAAAAAGATACGGCCATTTTACCGCAAAAAACGTATATTTCGATACTATCAAGGATTTCTCTCCATTAAGCTAGAACTATGAAGTTCGGCAAGTAATATCGTCTTATATTACACGTACAGGAAAAATCTGAAAACTCTCTCTCTCTATTTAAATTACGTAATAAAAACTCGGAAAAAACTGCGTGACTCGATTCCTGAACTATTTATGATATCTACCTACAAATTTGTACGGAACTCTCGGTCTGTGAGTCCGGCTTGCGCTCCATTTTTTTTGTATGAAAATCTCATACTCATGCAGGTAAAGGAAAAGACAGAAATGTTGCTTGAAGCTATATATATGAACCTAACCTATAACTAGATATGAACAAAATATCAACTCAAAATAATCATACAACATGTAAAGATACACGGTATGATATTTCTTTGATATACTACCGAGATATTTTCTAAACATGGTATGTGTTGAAACGAAAACGACATACATTATCTACATACATAATTATATATATGTATGTCATGTTCGCTTCAATACACACAAATTCAATATAAGAAGATTCTCAAGTATTTAATCTGTTGCTATGCGCTATTTATTAGCTTTAGCTAATTAAAATGATAAAAGGCTATTTATTCATATTACATATATTGCAATCCATAAATGAAAAAAAAAGTTCGAGTTTCTGTCATGTTGAAAGTATGATTAGGTACCTCAGGCGAAAAATAAACTGTATTTAGTAATACTATACATTAAGGGAACTTTAATTTTCAGAACAATGTTACGTTTGAGTAAGTTTAGATAACATTAAATTGGATAAGTTTCTTAAAACTTGTGTTTAAAACTATTTTAGTTTGATCACCAAAGATGATCTAAATTTTAGTATGAACTAGTTTGGTTTTGATAGTATTAATTAATATAAAAAATATAGAGGTACAACTACTAATGTAAACTCTGACATATGAAAACAAAAATAACAATAGGAACATAATAGTTTGATTAGTATAAACTAAAAAAAAGAAAATACATATAGAGAAAGACACAAAACGAAAAGGGTGCCGTAAACAAGAGGCCAAGCCAAGTAGGCAAAACCCAATTTCCTCCGACAAAACCGTAATACACTCGTAAAAAACACTACCTACCCAAATAAAATGCAGCTGTCCCAAAATATCCCGGAATGCGCTAAAAAGGCCGATGCCCAAAACGCGACCCAAAAATACCTGAAGCCAGCCTTGACCCACTGTGAAGATGTCGAGCTTATTATAATACCGGGCTATTATGCGAAAGGACCAGAATTCCGAGTCAAGGTTCTTCAAGAAAAAATTAGTCAAAAAAATGCGCGAAAAATGTTGATTGATGGAAATGAAAGCGTCCCCGATGGTCTACCATCTTTCTTTTGATAAAAGACCTCGTCTTTTGAAAGGGACTATGAGATATTTAAGTACTGAGTACGATTGGAACGCATTCAGAATATCAAAACAAAACTTTATTAAGTTTTCGATGATTACACAGCATCTAAGGTTTTTTCTTAATTTTTAGAAACACTTCAGTCTACTCCATTCACAATAAGATTAGACGTTAGAACAAAATTGTTTACAGTCCGTTTAACCGATTTTTACTTCTATTCCGTAGCCATAAGGAAGGCATTAAAAGCAAAAACCTGATTATAATACCAACTGTTTACTGCAGCTACCATGTGTCATGCCACCAACGCAAAAGAAGTCAAAATCGGTTGAACGGACTGTAAAAAAGTTGTATTTCAATGTCTAATCTTATAGTGAATGGGGTATAGATATTGCACACATAAATGCAATTCTTCTTTATAAAAAACACCAACAATTCCAATGCAAGACCACGTTCTTTTTGCTCATATAACATGCTGAAAAGCTGAGTAGATCGCTGCCTATGCAAAGATCTGCGATCTTTAGCCGTCTAATGAGGTCTTGGAAGCAACATGCGGTACTATGGTACAAATCCTTATAAAGACGTAGATCAAGGGCAGTTACTTCTGTCCTGTCAGGTTAAATGTTGCTTACTTTTGGTAATAAATAATGGGACATGTATTTTGTAGGTTTGATGAGAACAGACACAATAGTCCTTCTATTTTACTAATTTTAATGTAGTAGTAGCTTTTTCTTTTTTTTTAAATCTTATTCTGCCCTCAGAATATATATCTTACTTCCATGCACAATTAAAAACTAAGTTTATCGCGAAATTATGCAATATTTATCCATATACAATATTTTATGTTACAGTTTAGTTTAAAAAAAAAACTATGTTCCTCAACTTCTTGACACCACAATATTTCTACCATAACTAGAATAAAATCTTTTCTTTTAAATTTTTCACAACTCTCAGTTATTTTAAGGTAAATGCCGATTGTGCAATTACCTTAAAATTTCGAAAGTAACGAAAAAACACAATTACAAATTTTTTTTTTAACGATAGAACTAATTTTGAATTTAAATAATTGATACATTTTTCTATGAATCGTTTTGAAAGTAAATATTAAATCGTTGAGACCTGAACAAATATAAAAGTAGTAGCTATTAAAACGATTTGAAAATTCCAGCCAAGTTAAATATGTCTAGCCAAACTTAGGCTAGAGATAATTTCCTTTCCAAGAAAGGTCTTTTAGAATAATTTCGTACTTTTTTCCTTTAAGAATTAGGTATTTATTTTTGGCCCTTTTTGTACAAATCCGGACTTAAGCGTATAAACTTAATATTTACTTAGGCAGCTGTATAATTTATGAAATGGTCTTTGAACTGCCTCTTCATATTTTGAAGGAGGAATAAACAATAAGAAACTGCATGTGTGCGAAAAATAAACCTTATTTAACAAGAGTTTCAGGAGCTAATATTTCGATTAATCTTCTATATTATCGATATATATACAAACATCCTCTCACCCCAAACGCATACACTGTCTCCGTTCCGTCGTGGGAAAAAGAAAGACGGGTTTGTTAAACCGCGGGATACAGCTAAGAAGTATTTTAGCTTTAAGTTTTCTATTTTAAAAATTATTTCACCAATAGAAAGCTACATTAAACCTGCGTCTTTCTTTTATTTATTTATTTATGTACAAGTTGTTATTGTATGTGTTGTTGTTGTCTAAGTATATAGAACATCATTCATACCCCTTTTTTTTTTTTTTTTTTTTTTTTTTTCTGGATGGGAAATCATCACATGACCCCCTTGCGACCTTCCGGCATGACTGGCTCTACCGGGAAAGCTCGCAAGATCATTGGGACACTCAAGCCCCACCACGACGACAACGTGGAGACACATTCGGTGGGGATCATTCATACCCCTAAATATTGTTTTTATTTTATATGGCAAAACAACGTTTGCTGGGTCAGCTAGTATGTATATAAAAGCAAAATACCACTCACGGATTAATCACGAAATCTCAGAAACTATAACATCTACAAACGGCAGATGGATTCCTTATAGGGTGTAAACATCCGCTCGGAACGGATTTTACAAAACTAAGCGGGTGGAAATTGTTTGTAATAAATCTGCGCAAACAAAGTCGCGGGCGAAGTGATAATGTTTTCATAAATCACCTACCTTGTTAGAGTTATTTTCTCGTTAACTAGAACGGATTTGACGTAAAACTTTATCGTACGTGTATATTATTAAACTCAGCTTGGATAGGAACCACAACTAATTAGCATAATGAATGACGACGGAGCTTGTCCCTTTAGCAAAGTTTTGCGGAACAGCAACGCCACCCACAACTCTATACAATTTTCCACTATACCTATTCTAACTTAGCTGGTTTCAGAAACACACACACCTGAGAAAACACGTCTTTCTTGATCATGATAAATGGCCGTCCCCCTAAGGGGTTCCTTTGCGAACAATAAAACTCCAATGCTCTAAGGTACACTATTTTTAGATCTAAAGGTAAAATTCAGGGGGATAATGTATTAAATCAATGACCCCTTTTAAAACAATACTAGCTTTTGCCCGCGACTTCGTACGCATATTCTGCTTTTTCCCGTTCCCGTAGGAATTTCGGGAAATCCTCTCCCCTACTCGCCCAAAGGAACGTAGTAGTAGTTTCGTCTGTGCGTTGTCTGTCAGTAACTCCGTAACGGATGCGTTTTAAATAAGTATATTGATTTTTAAGGGTCGCTGGTAATCATCGTCAAAGTAATTGAACGGCTTATTATTCACCTATTGAGTACTGTTTAACGCTTATTGTGTGATTTAATTAGTTGTTGATGTATGAAAATCGGTAGGTGCTGTTTTTGTAATCATGTAAAACCCTTTCATTGACAAACCTACTCCATTCAGCTAATATAAGTACGATACAAAATCGAAGTCTAGAAGCCAGACTGACTAGATGCATTTAAAAGAAAAACAAATTTAGAATTTCGACAAAAGAAAAAGAGGCGTCCCTAAGGCTAGATTGTCCACCGTCTTGTACATTAGTCTTAAATTCCAAGTTTACAAAATACTAAAAATAAACCAATGTTTAACTCCACAAATAGATTTAAAAGGTTGTCTCAGAAAGTCGATACATTTTATTTCCTCGTATTTAATGGGTGTTCGCCAAAATACACCCTCTTTAACAGAAAATGTTTCTCAAACGAGTCAATGAACTTATTTGCATTTTACATTTTCACACGAAACCGTTTTTCTCTATGGCCACAAATCAAATTTAAATCTATACACTTCTAAAATTCGGTGCGTTGGTGGGTCTATGCATACTGCTTACAATTGGAGGCAATTTAGACAACTTTTTAATTAAATATGAATATTAAAACTTATGTTAATCGTTTACATGTCATCATCTGCCTAGCCTTTTTTCAACTATATTGGGGTCGGCTCCCATTCAAGCCGGATGCAGCTGAATACCAGTATTTTACATAAAGCGGCTGCTTACCAGACCTCCACAACCCATTAACTGGGGAACACGTTACTTCTTGGCGAGACTGGTATCAGATTTTCTGGCTTCTGACAATCCGTAACAACTGCCAAAGATCTACAAATGACAGCCGGTACCAACAGCTTAACGTGCTTTCCGAGGCACGGAGAAGTCTCGTTATGTTAAGATGGTCACCCCACCCACAGATCAACCTCGGCAAGCGTTGCTTAACCTCGAAGATCGACCCGTGCGGCTGTTTTAATTTAGCCACGAGTTCCTCTTCTACTTTTTTAATCTTTTACATGTATTGTGGATAAATCTATAGAACAAAACCTATCTGCTCGGTCATTTAAAATTCCAACTACAACTATAGTATCAAAATGATTAAAGTTAATATATAAAACTAGCCTTATTTCCAGGTACCTGATGTATATATCACAGCCACTAAACTTAATCAGCCGTTTAATTGACTGCCTAGCCATTTCATATAACGGCACCGTTTTACCAACGGCGTCAATGACTGATGAATACAAAATTTAATAAACGGGCTAGCAATTGGCTGCGTCAAATACAATATTTTTCAATTATGATCTTACAGTACTCGCATCTAGTTTGCCAATTTGTCTTTAAA
Organism: Hecatera dysodea; assembly: GCA_905332915.2. Taxonomy (NCBI): domain Eukaryota; kingdom Metazoa; phylum Arthropoda; class Insecta; order Lepidoptera; family Noctuidae; genus Hecatera; species Hecatera dysodea. The sequence continues at coordinate 1,117,234 of HG995298.1, read as the reverse complement.
TCTTTTTACTTGTCTTTCTCCGTATCTCTTTTCATTTCTGGGATTTCACACAAAATAGATCAGTCAAAGTAAATGTAAAATACTTAAAAATTCCTAATTTGAATTTGGAATTATGTTCTTTAAAATTTAAACTTTGAATGATATCAATACCAGCCAGATACAAATCGTATAGGTAGTCAAAGAGATTTTATTACAAGTTCATACATATGTACTATAATGCGAAAAGACTTTTTCCCCGACCTAATACGTCAAATTAATTACCAATTTAACCTAGTAGCCGTTGATTTATCGTAGGCCGAGAACAAACATTAATCACGTAAGTAAAATATAACATTTACAAATCGCGTACCTAAGTAATATCATCTGCAAACATAATCTTCTAAAATCACATAACTAGAGGTCGTTACACCCTTATCGTTTATTGCAAACCGAACCGAAACTCTCAATCAATTCTAGACGTTAATTCAATTAACTGTCCCTCACAAAGTTTTAGAGAAAATTGATTAATCATTATAATTGAGAGCTCATGAAGGGCCTCATTGATTCTCCTCCCTGAGTATTCTTGTAAAAATGGCAGATCATCTTTCGGAAATATTTAAATTACGAGGCTCGAATTAACAGCTATTTTCGTTCGGGAAATGATTACTAGGAAGCTGTGGCTTTCGTAAGAAATGAAGTTCGTAATTATTTTCATCTTTTTGCAGCAACCATGTTATCGACTAGGATTTGTTTTTCAGAAACGTTAGGTAAAGTAAATGTAGGAACGCAAGCGATTCATCATCATCTGCCTAGCCTTTTCCCAACTATATTGGGGTCGGCTTCCAGTCACACCGAATTCAGTTGAATACAAGTATTTAACGTGGAGCGGCTGCCTACCAGACCTCCACAACCTTCTTGGCTTGACTGGTGTCAGATTTTTACTGGCTCCTGACAATCCGTAACGACTGTCAAAGATCTACAAATGACAGCCGGGACCAACGGCTTAACGTGTTTTCCAAGGCATGGAGGAAACTCGATGTGTTAAGATGGTCACCCATCCACAGATCAACCTTGACAAGCTTTGCTTAACCTTGAAGATTGACCCGTGCCGCTGTTCTTCTTTATCATATCTAACGTTCCCACTGCTGGGACACAGGCCTCCTCTCTAGGAGAGGGAATGGGCCGTAATCCACCACGCGGGCCCAGTGCGGGTTGGTGAGTGTGACATGTTTTCGAATTTTTGGTTCTAGGACATGCCGGTTTTCTCACGATGTTTTACTTCACCGTTTTGAGAGCAGTGGTGATGGAATTATATTCTCGAACCAATGCCCCTGGCTGGGTTTGAACCCGTGACCTACAACTCGTAAGACGGGGTTACACCTCGGCTGACACTGCTCTCCTTTCTGTTTATCTTTATTGCAAACGAATCAAAATGTGTAAATTTTAAGGACCATTTAGTTACTACTAGGTAGCCCGTGGAAAAAAAAGACTTGAGTTCATGCATGTATGTAATATTGGTATATGTATGTCACCGGAATTTTGCAAACACCGTTCGTGTAATAAACTTGATTATGTTATAAACTCTATGTATTGCGAACAGATTGAGTTTGAAGATCATAAAAACCATCAAAATTTAGCTATATATGCAGGTAATATCCATAAAAAAGAAAAAATGCGATTTATTATAAACTTTCAGTTTTTACAATAATCCGATGACGTAAACTTAGCTCGATCTTTAATTTGGAAATAGAGTGACTAGAGAAAAAAAAGCATGTTAAAACTTGATGAATCACTTCTCTCAACCAAGAGCTCTAACTAGCGATGTAATGTAATAGAAAAATTGTTTTTAACACTGACGCAACCGCTCAACATCAAACAAGCCACCATTACATAATCTCATCCATTTTCAGTATCAAAACATCAATTACTTAACTCAGAAAAAGATAATACATCATCGTGGTATTATCGTTTCGTAATCTATACTAATATTATAAAGCTGAAGAGTTTGTTTGTTTGAACGCGCTAATCTCAGGAACTACTGGTCCGATTTGAAAAAATCTTTCAGTGTTAGATAGCCCATTTATCGAGGAAGGCTATAGGCTATATATCATCACGCTAAGACCAATAGGAGCGGAGCAGTGATAAAGAATGTTTTAAAATGGGGGATTCCACGGGAACGAAGTCGCGGGCAGCAGCTAGTACAATATAAAACCACTGTTTTCCTCTCAAATCTTGTAACATTCGCTTCACATGTTGTGACCTTCAAATGTCAGCTGAAACTATGTTTCTTTCAGTCGTGGTTTTATCATGATTGATGTGTATTTAAATCATCGTTTTCTCGTTTTCTAAGTTCTATAACATACGCGATTAAGGATCGGGGTTATTCAGTCAGAGGGGCCTTGGGCGAAGAGTATATTGTTGGTATTGCGGCCTTTTGTCTTTTTAAGATAACTTTGTTTATTTGGGTCCGTTTTTCATTATGACTGTACAACTAGCAACCCGCCCCGGCTTCGCACGGGTGCAATGTAGATACGAATGTTTTCTGCTATAATATGCATGTATTATACATATAAACCTTCCTCTTGAATCACTCCATCTGTTAAAAAAACCGCATCAAAATCCGTTGCGTAGTTTTAAAGATTTAAGTATACATAGGGATATAGGGACAGAGAAAGCGACTTTGTTTTATACTATGTAGTGATAATCGAATTAATGTTGCTTCACTGTGTTTTAATATAAATTGAAAAACAAGTGGAGTGTTTGTCAATAGAGTGAGTAGTTATGATTATTCATTGTCTTCTCACACATATAGATGGTTGCTTTCCTATCCTTACTGCAATCAAGTAATAGTGTCAATATTTTTCTGATTTTTAAACAACTTTATCCATTTACTTTTGTATTCATCAATACATTTGTCTGTTTGAAATTTGAAAATGAAAACAATATATCTAGTTTAAATTTCCGCGAATATTAGTGGGTTGCAGGTATGCACCTCCCTCCCGCCCGCTATATTATGCACATGCAAGATTTCTGGGCAAATGCAAGGATTTTAAGCACATGCAGGAAGGCAATGCAAAACCCAACACCATTACCGACACGTGTTTCGCCTCTCCACGAGGCATCCTCAGGGGACGTGTTGACTCGCTGACCGTTGAGTTGCGACTGAGAAATTAGTACAAGGCCCCCCTTTTATACACTGCCACCGTTGGTTATTTGTGTACAACTACCCACAAACATACGCAGTAAAGGGGAAGAAACCAAATTTCCCCATTTCAGATAGAATTAGTAATTTACTTAGAAAAAACCACGTTTATGTAGCGTTCAGAACGGAACAGAATATACGCCGTGTTTGTAACGGAAAAGATATTTTAGAAAATAGTAAAAAGTCTGGGGTGTATAGGCTGGTCTGTGATGAATGCAACGGGGTATATGTGGGTCAGACGGGCCGTAACTTTGACATAAGGTATGGGGAACATGTTGCCGCGTATAGAAATGGCCATTCGGACAAATCGAATTTCGCGAAACATTTAATTGATACCGGCCATTCATTGCGCGACAACAATAGTTTTAATATACTACATGTTTGTGATAAGGGTTTCCGGCTGTGTGTTTTGGAACAATTAGAGATTTTGAAACATAGTAATAATAATAATTTTGCACTGTTGAATGACCAGACGAATTTGGTTTCTTCCCCTTTACTGCGTATGTTTGTGGGTAGTTGTACACAAATAACCAACGGTGGCAGTGTATAAAAGGGGGGTGCCTTGTACTAATTTCTCAGTCGCAACTCAACGGTCAGCGAGTCAACACGTCCCCTGAGGATGCCTCGTGGAGAGGCGAAACACGTGTCGGTAATGGTGTTGGGTTTTGCATTGCCTTCCTACATGTGCTTAAAATCCTTGCATTTGCCCAGAAATCTTGCATGTGCATAATATAGCGGGCGGGAGGGAGGTGCATACCTGCAACCCACTAATATTCGCGGAAATTTAAACTAGATATATTGTTTTCATTTTCAAATTTAAAATGGATTTCCGCAAAGTAACGCCTGACTCAATCAATTTTATTTGTCTGTTTGACCTTAGTTATGCTTCTGTCGCAGATTGTTTTCGTTTTGTATTCCCAATAACAAATAATTTAAAAAAAACACGCTTGCTATTTCAAATATGTGAACTAAAAAATTAAAAACAAGATGCATAATAATCTTCTTTGCAATCAGGGGACCTATAATGAACTATTGAAAGGAACCGTCAAAAGTAATGAATGAAGGTCAAAAAGTGAACTAAAAAATTAAAAACTTAAAAATTTAATGCGTGATTTTAATTTTTTAAATTATTTGTTTTTTCTTTCATACTTTTTTGCAAGCTTCAGACGATGACAGTATAATATGTAGTCTAATTTTTATGAAAACAAAATATTTTGGTTATTTTATTAGTGAACCATGACTCCCCTTTTTAATTTTTTTTAATTTTAGCCTTTGTTACCCAGGATAACTCAACGCTTCTAACGATACTACATACCATTTATATCGGTTAAGCCGTTAAGAAGTTATAGAAAGAAACTCACAAACATACATACATACATGAACCCTGAAACTGAAAACATAACCATACTTTTTATTTATCATCATCTTCCTACCTTTGTCCCATTTAACATGGGGCCGGCAGAATAAGTTTTGACCTCTTCCGTTCTGACCGGTCAACCATCACGCACCTGTCATTCACTCTCATTACTTTCATTCTATTTCCGTACACAAGGCATCGATCTACTGTTATACCTACAAATGTATCTGTTCATCCGTCATTTTATTACATGCATTTAATTCCATCTCATCAGCTATCTTATACCCATACCAAAAATAATACACAATATACTTTTTGGATCTGGCAACACATTCAAAGTTTCTCTATTATACTTCAGTTCATGTTTGCGTAAGATTAAAATCCTGTTAATCCAAGGCTAGGCTGTGAACGAGAGAACAATGCGTACAAGGCAAAGTTTCGATAAAATCTTCTGTAACGGAAGCCTTGGGTCCTTGGAGTCTAAGATATATTGTGGAACAATAGACCTTCGATTAGTTCACTATCCCTTTAAATTGCCTTGTTTATATCTTTTTTTCTATGAAATCAGGAACTTTTGTTTGTGAAGCATGAGATATTCAATGATGTAAGAGGTTTTCTAGGCCTGAATGGCATTGACTATAATTAAACATGCGTGGAGGGATACCATTAAGCTGATTTTTTGCAGTTTATCAATATAATATAAGATCGTCGAAATTAAACGTTTAAGGATGAATTTTTGCAAGCTATCAAAATATATAATTGTCAATACGATTACGCATATATTTTCATTTAGATATACATTTTTTCACATTCAAATTCCCATTACCCTTATAAAAAAACCCCTTCGAATTCGGAAGCCATTATCCTCGATATCATAGCTTTACCCATGGATGGGCATAATATATTACCCTGAGGGATCCCATACGAAGTCAAGGCTAAGCTTAATGCTCCATAATGGGATACATTGTTTTATCAGATTCTTTACAAGGTTATATTTTGTTTGAATTGATTTCATTCGGCTCGAAGGAAATAACCGTATATTTGTTTTTTGACAAGGATTTTTTTCTTGTTGTTGCTTTTGCTTAGCTGATAACAAAAGCTATTCTAAATCAATTTCCAAAGGATGATTTACCCTGAGTAACATAGGCTATGCATATATTTTATCCCCGTATTGTCACGGGAACGGGAACAACGTGGGTGAAAGATTTGATTGTTTGTTTGCATTGAATAGACTCCAAAACTTAAACCGGTTTAAAAAAAACTTTCACTGTTAAGAAGCTACACTACCCCCGGGTGATATTGGATATTCTATTCCCGTATTCGGGAACGCGAACTGCGCGAAATGAATAATAATTATTCAATTACTAGTAGGTTGTATCTATTATGTATCTATTTATCTTTAGGTATATTTAACACCTTACAAATTGATTTACATCCGTACACTTCAACGTTAGGTTCAGTTGAAAACCAGCGTCAGGCAGCTCTTAGTTGTCTGGCATTTTGCTGAACTAGACCTATTCGGCGCAGCCGCGGGTCATACTTAAAGTTTCCTTTTATTTGTGTACATTATGTGCATATTCTGTAATATGTGCCAAATAAATTAATTTTCTTTCTTTCTTCTTGAACTTGAACGTCATTGATTACCTCTACAGTTTTCTCCAGTTTTTTTTTTTAAATCATCACTATTAACATTTTGTTCAAGATTTAATTTAATTTATATTATCACGAACTCCAGAGTTAAAACCAAATTATTGATATTTTATCATTAAATAACAGTGGTATTGGTTTATGGACTACATTGTTATTGGTCTGAAGCAGTGGTTCCCAGCCCTTGCTTTACCTGGGACCACTTAAATATATATTTTGTTACTAATAGGAACCAGAAACCAAGAAGAAAATTAAACGCTAATCTAAAACAAAGTTGTCATGTAATACAGATATTCTAAAAGTAGCATAGTATTTTTTTATAATTTAAGGTAAAGAACATTGTCATTGAAAACACAATATTTGTGATAGATATGGAATTGCTGTAAATGAAAGTTTAGTTTGCATCAATGAAATTTTCGAGATGAAAAATATTGAAATTTTAAACTTTTCGTGGACAACATTTTAGCCCTTGTGGACCAGAGATTGGGAACCTCTGGTCTAAAGTGTGTAAAGTAATTTAAAGTATTTAGACCACGATGTTGCGAGTCGGCGCCTCATTACATATTAGGTGTTGGTATTTATAGCCTGCCCTGTGTACATCTGGTATGAGTCGTAGACTTAATTTGTGCACTTAATTAATACACTGTTGAATCTATATGATAAAATTCAAATACCTTTAGCTAACGATTTAAATATTGCTATTTAAAATTCTCCAGGCAGCATAACTAAGTTAATGCCTTTAAAGCATTTTGCTGATTAAAAAATAGTGTAAAGGAATATTTATGAGCAACATGGAAAAGCCCCAAAGAAAATGGAAAATTATTTATGAAAACTTAAAATAAACATCCTAATGAATGCACGTTTCGAGAGAAAAATCCGCTTACAATTTGTTTTAATCAGTATTTTCAAGATGAAAGCGTTTTTTCCTACTTTCAAAATATTGTAATATCGCCTTTGAGTAAAATTACCTATCATGAATATTAAGATACTAAGACGCTGTTGGCATTCGTTTGAATAGAGAATCCCATTTTTTGAAAGCGGTAAATGATACGGCATTATTTTCTTGCGTAAGTTTTCTTTTTTTGATAAGACCCATCTTCAAATTTGATTTCTCAGGTGTACTGTGTACGTACGCATTTCTGACACATCTTATATATAAAATTCTCGTGTCACGGTGTTTGTGGTAGAACTCCTCCAAAACGGCTCGACTGATTTTCGTGAATCTTGGCGTGCATATCGGTTCATCATCTATTTTTCATCCCCCTAACTACATTTTTTTATTCTATGTGGCAAAACGATGTTTTCCGGGTCAGCTAGTTTTCTATAAAAGTCAAATTTAAGGTTGACGTCAAGTCTTATATTTAACTAAAAGAAAATAAGCTTGAAAGGTGATGATTTTTAACATTTTTTTGTCTTTTTTGCGGTCGTTTTCTTTGACTTCTTCTTTATTATGTAACAAGCAGCGCCCCGCGGTTTCACCCACATAGTTCCTGTTCCCGAGGGAATATGGGGATAAAATATAGCCTATGTTACCTGGGGATAGTGTAGCTTCCCAATAGTGAAAGAATTTTTCAAATCGGTTCAGTGGTTTCAGAGCCTATTCAATACAAACAAACAATCATATCGATTCAATACGTTGGTAACATATATTAATATACATTATGCATGTGTTACTTGCTGATAATGTGGCTTTCCATTCGTACAAACAAACAAAAAATATTTATTCTTTATAATAATTTATGTAGATCAGATACAGAACATCACTCTGTATATCTAATACTAGCTGCTGCCCGCGACTTCGTCCCCGTGGAATCCCTGATTTTAAAACATTCTTTATCGCTGCTCCGCTCCTATTGGCTTAAGCGTGATGATATATACTTAGCCTAAATCCTTCCTCAATAAATGGTCTATTCAACCCAAAAAGAGTTTTTCAATTCGAACCAGTAGTTCCTGAGATTAGCGCGTTCAAACAAACAAACAAACAAACTCTTCAGCTTTATAATATTAGTAAGATTTGAGTCTTACGTAATTACGAGAGAGCTCTTTCCTCGACTGGGCACGAAATAATAGGTCCTCGAAACAACAGTTGGAAAAACCCAAAAACAATTTGCCCGATGCGAAAATTGAACCCAGGTCCTCACGCTTCCCCACCGAATGTGTCTCCACGTTGTCGTCGTGGTGGGGCTTGAGCGTCCCAATGATCTTGCGAGCTTTCCCGGTAGAGCCACTCATGCCGGAAGGTCGCAAGTGAGGGATCAGACCAAGAGAGACACACGCTTGCTCGCTGCTCTCTGGTACGCGTCTGATCATCAGACGTGACTGTGGGAGCAGCGAGCAGGTGGAGAGGTGAGGTGAGGAGAGGGCCCTGAGAAGGGGCGGAGCGAACAGGGACCGCACCCTTAAAAGGCACAAAATATGAAAGACGCTTGCAAAATGAGTCCCCAGGTGGGTCCCGACTGCTCAGCGGTCGGGGAATCCCACCCCGCTTCGGCGGGCTGCCCTCCGTACTCTGGGGTGGGCACCAAACGTCTTCCGCTTGCCAGTGGCAACAAGAGCCGAGGAGGCTCCAATTCGTCGTCGTCATCCGGATCCGCCTCCTTTAAGGAGCTGATGGCGCACGAATTCACAGAGGAGGGTTCGCCTGAGCGCCGGGGTGGCGTGGAGTTGGATTCCGGCTCCGCGCTAGACCTAGTAACGGTCAGCTCGGCGGGCTCGGGAGAGGAAAGAGGGGGGGCTGCTGCGGAGAACGTAAAGTTCTTCCGCAAGCGGCCCAGACGGGAGGATGACAGCGGGTCGTCCTCCGAGGGCGAATTTGCCTCCGCCCGCAAAATCCCCACCGCTAGGCGGGGCAGGGGCTGTGAGGCAGGGAGGGGGCTTGCACCCTCTACCCGGGAGGTGGAGCGTCGGGCCGAGAGGTTGGTGGAGGAGGGGCGTCGCCCTGGAGGGAGCGGTCGCAGGGCTCCCTCTACTCGTCCGCCTCCTCTCGACTCTGACGACTTGGAGTCCCCGGGAGAGGTACCTCCCGCTGTTGAGGACCAGAGGGCCCAGTTTGCGGAGGTCGTGGAGGCCGCGATCCGCGCTGTGGCCTTCAAGAGGAAGCAGTCCTCGAAGCGGGAGGCCATCAGTGCGGCCAAAGCCTCCATACTGGCGGCAGCGGCGGCCAACGCTGGCGGGACTGCCTCAGACGAGGCGTCGGAGTTGCGGGCGGAGGTCGCCCGCCTCGCGGTTCTTACGGAGCGACTCGTTCAGGAGAATGAGTCGCTCCGGAGGGACCTGGCGGGGATGGCCAGAGCGGCCTCCGTGGAGCCGCGAGGGGGACTGAGTCCGGCAGCGCCGGAGGGGGGCCAAGTGCTGAGCCAGGTGCGGGACCTGGTACGGCAGGAGCTGGCTCCCTTCCGGAGGCAGTTCTCCATGCTGGAGGACATGGTCCGGCGTCCCCCAACAGCGGCAACAGCGGCAACAGCGGCGACTCAGAGGGCCCCGGGCCAGCAGCAGAAGGCGGCTTCGTACGCGGCCGCCGCGGCTGCCAGCCCGGGAACGTCCGGCAAGGCGAAGACAAAGGCCAAGGGCGGAGCAGCGCCAGCGCCTGTGGAGCCGGCGGCTGCGACGCCGGCGACGACCAAGTCGGCCCCGGCGAAAAGGGGTGGGAGGAAGGCTCGGGGAGGAGCGGCTAAGGCTGCGGCACCAGTGGTGCCACAGCCGCCCCCACCCCCACCCTCGGACCCTCCTGCGGCCGGGGCCGAGTGGCAGGTTGCTGGCCAGAAGCGGAGGGCCAAAGAGGCGGCCAGGAGGAAGGCGAGGAAGCAGCGGCGTAAGGCCAACGCTATTGCGGCGAGGCTTCGCGCCCCGAAATCCGCGGCTGTAGTGCTCACACTGCAGCCGGAAGCGGAACAGAGGGGCGTGACGTATCTCGCCGTACTGAAGCGGGCGAAGGAGGCGGTGAGCCTCCAAGAGCTGGGCATCAGCGGGGGCATCGGGGTCAGGAGGACCCTAACCGGTGCCCGCAAGCTCGAGCTCGCCGGAGCGGAGAGTGGCCCGTTCGCGGACGCCTTGGCCGAAAAGCTGAGGGCGGTCTTACCCGCGGACGAGGTCCGGGTGTCCAGGCCGACTAAGCGCATCGACATGCGCATAGTGGGCCTGGATGACTCCGTTACGGAGGAGGAAGTTGTGGCCGCCGTCGCCAGGACTGGGGGGTGCTCTGCCGAGCTCGTCAAGGCGGGCACCCTCCGGCCTGACAACACGGGCATGCAAACCCTTGTGGTGAGCTGCCCCGTGACGGCGGCCAGAACTGTGTCGGAGGGCCGAAGGCTCTTGGTGGGATGGGTGTCTGCGCGGGTAAAACTGCTGGAACCCAGGCCTCTGAGGTGCTACCGCTGCCATGTGGGCAACCACACGGGAGCTATGTGCCCCTCGGAGGTGGACCGCAGCGGTCTTTGTTTCCGCTGTGGTCAGCCCGGTCATCGGGCCGGCTCATGTGAGGCCACGCCGCACTGCAGTGCATGTGCGGCTGCTGGCAAGCCGGCCGAGCACTGGGCTGGGGGAAGGGCCTGCGCGCCATCCGCCCCGACCAAGGGCAAGAGGTCTGCCGCCGCCGCCGCCTCTGCCGCCGCCGCGGCTTCCGTCGCCGCTTCTGCCACTTCTGCTGCGGGTGCTGCGACTCCCAACGCTCGGGAGGGTGCTGAGATGGAGTGCCAGTAATGGTCCCATTTCGGCCTCCTCCAGAGACAAGTCGGCCGCTGTGCTATTGCGCAGTGGCTGATGCCTGGGGACGGTGAGCGTGGGTGGCTCGCCGTCCGATACCAGGTTGAGTCGACGACGCGTTGTGTTCCACGCGCGCCGAAGGAGCCGTCAGCACCAAGGACGGGACCCCATAGGGTCGGTGCCTGCTAGGGTTGCGGGATTTGTTCGAAAGAGTTACCGCGGCCCTGGAACGCATAGGGCACAAGAAGGATCACGGGTGGGTTTTAGTCAGTAAAAGTCTGACACTCCCTACCGCTCCACCCAGGGCGGGAGGGGTCATTTGATGATTTCCCATCGAGAAAAAAAAAAAAGGTCCTCACGCTTAGCAGTAGCGCTTGCGACCACTACACAACGATGCTAACGTTACTTTTGTTATTAATAATTTCGATTTGCACTAAATCACCGTTCAGCACTGATACCACTCGGAAAATAAATACTCATATAGGAAAGGAGAACGATATAAATTATGAATCTCAATATTTATGACGTCAATAACGTGTGCTTCGGGTCAACAACCTCACGAATACGCTGCAATTACGAGAATAGACAATATCATAAGGGCTCTTACAGACAGGTGCGAAGTGACAACGCGTTTTCATAGAAAAAAACAAATGTTTATTAGTGCACTCAGGTACATGTAATGTATTTCTGTATCCTGCCACAGTAGGTGGCATACAAATATTAATTTAAGTTACATAATTAATAATCCGTAGATCAATTGCAATAATTAGGAAAGTCACGTTTTCAGACCTCGACTGTCCTAACACCTTAACCGAATTGATCAATTAATGGGCCTTTATGTCGAAAAATGACCCTAAAGATCCGTATTATGCCCAAAATCAGTGCTGGCCCTTACGGCTCATTAACGCCCAAGGGCGGTATATAAAGAGATCTATACAAAAGGGGGATTACTGCCAATACTGCTGCCGGCTCCCTAAGTAATTATCCTTGAAGATACACTTTATTAGGACGTTAAAGCCCTCAGGAGGGTACAATGCATCTCTGCGAAGGTTTGCGGTGATTGCGATCGAAATTCTGGCCGTAATAACGTGGATTCAAGGATGGGAATGTTTTATTGCCTGAGTTACTCAATGTCTGGGAAGATTTGGATTTGCATATAGCTATTACGTAAGTGTATCTTTGCTGCTTGATGCCAACATAAAGTTTCGGTATATTTAAATTGAAGTTTATAGAATTTGTAGTAAACGCATTGACAGAATTTTAGTGCTGTATGTGCATAGGATTAATTAATTTATGAGGTCCATTTTGCGGGATGAAATAAATGTGGAAGTTAGTTTGCAAAAATTAAAGCCTAATGACAATTAAATGAGTTTTTGATTGGTATGGATTAGGTATTTGGGATATCGTTATACAGGCTTATTATGAAAACATAAAATGCTTGGTTAAATAAATTAGCAGCTTAGTTAAATACTGATAAGCAGATTCCTAATTAAAAGTATCTACAGAAAATTAAATAATTTCGGCTAAACTAAGCGTGTGGTTTTTTTTTTATAATTCATGATTGAAGCACTTAAAGTAGGTATAATGGTGCATGGTACTACACGGTGATCAAATAAACATTTGATGTCTTTTTCAAAAGAAATAAATCGTGAGTTGATTTTTCAAAAGAAATAAATCATCTGTACAATCAATTTTCGCCAGAATCGCCATAAGAAACCTTAGTTTGATAAAGATGTTTATGCTAAGCGGGTCCTGCACACGATTCCTGACTATTTACATCAAATGTCATTGACACGTAGCTAGTAGAAATAAAACAGAACGTAAATCTTCAGCGTTACCCTGTGTTGTACCCTTTGATGTACGATCAGAGCCTATTTTCATAAAACGATGAAAATCTCTGGCTTTGGCAGTATTCTTGGAGGGTTGAACGCATGACAATGGGTTTAGTTTAATTTTGTAGAGATAGCGGTTTTAGAAAATGATTTTGTTATTGTATTTTGCGCTTCATTTGAGTTTAGTTTCTTGATACGTAAAATTAAAGGTGAAAAGTGCTCAAATATGATTTAAAAGGTATTAAGTTCAATGCTCCTAGTTAGTGTGAACTCAATTAGAGGGCCTCAAGTCTGCTATCACAATAGTGTCAGAATGCTCTACCATTGATTTCATAATGGATGATTTTTACACGTTTGGTAATAATCTACTAATATACAAGTTTCATTATGATATTCCAATGGTCAACCACTGACACTCCATTGAAAGAAATGGCATAAAATGGTAATCTATAAATAATGACAACTGAATGACAGACGTATGCGGTAATCTGCTAAAATTTTGACAGTTCCATCGATCAGTGACCATTAGAACGCCATTGTGCAGTCATTTCTTTTAATTGCTCGGTTATCAAATAAACGTATTACGTGATCATTGATCGACCAATGATCGAACATTATGAACTTAGCAGATTACGAACTTTTAGCAAAATGACAATGGGATCGTGTTGGAATGATAAATTTATAAAAATAGCAGACTTGGGGCCCAGGGGCGCGCTTATTTGTTCCGTCCTAGGAAAAGAAGAATATATTCAGAGTTCAATTATTTTTTTTTGGACGTAGTTTCCTGATTTTATGGCGACGAAAAAATTTTAAAATATCCTTAAACATCATCTAAACTTTCCCCATCCCATACTAGTCATTTTTATCCCCACTCCTTCTCTTTTCATGCAGTACGTTTGTGGAACTCACTCCCACCTAAAATAAGAGACTGTAAAAGTATTTCTCTCTTTAAAAAACAAGTTAAAGAGCACTATCCGTCCACTATACTGTGATTCTGTATATTTTAATAGGTATGTATCTAGGTATATTTATTTGTGTATTTTTTGTAATATGTTTTACATAATCAGCCTTCTAATGTTCCCACTGCTGGGACACAGTGTCTTCCTCTCTATGTGAGGGAATGGGCTGTAATCCACCACGCGGGCCCTGTGTGGGTTGGTCGAATTTTTGGTCCTAGGACATGCCAGATTCCTCACGATGTTTTCCTTCACCGTTTAGAGAGCAGTGGTGATGAAGTTAATTACACAAAGTAATGCGCCTGGCTGGGTTTGAACCCGTGACCTACGTTATTTCGTAAGTCGGGGTCATTACCACTCGGCCACCACTGCTCCATACTTTTAGTTAAGTTAGTATAGTATATTTTAAGTTTGCTTCTCTGTCTCTTTACACACTGCGTCTACGTTTCTTATCCCACTCTTCTGTCGCAGGTCTACTGGAAGAAATTTCTATTGTAATAAGCAATGCCTTTGTGCTCTTGATTTTGTGCAAAATTTTCTTTTCTTTTAAGTATCTTGTGGGTACATAAATAAATAAATTAAGTTTTGACAATGTCGTAAACTAAGATGTTTACAATTTATATAAAACGAAGTTGGGGTAAATGTTGCTTAAGTGTGAATATGACAACAATTTGTCTATAAAGTTGCCTGTTCAGTTCCAAAATGTGGAAGATCAGTTTAGTTTGATAGTCATAAAATTATTTGTATCAGTTTTCATAAATCCACTGTTAAATTATTTTATTTCATCTCAAAGTGCCTCTGCACAATTAACCTCACAATGCATGACGATTAATTAAGAATATTGACATTCAAATCTCAGAGTCGATCCATAAAAAATATCTAGATATAAAATATACGCCACAATATGAGAAAAAGAGAACGATGCAGCTTTTTAAGTTTAAGGATCCTTCAAAATGAAAAAAAATATTTACTAAAAACTCTCGAAAATAATTTAATAAAATTTCACACCGTCTACATCACTGAATTTGGACGAACAACGTTTCTCTAATGATGAACCGCGATCAATGGGGCATGATGTCTAACGACGGGGATGACGGGGGCCGCGTGGACGACGGGCGCGTGCACGATGGGAGCCGGGTGGACCACGGCGCTGTGCGACACCGTGTGTACCGGAGCCACGACATGGTGGGCCACGACGGGGTGGGCCACTACCGGGGCGATGACGCCGGCCTGGGCGATCGCGATCAAGGCGAAGATGATTGTCTGAAATAAAGAAAATAGTGGTTAGGGGTCGGAAAAGGATATGCAAGGTCTATATAGGAAAGAAATGGTTGATATGATGAGATAATAATAATGTTTTGTTCATGATTCGATCTAATTTTCCCTGTTAAAGAACTCTTTCTGGTACCTACATAAATTTTTTTAAAATGCCGAACTACGCATTGGTGATTCCTCACTATTAATTCCTGGTCATACGAACATCTTTTATCCTTCAAATTGATTTTAATGTAGGTTGATACCTTGTATTAAATAACGTAAGTTTATACAAATAAATAAATTCGCACGTGAGAACATACCCTCCATCCCCTACTCTATAGTTACACCGCCCCAGTTTATTGAACCTACCCCTTCAAAAAGGTTATGCCGCAAAAAATGGAAAGTATCAACAAACCATTCGTTCAAACTGTTGTTAGTGTGGACGACTTTTTCCAACTGTTATTTACATTTTCAGTTATTTACGATCCAACAGTTCAACGGGTTCACGAGCCTATAAATAGTAAGAATCAATCATCGCATCCGGTTCCGTTTTGTAAAGTTTAATTATCTGTTGTGATAGGATTGTTTAGCCTTTGGGCTTTGATATGACTAACAAATAAGTATTTATTTTTGGAAGGCCTGCTCGTCGAATGGGTCTAGAGTTTATTTGTTTCATTTAATTAACTCGCCTAATAATCCTTCCATCAGCTTTTACTCTTGAAGAAATATGAAAATGTTTTATGAAATTGAATCTTATATGTACGACTGGTGGCAGTGGTGGCTTGTCCCGGATTTGAACGTGTGGACATTTATTTATTTCAATAAAGTCTATGTTAATAAACTACTTACTACTAAAAATCGGCCCAGTAGTTTTTGAGTTTATTCGTTACAAACACACAAAAATACAAATCTTTCCTCTTTATAATATTAGTGTAGATATAAACGAGAAAGTCAGGATGGCTTGATGGATGGACTCTTTCATGCAAAACAACTGAACGGATTTTAATTAAACTTTACACGAATATTTCTTTAATATCATAATACACAATATGCGGCTTACAATTCGTAAGTCGGAGCCGTTACCATTCGGCCACCACTGCTCTTTCCCTAATTTTGATGAATAGAAATTAATTTAATCTAAGGTACCACCAGAAATAACTTATAATATAAGTAAAAATGTTCATGTGACTCTAATCACTCTAACTTTTCACTTAAAAGTACATCTAACTTTTTTTCCATTTGATTTGTGCATAAAAAATGTCGCAACTGTATTTATTTTTAAATTTAAAAGATTTCTTTAAAAATGAACGATGTATTTGAATAGGCATAATTAAAAAAAAAAGAACTATCCCAATCTCAAATGCAGGCAATTAAATGGCTTCATAGTCCCAACAAATAAAAAATCATGAAAAGTATAAAAATTAACGTAATCTAAAATATTTTAATAGTTTGGAGCATAGGCCACTAAGGCCACTGATTTCTCGTTAAAAAGCACATTTTAATTACAAAATAGAAGTAATTGGGGCGTATGAATTTAACATTAAAACACCAAATCGCAAAACGCAAAAAAAAACATCGCACAAAAAATCCCACTGCAGAGGAAAATCTTCCCAACATCCCTTCTCTCCTTTATTTTAGTAACTATTACTCCCGATACTGTTAAATCATAATAAATTAATTTAAAAAAATATTTAGTTAAAAACTCACCAGCTTGAACATTTTGCAGTACAATATGTTTTCTTGTCTGTGTGTTAATCCGTCGAAGCTGTGCGACTGCGTACCTTGATCACCTAGGTTTAGTCCTTTTATAGTCCTTAGAACTACGGTCTAGGCTATATGCATGTACTGTAATAAATCTTAACGTTTGGCAATATGCAACTTGAGCGCATTACTGTTATGCTTTGGTCACTGAGAATTGGCGTACGAAGAAATAAATGTTCAGTTTTGGTACAAACTTTTTTTTTTTGCTAGATTTCTGCATGTCACTGGCATGTTTTGAAAGAACTGACATATTTCTCTGATTTGTGAAGTATTTTCCGTAAAAAATAATTCAAATAAGTAAAATTTGTAGGTGTTAAATTGTTCGCCATTATCCGCCTTTGTACAGTGTTTTTAATTTGATTTATTCCAAAAATATCGGATAGCAGACATCCATTTTGTTACTAAAATAATCTTATATCTAGCGTTAGGATATAAACTAAAAAAAAAAAGAAAAGAGAAAAGCAAATTGAGTTTAAGAATCACTTATCTTTTTTTTATTAGAGCGTTCAGTTTTAGTAAAAAAAAGTACCTATTGTTTGTAATAAAATATGTATGTGAGTTACCTTGATAGGTTTCTTATCATACAAGTATGATAATTGTAGTCACATATGTATTTTACTAGGTCGTAGTGCTAATAAACTATTCATTAATAACTAGTTTATTTCTAAGGTTTTCCAGTGATTCAAATTCAATATTCTTTATAATTTAGAAAAATAGTGTAACGGTAAAGAGGCAATTTAAAAATAGGTCATTAAAGAAAAGCAAAAAAAAAACAAATGTTTATCTACTCCAATAACATTTCTGAGAAAATTGAAAAGATCCTAGAAATGGATATAGACAGTGTTTTTCTTTTGTTACTGTGTAAATGTATTGTAAATAATATAAATTTAGCGTGGCTTCTTTAGGTAAAACGCCTTTGTCTGTCTTTCTGTGATAATTTAAATTACAAATGTTCTTCTTGTTGTTTAGGCAAACTCCTGCCACAGCTCTCATCAGCGTTCAATGAAATGTACATCATACCGGCACAGCCTTTCTCTAACTTTCTCGAATCAAAGGGTCGTTGTGAATTAAATTTATAACGTTTTCGTGTTACTGATTTGTTATAAAACATTAATTAGGTTTTGGTAAATCAAATTTATTGAGATCCCATACACTTAGATACAAGTATTATTATTGAAAAACCACCTACGTTGTAACCCACGCATTAATCGAATAAAAGCTACATAAATGGTTTGATGAATGCCGAATTTTCAATAAACATTAAACATTAAATTATTAAAGCGTTAATGAAATCCACTACGAAATAAATTTAGAACGCAAACAATTTTGCTAATTATCTTTCTCATTAAAAGATTTTAGAAAAATGTTCGCATTTTTCCTGCCATCTGCTTTTCATCGTCGCCTCGAGAATTAAGATTTATTATCTAATTCAGATAAGGCACATTTTTAAACGGATTATTGTTTCGCTTCCAGAAAACAGTACCTAATCGTTGAGGTTATTGAATGTCGTGCTAGTTCTTCTAACTGCGTCACGACCAAAAAATTCAAACATTATTTGGGGTAATTCACGCACTCATAAATTGATTAACTTTGCCAAAAAGTACTATGTACAGCTGCAAAACCATTAACCACCATTTCACCTGTCAGTTTACAACGGCCACTTCGATACAACACTACTATATATACATACATACAATATGTTTGAATCGGTGTGTAGTCATGTTGCGACGTCGTCGATCCGATCGCGATATTGTTTAGTTTTATAATTGTGTATATAATAGATATAGAACTAATTGAAACAGGTGAAACTCATTCATATGAAAACTTTTCTTCTATCATTAAAAGACGTTGCTAGTATAAACTTGGACTTATGCTTTACGTGTTCATCAGAAACTTGGAAGTCTAAATAGGTAGGGAATATGAAATATGTACAATAAATTTATTTCAATAAATGAAAAATGTCACGTAAATAATTAGTGAAGACATGATACTGGTGCAAATAAATGTCATAACATTCAAAAGATAATTTATTTGACTGTTTTTGGAAACGTTATTATCTTTTTATTCTATTTGAATAATATCTGTTAACTTTTTGTCCATGCTTCATTGAAAAATACATAATTTCTAGTTTCGTTTTCTCTCGTACGAACTAATAACAATATACCAAATAAAGATAAAATGAATTTTAATTTATTTGTTGTACACCTACCACAGTGTTGTCTTTTTAACCCAAAGGTTGACTGGTAGAGATTGCCTTGTTGCATTAAGTCCGCCCATGTACCACTATTGTACATAAAGTTTAAATAAATGGATAAGATATTTTGTTGTAAATGTGCTGTATTTTATAAATAAACAATATTAATATTATTTTGGGAGCAGTGGTGGCCGAGTGGTAACGGCCCCGACTTACAAATTGTAGTTCGCGGGTTCAAACCCAGCCAGGCGCATTACTTAGTGTAATTTATTTTATCACCACTGCTCTCAAAACGGTGAAAGAAAACATCATGAGGAAACCGGCATGTCCTAGAACCAAAAATTCGAAGACATGCATTCACCAACCGGCCCATTCCCTCTCTTAGAAAGGAGACCTGTGTCCCAGCAGTGGGAACATTAAAAAGTCTGATTATGATATTTATTATGAATATTATTTTTATTAATTTTATATTAAATACTGATTAACATTTTTTATATATTTCCTATTTAATATTATTATTAATGTGTAACTATGCGCGGTGATTTTAAGGCTTTTCAACAGATGACGTTTTTTCATAAGGGTCAATGTCCAACGAGTGATTTTAACCTTAGTTTTATGATGGATGTCATTAAAAAAAAGCATTTAATTTAGAAAATAATTGTTTCTGCTGATTTAATACTAAAGTTAATATTGATGAGCTCAAGAGATTGTCTGAAAGTGCTGAAACTTTTGGAGTTAGTGTCGTGGTTAGAAAACTAAATTTCATCACTTTTCAGTATCAAAGTTAACTTAGTATAATATTACTTATATTGTTTAAGAGGCATAGCATAATTTAACTTTTTCCAAAACTTGTCTATCAAAAAACAGTATTTTGAAAGCTTCTATATTTATTCTGATATAGTAGTATGCGAATATCGAGCGTTTTGTTACTTGCAAGTTTGTTACCGATTTTCCATTTTTTATTAATTTGGTCAGAGAATTTTATTTTTATTTTCACTGAGATATATTCAGTTATTCAGAGATCAGTGACAGCAGTAGTGGCCGAGTGCTAACGGCCCTGACTTACGAATTGTTGGTCGCGGGTTCAAACCCAGTCAGGCGCATTACTTTTTGTAATTATTAATTTCATCACCACTGCTCTCAATACGATGAAGGAAAACATCGTGAGGAATCCGACATATTATCCTAGAACCAAAAAATCGAAGACATTTATTACGGCCCATTCCCTCTCCTAGAGAGGAGGCCTGTGTCCCAGAAGTGGGAACATAAAAAGGCTGATTATGCTACTCAGGGATCTGTTCATATTCATAAATAGTGACGATTTGAAAAAAAAAAGAACAGTTACTAACGCATTTCAATTGAATTCATCTGATTTTTCCCAAGACAAAACACACCGATATTTTTTCCTATCAATAAATTTTCCAATGTTACCACGAACATACAGGAACCATATTACAAAATCGTAAAACTTTCACCACCACGTGCTGGGGATACAAAAGCCATACCTGCAGAATTATCGCCCACGCGGATGCGGAACAATTTCCGACTCATTGTGTATTGTGCCGGGATCTTTTTATAGAAAATATTGCGGAAAATAGTTCGGGACGAAAATACGATGGAGGAAAACCATAGATTTTACGTTACAGATAATATTGCGTCTGTATTTTCCGAAGGAAATTTTTACTTTCAGAAAAATTTGCACAGACCAGGCACAGACTTGAGTTAATAAAGTCAGACGGGAAAGGGCTTCCTATCATAACTTTTCCTAAAAAGTCAGACAGACGTGTATGCAATAGGGTTAATCTACAGTCAGCCAGATATATTTCACACTAGCTGCCCCACGCAACTTTGTATGCGTCGCTTAAAGAGAGAAAAACCATCTTTGCAACATATTTCATTGATGCTCCGCTCCTGGTCGTAGCGTGATCTTATTATAGTCTACTAGCAGCGCCCCGCGGTTTCACCCGCGTAGTTCCCGTTCCCGTGGGAATACAGGAATACAAAATAGCCTATGTTACTCAGGGTGAATGTAGCTTTCTAATGGTGAAAGAATTTGAATGAAAGACTGATTATGCTTTATGCTACGCCACCTCGCGGAGACACCTGGCAGTAGTCCACCTCGAATTTCGCAGTTTTCCCAGTAGCAGCCAGGAGTCTGGATGAGTACGGTTGATGGCAATAGACTCGATCTGTTATGTTATAACGTGATGACTGAAATCTAAACTTAATAATATAAAGCTAAAGAGATGAAAATCGTTTATCACGGAAATATAATCTATACTAATATTATAAAGAGGAAAGATTTGTAGTTTTGTATTTTTCTATGTAACGAATAAACTCAAAAACTCCTAAACCGATTTCAAAAAATCTTTCACTATTGGAAAGCTGCATTCACCCTGAGTAACATAATTAGGCTATGTTTTTATTCCCATGGGAACAGGAACTACGCGGATAAAACCGCGGGGCGCTGCTAGTTTAAAATAATAATAGATGTACTTTACAAAACTTGCGTATTACTTACTTATAAAAATCTATCTGATTACCATCGCCTTATTAATTACACATCATATTTTTCACTCAAAGAGCTGACAGTACTGAAGTAATTAAACCATCCAGTTGAAAGGTTGAACCTTTCTGCATATACGCCCACACAATTAAGATGTCGGGATTCAAAAGTCAAAGTCGAAATTGTGTGCATTTGCGCTTATCTGTTATTAAGATAGTTTAGCAGAGACGTGGCTGGAATGCGTCTGGGGATAAATTGTAGCGGCGTCTACACAGCCATGATGCGAGAAGCCGCAAATAGATCTAAGTGGCGTGCAATTGGAGAGGCCTATTTCCAGCAGTGGACTGCAACAGGCTGTTGATGATGATGATCTACTCAGCCACATACGAATTACAAAAATAGACCTGACATTACCCAAGTCAAAGTTTTCCGCGTGATTTGAGCATATAACAACTGCCCGACAACAACTATTGGCCTGTTGCCCACCAGAGGTCCATAAGGTCATTTATAAACGAATTGAATGAAGTTCCAGAATAGTAAAAAACCGGTCAAGTGCGAGTCAGCCACGTGCAGCGAGTTTTTTGATCGAGTCTTGATTTTATCTTAGTACCCTTACATTACCTCCTCCCTACCTTATTGCTATTCCATCACAATTCGCACCAAACTGTTCCAATCGTCTTTTGTTATGCGCACAGCATAGGAGTGAAACTCTGCCTGCGTCTGTGATTCCGAACGCATTCAACCCTGATCTCTTCAAAGTTAGAGTGAACCTGAACAGGCTTCTTCTGGGTAAGCTCATTCCATCGTCGAATTTGACTAGACTAGAGTCAAGAGCATATCCATCTGAGAGTAAAAAAAAGCAAAAAAATTGCAGATATAGTATAGTAATAGACAAAAATTATTTTGTTGTTAAACAAAATGTAGATACTCCCATACATCAATGTGTGAAACATGAGTTTGTAATCGCAAAAAATATGATAAAATTACAAATTCCCAATTTTCAGACTATTTCCTGTACTTCTACTGTAAAATCTATCTTCTTGCCAAATTTCATATTTCTAGGTCAACGAAAAGTATCCTTCAAACTTTGATTCCCTTGAGAGATTCGAATTTACGTTTTTTGCGGTATAAACGGCCGTGTCTTTTTTAAGTTAACTTAGAAGTTTTTACAGCTTCAAGGGACTGTAGACTTAAGTATTGGTTTTATTTCTAAATCGATACCTCCACATTTTCCCGAGACAAAGGGTCTTGACAGACAGACAGACAGACAGACAGACCGACGGACAAAAAGTTTATATTTTGATTGCCATGCTCTTTTTATT
The DNA here is from genome assembly GCA_905332915.2 of Hecatera dysodea. Taxonomy (NCBI): domain Eukaryota; kingdom Metazoa; phylum Arthropoda; class Insecta; order Lepidoptera; family Noctuidae; genus Hecatera; species Hecatera dysodea. The sequence goes on along the minus strand of HG995298.1, from coordinate 1,094,520 downwards.
CATTGAAAGGAAAGGAAAAAAACTACTGTAAAAAACTTTTGCCTCGTCCACCTGTTTTGGCATCTCCATCCAATACAGATAAAAATAAAATGAAAGTTACTAAGTCCCAACTTTCTATTCTTCTCTTTTATTCATTGTTTTCAAGTAACTTTACTGCACTTTTACTGTATGTACTACTGTTTAAGCACCAGTCACTCAAACACAAGACGTTCTGAACTGAGCATTACCCAGTCGTTTGATAGTTCATTCGCCTCATAGAAACTGTTCAAAGGTGTAATGGCCCTTAGAACTTGCCTTAATTACCGTTTTGTTAGTGACAGGATAAAATAACGAGTTTGGGGAAGTTTCAGAGGTAAATCATGAGCTTGAACTCACAAATCCTCAAGTGAACGAATAATGAAGCATTCTTCATGAAGTTAGTACTGCTGGTGATACTTAAGTACTCAGACAGATGCGGAAGGTTGTTGTCTCACTTAGAATCTATACTTAATATTATAAAGCTTAAGAGTTTGTTTGTCTGGTTGAACGCTCTAATCTCAGGAACTTATTAAGGAGTTGGATAGCCCATTTATCGAGGAAGACTATAGGCTACTACATCACGCTACGGTTAATAGGAGCGGACCATCAATGAAAAATATTGCAATAACGGGTTTTCTTTCTCTCTCTTAAGTGACGCAGACGAAGTCGCGCTGATCAGCTAGTATTATTATAATAATTCATAATGTGTGTGTCTCAATCTTAGCTTTAACTAATTTTCAATGGCCATTGACCTGTCACGTCATTTTCGTAAGATTTGTAGGCTTGCGTTTGACCACGATCTCACCTGATGATAAGTCTAGTTGTGGTCGACAATGGACCACGTTCGCCCCGAAGTAAACTATTCAGTATTGACTGAGGGATCCAAAGAAAAGTTAGGATAAAGGAGAACACGCACATCGGCAGGGAATCCCACTTAAATACTATTTGCATAGGTAGAGAAATTAGTTGAAAAACGTTTTGTACGTTTGGGCTGGATGCCCCCAAACAGAAGTCGAAGACTAATAACCAAAAGCCAAAGGTCACTCGTACAGGGCAGGTCCTTAAACCTACATACTCCTGTGACAAACGAAGTACTTATCCACTCAATAAACGTGAAAAAGAACCAAACAAAACTTTCTACATCTAAGATCAGGGATTTTTATAAGCCGGCAAGATTTATTCACGTCCCGACAACTCTGAGCGACTTTATTACATGATATATATTTGTACAAGTCTACAACAGACTTGGGCCGAATATTGGCTATAAACACCGCCCCGAATATTGTATATGGGCCTTTTAGCCCTTCGGCAGATGGCTGAGTTTTTCAGGGATTTGTTAGCTGAAGTGGTGGGTATCATATGGAATCAGGGCACATAATCAAACATTACATTGTCAATGACAATGATAATTATTATGATTTATGATATAATCTATACTAATATTATAAAGCTGAAGAGTTTGTTTGTTTGTTTGTTTGTTTGTTTGTTTGTTTGAACGCGCTAATCTCAGGAACTACTGGTCCGATTTGAAAAAATCTTTCAGTGTTAGATAGCCCATTTATCGAGGAAGGCTATAGGCTATATCCCCATATTCCCACGGGAACGGGAACTACGCGGGTGAAACCGCGAGGCGCTGCTAGTGGTGTATATGGTGACGGGTGGCGTTTTGGGGGACTGCCTTTATGTAAAATTTGACGTTCAGAAAGTGCTGGCTTTCAGCCTAGTTTGAATAAATGACTTGATTTTTGCTTTGAATAATAGTCTTCCAGACCACATCTCAGCATAAGCATAATCAGCCTTTGAATGTCCCCACTGCTGGGACACAGGCCTCCTCTCTAGGAGAGTACATTTCAGCGGCTAATCTCCGCTATCATTAGCCATCGACGCGGAAAATATCATAATGCGTGCGAGAACGCAGGTAGACTCTATTCCTTTACCCTCATACTCTAATGGGACGATAGTTCGCCACTAACAAAGACGGACTAGACGTAGGGCAGCTTTCTGATCAGCTGCCTCATTGATCTCGAGACCGCATGTGTGACTGCTGAGTGTGGGGTCCTGGGCTCAATTCTGATACAAAGGGTTTTCATTCTAGGAATTTCTCAGTCGTAGCCAGGAGTTTGGAAGCTGGTGGCGTGACACCACCGTGACTCGCACCACACATTATAGCTAGAATCAGATTGGTCTGGGTTTAGCATTGATGTCTTTTCTGATTCTGATTGACGAGCTTACATTTACACCGGTATTAATGGGTCCAAGACCTAAATAGACTCCTCAAGCACAAATCGATACATTTTTCTTAGTCCATGGATTTTTTTACGATGAATCATTTATTTATTTAATTTTATTATTTATGTACACACATACAATAAGTAAGAGACAACATTACAATTTTAGTACAAAGGAACTGCTCATTTCAAACGAAATTTATTTCGGACTAGCTTCTGCCAGCGACTTCGTCCGCGTGGAATAGTTACTTTACCCCTGATTTTGAAACTCTCAGCCCGATCGGTTTAAAATTGACAAAAGATAGACATGCTGTTTCGGGATATTTTTTAGATAATTTTATGTAGAACATTTCCGTAATACATGATTTCTATGTAACTTTAACCATTAAGGCTACACACGCGACGGAAGCTTAAAAAATGGAGTAACTTCTTCCGTTTTCCCAACATTTTCCTTCACTGCTCTGCTCCTATTGATTGTAGCGTGATGAAAAGTATACTATAACCTGCCCAGGAGTATGAAGAATAATTGCACCAAGTTTCGTTAAAATCGGTCGAGTAGTTTTTGTTTCTATAAAGAACATACAGACAGACAGACAGACAGACAGACAGACAAAAATTTTACTGATTGCATTTTTGGCACCAGTATCGATCACTAATCACCCCCTGATAGTTATTTTGAAAATATATTCCCTGTACAGAATTGACCTCTCTACAGATTTATTATAAGTGTAAACGAAAAAGAAATGTAGACAATAGTGTGTAAGAACAAGAGAGGAAGAGAATATGAAGCCTTAAACTATAGTAACAAATCAAAATATACTTATAAAAAAATCATGTTGGTTTTACCCACAAAGCTTTGAATCCTACAGGAATATAATAGTATTTTTACATACATTACACACATATTTATTCTAGTCATACCACGAACCTAGCGTACAAAGGAACGGCGCTGTGAATCAATCATGCGTGGCGAGTGACTGTGGGCCGTATCATATGTATTATATCAAAATCTTATATTACATACAGACCTAAAACTGTGGACATATTTTGATGGACACATCGCAACCTTAGAATGAAAGCGACTTAAGTAAAAAAATTGCAATTTTTGCCAAATAAGAAGAAAAGAACAAATATCTTCCGAGACTTATGTATGAGCTGTTCCTTTTCCAATTATATTTTAGAATCTGTTTTATATCTGGGTTTTAGAGTATGTTTTTAACGTTCAGTTTATAGCAAAATTATAAGTGGCATGAATTTTGAGTTAAAGCCTCTTTCATTTTGAGAGTGCGACATATAAAAAACTTACAAAAACGAATGTAACTATTTGGGTTGGTTTGGAAGTTCTCCTGTGATATGCAAGAACATTAATAGAGCGCCTGCTCACCTGACTTCACCAAGCCAGTTTCCGGATAACACGATACCCTTGTCAGACATCACATGAAAATGACAGCTACTGCTAACGAAAGATAACAGTGTAACACGTGTAAAACTAGTATCTTGATATAGATGTTCACCCATCCAAAGATCGACCTCGGCGGGCGTTGCTTAACCTTGAAGTTATGTAAATCCAAAAATAAGAAAAACTACTAAATACTATTGTTTTTACAATTTATTTAAACTGATGGTAATGCGTCTTCACCCGATATTTGACAAGGGGCGGCGGCTGCAGCATCTGCATCGGTATTGGATGTACAGCATGCCCCACAGGTACAGCATAGAACCCGTGTATCTGCGCAGGTTGTACCGCCTGAACTAGCGGGGCGTGGTGTACTGGGAAGGGGTGCGAGTGGTAGGATGTGTGGTAGTCTACGTCATAACTCGGGGTCGCAGCTGCGAGTGCCGCAACTAGGAGGATCTGGAAGATAGAACGCTTTTATGTTATGATTGCCTGGTACTTTGCAGTCTCTAATCTAATCAGTTTGAGTGAAAATATCATTAAACTCAAAAACTTAATTAATTACACCATTAAAAGGCACGTTGGTACGTCCGCATATATTGTTAAAATCTATACTTAATATATAAAGCTGAAGAGTTTGTTTGTTCGCTTGAACGCGCTAATCTCAGGAATTACTGGTCCGATTAGAAAAAATCTTTCAGTGTTAAATAGCCCATTTATCGAGGAAGGTTATAGGCTAGTGTGTTAGCTGTCTATTATACTCGTATGAATAAATATCTTGCGTTTAATTTCTGACGCGTCTATACATTGTTCTTTCCAGAAATCGAGGGTTTGATTTAAATAGTGTAGGATTTAATAAGACATTTTTTAACACTTCAGTTAATTGGAATAGCAGAAATTATTTTTGAAGCTAGAATTAAACAAGCCTATTCCATTATCATTACAACAAGAAATAACAAAAAATATTTCAAAATTCGAGTCTGTGAAAAAGAGTCTTCTACATTTTATTGTTCTATTGATTATAAACAAAAACTTTTATAAATGGCCAGTATCACAACCCGCCTTAGACCGTCTACAAATCCATGTCATTTTTGTGCCTGGTATTACAGTGTGCCAGAGCAGTGCGTAAAAAATATTGATAGCCAAATATACATAGATCGTTCTCGTAAAACATTTATTGTGCTAAACAAACTATTTTTCTGGCACATGTAACAATTGTTTAGGTACATTTTATCAGAGGCAAAAATGTGTTAAAAAAGCTTTTTTGCGTGAAATAATTTAATAATGATATTGAAGTTGAAAGAAATTAAGATTTCTAATTTTCAAAATTAATTTCTAATTTTGCTTTTTACAGCCTCGATCTAAAGTTTAGGTTTTTATTTTCTCAATAAAATATTCTTTTTAACAAAATCCTGGTCCTTCAGGAAACTTTCAAGCTTGATTTAACTTATAAATAGCAAAATTATTTTAAGAGTGAATTTTCACATCGTCGGCATGCTCTTTCTATTCAAGTATATTTTAAACAATGAATTTCGGAGTTCAGCAAGGAAAGACAATCATCTCTCACTCTAGTTTTCTGAGACACTTTTGATTTCAAGACTATATTTAATTTCATTGATTGAAGTGGGTTTGTGTGGTAAAAATAAAAATCCCGAGACATTAAGAGCGTGTACGCCGTATGGCATTTCATACAAATTTTCAAGTCACTATTTTGCGAAATGACTGAACCGATTTTAATGAAACTTCACACATATAAGCAGGATATAGGTCTAAAAAGGATATAGGTCTAAAAAGTTAGTTAAAAATATTTTCGAAATGTCTTATTTAAACAAAGATAACTGGAAATTTATGTTTGTATGGAAAATTTAAAATGGGTCTAATTTAACTGTAACACTATTTTTATCTAAAATGTTTTCAACTAACTTTTTAGAACTATGTATCCTTCTTATGTGTGTAAAGTTTCATTAAAATCGGTTTGGTCATTTCGGAAAATAAGGACTTGAAAATTTGTATGAAATGCCGTGCGGCGTATACGCTCTTAACTAGCTTTCCAAAAAAAAATTACACTTAATTATATACCTCGTGAGTAAAGTCATAATGCAACAAGAAGGTAGTGTGACTACTATACAGAAAATGCCGTTCCAAAGGTCGAACAAAAACTAGCTTATCATGAATGACTGAACGTGTTGGACTAGTTTCAAGGAAAAGCAAGATGTTTAAATGCGAAAAAATATAAGATTATACATTCTTCTTAATATAATTTTAACATGCAGCTACGTGTTTTAATATAAACTAGCAGCGCCCCGAGGTTTTACCCGCATAGTTCCTGTTCCCGTGGGAATATGGGGATAAAATATAGCTTTCTAATGGTGAAAGAATTTTTGAAATCGGTCCTGTAATATTTGAGTTTATTCGTTACATACAAAAATACAAAACTTTCCTCTTTATCATATTAGTATAGAAGTATAGATTAAGTTGGCAATGACTAGAAGAAAATGATTGGAAAATTAAAGGAGTCTTACCACTAGAATATGTCTGTCCATCTTGCTTCCCGATATTCTGATATCTACAGAACTAAGACGGATGGTATTTATATTACCAGTTTTTCTGCAAACAACAATAGCTTTCGCAAGATGTGATGACAATAGGTACATCTGAAATTAATAATGTACCTACTAATTACAGTTAGAACTTACTTGTGTTTTCCTTGTATTGGCTAATGAGTGACTAAGAATTAGTTTAATAAGGAAACGTAATTAAGTATGGTAATTATTAGGTGGCACTTAGGTACCGGGTATTTCTGGTTTGCTGTGGGCAAATCAGTTCGATTTTTTTATTCCGATTTATGAAAACAGTTACAGGTAATCTAAGGATCACAAGGAAGAAATTTGTGTATGTATATGTGTTTCATTCCTACACAGTTATGACGTGAGGTGGTGTTTCCTCCGGAGAAACTCCTTTCAGGGACGATCTTTTAAAAATCTTTGATGAGAGACTTTGATGTAATGAAACGTCATTGTCACTACTATAAACAGTTTCTCCATGACTAAAAGATTTTTTAATGACATTTGATAACCATGGATACTTCCGATATCATCTCATTTGTGGTTCGTTACATATTTTAGGTTTTTTTTTCATGGCTGAAAAATCATCAGATGACTTCTCCCGCTCTGGGTGGAGTGGAATGGAGTGTTAGACTCTTACTGACTATAACCCATTCGTCTTCCTCCTAATTCCCTTTGCGTTCCAGGGCTGCGGAGACTCTTCCGAACAAATTCCGCGACCGTGGAAAGTCATACATCTTTAATACAATCTAGAATAAATGTTTCAATTCATTCCATGTTTTGAACCTGTTGTAACATTTTAGGTAACCTAAACGTTAAGGAAATAAACCATGTAAACGACAGGAATGAATTACGTAATTTTCTTACAAAATAGTCCTTTGTAAAAGTAGTTTTTTGTATGTCTGTTTACTGGACTAGAAACTACTGGTAAAACTACTAATTCAGTGGAGAAATAAAACAATAAAGTAAGTTTTCTAAGTGCTGTTTGATATAGGCTGTATTTAATAAATAGACTTTTCATTAACAATTTAAGTCTTCAATAATTCTTTATGTTTAGAAATAAAACGATTTATGTGTTCGGTTATTTTGGGTGGTTCGACTTTCATGTCTGAGATCTTATGAGGTTTCGTTTAAAATAGCAATGTTTAGTATCAAAGTCGGTCTAGAGGACAGTGAGTTTATATGAACTAAGGGACTAAAACTAGTTCTAAGAAGAAAGAAAAGTAAACCGGATGAGAAACTTAGTTGATGATACTGATTAATGATGTTGGAATGGCCACTGTGTGAGGACCATTCAACAGTTGGAAAACCAGCAACCATATTCATTTTATTTCTACTAACTTCACAAACTGGAGAGCTTCTCGTAAGTTCTCCGTCGCGTCATCAAGAACGTAACCGATGGGAACTCGATTGTACACTACCGGTCAAAAGTTTGAGACCACTATTAGAAAACTTTTGTTATTAGTAAATATTTTCAAAATATTGGTGGTAAAAGTAATCTGCACTAATAAAGATTGCCTAAAAGCTTATTCTTTTGTATATAAACCAAGGAAAGGGCAATAAACAAGCATTGTTTCCAAACTTCAATTTGAGCCGCGGAGGAGCTAGTCCGATTGTAAAACTATTATTACCTCATTACCGCAACTGACACTTCTATTACTTTTTAATTTCAAATCTTGTGTGTCACATGAAAATAAAACCTGTTTATCATAAAGTTTTAAACATGTAGACTTTTATTTGTTTTCTTGATTTTTTAATAGTGGTGAAACTTTTGAACGATAGTGTATCTAACGCCGAGCTTTTGGTCCAAGGGCAATAGAGCATACAAGCTAACCTTAGGCTTGGTTCTCACTAGCCATTCCACGTTAATTATTTACTGTACACCATAACAACTTACATCAATTTACAGTGATTCAAAAGGTTCATGTACAAAGGCGAGCTTAACTTAAAATCGAGTTTTTTCTCAGCAAACATTTGAGTGATAGAGAGAGATCAGCATAGAGGCAGACATTTTACAATACTACATATTTTATCATAAATACATAATTTTATGTATACATATCTACGAATATGATATCATAGTGAAAGGAAATACTCTTTAACTTTCCTCTTGAAGACATCAAGAGAAGGGCTGTCGCGTAGGGAATGTGGGAGAGAGCTCCAGAGACGTACTGCAGGCACTGCTGTGCAGTCTTGCGTTATATTCTACTTATGTTATGTCACTTAAAATAGATTTATCGTTTGCTTTACAATACAATAAATTAACACAAATTCTACAAAAAAAAGGTTTAAAAAATCATAATGATTTAATAAAAAGTTGCCAGGATTTGTTTTAAAATATGAAAAAGTACCTATCGCTAAAGTTACGCTGTTCTTAGAGTAGATCTTATGAATTATCCAGCAAGGGAGGTTTTTGTTCGTGGTTAAGTAATTCAAGTTATTAATAGCTACATTATTCGAAAACTTGAAATAAAGAAAAAAATATCTGAAAGTATATAAAACGAACGTATGTTTTTGTTTAGTCGATAGTGCAAAAAAAAGCTACTTCCAAGAGAAAGAAGGTCGTTAATCACTTATTTCTTATTTTGCTTTTGGGTCAGAGGGTCTGTTATTTGTTATGATTGTTCCTAATTAAAGTAGTTTGTCTGAACCTAGGCTAAATCCTCTTTGCGTGCATGTCCTGCTAGAGTCAGCTAGACGGAGTCAATGTCAGGCTCGTAAGGCTACGGTAACGCGGTCACGATCGACTTACTTAACATTGGACAATTATTTATCGGTACAGTCGGTGACAATATAATAAACATATATTGAAAAAAAAAATTAGTAAAAGTTAATTGATTTATTACAACTAGACCGTTAAAAAGCACTTTTGAACATCAAATTACTTTGAAAATAAAAATATTATAGTGACTCTAGTTGGCCATTTACATAAAGTAGATTCTAATGGAGAAGAACGGACAAGAAACTCCAAGTTACGAGTACTCTTTTCAAATATAAGTCTTACAATATTTTGTAAACATGAATCAATTGATTATATGTGAGGACTATGACTCCAAATATCACTAAGTTCTAAAATACTTATAAGTATAATAAAGTTATAAATAAAAATAAGTTTACTAGTAAGGGACACAATACTCACATATTTATAAATTTTGCAACCATTGATTTATAGATATAATTAACAATAATAGATTAGTGTGTGTTAAATTAAATATAAAAGATCATTAACGAAAATAAATAATGATTAATTAGTTTTATGTAAGTAATTATAATTACGTAATCAATTATATTTAGAAAAACCAGAAAATTCAAAATGCGTAAGATTATAAAATATCTTGAGAGATTGTAAACTCGCGATAAATTGACAACTGAACATTTGGAATTAGTACTTTTTTACGCATCAGAATTTAGTCTATCATTTCTTGAAATTCATTCGGAGATATTTTGAACCGACATTAACTGACGACATGTTGGCAACCATTGTACGTTTCTACAGTTTTAAATCCTGCAATGTTGAAATTGTAATACTTAACATATCGTTAATTGCCACTAATTTCCGGAAACGTAACATTATGCAAAAAAAGAAACAGTATCTTCCTACCTTTTAATTAATATTCGCTACCTATTAATCAGCAACTACATTTTTTTTATTTTGTCTTGTATTTCTAACTGTACCATCGTAATGTATGTTAGCACATCCTCTCATTACTCTTGAAACACGGCATGCCCTTATTAGTCCGCGGCACTCGGCAGTAATGTCCATATTGCCCATTAATTTCTGTACAACATTCCCTTATCTGAGGATGGACTGGATTTGTTTTAATGAACGAGGTCTATTAATAGAATTTTAATTTTAATTTATTTTTAGAATTATTGGTCAGTAACCTTTGTATATTCTGTGTATTTATCATTAACATTAAGGTACCTATGTACTTTGGGACGTTAGTCTTAAAACACATATTTCAAAGAAAGTTCATTAAAGACATTTAACGAACTTTCTTTGAAAAAAGAAAGACGCCTACTGTACTAATTCTGAGTTTCTGGAAAAAAAAGATATCTACGCTAACTGAAATGTTTTATTTTGTGTGTGTATTTTTTTAATGTTATGGTTGTGTTATTATCCATTGTTTTGAATAACTGACATATGAAATGAATCTCTCATAATGTAAGCAAAACGTTCGATCGATGGATGTTTGTTTGTTACTCAATCACGTCAGAACGGCTGAATGGATCTGGATGAAATTTGAGATTATAAGGGGGGAATTATTAACTACTCGTGGGCGAAGCCGCGGGCTTCAGCTATTATTAACATACTATTTAGTTTATTCATGGTGCCACGTAAAGTCCGGAGTTAAATTTACTTCTAAAACATGCTGGAAAATGTTCAGTGACTGCGATCATACATTATTCGATATACTCCTACATTGTTTGTCCATTCAATAGTCATCAGCAATCATTGTGATTTGTTGGAAAACACAATTAATCATTTCGCTTGCTAATGGCTTATTAATTGCCACGGTGAAACGTCAGACCGCGTATTCCATTTTTTGAGTAGAATCCAAATTGTGTTAAATAAGTCGCTATAATTAAAAACCCCGGTTTCGGATCATTTTTTCGCCACCTCGCTAATCAAACAAAGAAATGTGATCAACTGTTAAAATATATTTATTACTAGCAGCGCCCCGCGGTTTCACCCGCGTTGTTCCCGTTCCCGTAGCAATACGGGGATAAAATATGACACTTCACAATAACGTAGCTTTCTATTGGTGAAATAACTTTGAAAATCAGTTCAGTAGATCCAGAATTACCCCTTAAACGTCACAAACTCAAAAACTAAACGTTACCTCTTTATAATATTAGTATAGATTTAAGTAGTTTCAACATAACACTCTTACCCATCAATACTTTTTAGTCATTTTGCTTTAGTTACACATAATTGAATTGCATAAAACAACCTTTTTTCCTTACCTCCTTTGCAACTTCCGTTTTCTTAAGAGCTGTTAATGCATTTCTTAGTTATTACTAACCATTTCCTTATAACAATAGAAGTGTTTTCTTGAAAGAAAATGCGATTCTGAGGAAATCTTGTGCTTACAGTTTTAAATATCGCTCTTTTTGAAATGTGTAGGTTTGTTAAGCGAAATAAATGTACGTTGTCTCTTAATTTATAAAAACAAATCCATTCATTATATTTTCATTAAGTGGATACTTATGTAGGTATCTCCTTTTGTATTTAAAATTTATTTGACAAAATAAATCACGTTCAAAAAGTATTCAGACATAACTAGGTTAAAACTTGAATAACTACCAAAGTAATTAAATTTTGTAATTAAGAAAAAACATTTAATTATAAGGAAAAGTTTCTTCATTAAATCCTCTAAAGTATTTTGTTTCACTGCTCAGGATTTTAATTATTTTGGTAATATCTTTTTTCATAATATTTAGAGTCTTATCTGGTTTAAATAAAGGTAATTATCCCTGAAACTTATGTTTTGTAAAATACAAAATGAAAGAATTGTGACAGAAAAAAACCTTGATAATTTGCGGCGCGAAACACTTTTGCTCACAACTGTACTTCAGAATTTGATCGTGATTACAGATTAAATATTGCATTCAGGTTACAGGTGACATTGTAGGCTCTTTGTAACGAGATAATATTAAATTGTGCCGACCATTAGACAGTTGAGGTCTTCGGTCTGATATATCAAATTATCAAGTGCCTAATTCGGTTGTAATACACACATAAAGCAACCAAATCGATTTTAAATTTTGAATAAAACTAACTAGTTTAACTACATTGTTGAAAAACATGATTGCGTTGGATTTTTTTTTGGGTGTTTTCAAGTAATTTTTGGAACAGAAAAATTGCAAAGGACAATTGTAATGTTTAAAAAAATAAGATGAACTTATAGTTACATTTTATTGACAACGGATAAAACTCAGGTACAGTTAAAAAAATAAATAGACGAATAAGTTATGAGTACGATATATTATGCTAATATGATATTATGAAAATAAATATTAGATTTATATATATATATATATATATATACAGTGTGCAATCTTAATGGTTGTTTTCCCGCGGCAGGACGATTACCCATCAGTAGTACTATCGAAACACAAAGTTAAACTAAAAAAAAAAAATGTTTTTTTTTTTTTCAAATCATTAAAAAAGTGTTCATGAACTCGAAAGAGCGAGAATCAATAGTAGTGCACTAGACCTAACGTAGGTACCTAACCTACATAGCCGCCGCGCGCTTTCGGCAAAATACAAAGAAACAGTGAATAATAACTGTTCAGAGCAAAATAAGCTCTCGTGGATGGTGATACGGCATTAACTAGCCTGCGCGCACGCGGCAAGTTGAGCCGCCAAAGACATGCCGACAAAGAGATGCCGCGGGTGCCGCTAAAATATTGCTCTGCGCTTAGTCCTTCCGCGAACGTCATAAGTGTAATAAGTGATCGATATCTTTTCAAAAATGAATCGTCATTACATTTTTTTAAAGTTCGGTGTGAGGAACACCAAACAAGCGACGCGTTGATAAGTGCGATAGTGGACGCTTTCAATATCGTGAGACGTAACAGAGACACTAATCAAACTGAAAGACAATCAGTTAAAACGTGCTCATTTGTGCATTCAACGTAGTGGTTTGCATTTCGAACAATTACTCCGCCACCGAGAAATGTAAGTACTTACTCGTACCTTGTAAATAAACATTTAAAAGTAGGTTAGGTAATCAAAATCATTGTAAATAGGTTGATTCCATCTTTTAAGTACGCTTTAAATACTCAAATATCTAAATCAGACTTTTTTTAAAGATAACTGTCTTGATTTTTATTAGTTTCTCAGTGATTTGTATGTTGTAGGCAAAAAAGTATTTATGACGGTCCTAAGCCCGTAAAAGTATGAATGGAAAATTGGAATAACTTATTGGGTTCTGTGTTTTATTTATTAAGTCAGAAGTAGTGATCAGCTGATTAATACGTAAAGTGCAACGACCTCGTGGCTGTAGGTACGGGCCAACCGCGCGCCTACTCCCGCGTTCCGCGTAGGTACCTACATATCATCGCGCGATGCACTAGGTACTGTTGGTTCAAGTCGCTTTCGAGTTTTGTTTATCACAATTGTTAATCTGCCATTTATGGAGTCTAATATTTTTTGTATATATAAATCGAATGTATTACCGATACAAACTCATTTCGCTTCGGGAAAACAACCATTAAAATTTCACACTGTATATACATATGTTTTTAAATCATTCATATTTGTCAAACCATGGTATATGTTACAGTTTAGCGTCAAAGACATTTCAAGATATTTTAAAAGATAATATACCATACTATTTTATCATTCATTTAATAGAAAAAAAAATTAATAAAATATTTTACAAAATAACTTAATTACTCTAAAACAATGAAAACGGTTAGCAGACTTTTTAATTTCTGCTTCAGTTATTTATTTATGAGAAAACTTTTTTTCAAAAACACTCACATTGAATTATTAGTTGGTTGTTTCGTTAAAAATACGTTTTTAACTGACTTTTATTTTTTACACACAGCGGTCAAAATTTCTGAAAATGTATAAATTGTGTTTCTTTTCTTTCACTATCCCGAAATACTTTAAGTAGGTAGGTATAACACATTCTGGAAACTACTTCGTGCAATGTTTGCACAAAACATTTATTTTAAAATACGAACACTCTCAGGAAAGGTATCATTGACGTGTCGCAGTCATCTTAACGAATCAAGTCATTCGACTGGCCTTAGAAAAAAATTTATGACGACAATTCGTATTCCAGAAACTAGATATTATGTAGAATTGTAGATACTAGAATTAGTTAGAAATCAAACATCGAATCTATACTAATATTATAAAGAGGAAAGATTTGTATTTTTGTATGTAACGAATAAACTCAAAATTGTACAGGACCGATTTCAAAAATTCTTTCACCGTTAGAAAGCTACATTCACCCAGAGTAACATATTTTATTCCCATATTCCCACGGAAACGGGAACTACGCGGGTAAATTCGTGGGGCGCTGCTAGTCAGGTATATTTTTAAAAGGTTCAAAGTCAGGATTAGCATCTGACGTGAAGAGATAACTAATAATCGTAGATACATAGTTTGCTTTCGCATTTATAGTGGGTGAGGTGCTGCATAAAATAGTGGGATAATTTAAATCTAAATTATATGTATATATAACTTAATATATATATAACATAAAAACATACCTTTATATTAAATCTATTAATTTCACATAATTAATTTTCCAATAACATATTTTAAACATTAAAAATAACTTATATGTTAGAAAAAAAATGGTGTGTGAAGTCCATGCAGTAACGTTGGCGTATGAGCAAACGCCACTCGATGGTGTAACACAGGCGCGTGCGCAACTAGAGGTGCGTGGTACACCGAGGGCAGCGGGTACCCGAACGATGGGTACAGCACTATGGGTGCCGGGGCAGCCTGGGCCGCTGCCAGGAGACACAGGATTGTAATCTAGAAAGACAAATATTGTTTTGCAGGTTAACACTACAACTGCTACTGATGTGATCATATTTGTGAACCCTGGGACCTGGGAAGGACGTTAGGAAGAAGAAATGGTGAAACAAACTACCCATTACTTTGGAGGTATACTACGTTTAAAAGGACGTAGGCAGTATACCTACATTACACTTTCTGCCACGCTTAGCATGATCTCCAAAGAAATGGGGAGTTTGTTTCACCATTTCTTCTTCCCAGCTAAAACACTTGGAGGCGGTGATGGGTGGGCGTTTTGGGGGATGGTCTTTATGTAAAATTTGACGTAAAAAAGTGCTGACTCTCAGCCTAGTTTGAATAAATGACTTTTTGATTTGAATTTTGAATGGTAAATCAAAACACTGAAAAGATTTACAGTTCGATAACAATATTATAAAACGAAAAGAAACACTTTGTATAACAATTAATGTTGGGTATAGTCCTATCGTGAGTATTAATTGTTAATAAGGCCGGGTTAGGCAATTCATAAAAAAAAACTATTGTTCTTTGTGTAGTCCAAGAAGTGGTCATGCTACGCTTACAGGAATATTGTTCAAAAATGTTAATAACGGAAAGGCTTATTGTGATAAATTAAAAAATAACAGACCGCCCAAAGGTCGACGTACAACTGCTCCATGTTGTGGAAAATATTTAGAATATTTTTTAATTACACAAAAAGGCTCTTTCACTGCACGATGACCAACGTACTTCGCTCCATTCAAACTAGAATCTCCATTGTTTTTCTTTTTTTTTACTCATTTTTGGGGGCAAAAAACTATCGCTTGTTCAATTAGATATCTTTGCTTCAGGTTGGCCAAGTTCTTTTACTGCCTTGATAGTTTGATATGAAATAAAAACCACAATAAACTATTGATACTATTTTATTCTATACCTGTAATACGAACCGAACCCTGAACCAGGAATTCAAGATGGCAACATTCTTGCTTCTAGATGAATACTAAGTAATAAACGTGGCAGTTGACCTCAAGATAGTTGACTAAAGTTTAGCTAGGTTGAAATCAGACTAAACGGCCTAGCTTCCCCAAAACAATGAAAGGTTCAGCGACCCCAATTCCAATATCTATTACTAAAACACTCACCAATCGAAACATATCCGTTTCCGCTAAAATATCCGGATTGCGCCCGGTCCGGCTATCGACTGCCCCATCCGTGCTAGCCTCGTCAATTTATATCAGCTAAGAGTTCATTTTAGCGGTTTTACAAGACCGTATAAGGGAGGTATGTGCCTAATAGGTACTATTTACATACATATGTCTAATATGTGATGACATACATATTGGGCTAGGTAAAGATCGACATATATTGTAGCTAGTTAGACAGTTTAAAATATTCTATATTAACTTAAGACGTTTTTTAAATTTGATTTAGTTTGTTCCTATGAAGACTTCGTCTTTGAAAATAGCCTTTATTGCAAATAATTCGTAGTCAATGAAATTATACAAGCACATTTATACCCTGTCAGTGGTCAATTCATTCATATTATGACATTGTGAATCATAATTCACAATTCATCAAATCTGTGTGCTGGATAAACGAACATGCCGTTTATTTGAGGGTAGCAGCGTCCCGCGGTTTCATCCGCGTAGTTTCCATTCCCATGAGAATTCGGGGATAACATATAGCCTATGTTATTTGCTGATAATGTAGCCTTGTATTGGTGAAAAAATGGTTTTAATCTGTCCTTAGTTTCGGAGCTTATTCTTCACAAACAAAAACAAACTTTCCTCTATATAATGTTAGTATAGATTTGTGTATATGTATGTTTATGTGCATCAATGAATAGAATAGAATAAAAGACAATTTGTATCGAATGTAGGTAATACAGTTAAGGTGTTTCGTTACGAAGTCTTGGAATCCTTGCACATTGTGCCTTTCGGCAAACAAAATTAATTGTTATGAAAAAAATCACTTAAGCTACGCAAATAAATTCGTGATGAATAAATATTTGGATTACATCCTCAAAGCTCCAAAATAATAAAATATCAAAAAAGAAAAAAAAAAGAATGAATGATGATGATGTGATGTTGAATGATTTCAAATTTTAATCTGTAAACTTGTATACTATTCTCAAAGTGAATTAAATGCTAGACTGAATATTGGAAAGCTCACCTGAGCTGCAGCTACAGTGTGTGCTCTCAGCAATCGGATAGTTGTTCAAATTCGTGGCTACCCCACCGCGTTTCTCGCATAGCTGACGACCATAGAGTAGTGTGTGGGATAGAAGCTGTAGATTTTAGTGTTCTAGCTTTACCCCGCGGTTATTCTCACGTGAATTTTGAAAATTGTCGCAAGGAACATGATTCCAGGAAATAGTCTTCCTGCGTGCCAAGTTTTATACAAATCCGTCCTGCTGTTAAAAAGTGAAGAGGTAACTAGTAGTAGTAATGGTAGAGGTAAATAATCTCACTTTCGAGTTTATATAAGTTAGGATTTTGATAACAAGCAGACTGCCTTATTTTCGTTAGGGTTTAACAATTATAGAGTAAAATATATCAATTTGGAATAACATACTTTTCAAATGATAGAAGCATTTACAAAATATGTAGTACTAGTGACCAGCCCCGGCTTCGCGCGGGTGCAATGCTGATACTAAATCTCTACTATATTATGAATGCATATACCTTCCTCTTGAATCACTCTATCTATTGAAACCGTATCAAAATCCGTTGCGTAGTTTTAAAGATCTTAGCATACATAGGGACAGACAGACAATGGGAAGCGATTTTGTTTTATACTATATATTAAAAGTAGATCCAGAGATTGTTAGCGATTGAGAGTATTAAAAGTATTTTACAGTTATTACCTTTTTTTAACTGACTATATAATAATATTGTGAATTTAAATGTGAAACGGGTTTATTGAACTAGATACGTCCGTGGAAATCCATAGTCAAGGCATATAAAAATATGAAAACTGCTTTAAAACAAACAAAACGAAGCTTTCTCAAATATAATTGCACTTTCTTTTCCAATTTATTTACGTTATGCCACTAAAGTTTAATTGACTGCAAGTTTCGAAAAACTTTGATCTTTCATTCTAAGTGCGCTGACTGCTGCGATGTTTAGTAAGTAATAACAAAATTTGTTTTTATTAAATCAGCAACATCTGTAATCATTGAAATTTAAAAAAATATAAGTCATTTGAATGAAAAGCTTAATTTTTCACATCTCTTCAGACTTTAATATTCTTATTAGAATCGCTTTTAAAAAACGGTTTCTGATCAAACATTTTATTTTATTTAATAAGTAAATATTAAGTATTAAAGAGCCTTACCTTTTACATGAAATCTAGTTTAATTGAGAGATCATCACTTTAATTTATAAAAAAAAAACAAGAATTCATTCAGGATTTTAAACATTTTTCACTTTAAAATACTAATAATCTTTAAGTAATTCTAAAACCTTTAAGTTTTAAATACCCTTTATCGATCTACTAGCAGACGTGCGCAAACTTCATCTGCGTCACAAAAAAGAAAAAAATAACCCCGTTTCGCAACTATTTTCATGACTGCTCCGCTCCTGTTGGTCTTAGCGTGATGATATATAGCCTTCCTCGATAAATGGTCTATGTACCACTGAAATATTTTTTCAAATCGGCCCAGTAGTTCCTGAGATTATCGCGTTCAAGCAAACAAACAAACTCTTCAGCTTTATATATTAGTAGATAGATAAAGAACACTATACATAATTCCGAGTAGCATCTCAACATCGCGATGCGCCAAAGCCCCCGCACCTCGGTACTAATACGGCGTATCAGCGTATGTCAACTATTTTAGTACATTCTACTCTCATTAACAAATATTACTACGAATTACTTCTCAGTATTTTTATGTACGTTTTTCCTTATATTGTGCAAATCTACACTATACTAGCGTATTAAACCACAATTCGTCGAGCAAGTCCAAATTGGTGGTGGTAGACATTGCAAAGATTTCAATATGTAGTAAAGCTTAAAGTAAATTGAGTGTATTTTATTTTTAAAATAGCTAAGCTTGATAGACAAAACCAAAGTCATGTCAGTATAACTGGAGTTATGAAATACTAGCAGCGCCCCGCGGTATTACCCGCGTAGTTCCCGTTCCCGTGGGAATATTGGAATAAAACTATAGCCTATGTTACTCAGGATGAATGTAGCTTTCTAACGGTGTAAGAATTATTGAAATCGGTCCAGTATTTTTTGGTTTTATTCGTTACATACAAAAATATAAATCTTTCCTCTTTATAATATTAGTATGGATAATGTTTTCTAAGACTAACTCGTCCGAAGTGACACAAATTACAAAATGTGACGTGATCCACGCGATAGGCGTGGATCACGTCACATAAAGCTTGGCTCATTAATTTCGAACAATGGCGCTCAAGTTCTTCGGACACGTTTCTAGGCGGGACAATGGCTCCATCGAACGCCTTGATGTGCAAGTGCAAGGCAGAGTTGAAGGCACCTGGCCGCGTGGTACTTCACCTATATGATGGACCAATCGATCGATCGATCAAGTCAGCTGTGGGCGGCCCGTTGCATAAGTGTGCCCGGATGACCGCTAACAGGCAAAAATGAGAGTGAAGAAGGTTCCAACTGCCCGGAACACTACATAACGACCGCGACCGCGCTTGCAATAGCGTACTGATGATACTGGCCTATACAAATTACCCATGATTACAAATGAGTAAATGATTATTATAATTACTGAAAGGAAAGAAGAACTAAGGCCGTTCGCTTCGTAATAAATATTAAACAATCTCTGTTTTCCCTCCCTACTCTATCAAAATTCACGGAATACTATCGGATTGAGCGACGCCATCAAGTGGACGTATCTGATGGCTTCCAGTTAACAGACCTAGTAATGATAGCAAACAAATTAATTACTTTTAATATAAATCAATCAATCCGGAGTACTTCGTATCGCGTTTCTGGGTTGTGTAAACAGTTATTCTGTTGTAAATCGTGGTCGTTTACACGGACTGAAATCTTCAGATACTCATTGACTGTATAATCTTGTTATCTCAACGGTATATCTTTATAAATTAATGTTTTAGTAAAGTTTCTCTGTTTTTAGTTAGCCTTAACAGGAAATCCATTTAAAAGAAATATCTTTCCATCCAATCAAGCATTCCCAATAGTCTTTTATAAAGCGCATAGCAAAAGAATGGAACTCTCTGCCAGTTTCCGAACGCATTCAACCTTAATCTCTTCAAACTTGAGTGAACAGGCTTTTTCTGGGTAAGCTCATTCCATCGACGACTTTGTCTCTGTCACCTCTGACCTAGACTAGAGTCAAGAGCAAACCCACATAAAACATAATAAAAAAATCGATTCAACCGCCATGACTAATTAAAAACCTTCGATAAATGTCAATAAATAAAAGCTATGATGATTTATTTGATTTGTACATTACTATATGGTTTAGAGTTAGTACATAATCCGAGAGTTTTGAATAGTAAACATAAATACCAAAGATTGAAAACGCACTATGATGGTACTGTTTAAGATGCTAACCAAAATACTTTTATGTAATGCAGTCAGGTCAGGTCAGGGTGGACTGGAACTACAGTTTTTCATGAATGCTAACATATTATTGGCCAGGGCAAAAGAACTACATAATGCATTTAAACCTCCCAATAATCTTATCTTTGTAAACTAAATAACCATTAATCTTGAACGCGTAAGCAGGCATTTCACTTTTAAAAACGAAGCCGATCCAATTACTTCAAAGATTCAACGACTCATTATTAAGATTTCTTTAAAACGATTACAAAATGCAAGGAAAAGTACCAAAGAAAACGTGATTACGAATATTTTCAAGCGCTTTTCTTAGATAGGGTCAACGGTTCAAGTGACTTCGAATAACCTTTATATATCTATTATGTTTACCGAAAATCCATAATTTATCTAATAATGCATTACTTATTAACAATTTTCTAAGATTTCTTTAAAAGTTTCTTGATATTATACGTTTTTCAAACTCTGAAATTGGCAAAAGCTGATTGTATTGTTCTAAGTTATGTTTTGGCCTCATATTTTATGCAGATGGGCGTTGCAAACATTTTTTAAAATCATAAACGCACATTCTAAAAACTAAATGTATAAATTATAATTATAAATAATACGAGCTTTTCTACTAACTAAAAAAGCAACTCTTGGGATAATATAGCTATGATGGTAAAACAACAAAAATAAGTAAAAAAATATAGTTTTAATTTACTCTAACCCTTCACTGAAGGCAATGAAATCAATGGTGGACAGCAATCAGAGGAACGGACTTGACGACATGACCGTGGTGGACGACGGAGCTGGAGTGAGTGATGGCAGCAGGAGCGGTCTTCACGATGACAGGGGCGGCGTGGACGACGGGGGCAGCGTGGACGGTGTGGAGGACGGGGGTAGCGTGTACAGAGTGGACAACAGGGGCAGAGTGTACAGCATGGACCACAGGCGCAGCGTGGACAGTCTTCACCACAACCGGGGAGGCAGCAATCACTGGAGCGGCGTGCACGGCGTGGACAACAGGAGAGCCGTGGTTGACCACCTGGCTGGACTTGGTGATGGTCGTCTTGGAGCCGACCACGGGAACGGTGTGGACCACGGGGGCGGAGTGGACAGCGACCACGGGCTCATGAGCCACCAAGAGGCCGGGGGCGGCGGCGGCGCAGGCCAGGATGGCGGCGAAAGCAACCTGTTGGGAAATAATGAGTAAATTAAAATGCTAGCTATGAGTGATGATTCCAAAGAAGAAATGTTGTTTTGTGACGGATAAAAAAAAAGAAGAATTGAAATTTTCGCAAGCAAATACAGATAGCAAAATATTGTTCAAAGTTATAACATTCAGGATCAACAAAACTTTCTAAAATAGCAAACAATAAAACACTATTTTGATTGAAACACTAAACAAGCAGTGAACCGTCCGAATACATTAGCCTAAATTGCAATTATCCCTATGATAAAAAACTTAACACTTACGAAGGATTTCATGGTTGAAATGGTAGATGTGAATACGACTGTACTGTCGAGTAATCTAACAAAATGTTGGCCCACCG
This sequence comes from Hecatera dysodea, assembly GCA_905332915.2. Lineage (NCBI taxonomy): Eukaryota > Metazoa > Arthropoda > Insecta > Lepidoptera > Noctuidae > Hecatera > Hecatera dysodea. Next base: position 1,072,738 of record HG995298.1, on the reverse strand, counting down.
ATGCTTATATACCACGCTGCCGAAAATCGACAATGAGTACGCAACGAACTTGAAGCTGTATAAATTATAAAGCTCCGTGGAGGAGGCAATGCTAAAGGCGTAGTAAGCGATTACGCTGAGTTGCAAGACGCATTGTTTTATGAATGAAATAGTGACTTGACAAAAACGTGTTGTGTTGAAACAAGTCTTGAATTTAGTTCGGCTGGTTAAGTTTAACATAATATGGTCTTGGATGGATAATATAAATTTATATTTGTTTAAATATTAGATGCTGCATATCTGAGTACCAGGCAAACATTTTATTGATGGCAATAGGTTTAAGTTTCAGGCATAAAAACTTTAGACGAGCAACTGACACTCTGTTTTGTCAAATTATAAAGTGACGTCCTAACATCATTTGAAAAAGATTGTTGCTTTATTAAAAGCTTCCCCTTATTGCAAACTTGGTTTGATAAACTTTAAAGAGATGTATTGATATCAAACTACGAGTATACCTGCATCTTATTCATAACTTAAAAACCTGTGCATACTTCAATACCAGTACATGCCGTATCCACTTTCACTATCTGCATCTGGCCCTCATCGGAGTTGTCAAGATTAATGAATGCATAAACACAAACATTGAAGCTGTATTTAGGTTGATGCCAAGTTCATTCGTATTCGAAGGACTTATGTAATTGTGGACTACTTATGCAGATACAAGTATTCATGTTTGGATGTTCTGCTGTATGATCTTTTTGATGTTGTAATGTTTCTTTGGCTTATGATGCTATGGTACCTATTCTATTAAAGTAAAAAATGGATTTGATAGATTACCTAGTTTTATTTTCTTAAATTTTACTTACAATACGTAAGTACGTCTGAGATGCGTATTCCAAAAATACACCTTGTCTTACATCCAGTTTGGTTCAGCAATATTTTCTCATTTCTGTTTTATCGATAAAGTAATTTCTGTAATTGTGTCCACTTAAATTGTCATGTCTGCAATTATTTGTGATATCTGAATTTATTTTTAATTCGGTCTTGTGTGACAGTGTTGAACAAATTAAATACATGGACAGACTTTTTTGGTTGTATTTGTTTGTCATCCATGAAATAGATGGCTCATCCATTATACATCATCCAGGAAGTAATTTGCCAGTTTTTTCAAAAACACTGATCCTCTTTTCGCTGTGCACTGAAAGAAAAATGGCGGCCCATTTTTGGTCGGCACTACTAAAGCTTTTTCTCAAGTATGTTAAGGTCGGCAATAAAGCTGAATGACTGGACATCATTACTTTTATAAATCCACTCAAACTTTCAAATTAAAGATCTGTAAATGCAAAATAAGTGGCAATAATTAAACATTCATGTACTACCCAAAGTTATGTCATTAATCCGCACTCCGTCGCGGAGGTGTTTTCCAAAATTATCCAATTGCAATCAATAACGGTTTTAAAGGTGTTAAAATTTAAGTAGTTGCTTAATGACTGGCGAAATGTCACTAGTTTTAGTTATAAATAAATCTTTTGGACTGGAATGAAGTGAATGCAAAATTAACTGCATGATATAAGACCACCGTGCTGCTTTGCAGAGGATATCATGTGCACTGAGAATTTAAACAGCCATATGCTAGTCTAGTGTGTCAGCTAAGACACACTGCCTTCATGATGGCATATCCTGTCCATGTCCACTGACATTGAATCAAATATCACCAATTTTGAATCGAAATGCTCTCCAAGTATTCCAGTTAGGATTCACGATAAATCTAAAATGTTTGTTCTTTGACTGCGATTCTTCAAGTGATACTTTCCAAAGCTTTTGTTTCGTACAGATTAAAGAGTAGTGATATGAGCAGTAAATCATCTACGTCTCGTCTAGACTGTAGACCAATGCTGTTAGATCTTGTAAAACTAATGGCGTGTCTAATTTTTAGTTCCTCCGCTGAGATTGAGGATATTTATTGCTATTCTTCTTGATTAAAAGCAAACGGATTGCTTGCTTGTTGTAAGTACTAGCTGCGTAAGTACAAGTTTAAGCGATGGCTGTTTCGTCGCGTTTTCTTACTTACAAACTTACTTATAAATGCAAAAGTTTGGATGGAAGGATAGATATTTGTTACTCTATCACGCTGGAATGACTGCACGAATATGGATGAAATTTACCACACAGATAGATTATAGACTGGAACAGCATATGGATTAATTTTAAATATCCTAATATGTCCTATGTTCCCTTGGGGTAATTTCCAACATTGACACGGGTGGAGCCGCTGGTAGAAGCTAGTACATCACAGCAGCATTTTAACCTTGTTACATTGGATATGGAAGCATGTAAAAATATGCTTCCACTGTTGCTTCCTACTACCGTATGCGAGGAAAGTTATTTTAATGTTTTGGGAAGGCCTAGGTTCAACGCCTATATGGTGATATTTTTCATATTATATCTGGTGTGTTAGCCCAGCCAGGCGCATTACTTTGTGTAATTCATTTCATCACCACTGCTCTCAAAACGTTGAAGGAAAACATCGTGAGGAAACCGGCATGTCCTAGAACCAAAACTTCGAAGACATGTGACATTCACCAAACCGCACTGGGCCCGCGTGCTGGAATATGGCCCATTCCCTCTCCTAGAGAGGAGGCCTGTGTCCCAGCAGTGGGAACATTAAAAGGCTGATTATGCTTATGTGTTAGCTGTTGTTTTCAACTTCCAGTTTCAAAATTACTATCATTAGAAATATGGTATAGTGGTGTGGTACAATAAATCTCTAGCCCATTAATTCGCCCTTAATGCACATGGCTTGGTAATGATAGATTGAACTTCCTCAATCTATACTAATATTATAAAGCTGAAGAGTTTGTTTGTTTGTTTGTTTGTTTGTTTGAACGCGCTAATCTCAGGAACTACTGGTTCGTCTATACTTATATTATAAAGCTGAAGAGTTTGTTTGTTTGTTTGTTTGTTTGAACGCGCTAATCTCAGGAACTACTGGTTCGTCTATACTTATATTATAATAAAGCTGAAGAGTTTGTTTGTTTGTTTGTTTGAACGCGCTAATCTCAGGAACTACTGGTTCGAATTGAAAAATTATTTTTGGGTTGAATAGACCATTTATCGAGGAAGGCTTTAGGCTATATATCATTACGCTTAAGCCAATAGGAGCGGAGCAGCGATAAAGAATGTGTTAAAATCGGGGATTCCACGGGGACGAAGTCGCGGGCAGCAGCTAGTTCTCAATAAAAGTTTGACTTGTTCCACCTGTCTATCTCTTATGGCCTACTCAAGGTTGATCTAACGTCAAATTATAAATTCAATCATTACTTTTACTGACAACCGATATGTGCATATTATTATAAAGTTGAATAGTTTTTCGTTTCAAGGGTATTTGGTGAATCAAGGCTGTTTCATGTTTTTTAAATGGGTGTGATAATAATTTGAGGTCATCGTGGCAATTTTTTGTTTTCGTGTTGTTTGCTAAATTAATTACTTGAAGAATATTCATAAATTGCCAGAGTAAAGCGTTTTAGTGGTTTCGTCCTGCTCTATGATTTGGTCATAGAAGTCAATTAGTAATTTGACTGTTAAAATATACATACACACAAGATATTTTACTCACATTGAATTTAAGTTCATAAGTCGTGGGACGCGATAAACATCATGTAATTTTGGAGATGGCAACTTTTGATAATCATGGTCCATTGCTCACACAACTACAAAAATTAAAATATAAGCACGTGCATATTTCACCAACATTACACTAACCTCATAAGTTAAGAGGAGCGATATTATCTTAAATATAATTCTTTCTTGTTAGCCAAAATGTTGTCTGCTCTGTTCTTATGAAACTTTTATGTGTGCCATTGTAGCTTTAGACAGATATGATAAATTGAATGCTTGATACATGAAAACCGATTTTGATGTCCCGAATATAAGGCAAAATCATGCCAAAATTTTATACTCAATCAATTTATTAGCTAACTCAACTATTTTTTTTATTTAATAGTTTATGTACACACATTTAATAAAAAGGTAGGAAGAATGAAACAGAAAAATAGGTATAAAGGTGATGCTTATTTCTATAGAAATCTCTTCCAGCATACCTGCGATAGGAGAGTCGAGTAAAAAAGAGACGTAGACATTGTGTGTAAAAGTATTAACCAGGAAAAATGAAAACAATACAGTTTAAATATAACATACAATCTATAATTATCATACTAATACATAGGTACTAAATAATATTAAAAAACAATACAAGAAACTATGTTGGGGTCGTCTTCAAATCTTCTTTGGCTTCTGAGTTCGTACTTGTGTATTTTAAGTTTATTGACTGCCTATTTGACGTCCAGAACCCAGTAACTGGGTAACACAGTACTTCTTGATAAGACTGGTGACAGATTTTCTGGCTTCTGATCATTCCGAACAACCATCAAAGATATGAGAGAGCAGTGGTGGCCGAGAAGTATCGGCCCCGACTAACGAATTGTAGGTTTCGGGTTCAAACCCGGCCAAGCGCATTACTTTGTGTAATTTATTTCATCGCCACTGCTCTCAAAACGGTGAAGGAAAACATAGTGAGGAAACCGGCATGACTAGAACCAAAACTTTGAAGACATGTGACATTCAGCAACCCGCACTGGGCCCGCGTGGTGGATTTGGCCCATTCCTTCTCCTAGAAAGGAGGCCTGTGTCCCAGCATCATTAAAAGGCTGCTTATTATATTTATCAAAGATCTATAAACGGCAGACTGACAATTTAAGTTTGTCGGTATATCAAGATGGTTAATATTGTGGTGAATATTGAGACATGTAGCTTTTTTATTCTATACTATGGACTAAACTTTGATGTAGAAATCGCCAACTTCGACCTGAGTATATTTCGTGGCTACTGTATTGACCCCAAGGGTACCACCCACGTTAAAAAAATCTGCCTAAACCTCTGAATGACGAAATGATTAAGTGTGTTGCGATTAATCGCGTCTTTAGACCGTCTACAATTATTACATTAATCACAGCGTACTTAATGAGATGTAGCCGATGGTCAACATACATATAACTTTACAAAGAAGGTCAAATCCATAAAATAATATCTTAATTCATATTAATTTTCCTCTATAGGTTAAATGAAAACTAACTTGAATCCTAAATAGCTCCTCAAAATTATCGGCATTTGGTTAAACGAGGACAACACTTTTTGTGTTGTTACTAACAATATTACCGTTTCACAACAAGGAAGAAAACAGAAACACGTTCAAATATTTCCCTTGCTGGTAAAAACGGCTACACTGGTACAAGCAAACTTATTCCACAAACTGCACAGACGTGAGCCTTCTGTAATGATCTATACTATGGCTTAGCTTGCGCGTGCGCCATTTCGTAACACTTCTTTGAATGTCAAGTTCATGCACGCTTGGAAGATTATTTTCAACATTTTGATGTATTATTGTTGAATATTCAAGGCTTTCTTATGAGTTTATCTTATGTACTTTGTCGTAATAATTTTATTTTTGTTCACAGGGGAGTCCATTTGGTTTATAACTTTGTCTTAGTTATTGGCTACAAATTCTTTGGTTTTCATAAGTCTTTTAAATACAATTGATTGAGTCAGGCGTTACTTTGCAGAAATCCATTTTAAATTTGAAAATGAAAATAATATATCTAGTTGTACGGGGCGGACGTGATCGACTGGACTGTAGGGTGGCCAGGGTAGGTTATCCTATTCTTCAAAAGTGGACTGTATGGTGACAACCCACCTAGGTATAAATGATCCAGACGCGTTGACGCTCCGTCTATAAGCTACGGGCCATGAGGATGCAACCCTTAACTGAATACTTGCTATACTTGCTGTTATTGACACAGTATATAGGGGTAGGTATAGAGGGCTTACCAATAAAGTCACAATAAAACACTATTTAACTTGTTCACTATTCACTTAGCGATTTGAAGGGTGGAATTCGCGACTATATGATTCTACATTTAGGTATAAGTTCAAACTATCTTGCAAATGACTACAAATTCTATAAATTTTCAATGTTACTATTGTACGGCGCAACTATACCGTATCGACACCCAAAAAATCACCGTGTGTGATGAAGTTTATTAACTAAAATTTTCACTATGCTAATTCTAGATTTTAGGCTATATCTAGGCTTAGGTCTATGTGAGTAGGGGTTGTCGTACCTTTATGGATAGCCCTCGGTAAGCTCCATACAGCGGAGACGAATTCACCCCTTCATCCCCCTCCATGTAGGGGTGGGATGCCAAAAACTATACAAAACTATAGTAGGCGCGAAGCTATTACCTACTTGGGGTGAATTTACCGTAAAACTATGCTAGGAGGGCTATACAGGTATATGTATCTCTATAGATACGACAACCCTCTACAAAACTACATATGTTTCAACCCTGTCACTTAAGGGGTTGCAACTCTATAAGCGTATATGTTTCAGGGGGATAAAAATAAACAGTTTTATTTAAACCTAAATTACGGCTTTATGCCTGCATACACTATAGACATCTATATATCCCCTGAAAGGATTTTTCAAGGCGGTTCTATTTCAGACATTTAGAAGTCTAGAATCTAGACTTGTTTTTTCGGGAAAGGAAGAGGGTAGATGCAAAGTGTTATATTTTGTGCATACCTTCATCAGGGCTATTTATCAAAAACTGTTGACCAATCACGTACCAGCACCCTCCTGCTCTGTGATTGGTCAGTGTCGCTTTTAGCTATGCGACTACCTTTGACCTAATATTTCAAGTCTCAAATTACCAAGCCCTTTCTATTTACCTATGTATGTCTGTCTGTGTGTGTATATACCTCGATTACCTTATATACCACCGATATACCTTTATATACCTTTATATACCTTGATTACCTTCATATACCTTCGATTACCAGGGTTACCATGTGTTTACTGTTATGTGTAAGGGATAGGATACCCTACCTAACTATATTCTATTTACTTGGAAGAAATAAAGGCTCCAAGGGCTTATATACTGCCTCTTGAGAGCAAACAACTGTAACGAATGTGTTTTATTTCAATAACAAACTATGTATCAACTATAGCTACCTATAACTATCTATTCTATGCAGCTCTATCTGTTACAGCATTCTATGTGCCAACTAACTACCTATAACTACCCATACTATGTAGTCGCGGTTTTATTTATTTGCAACATTCTATGTACTACTATAGCTACCTATAACTATCTATACTATGTAGCTAAGACGCATCGTCGCGAACATCTCTCCCGCCGTGCAGTGCAGCGATGACTCGGTGCGATGACGTCGCGGCGCTGCAGAAACCCGGTGAGCGACGCCTGTAGCCACGTCGCCCGCTGCGCGGCGCCGGTGCTCGATGCCGGTGCTCGACGCAGCTGTGCAGTCGCCGGTCTGCCGCTTCCCTGCTGTGGGTCGCCTGCAGTCGCAAGGCTGTTGCGTAGGCTCTCGCAAATGTGCGAGCTGTGGGCCGGATGGCCCGCTGTCTGTGCGAGCTGCGAGTGCGCGCAGCATCGCCTGCTGCGGTGGCAAGCTGTGTAGGCAGCATTGCCTGCTGTATCGCCTGCTCAAAGCAAGGCGGTGGCGGGCCGAATATGCCCGCAATGGGGGCTAGCTGCGCCCGTGGGCGGCATCGCCCGCTATGTTGGCGAGCTGCGTGAGCAGCATCGCCCGCTACTGCTCGCTTGATGCGAGCCGAATGCGGACCGAATATGTCCGCGGTGGTGAGCTGCGCCAGTGGGCAGCATCACTCGCTATGTTGGCGAGCTGTGGGAGCATCGCTGGCTACTGCTCGCTTGATGCGAGCCGAATGCGGACCGAATATGTCCGCGGTGGGGCGAGCTGCGCCTTGCGGGCAGCGTCGCCCATCTATGGTTGGCGAGCTGTGAGAGCATCGCTGGCTACTGCTCGCTTGATGCGAGCCGAATGCGGACCGAATATGTCCGCGGTGGGGCGAGCTGCGCCTTGCGGGCAGCGTCGCCCATCTATGGTTGGCGAGCTGTGAGAGCATCGCCGGCTACTGCTCGCTTGATGCGAGCCGAATGCGGACCGAATATGTCCGCAGTGGGGCGAGCTGCGCCTTGCGGGCAGCGTCGCCCAGCTATCGGTTGGCGAGCTGTGAGAGCAGCATCGCCCGCTACTGCTCGCTTGATGCGAGCCGAATGCGGACCGAATATGTCCGCGGGGGTGAGCTGCGCCTTGCGGGCAGCATCACTCGTCTATGGTTGGCGAGCTGTGAGAGCAGCATCGCCCGGCTACTGCTCGCTTGATGCGAGCCGAATGCGGACCGAATATGTCCGCGGTGGGGCGAGCTGCGCCTTGCGGGCAGCGTCGCCCATCTATGGTTGGCGAGCTGTGAGAGCAGCATCGCCTGCTGTGTCGCCTGCACAAAGCAAGGCGGCGGCGGGCCGGATACGCCCGCAGTGGGGCGAGCTGCGCCTTGCGGGCAGCGTCGCCCAGCTATCGGTTGGCGAGCTGTGTGAGCAGCATCGCCTGCTGTGTCGCCTGCACAAAGCAAGGCGGTGGCGGGCCGGATACGCCCGCAGTGGGGCGAGCTGCGCCTTGCGGGCAGCGTCGCCCATCTATCGGTTGGCGAGCTGTGTGAGCAGCATCGCCGGCTATTGCCCGCTGGATGCGAGCCGGTTGCGGACCGAATATGTCCGCGGGGGGCGAGCTGTGAAGCGTCACCCATCTATTTGGCGAGCTGTGTGAGCAGCATCGCCGGCTATTGCCCGCTGAATGCGAGCCGGTTGCGGACCGAATATGTCCGCGGGGGGGGGGGGAAGCTGCGCGTGTAGGCAGCGCCACCCATCTATTAGTTGGCGAGCTGTGAGAGCAGCATCGCCGGCTATTGCCCGCTAGATGCGAGCCGAATGCGGACCGAATGTGTCCGCGGGGGGCGAGCTGTGAAGCATTACCCATCTATCTGGTTGGCGAGCTGTGAGAGCAGCATCGCCGGCCATTGCTCGCTTGACGCGAGCCGAATGCGGACCGAACATGTCCGCAGGAGGTGAGCTGCGCCGGTGGGCAGCATCACACTCTCACTGTCCGCTGAAAGTAAGTTGGTAGCGGGCCGGATATGCCCGCACGGGGGGCGAGCTGCGCGTGTTGGCAGCGTCACCCATCTATCTGTTGGTTGGCGAGCTGTGGGAGCAGCGTCGCCTGCTGTTGTCTTACTTTGGTAGTGGGACAAGTTTCTTCACTGGACGCTTTAAGGTGCCGCCGGATGTGCGCACCTCAGCTGTCCGGACCTCTCCATCAGCGCCCGGGAAAACTGCGATTATGCGGCCTCGCGGCCACGTGTTGCGAGGCAGCTGGCCGTCTGCGATGAGTACGGGATCACCCACCTGCAGATTAGGGCCACGGCTATGAGGCTCCCGCCGGTGTTGGAGCTCGGGTAGGTACTCACGTACCCAGCGGCGCCAGAACTGGTCGGCGAGTGCTTGTGAGCGCCGCCAGTGGCGCTTGCTGTCGATGTCGTGCTCTGTGAACACGCCAGGCGTCGGCAGCCGGGCTGAACCACCCAGGAGGAAGTGGTTCGGCGTGATGGACTCGTCATCGTCACTGTGAACTGAAACATGGGTTAGTGGTCGACTGTTGACCGTATATTCGGCCTCACACAACAGTGTGTGTAACACCTCTTCATGTGGGTGTTTTTCGTGAAGTATAGTCTGTAATGCTGTCTTCACACATCGGACTAGGCGCTCCCATGCGCCACCCATAAAAGGCGCTGACGGAGTGATGAAGCGCCATATTATGCCTCGGCGACTTGCCTCTTCTTCGAAGGCGTCTCGGAGCTCTTTGTCGGCACCGTGCATGTTGGTGCCGTTGTCTGAATGTATTTCTGTTGGACATCCTCTGCGTGCAGCGAAGCGGCGCAGTGCTAGTATCGCGGAGTCTGCGCTGAGGCTTGCGGCGATTTCCAGGTGTACCGCTCTGGTGGTCAGGCACGTAAATAGAGCCACGTACCTCTTCTGATGCTGGCGACCGACTGTAACGGATAGCGGACCGAAATAGTCGAGTCCAGTGAATGTGAACGGCCTCTGATGATGAGCTAGACGCGTTCTGGGGTGGTCGCCTGTAGCTGGTACTGGAGCGCACGCCTTCCTAATGCGACACGGTAAACAACGTGTCACTACCATCTTCGTTGTGGGTCTCATTCTGACGACCCAGTAATGCTGTCGGACTTCATTGATGGTCATCTCGGTTCCACTGTGTTGTAAGCTGCGGTGTGTCCAGTCTATGTAGAGCTGAGTTATACGATGGTCGCCATGTAATATGGGTGGGCGCTTGACGTCTTCTGTTATTTTGTCGATTCTATCTATACGACTTCTGAGGCGTATGACGTCATCCTTTAATTCTATTTGCAACGGTCGTAGGGCGCTGTCCTTGTCTATTTCTTCGTTTCCTCGCAAACTTGTTAACTCGCGGGAAAACATCTGTTGCTGTACAGCTTGCACGAGTAACCTCTCCGCTTGTTGGAGGTATTCGGCTTCTATTAAAAAACTATATTTTGACGTCACTGGGGACGTCACTGATGCTGTAGGAGGGGGCACTGCCGTCTTTGTACGTTTCCTCCAATCCGGATCCGCTTCTATATTTTTCCTTGTTCTTTTATAGAACGTGTTTTCTTTGAGCGGCCGACATTTGGCGACGAAGCGTAGTACTGTCGCCGTCGCTCTCAACAGTCGTTCCCATTTCGAAAATCTTGCTGGATCGGGTATGACTTCTGTGAGTCTTCTATCTATATTTTCTGTAGCGACTAAGGTTCGCTCCTCACCCGTCTGTTCCTCTAGTGGAGGCTTCTCTATTGGCCATGTTGTCGACTCTTCATACAGGAAGCTGGGGCCACAAAACCACTCGTGTCTCGAATCAAAGTTGTGTGGTACATCACGAGTGGCTGCGTCTGCTATATTTTTCTTAGTGGGCACCCATCGCCAGTCTTCGACTCTACTATGCTCTTCTATGGCAGCTATGCGGTGCGCGACGAACGGTTTGTAAACTCGAGCTCCTCTTCTGATCCAGGTCAGCACGGTTTTGCTGTCTGACCAGTACGTCACGGAGGCCGGCTTGACTCCGTGTTCTCGGATAACAGCTGCAGCGACGCGGGTCCCCATCACCGCGGCCTGCAGCTCGAGTCGGGGTATCGATTGGAGCTTGAGTGGCGCCACCTTTGCCTTGGCCATGACGAGGCTCACATGAGTCTTGCCATCTTCTGTAGAGATACGCCAGTACACCGCTGCGGCGTACGAAGTTTCGCTCGCGTCCGTGAAAACGTGGACTTGCGTTTCTATGGCGTCGCTATATCCTGGGTAACATCTTGGTACTGTGACTTGTGCAAGATTCTGTAGATGTTGAACCCAACTTCTCCATGCTGTGGCCAAGTCTGTGTCGAACGGCTGGTCCCAGTCGACTCCTATTCTCCATGCTTCTTGGAGTATTTGTTTGGCGCGAATCGTTACGGGTGAGGCTAGGCCGAGTGGGTCGTATAGTGACATCACTATTTTCAGCGCCTCTCTCTTTGTGGGCACCTCCTTCTGTAATACGCCACTCGGTAATCGGGCTAGGCTCAGATTGAAACCCAGCGTATCTGCTCTTGGTCTCCATATTAGGCCAAGAATTTTTTCTGTATGGTCGCCGATGTCGACGACTTCTGTCTCTATAAGCGACGGTTCTATTTTCTGTATGACGTCGATGTCATTCGATACCCATTTCTTTATTTCGAAACGAGCCTGTTGGTGTATCTTCTTCACCGCTGTTGCTATATGTGTCGCTTCTTCAACTGTTCTATAGCTATCCAGATAATCGTCCATATAATGGTTCTTCACTATTGCTTCTACTGCTTCTGGATGCTGTTCTATGTGCCGGTTCGCGTTCCAATTCTTCGCGAATATGGCCGTGCACGGTGAGCTTGCCGCGCCGAATATGATTGACGTCATTCGATACTCGTCGGGGGCTCCTTCTCTTCTATTGCCTCTCCACAAATATCGGAGGGCGTCTCTATCTTCAGGTCGTACTTTGACCTGCATGAACATTTCGGTAATGTCACCTGAAATGGCTATCGGATGTCTACGAAACCTCATCATGACGCCGGGCAGCGACTGTAACAGGTCCGGTCCTGTAAGTAGGAAGTCGTTCAGCGACATTCCATTCGATTTAGCTGCGGCGTCGTGTACTATTCGAAACTTCTCCGGCTTCATGGGATTGAAGACGTCGAAATGAGGCAGATACCAGGTTCTTCCTGGCGTGGTCTGTTTGGGCGCTTTTTCTGCGTACCCTTTCGAAAGGAGCGAGTCCATCTGTTCTATATATTTATTTCGAAGACTCGGATCTTTGTCGAGCTTCTTTTCTATAGAGATCAGCCGCTTGTGTGCTGTCCCATAACTATCGGGCATTTCAAAGTTGTTATTTTTCCATAACATAGCTGTTTCTATATGCCCATCTGTCAACTGTTTGGTATGTCTTTTCAAGATGTCTTCAGCCTGCTTCTCTGGATCAGAATCTGGACGCCGAGGATTAACTATTAGGGACTCGAGTGCGAAAAATTCACGAAGTTGCTCGTTCAGTCTATCGTCTCTATTTTCTCTATCTTCTCTGCATGCGCTGACGTAATGCACCTGCTGACCGAGTATTCTAGTGTGCGCGCCATGTAGCGTCCATCCAAGCGTTGTAAGTGACGCTATTGGCTGGTGCCTGGGGCCTCTTCTGACTTCACTGGCAAGGAGAAGGTGCCAGTTGTCTTGGCCAATCAAAATCTTGGGCGCGCCAACATCATAGACTAGCTGCTCTTTCAAGTCGATGAGATGTTTGCAATGTGTGACATCTTCTTCACGGACTGTCTGTGACGCGAGATTAAGCTTCGGTATGGTGCGCGCTCTGAACGGCACCCTATTTCTATGCTGACTCGTGAATGTCACTGTGACTCTTTTCGAACAAGGAGTGTCGATCATGGTGTCACCGATCGCACCAATCTTCAGTGGGTCGATCTTGCCCTCGGCTCCGACTTGGTCGGCGATGTCTTCATCGATCAACGATACGGTCGATCCATCGTCGAGTAGGGCGAACGTAGATGCCTCTCCCGCCGGTCCAATGACCCGGACCGGGATGATCTTTAAATAGGCGTGATTCGACGATGATCTTGAGCTGGCGACTGTCTCCTTGGGCTCCTTTTTGACTTCGGTCTGTCTGGGCTTTTCGGCTGCCACCGCAGCAGGCTTCTTGTCGTAATGAAGTAGCCGACTGTGCGTGGCTGTACACCCCTTGACGTCACACTTCTTCGCGTTGCATTTATGCCGCTCTCTTCTTGGCTTCAGGCAACGGAAGCACAGGTTTAGATTCTTCGCAATTTCCCATCTCTTGTTACTATTACTATTCTTGAACTTCGAGCAATCGCGTTCTATATGGCCATCCTTCTCACACAGTCGGCACTTGCTTGCTGACTTCTCTGTTGTTGTGTGAGTCCTCTGCTGCGGTGTGCGTCGGTTGGATGAGCCCTCTGTCTTGATGTTTTCAGCAGGAGCGAAAGCGCTGCAGTATCGAGCTTGTTCGGTAATGAATTCGCTAAACAGCGACAAGTCTGGCAAGGACTGGTACTTTTCTGTATATATACGGTACCACTGTACACGTATCGAATTCGGTAGCTTCTCTGTCAAGGTTCGCATGAGCTCGGCGTTGATCAGGTAATGATCCTTCTTCAATGCTCGCAGCGTTACTATAGCGCACCTCACGTGGCTTGCGAATGAGCAAATATCCTTTGGATTTTCACTGCATCGTGTCAGTCCTCGCAATCTATCTGTTTCGGCCTGTGCTATCGAATCTGGTCGGCCGAATTGCAGCTCGAGTTCCCTCATGATGTCATCTGGTCTTGCATGGCCGATGAGTTCTGAACTGACTGTTTCTAAAGCGCGTCCATGCAGGCTTCTTCTAAGTCTTGCTGTATTCTCGACATCGTTGAAATATTTTCGAGTTGTTTCATAAATGGCTCGAAATGACAACCATTCTGTATGCGCACCACTGAAGTTCGGTAAAGTCATAATGACTTTCGACGCCGAGGAGGAATTCTGTGACTGCTGTTCTGTTTTCTTGTCAACTAAAGATGCTATAGCAGCCGTAAGGTCCGTAACGAATGGACGTAAATTATCCTCGCTCCTATCGTCTTCTATTTTCTTCATAGGTGGTGGCTCTATCTGTTTAGCACTATCTGGATCTATGTGCGTTCGACGAGAGTCCACTATTGGTTCGAAGTCCACAGGGGGGGGCGGTTGCTGTCGACTATCACGGATGTCCCCCTCGGCGGCGTTGGTCTCTCTCTGATCAGGAACAGGTTCAGGCGCCTCTTCCAGCCAGGAACGCACGTACTCTTCATTTGAGTTTCTATCGTCCAAATATTCTTCGTCCGACTCTTGTTCGGCTCTCTGAAGTGCTAACTGGGCAAGCTCCAACTTAATCTTCAATAAGTCTTCGCGAGCCTTCTGTAGTTTTCTATATGACCGCGGTGACCTGTCAATGGTCGACGGCGGACGTCTATGTTCTATACGGGCGTCACCCCGGGTAGTCATTGGCAAGACTCGGCTATCTCTTCTATTTGACGGCTTCATTGTACTATCTGAAGTCGTCTCAAAGCGGGTTCCCTTCCTTGAGGTCGATGGCATCTGTTTCTGTACTGTTGTCGGCAATGGTGCAGGTACTCGTTCTATTGCTGAAGCTTCTATCTGTTCTATTCGTTCAGCGGCAGCAGGCGGAGACACGTCTTCACTGCGCTGCTGCATCGATCGCGCCGTCCCAGACGATGAAGGCGAACGCGGCGGCACCTGATGATGGATAGCAGGAACCCTCTCGGCTGGTTCCTGTATCGGAACTGTCCACGCCTCGGATGATTTGCCATGCGACCTCGTGATCGGCATTGTTGAAGTCTTCAATAAATCTTCAAAACTATTCGGTAGTCCACTGGTAAGCCTCAGGTGAAACTTCAATCCAAGTTTCCAAAAAAAAATTTTCAAAAAATTTTCAAAATTCTTCAAAGTCCCCAATCTTCAAAAAATATTCTAAGTTCGGATTGACTGAAACTTTTCTAAGTCCCAGACTGTTCAAAATCTTCTATGTGTGAAGTCGATCGAAATTCTCTAAGTCCAAAATTCTTCAAAAATATTCTATGTCCCGCTTGATCAAAACTTTTCTAAGTGTCAGGTTGTTGAAAATTTTCCAAGTTCAAAAATCTTCAAAAAATTTTCCAAGTCCCGGATTGTTGAAAATTTTCTAAGTTCAAAATTCTTCAAAAAATTTTCCAAGTTCAAAATCTTCAAAAATATTCTAAGTGTCGGAACCCCTCAAAATTTTCAAAGTGTGAAGTCGTTCGAAATTTTCTAAGTTCAGCTTGATTAAATTTCTTCTATGCTGTTGCTTCACTATTTTTCAACATCAATCTGCCTAGGGGTAGTTTTCTTGAAGGGATGATTTCTTCAAGGTCCGACTTCTATTTAGCTTCTAGGGACACCCTTCGTGTCTTGAAATGTTGAAGGGTAGTTTTTTCTTCAAGGGGGTGCGACTTCACAATAGGGGTTGCGCCTTCAGGGTAGCTGCGTGGTTCGATAAATCCAACTTCCAAATAGCTAGATCAGGCTATCTTCAAAATATCCGGCTCCGATGGACCAGAAAATGTACGGGGCGGACGTGATCGACTGGACTGTAGGGTGGCCAGGGTAGGTTATCCTATTCTTCAAAAGTGGACTGTATGGTGACAACCCACCTAGGTATAAATGATCCAGACGCGTTGACGCTCCGTCTATAAGCTACGGGCCATGAGGATGCAACCCTTAACTGAATACTTGCTATACTTGCTGTTATTGACACAGTATATAGGGGTAGGTATAGAGGGCTTACCAATAAAGTCACAATAAAACACTATTTAACTTGTTCACTATTCACTTAGCGATTTGAAGGGTGGAATTCGCGACTATATGATTCTACATTTAGGTATAAGTTCAAACTATCTTGCAAATGACTACAAATTCTATAAATTTTCAATGTTACTATTGTACGGCGCAACTATACCGTATCGACACCCAAAAAATCACCGTGTGTGATGAAGTTTATTAACTAAAATTTTCACTATGCTAATTCTAGATTTTAGGCTATATCTAGGCTTAGGTCTATGTGAGTAGGGGTTGTCGTACCTTTATGGATAGCCCTCGGTAAGCTCCATACAGCGGAGACGAATTCACCCCTTCATCCCCCTCCATGTAGGGGTGGGATGCCAAAAACTATACAAAACTATAGTAGGCGCGAAGCTATTACCTACTTGGGGTGAATTTACCGTAAAACTATGCTAGGAGGGCTATACAGGTATATGTATCTCTATAGATACGACAACCCTCTACAAAACTACATATGTTTCAACCCTGTCACTTAAGGGGTTGCAACTCTATAAGCGTATATGTTTCAGGGGGATAAAAATAAACAGTTTTATTTAAACCTAAATTACGGCTTTATGCCTGCATACACTATAGACATCTATATATCCCCTGAAAGGATTTTTCAAGGCGGTTCTATTTCAGACATTTAGAAGTCTAGAATCTAGACTTGTTTTTTCGGGAAAGGAAGAGGGTAGATGCAAAGTGTTTTATTTTGTGCATACCTTCATCAGGGCTATTTATCAAAAACTGTTGACCAATCACGTACCAGCACCCTCCTGCTCTGTGATTGGTCAGTGTCGCTTTTAGCTATGCGACTACCTTTGACCTAATATTTCAAGTCTCAAATTACCAAGCCCTTTCTATTTACCTATGTATGTCTGTCTGTGTGTGTATATACCTCGATTACCTTATATACCACCGATATACCTTTATATACCTTTATATACCTTGATTACCTTCATATACCTTCGATTACCAGGGTTACCATGTGTTTACTGTTATGTGTAAGGGATAGGATACCCTACCTAACTATATTCTATTTACTTGGAAGAAATAAAGGCTCCAAGGGCTTATATACTGCCTCTTGAGAGCAAACAACTGTAACGAATGTGTTTTATTTCAATAACAAACTATGTATCAACTATAGCTACCTATAACTATCTATTCTATGCAGCTCTATCTGTTACAGCATTCTATGTGCCAACTAACTACCTATAACTACCCATACTATGTAGTCGCGGTTTTATTTATTTGCAACATTCTATGTACTACTATAGCTACCTATAACTATCTATACTATGTAGCTAAGACGCATCGTCGCGAACACTAGTTTTAATTTCCGCGAATATTAGTGGGTTGCAGGTATGCACCAACAAAATACAGCAACAATATATCGGACTCTTTATCTCATTGCTTCAGAATACAACAAACACTTTATTTTTAATACAGTACTTAAGACCCTATTAGGTGTTTTCGTTTCCGGCCTTGGTGCAATCCATTTAAACGGAGGCGGAACGCCTAAGGGAGAGGGAAACCTTATGCCCCAGCCACCGCAACAGAAGATGCCTCGAGCATCGGAAGTCGCAGAGCGATTCCCGGCCACCATGATTTCCCATCCAACATAAAAAGGCCCTATAAGGGTTTGATGAATCAAAACAATAAATGTTTCAACTAACCCCTTTCTTCTTTCAACTCAAATCTTTCACCACACTTCAACCTGATAAGAAACTCCACTGTCTATCTTTTGGTCATCATCAAGATAACAGCCAGCATGAACAGTTTCATACGCTCCTTTCATTTCATTACTTCTTAAGATCTTGTCAACGACTGTTATCAGATCCACATTTCTAATCGTTCCTAGCTTCGCAACTCAACCTTGAAGAGAACAAGACAATAATTTGATTCTCTTTGGTAATATAGTGACATGCGATTGAACAATTAGCTCAGTATAATATAACAAGGACATGGTTTGGCAACTGTAATCATTTTTCATTGCAACAAAGCTGCAATGTGTTCTGTCGAAGATTAATTATAGGAAGTCGGGTAGAAGATTTGGATTGATGATGTAATAGATATGTATGTAGAATGTTAAACGTTGGTATTATGTTTATCTAATCGACTGATCAGAATTACTAGAGTGATTGATGAATGTTGTGCTGACAGAGGAAGGTGAAACAGAAGCTACTAAATTTTAATCAATAAAGAACCAATATAACAATAATAAACCTAATGGCCAAAAGCTTCGACGACCATCTGTCGACGCTGGCGTTACACGGTTGGTTAAAGGGCCTGATACAGAAGGCAGTACTCCTCGATACGGGTCGTATTGTGAGGAGGTTCCTTTCTCTGGAGCCCTAACCACCGGTAGCTTGGACCCTGCTCCCGACACCGGCGGATCACTGCTTTTTATATTTTTAAATGTTATCTTATGTGTTTTTTTTTAAGAAATATTTAAAAATGTAAATTAGTATGTAAGTTTAATGAATAAAGGGAATAATAAAAAATACATACATCCATATTCATAATATTATAAATGCGAAAGTAAAGCTGTCTGTATGTATTACCTCTTCTTAGCAAAATATGTTGAAACATTACCAAAATCAAAAAGGATTCTTACACTGCAATAATTTCCCATTAACTTATAATCCGCCTTTAACTACCGAAGAAAGACATATTATATTCTGTGTCTGCAAAATTTATCGCCCTCACAAAACTTAGAAAGCTCCTCGTTAACACTTAAACTCCTGTCATAACAGACAAAGAATGACTCATCAACTTTTAACTCCCGCAGAACCAACCTCTCAAACTGATTGCTAAAGTTCAACAACCTTGTATTCTTCTCCAGTAATAGATGCTAATTCCTTTTAATCACTCAACATATCACATTATACTTTTGTTTGACTGTCATGAGTTATGTTCTGTGAAAATGGAGCTGAATGTATTTTGCTGTTTTCCTTACGTTCATTCCTATTTATAGGGAAACTTTTGGCACATAAATTATAACGGTTAACGGCACGGATACACGGGTAATTTAATTAGTTTTTTATTCGTTTGTTTGTTAAGTGAAATTAGTGGATCGAGTCTTTAGCACTTACAAATTTTAGAAATTAGAAACACAATACAATCATTTAATAGAAAAATATACTAAAAATATTGCTTCCGTTTCTCTGTTTTATAGCATTTTAAGACAATCATAAAATTATATTTGCCAAGCTTTCGTAATAATCCGGATGACGTTTTACTTCATTAACGATAGTGTAAAGTTTCTATAAAATCACATAGGTACATAATATACGTTCTTTCATCAATAAGATTTCGAAAAAGTACACAAACTGTTAGTTTTCAACTGACCAACTTGAAAAGTTTTTGAAGTTTAATAACCCAGATCTTAAACGATAGATCTTGAAACTTTTTATCATGAAAATATTTAAAAATTAATACAAATTGTTTTCAATTAAAAACTTAGTTACGTTTTCATTAATGACTATTAGTTTGTAGTATCTGATAAACTTAGTTGAGTTTTTCTTTTATAATGACAGATAAAACTGAACTATGCATGCGAAGACTTGATGGATTTGATTTTTTTATCATTGCTTACTTTGATAATCAAAAACTTGCTTATTATGTTTTCAAACTCGTTTTAAACTTGGCAGGTTTTTGGAAAAAGTTTCATAGACTTTTTGTTTAGTTACATTTTTTCATAATGTTCGTTTCGTTATTGTCATCGTATCATGCTTATTACGACTGTATGGGTGAGTGACCTTTTTGTGTCACGTAGATAAATTAGATTTTGCATGATTTAAAACATATTTTAACTTGCAAAAACTACATTAGTATTTCATTTACAATTTCTGAGTCAAAAATATAGCTATGAAACGGCTAAAAAGAAAGGTCACAAGGAAGAATTTAAACTATTGAGAATTTAGCTATAAAAACACATTTATTCAAACAAAACAACAACAAACAAATCAATGGTGAACAGCAACCACCGGCAGTGACTTCACGACTGGCACAGTTTCATGGACAGTGGAACTGTGATGAGTCACAGCAGAATCACCAGTCTTCAAGGTGAACAATGGTGAAGAATGGTAGACTACCGGAGTGTGGGCAACAGAAACCACGGGCGCATGGACTACAGCAGTTCCTCCGTGGTTGACGACCTGGTTGCTCTTGGTGATGGTCGTTTTAGGATAGTGGTAGACTTCATTGACAGGCATAACGCTGATGGAGTGGACGGGGTAGGTTTCGTGGTGGACCACTTCATTGGCCTTAGCATGGACAACAGGAACGGTATGGATAGCATGTACGGGATGGTAGACGTGGGTGCTTCCATGGTCGATTACCTGGCTGCTCTGAGTGTAGGTAGACTTGGAGGTCAGGGGAACACTGTGGATGACGTGGGTAGGCTCAGAGAGGAGGTAGGCAGGAGCGGCAGCCCCACAAGCCAGGATGGCACTGATGATGATCTGAAAAGAAAAAAAAAAAGAAAATTAGTGGGGTATAAATTACTCATTGAAGAATAATTTTACAACTATGTTTTGGTCTATTGAGACAAACAACTGGGAATCAAGTAACTATTTGTTCATCACGCCTGGATCTACTGTATTATATTTTAGAAAAGTCTTCTGCGGCACTTGATATTAGAAAAAAATCTTAAGCTAGCCTGTCATATTCCCATCTCATAAAATGTCGAAAACCGATCATTTGTGACATCATTCATAACTTATATCATAAGCTGTTTGAGCTTATCGACCCCATTCTCAACACAATTTAACAATCCTAAAGGCTTTCTCTCAAAACTTACAATATTTTGCATTGTCGAAGTCTCACTTGCAACTGATGATAATCCTGAACAGTGCCACCCTTTTATACCAACATTGTATAATTATTGATTGGCCCAGATTGCGACAATTATTCGTGTACTTGAATTTTTTGGTCTTATTTACGCGAATGTAGGCAGGGATGTTGCGAAAGCGCAGTGTTCAGATCTGTCAGCTTGAGATTAGCAAATAATTAGCATGGTTGAGATTTGAAGACATGTCGCTTATGGTCCATTAAGCAGGAGATATTAGTTAGATAAGCTTGTGTGGTTACTTCGGTTTCGTTTGTGGCATGTCAACGTCATGAGAAGGGCCTGTTATTAAAAATCATTGTAACTCTGTCAGTGGCAACACCTGGGGTAGGCCTATGTATAATTATATGTAGATCATTGCAAATCTGCATACATATGTTTATACTGTGTCATTTGGAATTCAAGACAGTTCATTTTCACTAGAAACTATAGCATATATTTTTTCGCATTGGGATTCATTTTTAATCTGTAGTTCAATAATTTTGTCATCCCATGAAATTCGAGTAATATTTAAAGCAAGTAGTTTTTATATTTTCCCTTTTTATTAAGTTAATATCTACGCATCAAATCTTATTTAAAAAAAAAAAGAATCGTAAGAGCGCGGGCGATGGAAACATATGAAGTTATCTTATCTCATCTTCATAACAAAATTTAATTTGGAAAAAAATAATCTTTTTTGTAAATCGAAAAACTCATATCTACAGAAATGAGATTAAGCTCGATGTCATCATAAAAAAATGTTTCAAACAGTTGATTATATTTATAATGCATCACATAAATTAATGACTATTCATTTAATCTAGCTTTTAGTCAGCTTTTATTGATATTAATTAGGATTAATGTTACCTGAGTTTATGAGAGCTAATGGACGGTTTATAAGCTAAATATATTTTAATGTAAAAAGTGAGCCTAATATAAAACTATAAATTCGTTTTTTTTTTTTGGTTTTTACCTCAGAACTCCGTTCGATCTAGAAAAGCTTTGTTTCTTTTGAAAGCACTTACCAGATTGATTCCAATAAAAAACAATATTCATTATGAGAATTGAGCAATTGAAGGAACTCCTTAAATATAAGTATGCAGAAAGGGACAGATCCACTCAAATCTGTGATGTACTTTCCTCAAAAGGCCAGTTCAGACATCAACCTACATGGTTCTCTTATGGTTTGACCACTACATTGTATGGACTTCAAAAGAGACTTTGACCTCTGAGTTGTTGTTGTTGTTGTTGTTGTTGTTGTTATTTGTACGCCTCCTGGCATAACATAGCGCTCTCTTTGTCAATTATAACATCTGTATTACCCATTTACCTGTGTTAACAAATAAAAGTGATTTGATTTGATTTGATTAGATTTGATTCGGTGTTTCTTCTCATGGTAGTCAGCTAGGAAACACAGGCTTAATCTAGTTTATAACGACCATAAAAGTCTGACATCTAAAAGTGTTATTTACAACCTACATACAAAATAAATATCTACTATATAAAAATAAGTCGGGTTTTCCTTCCTGACGCTATAACTCCAGAACGCACGAACCGATTTCCACGGTTTTGCATTCGTTGGAAAGGTCTCGGGCTCCGTGAGGTTTATAGTAAAGAAAATTCAGGAAAATTTTCAACAGAAAATCCTTTTTCATTTTTTTATATATGGCAAAACAACGTTTGCTGGGTCAGCTAGTCATTTATAGAGAATTTGTTATTTTCATCAACGTAGCAATTCAGTACCTGCGATTTTTTTATCAGCAACCAATACTAAAACTATACGTATTTACGTCGTTTTTCCTGAACAAATACCTAGATATATCATCTCCCAATACACACACATGCATCACACAGCTGTCCATTTTCCTCATTGCCACAAACGACGGATTTAGTACCTACAAGCTATCGTCAGGTGAAAGACATACCCTCGTCAAAACTTCGTCTATCCTGAGACGGGTCCTTCGAGAGCATTAGTGGCACTCCATCATCATTGTACAAGGTAGAAGGTATAATTCTAGTTATAGGTAGTGTTTTGGTTATTGAGTGTTTTATTTTTCTGAAGGGGTTAACTTGATACTCTTGAACACCCATTGTCGCTCTAAGTGGCTATGAAACTCATAGATGTACATAATTATATACATACATATATATGTATATCTATTAGTATATGTATATATTTTATACAACTAATATTATTAACTGTCTACCAACGACATGGAATAAGTGCTTTTGCCGTCAATGTACCTATAAGCTACCTAAAGTTCAATAAAAACCCTTTAATTGATTATTGCGTGAAAGAACAGTAAACTTCCATGCATCCTCACATACTTGAATAGTTAGAATATTAGTAGAATTTAGGATAAAATGGGAAATTAGAAGTATGAGAAAATCTGTATGTTTGTTTATAAATCACGACTTACATGGGAACGCATTTGCGTAGTAATGAATTCCCCATTTCCGATATACCTACTACTAGGGGGAAATAAACAGGGAATATTTGTGTTTTCGTTCGTCGTTAGTTTGCTCCCAGGGTCCCAAGTCTACTATTACAATAGTTTCCGAACCATTACGATATCATGGATTTCTAGTTGATTTTGACAAGTTTGGTAATCTACTAATACCTATAAAAGCGTCATATACGACATTCCAATGATCAACCACTGACACTCCATTGAAAGAAATGTCATAGAATGGTAATGCCATACTTAATGACAAATTAATGATGAAATGAATGACAGACGTATGCGGTAATCTGCTAAAATTTTGACAGTTTCTTTGATCAGTGACCTATCATTAGAACGTTGTTGTGCAGTCATTTCTTTTAATAATTCGGTTATCAAAAAGTATTACGAGACCATTGACCGACCAATGATCAACCATTATGAATTTAGAAGATTACGAACTTTTAACAAAATGACAATGGGATCGTGTTGGAGTGACAAATTTATAAAAATAGCAGACTTGAGGCCCTGGAATAGTGTCCAATTCTCTCTCATCTGTTCAGCATCCATTTTCATCATTTAACAAGAGTCGACTTAGGAAATGGGCCTATATGGACCAATATCCGACAGACTAGCTTTCTAGATAGACTTCCTCTAATTCTAGGCTTTAAATTGGATACAAACAAGGTTGCTGTTTGCTTTTAGTTCTTTACAAATGTTTTCTTTCTTCTGACGTGTTTATTTATTGTAATGAAGCTTACAAATAAATTCGTTTATTTTTTCAGTAACATTAAGAGTCACACGCAAGGTTAAGCAACGCTTGCCTAGGTCGCACCGTGGATGGGTGACCATCTTAACAAACCGACATTGTTCCATGCTTCGGGAAACACGTCGAACTGTTGGTCCTAACTATCATTTTGTAGATCTTGAGCAAGTTGTTCCGGGTCTGGTTGTCTTGTGTATGTGAGTTTACATGTTTTTGAACGCACCGATACAGGAATAAATCCTAGTGTGGGGCAACGTTTCTTAAATCTATACTAATATTGTAAAGAGGAAAGATTTGTATTCTTGTATGTAACGAATAAACTCAAAAAATACTGGGCCGATTTCAAAATTTCTTTCACCATTAGAAAGCTACATTCACCCTGAGTAACATAGGCTATATTTTATCCCCGTATTCCCACGAGAATGTGAACTACTCAGGTGAAACCGCGGGGCGCTGCTAGTATCCTTACTATCCTTACTAATATTATAAATGTGAAAGCGTGGATGTTCGTTACGCTTTCACGCAAAAACTTCTTGACGAATCATCATGAAACTTTGTACACATATTCTGGGAGGTACTAGAAGTAACATAGGATACTTTTTATCCCGGGGTTATGTTCCCTTGGGATGATTTCCAACATTCACGCGGGTGAAGACGCGAGCAGCAGCTAGTATATATATAAAGCATCTACACACGATTACATACCCAAAAACCAAGCAACAGCACTTACTGTATAGTCATAGTTTGCAAAACGTCCAATCAGATGTAACAGATAAGCACAGACCTTTATAAGGAAATCGTTGCAACAATAGTTCTATGAGTCTGTGGCCTTCGCCTGATTGCAGCGTATTCAATAGTTAATACATCGAAGATATTGTTATTAAACAGTTGATTGTTTATGCAATCGCTTGTAGGGCCAAAGGGTCGACGAAACTTGTTCCTTGAGTTTATCTATTCGCACTCTCACGGATCTCACTCAAAAATTGCAATTTTTGGCAGCAAAAGTTAAAATCTATAAATAAACAAATATCTTATCACAATAAAATTATATTTGGGAATCCTTTTTATCACTGGGTTTTAGAGTATGTTTTTTTTTTGTTCAGTTTATAACAAAAGTAACAGGAGTTTTGAGTTAAGCTCCTTTCATTCTGAGAATGCATATTGTGTTAGAAGGGTTCAGAGTTAAGGTACCAGTAGCAAGAAACAATATTATCAATTATTAGCCAAAATAACCGAGTTCTAGTTTTGGTTGATCAATATGACATCTTAAAGTTGATTTGACAACTTAAAGTAGGCTGTAAATTAAGAATGAGTAGATTAATAAAAGGCAAACGTGCTTCATAGTCGATCACATCATTGCTTACCATCAAGAAAGAACTCCCACGTCATCCCTTTCTTAACTATCCTTGGTTGGCTGACAGAAAATTCCTAAGGTATTAAGTCCGCCATAGTACATTTGTGCATAGCAAGTAATTAAGATAGTGTGTCATAGAATTTGCAATACTGTAACTATGTTACTTGTCACAAGAATTAGGTCAAACGTACTGACTAATTAAATCAACAGTTATATAAAAGAAAAAAGCATATCCTGTCTTTGTCGAACAGAATTTGTTAATTTGTCCACTGGACTGTACCGACGGACAGAACGACAAATATACAAATGCACCTTTCATTTGATATTCATTAAAAAAAAAACTTTTACACTGGGTATCCAAACAGTTTGAAGTACACAAAGATTCAAAGCAAATTGGAATTTACGACATCAGAATAAAGTATAATTTCTATTTGAGCGATTGAGAAACTTGTGTCTCACGTTATACAAATGACCGCACAAGCAGTAAAGTGTAGATATAATCAAAGTATTTCTTCATTCAAAGCTTACTTAATTTATGAGTACGTTAAATATTATTTTTCTGAACTGCGAACTTTGGCTTTATGGGAGCAATAAGAATTTTCATACTCATAAATTGAGTTTTGTTGTTTAATTAAAAGTATATTGAAAGGAAAGGTCTACGAAATGATTTATCGGGTAAATAAAGTGTTGATTCGTTTGCGTAACTCTCGGCGGTATGCTGATCTTATCGTGTTATCTGTGGTACAGACCTCCCGCATATGACGCGTCATCAATATCTCTTGGGAAGATGATTTTCACATCTTTTTGTTGGTAGATGCTGAATAAAAACCAACATCAGTGCAGAAATGCTACTCTTCGATTGGTTTTATTACTTCATTAATATTTTTGCTATATCTAGTCTCCTAGTGATTATCATGATGAGTCGGATCATTTACTTGTGATCTGAAGTTTAAAGTTTCCTTAAACCGTAAATCAATGGAGATTCGCGTGACCAGGTAAAATATTATTTTCTTTTATTTATGTCAAAACACATAATAATAGTATATGCACATTAGAAACTTAAATATTAACTAACTGTTTATGCCTCCTCTCTAGGAGAAGGAATGGGCCGTAATCCACCACGCTGGCTCAGTGCGGGTTGGTGAATGTCACATGTCTTCGAATTGTTGGTTCTAGGACATGACGGTTTCTTCACGATGTTTTCCTTCACTGTTTTGAGAGATGGTGATGAAGTTAATTACACAAAGTAATGCGCCTGGCTGGGTTTGAATCCGCGGCTTACAATTCGTAAGTCGGGGCCGTTACCACTCGGCCACCACTGCGCTCACACTTCAATAAGCTTAACGATGTGCAAACATAGAAAACCAAGTTGATTCAATCGTATCTCGTCGAAATCGCTGTTATCTGGAAACGAGCCCAGAAAAAAAGTCTGACTCTGCTTTCCACTCTAGAGTGGAAGAAGTCGATTGATGATTGCCCAATGCCCATACATTAAATAAACCGGCCAAGTGCGT
The DNA here is from genome assembly GCA_905332915.2 of Hecatera dysodea. Classification (NCBI taxonomy): domain Eukaryota; kingdom Metazoa; phylum Arthropoda; class Insecta; order Lepidoptera; family Noctuidae; genus Hecatera; species Hecatera dysodea. Next base: position 1,045,948 of record HG995298.1, on the reverse strand, counting down.
GTCGGAATATGCTTAGTGAAGGGTTCCGTAGTTCACTCTTAAAATCTCATATTTCTAAAAGTACATATATAAGCTGTGATGTTCAAATCAGTTTTCGTTGGAAGTGTCTGTGAAGTTCTATTTGCTCATTTTATTTTAAAATTTTCAAGTCTTTAGTTAAAAAGTTAGAGGTAAGGGACTCATTTTTTACGAATTCGGAAGCACATATCTCAAAAACTATTGTCTTAAACAAAAAACTCTTTTGAAACCTCTATTTTATATTGAAAGAGCTATACACCACACGATATGTTTGCTGGTATTTATGAATGAAAAAAAAATAATAAAAAAGGAATAGCGTCCGAGTAAAACGGCTGTGATATATGGACGCACAGACAAACAAACAGACATGACGAATCCATAAGGGTTTTTTGCCATTTTGGCTACGGAACCCTAAAAAACGGTACAGATATAAGCCCCACATAAGTTCATCAGAAATTATGGGGAATCTGTGCAGTTTGTTATTAAAGCCAATGCATTTCACCTACCGCATAATAGCTATACAATCATATTTATGTTGCACTTAACCGGAACGAAGTTATAATTCGCAAAGTTTTTCATACCTTCCACTTCAACTTAATTACTTAAGACGGAAGGCTCAATTTTGTTTATCTCAATATAAAAGTTAAACTGGTTTTCGTAACCCATTCATCGTGAGATATTATTACCGTATAATTAATTGGGCACTCGCTTGTCTGATATTATTAAAAGGATTTTAAGATTTAAGATAGTTTATGAAATAATGAAAAATATTAAATAATTTATTAATGGGGGACCTTGGGGCTTCAGGAACATCGTGCGGTATTGATGTGCGGTCACCACGCCCAGTTTCAACATACACCATTAAAGGTTGAATGAGAACAATCAGGGCCTCAAGTCTGCTATTCAGTACAATAGTGTCAGAATAGTCTATCATTGATTTCATAATGGTTGATTTTGACAAGTTTGGTAATCTAATAATATAAAAGCGTCATTATGACTTTCCAATAGTCAACCACTGGCACTCCATTAAAAGAAATGGCATAGAATGGTAATCTCGTACATAATGACAAATGAATGACAGACGTATGTGGTAATCTGCAAAAATGTTAACAGTTCCTTTGATCAGTGACCTACCATTAGAACTTCATTGTGCAGTCATTGATTTTAATAGCTCGGTTATCAAAAAGTATTTCTAGATCATTGATCGACCAATCATCGATCATTATGTATTTAGCAGATTAGGAACTTTCGCAAAATGACAATGGGATCGTGTTAGAATGACTAAGTTATAAAAATAGCAGACTTGGGGCCTAGGAGTTTATGGGTTTCCTGACATGGGGGCGTAAAACGAAATATGGTATATTAAAAAGAAATTACTCATACACTATTTGGGTAGCTATTTCAATGGCTGACTAAGATCTGCAAATATCAAAATAACTACGAGTAATTTTGGAGAAGGTACAATTAAATTTTATTTGTGAAACTAGTATTCACTTTATGAAGATGTCTAGCAGCCTAGTTTGTTAAATGGACAATCAAATACTGAGGCCATGATTCCCTAAGGCGTCAGACGAACGTCGAACGTCGTCGACTCACGAAATTCGCTCGACCATTTAAGGCATTTTAATAGGCACTTGTAATTTGTTCATGGGTACGTAAAAAAAACTAGTAGCAACAACATAATCATACAGCTCGTTTACCGAACTCAATCTTACCATAGGAAAGTATATCAATTCTGTCATAATTACCAAGACAACTTTGTCGTGCAGAAAGCACAGTTTATGAAAATATCGACCTTATAATATTGTAATAAGAAGGTTACTTTAAACGGACTATTAGCACAGATTAGTTGGTTTTCCGTGCACTATAATTATGTAATTTAAACATTTTTATGTCAATGTCGTCCCGACAGCCATATTTGTAATGGCGCCAATTTTGACAGATCGAACGCGCCAAAAATGCAGTTTTTAAGCGATAATCATGTGATGGTAAATTAACAGTTTATAAACGTAATTATATTTATTTATACATGAGACAGGAGTCATTAATAATATTAACTAAATAGGTAAAAGTATTTCGTAAACACGCGTGTCAGCTTAATGTCCAATGAGATTGACTTTAAGCCTCCGATGCTAATTGAAAAAAATGAACCTTTAATTAAAAATTATTACATGATCACTGTCTGTCTGGCAAGAAATTTTAACTAATTAAACCTGACAATCTGATAAATCTATGAATCTATGATAGCTACATTCGGGTTCCAGACTTACGTACATACATATGTATATGTAGTTGCGCAAATAAAAGTTTCCCGCCAAACCATCATAAATAATGAATGTTATTTTTAAGTGTAAAAAATCACATTACAAAACAAGTAAACAATGATAAAGTATTTATTCCCTTTGATAAGTAAGAACGAATGTCAGACCAGAAAACTGCATGACAGATGCATAGGTCCACCTGTCATATGTGTTCTAACGAAACATAAACCCTAATTTCGAACTGGCCATCTAATAAGGGTTCCGGCTGATCACTGACTGTCACTATATGTCATCCCGTGATGTGGTCAGTGTAGCTCTTAATTAGAATCGATTTTAACGGAACTACGGCTTCATAGTGATTTGGTTTAGATTTTACAATTCGATTAATGAGTTTGGACTTTGTTTTATGTTTTGTGTTAAACGGGGCTTGTAATATGATCTGGGAAAACTATGATGCGAATATCTTATGGTTTTTCCACAGCTGGGACGCTCGAAAAACTGTGATGGGTACCGACTATGTCGGTTATCATCTGCGGCAAAGCCAAAAGTAATTTTATGTCATCATCTTCTTCGTGGTCTACATTAAATGCACGTTTGCTAACACACACACTTCACAATTCAAATGAAAATTAACCCAAGTTTATTTTATTGTGACTATAAATTACAACAAACGCAATTACATGAAAACTTTAAAGGCACATTTAATTAATCGTTTAAAACAATAACGACCCATCAATCATTCAAAGAGACATATACATAAAAGTAATCGAAGATCTTCAAGTAAAACCCATTATTTATATTATTAAGTAACAAGATTTCATTATTAGGTTGAAAAGGTCAAGCCATGTAGTCGCGGAGCCCATGTGTCACTAATTTACAAGATCGTACATCCGTGATTTATTGCAGAGAATCCCATGTCCCTTGCGCAATGTTTATGCAAAATTCAGCCATATCGGTAAATTATTATAGCGTCATAATCTGTGTAGTAGAGGAGATAGGGTGTGGGGAAACATCAACATCTGGTTTTTGTCCAATTGATTTCGGGCATATGCTTTATGTGTAAAAATGTAAATTGAAATATACATAAAAATATTTGAAATAATCATTGACTTGTAAAATATTTACTTTTAAATTGAAAAAAAATGAAATCACTGTCGTTTGATTTATTTCTAACAATGCAGTGATAAATAAGTCTATAATTTTTCAAGAAGTCTATGTGGTGAAATTTTATCGCCTAAATTATTGTAATGGGCTTGGGCACCTACGTAGGTACCATAAAATTGCTTAAGCATACAAAAAGATGCTTCAGCAATACTTTTCTACGATGAATAAAAATTTAGGAACACTAGCTCCTAAACAAAAATACGCGTTACTTTTACGATTCAAGATGTCACATACGAGTTGCATGTCGAAATTATCGCTCATGCATACATTCGTTAAAAGGCCACTTTTGGCGAAGAATAACCCGAATTTTGTACCCAAATGTCAATGAGGGGATTACAATGCTTGCGCGTGCACATTATTCATTATTACCGGTGTTGCAAGTGAGAATAATTCGGGAAATTCTTGGGTAATTGCACAATCGAGGATCGACATTGATACGTGGGAGTGTGGGTTTAATTTGTAAGAATTCGACAGCACTGAGATGGATTAATTATTATGATTTTGTCCCACTGTTGTAAACGATTCGGATACGTAATATGAAAATGATTTATTTAATTTTTATTGCTATTTGGTTAAAACATCTTGACATAGATCTTGATTTTACAAAGGTTATGAAAATACGTTATGGTAACAAAAGCAAAAACTTTGAGTTTTGTTTTCCAGACAAGACGTCACTCAAATAGACAGGCGTTATTTTTAGAACGCATCTCACTATCTCTAAGGAATTAGGCCATCTAAAAACGAAAGTTTACCTAAAATATAATAAATATTTAACGTCGAAGATATCTGATTATAAGTGACTATTTAGTAGTACCTATTGTATTGTATTGTATGTATAGTTTATATATTATCTTTGTATGAATTTAATATTAATCGCGTTTCTGTTTTTCTTTTGTTTTTTCGTACTGCACCTACCACAATTATTGTCTGCATCACCCAAAGGTTGACTGGTAGAAAATGCCTGAGGCATTTAGTCCGCCTCTGTACATTTGTGTACGTAAAGTATTAAATAAATAAATAAATACATATTTACGGTGATAATATTTCATGCAACATCTTGAAGAAGTGTTTAAAAAACAGAATAATAAGTTCCAAAGTGAATTTTTTGGGAAAAAATAAGGCGTTCTCCGGTCTGAGCGCGACAGATCATTAGATTTTTCAGAACTGAAAGTTGATAATCCACTTTTTGATGGATAAAGTTTCAGGAGAATATAAATGAATGGAATTATTGGAGACTAGATTTTTGCCGCGGTTTCACGAATGTGGTCTAATCTTTAGAAAACATGCATTTTCTCGATGAAATTACCAATATGGCGCACAGAGCTTGTAAGTTTTCATTATTTCATCAGCATTATATTAGCATCATCATCATATCTGCCGAAAGACATCCCCTGCTGGACATAGGCCTCCCCTAAGTATCGCCACATCCATGTGCCCTGTTTTTAAGGATGGGAAATCATCAAATGACTTCCTCCGCTCTGGATGAAGGGAATGTCAGACTTACTGACTAAAACCCATTCGGGTTCCTCCTAATCCTTTTGCGTTCCAAGACCGCGGTGACTCATATGAACAAACTCAGTAACAATTCGTGTCCTATTAGTGTGATATCCATTGGATTCTCGAGTCTTTCGCCAGGTCATCGTTTCACGTAGCTAGGAGGCTTTATAAAGACCTTCCCACTCAGTGGAGCTGTTCTGTGCTTCCGGTTCATCTTCCTATGAATGAACGTATTCTTGAAATCAGATCAGTAGTTCCAGAGATTACCTTTACAAACAGAATAATTGAACAAACAGATCATTTAACTTTCCATAATATTAAGAAACTATCAATTTTGAAATATCAGATTTCTGCAAAGTTTTAGAAACCATTTACTGAACTACATTAATTCTTGAAAGTTTTTTGACAGTAACAAAAATACTAAAAAAGAATACAAAACATTTATTCGACACAGACACAACAGCAACCATATACCACAATATACCACAAAGTAAAAAAAAAACAATAATAACACATAAAAATGATAAAGGTTAAAATTGTCCTCAGCATAAAACTCAATGTCGAATCTTGGCTAGATCAAATACACCTACCATAAATACCATTGCTCACAGCCAATCAAATAATATTCACACATTTACACACACAAATCATTATGCATATAATTTGACCTACAATCCATTAGCAATTTAATAATATCATATTTGTTTTACTAACTGTCGCCTACACATTGCCTCAGGCAAAGCTCAACACAAACAATATCAGACCAATTGGAACTCTATTTTTAAATTATTAGAGCTTGGAATCGAACCTGTTTTGGAGTGGACTGCTCGTTGATACTGAATTTGATTGAGGCGCAATACTTAATGTGATTTTGTCAATGGTACAGGTCTATCATACACCTTTTTTTCTGGATGGGAAATCATCAAATACCTTCTTCTACTCTGGGCGGAACGGAAGACAGTGTCAGACTCTTACTGACTAAAACCCACCCGTGATCCTTCTAGTGCCCTTTGCGTTCCAGGGCCGCGGTGACTCTTTCGAACAAATTCCGCAACCCTAGCAGACACTGACCCTATGGGGCCCCGTCTTCGTTGCTCACGGCTCTTTGAGGCGCGCGTGGGTTATCATACACCTGTGACAAGTATTTAACTAGTTTTGTTTTAGCATGTGCAGAAAAACCGAAATTACAGTTAATTTGCGAGATTACTGTGACTAGATCAAACTATTGCATAAAGAGGTTGCGTTGGTAAAATATTAATATTAGAAACTTTATAATCAACAATTTACTCGTAAACAAAAAAATATTATAATCCATTCAAGAGCAAGCCAGCAAGCTAAAAATTCCGTCATTAATGAATAATGATTATAATATACTAGCTGACCCGCTCGACTTTGTCTGCGTCACATAAGAGAGACACAAAAACGGTTTTCGCAACATTATTCATTGATGCTCCGCTGCTATTGGTCTTAGTGTGATGTTATATAGCCTATAAGCCTTCATCGATAAATTGTCTATCCAAAAGTAAAAGAATTTCTAAATTCAAACCAGTAGTTCCTGATATTAGCAAGTTCAACCAAGCAACCAAACAAACAAAGAAACTCTTCAGCTTTATAATATAAGTAGAGAGAATAATTCAAAAATGGAATTAATGATACCTTTAGGATAGTAAATTCAAATAAAAAGTGACTGTATGCCAAAATACATAACAAAATTGGAACCAAAAAGGCTTATCTGACCAAAGATCCACAAATAGAAATAAAGTAAAACAAAGAAAAGTTATCCAGTTTAAAAGTAGGAGTACTGAAATTAAATTCAGATAACTATCTTGTTATAAACGCGTACATTGAATCAGATAAAGCAGAAGTAAGTCTTAATCTCATTATAGAGAGCTTGTTAGTTCGAGAATATTTTTAGAAAGAAAAAGCCTTTTTTAGAGACAAAAGTGAAATGTCGTGAACAATAAAGTTATTTTAGGAACAACAGTTTGCATCAGATATAAAATAAGAAAGTGCGAAAAGACCTTTTGTAAAGTAATACTATTTGTCTCTTTATTTATCACTAGCAGCGGCCCGCGGTTTCAGCCGCATAGTTCCCGTTCCCGTGGGAATATGGGGATTAAATATAGCCTATGTCTCCCGGGTATAGGGTAGCTTCCAAACAGTGAAAGAATTTTTCAAATCGGTTCAGTAGTTGCGGAGCCTATTCAATACAAACAAACAAACAAAAATTTCCTCTTTATAATATTAAGTATAGATAGATACAGATGGATCTTCTTTGAGTTTTATAATATTAGTAAATATAGAAAACATTATCATTTGAACTAACCGCTAAAACAAGAAAGGCCTCCCTTTCTTTGTTTAGAACTTTAGTTCGGGAAAATAAAATTATGTCATAACTAACTCATAAAAATGAAAATTAAGTAAAACAAAATTATATCATTCGTGTTAGTAGTAACTATGTCTGAATATGGTCTTCAAGATAATTTTCATTTTGTTCTAATCTAGCTCCAACATACAAACATATTTTGGCATCCGACACACTCTCGTTAACATCAGTCGACTGAGTCTGATCCGTTATTCAATCAGCTGCCCTGATTGGGCGTGAAATGAAACCGTCTGTAGGTTCTTAAGATCAGACCTGTGCCGCTCAACCAGTTTCCACCTCAATGTTCTTCTTAGTATGCCTTTGAAAATCTCGTGATCCTATGATTCTGACCTACTAAAGGGTTGGCTTATGATGGACCGAATCCAACTCGCAGAGGCCTTGTCAAAGAAAACGGGGTCCCATAGGGTCAGTGCCTGTTATGGTTGCGGAATTTGTTCGAGAGAGTCACCGCGGCCCTGGAACGCTAAAGGCATTAGGAAGAACACGGGTGGGTTTTAGTCAGTAAGAGACACTCCGTTCCACTTCACCCAGAGCGGAAGAAGTCATTCAATGATATCGCATCTAGAAGAAAATAAAGAGGCACCGTTAGATATTTCTAATGGTACGGAATACCAAACTACGATTGTCTCTGTATGCACTGAAAGTATACCCATAGACAATCTTGGTTGGTGGACTATTGTAGGATATGGAAACAAACGGGTTTGGCTGTTTATAGTGTATTGGTTTCCTACAACTATGCAAGATCTTTGGCCACTACCTGAGCAATATTATTGACAAATATGGATTCCTAATGATTTCAAATGGCCTCCATGAACGGCTGCTAGAACGTTACTGACGCAACAATATTATTATTAGGAAGGGTTCTAGGTTCAATGCTGTAAGTTCCTTCGATGTTACATCATCCAAGTTACTTCCGACCTGGTTTGTGTGTTCTATTAGTTAATCTTTGATTTAAGGTCGTTACTGTCAATTATAAGATTACTGGCTACCGAGGTCGCTGCGCATGTGATCGTTGTTTGTTTTAGAAGATGACCTTAGATTGAATTATTCGTACTGTCACTCCGGTTTGTTTTACGTTGCTATTATGCATATTGTTAGTGATAATATTTTATAGGTAGCGAACCTTTGTTTTGCAGTCCTTTGTTTTGTGGAGTATATGGGTTATTATTGCTTTTTCCTCCTTAAGTTTTTTTTAACGATGTCTGGCTGTTTGAGTATTTTTGTGGCCTACCCAAATGTCCTTTCATTGGCATGGTTGGTCAAGTCGTTGAGCTCCTTAGCCTCGGTTCTAAGTTGAGCTACTCGACTACTGACCAAGTCAATTGCAATACCTGGACAGGTCCACTCAAATCTGTGTAGTCCTTTCCTTGTGACATGGTCCTCATATAACGTATTGTGAATATGAGGACCATGTAGATCGCTATGTTAGGGGTTCATTTCTTGTTAGTCTGGCGGTTTGAGTTCTTTATGTGGCCTACCCAAATGTCCTTACTTTTGTATTGATCGTCAAATCGATGAGCTGTTTAAAGTTCTAAGTTTGAGCTACTCGGTAATTGACAAATTTGTAGAAGGTATATTCATTTATTTATTTAAACTTTATGCACAATAGTGGTACATGAGTGGACTTAATGCAACAAGGTATTCTCTACCAGTTAAGCCAATGTTAAAAGGATTACAGTGTGGTAGGAGTAAAAAAATGCTTCTTAAATAATAAACTGATAAAAAACTGATAGAAATCATTTTAATTATGACGAAGAGTTTAATGGTAGAAATAGTGAAGGCATTAGATAAAACGGTGCGGTGGGAAGAAACATGTAGAAGTAAGGTTTTGGATGCTCGAAGATTAAGACGCAACGCTTTAAAATTTAGTCTTCTGTATATTCTTTAACTCAATTGCCAAAATCATCAGTTTGGTTGGTTCTACAAGTTCATACCTTTTGAAACACACAGCCATACTTGATGTTATCATTTGGACTGACACGTAAAACGGGCAAGTTTAAATCCTATCAGCAATTAAGGACACTTGAATTTATCCAACAAAATAATTGGTCTGCCCACATTCGTCTGAGCTTTCATCAAAAACATCAAATGTTCCAATTTTGCTACAGTGAATTTACCTAAAATCGACAACTAGTTGTATTAAAACTTTTGTTTTGTGGAATTTAGAAGTGATAGTTAATTTGATAATTATGCTGACTATGGTTAGCATAAGCATAGCATAATCAGCCTTTTAATATTCCCACTGCTGGGACACAGGCCTACTCTCTAGGAGAGGTAATGGCCGGCACGCGGGCCCAGTGCGGGTTGGCAAATGTCACATGTCTTCGATTTTTGGTTCTAGAACATTCCTCACGTTGTTTTCCTACGCCGTTTTGAGAGCAGTGGTGATGAAATTAATTACACAAAGTAATGCGCTCGGCAGAATTTGAACCCGCGACCGACAATTCGTAAGTCGGGGCCGTTACTACTCGGCCATCACTGCTCCTAAATATGGTTGGTGAGCAAAAAATCAAAATCAGAAAAACATTTTTGTAAAAGCCGGACCAGCTTCAATTACCATAACCCAGCCATGTTTTTGTCCGTAAGCCTGCAATTAATCTATCAGACGGCTAACTGCCTCACACTCGGCTGGGTTTACTTCTTCCGCGCGATATCCTCCGAAATTACCCTGTAATGCTCCATCGTCGATTTCTGAGACGGTATTACCCCATCTTAGTTGTGGTAGACTGTTTTATGGGGTTGGTGCATCAGAAGATTGATCAGCTCTTTTAATAGCAGCTGCATTTTGTTTATGATACTTAGTTTTTACGTGGGTTGTTCACTTTTGAACCTGTTAAGAAGATTTTTTTTTAAATAAAAAAAGATCATGTTCATGATTTTTAGTTAAAACCAAATTCACGATTTTAAGTTTTTCAAAAAAATTTTTCATTGGAACTCATGTATCAATTGATTTTCATATTAAAATGGGTAGGGGAAATTAACTGGACGCATAAATTACATGGATAGCTGTTAATCAGATACTTTAATACTACGCCGAGCGGCGTTAAATTATGTTTGTAGAAAAATGACTTAACTGGCGATAATTACTGAGTGATTAAAATTCGTAAAATGAGTTAATAGTAGGAAACAGTTAATCTAAGCTAGCAACTAAAATTCGAACTGTTTGCATTAAATAACGGCCCCGACTTACAAATTGTAGTCGCGGGTTCAAACCCAGCCAGGCGTATTACTTTGTGTAGTTAACTTCATCACCACTGCTCTCAAAACGGTGAAGGAAAACATCGTGAGGAAACCGGCAGAAAGTCCTAGTACGAAAAATTTGAAGACATGACTGATATTCATCAACCCGCACTGGGCCCGCGTGGTGGATTACGGTCCATTCCCTCTCCTAGAGAGGAGGCCTGTGTCCCAGTAGTGGGACCATTAAAAGGCTGATTATGCTTATGAGTGAGCCAAGTAGCGGAATATAGAGCATAGGGAGTTTAGGACACCTCGACACTGATAGGTTGTTTGAATTTAGAACGACCTACTCGTAAATTGTCTATCGATAATATACTAGCTACAAATGGATACAACGGTACACTTCAAAAATAAAGTTAAAGCTTTGGGTTAGATTATTTCTGTCATAAAGTTGTTTTGTTTATTTATAAATCTTATCTCGAATTTATTTTCAGCTTCTTTAAAAAAAATATCGCCGTTGACAACGAAAACTCTTCATGAAAATGAATACGTCATTTTGCCGCCATTGTTTTTTTAATATCACTATTGAAATTGATTAATTGAATCTCTATATGATTTAAGAATAAAAAAATATGTTTTATCTTACAAGATGATTGATTCATAATTTATGTAGAACTTTTTTTACAGCTAACAAAGATACGAAACCTAACATTACCGTAATATTTGGTTAATTGTTGGTTTTCATTGTTACAGATTCCTGGCCATTTGGTGGCCCTTGAAGTGCCAGATCACCAAGCGCCGTGCGAGGATGATGATCGTCTTCATCTGGATCTTTGCCATCAGCGTCACCACTCCATGGGTCTTCTTCTTCGACCTGGTCGTGGTATTCGACGATAACCCTAACGTACGGCTCTGCCTTGATGTCTGGCCTAACCCCATCAGTGAAGTCCTCTACTTCGTCATTGGCAACCTCATCTTCTGCTACATTCTCCCCATGGTCCTCATAACTATGTGCTATATCCTCATCTGGATCAAAGTCTGGAGAAGATCGATCCCCACAGACACACAAGACGCTCAGATGGAAAGAATGCAACAGAAATCTAAAGTCAAAGTCGTCAAGATGTTGGTTGCTGTCGTCATACTTTTCGTACTATCCTGGTTCCCGCTATACCTGATATTTGCAAGGATTAAACTCGGAGGACCAATCCAAAAATGGGAGGAAGAAATGTTCCCCGTTGTGACACCTCTGGCACAATGGCTGGGTGCTTCAAATTCTTGCATAAACCCAATACTATACGCGTTCTTCAACAAGAAATACAGGAAGGGTTTCGTTGCGATCATTAAGAGTAGGAAGTGCTGTGGGAGGCTGCGTTACTACGAGACGATTGCTTTACAGTCATCGAGCACGTCAACGAGAAAATCTTGGCATTACAACAATAACAACCATCCTTCGATCACTCGACGATCTCCTCCCGTCGATAAGAACGCGGTGTCGTTCATCTATAACCACACTGGAGTGTAAGAGGTGACGAGGTGCGTTTTGGATTTTGAATTAGAGCCATGGTCGGCTTTGCGTCGGGCAGCTGGGCCGAGAGCGGCCGGAGCGACGCGTCTCAGCATATCGACACAATACGACATTTTCTATTGTACGTTTTTATTTCAACAGTTTGGTGTTGTCTTGTGCGAGAACAGTTTAATGACCTTCGAACTAGCGTAACATAGTTAAGTGAACATAATCAGTGTTTTTTAATAATGCTAGTAGTTAATAACTTGTAACTTTTATACGTAAGTCGGTTAAATGTTTTAAGGAGATTTTATTTTTACACTGATTGTAATAATATTAGGAGCGAACGGAGGGAACGCACATCGAGCACAAAAAATGTAAAACGATTTTATAATTTTTATGTATTATATGAAATACTTATTTATCTACACATTCTCATAATTTTAATCCAGTACAAATTTTAAACCTTGTTTCTGTGTACGAAAAAAAATCCAATAATTTTCCTAATTGAATAATCCCATATCTCTTTTGAAGTTATATACATACATTCAAACTATTGATGTTTTTTTACAAAAAGTGAAAAATAAAAATACAAAATTATAAATGCTGAAACAAAACACTACTGACAGTACAAAAATAATATTTCGTAGATGATAAGCTTTCAAAATTCTGAAAAAAACAAAAACAAAAGTAGATCATACTACGATAATTGACTTTATTTTGTTTACAGAAAAGAATTTTATTCTATGAGATCGTATTTTGTTTTATATTTTAGTTGACTTTAACTATTATATAATTTTTAGTAAATTATTACATAGTTCATATAAAATTATCAGTTGATCAGAAAAATAATTTAAGTTAGATGGTATTAATTTAAAACGATTTTCACTAAGGCATTTAGGAATTGCGCTATAAATAGGATACAGTAGTCATTGCATTAGCAATACATTTGTTAAACACTCGTTAAAAGTGTGACTAGGTTCTTGGAGAAATATTTTAACGTTGTTGATAAAGTTGTGGATTTTGACTTGGACATGTGACCAGAGAATATTTTTACTATAATTATTATTTATTATGTCATATTTTATTAAATTTATTATAAATTTATGTTGTTACTAACATTATTGTCTTAGTAGTTAGAATAAAAGCATAATAATTGAATTGATTGATTAGTGATTTTTTAAACCTTCTCATTCGTTTGTTTAGCCAAGATGTTTTTTGCAAATCATATGTTATTTGATTTTTTTTATGCCTATCAAGAGTTATTATTGATATCTGCATGTCCTAGTCCAAACGAACAGATGAGCTTCTTATAAGTCACTATAGTAAGGTAAAGAATAAAATACATGTGGCACTCGGGGACTGCCGCGATAAAGCTATTGCATAGCATTTTTTATCAACTTATACAATTATATATTTAGTACTCTGCGTCATTGTGATATGGTCTCGATTCGTTCACCTAGGTTACTGTACTTATGTACATAAATCACATACGTTTCACTTAACTTTGTCCCACCGATTGTTTCCGAACGCAGACGTTCGGGTCGGCTCGGTGACGGCGACATAATAGCTCATTAACGAAGCGACCATTTTAAAGAGGCGGGGCCTAATCGAATGACGTAGCGGTGTTAGGTTATTTTCGTTACGGAATTTCTGGATTCGGTTGCCACGCTCAAGGCCCGCGATAGAAGCTATGCAATAGCTTAAAATAAATTTAGATGGTCTCAAGTTAACCAACTCTTTCGTAAGTTACGGGAGCCTGCGCTAAGCACAGGCCGATAGCCGCTTAAAATGCACAAAATGAAACAAAATAAATAAATTAACTATAGTATATTTTTAAAATATTATTAAATTTGAAGTGAGAAATAAAAATATATTGGCGATTTCTAGGTTAGTTAACTATACTGTAGATATTGAAATAAACTTGAACTTTTGCATGTTAATATACAATTTTTGTTTTAGAATTACTGTTTTTTTTTTATCTAGAGTTAGTGTCCTCGGGTTGTTTTATATTTTGATGTATTTTTTTTATTTCCTACTTTAAATATATCATTTGTTATTTATTTAAAGTAAATAATCCACAAATATAGCAGTCGTATTTTTATTTCTCACAAAAGATCTATCTGCATTATTGACGTAATGGTACATAATTGCATATTATATTCTAATATTATATTATACTCTACCTATTAGATGTTTTCAATAACCGCACACTTTCATAGAAGATATTTAGACGTAATATTTTATTTATAACAAAATTTTAATAAAACAAAAAATATTTTTCTACTAAAAAAACATTTGAAATGAAGCGATTGAACGTAGTTCGTAGAAATGTATATGTTTCTCCTGTGCACTTTACTCTAACTAAACTATTTTATTTGGTAATTAATATATTGTTCTTTTTCTTCTGCACTGCAGTGTATACGTAGGCATTTGTTTTTGTTTTTCTCTGTGTAGGATACCAAAGACGAGGTCGAAGCTTGCAAGACTGATATATTTGCTGGACTCCTTTAAAAGGACAATTTGTGTGATAGTAAAAATGGATTTTGAATTCGACTATTTTTGTAATTTTAGCTTAACCCCCTAGCTTATTGGACCTGTTATTTTTTATCTTTTCAAAAATTTAACTTTTACCCGCTTTTTTATAATTTTACTTGAAAATATCTTACCTTTAGAGCATCAATCAATCAAAAATTATTTTCCATGCATTAAATTTTTACTAAAAAATTAAAAAAAAAAACTAATAAAAATGGAATGTTAAGGCAATATATAGAAAAGGTATAATCATGCTGAGCATGTCATCTTGAGTAAATACTTGAAAATGATAAATAAACGATGTTTCTGCCCTGAGAAACTGCTGGCAGTCAATACTCCAGGGCAAGGAACTATTTATACACAAAGTTACATTAATATCGGTCCAGTAGTTTAAGATGACATACACACAGTTTTTTACTCACGCAAAAACTTACATAATAATGTTAAAGTATCAATAAATTTTATTTTTAGTAAAATTAAGCTTTCATTTTCAAAATGTGGGCTTGTAACATATTTGTAAATGATATTCACAATAATATTGTATGGAAGTTGTATTTAATGTATAGTGTTTAACTTTAAAAAATAATACTGTCATGCATTTAACTATCGGTAGTAGTTGTATACTATCAGTGTTGTATTTTTAACTGAGGCTTAGTAATCAACAATTTAAACTTCTAGAAAATACTACTTTGAATACCAATAACATGTGTGTGGACAATATAGAAAATTATATGGGCAACAAATAATGATTTCGCACAAATATTTAATAATGCTTAAGTTGAAAGTAGGCAAGTCAACACCGTCAGCTTACACACTAACTTAGCTTGAATCTAGTTCACACCTATGGCATATTTTATTAAGCCTCAGATAAACGAAGCGTGTCTAATATAAAAATAATAATTATACAATATACATAAAATATATGTATAATCTATTCTAAATAATTAGTTATATACTTATTTATACTTATAAAATGTCTACTATGACGTGTTGTTTATAAAATAAATTGTTCGATAATTATACACTTATATTTATACAAGATAATTGGAAACACATAATTCTTTGTAAATAAATTGAATTAGAACAATAAATAATAATATTAATATAACAATTTTGTTTATTTTTTGTAAAATAAATAGAGGCGTTTCTGTATAATATTGCTGTTATTTATTTGCTGTGTTTGGTGTTAGATGATAGTGTTTAACTAATTAATATGTGTAATAATAATAATAATGTGAGACCTGATTTAGACATTAAAATATTGAATTCAAATAACGAAATATTTCTTCTTGTAATCTTAACCTGGTTGATGTTATGACAAATTGAAATAGTTATTTCATTAAAATGGTTTAACAATGTAGTATATAGTGTAAAAGCTTCTAGTATAGTCGTTTACCAGAATTTGTAAATGTATAAATTATACTGTACATTTATGTATAAATAGAAGTTTGATGTTTTAAGCAATGTTAGGTGAATTTTAGGAGTTTAGTAAGCTTTTTTTAGTGAAAACTGCTAATTTAATTATGACAAATTAGTAAAGCCATTTTAAGAAAAAATGAAACATGCGTAAAATTAGAGAAATAAGTTCATAATTAAATTAGCAAGTTTATATATTTCGATGAACACAAGATTCCTATATTGTATTGTAACAGAAGCAATTTTTGACATATGAAACTTTGACTATATTCCGTACAATTTACCAACATATCATTGAAAATAACCTCCCGATTTGAAGTCCTATATGTAAAGTAATCTTGTGCATTTCCCTATATTTTATGTTAAAAAATATGACAAAGTTTTTTGTATAATCTGTTTTCTTTCACTATTGAATACAAAAATATTGTATATCTTAGCTAAACGTGAAAGGAAATTCCTTTCACGTTTCAAGAAGCTCTGGATTTTCTATGATTAGTATCAATTTGTTATAATCTAGATCTATTTTTCCAACTAGTTCTTGTTTGAGACAAATTGGCTCGTTTTGCTCTTAAGTAGCTCATAAATCAGTTTTGGTAGCTCGAATTAATCCAGGATTTTTGGTCCGTGATCTTCTTAGTATATTATATTATCATTTTATGTTTTATTTACAAAAAAAAAAACTACTTTTTAGGCTCACTTACGCTACTAATAACTAAATGAATTTGTCACTAAAAGTATTAAAACCATTATTATATATTTTGGATTGAAATATATAGAATGATGATTTTAACTTGTTTAGTTCTAAATGCATTTAGTGAATTGTAATTCATATAGACCTTTCGTTTTTTCATGTAATTTTCATTTTGGAGAGAAGTATTGAATGTTTTATACAGAAAAAAAGAATAAATTAAACTAGATAATGCTAAGATGGAAAAAGTAATCCAATAAGTATATTATTTTATTAGAAAAAATATTGCAATGACCTAGTGATTTTTTTATTAATTTATCGTAGTATTTATAGAGTCTAAGTTTGGTTGGTCAATTTGAATACTTTATATTAATTTTTTATTTTAAAGTAACTATCGCTTGCTTGTTTGTTAATAGTATCCCGACTAATGTTTTTGTGTTTAAATATTTACTTACAATTATTTACGATACATTTAATACAATAATTTAAAAAAAGACGTAAATAATTGCGAGTTATTAGATCAAATATAGCACTTTAACGAAAAGTAAATAATTATTTGTTAACCTGTAATCATTATAAAATTAATGTTCAGAATATTAACTTTATAGTATTTTAGATCTTCATTGAATGTTAATTTCTCACCAGCATATAAGTAGGTATGTAACAAACACATTTAAGAAACACAATGTACTTTACAAAAGATCACAGATATTACAAAATAAATATTAAATAAAAAAAATAGCAATAAATTATAATATATTAATTTTAAATTAAAATAAGAATGATTTTAAACCATATATTTTATTTAAATTAAGAAAGTTTCACGTTTTTTTGGTGATGGTATCTGTGGTCTTTTGAGTATGATTAGATTGAGCATATTATCCCAAAAATTATGTGTGTTTTAGCCTTGGTCGTAAAAAATAGTTGTTTTTACAGTTACAGCTTAGATAACAATTCATATTGGATAAATATAACCTAACATGCAAACACTACTGTATGTCAAGTAAATAAAATGTAAAAAATATTTCACCATTGTTTTATTCGATACCTTTCTTATGAATATTTTTTCACGTGATTTTTGAAAAATAAATAATTAATAAATGAAGAGGATGAACTGCGTGATATCAACAACCTTTTCAGTTTTTGCTTTTTTGTTTTTCCTGTGTTTGGTAGGGCAAAAAAAAAAGAAACGCAGTCCCCTCTATCCCACCAGAATGAAATCCTGCATCGCGGTATAAGAGTTTTCAGCGCTTTGAACATGTACATCAGCCCGATTACAAGTATGTGGCAGTTGCTTACCATACTCGACAACCGTCTGGTTGGAAGGTCCTCCCTTTTATATGGAAGTTTGCCGAACTTTATACCCTGGTCCGCACATACTTTTATAAGACTTTATTTAGGTACTTATTCG
Organism: Hecatera dysodea; assembly: GCA_905332915.2. Lineage (NCBI taxonomy): Eukaryota > Metazoa > Arthropoda > Insecta > Lepidoptera > Noctuidae > Hecatera > Hecatera dysodea. Next base: position 1,027,888 of record HG995298.1, on the reverse strand, counting down.
TAGGTTAGTAAAAATGATTCTCTGAGATAGGAAGTCAAAAGGTTCCATTTTCCTTTTACCAAAACGTAGTGAAACGCCACTCTAAATTGGTTACAGGTAAAATATGCACATATATCACTGTGTAACGTGAACAAATTGATGCTTCTTAGGTATTAATGTTCCATGAAACTGGTCCTTTGAGAACGGTGGAAAAAGAAATGTGTCAATCGCAAAGAGCATTTTATCTATACATATAAGATAGCCCTGAAAATGTAATTATGCACCGCCTTTTAAAATACGCTGAGCAATCTGCATTGGTGCGCAATTAAATTGCTGCATACATAATCTGAACAGGATTTTATTTGAAAAGCCATCTTGAAGAACTTCAGAATGCCGAAGTGATCTAAATTAGTTTACCGTCTAAGAAAACGCTAACATTATACGTAATTACAAAGTTAATCAGAGCTGGCTGATATATTTACCTTCTTAGGTAAGGTAATTCAAGATAATTTATCTGAGACCTACACAGACTTGTAGGTAAAAGTTGTGAGTAATAAGTCAGACATTAGAGGAGCATTAGTATTACGTCCCTAATTTAAAATTAGGAACACTAAATTGGAAACATTATGTAACATCACGACTGTTAACGCTACATATAAAAGGCAAGGATCTCTCTTTGGGGCAATGATAGTATTTAGTAGCTAAGAAATGCTGCTGCTGAGCTGCTGTCATCTGCTGTCAAAATATCAAAGTATTCAAATGTTTTTTAGAACTCGCAAAAGAAAAAAACTAAAAAAAGAAATGTCAAAGCTAATTATTAATTTTAAACTCTGCTCCATTGCAGTAGCGTTTGCAATCTCTAGACAAACGTTAGTTAATTCCTCTAACTCCGCATACTTCTTAATAAACCTATTAAATTTTGCTGTGCCCGACAGGGTCCATAATTGATACTGCTCTTATTTACCTACCACCTGTATATGCACATTGTGGATTGCAATAAACACTTGAAACTTGAAACTTGAAACTAAACACAGAAAAAAAGCCAGGAACATCTTAATCATGAAATGAAAACAAAAACACAGCCTAAAACTTAATAAAAACTTCACACACTCGACAATTCGAGATTTTCGTCACGTCAAATTTTGAACTGTTCAAAATAAAATATACAATGTCTTAACTCTTCACGTGACCAGAGGGCCGGCCAACGAATCAGCATTGCCGTTCAACGTGGCAATTGCGGCCAGTTTTCTGGGCAGTTTTCCCGTTGACAGAGACGTGGACAAATTTTTCTATGCCCAATGAGTATTTCCTCCTTTTTACTTCGCTTGTTCATATACATAGGTACACGCTTTTCACTGTCACCTCCGTTAAATTTTTCCATTGTTTTACTGTTTTGTGCCTTTTTACCGTTTTTATTTATACATTATATTTTATTTATATCACCTGATAACGTGCCGAACTCATTCCATAGCCCATTAAATCAAACCCTAACAAACTTTCTCACAAGTGGCGCTCGATATATTTTCTATATTAATTACTAGCAGCGCCCCGCGGTTTTACCCGCGTAGTTCCCGTTCCCGTGGGAATATGGGGATAAAATATAGCCTATGTTACTCAGGGTGAATGTAGCTTTCTAATGGTGAAAAAAATTTTGAAATTGTATGTAACGAATAAACTCAAAAACTACAGAACCGATTTAAAAAATTCTTACACTGTTGGGAAGCTACACTATTTCCAGTGACATTGGCTATAATTTATCGCCATATTCCCATGGGAACGGGAATAACGATGGTGAAACCGCGGGGCGCTGCTAGTGTTATAGTAAAGAGCGTAACATTGCCAATCAAGAACACTATGTTATTGTACCAAATCAGCATAAAATGAATTGAATAGAGAATAGATGGTTCTGAAGACAGGTTGTGACGTAGTACCTACGCCTGATTAGAACCACATTTTACGACGAACTATAAAACATTGATATGTTCTATGATCAGGCGTTGCGTTGATAACTTTGGACGCATGTGTATATGATATCGGATAATTGTTTAATGCGTAAGATCATAAAATATCTTGAGAGATTGTAAACTCTCGATAAATTGTCAACTGAACATTTGGAATACTTTTTTACGCATCAGAATTTGATAGTTTATAATCTCTCGAAATCATTCTGATAAATTGTGAACCAACATGAACTCACTGGTGGAATCAGTATAAGGTTCTACAATTTATCGGCGTTTCTGGCCTAGCCATGTCGTGGAACATAGGGTATTGGGAACTTAGGGCTCCCCAAGCGAGCGAAATTCACACTCGATATGGCTCGCATCATTGTGAGGAAGTTTCTGTATCTGGGAGCGGAGGCAGCTTCAGGTAGCCTGGACCCTGCTTCCGATACTGGCAGCCTTTTTTTACATTTTTAAAATAAATAAAGGTTTATGTTTTAATATTTCTTGTAGCCTGTAAACGTGTTCACATTTACAGGTCGCATATTTAGTTGTTGCCTTTCAGATTTATCAAGGCGTTTCATTTCTTTAATGTTTCAAGTACATACATAATACAATAAAATCACCGAACTCCTCGGTGGTCGACCGGTCGTAAGTGATACTACTGTAGGATCTTCAAATCGTGGTTTTGAGTTAAAAAGATAGCAGCTCAGCCAGAATAGGCCTGAATACAACTTTTCAAATGTGATCATTTCGGTACTTACGGTAATTTTTGTTGTATGGTAAGTAATTCTTATGGTCCCATTTAACTGCCCTGATGCTCTTGTGGTCGCGACTACCTAGAGGGGAGTCTTGAATTCGATTTTCAAGTCGGCTAAAATGGTTGGCTGCCTTTTTAATAATAATAATAACTTTATTATCTGACCATTAACAGATTATTAGTTTCAATTAAATTGATGTTTACTAACTAAAAACAAAAAAAATACACAACACTAAGTGAGTATGAAATAGGTACCTGAAAGACGGTCTGTGTACCGCCATCCAGTGAGACACCATTAGGCCATCCACCCTGCTGGCTACAGTTGCCACTAGGCTATCGGGGCTGTCGCGCATCCGACGCATCAGTGATGGGATTCGCAGCCGCAGTAGTGAGCCGAAATCCGGATTGTTATGTTTCAGTCGACAAATGTGGTCTAAACCCAAATTAGGCGTCATGTAGGGTGATATATCTATACAGTTGCCTGTCAATCAAACTGTCCAACACCTTCGCAACAATTGTTGCCAATGAAATAGGCTTGTAATTGTTCTTGTCACTCGCATCTCCTGTTTTGTTCTTTATTATAGGAACGACAATCGTTCTCACGAGGTCTTCTGGAAGGTACGAGTGACTCATACATACATTAAATAACTGAGTTAATACACGTGGTAAGTGTTTTCGGATAAGAAGATTTTCGTTCCCCATCGTATTATGAGAGTAAAAGAGCAGGAGGTCCAGCTATGATTGCAATCACTCTTATCTCCAGCGTACATTGCTAACCTCTGTTGAGATTGATCGATTACAATAGTCCTTTATTTACAAAACATGCAACTTTCGCAATTAATAAATCTATATCATTACTTCGAGATTTACTCACATACTTAAGATTTCAATAACTTAGACAATAACGGTTAAAGCATCAATCAATTGTATGATTAATAGCCAGCTTACAATACACTGTTATTTACTTCAATTAAGATGCTTAGTATCAATTAATGATGACCAACGGATTAATAACACCATCTCGTCTCGTAGGATCAATTATTTTGTGATTTAAATAATTGATTTATTATCCTCAGTTGGTTGTTTTATGTTTGGTATTGCTAGAACTTCTCAATCAAAGGGTTTAAGGTGGCTTGAAATTGTATAACAAGATTTTCATTAATAGGGAACTATTACGAATTAATATAAAGTGAAACGGAACGTAAACAATCAGCGTCTAGTGACGTTACTGGTGTTGTGACAACGAAAAGACGAACTTAAATTTTAATACATGACAGTTCATGATCTTTGGCAGACGGGAGTGACTCATTGTCCATTTTCGCGAGAAAAGATAAACAGTCGGTTTAAAATCGCAATTTTGCCAATACATTAAACCGTATTCTTTTTTAATTTTTAGGGTCTATTTTACATGGAATTCTTTTAAATGCAAGCAAGATGAAAACATCGAATGTTCCCCATTAGGAATTTACATTGCATTTACAGGAGGTAAGTATACAGATAAGCAAAAACAGTAAGCAAGCAGTAAGGTAAGGCTTGATCATTTACGTTAAATTTAATTATTATATTATAGCTAGCCTGAAATGTCCCACTGCTGGGCAAGGGCCTCCCTCCACTGCTTCCACTTTTCCCGATCCTGTGCCACATCCTGCCAATTCCCAAGGAAGACATCCAAGTCGTCCCGCCATCTCCTGCGTGATCTGCCGCGGCCCCGTCTCGCGATGTCAGGGCACCAATTTTGTGTTGTATAGGCCCACCACTCGATGGACATACGGCAGACATGTCCAGGCTAGTCCCATTTAAGCTGGACAGCCTTCTGAGCCACGTCAACGATCTGTGTTTTTTTTTTAAATTTAATTAGTTCAAAAAATTGCCGAATGAGTCGGGCACGCATAGAAAGGGTTCTGTTCTACGTATGAACTGAAAAAATAACGTCTAAAATTCTGTGCGGACGAATGGACAGTAGATAGGGACGTTTTTTGGCCTCGCACAGTTTCAAATTAATAAGAAGCTATTAATAATTATTTTTCTTTGTATTTGTTTTGTGCGAGTCCTAAATAAACATTTTTCTTTCTTTCTTTCCTTATTTATTTCTTTCTTTCTTTCAGATGCTTATCCTTCGGGTTCCGATGGTTATCCTTGAGGTACCTACGTACCGAGCCCTCAAGAAAAATCAATGAAAAGTGATCTACATGTGTTTTATCTTACATTCGTATTTTATTAAAAATCATGAATGACCTTCATTATCCTTTTTAAAGGCTATCAGTTTAGTGACCCAGCAACAATGTTCCTAACAGACAAGACGGGTCCATCACTAAGATTGAAGACATCCCTCACCTCCGCTCCATTGTGCCTTCAATGGGCGCGGACGCTGTTCAACTCCTCGGCTCAGACAGATTAGTTTTTAATAACACCTTTCAATGAGTACATTGACTTCATTAGGAAATGGCGAAGTTAGAAGAGATATCTTAGTAATGTTGGAAAAAAATTGTGTCTTCATTTCGGGTAGGTAGTAAGAATGTTACATAGTTACTGGATTGTGGAGATCAATTAAAAACTGGCACCCGGCTGTATCCGGTTGGGAGTCCAACCGGATCTGCAATGCTATTCTGTAAGAACTCACTCCAGTGCTCACTTCTGATTCTGCGGTGAAAACTGTATTTGGTATTCTGTAACTTGATGAAAACTACGCTAGCGCCACTAAGTGAGAACATAGGTGAAGCGAAGTACTTTTAAGTGAAAAGTTATTTAACTTGACCGTCAGAATACCAAATACTTTTCACTTCAGGTGAGTTACGATGTGTAATCGAAAATGAGATATGAATCGTATTCGCACGTGAGTTCTTACAGAATAGCACTGCTGAGCCTTTTACCAACTCAGAAAAAAGCCCAGAAGAAAAGGCTCAGATTGGGCTTTGAAATTTGAAAATAATATCGACGTCAATGGCGTTCATTAGGTCCACAAATTGCAAGTGTATGAACACTTTGGACCATAACAATTTCAGTAATGTTCTGGAAGGCACCGTATTCATAATCCCGTATTTCTTAAATCAAAACACACTACACAATCGATTATAAACCTTATCCCATTAAGGACAGTGTGTATTTACCGTAAATCGCACAACTTACTCACACAAAAACAATGGATGCTATCGTTATGCTAAAGCAAGCAAAAGGAGTTTATTTTACAAAGACGCTGGTTATCAGACGGACCTGTAAAATGCATTTTTTTTTATTAATAAAGGTTTATTATTTATCATCTGCCTAGCCTTTACCCAACTATATTAAGGTCGACTTCCAGTCATACCAGATTCAGCTAAATACTAGTATTTAACGTAAAGCGGCTGCCTACCAGACCTCCACAACCCATTAACTGAGTAACACGGTACTTCTTGGCATGACTGGAGTCAGATTTAGTGGCTTCTGACAATCCGTAACGACTGCCAAATGTCAGCCGGGACCAACGGCTTAGCGTGCTTTCCGAGCCACGGAGGAAACTTGGTATGTTAAGATAGTCACCCATCCACAGACCAAACTTGGCAAGCGTTGCTTAACCTGGAAGATCGACCCGTGCAGCTGTTATTCTTTAGCCACGAGCTCCCCGTTTCTTAATATATATTAGAATATATAAATCTCATTCCTGCCCAGTCACCAATTACAAATTTACGAACATTGACAAAGTAAGTAATAACACAATATTATAATTAGGATAAAATAACAATGTAATTAGAAAAAAAAACAATACAAGAAATAAAGATCAGACTTTACACATTTCAGCTAGTTACAATGAGATTTAAAATAAACAATGAGATCAAGATAACGTAGTGAATGAAAGGAAAAAGAAGTAGCAAAATAACAATATAATTTATTCCAAAAAAAAGTGCTTGCAGCACCTTACAACCTCACTGCCTCGAGGTGAACTGGTAAGCTGATGCACACAACAATGACAAATGACCAAAAAAGAGGTTTCAGGAAACTGATTGTGTAGTAGCTAGGGTTGCCATCCGTCCGGGTTTCCCCGGATTTTGTCCTAGTTTGGAGGGCGTCCGGGGAGCGTCCGGGCGGGGTTTTCAAAGGTGTCCTGGTATTACCCGGACATTTTTTCTGTCTTGGAATCCTCCATTGATTGAAAATTTGGAAGATAAGTAACAAATTAAAACAATAGTTAGGTATGTAATAATTCATTCGTAATCGTAAGCGGGATACGATCTACATGTAAATCAGCAAAATTGCTGGAGCTATAGTTTATATTGAAAACACGCTGTAATAGATTATTAGAAAAAATAAAAGTTTATCCTTTTTTATATTTATAAGGCTTTTTTTTCGGGTCTGTTCGGAGGAAAAAAATAAATTTCACTCAAATGTCCGGGGCTTTAAAGATTTTGTCCGGCGTCGGTAATTTCGATGATGGCAACCCTAGTAGTAGCCAATGGTTGTAGGCACCGTACACTATCACAATGTTGATGATGTTATAGTTGTGGAGTACAAAGAAAGAACCACTTGTTAAGTTTGTAATTATATTAAGAGTTACAAGTTTAAGTAGTGGTAGCGATTCTTTCTCTTGACAAGTGGTTGGTTACACAGTTGTTGTCTGACTCGACCTGCCTTGCCTCAAAAGCTATAATTATAGCGTAATATTTTGTGACGCACGACATCTAAGTAAGTTGCTGCGTTCGCAAAGTCAATGGTTGATGAGACCGTACAGATTGTGTGTGTTTACTTGACACCTTGATCCTTTAATTGGTTAAATAGGTCTAATAACTTTAGAGTACATTTTATTAAGGTTTTCGTAGTGTGATTTAGTACTGTAGCGCCTAGTATACATAGCTCGGTGCTACTCTTCTGGATTCATAAAACAAACTTATGAAAGAATACTTATATTGCAATCTAGCTTCAACGGAAGCTTTTACAAATCTTGCTTACAAAAACAATAGTTTTCTTAACTAATCAGTTCTTGATGACTTGATACCTAGTCCGTTAGATAGGTACAAGACAAAACTGCAGCCCTACCATGACGTCTTAAATCCATCATGATGTGTGTGAGGGAAAGGGATAGTGCTATTCGTCTTGGTCTAGTGTCACTCCGTCTCTCTCTGACACAGGAATCATGATGGATTTAAGACGTCTGTAATTGGCAGCTGTAATTGGAAAAGAGAACTGAAAGGATCAAAGACTCGAGCACTCACACATAGGCAGTACTCGTAGGTATAATAGGTGGACGCCATCTTTGAGCATTATTTATTAGATGTCAGACTGCGATCACATTGTTTTAAAATATTTTAACAATATATCAAGATCCAGCGCAGGAGAATCCCAGACTTAATACAATGAATCGGATAACATTATTTTTTCCCACGACGGAACGGAGACAGTGTATACATGCGTTTGGGGTGAGAGGATGTTTGTCTGTTTGTTTGTTTGTGCAAACCAATCTTCCCATTTATCTCCAGTACCACTAGTCCGATTTTCATGCGGTTTTCAGTGATGGGTTCGGATTTGATTGGTGCATGTTCATAGATAGGTGTTACGGTGACAACTCAACAGGGGGCGCTGCAGTCAGGGATATTTGGGCAAACCAATGTTGCCATTTATCTTCAAAACTGCTATTCCAATTTTGATGCAGTTTTCAGTGGTGGGTTAAGGTTTGATTGGTGCATGTTTTTAGATAATGTGTTACGGTGACAACTCACAAGGGACGTTGCAGTAAACATGTTTTTGCAAAAAAAACAAAACTACTCCGATTTTGATGTAGTTTTCAGTGATGGGTTGGGGTTTGATTGGTGCATGTTCTTAGATAGGTGTTGCGGTGACAACTCACCAGGGGGCGCTGCAGTAAAGATATGTTTATGCAAAAAAACAAAAATTCTCTTATTTTGATGTAGTTTTCAGTGATGTGTTCGGGTTTGATTGGTGCATGTTCTTGGATAGGTATTACGATAACAACTCACCAGGGGGCGCTGCTGGTTCATAATAAAATTCTCTCTAAAAAGTTTGAAATAAAAGGCAAAATTGAAAATTTTGAAAAAACCCACGACGATAAAAACGTAATTGTAATATAAAACGTAACGTAACGTAATTGTAACTCAGGGTTAATTTAGCATTCTAATGCTGCAAGATATGTATTTTGATATCTGTGCAAATCTTTTCTGTGTATTATATTAGTGTAGGTTTTGTTATTTAAAAAATCCTAAACGCAAAAAAAAAATGATTTATATGTTTTTTGATGTCTTAATTATTTACCTCTACCCACAATGTGTGACTATCTATCTTAATATAAATCTTAAGAAACCCTTGTAATTTTAATTTCGTTAATATTTTTACAATATCATATAAATAAACAGAGGTCAACAAAACCTATTTGTGTGGTGATTCAAATTACCAGCAGAATAATTTACCGTGGAGGAAAATTTAAAGCAAGACATTGGCTGGCCACGGCTACCCCATGCCCAAAGAGCTAACAGTGGTATTCATCCTGGATCAAAAAAGCAAGTATTAGCGGAGAGTGGCCCATGACTAGCCCAAGCAGCGTGATGATGCAGAGTACAGTAACCGAGTCGGTTTCTGGACAATCTCAACCAACTTTCACAAACTGTACTATGAAACTATAAACAGGGATGTTATGGATATGATATTTCCGATCTGAACAAAGTATTATTTCGGCTTCGGATACCGTTTTAAATATGGAATTATTTCAGATTATCCATTACTTTCGGATAGTTTCGGTTACTACACGACTGCCCAAAAAAGGAGTGTTATGTTTTCATGGTTCATGTATGCATACATATGTATGTTTGAATAAAAAAGGGGAGCCATGGTACATAAATAGTACTGAAACTATTTTGATTTCATGAAAACGAGACTGTGCATACTTTCATGGCCTAAAACTTGTCTAAATAGCAAAAAAGTACGAAATAAAAAACAAATCATGCACAAAAAAATTAAAAACAAGATAGATTACAATATTTTCACTGCAGTCGAATACCGTAAAGAACTATTCAAAGGAAGCTTCCCCTGACTGCAATGAAAATATTGTAATCTATCTTATTTTTAATTTTTTAGTTCACTTTTTTGGATAAAAGACTTTTTATGAAATTTTAAAAGTAAAACAAGTTTCAGGTGGGGCGGGCAGGAATACTTGTCCTTACATTAATTAAACTCCACCCCTATCCGAAATGATCCGAAACTCTTATATGGGATTCGGTTCGGGAAGCTCTTTAATATCATTGCTTTCAACTATGTGAAATAATATTAGGTCTACTTTTACCTAAGACCTGTAGATTCAATTTGCTCAAACTTTTCCCAGCTTTATTGGGGTCATTCCAAGCAAGCCGGATGCAGTTGAATACCAATATTTTACATGGAACAACGGCCACAACCCAGTAGTAATTGAGGACTAGGGTCATATTTCTTGGCTTCCAACTACCTGTAACGACTGCCAAAGATCTACAAATGACAGCCGAGACCAACAGTTCACTTAACCAAGGCCCTTTTTTGGATTGGAAATTCTCAAATGACTTTTTCCGCTCTGGGTGGAGCGGAAGGGTGTGTCAGACTCTTTCTCTTCTAATGTTCTTTGCGTTCCAAGGCCGTGGTGACTCTTTCGAACAAATTCCGCAATCCTGGTACCTAAATTTAAAATTGTTTTCGCAACGAATCACACACACATAGTAAAATTACACTGTCCCACTTTTATCACCAAAGTTTAAACACCAACAAAAAAATAATCGTAATCCAACTTCTAAAATCAAGCAAAAGTTATGATTCAACATTTTATCCTTCAAAAATATAAGTCTAAAATATAATTTCTCGTACAGAAAGTATTAATCGGACGGTCGGTCGGGACGATCATGAACTGCTGTTTTGTGGGTCAGTAGCACAAGGCCGGTGCCGATGCAGTAGGCTCCGAGCTTTATTTGCCGAGGATACTCCGTACCTCGATCACGTGAATGCGTTTTATGGATGGCTATACGATTATGAAACGGGATTTTTTTAGCTTTGAATTTTTATTTAGCTAAAGATTTAAATCTTGAAAGGAAGAAAAGTTAGCTTATTTACGCGCTACGAACTATAAAAAAGGAATAATATATTTAAAAAAAAAATAACTTATACGATTTAGGAAGATATCTTGCTCTTTGGTGTCTGGATGCTTATGCAACTGGTGTTTTCCTTCAGCGGCTAAGATATAGGAGAGTTTTATAAAAAGCCTTTTGTTTAATTTACATAAGCGAATTTCCAAAAATATTCCAATTCTGTAAATGAGACCATGTATAGCAATAAAAATTGTTATTATGTTACCAGATTTTGCAAATAGCTGTATGGAAGAATGTGGGTGCTCGAGATTTTTGACTAAGTTTGACATAAGAAAAAGATTTTCTTTATTTTACTTTAAATCCAACTAATATACACTTAAACTAACAATAAACTAAAATCCTCCTAACTACAAAATGGCATAAAAAAACTCGTCCGCATCGCTATCGACTGGGAGTCACCAGCTACGCCACGCCACGTTGTATGGCAATACTTATCCTCTGTCCGAAGTAAAAGCCAGTCCTAAAAGTAAATAGAAACAGAGTAAGCTTTGTACGAAAATGTGGTGCAACAATTCTGCCATCATTAAAAAAGGACGTATCTATACAAAACGACTTCCGACCTTAAGCCATTTTTTTTAATGTTGGAACTCGGTGATTTCGTTTTGTGATACGTCATTTTTTCTTATGACGGCAGAATTATTTGTATTATTTCTTTCTCGAGACCCAATAGCTCCTTAGCACTTTAATTGGATGATAATGGACTAAAACACTTTGGTTTTTTATTGCTGAAGTTTTTTTAGTCGTTTAGTTGTGTAAAACTCAGAAAAGACAGTCAAAAATAGCTATGATATCCAGTGCTATGTGTGGCATAATATTTTTTTTAATGTCAGATGGATATGCTCTAGACTCTAGTCTAGGTCACAGGTGACAGAGACAAAGTCGACCATGGAATGAGCTTACCCAGAAGAAGCCTGTTCACTCTAACTTTGAAGAGATCAGGGTTGAATGTGTTCGGAAACACAGATGCAGGCAGAGAGTTTCACTCCTTTGCTGTGCGAATAATAAAAAAACGATTGGAAACGCTGATAAGTCAATCAAAATCATCTGCCTGATATACTACTCCCAACTAGATTGTGGTCGGATTTCTTGGCCAGAATTAAAAAGTGATCCACAAGAAACTCCATAGTCCTACCACTGGGTAACATTCTAGGTCCACCGCACCGTTATTAAAATAACAAGCTTTACTATTTAGTCTCCTAAATCTGAACACCTGGTTATAAATTACGCTGCAATTGTCTAATAAATCTGCTGCAAGAATGAGCTGTGCTGTCTGATCGCGACCCAATGGCCTGAGGTCAAGGTTCAACGACCATACTGTGCTATGCTGCATGCACTACTGTTCTTGTTTTTGATTCGATACCTTTTGTTTCAACTCATTAAGGTTCACTGGCAATTGATTCTTTGGAACGTTGAGTAATGTATCTAAGTCTTATAATAATTATATGCTATAATTATGTAGATTAATTGTAAAGTAAACAGTACGTTATTTAATCTTGTAACTGATAGATTTCAATGGTTTCAAATGGTTTATATAAAATATTAATTTTTATTTTTAAGTTACATCAACGAAATAAGAACAGGGTTCAAAAAACGAAGAAACAACCAAAAACATCGAATTCCGAAATTAAAGTTATTATAAACTTTTTTTGTTTAGAAATCAGTTGTTTTTTTTTATAAAAGGTTTTTTAAAGTGTTTTTTTGTTATATAATATTATTTTTGAAGGAAAATTTATGTTCATGCAAAATATATAAAGACATGATAAAGACTATATTCTAAGTTTTTGAAATAATGGTTAATAGCTATCTGAAACGTGGGCTCCACACATAACACGGATACATTATTTTTGTGTCCTTTAAAAACTCTTTGCACGTCTACTGATTTTCCCAAATTATAAGACCATATCTGAATACAGATGAAAATCAATTGCCGAGGTTGTTCTGTGGTTGAGTGACCATCTTAACGTCTTGAGATTCTTTCGTGCTTCAGGAAGCTCGTCAAACCGTTACGGATTGTTAAAAGCCAGAAAATCTGACACCAGTTTAGCCAAGAAGTACCGTGTTAACCAGTTTATGGGTTGCGGAGGTCTGATAGGCAGCCACTCCAAGTAAAATACTGGTATTCAGCTGATTCCGGTTTGACTGAGAGCCAACCACAATATAGTTGGGGAAAAGGCTAGGCAGATAATCAGAGTACAATTGCTACATAAGCATGGTAAGCAACGATTGCGGTATTTAGATTGATCGTTCCAATTATTCTGTTCAGGACTTGCACTAATTGAGATTTTTTTTCGTACTTTATCTATATGTATGTGTGGTTCTAGCTGCAAGTTTTGTCTATAACGTACTATCGGTGATTATTGTTTTCAAAAGAAATCCTAACACACACTTCAGTGGACTCTAGAGAACATAACGCATAAAACTAAAAATGTACAATGCAACATCCGTAATTTCAAAGCTAGGAATGAATAGCATAAAATAGAATAGAAAACATTTATTCGACAAAGACACAACACAACAGCAACAAAATACAAAGTAAAAAAAAAACAATAAAAAACATGACAATAATAAAGATTAAAATTGTGCTGAGCGTGCACATACCGAAAGGCTTACCATCTCAGCATTTGCTGGGCGTCAAATACCCAACGCTGGTTTTCAGTTGGCACCCCGCAGTGACACACGGACGTGGCCGTGGGTAAATAAAATATATAAATACATACATACTATTGATAAATAATAAATAATGTTTCGGAATATGTAGGTAAATAAATATTGTAAAAGAATGATTCTTTTTTATCAAATCAGAACCCCAAGAATTGCAATTGCGGGCTCTAAGTGAATAAAACGATTGTATAAAATAAAAGAACTGTCAAATCGTTCTGCGGTTATACGATAAATTGCCGCTACGATTGATATCCTGTGTCGGAGTGCCGGAGTGCCCTAGTGCCAGAGGTCAAGGCATTACTTCATTATTGAATTTCCTGTTGAGGAGCATCCTGCTCTTTCAACGTTTATTTAGTTATGTTTATTATGATATGTATGCTAATAGGAATGTTTGTAAAAAATATATGATTCTCATTAGTCCGTTAGTTAGGTTACCGAAAAATATTGGACACGAATTTCTTGCTTTAGCAAATACATATTATATAAAAAATGACGAAGATAAAAAGCATCAAAGATAGAAAGAAAGAAAAAGCGTTTATTTACCACAAAATAAACGACAGCAATTGTTCTAAACTAAACCGTAAACTATAGGAGTCTATCAGGAGTGGGGTACTGTATCGTCTTTGTTTTTTTTATGTGAAATAAAATATAAAATACGTGTCGAATATGTTTTGGAAATCTATCTGACGGACTTATTAATTTTTTTTAGTCAACTATTACATTATAGCATAAGCATGGTATCGTGGGCTCATCTCCATATGGAAAACTAAATCCAGAATATCGCAGAAGTAGCCTAGAGTTTGGAAGTCGGCCTAGTTGATGTCAGTTGGCTCACCTCCAAATACTTCCTAATTAATTAAAAAAAAAAAAACATTTTTCTTGTACGGTTTCACGCTTAAGCCACAGAACCGATTATTGCGAAAAAAAATTTCTAACTTGAGCAAAGCCTACGATAAAAGCTAGTGAATTTAAACAAATCTGGTGATAGATACACCTCTGCGGACAAACCCTTTGGGAATACAGGCGTGGTGTTATTTTATTGAATTTTTATAAAATTAAATGTTCCTTTCGAGGAAAATTACAACATTTACAGTCTGATTAACCTCTACCACAAAAGTTGATGTTAGCATACTTCCCAGAAAATAACACATTTTGTAACATTATTCCTGGTTATAGATAAAAAGCAGGTCCTTTGTACAACATTGAGGAAGAAATTCTGTTAAATAAAAATTATATTAACCCACCCAACTGATACATTTCCAAGCTCATGCTTACATTTTACAATGTTCACAGGCTCATATATTTTAAGAGCTGTCAAATAAATTCAGTGCAATATTGATTATCCTGTGTGGGTCGACCCAGTGGCGGGGTCAAGGTTCCGAGCAGGAATATTTACTTTAAGAGTCGTATTCAACTTTTATATGAGTATTTATTACTGTTTGTTTTTGTATTTATCTCAACCTATTTTTGATTCTTATGGAATCAGCTGCAATGTTTTGGTCAAAAGTGTTCTTTTTTTATTTTATTTTTCTATTTGCTGAATATTAAACAGAAGATTTTACATGCAGTGTCCTTCCTTTCATTTAATCTGCTACCCTGCTCAGTGGCGGACTAACTTTCTACCCTTCAGAGGCGCTAAAACGGGGCGAAACTGTACGCGGGTGCAAAATTGAATGAGGCTCGTTTATGAAGTTGATATAATTTAACAAGATTTTTATTCAGTTCACTTTTGTATGTATAAATGTTTATGTTTATTTAGTTAAAATCCGATTGAAATTTAAATTCGACTTAATCGAATCGGCAAAGAAACTAAATTTATTAAAAATATTTTTTTTTTGTACTTTCTTATATTTGTATTTGTGCCATGATTTCACTAAACTTCTCAATAAATACAGAGATATCAATATCTTATGAAACTTTTCTTTCAATTGAAAGCGCGGACAAATTACTGAGACGTTCTCAATACATTTTAAATCGAAGATACATTTTAATTAGTTTGAGTAAGAAACAACTCCTTTCCCAACACCAAACCATCTGCTAGCCAGTCATTAACCATACTTTTAAAGACAAGTATAGGATTTGATCAAACGAACCTGGTTTGGAGGCCCCCCAGGACCAAAGTTCGGGCCACCCATCCGCCGCGTCGTTTGTCCGCCACTGACCCTACTTTAAAAAACATTCAACATAACAATTAGGAGTTCCCAGTGTCTGTGCGCGGCGGCCAGGCTCCTGCGGCACAAGTGTGTTTATTGATAGCGCCAGCCGCACCCCAATAACGGCGCGGCGACCAGGCTCCTGCGGCACAAGTGTGTTTATTGATAGCGCCAGCCGCACCCCAATAACGGCGCGGCGACCAGGCTCCTGCGGCACAAGTGTGTTTATTGATAGCGCCAGCCGCACCCCAATAACGGCGCGGCGACCAGGCTCCTGCGGCACAAGTGTGTTTATTGATAGCGCCAGCCGCACCCCAATAACGGCGCGGCGACCAGGCTCCTGCAGCATAAGTGTGTTTATTGATAGCGCCAGCCGCACGCCAATAACAGTGCAGCGGCCAGGCTCCTGCGGCACAAGTGTGTATATTGATAGCGCCAGCCGCACCCCAATAACGGCGCGGCGACCAGGCTCCTGCGGCACAAGTGTGTTTATTGATAGCGCCAGCCGCACCCCAATAACGGCGCGGCGACCAGGCTCCTGCAGCATAAGTGTGTTTATTGATAGCGCCAGCCGCACGCCAATAACAGTGCAGCGGCCAGGCTCCTGCGGCACAAGTGTGTATATTGATAGCGCCAGCCGCACCCCAATAACGGCGCGGTGGCCAGGCTTCTGCGGCACAAGTGTGTTAAATTGATAGCGCCAGCCGCACCCTAATAACGGCGCGGTGGCCAGGCTTCTGCGGCACAAGTGTGTTAAATTGATAGCGCCAGCCGCACCCCAATAACGGCGCGGTGGCCAGGCTTCTGCGGCACAAGTGTGTTAAATTGATAGCGCCAGCCGCACCCCAATAACGGCGCAGCGGCCAGGCTCCTGCGGCACAAGTGTGTTAAATTGATAGCGCCAGCCGCACCCCAATAACGGCGCGGCGGCCAGGCTTCTGCGGCACAAGTGTGTTAAATTGATAGCGCCAGCCGAACCCCAATAACGGCGCGGCGGCCAGGCTTCTGCAGCACAAGTGTGTTAAATTGATAGCGCCAGCCGCACCCCAATAACGGCGCGACGGCCAGGCTCCTGCGGCACAAGTATGTTAAATTGATAGCGCCAGCCGCACCCCAATAACGGCGCGGCGGCCAGGCTTCTGCGGCACAAGTGTGTTAAATTGATAGCGCCAGCCGCACCCCAATAACGGCGCGGTGGCCAGGCTTCTGCGGCACAACTGTGTTAAATTGATAGCGCCAGCCGCACCCCAATAATGGCGCGGTGGCCAAACTTCTGCGGCACAAGTGTGTTAAATTGATAGCGCCAGCCGCACCCCAATAACGGCGCGGTGGCCAGTCTTCTGCGGCACAAGTGTGTTAAATTGTTAGCGCCAGCCGCACCCCAATAACGGCGCGGCGGCCAGGCTTCTGCGGCACAAGTGTGTTAAATTGATAGCGCCAGCCGCACCCCAATAACGGCGCGGCGGCCAGGCTCCTGCGGCATAAGTGTGTTATATTAACGTTTCTTATGCCTTTCCATTACACAAGCTTTTTTGTATTCCCGGTTCTTGAAAACGATGTTATGAAAAATTTTCGTTATGCTGGTATACAAATATAATGTCAAAATCAACCAAAATCTGAATTTCTCTTACTTGTTTCATAGCATAGAAATATTAAAAAAAAACAAACAGATATAGATCAGTCTTTGTATATCGTTTTAAAACATTCAGTGGTAAAGGTAATACCATAATTTCATGTAGATTGCTTGAGTGAAATATCACTTTTTTCAAATAATTACTTTATGTATCAAGAAAATCAATACCTACTATCAATAAAAGTACCGATACCCCAGAAGTCTCCCTTAACCCAAAATCATACAAGTCCGTATAAAATAAATCCCATCCACACTTTCCTACAACAAGAAGAAGAAAGAAAGAAAGAAGAAAGAAAATACATTTAGACAACAACAGAATATCTGATAATTGTATAGAGTACACAGTATACAAAAAGTACTCTGTGACAGTATACACTATAGACGGAATGCAACAGGGACCTGCATCTAGGTGGCGGCCTTGAACTGACGATTTTAGGTCAGAGCGGTCACGGCCGGCCGGGAAGCGTCGCTCTGCAATATGTGGGTAGATGTACTACGCTGTGTATAGGGTAGGGACCTGGCTTTTAAAATATATTGAAAAGTATTACTTGAAATAATTTTATAGTACACCGAACCTTATAAGGAAAAGAAGATACATAATATAGTATAAGCATAGCATAATCAGCCTTTTAACGTTCCCACTTCTGGGACACAGGCCTGTTCTCTAGGAGAGGGAATGGGCCGTACTAGACCACGCGGGCCCAGTGCGGGTTGGTGTATGTCAAATGTGTTCGAATTTTTGGTTCTAGGACATACCAGTTTCCTAATGATATTTTCCTTCACCGTTTTGAGAGCAGTGGTGATGAAATAAATTGCACAAAGTAATGCGTCCGGCTGGGACACATACTATAGTCTTTATTAGGAAAAAGTATATTTTTATACTGGTTTACTTCCTCGTGATATACTTTCACAATCACGTTTGAAGACGCTAGTAAAATGCTTGCTTAAGTCTATATTTCTGTGGTGCGACACACAATAGGTAGGAAAGCCGATTTTGCGCGCCAAAATTATTAATATTGTGAGTAAATCCTTAATGTATTTTTTGCGGTTTTCTATTTTAAAAAAAAACCTCCCGATCTAAAACTAAATAACTACTGAATTTAATCACCTTTCACATAGCTCGAAGATGTATATCTGAAAAAAACAAATATTTCACTCGATATTAGCACTCGATTTACATTTATTTGAAAGATAAAACACTTAAGTAGTAGCAACGCTCATTTTACTGTCGCAGTTAAAGTACCTACAATAAGAATAAAAACTTACCATTACTAGTTCCAGCATGGTTCCAGCTATGGCTGTAACTGTAATAGTATATAGTTACTAGAAATTTCTTAAAATACTAGTAAATTAATAAACAATACTATATGAAAAGCAATATTGAATATAACAACACAAAACAAATAATTATGATTTCCAATTTGACTGCCCTTCTGATCCGAACAGAAATCGTATTTGAAGGTAATTCAAATTTATATCATTTATTTCATTTACTTGGGCCCCATAGGGTCGGTGCCTGCTAGGGTTGCGGAATTTGTTCGAAAGAGTCACCGCGGCCCTGGAACGCAAAGGGCACAAGAAGGATCACGGGTGGGTTTTAGTCAGTAAAATTCTGACACTCCCTTCCGCTCCACCCAGAGCGGGAGGGGTCATTTAAAGATTTCCCTCCCAAAAAAGTCTTCTTTTAGAAAACTTCACCTCGAGTTAAGCCCTACTCTGCCTTAAAAATATATTTTTGAAAACGAAAATTCACGACAAAGAAGAATATATGTATTCATAGTAAACAAGTAAGTCTAAAAATAAACATGACATTGAAAATACAAAGATCAGAGTTGAGGCATTGACTTTCGGACGTGTCATCCAGAAAGTTTTATTTAGTTCAGGCTCTGGATTACGCGTCAGCATCCGAATAGCGATAATGTTTGTGTAACTTGAGTTATGTGCTCTGACGTCTGATGCGTGACGTCATGCTATATAATATACAGTATGTTAAATAACAGAGTGCGTTCCCTTAAATTCTTTAATCTATATCATTAATAGATTAAAATAAAAATGTCAGAATAGAAAAATAAGCATAAAATAATCCGAATTAAAAAAAAAATTGACAATAAATTCGAAATATCCTGTTTAAAATCAAAATAGTAGCGCGGAATGGTAAGTACTTGTAGTAGCAATGCTTAAACCGGCAAGTACGTGTGTACAGAGTGTTTCTTTAACGTATCAATTTAACATTTTTAGTGAATATTTTAATATAAAAAAAAAAACATTTTGTTTTTGAATGGTAATTTACTACTGCGGATTAACGGGAACGCCCTCTGTTAGTTAACATACTGTATATTATTAACATAATATAGCGATACATTATATAATGTATATAGGATATTTTAGACAGAAGGGTTGTTTGATTTGGGGGGATATGAAAAATCTTTTGTGCACTCGTATCATACCAGCTCGCTTGTGTTGTAAGAAGGATTGGGAAGAGGTGAACCTACGTGTAGGTCCACCTGTGTGTATGTATCACTACATAGTATAAAACAAAGTCGCTTTCTCTGTTCCTATATCCCTATGTATGCTTAAATAAACTACGCAACGGATTTTGATGCGGTTTTTTTAATTGATAGACTGATTCAAGAGGGAGGTTTATATGTATAATATATGCATAGTATAGTAGAGCAAACATTACTATCTACATTGCATCCGTGTGAAGACGGGCGGGTTGCTAGTTATCAATAAAAGTCAAGAACTTTACCTTTAGTAAAACTACCTAACGTCATTTGTTTTAAATCTACGATCCAGCCCTGAAATTCCTTTCTAGCTGACCTCGCTTGGTCGAAAGGAATTGACAGTTAGGAAGAGATTGAATTTTTCTTCCTCCGTGCATTTTTTTTCATAAGAAGCTTATTAAAAAAATCTGAAAGTTATCATGGCGTTCTTGAGCTTTGACCACTTTTAACCTTTGACGACACGGTTGGCGCAGTGGTTGACCGATTGGCTGCTGCGCCGCGTGTCGCGGGTTCGATTCCCGAACGGAACAAATGTTTTTATGGCCTACAGATAGTTGTTCCGGGTCTGGTTGTTTGTATATGTGAGTTTATATATTTGTAAACGCACCCACGATACAGGAGAAATCCCTAGTGTGGGGCAACGTTTATTTTTTTTTTTAAGAAAAGAACCTTTAATTATCTAACACATTTGAGATAGGAGATTGGGCTGGCGCAAGAGTATCGCCATAGTAGCCACGCCGAGTATCAACTAAGCGGTCAGCAAGTTCTTGAGCACTCAGACCCACGGTCCAAGAGTTTCGATCTCAAACGGCTCGAAAATATAATTGCCAACTAGGGTCCTTCTCATCTCTATTTATTTAAACAATAATATAGGCCCAACTACAAATTAGATAGGCTATTACATCTTCAATCAGAACACAAATAATTTTATTTCAAGGATTTTTTATTGCTATATCAATGTCCTGAACAGCGAATCCGGTAACTTCACAGAGAAATCGAACAGTTCTAATATCCTGAGCTGTCAACTCCTCTGGGAACATTCCTGACCGAAATAACCTTGAACTGGTTCGACCGTCGTCCGTTATCTGGACGACTACTTAGTAGATTTCTCAAAAGAAAGATGTTGCAATGATCAAAAGATTGGATTTTTCTTCATTTTAAGTCGATTTTTAACTTTCATATAATTTGTGGAGCTCGTGGCTAAATTATAACAGCCGCACGGGTCGATCTTCGAGGTTAAGCAATGCTTGCCGAGGTTGGTCTATTGATGGTGTCAGGTTAAGCTGTTGGTCCCGGCTGTCATTTGTAGATCTTTGGCAGTCGTTACGTATTGTCAGAAGCCAGAAAATCTGACACCAGTCTTGCCAAGAAGTACCGTGTTCCCCAGTTAAATGGGTTGTGGAGGTCTGGTAGGTAGCCGCTCTAAGTAAAATACTGGTATTCAGCTGAATCCGGCTTGTCTGGGAGCTGACCCCATTATAGTTGGGAAAAGGCTAGGCAGATGATGTTAACTTTCAAATAATTTAGGACCGAATAGGTGATGACCAGAAGAGGAGGAAGGAAGGTCAATTTAGCAATTCCCCGATCAAATTCCTTGCACGAGGGGAAGTCATATTTTTCTTACTCCTCTGCTCTTCTTTGCTGATTAATTTCGTTGCAGGATCCAAGAGTTGCAGTAGTTAGAAATAGTGTGGCGGGATTGTCCTAAAAAAAAAAACTTTGGACTCAGGAGGTAGCTCAGTGGAGAACACCAAAGAGCAATTTAAGATTCAAAGCATTTATTTCAAACTAGCAGCCCCCCGCGGTTTTTCCCCGTTGTTCTCGTTCCCGTGGTACGGGGATAAAATATAGCCTATGACACTCCACAATAACGTAGCTTTCTATTGGTGAAATCATTTTCAAAATCGGTTCAGTAGATCCAAAGATTACCTCTTACAACGTCACACACTCACAACCTTATAAACTCACAAACGTTACAACCTCTTTATAATATTAGTATAGATAATTATATCATTAACATTCTTTTGAATTGTCTTTTGAACTGTCAAACTTGGTCGGTCAAACAAGAACATGAATCTGACGATGTTGTTCGAAAGCGTAGATCACTATGGAAAAGAACACCAAGAAACTCCACGGATACTCTTTTAAATCATGATCTGTCTTATAAAAACCTTATCCTTGTTGCTTCTATATGTGAGGACAATGTAAAGAAAATAAGGAAACTATAAAACAATTCAAAATATAAAGATTCGCCTCCACTGACGGCGCCCGTTCACGAACATGACGCGTGTATCGGCACCATTTAGCTCAACCATTTTGAAGGGAACTGAATGATTCTACACACGCGCCACCATCAGCGAGAAGTCAAAAAGTAAACTACAAAAGTCTGCTTAGAGTTAAACCACTCCTATTAAGTCTCCTGTAGGCGGTCCCTTGCACGTGGACTCGTGCTGTGTTGTGTGGCAAGGAAATATGGGGAATGATAAGATATTTATTTTGTAAAACATGAGAACAGTATACAGGTCTATTATACGCCTATTATTATGTACAAAGTACATTATGATTTGGCAGTGAATCACATGTGCGCTACGTGATGATCATAACAGACTGATCTGATGGTATGTACTTGTTTGTGCTTTCCTATGAACCTGCTGTGTGTGTTTTCTCAAGAGTATCAAGACCAAGAAGATAAAGAAGGTGAAATCTTAAGTGCGTGGATACTTGGGGCACCCCAGCATGTGACTCATCTTCTTAACAAGGTACTGTACTCATATTGAATATGAGGAAAATGTGGATAAATATTAAGAAGGTGATACAGAAACGACTGTTATTATTAAAATTATGTATCAGGTTTTTTTCTACATTATTATTTACTCAACAGTATTTATTAACTCGCGAACATAACTGGAAACTCCGGATTTTAATGGCCTTCGCTGCTGTATGGAAATTAATTCAATATTATCTGCTACTAATACCCCAATCAATAATGACTTTTATCTCTGAATAAGTACGAGTATTCACACATAATTATTGTCTGCATACTCATTAATTTTCATTCTCCAAACAAGCGATTATGTTACTTTTGGGTACATTTTTCGAAGTTAACCTGTCGTGACGTTTTTGAAAATAATCTATCGCATTATATCGTTTCGACTGTTTACAAGAGCCTTATTTGATGCTATCGTTAAATCTAAGTAGGATCAAATTCTCCACTTGACATTAAATCCTCACTTAAAATACTCAAAATGATATATCACCAACACCCTTGAACTCCCAAATCTCCTGTTTAAAACAAGACCAGGGAACCTTGAACTTCTATTGCCAAAAGGTCTTAACTCCAGCCTACCCTTGAAAGCAAAGTCCTCCAAACAGCTGAGGATTGTGTTTGAGAACGGGCAGTAAATTCTGTATCGATTGTAAGTGTCAACACAGCGGGCGGCTGGAGCGGGCGCAGTTGCACCGACCTTGAACTATATTTCGGCCTGTGCT
This sequence comes from Hecatera dysodea, assembly GCA_905332915.2. NCBI lineage: Eukaryota > Metazoa > Arthropoda > Insecta > Lepidoptera > Noctuidae > Hecatera > Hecatera dysodea. The sequence goes on along the minus strand of HG995298.1, from coordinate 1,004,682 downwards.
GAAACTAGGTTAGGCATTGCATGTGGGGGGAGTGGGGCGTAGGAATTCTCTGGCGGTGTCTATGATGTGCTAAGTATGAAACAACTCAACAACATGCCTAAATCCTTCAAAGAGGCGGAGGTATTAAGCAGTACTTATTTCTCTCAGCTATGTTCCATCTTGAATAGTGGAGACAAGGAGCGAGTAGCAAAGACATTACTATTAAATTTCAAGAAAAAAAAAACTAGACTAAACTGGTATTACTACTTTAATGGCTAAGATTAGAATTGCGGTAGGTTGAATAATATGCATTTATTGGGATCAATCAATGATAAACTATCAACACAGGATATCATTATGTCGGTTGTAAACATCTCCCCTAGCCATAAAGTAAATATCAGGAAGAAAGCCGTCTATTCAACGTATTTTATCAGTCTCTTTACCACAAATCCCGACCGACGTCGGAAGACATTCTACCAATAAACATACAAAAATGATAGGAGTAGGTAGCATTTATGGCACGCGTACCAGCACCAAAGGGTGAATGCTAAATAATCGTCACACATTTACTTATTTTTCCCATACATTTTGACGTTTTGGTATCGAAACGACAAACATTTTTTTTTTCTATGCCTTTTCGCAGATCTCTGTGCAAATGTATGAAAATAATTTTCGGTGTTGAATAGAGGTTTTTTATTCTTGTTTTTGTTTTTAGGTCTTTATATTGTTGTTGGAAATAAAGATTTCTTTTTTTAACCTTAATTTAATTTGGATGATCATCACGCGGTGTTTACCTGAAGGCGGATATCGTAACCGAAGCCTAAAAACAATCATTTTCTGGATGGGAAATCATGTCTTCCACTTTGGAAATGGGAGTGTCAGACTCCTATTGACTAAAACCCATCCGTGTTCCTCCTAGTGTGTGTTCTAGGGTCACGGTAACTCTTTCGAACAGATTCCCTAAAAAGGCCTAAAAACGATTGACATAACGATTTGGACTAGTTCCTGACGGATTGAATGAAGCAGACATGAAATAAAGACAGATGGCAAAATATGGGGACAGTCTTTGCCCAGCAGTGGGGATTTAGTAAATTAAATAAAAATGATGTCCACAAGACTTGCCTGCATTTTCCTTCCTCTGAAAAAAACAATCAAACCCTATTTAGTTTGATTGACCGTTAATAAAAGAACGCAATATTTTGCAGAGAAATGGAAACATCAAAAAGGTTTGTCAACAAAATACATTTCCTGACAAATTGCTTGAAAATCAAAGTCTAATTGAAACTCCGCTGCGGCTATCGGCCTCGCCCGATATTTTATGATGGTACAAGTGATAACTTTTAGCGTGTTACTTCAAGTAATCATTTATTTGTTTATGTATACAGAAAATACTTATCGCAGAAAATTTTATACCAAAAGAGGAGCACAGTTATATATATATAACTTGTTTGTTTCTATTTTTAAGGGAGTAAACCCTTTTTTTTCTGGATGGGAAATCATCAAGTGACTTCTCCCGCTCTGGACGGAGCGGAAGGGAGTGTCAGACTCTTACTGACTAAAACCCACTCGTGATACTCTGCCGGCAGAGCTCGAAGATCATTGAGTTTGAGACACACAAGCCCCACCACAACGACAACGTGGGGACACATTCGGTGGGGAGGGGGGTAAACCCTGAAAGTACTTATCCGTTTACGAAGAATATTTCAATGGTTGAAAGAAAGTTATAATATTGCTGTGCCACAGGCTATGTATTTTACCCGGACTGTATCCTCAGCCATTTCGGCTAAGGTTGCGAAAGTGAACGGTAAAAAAGAGAGTATGTTGCAGAATAAATATTTTTCTAAGGACTTATCAAATAAATCTTTTGAATGACACCCCAAAGGAGGGGGAGGTATCGTTTAGAATTGGCCTTCCAATAAGTGTTAATAATTCTGATCTCTAATATTATGAACGCAACGTGTTTTTCTTCTACTGATAGTAAGGCTAACGGGCTTAATTGAATCTTCGCATAAGGTGGCATTTTCTTAAAGATCAAGCCATTGTACGTGTATCACTATTTAAGCACTCGCTCGTCGCCTATAACTTAAGGAATGTTTTTAACCTTGCATTACCAGCAGAGTGGTCTTTATTAAAATAGCTGCGCGCCTCCACTCTACCAGCGGTTTTGGGATGCCAGCCATTTTGTGCAGCTCGTTCGCTGGTAGTTTTTGCAAGTTCATGAAATATGCATATATTCAGTACATGAAATATTGGTAAGGGGTTAATGGAAAAAAGTTAATTGGCGAAGGTACCTTTTTGATTAGATTTATATACAGAACTGGTCTCAAATTTTAGTTGAAGCTTCGAGACCAGTTTATCTGAAGATATAAATACATGACAAAGTCCACGTTTCAAGGTCTCATGGCACTGCCACAGCAACTGTTTAATAGTGATGTCTCCAGATTAAAATAACACAAACTTACACGTATACACAAGCAATACTTTTTTAAATAATAGAAAATCAATAAAGTACAATAATCATACAAATTCATTAAATTGCAAAACAATAAAAAACCGTCACTATAATTCTTAAATACAAAGTGAAGAAATCACTTAGAATCTGACAGAACGAAAATGTATTTATATGTGAAATACGGCAAACGTAGTGTAGGACGTCCTCAGGCACGGTGGAGTGACGATTTGCGCAGGACGGCTGGCAGAAACTGGATGCGAGAAGCTGAAAATAGACCTAAGTGGCGTGCAATTGAAGAGGCCTATGGCCAGCATTGGACTGCAACAGGCTGTTGATGATGATGATGATGATGTGAAATACTGTTTGACGTGTCCCAATTGGATGAGCTTTTTTATCTGAAAAAGTGTCAAGTATACTTTTTTATTCACTTTTGTTTTTACAATATCAACCCCTGCACCTTTGCATCCTCCGTACTATTCTCTTCCTATTGTTGACAACGAGGTACCTACGATTATACATTATTTATTTTCAGTCTGGTCTCTCCCACTGCAAGTCCAAGTCCTCCCGTTTTTCCTTCCAATCCTCCCGGCTTTGGGCAACTTTGGACCAATCAGCTTCACCTCGCTCTCCCGTGATGCCATCCCGCATTTTCTGGTACCCACATTGTGGTTGCTTTAGCCCACGAACCGTTGGACATGCGGCATACGATCAAATAAACTGATCTTACCTAACTTCTCCTCATTCCTTAATTCTTAGTAGTACACCGATATAATTTATCATGCAGTGATAATAAAGTTCAAGTCAAAGTCAAAAACGTTTATTTGCACTTTTGAACTTCATCATTTACAGTTAAAATGACTCTAGTGTCCATTCGCAAAGGTAAATTCTTATAGAGAAGAATGGAATAGAAACTCCATAACAACTCTTTTCAAATTTCAAATAAATATATAACTCAAAAGGGACTGACTGACTGACATAGTGATCTATCAACGCACAGCCCAAACCACTAAATGGATCGGGCTAAAATTTGGCATGCAGGTAGATGTTATGACGTAGGCATCAACTAAGAAAGGGTTTTGATTAATTCTATCCCCAAGGGTTATAAATAGGGAATAAAAGTTTGTATGAAACTTTGTCAATTTTAAACCGATCGGGTCGGGCTGAGATTTTCAAAATCGGGGGTAAAGTAACTATTCCACGCGGACGAAGTTGCGGGCAGAAGCTAGTTTCAAATAAATGTTTTACAGTTTTACAATATTTGGTGTACAAAACATATATAATACATGTGAGGAATATGCACCAAAAGTATACTCATTATACTTTATCCGGTCTGTATTACCAGCAGAGGTAACTTAGTTATTTTATAAGAACATGGTACTTTGATAATTATATTTTCTCCCAGAAATCCTTTGAGTGATAGACGAGAATTCACAATAAAGTTCGTTTGACTTGTTTCTAAACCAAACCGGTGTTATTTATAATGTCGACTAGCTTCGCTATTTTTTTAATGCAATAAAATCAATTAATTAGCATACTTGATCTACAAATGCAAGAAACTCCACCGTAGTTTTATATTTTTATCCGAAAAACGGATATTTTATTTGCAAATATTATTTATTTGCTAATTAAATTGCATTTATTTGCTGATTGTTATAATCCAATAACGACGGAAAGGCTCAATGGATTAGGATGAAATTAGGCACAGCGGTATAATTATGTCCTCTTGGGATAATTTCACGTGGGCGAATCCACTGACAAAAGCTAGTCCTGCAGTGTATTCAATACATACCTATTCACTGCCTCATACTGTCAACATGCCAATATTTCCTGTGGTCAAGTCTATTAAACACAGGTAAATTATAATGGAGCAAAACGGATGCATCAGAATATCAGTTTTGCCGGGTCAGCGAGTGCACTTGACCCAAATCGAGGGGCCGGCCGATATTTAGCACACATTTTATTACTTTTCAGTCTGCCGTATGTCTCTGTTGCTCTTTGGGTACTAAGTTGTTGCTTGATGTTTGTTTCAAGGGTATTAAATGAGATTAGTAATTTTTTTAATTAGATTTTTTTGCTTTAGGCGCTCAGTTTTTTACGTTTTACAGAAATTGTGCTGGTATATCTTCCTACTTTAAACTGTGTAGGTTACAGAAAAATCCTACCTTATTTTTCTTGATGGGAAATCACAAATGACTTCTCCCGCTCTGGGCGGAGCGGAAGGGAGTGTCAGACTCTTACTAACTAAAACTCACGTCTTCAGAAAGATCCTACCTTACTGTCTGTGTTTTAATTGCTTGTCGGACCCTGTACTAATACAAAAAGGAGGATGTTATTAATTCGAGATTTCGAAGCATTTGGAACAACCCTACGTGATCTTAAAAAGTATTGTTTTCAGGTCTTCAACGTATTAAAGATAAAGTAATAATTTATCTAAGCATAAAAGTTGAATATCAAACTTGGTTGGGGATATTATGTAAATATTTTCAAAAAAGAAATATGATAACTCTGTTGTCATTTGGGGACGGAAATGGTAATGGGATACATATTTATGTATATCCCATTACCATTTCCATACAAAAACAACTACTAGCAACTGGCCCCTGATTCACACGAAGGCTACGTTGAATGTATGCATCCTTTTTTTTCTGGATGTGAAATCATCAAATGTCTTCTCCCGCTCTGGGCGGAGGGGAAAGGAGTGTCAGACTCTTACTGACTAAATCTCACCCGTGTTCCTCCTAGTGTCCTTTGCGTTCCAGGGCATTGGTGACTCTTTTGAACAGATTCCGCAGCCTTAGCGGGCACTGACCCTATGGGGCTCCGTTTGCTGACGTCTCTTTGAGGTGCGCGTGGAACACGACGCACCGTCGACCCGGGCCTGGTTGTTATATGTCGGGGAGCCACCCATAGCTCGCTATCCGCAGGCCCGAATGTATGTGTCCTTCTGTTTTGAGAACATACAAAAATATCGAGCATTCTCTTTTCAATTTAGGTGAAATACTTGTTTACAGCATATTTATCATTATATTATATGTGTCTCTACTATTATTATTAAGAGGAATTTTTTTTGTTTGTTTGTTTGTCCCGAATAAGCTCCGAAACTACTAGACCAGTTTTTCACCAATAGAAAGCTACATTATCAGTAACTAACGTAGGCTATATTCTATCCCCGTATTCCCATGGGAACGAGTACTACACGGGTGCAAGTTCGTGCCTGTGTCTAAGCATAGATACACAGGCCTTTTTTTTTTGGATGGGAAATCATCAAATGACCCCTCCCGCCCTGGGCGGAGCGGTAGGGAGTGTCAGACTTTTACTGACTAAAACCCACCCGTGATCCTTCTTGTGCCCTTTGCGTTCCAGGGCCGCGGTGACTCTTTCGAACAAATTTCGTAACCCTAGCAGGCACCGACCCTATGGGGCCCCGTCCTCGATGCTGACGGCTCCTTGAGGCGCGCGTGGAACACAACGCGCGTCGACTCAGCCTGTTTGCTATCGGACGGCGAGCCACCCACGCTCACCGTCCACAGGCATAGATGCACAGGCCTACGATTAGACGTAGTGTCATCAATATATGGTCCATCGAACCGAATCTGAACCAGCGACCTGTGGATCGCTTCAAATACAGTGTAGTATGAAGGTAAAAGATGATGTTTTATTTTTCTTGTATGCTTTTGTCTCGTTTCTCGTAAATTAAATCTTTCTTACTTTCTTTCTTTTTATTATGGCATACCGATATTTCATTAGTGTTTCACTGATTAATCGATCCTATAAAAACCCCACGTTAATTTCCGATCTCAACTTCCAAATCTTCGCTAACTTCCAGAGAAATGAATCTTCCTAACTTCTAATAATTCTCATTAATAATTATCAACAGTCTGAAACTGGACGTTTATCATGAAAACAGTAACATTTATCGGGTGTCGGTACAGAGAGGATTTTCAAGGGCAAAGCTTCAGATCTGGGTAATCAGGTCATAGTCGTGCCGAGAGGCTGCGTTCTGCGCTATAAGTGGGGGATTCCTGTTTATAATGTCCTGTGCGATGTTCACGATGAAAGCAGGTAAGTCAGGTGTAATAAATGCTATACAGTATGTTAAATAACAGAGGGCGTTCCCTTAAACTCGTTAATCTATATCGTTAATAGATTAAAATAAAAATATCAGAATAGAAAAATAAGCATAAAATAGTCCGAATTAAAAAAAAAATTGACAATAAATTCGAAATATCCTGTTTAAAATCAAAATAGTAGCGCGGAATGGTAAGTACTCGTAGTAGCAATGCCCAAACCGGTAAGTACGCGTTTACAGAGTGTTTCTTTAACGTATCAATTTAATATTTTTAGTGAATACTTTAATATAAAAAAAAAATATTAAAACATTTTGTTTTTGAATGGTAATATTTTTTTATCATAAATAGATGCTATACTATTGCGGGTTAACGGGAATGCCCTCTGTTAGTTAACATACTGTATATCTTAACTAATATAATGAATGCAAAATGAATTTGTTTGAAAATCTACATTAACTTGAACCAAGCCGCGTGGAAAGCTAGTAAATAAAATAGAAAATCCTCTCTTAGTGCTCCCCTACACTAGCTAAGAAACCTACATGCCAAAGATTTCTACGACCAGTTGTTTCGGCTGTGCGTTGTCTGTCATCATCATCATCATCATCAACAGCCTGTTGCAGTCCACTGCTGGACATAGGCCTCTCCAGCTGCACGCCACTTAGATCTATTTTCAGCTTCTCGCATCCAGTTTCTGCCAGCCGTCCTGCGCAAATCGTCACTACACCGTGCCTGAGGACGTCCTACACTACGTTGTCTGTCAGTTACTCAGTAATGGAAGAGTTGTATAGACGTCGCAGCCAACTAACTTAATCAGCCGTTTAATTGGCTGCCTAGGCTTTTCATTAAATAGCGCTGGTTAATAACGCCCTAAATAATTGACCTCGTTCAATAAGCAAATGTCTTCGTTCATTATCGTTTCATGACTTGCTTAGCCAATTAGCGGAACGCGCTTTATGAGGTTGATCTGTGGATGTGTCACTATCTTAACTTAGTGAATATCCTAGTTGGGAAAGCGCCTAGTATTTTGATTGAAATTATGAAGTAATATTTTGATTACCAGTAGGTAGGTACTCGAAATAATTATTATTTCTTAATTGAAACATTAACGCGTTAGTTGTACGATGATAACACTAAAGTCGTGATACACACTTGGGTAACGATAATTGTGTGTTCGAAAATCATTATCCATAACACGTTTGCTATAAACTGCAGTAACCATAATGTTCAAAACCCCGAAATTTTGTTCAGCATAATTATCTTTCGTTCTAAAAGTATTCTGTCATAATATCGAGTACCATAATAATTGAATCTCCTAATTTTGCATGCCCTAAAGTCATATGTCCTAAGTATTGTCTTGAATAATGTGTATTATTCCGAATGTTCATTTATAATAAATACTTTAGTCCTAAAACATTTGCTAAAAAATAGGTTTTAGTGACAGAAACGAATCGCTGTAAATCCGACTCCACGCAGTCTTGTCTGCCCTACCCCTAGAGTGTAATTTAAAATCGCGTAGGCGCGGAGGGGCGAGGCGGCCCGCGAGTTGAGGAGCAGGTGGTTGTAACACTCGCCGCCGCGGCTGAGGCTGGCCGGCTAAGCCGGCCAGCAAGCCGAAGCTGCGGTGGAGAGCGTTAAACCCATCTGCGACGATAAACTCGCGTGGGACCGCCGGAGCCCCGCAGCGCCGGAGCCGTGACAGAAACCATGCCTGCTGCATGTTGCATGCTTGATTGCATGCTGCATGCTTGCCTGCATGCTGCGTGCTTGTTTGCATGCTGCGTGCTTGCTTGTATGCTGTATGCTTGCTTGCATGCTGCATGCTTACTTGCATGTTTGCTTGCATGCTGCATGCTTGCTTGCATGCTTGCTTACATGCTGCATGCTTGCTTGCTTAAAAATCCCATGTTCACAATCAACTGCTTTATTTAGTACATGTATAATATATTTATTTACGTATAATAAAAAATTATAATCCATAATCAGATATTTTTAATTATAACAAATGAGAGAAGGTCATAGCAATTGCTTTGTTATAAGATCTAATATTATTATTATAAATAATTATTATGTAATTTTAATTTAGGACTTATAACTTTTATTGAAAACGGTTTTATATATTTTGTATATTATTGATTGTAATATTTATGACAAACGGATTTAGGACATATTATATTTAGGGATTTCAATTTTATGGCATGAGATATTAGGTGATATTAAGTTCGGGTAAGTTATCATTCGGACAAATGATGATTAGGACAAAAAAAGTTATGGCTCTTTAAATTATGGATAAAAAAGTTAGGTGACACAATAGAGGGTGACAAATCCGGGAAACTTGTCGCAATGGAAAAAAACCCTTTACCAAGCCCCAGGCTGATCACACACTTGTAGACAAAGTAGTTACTTAGTAGCAAACACAACTGCACTTTTTGTTCTTTTACTCCGATTGAGTTACCATCCTGTAGCAGCATCAATGCCATCACAAGAAAATCTAACGAAGCAAATTTGTGCGGCAACAAAAAGGACCGCTGCGCCATCTGTCTCGCCAGCGACGAACTAAAATCCTGCATCGCGGTATCAGAGTTTACCGTGCAATTTGAACATATACCCCGAATAGCAAAGTCTATCGGGCACTTGTCCAACGGACACAATTATCGACCGCTCCGAAGGTCCTTCCTTTTCAATGGAGGTTTGTGGGACTTTACTCTCTGTTCCGCATGCCTCTATAGTCCCACTTAAGCATAAGCATAATCAGCGTTTTAATGTTCCCACTGCTGGGACACAGGCCTCCTCTCGAGGAGAGGGAATGGGCCGTAATCCACCACGCGGGCCCAGTGCGGGTTGGTGAATGTCACATGTCGTCAAATTCTTGGTTCTAGGACATACCGGTTTCCTCACGACGTTTTCCTTCACCGTTTTTGAGAGCAGTGGTGATGAAATTAATTACACAAAGTAATGCGCCTGGCTGGGTTTGAACCCGCGACCTACAATTCGTAAGTTGAGGCCGTTACCACTCGGCCACTGCTGCTCTCCCACATGACTAGAGTAAAATCGGACACATGACTAGAGTAAAATCGGACACATGAGTAACGGCTTTTTGTGGTTTCAAGGGGTATGACGCCACCACCTTGCAAACTACTGGCTGCTACTGAGAAATCCCTTAAGCAAAATCCCTGTGACATTTTCAGCCCGACCAAAGTGACCCCACATCCCACGCTTGCCAGCCGCTGTTTCAACCACGAGACCAACAAGGCGATAATTATGAGATAATCAATAGAATGTATGTACATATAATACCTAATTAAATAAAAATAATTTGAAAACTTCATACACTTTTTGAAATCAGTTAAATATATACGCTGTTTGGTTAACAGATTTTGTCCTCAAACTTGTTTCGAAAAATCCTACGTATTTCCAATGTATAGCCCTCCTATGCGGGCCAGTATGGCATAGTCGTTTGGCGCGAAGGTCGTGTAATAAATCCTGCCACTGCATGCACTCGAACGTGTGATCCATCGCGGCCTGACCTCGCACTGAGGCTTAGCTAATTTAATACTTCCTATCTTTAACAGTTTTAAACACGCATTTTATTTCAAGGATCATCCTGTGCCTTTTTTTTGTTTTCGGGGGGAAACTTTCAAAAGGCGCCTGGACTATTGGGGTATAAGACCATGGAGTGTGGGATTTTTACCTCACTAAAACTACCCCGGTGATCACCATCAGCACATGGAAGAGGCCCCGGTACCTCTTAAAAAACCACTCCGGAACCCCCTCAGTGCAATGCCTGCCATGGCACATCCCTAAGGAGACCGCAAAAAGGTCTCCCTGAGCCTCGTTGTACACGGTAGCACGCGATCACTGTATCACCGTCCTTCCCAGGATATCATCATGTGCCTAGCCCTATCCAAATAAGACCGTCAACGACACCTCTTTGCTTCGGTATGCATTAGATGGCCTCTTTACTACTAAACATGAAATCTTGGTTTCGCTTTTGGATTGGATGGCATTATAGGGCTTTCTCATCTGCAACTTTTTAGTAGCAGTGGCGACTGGCTTCGTGATCGATACATGTTAAAAAGCCTGTTACAATCGACTATGTCTAAAACATAACTGTTAAAATGTAGGTTGTACAATAGGTATCTTTTTCTGGATGGGAAATCATCAAATGACTTCTCCCGCTCGGGACAGAGCGGAAAGGAGTATCAGACTCTTACTGACTAAAACCCACCCTTGTTACTCCTAGTGCCCTTTGCGGTCCAGGGCCGCGGTTACTCTTTCAAACTAATTCCGCAACCTTCCCATCCAGAAAAAAAAAGAAAGGCGTCATGACTTGGTAGATAGAATACAGATACACAGAGAATGCAAAAACTTGTTACTAGTGTACAGAAATTTGTTACTAGTGTTTATTTATACTGCTTTAAGTACAACTTAAGTCGTAAAAGTTAGTAATAAAATCGAATAAACAACTTTAAGTAATTCTGTAAATCAACATAATTGTGACAAATAGCTAATTAGTAGTTTAACTACTAACTTTTATTATTTTATGATCACGGAAACTAATCGATTTTATAACTTTAAATTAAATTTAATTAACTATACTTTCAATCTTATTTAAATATAATTTGAATCCGCCAATCATATGCTGATAATTTGACGCATCCTCTACATTTGCATACGTAAAAGTTGTGTGATCTGTGAAAATTTACGTACATTCGTATCAGCAATAACTTACTAAAGGCCAGTAACGCGTTTAATAAGATTTTTGTTACTTGGTAGATAAGTATGCACTCGTACCTGTATTGTGCATGAAGTTTTCAGTAAAAAAAAATGAGCCGTCTCTGGACGTCTGGCAGATTTGAAACATTGAAATTAAAAAAAAAAAAAAAAAAAAAAAAAAAAAAATTGATTGAGTCAGGCGTTACTTTGCGGAAATCCATTTTAACTTTGAAAATGAAAACAAAATATCTAGTTTTAATTATAACACTAATATTCGCGGAAATTAAAACTAGATATTTTGTTTTCATTTTCAAACATTGAAATTATTTTGACAGATAAAAAGGATCGTTTATAAACATAATAAAATATTCCGATTCTTGCGCATGGCATTGTATCACCATACCGCATTAGATATTTATATATTTTGATATTTATGAGCAGTGGTGGCCGAGTGATAACGACTGCGACTGACGAATCGTAGGTCGCGGGTTCAAACCCAGCCTGGCGTACTACTTTGAGTAATTGAGTTCATCACCACTGCTCTCAAACCGGTGAAGGAAACCGGCATGTCCTAGAACCAAAAATTCGAAGACATGTGACATTCAACAACCCGCACTGGGCCCGCGTGGTGAATTATGGCCCATTCCCTCTCCTAGAGAGGAGGCCTGTGTCCCAGCAGTGGGAACGTTAAAAGGCTGCTTATGCTATGCTTAAAATATTTATATAGCGTGGCGATGCATGACATGGTGACTCGTCGCCACGCAAACAGACGGACTGACACACCACATGTTTAATTAATAAGTTACGAGTATCTAGTAATGCTAATCGCCAAGACATTAATGACTCTGGCCAAAATGGGGACGCATCCAAGATTGGAAAATTTAAAAGATATTGAGGTCGGAGATATTGAGAATCTTTCCTTCTTCAAATCCTTCTTCTCCTTCTTATATAACTTCACAAATTCAATTTCTTTGCGCTGCCCATAGTAAAACTCTTCATTCTACCAATAACTGTCTTTTACGATGTCCCTCACACCGTTTTGGGTTTATTCACTCCTCTTTCTTTGTCCAGGCAATCTTCCTTTGGAATGCGCTCCCTCTGAACATCAGGACGGCAACTAGTCGGTGGTCCTTTAAGGTGAAGGCACGTGAGCACAATCGCAAGAAGTTGGTAGAATCATCACAGCGTTAATTCGTTGGATTCGTTTTTCTCAATGCCGTTGTTAATTTAATTTGTATGTATGTATCTATGTATACATGATTGTATTTTTCCCTCTCTGTTTGTCATTATTTTATGTTGCACCTGCCATGTTGTCTCTGCACTACCCTAAGGTCGACTGGTAGAAAATGCCTATGGCATTAATTCCGCCGTTGTACAGTTTTTTTTTTACTAGTACATAAAGTTTTAATATATAAATAAATCTTTATAATTATATATATTTTTCGTTTTACAGCGTCGTCCAGTTTCGATTTGACAGTAAAATTTAATACTTTCTTTTTTTATCTTTCTTCTTCCGACTCCCAGTTATTCTCAATTTGTTTTTAGTCAACCATGCAAAGCAGTAATTTAATGGTCTTGGCGTTGCTTGATTTGAGTAAAGTTTTCAATACTGTTGACATCGATGGTTTTTTATAATATAATAATATATCTTTATTTCAGACATACGTCCATACATTTTTAACAAATGAATCGTTAGTAAGGTTGTTAGTAGAACACATAAAAATACAAATAACATAATCACATAACACTCATAATCTTCTCACACAACCAGCTGATCGATTATATAGTGATATTTTTACAGTTAAACGTTGCTAGGTATGTCTTCTTAATTTTCGTACCCATTATTCCGAGATGCATTTCCATTCAAAATCCTAACGTCTGTCCTATTCTTAAAATGTATAAATCGTCTGAAAGCAATACCTTCCGGCCACAAGTTGTCATCTAAAAATATATGAATTTTGTGTTTAGGAACAAACTTGAATGCGTTATATTGTTTTTCAGCCTTCATATTATTTTTTTCTAAAGTCACCACTTCGTTAACTTTAGTTTTTACATAGTCACATATATCCTCTTCTGTGGTTTCTTTATTTACATAGGAAATAAATAAAGGTGTTTTCATATCTGCAGCACGAAACTTTATTGGTACATTTGACACAGCCTTTCCCGTCAAACCAGTGAACCGATTTTTAGATTTTGATTTCTGCACCAAAGCCCAACCATCCTCTCTTTTATTTCCATTGCTTACAATCTCTGCCATTGTCAGCTGTTTATCTGCGGTCGCAAAACCGGTTGAGCGCTGTGTGGCGGGCAATACAGGATTATTACGCTTCTCCTTCGTAGTGCTAGCAAGTGGCGTAGCATTCAAATGTTCTTGACTTGTACAATTTTGACTCGGATCAAAGTACAAACTGTGCACTGAGTCACAGGTTGTACTTTGAGATACATTCAATAAATCAGAGTCATTGTTTTCAATATACCCTCCTCTTTTGGTGTTCGCGTTCGTACTTGGTAACGGCGGCGCCGGCGTCGAATGACTTGTATTCAATTTCACATTGTCCAGCTGATCTTTGGTTACATAATCACTTTTTATGCAGGCTATCTACAAGTTTGCTCAGGGCCAGTGTTACCATCAACCGTGATCTCTCTCACATATGTCTTTTATTTTTATTGAATGTATATTTAGTATTATTAATCTACTTAATAGAATATTATGTATGTGTCTGTGTATCTATTATTTTGTACATGCGGAATGTAATAATGCTGGCCAATGTAACTGTTTTAGTTTTTTTAAATTTTCCTTTGGTGTACCTACAATAAGTATAAAATAAATAAAAAACAATATTTTTTTCTCTTGCTAGTTCTAAACTAGATGATTTGGATACTATTATTTATATAAATAATAAGTAGCTCAGCTTGTTATCATTTGATTGGTAAATATATGCGTAATTTACTGCCCCAACGACTTTTGAGAACAGGTAACAGGTTTTATTATCCTTTAAGTGAGTTCATGGTTTTAAGGTTTTGATAACATAATAATGATATGCATAATTTATGACTTAAAAGCATGTTTTTAATTCGAATGTGTTATTTATTTCTTGCACAACATTACCCACACGTGAATTCAACAAAAACGTTTACCTAAACATTTTTGGTGACATCACAAATTTGCGGTAGGTATCCATAAAACAGTACGATTTATTCGAAAAACAAAATAATATGTTTCTTATCTCATCTTCATAATACACGTAAGTATATAAGTATCTATCATAGCCTTCAACGTCCGATGAAAATTCTAACCACCAAAAACATTTTCATGTAAAAATATTGCCAAGACGAATCTACGTAGCTTACCCTGTGAAAAAGTTATCACACCTCGTATAAAGCCAAGCTCTAAAGACTGCATGCTCTACCTACAAGCTAAGTATAGTCAAAACTTGTGGCTTGGCCGTTTTGCCTATGAAATCTTCGTGATAGTAGCAAAACGGCCAAGCCACAAGATTCGACAGGCGGACTTGTCATCGAACATCAATGTTTCTTAAAAAATATTATTGGCTAATTGATCACTACTAAGCGTTGACATAGAAAAGTTACAAGTATTAAGTAAAACGCTGAAGCACCCCTCAGCAAAAAATGCTCTAGAAGCTCAAAGTTTCTTTTCAAGCTTCGAAGTGTGAGAACGGTTCTCTATTGTGTCACCTAACTTTTTTATCCATAATTTAAAGAGCCATAACTTTTTTTGTCCTAATCATCATTTGTCCGAATGATAACTTACCCGAACTTAATATCACCTAATATCTCATGCCATAAAATTGAAATCCCTAAATATAATATGTCCTAAATCCGTTTCGTCATAAATATTATAATCAATAATATACAAAATATATAAAACTGTTTTCAATAAAAGTTATAAGTCCTAAATTCAAATAACATAATGTTTATTTATAATAATAATATTCTTAGGACGTATAACAAAGCAATTGTTATAAGCTTCTCTCATTTGTTATAATTAAAAATATCTGATGATGCATTATATTTTTTTATTATACGTAAATAAATATATTATACATGTACTCAATAAAGCAGTTGATTGTGAACAAGTGGTTTTTGCAAGCAAGCAAGCATGTAGCATGCAAGCAAGCATGCAGCATGCAAGCAAGCATGCAGCATGCAAGCAAGCATACAGCATGCAAGCAAGCACGCAGTAAGCAAGCACGTAGCATGCAAGCAAGCATACAGCATGCAAGCAAGCATGCAACATGCAGCAGGCATGGTTTCTGTCACGGCTTCGGCGCTGCAGGGCCCCGGCAGTCCCACGCGAGTTTATCGTCGCAGATGGGTTTAACGCTCTCCACCGCAGCTTCGGCTTGCTGGCCGGATACGCCGGCCAGCCTCAGCTGCGGCGGCGAGTGTTACAACCACCTGCTCCTCAACTCGCGGGCCGCCTCGCCCCTCCGCGCCTACGCGATTTTAAATTACACTCTAGGGTTAGGGCAGACAAGACTGCGTGGAGTCGGATTTACAGCGATTCGTTTCTGTCACTAAAACCTATTTTTAGCAAATGTTTTAGGACTAAAATATTCATTATAAATGAACATTCGGAATAATACACATTATTCAACACAATACTTAGGACATATGACTTTAGGGCATGTAAAATTAGGAGATTAAATTATTATAGTACTTGATATTATGACAGAATACTTTTAGAACTAAAGATAATTATGCTGAACAAAATTTCGGGGTTTTGAACATTATGATTACTGCACTTTATAGCAAACGTTTTATAGATAATGATTTTCGGACAAACAATTTTATGAGAAGAAAGGGAGTACCGTGAGAACGAATATTATTTTCGCTCCAAGGCCATCAGGCTTTTAATTATTATTTTTTTTCACAGGAAAGACATAATAGGTATAATGTATTTTTGTGTATGTTCAGGCATAGATCGAAAGAGGTTTATTCCAAAATGATCCCATTTAAATGTCGTAAAGACCTGATCGAAATGTTTGGACACGAACAATTAAATTGATGTTGAATGGAACTCTGTAGAATATTAGGGGTATAAGCACTAAAAGCGAAAAATAAAAAATAAACTTTTTATCAAAAAATATAAACAACTTCCAAGTACAAACCACTACAAAGTATGATGACTGAGAGATAATATAATCTTCCTAAAAAATGGAAGATCAAAAACGCTTATCTAATGGAGTTTTTTCGAAAATAGCAAATGGATGACGTATGGAGGTATGACGTTAGCATTAAAAGTAAGGATGGAAAGAGGCTTTGTTTTTATGACTTTTCTTTAAAAGGTTTTGTGGAACGCCCACGTGATGTTAAGCTAGTTTTCTCGCAGTTAACGAAAATAACTTCGCTTCGTATGGTAATGACAGAAGTTATTTTCGTATCAGGGGCCATAATATGACGTTTAAGACGTCATCTATCATGATTCCGGTATGAAAGAAATGGAGCTACACAGTTTGAATAACACTATCCCTTTCTGACATCTGGAATCAGTACAGCCACAGACGTATTATTGAGGGATGTTGTAATGAGGTGATCCGTCAGAGAAGCAAGGTCATCGATATAGCCCACCGGATTAGTAAGCTGATGTGGCAGTGGGCTGGCCATATTTGTCGTAGAACCGACAACCGTTGGGGTAAATGAGTTCTAGAGTGGAGACCGCGTCTCGGCAAACGTAGTGTAGGACGTCCTCAGGCACGGTGGAGTGACGATTTGCGCAAGACGGCTGGCAGAAACTGGATGCGAGAAGCCGAAAATAGATCTAAGTGGCGCGCAATTGGAGAGGCCTATGTCCAGCAGTGGACTGCAACAGGCTGGTGATGATGTTGATGACAGATGTATTGGACAATGTATGAAATGAAAGCGAGTCAGTGACAATGTGACGTTCGACAACAGCAACAGGGGCGGATCCAAGATTGCTGTTTGAGAGGACTTGACCCTACTGAGGCTGGGTTTTAGCAAAGTAAACAGTAAAAAAGCAGATATTGTTTTTGCTTGAGGCTTATCTTGATAACAAGCTTCCTTGAGTTTTCTTCAATTCCTCGATGACTTCGTTCGAATGTGAAAAACTAAAGAAATCTGGGCCTTTTAGGGGATTCGAGCATCTTAAAAGGTCTCATACTGGTCAACAACATTTTGTAACAAGGAATGTGCTTACTATTTTTGAATTACTCACCTACCCTTATGGCAAAACCATAATTATTTATTTTGTTTTGATCACGTCTAGTTTTTGTGTTGCAACTACTACCAGTAACATCATGTTCCCTTTACCTTGTTATTTCCGACTTTTTATTTTTCAATAAACTAGCTGTTTTTTCAGTTCACTAAGTTTTTTTCTTCTAAAAGTTATTTTGTACAGGACATACTTTTTTTTTTTGTTTAGAATTCGGTTGTATTTTTTTGTAAAAACTTTTTTAAAGCACTAAAAACAAATTCTTCATCATCAGTTTACACAACATGTTTCTTTTCTAAACATAATTTGTAAAAAGTTTACTTGTGACACACAAAACGTGTTTTTTTTGTTGACCAGTGTTATTTATAAAAAGTAATACGGCATTTTCTCACAGACTACCGACGTCATTGAAATAATGATTGTTTTAACTTAAACAATTAATCCATGTATTTTAATTTTAAGATTGCATCCTTCAACAGAATTTTTTTGTTCGTTTGCAACCACTTTACTGAACTTGGGTATAATTGTATTCAAAAGAAAAGGCATTTTTTTAATTACCAAATTATAATAGTCTTGTTGGTTTGTTATTCATAAATATTACAATAAAACTATTTTCGTCGCATTTTTTACGACTTGGGCAGTATGATAATATTGGCATATACTATACTAACAAATTATATAAATAGTATTTATACGCAAATTTCAAGGTCGCGGTACAATCATTAATCTTTTTTTTGTGTGGCTGTTTCCAGGACATATTTATTCAACTTTAAATTGCGATTTATGTAAAAATGCGTATAAAAACAAAATAAATCATTGGGTCACTTGGACTAAATGCTGATTCTTTGGCTGAAGAAAAACCCAGCACTCTGGCTCCTTTCAGTAATGCTGTCAGTGTTCTGGGCACTTTTACAATTGACAGCGATATGGAAGATTTTTTAAATGTCCAACGATTTCTTTTGTTTCTATACGCATTTGTACATTAGCGATTTTATTAGTCTAGTTTTGTATACTTAGTTACTTTAGGCTAACTGTAAATAATATAATCTAAAATGGTTTTATGGAATATACATTCCTAATATATGTACTTCTCTTGAACATTTTTACGAGTTTCGATTAGGTTACCTTGTTGAGGGAGATCAATAGAGATGCTGATAGAAGAAGAATAGAAGTTAAGCTAAACGCAGAATTGTCCGGTGAATGAAAACAAAACATTACATAATGTCTCACCAGCCACCATATGAATTCAATGAAATGTGTAAATACCAAAGAAAGTTATATTTATCAAGAACTCATGGATTGGATAAACGACCAAAAGCTTAATAATTTTAGGAATTTGTACCAATTCATTGAATATCTTCTTGTACCTAAATCTTTTTGTATACCTTCTAATAACGTGCGCGCACTTTACGTCTAAAACGAGAAATAACAACAATTTGCAAAGTTTAACATGCAAGTTTTATTTTCTTTGCATACAAACTTTGTTCATACATATTTATTTCACGGCAAAATACAAAAACACACAAATATATATTTCCTATTACAGAGAAATTATGGTCAACAATATAAATTCTAATAAAATTAGGAAAAGCTAGGCAGATGATGACAATAAATTCATCCACATTAGCTTAAGCTTAAAAATAAAGAAAGTTTTCAGTGCGATTACACTTTTTACGCTGGATCACTAACTAGTAACTTGGTTACCACACCTTTATTTGATTTTACACCCTTTATACTATCTGATATTTCCTGTAACGTTTTATCCTTTGTTTCCGGTAAATATTTGTACAAAATTAAAATAATTATTAAAGAAGACATACCGAACGTAAAGAAAGTCCAATGCAATCCATAATTCCTAAACATCAAAGGAGTTAATTTTAAACACAGAGCAATTACAAGTTTTCCTACTAATGCGATTATACACACTGACAAATTTCGTGATCTTATTGGAATTAACTCTCCATAAACAGATATGGACATAATCATCGGGCCACAACTTACAGCTATGGAAAAAGCAACAAGTAATGAAACTGAAACATACTTGTTTTCTGTTATTACATTAAGTGTTATCAAATACAAGTATATCGATAAAAGAAATAAAAAGAAAACACCTACACTAGACGCGACTAACAACAATGATCGCCTTTTTACATATCTGGATATAACGCAACCTCCGTACATACTCAGAACTGTGACGCCATCTAAAACTAACATTGCAACGTAAGCAGTAGACTCACTGTTTGTTATCTTCTTTAAGATATCAATGGCATAAACAGCAAAAACCAACTTCCCACAGGAAACACTTAAACAGCCAGTTATAAAAGATAAAGCGGTTGGTTTATAGAATTCTTTGGCTTTTACAGTTTTAAAGAATTCAGCCACGCGTTCTCTAACAGATAAGTTGGTAGTTCCGCAGCTTGCTATGTATTCTTTTTGAGAGTTAATCAATGCTTGTAATTCTTTTTCTGAATCTTCGTCACAACCCTTCAACGAGCGATGTGATGCTGCACATTCCTCAAACCTTCCTCTGCTCGCCAACCAATACGGAGACTCGGGCCAGATAAAAATAGTTATTAAAGTATATAGTGAACATATTATTCCAAATAGAGGGATATTTTTCCAATGAAAGAAGGTGCCTATCGCATTTGCAGCCCATACGCCCCAGTAGAAGGTAGCTGTTTTAACTGTGAGGAATATTCCCCTATATTTTGGTGATGTGTACTCAGTTAAGATCATTATAGTTATTACTATTTGGGAAGCACTAAATAATCCCTGCATTATGTTACTTATTAATATATGAGTGACGCTTGTACTAAAATATAAAACGATGAATGCAACTAATGTATCTAAGACTGCAATGATGAAAGGTATCTTCCTACCGACGAATCTTGTGACGATCGAGAGGATGAGAACGAAGGGAAACCCGCTGAAGCCGTATGCAGAGACTGGAAAATACAATTTCAATATAAATAAATTGGTAATAAACTTATAAATTGCAACGAGCGTTGAATGCCGATGATGATTGGCACACGGTAAACATACGGTTTAGGATTGACACGGATGAAGTTATAAGTAGGGTAGTATTGTCAGTGTAGTTGACAACAGTGACATAGTAAAAGTTTGCTAAAGAAAAGTATTTTTAAAGATAAATAATTTTAAGATCATTTATTAAAAATATCCATCGATTTCTAATAACTAAACAATACATAAAGACATGTATGTACAGTCGGTGATAGCAATTAACTGACCCCCTAAAAATTAAACGAATTTGAACCTTTTGCTTGTTAGCAGTAAGACAACTGGTTCAACGTCTACGATCAATAAAATAGTTATTCGAATTTGATCTGTAATACCCAGTGTTAAGGTAGGTATGATCTTGAATATTATTTTAACTTGTAATATAATACGTAATTTCGATCACGTTGAATATGTTTCGAGTGGTCTAGTGGTGACTGTAGTGAGCTGACAAATCGAGGTTGTGAGTTCGTAACCAGCGTGATTGACGCGTTTGTTTCTGTTTTGTAAATTTATTTTAAGTTATAAATAATAAATTATAACTTTAGGAAAAAAAAAAACGAACAGAAATAAAAAACCAAAATGATGGTAAAAACTATTATATTTTATAAAAAAAAATATTATTACAATAACATAAATGATATTGATGACGACACGAAGATGATAATATTTACCTACTTACTATTTTACTAATAACGTTGTTAACTGCACTGAGTTTAATGTAGTGAATCAGCATGTTATAATATTTAGAAATATAGGTATGTATTTCTATTTCATAACAATAACATCACCACATTAAACATCATTTAACTAAATAAAACGGCATTATACGTTGAAGTTCTACCTACTATATATCAATTTGTTGTGTGAGTAGTTATTTTAGTTATAAGGTTTTGACAAAAAACTAGGTATTCGAAATACTTCGTTAGAAATTATAACAATAGTTAATTTAACACACACACTGACATACGTTAGTATTGTTTGTGACCAACACTGGTTACTCAAGTCATTTATAATATGCTTTTAATAGCGAAGTGGAGCACCATATTTTTTTCTATTACTTGTTGCAAGCGGTCCCGCATATGGCGCACCATATCCAACAACAATCACTTCCTCTCATGAATGGTTTTGGTCCAGGACGATCTTTTTGAATATTAAAACCACACGTCAAACGTCTTAGCCACAATCTGACTGTATTTCTCTGAAACAACACAATAAGCATAATTTTAGTAACGAATAGGTAAACATAATTTATCGATTAAGTTTGCAAAAATACGTTTATCAATTTAGATAATATAAATCAAATTAGACCTATAAATGATCTCAAATTAGACTCATAATGAAACATAGTTAATTGTCTATTATTCTACATTCACCGGCTTTTAAGCCAACTTATAAATGAAGCATAAAAAAGAATACACTTACCGCTATATTAAGTTTCGTAGCAATCGCTTTAATACCAACATTCTCCTCATGCAAATAGATTATTTTGTATTTTAAGTAATCACTCATCTTGGACATGACGATTAAACTATCAAAACTGATAACAATTAATAATAAGGAAAAAAGCGTGGATTTTTACAATTTAGTAAGGCAAGGTAAAAATGTTCGCGCGTTTTCACTGCTATTTGTGCATAGAATATCTTGTTCAATTTATTCTTCTACCCCATATTCCTAATGTCATATCTATAGCAGTTTTGGTTGAATACGCATATTGACGTCTAACTACCCACTTATTAAAATAGGTGAACAGTCTGATAAACTCAGACATATTGAATAACGTTTAATGTTATGAGCATAGGGTGTAAAATCGAGTAATTTTTAGGGGGGTCAGCTAATTGCTATCACCGACTGTACATCGATGGAAGTGAATGTTTAGCATAGTGAACTAATAAAAAATTGAATTACAAGAAACAGCTTACTTAGCCAAGAAGCCATGTCATCTGTGATTATTTCAGTATTGTTCGCTTCCTGTCTAATCTGCGGGATGAACATGGTCGGTGCGCCGACGCAAAGTCCGTACAAGAACACAGACGTCCACACTCCACTGCATATCAGCAACTGGAAGTAAATCACATACAAAACGTCGACTTAAATATTGGCCTCCCGGACACTTTAGACAATTCATTCTTTGATATAAGTGAACTATGACAAATCACCCTCACTGCTACGATATAAAAGCTTTGCCAATGTCTGACCGTTTCTTAATGATGAGCAGTTGACAGTAGCTTTTTTTGTATGGGAAATCATCAAATGACTTCTTCCGCTCTGGGCGGGGCGGAAGGCCCGCATCCGCAGATCCGCGCCTAAGGGCCACCTTAGGCCCAACGTAGGGGGACCAAACGCCTCCTGTCGGAGGCTGTACGCGGGGATCGTGCGGTCCATGGCCCTTTACGGGGCCCCGGTGTAGGCGCTGTCGCTGAGGAGACTGCCAGCGCGCCACATGGTAGTGTCCCAGAGGGTCATGGCCATCTGGCTGATCCAGGGATACCGCACGGTCTCCGGCGAGGCGGCGAATCTCTTTGCCGGATTGCTGCCGTGGGAACTTGAGGCGAGAGCCCTCGCGCACGCCTACGCGTTGCGCGTGGAGACGCTAGGCCGGGGTGAAACTCAGATGCCGCAGCAAATTGCTGCGCAGCGGACGGAGCTTCGGCGGGATCTCACGGAGGTGTGGAGACAGCGACTGCTGCAACTCAGCGCTGGGCACGCCACCATTGCGGCGGCAAAAAAAAAAAAAGAAAAGGGCCACCTTAGGCGCGAATTGCCCTACAACTCCCGATGTCCGGAGAATCTTCTTCTCTTGCGGCAATTAGGGGCTAGGTGAAATTACCCTCTCCCCCGCGCGGTCTGCCTCCTCCTTTGCTAGGATTACTGCTTTGAAGAAGGAGGTAACCGTTTCCCATGCCTCTTTGCTTGAGACCATGGATTGTACCAGGGCAGGAAGCTAGATAACGCCGCTGCCGATTGCCTCGACGAGGACATGGTATTGCCCTTCCCAAGCATGGCAGACCTACGCCGTATGCTTCCTCGTGTCCTCCGGGCGATCGACACAGTATTGACACTGGGGCGTGTCCTCCCGTCGAATCCGAAGCAGGTACCTCCCGAAACATCTATGTCCGGTGAGTACCTGCGTCAGGCGGAAGATGACGACGCCGTGACGCCTCTTAACCCACTCTTGAAAGAGGGGACTTATTCTATTGTTTTTACGTTCCATGATATAAGGTGAATAATCTTTGGTTATGATATTGAAAGAGGTTTAACTAACAAAATTACATTTCAAATGATAGGAGCGTCCGGTCGAACCAGATTCAGCTGAACACCGATATTTTATGTGGTGGGGCTGCCTGCCAGATCTCCACAACCCAATAACTGGATAGCACGATACTTCTTGTCAAGAATGGTGTCGAATTATCTAGCTTCTGTCAATTTGTAACAACTGCCAAAGATCTCCAAATGACGACCGCACGGCTTAACGTGCTTTCCGAGGCACGGAGGATTCTCGGTTCGTTAAGATAGTCACCCATCCACACCACCATCAACTTCGGCAAGCCTTGCTTAACCTTGAAAAACGACTCGTGCGGCTGTTATAATTTAGGCACAATTCATAGTTCATTGCATAGGTATTGTAAAAAATTGTTTGGAGCCACGCGCGATGATTCCTGTTAATTATTTGTGAGTGTAGATCAAGCCATCAATCAATTTGTTAAATATGTATATAAAATAATGACAAAAAAACTATAAGCCTCTAGCTAACAACTTGTATTATTGATTATATGGCAATAAAATTGACTATAAGTAAATTAATGTATCATTAACATCATACAGGAACTATTAATATTATAATAACGATAATTTACTACGATTATCTCGAAAATAAATCAAAGTATCAAGAAGTCAAACATAATTTATGTAAAATCAAATTATTTTTAGTGCCTATTATAAATAATTAATAGTAGCAAAATTATGATGTTTATGAGCAGTGGTGGCCGAGTGGTAACGGCTCCGACTTACGAATTGTAAGTCGCGGGTTCAAACCCAGCCAGGCGCATTACTTTGTGTAGTTAAATTCATCACCACTGCTCTCAAAACGGTGAAGGAAAACATCGTGAGGAAACCGGCACGTCCTAGAACCAAAATTTCGAAGACTGATTACGGAGAAGGTGGATTACGGCCCATTCCCTCTCCTAGAGAGGAGGCCTGTGTCCCAGCAGTGGGAACGTTAAATGGCTGACTATTATGATGTTTATTAAAAACACTTTTTTTTGCGCAAATAAGTAGTATTTTTCTTGGGTATGCTTCTGTTAGCTAGGAAAGGCTAGAAACAGGAATCATTATCATTTTATCGAGATGAATCCAAAATAATGGTCCTTATGATACTGTAGTTATTCAATGAAAAAATTTTCGTAACAGAATTAATAAATTAATTTTGCCATAAAATATATTTTTTTTATAAAAAATAAATAATTTATAGAGACCTGTTTTAGTGTGAATGTTCTTCGTCTTTAAAATGATAAATCTAATTTTTCTTTGAATTTGGAAATTCATTTAATATTCATAATAATTATGCTAAAAAAAAAATTAATGATTCACAAATGAAGTTATAAATGTTTAAAAAGCAAATATATTTAATAAAACTTAAAAACAGTAAGTATTACGAGATAAAGTCAACGATATAATATAAATATTGAATACTAGCAAAGCTTCGTTTCACCCGCGTAGTTCCCGTTCCCGTGGGTATATGGGGATAAAATATAGCCTATGTCACCCGGGCATAGTGTAGTTTCTTAATAGTGAAAGAATATTTCAAATCGGTTCAATAGATTCGGAGCCTATTAAATGCATCATCATCTGCCTAGCCTTTTCCCAACTATATTGGGGTCGGCTCCCAGACAAGCCGGAATCAGCTGAATACTAGTATTTTACCAGACCTCCACAACCCATTAACTGGGGAACACGGTACTTCTTAACAAGACTGGTGTCAGATTGACAGCCGGGACCAACAGCTTAACGTGTTTTCCGAGGCACGGAGAAGTCTTGCTATGTTAAGATGGTCACCCATCCACAGACCAACCTCGGCAAGCATGGCTTAACCTCCAAGATCGACCCTTGCGGATGTCATAATTTAGCAACGAGCTCTACATGCAATGCAAATAATCAATTGTTTTCTCTTTATAATATTAGTATAGATATACAGTATGTTAAATAACAGAGGGCGTTCCCTTAAATTCGTTAATCTATATCATTAATAGATTAAAATAAAAATATCAGAATAAAATTGATTGAGTCAGGCGTTACTTTGCGGAAATCCATTTTAACTTTGAAAATGAAAACAAAATATCTAGTTTTAATTTCCGCGAATATTAGTGGGTTGCAGGTATGCACCTCCCTCCCGCCCGCTATATTATGCACATGCAAGATTACTAGGCAAATGCAAGGATTTTAAGCACATGCAGGAAGGCAATGCAAAACCCAACACCATTACCGACACGTGTTTCGCCTCTCCACGAGGCATCCTCAGGGGACGTGTTGACTCGCTGACCGTTGAGTTGCGACTGAGCATTTAGTACAAGGCACCCCCCTTTTATACACTGCCACCGTTGGTTATTTGTGTACAACTACCCACAAACATTCGCAGTAAAGGGGAAGAAACCAAATTCGTCTGGTCATTCAACAGTGCAAAATTATTATTATTACTATGTTTAAAAATCTCTAATTGTTCCAAAACACACAGCCGGAAACCTTTATCACAAATATGTAGTATATTAAAACTATTGTTGTCGCGCAAAGAATGGCCGGTATCAATTAAATGTTTCGCGAAATTCGATTTGTCCGAATGGCCATTTCTATACGCGGCAACATGTTCCCCATACCTTATGTCAAAGTTTCGGCCCGTCTGACCCACATACACCCCGTTGCATTCATCACAGACCAGCCTATACACCCCAGACTTTTTACTATTTTCTAAAATATCTTTTCCGTTACAAATACGGCGTATATTCTGGTCCGTTCTGAACGCTACAAAAACGTTGTTTTTTCTAAGTAAATTACTAATTCTATCTGAAATGGGGCCCATATAGGTCAGACTGGTCACATATCTATTAATATTAGTACGCGGACATGCATATAATAGTGAACGAACCCTTTCTTTCTGCTTTTTACTAATTAAACTGTCTACCATTGACTTTGAGTAACCGTTAGAAATTGCGATCTGGTAAATAATATTAAGTTCTTTCACATAATTTTCTGCTGAAAGGGGGAGGGCAAATAATCTATGAATATAGCTGCGGAAGGCGGCTAATTTATGTTGAAGAGGGTGACAAGAAGAGGCTGGTATTGTCGTGTCAGTGTGTGTCGGCTTTCGAAAAATTTGGAAATCTAAGTCACTATTGTGTTTTGTGATAGTCAAATCCAAAAAGTTAAGGGAGTTTTGGGACTCTAATTCTAATTTAAATTTAATTTTTGGGTGAGTTTTATTTAGTTTTTTAACAAAAAGATCTATTTGTCGAACGGTACCATTCCAGCAGATAATTATGTCATCTACATATCTATAATAAAACAGAATATTAGGTTCGTTCACTATATGTTTACATTCAAAGTTATCCATAAAAACCTCCGCCATTAGTGGACTTAAAGGCGACCCCATAGCCAACCCTTCCTTTTGAATATAATATTGGTTATTAAATCTAAAATAATTTTGTTTCATGCAAATACTAGTGAGGTTAAGTAAATCCGCAATTTCCCCAGGATGTAACCGTTGCTTCTCAAATTGGATACCCAGAATACGTAGACAATCATCGATTGGAACATTCGTGAATAAGCTGTCAACGTCTAAGGATAACAACTTTGCATTGGAAGGAATTTGGATATTTTTTACTTTTTCAATTAAATCTAAACTGTTCTTCAAACTATATTTGGGATTAAAAGAAGTTCTACTTCTCAACAAAGTGTTGAGACGTTTAGCTAAATTGTACGCTGGGGCACCAATGTAAGAAACAACTGGACGTACAGGCATGTTATCTTTATGGGTCTTGGGTAGACCATACAACAAAGGAGCCCTCGGAACTAACTCGTCGTTAACTTTTTGAGTATAGGCAGTTTTTTCCAAAACTGCCTATACTCAAAAAGTTAACGACATCATCCTGGGGGAGGATTTTGAACGTCTTGGTGCGGATCCTACAAGGAGGTTTGCCCTCGAGATAAAGGATGCCATTAAAAACACGTCATACATATCAAAAGACCAACTAAAAAACCTTGTTCCTATGAATCAATCCGAGGGCTCCTTTGTTGTATGGTCTACCCAAGACCCATAAAGATAACATGCCTGTACGTCCAGTTGTTTCTTACATTGGTGCCCCAGCGTACAATTTAGCTAAACGTCTCAACACTTTGTTGAGAAGTAGAACTTCTTTTAATCCCAAATATAGTTTGAAGAACAGTTTAGATTTAATTGAAAAAGTAAAAAATATCCAAATTCCTTCCAATGCAAAGTTGTTATCCTTAGACGTTGACAGCTTATTCACGAATGTTCCAATCGATGATTGTCTACGTATTCTGGGTATCCAATTTGAGAAGCAACGGTTACATCCTGGGGAAATTGCGGATTTACTTAACCTCACTAGTATTTGCATGAAACAAAATTATTTTAGATTTAATAACCAATATTATATTCAAAAGGAAGGGTTGGCTATGGGGTCGCCTTTAAGTCCACTAATGGCGGAGGTTTTTATGGATAACTTTGAATGTAAACATATAGTGAACGAACCTAATATTCTGTTTTATTATAGATATGTAGATGACATAATTATCTGCTGGAATGGTACCGTTCGACAAATAGACCTTTTTGTTAAAAAACTAAATAAAACTCACCCAAAAATTAAATTTAAATTAGAATTAGAGTCCCAAAACTCCCTTAACTTTTTGGATTTGACTATCACAAAACACAATAGTGACTTAGATTTCCAAATTTATCGAAAGCCGACACACACTGACACGACAATACCAGCCTCTTCTTGTCACCCTCTTCAACATAAATTAGCCGCCTTCCGCAGCTATATTCATAGATTATTTGCCCTCCCCCTTTCAGCAGAAAATTATGTGAAAGAACTTAATATTATTTACCAGATCGCAATTTCTAACGGTTACTCAAAGTCAATGGTAGACAGTTTAATTAGTAAAAAGCAGAAAGAAAGGGTTCGTTCACTATTATATGCATGTCCGCGTACTAATATTAATAGATATGTGACCAGTCTGACCTATATGGGCCCCATTTCAGATAGAATTAGTAATTTACTTAGAAAAAACAAAGTTTTTGTAGCGTTCAGAACGGACCAGAATATACGCCGTATTTGTAACGGAAAAGATATTTTAGAAAATAGTAAAAAGTCTGGGGTGTATAGGCTGGTCTGTGATGAATGCAACGGGGTGTATGTGGGTCAGACGGGCCGAAACTTTGACATGAGGTATGGGGAACATGTTGCCGCGTATAGAAATGGCCATTCGGACAAATCGAATTTCGCGAAACATTTAATTGATACCGGCCATTCTTTGCGCGACAACAATAGTTTTAATATACTACATATTTGTGATAAGGGTTTCCGGCTGTGTGTTTTGGAACAATTAGAGATTTTTAAACATAGTAATAATAATAATTTTGCACTGTTGAATGACCAGACGAATTTGGTTTCTTCCCCTTTACTGCGAATGTTTGTGGGTAGTTGTACACAAATAACCAACGGTGGCAGTGTATAAAAGGGGGGTGCCTTGTACTAAATGCTCAGTCGCAACTCAACGGTCAGCGAGTCAACACGTCCCCTGAGGATGCCTCGTGGAGAGGCGAAACACGTGTCGGTAATGGTGTTGGGTTTTGCATTGCCTTCCTGCATGTGCTTAAAATCCTTGCATTTGCCTAGTAATCTTGAATGTGCATAATATAGCGGGCGGGAGGGAGGTGCATACCTGCAACCCACTAATATTCGCGGAAATTAAAACTAGATATTTTGTTTTCATTTTCAAAGTTAATATCAGAATAGAAAAATAAGCATAAAATAATTCGAATTAAAAAAAAATTGGCAATAAATTCGAAAAATCCTGTTTAAAATCAAAATAGTAGCGCGGAATAGTACCTACTCGTAGTAGCAATGTCCAAACCGGCAAGTACGCGTATACAGAGTGTTTCTTTAACGTATCAATTTAACATTTTTAGTGAATATTTCAATATTTAAAAAAAATAAAAACATGTTTTGATTTGAATGGTAATATTTTTTTTATCATATATAGATGCTATACTATTGCGGGTAACGGGAACGCCCTCTGTTAGTTAACATACTATATACTAGCTTCTGCCTGCGACTGCGTCCGAGTAGATAGTTTTCTCAAAGTTAGCGAAGGCGAGAGGGAAACCTCACGCCTCGTAATCGAATTAACGGACTAAATATAATCATTTTCTTTTTTAAACTCAGGAATGATCCCTATTCTAGTTAGCCCGTCTGTTTTATTTCAGAAATATGTTTGGTCTGTTTTATCCCAAAAATATTGGAAAAGTATTTTATATTTAGAAAATAAAGCGCATCAGAGGTCAACTGGTAATGTCACGTTATAGTAAAAACGCGACGTAACTCGCGTGACGTCACTCGAGTTTTCAACGCACTGTATCGCATCTGAAAAAAAGTGCATGTTAATACCTTTCAGAAATCTTCCTGACGAACTAATTAAATTTGTTTTCAGTATAATACCCATACAGTAGGAAAGAACAGAAAAGACAACAGAATTGTAAATTGTTATTCTCAGTTGAAAATATAAATACATTCTCGTTCATTTGTAACAAAACGTAAACTTTATTCAAACCCTAATCATGCGCAACGTTTGAAGGTTTGACCGCACTCAAAAGCAAATATTCCAGCCTTTTTGATCATGTCTGGGTTTTTGATTGTGAAGCTACTTTAAATCACCTATCCTGTTTAAACTTTTCAAATACAGGACGAACACATAGACGGAATATTTGTGTTACAATCGAAAGGGTAAGTAAATCATTTTTAGGAATTACGACCTTTTTGTGAGGATTTTGTCCATTATCCACCTTTTTTTCTGGTTGGGAAATCATCAAATGACTTCTCCCGCTTTGGGCGGAGCGGAAGGGAGTGTCAGACTCTTACTGACTAAAACCCATCGGTGATCCTTTTTGTGCCCTTTACGTTCCAGGGCCGCGGTAACTCTTTCGAACAAATTCCGCAACCCTAGCAGGCACTGACCCTATGGGATCGTGTTCTGACACGATCCCATAGGGTCAGTGCCTGCTAGGCCAGGCCAGAGCCCTGGAGGTAAATTATTTATAAATCGTTGTGATAACAGTTCAATGTGATAAACACGTTACTTCAAACAAGTACAGAGTTCACATAAGCCTGTTAGAGAAAAGGGCATTGCTTTGTATAATCCGTCAGCAGATTCCTCCGACAATTTTGAGATTTCCGTTCATCCAATGAAAAATTTCATCTTTACGGGTTAATTCGTGTGTCTGCCTAGCTGACCGTCTTTTTGTCTGTCACAGTCAAAACCGATTTATAACCATCATTATCTTGTACTTTTCCCAACTTTTTCGTCGTGGGTCGCGACCACATGTTAAATTTTCTACATCAGCACAAATCAGTAGTTACCTAACGTCCTGCTGTTGTTTAAAATAATAATATTAGAAGTCTTCAATATGATAAGTCCCTCTCCAGGACAGAGGCCTATTGAGCACGCCGCCATTACAACGATAAGTCCCCTCTTTGAGGAGTGGTTGGAAAAACGCCACGGCATCCTCATCTTCCGCCCGACGCACGGTCATCGGACACGACTGTTTCAGGAGGTACCTGTTTCGGATTTAGCGGGAAGACACGTCCGGATGTCAACGCTATACGGATCGCCTGCGGTGGAGCATACGGTGGACGTCTGCCCTCCTTGGGCAGAGCAATACCTATGTGTATCCTCGTCGAGGCGATCGGAGGCAATGACTTCTCGCTTCCGGCCCTGGTCCGGAGCGAAGAGGCACGGGAAGCGATACCCCCTTCTGCGAGCAGTAATGCTAGCGAAGGAGGAGGCAGAACGCGTGCGGGAGAGGGAAACCTCACGTCCCAGTCGCCGCAACAGAAGAAGAATCCTCGCGCGTCGGGAAACGCCGAGAGGATTCTTATGTTCTTATTCATATTTAATTCAATTTACGTTTGCCTTTTCTTGAACCAGTCATTTTCAGCTGGGCCATCCTTCCCAGTAAGCGTGAGAGAGCTTGTAGTTTTTGAAGACTATATCAAAAGACACTGATATAATGCTCTTATATACTATGTCTAACAAAAACGAATAATATTATCTTACCTGTTTCAGAAACGGTTTCCATGCTATGTTTTTATTTTGTTTTTTTACACTTTCACAGTTCAGTACTTCCGTATATTGACACTTATCCATCGTTAATTTTTCGATTTTTTACATTTACTATTAAATTCCCAATTTCACATGGAGGTAATAATGTTTGTATATTATTCTGATTGTAAGTACTAATTCGACCGCACGGCTAAACGCGTCGACACAAACTCAATGATTTTCAACTAAGTATCTTGTTCCTTCTGACAAACTTACTTTTCGTACAACATCTGGTTTTGGAGTGGTGGATTATTACAACGAATATCAAACGTTGGTCGACGATTATAACTTGATTTTTCAGATTTTGTTGTTTTGTAGTAATTCTTACCTACTTAAATAAAACAAGTTGTTGCAATGTACATAAATATTGAAGGGAGCTAATTTATTTAATTTTCCTATAAACGCATCAAAAATGTTTGTTTTTTATTGATTAAACCTTCGGGAAGATTTATAGGCTGCACTGAGTATTCACCTGGTTTGCTAAAAACCCTTTAAACATGGTTCCACGTCACGACTCCTGGCAATATTAACTTAGAAGTTACTCATAAACAATGGCCTGGTTATGAATGTAGGTGAACGTGAACTTTGGCATCTATCTATCTATCTATTAGGGTTTTGGTTTCCGCCCTTAGTCCTAATATTGGACCATTGTGCGTGAAACTTTGGCATTAAAGAATAGAGAATAACGATGAATATTTTATTGTTTGCTGTATCAATATTTACTGTATACAGCCTACGGATTTTATTGTTGACTTTAGAGTGTGGCTTCTAAGGGAGCCGGGAAGAGGAAATATGAATAGGTATAAATTCTAAGCAGAGAAGTTTAAAGGTACAAACAGAACAGATGAAAGGAATCTGTTTGGTCTTGGTGTAGACATGCAGAGAGAAGAGATTAAACGCATGTTACTAAAAGAGTTATAAAAGAAAATGTGGATGGATGGAGATGGAGAAAGAGACCACACAAAAGATGAAGAAGACTATAGAATGTCTGAGGATTGAAATGAGAGATTAAGGAGCCACAGATAGAGTGACAGTTGGCAGCACAGGAGAGAAGATAAAACTTATTGCCGTGACCCCAAGTTACATAGGATAAGAGAACATTTGTGTATGTGTAATACTAGACCTACTAATAATCTTTTAGAAACCCGCTGTTTTAAAGGCCAAACGCAGTTCAATGCGAATTTCAGCTTATTTATAACAAAACTTTCTTATTATCGGAATTCATTTGGTGACTGATAATCATGCATAATGAGATACTTATTTATTGTTTGCAAATAAAGCGCATTGAACGGGGATTATCTGCATTAGGCTTATAGTTAATTTAAATAATTATTCCAAAAATTTTAAGCTAGATGATACACTAAGTGCGTTCGTTTTCACACGGATTGTGTTATTTTAATTCATCTACTTATCTTTTAAGTACATATAATTTATTAAATTAGTTCTCATAATATTTTGTCTTCTTTATGTTGAATTTGACAACATAAAGAAGACAAAAAGTTACACAATGTAGATAAAAATAAATGGAAACTTAACCAAAATCTAAATCACATTTTGACTTTTACATAAAGACAGTCCCCCAAAACGGCCACCCACCACCACTTCCTAGTGTTTTAGCTGGGAAGAAGAAGTGGCGCAAGAAACTCCCAGCAACACATCTGTTTGTTGCGTTTTAACAACTTTAATTTATACAATAGTATGCAAAGTAATTAATACATGACAAAGGTAGAAAAAAATAATCATTATCCAACAAGGAAATCATAAATCAATTCACTATAAAACATTGTAAAGAGTAGATTGAGTCAACAAAGTAAAAACAGATTAACTTGCATAGCCATCAAATAAAAAAAAAATGAAAATCATTATGTGATCCGCGGCTACACCAAATAGGTCTAATTCAGCAAACATCTGATAACCAGGAACTATCTGACACTCCTCCTGACGATATTCTGCAACACCTACAGAAATCGGTTTCCTGATCAACTTCCAACCGCGACTACAGCAACTGCTATCAGTTGTTGCCGTGCGCGTTACAGAATTAATATGACATGGGCAGCTGAGCGAGATAAAGTATAGTCCGAATCATTACAGGAAAAGGCAAGTGTAAAGAATATAATAATAATGTAGCATGGCGTTATTAACTCCATACTAGAGCGTACCTTATGCGTTGCCATGGCGGGAATATACTCCCGCCAGCGATTTCCGCCAAAAACTTAAGTGGACTTGTGACCGCGAAAAGCGAACGACTTATCCGCGAGACGCTCCGTTAAATTTTTCCATTGTTTTACTGTTTGTGCCTTTTTACCGTTTTTACTTATACATTATATTCTATTTTACTACCTGATAACGTGCCGAACTCATTCATTAGCCCATAAAGTCAACCCTAAGAAACTTTCTCACAATAATTCATTGTATGGATTTTTCAACTAGTCTAATTAAGTACTTAAAGATGCGACATAAAAATATGCTCCGTTATCGACCACATAATCGCTACCATGAATTGCAGTGTGAAATCAGGAATTTACGATAATTTCCCATGAAAGATCAATGTTGTCCACTTGGAAATAATATTTTGGTTATCCGTGTAAAGACGTCGCGTCTATACATCATGCCCCCAGCTCCGCTGTGGGCACATTCGTCTAATAGTAGGGACATTTAATGGCCTATTACGAACGTCATAAAATATTTTGCTTCCCACCACTAAAAGAAAATAGAGCGGAACATTCCTTTGGGAAAACACTTTAGGAGTAATATTCAAACTGGATATGAATGTGAGGGGATTAACCTATAGAGTTTTATATTGCTTTGTTTTTCTATTTCTGTCGTCGCGTGATTTTGTGTAAAAACCGGTTAGCAACGAAATTCATTTAGTATATATAAATTCGTCTTGACAGTATTAGTAATACAGGCCTCCTCTCTAGGAGAGGGAATGGGCCGTAATCCACCACGCGGGCCCAGTTCGAGTTGGTGAATCTACTAGAGAGGAGGCCTGTGTCCCAGCAGTGGGAACGCTCAAAGGCTGATTATGCTATTAGTAATACAATGTTTTACAGAACAAAACACACGATGAACTTTTACTATGGGATCAAACAATTTTTCGCGTTTACAATACGTGGATTTTGGAAAAATAAACAAGGTGACGGTGCTAAAAGGTTTTTTATTCACGGTAGGTTCTTAAATAAAGGACGCAAGAAACAAATTTAAAAGGGAAATCATTAAAAAAACAAAATAACAAAGACACCAAAAGCCAAGAGCAGATATCCTTCAAGCCGACTGATGCAGTTGGTGATCTGCGAATTGAAACTGATTCTGACATATCTGAGGTTAATGACGTACATAACTACCTGCCAACTTTATCAGACTGCTTCAAAAGTGTGATGTTTTAATTAAAAGGATTCATCAAATGACTTCCTACATTCTGGGAAAAACGGAAGGGAGTGTCAGACTCTTACAGAATAAAACCTATCAGTGACCGGGAATTACACTCCCGAAGTCGCGTCTCCTTCTGTTGCAACGGCTGGGGCGTGAGGTTTGTACCCTTCATGAAACCTACATGCCCCAAGTCTATTATTTTCATAAATTGGTCATTCCAACACGATCCCATAGTCATTTTGCTAAAAGTTCGTAATCTGCTAAATTCATAATCGTCGATCATTGGTCGGTCAATGGTCTCGAAATACTTTTTGATAACCGAGTTATTAGAAGCAATGACT
The DNA here is from genome assembly GCA_905332915.2 of Hecatera dysodea. Classification (NCBI taxonomy): domain Eukaryota; kingdom Metazoa; phylum Arthropoda; class Insecta; order Lepidoptera; family Noctuidae; genus Hecatera; species Hecatera dysodea. The sequence continues at coordinate 969,156 of HG995298.1, read as the reverse complement.
GCACAATGACGTTCTGATGGTAGGTCACTGATCAAAGGAATTGTGAAAATTTTAGCAGATTACTGCTTCTGTCATTCATTTGTCATTATGTACGAAATTACCATTCTATGCCATTCCTTTCAATGTAATGTCAGTGGTTGTCCATTGGAAAGTTATAGTGACTTACCAAACTTGTAAAAATGAAGCATTATGAAATCAATGGTAGACCATTCTGACGCTATTTTAATAGCAGACTTGAGGCCCAGTAGTTGTCGGCTGTGCGTTGTCTGTTTGTGTGTTTTATATATTGTTGTATTATTCGCTATTATAAACTTCCATTTTAAATTTGCATTTGGAGAATTCACAGTGACGTCGACTACGAGGTTTATTGTCTGTTTTTTTTTTTTTAATATATTTTGCCATTCACTTTCACTATACTTATACGACAAAAAGCGGAAGTTTTCAACAAAAACTGTCCGAGACGGTGGCATGTTTTACGTAAGAATATATAAAATAAATACCTACTACCACTTTAATATAAAAGAGTTCATAAGGAATAAATCTACATATGTATGTTTCATTTATAGACTGGCAGTAGGCCAGACCTCTAAACACTAAAGTTAACTCCTTTAATTTATTTTAAAACTGGTTAGGACTATGTCAGCTGAACTGGTCAATAGATTGTGTCTCAGTGATCATTACTAATATGGACACCCAATAGTGTACAAGAGTGGTAAATAATTAAATTTTAATTCTCCTTAGTGAAACTAATTATATATTAAAAAAAAAACAATGGAAAAGTGTCTGTATAAAGATATTCCACAAAACAGTGAACAGTATATTAAACTTCAAAAACACAAAGATTGGAAACATTGCACACCATTTTTGAAACAGGTGAGTGATATTATAGTTTGATGGATCTGAAATAGAGTGATTGATATATTTGGTAAACTTGGAACGGTAGAGGACCATTATAAAATTGAGTATTTTGTTGTTGAAACATATTCTTAAAACAAATAAAACAATATTTTTATTCTAAAATAATATATTTATGTGTAAATCAATCAGACAAATTTTGCCCTGAATAATACACCTGTATATATTTAGTACGAAAGTAGGTACCTGACCCTGTTTTTTTTTTTTGTTTGTAAGCTTATGCATTTTTTCGGTTTACTACATATATATCACTATCATTATAGGTACAAGTATAAGTATCGTGTTTAGAGATGGGCAATGCGTTTCTGCCTAGCAGGAAAATTTGATAAAACCCTTGTTTTGGGCATACATTTATTATTCTCGGTTATATTCCCAATCGCATGGCTTTCAAATATAGGGTCGTTAAACTTGATGTAAAATAGTTTTTCATGTTAAAAAGTACTTATTAAAGAAGGACACATTTTAATTTTAAAATAATAACATGGATATTTATATACTTTTTCATGTGTCAACAGGGATACAAGAATGAATATCTGAGTTCATAAATTTGGTTTTGAAAAACATAAATTTAAATAGAATCTGATAATTCATAAAAAAAACCTTTTAAAAAACTAACCATAACTATAGTCAACAAGTAAGACCAACTTCCAAAGCTAACGCCAATTTCGTAATTTATTTCGAACGAAAAATATATACTTACCTAGATAACTAAATGCCCAACAACACTTATTAGGAAATTTCTCAATTTGCTAAAAATGCCCAGTTATTTTCCTATCTATAATCGTGCTATAAATAATATAACCGACTTCTTCGTTTACACAAACTGCGATTTTTAATTAGGACTGTTACTATTATTTACTTCTTCTTAAATAGATGGTTGTACGCATAGTTCCTATTTTTGTTCAATTTTAGATTTTTTTTAAAGAACGCATTCCTTTTCGTATTTTAAAACGTTATTTATTATTAATGGCAACATTTGCCAAGGGTGGTCTGTGGATGGGTGACCATCTTAACATACCGAGTTTCCTCGATGCCTCGGAAAGCTTGTTAAAAGCCCGTTTGTCCCGTCTGTCATTCTATTTTTTGAAGTCATTACGGATTGTCCAGAAATCTGACAGCAGTCTTCTCAAGAAGTGACTTGTCATGGTCATAATCATAATTGTTTACATGTAAATTGTTTACATATTCGGTAAGTATCACGCAATTACCGAGTTGTGTAGTTCGTATAGGCAGTCGCTCTACGTAAAGTACTGGTATTTACTGAAAGCCGGGGTACACAGCTTGGGAAAGGTTAGATAATTGATGATAAGTATCTTTCTAGGATTAAAATGCAGATAACCTACCTACCAATAAACATAATTCATTTTTGAGTGATACCTAAATTATTTTATTTATAATTTATTTTATTATAAATAAATCGATATCTATACTAATATTATAAAGAGGAAAGATTTGTATGTTTGTATTTTTGTATGTAACGAATAAACTCAAAAACTACTGGACCGATTTAAAAAAATCTTTCACCATTAGAAAGCTACATTCACCCTGAGTAACATAGGCTATATTTTATCCTTATATTCCCACGGGAACGGGTACTACGCGGGTAAAACCGCGGGGCGCTGCTATAATAAAAAAAATAATTATATATTTTGTTTTATACATATTTCAGTTGCTGATCTGCAGCGGCGTGTGGACGTCTGTGTTTATGTACGGTCTCAGCGTCGGCGCACCGACTGTGTTCATCCCTCAGATTAGACGGGATGCGAACGATACTGAGATTATAACCAACGACATGGCTTCTTGGATAAGTAAGTTCTAAAAGCTGAACTCCACGGTTTCAAAAAGCATCCTATGTCACTTTGTAGATATATCTATCTATAGAAAGAATATACATTATTGTATACCAAAAATACTTACACAGCTTTTTTGTTGAAAAGAGTTGTGTATTTTTGGAATAAAATATAATTAAGTTTGTATGACTTAATTCTATGGGCATCGTGGCGATCCAATCGTTGGCTGTAAAATCTAATAGAGGACCTTTGGATCGATGTACATAAATGGGTAATTTTTTCCTTTAACTTTATGACATCAGTATTATTAAATAAATAATATACATAATATGTATGTATATGTAGTGGATATATTATAGAATTGATCACTTCATGATGTGGTCGACCATTTCATGAAATGGAAAATACCCGATGTCAACATCATTATTATGGTATGGCCAGATCATTGAATACTCAGCGTTTGTGGATATTAACAACTATGCAGGGCTACTTTTTGTCAAACATCAGTGATCATTTAGTTAAGTAGTTTTTTTTTTATGCATCATGGCCAATTATTCCCATAGGAAATGCAAAAAATAATGCGCTGCTGCATGATGTGGCCGAGGTTAGTTCAGGTTAGTTTTGAGGGAACTTAGGACTTGTCATTTACATCATTAATAAGTATTTACGTCGACATTTAAAACAATCGATCAACGTAAAGATGATGCACCAGTGTGAAAGAATGAACAGACAGTGGACATCCTAACAAGGCCTACCGACATGAGATTCATTAACTTTGTCAAAAACAAGCACGCATAGGTCTGCTGATAAAATTGTCTCATCAATGCGTCTTTTTAATTTTATGAGCATAAGCATAAGCCCAATCAGCCTTTTAACGTTCCCACTGCTGGGACACAGGCCTCCTCTCTAGGAGAGGTAATGGGCCGTAATTCACTACGTAGGCCCAGTGCGAGTTGGTGAATGTCACATGTCTTCGAATTTTTGGTCCTAGGACATGCCGGTTTCCCCACGATGTTTTCCTTCACCATTTTGAGAGCAGTGGTGATAAAATTAATTACACAAAGTAATGCGCCTGGCTGGGTTTGAACCCGTAACCTACAATTCATAAGTCGGGGCCGTTACCACTTGGCGATCACTGCTCCTCTATTCAATGGTATTAGAAACATCTTTAAGTCTTTGTATGTTTCCAGCTGCTGCGTTCGGCTTCAGCGGGTTTCCCTTCGTCATCATCCTCTCCATCACCACAACATTCATCGGCAGGAAGATACCTTTCACCATCGCAGTCATAGATACACTGGCTGCTTTCATCATATTGTACTGTAGTACAAACGTCACTCATATATTCATAAGTAGTATAATACAAGGCTTATTTTTTGCTTCACATACTACCATATCTATTATGGTCTTAACTGAATATATTTCACCAAAATATAGAGGAGTATTCCTGACAGTAAAAGCAGCTACGTTTTACTGGGGTATTTGGGCTGCTAATGCGATAGGCACTTTCTTACATTGGAAGAATATTCCTCTATTTGGAATAATATGTTCAATATATTCCTTATTAACTGTTTTTATCTGGCCCGAGTCTCCGTACTGGTTGGCCAGCAGAGGAAGATTTGAAGAATGTGCAGCATCACACCGCTCGTTGAAGGGGTGTGATGAGGATTCAGAGAAAGAGTTAGAAGCATTGATAAACTCTCAAAAAGAATTTATTAGCAGCTGTAGAACTACAAAACTATCTGCAGGTGAACGCGTGGTGGATATGTTCAAAACGATTAAATCTAAAGAATTTTATAAACCGACCTCAATAGCTCTTTTAACTGGGTTCTTAGGAGTTTGTTCAGGTAAATTAGTTTTTGCAGTGTATGCTATAGACGTCTTAAAGAAAATAACAAACAGTGAGTCAACGGCGTACACTGCAATGTTAATAATAGATGGCTTTACAGTGTTCAGTATGTACGCAGGTTGCTTCTTGTCGAAACATTTAAATAGACGCACATTATTGTTATCAGCGTCGAGTGTAGGCGCCATATTTTTATTTGTTTTATCATTATACTTATATTTAATTAGTTTAAATCAAATTGTGGAAAACAAATATGTAACAATTTCATTATTTGTTGCTTTTTCAATAGCTGTAAGTTGTGGACCTTTATCAACGTCTATTTCAGTGTTTGGAGAATTAATTCCAGTGAGGTCTAGAAATTTAGCAGTATGTATTATTGCATTAACCGCAAAGATTCTATCTAGTCTATGTATCAAACTAGCTCCTTTAATATTTAGAAGACACGGGTTGCATGTAGCATGCCTTACGTTTGGTATTGTTTCAGTTATCACTTTAATTGCTTTGTACAAATATCTACCGGAAACAAAAGACAAAACATTGCAAGAAATAGCCGATAGTATGAACGGTGTGAAGCCCAATAGAAGTGAGGTGTCATCAAACTTACTTAGTTAGCGTGAATATATAAAAAAAAGTCAAAGCTGGTGTTTAGTTAACGATACCTATGTAAACGCGTAAAGCGCAAAAAACCTTCATGGATTTACTTTTTGTTTTACGAAGGTTGATATGTATATTATGTTACCGGAAATGTATGAAACCTAGGAATTGTACACAATTCCTAGGAAATATATACCCTTCCGATCCTACTTAGGAAATGTGTAAAATAATGTTTCAAAGATTCCTTAATATACACATTTCCTGTGCAATGTATGTATTTCCTAGAAATTGTATGCAATTCCGAGATGATACTAGGAAATAAATAAAAAAGTAATGCTTTCTGTGACAAAAATAAATAAAACACGTTTGTAAACTGAAATCAGACTTTTTATTAAGGCTCTCGTTGACATAATTAGCTGTAACAATCACAGTCATCGTAAAATAAAAATAAATCATGGGGATTATTAATAATTGAACATCAAAAATCAATTATTTATTCCTTTTTAAGGCTGATCTAGCACACATAAAAAGCTACGTATAATTTAATACATATAAACACTTTCATTTGGTAAGTAATTAGTCTGTCATTTAAGTAAGTCTATGTCATGACATTAGAAGAGTATTAGTCTTTCTATTTTTTTTAACGATATGTTAAAAAGGCCGCACTTGTTGCTAGATACATACAATTAGACTCTATCATATGACATCAAAGCAGCTTCTGGCGTCACAGTGTTCTGCTGCATGTGAGACCCACTAGTATTTCAGCTGAAGAACTTATTTATATTTGCAGGATAATACATTTCCCATTGCTATTTAGGAAATGTATAGATTTCCTAGGAAAAGTGCATAATACAAAATATATCATAGATTTTTTTTATCTATTTTGGGAATTTTACAAATATCCTAGGAATTGCAAACAATGACGGATTACACACTTTTCCGTTAACATATATAAATAATTCAGATAACGCTTTCGGTAGAAGCATTCTAATATTTACATCTTATGAAAAAAAAAATATGTTTTAATGTAATAAATTGAACTACGTCAATATTCTTTGACACCTTAAGAGAAATTCGTTATTTTGCGTTTTAGATATTATATTTATGATTTTCTTTTTCTATTTTGCACTTGCAAAAAATGTTTACATTTATCGTGTCTAAATCTCATAATATTTATGGAGCACGAACGTAGGAATGCATGCTACCATCTTATTTGAATGACCTACCTCTGGAAATCTGTAATGCAATTTTCAATTAATGCAAAGAACTGCTCAAGAGTGCTGAAAAATACTTTCTAGATTGTAATACAATCAAGAAAGTATATTTTTAGATAAGACTGGCTAGATGTATACATATACGTAATAATGTTCACCTAAAAGTAAGTTATGGCAACGAGTTAACGCGGCTGACATGACTTAATGACTGAATGGTTTGTGTTGGTAGGGATAACGTTTAAAAAATGGTTGAAAAAATGTTCTTTCTTAATAAACGAAAAAAAAGAATTATAACCGATAGTCGATTTATTTTTCTTTTGCACTTTATTTACGAGTACACATTGGTTTTTATTTGCATAAACGTTATCTTTCTTTTAGTTTTGATTACAATACCAGCAGATAGTATTCCATGAGTATACTGTTGAGGTTATTGTATTTGTATTGATATCGATTTAAATCGATTTCTTAATGATACTATTTAAAATATGATTTTGATGCTGGCAATATTTGGCCAGTGTCAATATATAAAAAAAAAAACTTTTTGTTATTTTTCAAAAGAATTACTTTTTTATTGAACTGTTGTACATTGCAGTGGCGCTTATTTGAAAGTAAATGTATATTTTATAATGGTAAAAATTAATGCATAAAGTTTTTCCGTACTCTAATGTCGACTGCGGACCTGAAATGGGCAATCCCCTTTTAGTTTTCTACGATCAGCAGTTTCAGCAGTGCGTATTTTGCCAGTCATACAGTTATCAGTAACGAAAGAGTTTTATATAATTTTATATTGATTGCTGATTTACAAACAAAAAAAAAGAGAGATAACATTATGAGTACAAGAGAAGAACTTGTTTGTCACGAAATATTCCAAAAATCTTTTTGACTTATTAAATATCGACTGTAAATTAGGCGTTTTTTACAGTTTGACTCTGTTTTACCGGTAGGATACTAATCATCTAGTGTTAACACTCTGTGGATCGCAAAGAGAACATGGTGGAGTATACGGCAGAGGTCCCGGCTGTCATTTGAAGATACATTTTACAATTAATTTGACCAGATATGAGACATTGTAAAATTTTGCTATCATAAAACCTATAAATCATTGTTCCTATGATACTTGTCATGGCTGCAGGTTCTGGATCTTAGGAACAACTCGCTGTCTCTGTTGAGCGAGGACGTGGTGCGCTCGCTGCTGGCGGACAACCAGCTCGCTTGCAACTGCAGTGCCTAAGACACGCTGAACGCCCTGCGTGTACGCCAGGCCTGGCTGGACTACGGCGCGCTCACCTGCGCCAACAACTCTCAGCTGTACCGCACGCGCCCCCTGAAAATGTAACTACAAGTTACATATTCAGTTCGCGTCCCATTACAGGGTTTAGGTAGGGCAGAGCAATTAAATAAACAAATAAATTATACCATACATGAACTGGTTCACCGACATAACTAGCTTAGGCCAACTTATTCAGTATTAAGACAGCACTAACCAGGTCGGTCTCAGGTCAACCTGCCGAGGCCCGAAAGGAAATAGCGCGATGATACGCGCGCCAGTCCAACCGCTATCTGGTAGCGGAAGCGGCGCCATCTTGGAATGGCGGCATTGTGATGGCGGCGCTCGCAACTATTTAGGCTGGACGGTTTTGTATGTGGAATTAGTAAAGCTGTGCAAAAATTAATGTTTATGGTAAGAAGAGAACTAGGCTTTGGTTCATTTTTAATTTTTTGCCAGGCATCGTTGACTTCCAGACTGAAACTAGCGGTTGACGCGCTTCTGCAGTGTGATTCTGTAAAATCATGAACACAATGTGAACATGAAGTGATCTGTAAATGCATACAAGCGTTCGCTGATCGCCTCGACGAGGACATGGCGTTTCTCCGCCCAAGCAGGGCAGACCTCCACCGTATGCTCCACCGTGTCCTCCAGGCGATCCACACAGTAGTGATACCCGGACGTGTTCTCCCGCTGAATTTGAAACAGGCACCTCCCGAAACAGCCATGTCCGGTGAGTACCAGCGTCAGGCAGAAGGTGAGGACGCCGTGGTGATTCTCCAAGCACTCCTCAAAGAGGGGATTTATCGGCACAATGGTGGCGTGCCCAGCGCTGGGTCATAAACAGTCGCTGATTCCGTACCTCTGCAAGATTCTACCGGAGCTCCGTCCGCTGCGCAGCGATTTGCCGCGGCAGCAGAGTTTCGCCCCGGCGTAGTGCCTCCACACGTAACACATAAACGTGCACGAGGGCTTTGCGAGGCGACCTGGATGTGTACGTTGAGAGTTGGTATGGTATAGCGCAGAAAAAGAGATCCTCGAGGGCGCTAACGGCCTCCAGCAAGTCCCTACTTGCTGGTGCCCGTTTGTCCTTGCTTTGAACAAAAACAAAATTCCATACATTATTTCAAACATCGTTGGCTCACTGTTATAAGGTCCTATATTTTAATTTTAGTTGACTAAAGCTCGTACAACTTCGTTTCGTGCTCTACTCAGTGTAAATTCACTTTTAAAATTATTTTATAACGCATTAAATAATAAAATGCTACATAGGACCACCTTAGAACCTTATAATAGTAGGTAGTTGGCTCACTATTATATTTGTATACTATTATTGAGGTTCTAGGATAGTTTGATATCAAAGTGAACTTCATATTTCTAGAAGTCTCATTTCCCAAGTCTGCAGAAAAAACAAAAAAAAAAAAATCGAAAGTCATCATAAACCATCTCACGACAATGAAGCACTAGAAAAAGTTAATTGTCTCGTCTCGATACTTATGACCCTTTCGTTGTCTGTTTCCGATTGGATTCACAAAGTCAGAGTTACTCGTAAGCCATCTATCATATCTTTTAGGGACGACATCACCGAGTTCAACGTTCTCTGTGGGATATTCGCGTATCAGTTGAGCACAGGGATGGACTTGGTTTGAAGGATGCATTGCTGGTTGATGCAATTGCTGGGCAATGGGTTATTAGTTAATCCTGGTTAGTTTTATTTTAATTCTGACTACAAAAATAATATAGAATTTATTTAATTGAGAATTTCTTTGTAGCGGCAACACATGAATACACATACGATGATAAGCAAAGGAGTTCTCCTGTGATCGGCTATATGTTATCTTTAATTTTAGCTGTTATAAATTTACCGGCACTAGCTTATGCCCGCGTTCATGTAGTCTGTGACTGTTTTCAGGGACTATTACTGTACCTAAATTCGTCAAAAATGGTTCAGCGATTTAGGTTTGAAAGCATAACAAACAAACTCGCCTTCGCTTTTATAATATTAGTTTGGACAAGGATAGGATATATTTCTTGGTCTTAGTCTCTACAAAGTAAATGCGACCAACTAGTACTTAGCGCGCTCTAGAGAGGCGGATCAATGACATTGTACTTTAATTGATTTATACTTTTGTAAGGTTACGCCTTTTCAAATTGTAAAGAAAAAAAAATACCCAGTCATTTATTCAAATTAGGTTGAGAGTCAACACTTTTTGAACGTCAATTTTTACACCAAGGCAGTCACCGAATACGTCCACCCTTCACCACTTCCTAATGTTTGAGCTAGAAACAAGAAGTCGGCAAGGAACTTCCAGTATAATCTGAGCCTAAAAATCTTTCTAAATCCGCCCCACAATAGGCCATCGGCGATTTTAATAAACTGAGTAGAGTCGTTAACCTCTTTGGTACGAGTTTAAACAAGGGCTAGGAGTCAGCCATCTTTGTTTTTACAAGTAGGTCTTGTTAATTACCGGAGTTCAGGTCGTTTGCATTTTAAATTGATGATAATGGATTAGCAAAAACATAAGCTTTGAATGAAAGTTACTTATTGTTTCCGGAGTTTTAGGTAATAGTCTCGTATAAGAGGGAATCAGGAGCTAAATAACTATTTCAAATTGGGTCTGTAACAACTACCGTTTTTATGCAAGTATATCCTGTAGTATGTCCTTATTAGTACGAGTATGCAAAAAATAATATAATATATATATATATAGTGGCAACTTGTAATATTTTCTGAAGCAGCTAATTAAAACGCAGTTTTAAAAAGAGAAGAGACGACGTTTGATAGAATTCGTTTATTTATTCATTCTTCAACAAAATTACATTTGTGTCGAACAGTGGTTTTAACAGTAAATGTCACAACAATTTAATCTACATTATATTATCTACGTTTCCTTTCGACTATTTATAAAACAACAACAAACGTTATTTGAAAATCTTAATTCCATAATATCACCTTTAAATATCGTCCTATTTTTCACAAACGAATGCCAATGTCATCTTCACCTACCTAAATTTCAACAAGTTCACGCAAGATACTCAAAATAAAGAGTCCCCAAAATAAGACACATTGAACTGTCCCGAGTTTATCACCCTCGAACAAAATAATGTTCCCGGCCTTGAAACACAGAATAGATAGTTGCAGAAAGCCAGCTCTATATCCATGTACCTAGTCTTTTTTCAACTATGTAGGAGTCCAGTTTAACCAGGACACAGCTTATTTTTCTTTGCAATCGCCTCTTCCCGTTACGCGGAATCCGTTTTCTTTATCTTTTGCACCATTCACTGCGAATGTGTACCAGTATTTTTACATGCAATGATTACCAATCTGATCTCTATAATCCGCTTGCTGGGTATCGCTATATTCTTCGGCGAAATTGAATTCAGTTTTTCTGACTTCTGACTACAAATGACAGACAATACCAACGGATTTACTAAAATCTATTTCAGACCACAGCGGAATTTCGGTTGCTTTAACCTTGAAGAGCACGAAGACACGTCAGACTGTTATTTCTTAACCATGAGCTCTTCTATACAGTGAGCGAAAACAGTCGCCGCACCCAGATGCGTATTTACAGCGATCTCAAACAAATGAAAGTCGCGATATCGCGAGTGTGCGTGCACTCGCTGTACCTACGTGCAGCGTGTCAATGTTTGCGTGTGTTCTCGTATATGCTAGCCTTCTGTGTCTATATATTCTGTGTTACAAGTGGGAGTGTCGACCTTATGATAATAATCTCGTATTGATATGCATGCCGATGTTTGACTGAAAGTTACACTTTTCAGTTTACGCGCTTTGTTAGTCTTCAGTTACGTTGACTTGGCTTTGGTATGGGTGTCTTTTGACCTTTAAGAAAAGTAGGCATATGTAAGTATTTTATGTATGAAGACCTTATCGAGCCCTTTAGAATTAGGCACTCCTTGTAGTGAACTATTAAATGTTTCAACTCGTATTTTAGTTTTGTGTTTAAAAAGATTTTTAGGCTTTTTAGTTTTTACGCTAAAGCAAAGACTTGATAAATACTTAAATTACAATTCACAAGTCAGAGGTCAGGAAATTAGGAGATATCTACACCTAGTTAAAATTAAACAAACAAGTGGAAACATCGATCTGATAGACGGGAAAAGCTCAAGTTCATTATTAATTCTGAGCAAGTGTGCCTTAAAACGGTACGCCACCTGACGGAAACCCCTGCATAAATCATAAACCAAAGGGTTTATATCATGCTTCTAGCACTTGATAATATAGGGTTACTCTGTGAAGGTAATAAGGAAAACTTAGGGTTGCCATTTCCTTGAAAACTGTAGAATATTGAGCAAATCGTTTTAATTCATTGACTTAGATACTCTTAAAGAAAATTGCTTCCTGTCTTTCAATAACATCAAAGAACTGACTGAAAAGAGATTGGCAGTTTCATTAATAATTTAATTAAGCTTTTTTTTTATATATTTGAAAAGTAATTTACTACGGAACTGATCAAAATTCTCCTGCCATAATTCTGACATCATCACACCGGAAACTTTATTGGAAGTCAGAATAATCAAAATTCTGCAGCATAATCAGCCTTTTTAATGTTCCCACTGCGGGTTGGTGAATGTCACATGTCTTCGAATTTTTGGTTCTAGGAGATGCTGGTTTCCTCACGATGTTTTCCTTCACCGTTTTGAGAGCAGTGGTGATGAAATTAATTACACAAAGTACTGCGCCTGGCTGGGTTAGAACTCGCGACCTACAATTTTCTTCAATTCTGCAGCCTCTACCTGTATTAGGCGAAGTTTGTCTTCTTCCAAACATTTAACATTAACTTCATATTACAGTTTTTTTTATTGGTGTACGCATGTTCATCCACCCATCCTGTCCAATGAAATTACGCCGAAAATTAAGCTAATATTGCATCATTCATAAATCAGATCTTTTGCCTTGAATCTATACTTAGGTAATATTATAAAGCTGAAGAGTTTGTTTGTTTGTTTGAACGCGCTAATCTAAGGAACTACTGGTCCGATTTGAAAAAATCTTTCAGTGTTAGATAGCCCATTTATCGAGGAAGGCTATAGGCTATATATCATCACGCTAAGACCAACAGGAGCGGAGCAGTCATGAAAAATGTGACACAAACGAAGTTGTGCGGACAGCTAGTGTATCCCATAAAAAGTTGAGTACATGGTGCATGACTACATGGAATGTTTATTTGGAGCATTATTGTAGAACGGATCGAGTTTAATAAGTAGGTCAGTAATTTAAACTTAACTGGTTTCTTTTTATAAAATTACTTAGTTAAATATCTTAAACGCTAACCAACAAAATTAACTAACAGACGTTTGGTAAACAATAACATTTTTTTTAAATTTCGTATTTACTTTTAAACTAGATTTCTAAAGTTGAAAACATTTAACTCAGGCAACATATAAATTAGGAATAACCTATGTATTCTTTTTAAAACATAAAATAAGATTATTTTTTTTCCAAGCTTTTTAAAATAGTGTTTATGTTTTTTCCATGATACGGTAGCGAAAAAAGTTGTTTTTTTTTAATAGAAGAGCTAAGATCAATATATAATTCAAGAAAAAAATTTGAGTTAGGAATTTTTGGAAGTGTGTCAAATCTAATTTGCCTGGCTTATAGGATAACAACCAAGTATTTCCATAATAATTATAATTATATTTGCAGTAATTAAAAAGTTGATCTCCTCTCTACGTATCTCAATCCAGCAGATATTTGAATAAGTCTTAATATTACGGCCAGCTTAAAGCAAATCTATTAGCAAAGTAGTTATTACTTTGCTAATAGATTTGCGACAAAGTAATTTGGCTAGATATAGGTATCATTTTATTTTAAAAGACAATATATTTTATTTTTACTACAAAAACTCTTTAAATATATAGGATATTTAAAGAGTTTTTATGAGTTGTAATATAAAAGGAGTGAATGGGATAGATTTATGCTTTCATAGCTTCGTGTTTTTAATCGTGTTTTGTACCCGTTTCTATTGGAGAAAGCAATTCATGGAATCAATAAATAATTATTAAATAAGGTCTATCGTTTAAGTAGACATCCGTATTTTCAAAGGCTCACAATCCTTTTGGAAATTCATATTGAATATCCTTTTCATTTTGATACTTAGTACTTAGTTTTAAGTAAAGCCATTTACCCAAATAAAAAAAAAGAAAGGATCCTCATTTGTTTTAGCAGAACTTCCTAAAACTTGGAAAGGTAAAGAAACAACTGGATCAACGGAACATGTTGATAAATGTCGTGGAAACAATCGCAGAGGCTATTGCCCCGTCACCGAGGCCGAGGGTCCAAAATACCCACATTTTGTGGCTGACCAACTTTCTCGAAAAACAAAATATATACCAACCTTTTAACGACTGCGTTTAAGAGCTAACATACTATTTACATTAGTATCGCATGGATAGGTTGTGTACAGGAAGAAAAATCTATACTAATATTATAAAGCTGAAGAGTTTGTTTGTTGGTTTGTTTGAACGCGCTAATCTCAGGAACTACTGGTTCGAATTGAAAAAATCTTTTTGGCTTGAATAGACCATTTATCGAGGAAGGCTTTAGGCTTTATATCATCACGCTTACGCCAATAGGAGCGGAGCAGCGATAAAGAATGTTTTAAAATCGGGGATTCCACGGGGACGAAGTCGCGGGCAGCAGCTAGTTTGAAATAAATACGCCACTAATATTTGCAACTGACTTATTTTAAAGTTTTCACGGCCCGGAAAATGAGACGTTCTATCAACGAAGATGGCTGCCTCAAAGTCCAAAATGTATTTGGAATGGCATGAACTAGCATTACGGTAGCCACTGGTACGCGCGCACGTGGTATTTCGAATGGAACATTTATTACATAAAACTTTGAACTGAGAAAAATGTAGTGGAATCAATCTCTCACAAAACCGTGCGTGTCGTGTTGACGCAGTCGCTGAACATCAGCGTGAAGAACTTCCGTGGTCCACCTCGTCACTTATATAAAAAAGCATAACAAAACCCGTGCGTGTTTCATTTCCGAGTCGACAGTAGAATAACAGAAAAGTGATAAGTACGTGATCAAAAAAGAAATACATGGATAATTTGTAATCAAATAGGTACTTGCCACTTTTTTGAATAATCATTTTCTACCTAGCCTTTTCCCAACTATATTGGAGTCGGCTCCCAATCAAACCGGATTCAGCTGAATACCAGTATTTTACGTGGAGCAGTTGCCTACTAAACCTCCTCAGCCCAGTTTTCTGAACAATAATGATATTATTTTCTGTTATGGCTAAACAACAAAACATGTCAAATCGGTGAACTTCCGTCACAAGTTTACATCTTATCTAAATTAGCCCATTATTTCCCAATGTTGGATAAAGGCCTCCAGGAGAGGAAGGCCACGCTTTCCCAAGATAAAATGTACTTGAAAAGAAAAAAACCTTCACAATCATCTTTTACATCTCAATAAAATGGTAGGTTAAAGGTATAAGATCCAGGATAACAACAATTTTAATGAAAATCTCACGATTTTGACGACAAAAAAGTGTTTCGATTCCTTAAAAAATCAAAAACTCAAAACGATAATTTAATTACTTTGGTAAAAATGAAAGCTGGTTTTTAAAGTGTAGAAATAAACTCAATATAACAAGATGATGAGCAAGAAATATAATTTAAAGAAGATGCGGTCATCGCTCTTGGAGTGTTGCTTTCCAAACAGGAGCTGCTTCGATGCAAGCCCTCGGCAAATTGAAAGTACATTTTTTTGGCATAATCCTCGCCAAATTTCATTTTGCTGTCGATGGTATCTGTCAATACAGAATGTGGTGTAAGATATAAATTTTCTTTTGGTGCTTAGTTAATTTTTAGGTTCAAAAAGTTTTTCTTGTTTTTTTTTTTGTTCAAAGGTATGCCTACTGTCTCGATTTTTAAATTGAAGTGCTGTCTTGGGTCGAAGTTTAAATTCAATCATAGTTATGATCATATCTTTGATATCATGAATAATTTGCATAACACAAAACCTTAACTACGACGTAAAACCAATTCCAAAAACCTTGTAATTACTTATATTGTAGCAAATAAAGAGATTACTAATCTGGTGGAGAATATTAATTTAATAATTCATCGGGTAAAATTATTCATGTTTCCAACGTGTGAGGTATTAAGATTCATTAACGTTTGCTCACATACGCTTATAAAAATAAAGATATGTATGGAACTCTAAGTTTGCTTACGGCCGAATAAATTAACGAAAGCATTAGTTTTCGTTCGGGAAATTTAAAGTACGATCTACTCTAAGGCACTACCACCACAAGCAAGTATCTCACAGTCATACTATCGTCCTGACAATCTATAACTACTCTGTGCCCCTGTCTCCAGAGAAAGAAATAAAGAAAAAATACTATTTGGGGCTCGCACAAGACAAACAAAAAGTAAAATTAAATAGGTAATAGTAGTAAAAACTAACAGTGAAAATGAATAATTAAAAACACAACACGAATTTTAACTGTTTGAGGCCAAAAAGGTGCGTTACGACGAGTGGCACGCTCGCGTTGTGGAACCTTACTCGCTGTCGCTTATGCCTCGGCCCAGCCCGAACCGCACTGAAAGCCCAAACAACATCCTATTGGAGACTGTCCCAACACAGTATTTGCTCCAAGTTCACAGCTTCTTATTAAATCTTCTCATCATTCAAGATATTCTTTTATTTTGTCAAGTCTATCCAATATTATTTACAAGATGAACTTTGTAAAAACATTGAATTCAAGGAATTCTAATTTTATAAGATAACAATTTTGAATTTTAATTTCATATTTATTTTAATCGGAGGATTAAAATAAAAACTTTTATGGGAAAGTTAGCAAGATCGTTAAAAAATGTACAGCCGTATTAATTCTTAAAGAACTTCTAAAATATTACTTATTCGTAGTTTAAATACCGATTAGCGGATTCTTTATTCAACATTTTCTTCAGAGTTTTTGAATTTAGAATCTCTTTAACAGTTAATTAGTATAATATTATGTTTAGATGTTTTTTTTTTATAAATAAACCTGGTATAATAGGAGCGTAAGTAAATATCACAGCAAATAAATACTTGCCTCACTTGACTCGGTGGAACGCAGAGCTAAGAGGCTCTTTGGTTATGAAAAACTGGTGAATGACAAGCTTCACAGCCTGGGTTATCGCCGCAAGGTCGCCTGCTTGTCAGTTTTCTACAGATTGTACTTCGGCGAGTGTGGCCATGAAATCCACGACCTCATACCACCGGCCCTCTTCTACCATAGGACATCTAGACGCACTGTAGGTTATCATCCCTACCTTGTTGCTATTCTATCAATTCGCACCAAGCGTTTCCAATCGTCATTTGTAATGCGCACAGCAAAGGAGTGGAACTCTCTGCCTGCGTCTGCGTTTCTGAAAGCATTCAACCCTGATTTCTTCAAAGTTAGAGTGAACAGGCTTCTTCTAGGTAAGCTCATTCCATCGTCGAATTGTCTCTGTCACCTGCGACCTAGACTAGAGTCAAGAGCATCTTACAATAAAAATAAAAAATAATTCCCCATATTCACTAACTTCAGAAAACATCTAAATATTATTGCACTGCAAAATTTTCATCTCCCAGCGCTATGCAGAATGCAGTGCACATCCTAAAACTATAAGTTATGTCGAACGTAAGGCGCTCTGAACTACTTTAATTTGAAAGTAAGTTATACAATTTATACCTATTTACAAAACCTGTACTTCACCTGAATAGGTGGGTGGAAGCAGATGTATATGCTTCTACACAACATCCCACATCATTTCAAACTACTCCCGTGACTCATTGGTAGATACTTACTACTTACCCACCTACATAGTATGCCTACACAATACCTAAATTACAAGATCAAGTAATTACAAAAGATGTCCAAGATTGTAATTTCTCGCCAAATCTCCTTTCCGACGAAAATTCTAACAAAGGGACATAATTGGATGCTTCCCCAGGATTACGCAGTATTTGCTTTTCGCGAGAGATGACACGCTTCGCTACAATTATAACGCGAAATGAATGGTTGTCCCGAAAAAGATTCGTAGGCGTCGTCAAAATCTTGGGACATTTTTTGGGGTCGTCAACCCTGCGGTGAATTCAAATTTTCCATACGTCGCGGTTGTTTGTAGGATTACGCTTTATTTGAAAAAGTCTGGATACTTTTTAATTTTTTTATTAGAACCCTTTATTAGTCCAAACTCAAGGTTTGCCAACGTGCTATGGAGCGCAGTATACTTGGTGTTAAATTAACGAATCGAATTCGAAACACAGTTCGTCGACGTGGCTCAGAAGGCTACGCTAGCTTAAATGGGACTGGGCTGGACATGTCTGCCGTATGTCCATCGAACGGTGAGCCTATAAAACACAAAATTGGTGCCCTGACATCGCGAGACGGGGCCGCGGCAGACCACGAGGAGATGGCGGGACGACTTGGATGTCTTCCTTGGGAATTGGCAGGATGTGGCACAGGATCGGGAAAAGTGGAAGGAGTAGAGGGAGGCCTTTGCCCAGCATTGGGATATTTCAGGCTAGCTATAATATAATTACTCCTTGTCCAGTAGCTGGGAAAAGGCAGATTGAATATGTTTTATCAAGCGTTGTGTTTTTCCATTTGTAATTTCTCTGTAGTAGCTAGGATTTGTACTCGGTTAATGGTAATAAGTTAACCTCTTTTTCATGAAATTTAAACATAAGTGGCTAAATGTGTGTGTACTATAAATCTATTGATACATGTCTGCTGTACCCTTACAGACAACCTATACAGGCTTCATGTTACGTTAAAATTGCATCAACTTAGAGTGACATTGTTTAAATTCTAGTTTGAAAATAAAAATATTAAACCAAAACATGTTTGCATTTTATTACACCTAAGTAGGTATCTAATAATGTTTTATTCAATAATTCTGTTTGAAATACTCAGATTCTCAGAAAATATAGGTGTCTTAAACTTTAACCCTACTAAATTATTTTGAACATTTAACATGTAAAGACTATTAAAATGTATTGCATGTACTTCTAATGGATTTTGTTTTTAGTCGAATTCTTTGTATCTTTGTACATCAACTGTGGTCACACTTAAGAAACTGTTTATGTATAAATGCCTCGTTATTCAATCAAATACTCCTGTTTAATGTTTACATACCAATTAAACTAGTATTATGTTTAATAAAAACAGTCAAAATGACTGAAATGTTGAGTTATATAATCTGCCTAGCCTTTTCGCAACTTTATTGGGGTCGGCTCCTAGACAAGCCGGATTCAGCTGAATACCAGTATTTTACATGGAGCGGCCATTAACTGGAGAACACGTTACTTCTTGGCAAGACTGGTATCAGATTTTCTGGCTTCTGACAATCCGTAACAACTGCCAAAGATCTTCAAATGACAGCCGGGGCCAACGCCTTAACGTGCTTTCCAAGGCACGGAGAAGTCTCGTTATGTTAAAATGGTCACCCATCCACAGACCAACCTCGGCAAGCGTTGCTTAACCTCGAAGATTGACTCGTACGGCTGTTATAATCTAGCCACGAACTCCGCTTAATAGTTGAGTTATAAACTAAAATAAATATAAACTGTTTCAAAATCTAGGTTAAACTATTTTCATAGTATGTAGGTCAAATTAACTGGGCGATCATTACCTATTTGCACATATACTATGTAATTGGTTCAAAGTTTTTAAACCAAACCAAAACATCAACTTTTCGTCAGTTTAAAGGTCAGTTGATTCAGTATTAGTTACCAGGTCGACGGGAACCTCATATTGGGATATACATACATATGTATGTATAACTATGTCCTAAGCAAACACAAACCTTGTGTTTACTTCCCGATGGCTGTAACGTAATAACATTGTTACATAACGTTCCCGGTTTTGCCTGAGTTATACATAATATGTAATGCACAATTTGTTCAGCCGCAATATTGAAACTTTGTGTAGGATTTTTTTTTAATGTTGAGATTCCTGATATTTATAATTTATCCGTCGCAGCCGAACTGTTCTCTAAACGAACTGTGTTCTTCTGTTGCGGCTGCGGGGGCGTGAGCTTTCGATCTCCTACGCGCAGTCCGCCTGCTCCTAGCATTACTGCTTCGCAGAAGGAGGTGACCGCTTAACATGTTTCTTCGCTTCGGACCATGGATTGAACTGACGCCGAAAGCGAGAGATCGCCGCCACCGTCCATGCAGGGTAGACCTCCACCTTCCTGAGTTATCGACACAGTGTTGATACCTGGGCGTGTCCTCCCGCCGAATTTATACCACCTATACCTAGGTACCGATACCTGCGTCAGGTAGAAGGTGAGGACGCCGTAACGCCTCTCCAACGTGGCGTGCCCAGGAACTCTCTACCTGTCTTTACGTTTCCAAACGCATTCAACTCTAATGTCTTAAAAATTAGAGTAAACAGACTTTTTTCTGAGTAAGCTCATTCCATCGTTGACTTTGTCTGTGTCACCGCTGACCTAGACTAGAGTCAAGAGCAAACGCAACCCAAATATCTATACTAATATTATAAAGAGGTAACGTTTGTGAGTTTGTGACGTTGTAAGAGGTAATCTCTGGATCTACTGAACCGATTTTCAAAATTATTTCACCAATAGAAAGCTACGTTATTGTGAAGTGTCATAGACTATACTTTATCCTCGTATTGCCACGGGAACGGGAACAATGCGGGTGAAACCGCGGGGCGCTGCTAGTTTTATATAAAAAAATGGTGGCTCCATTTTTTAATCTGTTCGACCGATTTCGACTATGGTGACCAACAATGGAGACAAGGCATGGAATATATACAGCAGTGTGTGCACAAACACAGATGGAATTCCTCTTCTATCCCTCTCATATCCTCTCAGTCCTCCGATGGGAAGGCAATCCGACAAACCGGAAAGAGACTTTATCTAGGGTAGTAACAATGGTTTACTATTCTTTCCGAGGCTCCCAGGCGTCACAACAACAACTTCCAAAATCCGGGCTAGACGGGCTTTATTCCTTCCAATATGTAGCCCAGTTTCTGGTTTCATAGTTAAAAATAGTTGACATTTCAAACCTGTTAAAATCATTGAAAAGTAAAATGCGTCTATCAACATTTCAAAGAAGCAATTAAGCACTTCAAGAAGTTTTAATTGGATTTGTTTTAGAGTTTATGTCAAATACTATAAATAAATACAAGTCTGAACTAGTTTCATTCATTTCATTTGAATGAATGAATATAACAAGAAGTATTTAAACCCGGTGAACGAGTTGTGAACAAAAATTATGTTTGTCGCTAGAAGGTCCATTCTTGTACTTGAAAAACATTCAAATTCAATTCGTAATTTTCACCTAGGCAACAAAATTAGGTTGGGAAATTATTTATTTTAATGGGACCACACGACAATCACTAGCTTTCGAATGTAAAACCAATCATCAAAATCGATACTCCCAGTACAAAGTTATGAGGTAACACACATAAAAATACAGTCGAATTGAGAACCTCCTCCATTTTTTGAAATTGGTTAAAAAAGAGGATTCTCTACCAGTCAACCAAGTGTGCTGGTTATTTATTTATTTAAATAGAACGGCCGAAGCCACTTACACTACTTAATCATATAATTTACTAAACATATGGCAGGTGCATCGTTGACAGATTAAGTATCAAAATTCCTTAAAATACGAGAATCACCCATAACTAGACATTCCACAAAATGTCCAAATCTCGAAGGGAAAGCTACGAAATATATTATTATGAATGTCATGTGTTGACTGCTTTGGGATTGTGATTGTCGTTGACAAATGCCGATCTTATAAACGGTAACACCAAATATTTCTAGTATAAAAGGAAAGCTAAGGCTTTGCTCGCACTAAGAAAAGGTTTCAGAAAGTAATTTTTGAGGTATATATACCTATATGTACATATATATATAGCCACATTATTGCAGCCCCTGTACAAAATCCTTCTTTTCGTTCTTCAAAAAAACTGCTCTAAGAGAGCAGTGTCCTCTCAATTATGTACTTCATAAACTGTAATGTGAAAACGATTAAAAAGCAATGCATTTTCATAACAATAACCGCTAAAATGCCGCAAAACCGCTGAAATCTTGCTAGTTCTTCTCCATGGATATGATTAATTGGATCTGATTTTTTATAAGTGTGCATGTTGGCTATAGAAATAAAATAGGTACATGTATTTTGATTTTTTTAATTAATTAAGTTTCACACCTAGGCATAACATGAAGTTACAAAATTTGTTCAAAAGAGTCAACGCGGCCCAGGAATGCAAAGGGAATTTAGAGGAACACGGATGAGTTCTTAGTCAGTTAAAAGTCTGACACTCCCTTCCGCTCCGCCCAGAGCGGAAGAAGTAATTTGATGATTTTCCATTCTCAAAACGGCAAACATAAAACACGTCTGGATTCACCGTGTGTGGCGTGCACCCAAATATCATCAGTTATATATCAAGCTTGTAGCAGCAAATCCAGAAAGGAAAACTCAATAATACTGGCTGACCCAAAATTGGTCATCAGGAATCTCATACTCAGTATTAGAGCCATTAGAGAGGATTAAAGAAGCCTAAATATGAGCCCTCCTACTATAATGTGTCAATGCCATCATGATTTCGTTAACAGAAAAAGGAATAGTGATACACTAATAAAAAAAGAAAAAGAGCGTCAAAAAGGACTTGGCAGTTTTTTGTAGTTGACTGTACCGTACAAAAAACTAATTAAAAAAGGGTGACAATACGAGAAAAGATGTATGAAGATCAAAATCTTGACCAAACGCCACTTGTATTCAATGGTTTTTAAAACTTTTGACATGTTGACGAATCGGGAATGTGACATAAAGAGAAAGTAGCCTGCTATTGGTGCTATATAGCTCAGGACGAACTTTCCACAAACATTAGCACGTGATAGTAAGGGAACATGTATGTATTTTATTAAGAAACTAGCAGGGCCCCGCGGTTTCACCCGCATAAGCTTCGATCCCGTGGGAATATCAGGGTATCCTATATGTTAATCCTGGCTATAAACCATCTGTGTGCCACATCCAAATTCATTCAGTAGTTTTTGCGTGAATGAGTAACAAATATCCATCCATCCATACTTACAAACTTTCGCGTTTATATTATTAGGATTCCTTCTTATTCTTAGGATTCTTTCTTCTTTCTTTATTGATGAAATAAATAACGGTAACTCACTCTTTTCGTAGAGCACTTGGCATATTTCGTGGAATATTGACTTCATGCCAAAGAAAACTTTGTGTGACGCAATTTTTTCCCATTGTGTGAAGCTTTGCAATCGGGTCTTCATTCCATTTTTTGAAAGTAACTATTGGCATTTTAACTGTAGTGTTTGTAATAACTATAATTGTTTTTTTTTTTATTGATTTTAGTCGAATTCATTATAAGGTATATGATAATGCTTATTTCATCTTACATGAAGTCTTTTACTAATAGGTTTTACGTATGTACATATAAGTGAGTGGAAATCATTTTTAACCGACTTCTAAAAAAGGAGGAGGTTCTCAATTCGGATGTTTGTATGTTTTTTTTTTTTTTTTTTTTTTTTTTTTATTGTTTGTTCGCGCATAACTCCGTCGCTTGCCAACCGATTTGAAAAATTCTTTTTTTGTTGGAAAGGGTATACCTCCCAAATGGTCCCATGAAAATTTTATCGAAATCGAACAAGCGGTTTTTGAAAAATCTAAAAAAATATCTACATTGTCTATATTGACGACCTTTTAGTTTACTCTGCATTGGAGCAGTGCGTTTTTTTTACACTAATGTAATTGGTTCGTTTAGGTGGGGGGAGGGGAGGGGGTTTAGGTACCACTAAAAAGTGAAAAATAAAAATCTTTTTACAAAAAAATACAACCGTATTCTCCACAAAAAATCAAAAAAGTACAAAATAACTTTAATTTCGAAAGTCGGTGTTCAAAAAATGAAAAAGAAACCACAAACACCGAGTACCGAAATTAAAGTTATTTTGTACTTTTTTGATTTTTTGTGGAGAAGTCGGTTGTATTTTTTTGTAAAAAGATTTTGAAATATAAGTGTGAATTATGTGAACTAGATTCTCACTGCGGCTTTCTCCGTGTAAAAAGTGTACTTCTGCGATAATAAAATTCAAAATTCAGAAGTCATTTATTCAAACTAGGCTGATAGACAGCACTTTTTGAACGTCAAATTTTACATAAAGACAGTCCCCCAAAACGCCCACCCGTCACCACTTCCTAGTGTTTTAGCTGGGAAGAAGAAGTGGCGCAACAAACTCCCCAGCAACACATCTGTCTATAGCGTTTTAAGAACTTGAATTTATACAATAGTATGCAAAGTCATTGATACATGACAAAGGTAGAAAAAAAAAATATAATTATCCAACATGGAAATCATAAATCAATTCACTGTAAAACATTATAAAGAGTACATTGAATTGAGTCAATGAAGTAAAAACAGATTAACCTACATAGTCATCAAAAATATAAAAAAAAAAAACAATATTATATGAACTCATATAACCCGTCATAAGCTAACTTATAGAGAAAGAACATGATAAAATAAATAAGATATTGTCTTGCGTTCAAGACAGCGACCAACTATTCTTAACGTCTAAATAGTCATTACTAGAATAGTATGCCTTCGAACAAAGGTTAGATTTAACTTTATCTTTAAATGAGTTAAAAGGCAGGTCAAGAAAAGAAAGTGGAAGTTTATTGTAAAAACGGATACCGAGCCCCACAAATGAGTCATGGACCTTACAAAGTCGGTGGGAAAGGAGCATGTAGCTTGTGCTTGTTTCTGGTGTTAAAGTTGTGGATGTCGCTCGTTTTACAGTACAAATGTATATTTTGCCTAATATATAAAATGTTTGCAAAAATGAATTGAGATGCTACTGTAAGAATTCCAATGGTTTTAAAAAGGTCTCTTAATGAAACTCTAGGCCCTAGCTGATATATTGCTCGCACAGCACGTTTTTGTAGGACAAATATATTTTGTATGTCAGCAGCTTTTCCCCACAATAGAATACCGTAGGACATAACGCTATGGAAATAACTAAAATAGACTAACCGAGCTGTCTCAACGTCAGTATACTGTCTCACTTTCCTGACAGCGAATGCGGCAGAGCTGAGCCTTCCCGATAAACTTGATATATGTGGACCCCATTGTAGTTTGGAATCAACAGTTATTCCCAAAAAAAACAGCCGAATCCACAGTTTCAAGTACCTCGCCACTTAAGGTGACATTGGGTCCTAGATTTCTAACATTTGGTAAAGCAAACTTTATACATTTCGTTTTCTTGGCATTTAAAACTAGATTATTGGTCGTAAACCAATCCGTAACCATTGAGAGCGCGCTGTTTACATTACTGAAATCTTGTCTATTCCTATCAACTTTAAAGATAAGAGAGGTATCATCCGCGAACAATACTACGTCACAGATACCCTTTAAGAAAAATGGTAAATCGTTTATGTACACTAGAAACAAGAACGGACCCAGTATTGAGCCTTGAGGCATGCCTAAATGCACCGGTAGTCCGGAAGATTTCACGCCATTGATATCCACACATTGTAACCTATTATGTATATATGAATCAATTACGTTAAGAGCTTCGCTTTGGAGACCGTAATAACGTAGTTTACGCAAAAGCGTGTCATGGTGTACGCAATCAAAGGCTTTGGAGAGATCACAGAAAACTCCAATTGCATTTTTCGAGTTCTCCCATGCATTAAATATGTGTTTCAGGAGAATAAGACACGGTGGACGCCATCATGCGCGTGAGAGCCCTCACGACGGGGGAGGCGATTTCCCGGGGTGGGGTGGTCGTGGCGATGTCCCTTGACATCGCCAACGCCTTTAATTCCCTGCCCTGGAGTTGCATCAGGGAGGCACTCCGGTATCACCGGGTGCCAACCTACCTCCGTCGTGTGGTCGAGGATTACCTGACGGATAGAGCCGTCATCTACCCCGGTCACCGGGGAGAGTGGAACCGGCGAGAGATGTCGTGCGGTGTTCCACAGGGTTCGGTTCTGGGGCCGCCCCTGTGGAACATCGGCTACGACTGGGTGCTGCGCGCCGACCTCCCTCGCGGCGTCAGCGTAGTCTGCTACGCTGACGACACGCTGGTTTTAGCGCAAGGGGGGTCGCACCAGGCGGCGGCTGAGTTGATGACACGCGGGGTTGCGATAGTCGTTGACAGAATCCGGCAATTGGGTCTCGAGGTGGCCCTACACAAGTCCGAGGCCATGTGTTTTCATGGCCCTCGGAACCGGCCACCACCGGGAACCCAGGTAACGGTAGGAGGGGTTCACATCGGCGTCGGGTCAACGATGAGGTACCTGGGCCTCGTCCTCGATAGCCGGTGGAACTTCGCGGAGCATTTCCGACGTTTGGCACCCAAACTGGGGCGGGCTGGGGCTGCCTTCAAGCGGCTCTTGCCGAATCTGGGGGGACCAAACGCCTCCTGCCGGAGGCTGTACGCGGGGATCGTGCGGTCCATGGCCCTTTACGGGGCCCCAGTGTGGGCGCTGTCGCTAAGGCGACTGCCAGCGCGCCACCTGGTCTCGGCCCAGAGGGTCATGGCCACTCGGCTTGTCCGTGGATACCGCACGGTCTCTGGCGAGGCGGCGAATCTCCTTGCCGGATTGCTGCCGTGGGATCTGGAGGCGAGAGCCCTCGCGCACGTTTACGCGTTGCGCGTGGAGGCGCTAAGCCGGGGTGAAACGCTGCTGCCGCGGCAAATTGCTGCGCAGCGGACGGAGGTCCGGCGGGATCTCACGGAGGTTTGGAGACAGCGACTATCGCAACCCAGTGCTGGGCACGCCACTATTGTGGCGATAAGTCCCCTCTTTGAGGCGTGGCTGGAGAGACGTCACGGCGTTCTCACCTTCCGCCTGACGCAGGTGCTCACCGGACACGGCTGTTTCGGGAGGTACCTGTGTCGGATCCAGCGGGAGGACACGTCCGGGTGTCATCACTGTGTGGATCGTCCGGAGGACACGGTGGAGCTTACGGTGGAGGTCTGCCCTGCTTGGGCGGAGCACCGCCGTGTCCTCGTCGAGGCGATCGGCGGCGGCGACCTCTCGCGTCCGGCCCTGGTTCGGGCCATGGTCCGGAGCGAGGAGGCATGGGAAGCGGTCGCCTCCTTCTGCGAAGCAGTAATGCTAGCGAAGGAGGAGGCGGAGCGCGTGCGAGAGAGGGATGCCCCTCGCTCCAGCCGCCGCAACAGAAGAAGACGCCCCGGGCGTCGGGAAACGCAGGGCGATTCCCGGCCACCGTAGGCGCGGGCCTGCGGATGGCGAGCTATGGGTGGCTCGCCGTCCGATAGCAACCAGGCCCGAGTCGACGGCGCGTCGTGTTCCACGCGCGCCTCAAAGAGCCGTCAGCAAATTAGACGGGGCCCCATAGGGTCAGTGCCTGCTAGGGTTGCGGAATTTGTTCGAAAGAGTCACCGCGGCCCTGGAACGCAAAGGGCACAAGAAGGATCACGGGTGGGTTTTAGTCAGTAAGAGTCTGACACTGCCTTCCGCTCCGCCCAGAGCGGGAGAAGTCATTTGATGATTTCCCATCCAGGAAAAAAAAAAAAAAAAAGGAGAATAAGACAGAGATGTTTTCACTTTTACATTATATTATTATGTAGAAGTATGGATAAACTCTGAAATATGTTGCCCTTTGGCGTCAAACAGGTGGAGTCAACATTTTCCTTTTTGCGTAAAATCTGAAAACACTACTTAAAAGCCTGTCGTTCTTGGTAAATAAATTGGAAATATCATTATAAAACATCATATTTATAAGAATATATTGTATAATTATGCATTTTATAAATATATTCTTTTCAAAATAAGTTCTATTTTAAATTTTAGGTTTTTATTGTACACCACAGTGTGGACTTTTTAATCCAAAGGTTGACTAGTAGAGAATGCTTTGTTGCATTAATCGCTCACAACAATTAATCATACAAAGATTAAATAAATAAATTAGTCACAAATAATAACAGACAAAACACATTAACTATGGTTGCAATAATATCTTACCGTTATCAAAAAAATGTTCGCTTCAGTCAAATAAAACAAAACTTCTCAAACTTTGTTCTCCACGTGCTTCATTTAACTTGGTAACTTAGTACGGACTTGTTTCTTCATAAATAAGTTAGTCGCGACTGGAAAATAATATTCTAAGAATGGCCCACTTTATAGTTCCAAATAATACTTATGTTCAGATTACGAGGAAGGATCTCCGATATCTTGCCTACGAGTAGTTTCCACAAATTCTTCTTGTTTTTTTATGTGTTGAACATAAAAACAAGAGAAATTTAAGGATAGAAGACTTTTAGCAAACTCGTCAATGATTTGCTAATGTCACTTTCATATGTAAAATCTGAGGGGACATTGGACGTGTTTTTGAATGATTGCGACTGAGATGGAAATGCGAACAACCCGTTAAAATTAACATGATTGGCCCTTTAAAGTTTATTTTGCTTGAATAACATGAACTAATGCTTTTCATAATGGCATAGGCAAACATTAAAGGGCCCCAAGTCTGTTATTACAATAGTGTCAGAATGGTTTAACATTGATTTCATAATGGTTGATTTTGACAAATTTGGTAATCTACTCATATAAAAGCATCATTTTGACTTTCCAATGGTCAACCACTGACACTCCATTGAAAAAAATGGCATAGAATGGTAATCTCGTACATAATGGCAAATGAATGACAGACATATGCGGTAATATAGCAGTCTTGGGGCCCAGGACTTACGCAAACATTGAATTTAGGAACGACTAGTCCACGATTATAGAAAAAATACCAGCTCGAATGTCAGGTGCCAATGCCATTATTCCGTTGTGAAAAAGAATAGTGATTTCCGTCCTGTATAACTCCGTCCGATGATTTACGTCCATTACCACATTTTCCGCCGCCTGCAGTTTTGGTTAAATATTGCATTTAAGCCACTAAATTATTCAAGAATGCCATTAACCTAGAGGAATCCACACGTTAAGCTCATAAGACTGATATTCCCGTCATCAAGGAGTTTCGCTTTCATAAATATCGACAACAAGTATTCAAGGATAACCCGTAATCCTCTCGCAGCGGATGTGTGAGGACTGAGGCGTGAGGCATCGAACTCTTATGACAGTTTGTTACTCCCTCTGACCTCTACAAGTGTTTGTCTGCCTTTAGGTATATTTACATATGTGAGGTATTTTTACTTCAAGAGTTATTAGGGATATTTATTTCGATGATTGACGGCCAACATGTTAAAGAAAGGCGATAATGATATAAGCATAAGCATAATCAGCCTTTTAATGTTCCCACTGCTGAGACACAGGCCTCCTCTCCAGGAGAGGGAATAGGCCGTAATACACCACGCGGGCCCAGTGCGGGTTGGTGAATGTCACATGTCTTCGAATTTTTGGTTCTAGGACATGCCGGTTTCCTCGCGATTTTTTCCTTCACCGTTTTGAAGGCAGTGGTGATGAAATTAGTTACACAAAGTAATGCGCCTGGCTGGGTTTGAACCTGCGACCTACAAGTTAGTCGGCGCCATTACCACTCGGCCATCATAATTATGATAATTTTTTACTTTGTCTTTCATTGCCAATGGCAACCTCAACCAGAACCGAACTATCGAGTTTTCCATACCACAGGAGCAACCTAAAATGTTTTCTATTCAATTCAATTATGTTTGTCTATTATTTATTTCTTCACCATTGCTCTGAAACAACAAGTTCTACATGTACCTATAAAGCAGTTAACTTCACCAAATTCAATCTAACTTTACCAAATTAACACAAAGGAAAACCAAAACATAAACAATTTATTACAAAAATAGTAGTAAAAAGACAATGTTTTGCTCGTATAAAACCTGGACTTGGAAATAAGTGTAAAGCCGTGCCCGTGACACGCTGTAGGACACGACGAGACAAGGACGTGACAGACAGATGGTGTCCGACAGAATACGGGGCGGTTGACGACCCCTGCCGGCGTGGCGTGACGTCAGAACTCAGAACACGCTCGCACCGGGAGAGTGGGGCAGTCGTAAATAAACGTACGTTTTTATTTCATAAAAAATGCGTATGACGTAGGTTAGATAAATGAGCGTAAACGAAGCAAAAGGAGTGCATAAGAATCGCAACAGGTGACGTTTTGGTGGTTTGAGTAGTTATACATACCTTGTCTGATTTTAAGTATTTCAAAAAACGCTCCCTGTCTCATATTATCTTTTGACTAATATGGGAAAGCTCAAGAACATATAAAATGTGGAATGATAGAGTGGGCTAATCGAGCTCGAAAATTTTCCCATTTTAGATGAACTTTCTTATACTTTATATACGTAGGTCGCAACTAAAGTCTCAGTCTGCCGCCTGGCTTATGGCAAGCTCCATTAGACAAAACCGTGGGGTCCGTGTGGGCAAGGGACCAAGCTGGAAAAGGCCAACTTGAATGTGGGGCCATATTGAAACTGCGTGCCATTTTTAGTAACCCAAAGTCATTTTAGTTACTCATTTTATTTTAGAACTATGATCGATCGCTCTCACATCCTGTCAATCTTAGTTCTTCTCCGCGAAACTGGAAAAAAGAAACCTTACAAAAGTTTGCTTAAGAGTTAATTTTACGACTTATTTGCAGAAATAAATATTTCCAAGAGAATGTAAAATTCAAGAGCGAACAAGCTCAACAATTTTATCACCCGAATCCCATCGAATAATTTTTATTTCAAACCTGAATGTGGCGCCCCTCGAACCTGCCGCCCGAGTTACGGGCCCGGTGTCCCCCCACAAGATCCGGGCCTACACAATGCGCCGGCAATAGGTACCAACTAGACTAATCTTAGCAAAGATAAGCTGAGCTTGTCTTCACCAATGAAGAGATTCTGCACCGATAACATTTTCTAAATGTCAGTTTAATGCCACTATTCCTTCTTGTCGCAAGAAAGGTGTGGGCGTAATAATAAACACAACACACCTTTAAGGATGCAACCCACGTACTAAAGAAATATCCTGTTTGAATAGCTGTCTGTTTGCTGAAGAAACAATCACTTCTGTTTCCGTTTTCTTCTGTTGTTTATTTTGTATATGTAAGGCTGATTTTTACTGATTAATAAGTACCTACTACACAACACCTACTTTATAGAACTAATTGGTCCTTTTTTTTGCAATATGTGATAAAACTCATTTTATTTGGAAAGATGTGGGTTGGTGTAAGCCCTCATTTTCCACACACACACACACCACAATTTTTCCAGCCATATTTTTACTGGAGTAGGCAGAGTCGTGGGAAGACGACGACTACGCCTCTAAATGAATAAATAAAAAAATAAGGAAAAATCTCTCAGTTTTAGGGTAGCAACCGTCCGGCCAGGGTTTTGGGATTATTCGAAAAAGTTACTGTGGCTCTGGAACGCAAAGGGAATTTGGAAGGAACACGATTAGGTTGGGCCAGTAAGAGTCCGTCTTAATAATGATAAATGATAAATGATAAATGATAAATGATAAATGATAAATGATAAATGATAAATGATAAATGATAAATGATAAATGATAAATGATAAATGATAAATGATAAATGATAAATGATAAATGATAAATGATAAATGATAAATGATAAATGATAAATGATAAATGATAAATGATAAATGATAAATGGTAAATGATAAATGATAAATGATAAATGATAAATGATAAATGATAAATGATAAATGATAAATGATAAATGATAAATGATAAATGATAAATGATAAATTATAAATTATAAATTATAAAGATTTTCGCAGACACAGACTTCCTCTCATTTATAGAAGAGTTCCGTTTCCTATCTCTGTTCTTCATCAGATCTGCACCAAACTAGAAAGGGATCACTTTGGAATACTAGAATGCTCTTCCAAACCATCGTAAGTTTTTATAAGATTCGGTTCCCTCATTTGAAGTATAAAGCTTAGACTTCAATATTTTCCTGTGCCAAAAGAAACACGTTCAAACACAACACTGCACTACGAGTGTTCGGATTGAGATAAAACGGGAGGATTCAGAAATACAGACTTCAAACCACTCGGGTGAACATACACAAAGACCTGTTGATGTAAACAACTCACAGTGCGCTGGCATTATTCTCTAAAACCATTTTCCTTTAGCACTTTGTTAAGGGTTCTGTCATGACCAGCCTCGTTTGTAGGGTTCCGTATCCAAAGGGTAAAATGGGACCCTATTACTAAGACGCAACAGCGATGTTTGCTGACGCATATGTGGATGATTTCGATGCCATAATAAGTAAGCGATCGGCATCGCATATGCGCAGGG
The DNA here is from genome assembly GCA_905332915.2 of Hecatera dysodea. Classification (NCBI taxonomy): domain Eukaryota; kingdom Metazoa; phylum Arthropoda; class Insecta; order Lepidoptera; family Noctuidae; genus Hecatera; species Hecatera dysodea. Next base: position 937,258 of record HG995298.1, on the reverse strand, counting down.
TGAGGTACAGTTCCAACAGCTACCTGAAGACTATTGCGGGAAAACTTGATAGTCCTATATGGAGGCAATAGATACACATTCATGTCAAGTAATCTCTGATGTTTAATAAATAAATATAAAGAATGTAATGTACTACTAACATAGTTTTTTAAGTTTTATCCTCATGTATTTTACTAACACTCTATGGACAAAAAAAGACTGAAATAAATTGATAAGACTCCGCTGTTCGTCCGTCTGTCTGTCTGTCACCAGGGGGTATCTTATGAACCGTGACAGTTAAACAGATGAAATTTTCACAGATGATGTATTACTGTTGCCGCTATAACAACAAACAACACTAACCAAATAACAGAAAAACATAAATATTTAAGGGGGCTCCGATACAACGAACTTGATAGTTTTGCTTGTTTTTGCTCGAAATTGATATCGATAACACAACTTTTATATTTAATTTAAAAATAATTACTTCAATTAAAATAAAACAAATACTTAGTGGGGCTCCTATAAAACAGACTTTTTTTCCCTTTTTTATACATAATTTTATTTATTTACTAGCTTCTGCCAGCGACTTCGTCCGCGTGGAATAGTTACTTTACCCCCGATTTTGAAATTCTCAGCCCAGAGTATTATAAACGTGAGAGTAAACAAATATAATCAGCAAGCTCCGAACTGCTAAGCTATCGGGAGTTACACGTGCTATTGTGAGTCAACCATAAAAGATAGACATATACCGTTGAGGGATATTTTTTAGATAATTTTATGTAGAACATTTCCGTCATACATGATTTCTATGTAACTTTAACCATTAAGGCTACACACGCGACGGAAGCTTAAAAAATGGAGTAACTTATCCCGTTTTCCCAACATTTCCCTTCACTGCTCTGCTCCTATTGATTGTAGCGTAATGAAAAGTATACTATAACCTGCCCAGGAGTATGAAGAATAATTGCACCAAGTTTCGTTAAAATCCGTCGAGTAGTTTTTGTTTCTATAAAGAACATACAGACAGACAGACAGACAGACAGACAGACAAAAATTTTACTGATTGCATTTTTGGCACCAGTATCGATCACTAATCACCCCCTGATAGTTATTTTGAAAATATATTCCCTGTACAGAATTGACCTCTCTACAGATTTATTATAAGTATAGATTTATTTACAAACATACATACAGCTATCATTACAGTTACCCAATGCGATAGTGTAGAAAAAACAATAACTTAAAAATAATAATCGATACAATTCAATTAATTACAACAACAGCAATACCATAAATTAGTCAATTTAATACCCATAACACAAAATGTGTAAAGTAATTTTTGTGAATTTGCTCAGTGAACAAGTGAGTATATCTATCTTGTCGGCAACTTGATTTAGTGTGCGCAAAGTCCGCGTGAGCGGGACCCTGGCCATTAGTTTGGTGCGACCGCGAGGCAGCGCGAACAAATCGGGCCGTCTACGACGCCGCACGTACCCATCGGGCACACACAAATAATGTACGGAACCCTTCGTGCGCTAGTCCTACTCGCACTTGGCCAGTTTTATTTAATTGCTAATAAGCTTATGACTACTTCATTGGTCTATTCAGTCATTAATTAAGTAGTCAAGTATTAGATTAGACTACAGTGCAGAGCAGTCTCAAGTGAGAGACTCATCAGGTCGGAAATTATAATGCAGAAGCACTAAACTCATGATGATTAATCATTTTATCAAGTACCCGCATAGTTACTGTTCCCGTGGGAACACGCGGTTAAAATATAGCCTATGTCACCCGTGGATAGTGTAGCTTCCCAACAATGAAAGAATTTTTCAAATCGGCTCAGTAGTTTCGGAGCTATTACATCTTCAATACCAAATCAAATCAAATCTTTCCTTTTTATAATATTAGTATAGATTTGAGCAAGTAATCATTTTGTTTTCATTAGCAGCAAAACCTTTATTTAAATATCCATATTGGGTACTCAATCTAGATTCACCAGCCTCTATCAAATTGCCAATTAAAGCTTGTTGTTAACTGTAAACTCCTTGACTACAGTTTATTTTATTTTCATGGTGATTGAGCCGAGTGAATAGGAAAAAAACCTCATAATAACATGGAATATTAATTCTAATGAAACAATTAACATTACATAGTATAAAACAAAGTCGCTTCTCGCTGTCTGTCTGTCCCTATGTATGCTAAGATCTTTAAAACTACGCAACGGATTTCGATGCGGTTTTTTTAATAGATTGAGTGATTCAAGAGGAAGCTTTATATGTATAACTAGCAGCGCCTCGCGATTTCACCAGCATAGTTCCCGTCTTCGTGGGCATATGGAGATAAAATATAGCCTATGTCACCCGGGGATAGTATAGCTTCCTAGTTCCTAACAGTGAAAGAGTTTTTCAAATTGGTCAAGTAGTTTCGGAGCCTATTCAATGCAAACAAACAATCAAAAAAACAATCAAATCTTTTCTCTTCATAATATTAGTGTAGATTTACTATAATTATTTAAAGAAGAAGAAATTCCGTAGTATCTTTAGTATCAGCATTGCAACCGTTAAAAGCCGGGGCGGTTACTTAATCTTATAAAATTTAAGCTGGTGAGCTCCTTCAATATGTTTTCAGTTCAAATCAAACAAGGCCGCTTCTGAACACTGACATTAACTGAACATTATTTATCTAAGGAGGCCATTTGGTATCTAAACGAATTTTCTTCCTTTTTACTAATGCCTTAATTAAACTTGAGCGGTGTTTTTTACATCATAAAGTATTACATTAAGATTAAACTTGGAAATTTTTAAACGTTTCTATTTTAAGGAGACATTATCGTCATTAAACGTATTAGATTTTAGTTATATTTAGATACTTTTTTGTAGGTTTGATATTGCCATATCATCTGGTAATCTAAGAAAGACTTTTTGCGGGTTTGTCAAACAAACACACGTTCACATTCATAACGTCATTAGCTTCTGACAACGGCTTTACCCATTTAAAAGTCGAAAGTTATTCTAAAATAGCATCTTAAGTCCTATATCAGAACATGGACTACCCATTAACCAGTTTCTTCCAAATCCGTTAAGACGTTGCGACCTAAAAAGGTAACAGACAGACCGACAGAATTTCTTTCGCGTTTATATTTTTTTAAACAGATTTATGTATTTCTCAGACATTTTATACATGGATGGAGCTGTCAGTGCAATAAGAATAATTTAAGATCTATATCGTAGAAGTTTCAGAGTAAATGACATCTGTTTCAAAGTCATCATCTACCTAGCCTTTTCCCAACTATATTGGGGTCAGCTCCCAGTCAAACTGGTTTCAGCTAAATACCAGTATTTTACGTGAAGCAGCTATCAGACTTTCAAAACCCATCATCTGGGGAACACGGTATTTCTTGGCAAGACCGGTGTCAGATTTTCTGGCTTCTGAAAATCCGTAACGACTGCCAAAGATCTCCAAATGACAGGCGAGACCAACGGCTTAACGTGCTTTACAAGGCACGGATGAGTATCGTTATGTTAAGATGATCACCCATCCACAGACCAACCTCGGCAGGTGTTGCTTAACCTTGAAGATCGACCCGTGTGGCTGCTATAGTTTAGCCACGAGCTCCTCACGCAGTATCATGCAGAATATTTCATCATAAAGTTTTGCAACCAGTATCACATTCCTGGAACTCAATATCTTCTGTTTACCGAACGCTCTCAAAATAACTAAATTCTTGTTTACTGTTGCTTGTTAGGAATTTGTTAGATAATGCGTCGTATTCAAGCTTTGATTTGTTGAGATTGAGTTATGTTATCATTTTAGTTGACAAAGCATTAATTTATGGAAGCATTTACGCTGTATTTTATGTAAGTAATCTGTTTGTTCTAAGAGTAATTTAGAGCTGTTAAAATCGTGGTTTGGTTGTTATCGTCTCGTCCTTATCCCAGTTTACCAATTTGGGTTTGATTTATATTTACCTAGCAAAAATAATTAAGCACCTCCCAAAAACTTAAGTTACCATTTAGCAAAAAAATATTTTGTTGTTACCTACTTAGAACACTATTTCGATTTTTTAAATCATTAAGAACCTTTTAAAAATTTTGATTTATAAATAAGCAAAAAATATTTTGTTCGTACTTAGAACACGGATATTTTTAGATAAGAAAAAAATTGTGTGGGGATTCTTAATTTACATTTTTTTTATTGTTTGTAAATAAAATTATATATATATTTAATAATTTAGCTTTAATATATTAAAGCTTAATTATTCTCTAATGATAATAGTATGTTTTATCAAACTAACCCGTTCCGTGTAAAACTTATATAAAGAACAAACAAAATGGTATTCCAAATATGTTGCACTTCCTCAACTAAGTAGACCATATCGACGGTTAAAAGGAAATAGGGTATAAGCGACAAAAAATGAAATGTTCAGGAGAGCCGTTCAAAGTTTTAAATTTTAGAAAAACTGACGTATTTTTGTCATTTATTAAGATATCGTGAAAACTAAAACAGTTATAAAATCAGAAAAAAATGTAGCATTTACCGGTATTTTTAGTTTTAATGATTTGACTCTATTTAAAGTGGTTTTTGTCGCTTATAACAATAGCTTTTAATTTTCCAATGAGGAAATATGGTATAAGATACAAAGGACAAAGTAAAATATTAAAGGATAAGAAGCCTAAGCGACATACTGATTTTTCACACAGCAAGGTAAAAGGGTATAAGAGACTAGACAGTTCAATAAGTGTTATAGGAAAAGAAGGATAAGGTACTTTTCACAGTGGTCGTATGGAAGCTAATAGAGCACAAGAAACAGTCGGCTTTCAAAACAATGCCGGGATATAAGACATTAGTGACACACAATGTTGCTTGAAAGCAAAGGAAAAGAAGGATAATCAACATTTGGCATTGCGTGAGTCTATGGAAATACGGATGAAAAGACACCCCAAAAATAATGAAGTAGCGCAACCAACACGATCCTTCATCAGGATAAGAGCTAAAACGGGTATTACACTACACTGTAATTTTGTCCCTAACTCGTAAAATAGGGCGAAGTATTTTATAAGTATTAGGGAGTCGATTTTCATACAAAAAGACTAAGGATCCTTAGTCTTAGGGGCCTGTTTCAGTATACCCTACCCGTTCAAGTGATTCTAATTTACACTAAATAGTAGATTTCAAAGATGATAGTTCGTCATTATAGTAATTTCCATGTCACCTACTTACCTATTTACTAACAAGCGGATAGTAGGATTTTTTTAAATAAAAAAAGACATTTTTTATGTTTTCAATAAGGAAAAAACAAAGCTACTTAAAAAGGAGTGGTTAGGTAGCCAACCCGCCTGCCCAGCGTGGCGATTATGGGCAAATACCTCCAATGCAGAACAACAAAAAGCCACGGCCTCCAGTTTCCGGCGGTCCCGCTATTCCTGGTCATGGTGGCGACCACGGTAACGGCGGGGCGGGGGGTGCCAAGAATCTCCGGGCTACAGGAAGCCACCACCACCATAAACTGAAACTGACCCTGGCGACGCACGCTACGGCTTGACTCGCATCTGACGCAACTCGAGGTGGAACTTGGGAAAATTAGGTGGCAAATACTGGGGTTGAGTGAAGTCCGAAGAAGGGGGGAGGACACCATAAGGTGTCCTCCCCCCTTTTTCGGAGCAAGCACATCCAGTACATCAGATGACCCGATTCCAGGGATAACCCTGGAATCGGGTCATCTGATGTACTTCCGAGAGGGAGACCAACAATCCCAAGGCGGCGTTGGGTTTCTGGTAAACAAGTCCCTATCTAACAACTTTGTGGAAATGTCAAGTGTGTCGAACAGGGTAGTGTACCTTATTGTGAAGCTCACCGAGAGGTAGTGTACGCACCGACCTCGACACACTCGGACGACGAAGTGGAAAATATGTTCGATGATATATCGAGAGCCCTCCACTTCACTACAAAGACATAGTACATTGTTGTCATGTGGGACTTTAATGCCAAATTGGGAGTACAGTATTGCTGCGAATAGGTAATAGGATACCATGGATTTGGAAGCAGAAATCATAGGGGGCAAATGCTCAACTTCCTCGAACGGGAGGGGTTGTTCTTGATGAACTCCTTCTTCAAGAAACAGACCCAAAGGAAGTGGAAGTGGCAAAGCCCCGACACTATGACCAAACATGAGATGTCGATCTCATGTTTGTTCATCATGAATGACAAGAGGCATATATTCAGAGACGTCTCCGTGATCAATAGGTTCAATACCTGTAGCGATCACCGACTTATCCGAGGCTCTCTGAATATTAACTTCAAGGCCGAACGTGTCCGTTTGATGAAACTAAACCAGAACCTCTAAAATGTGACTCGGATCCTCAGGGAAAAAGGTACGAGATTCTGTGATATGCAGCGTAAGGGCAAGAAGTCCAAGCTTTCAGAAGGGACTTTAGGGCTAATGAAGGAATGACGTGAAAGCCCACCTGTCACTTCGTCGGCAAAGCGATTTCTAAACTGAGAGATCAACAAGCACGTACGACAGAACCTCCGGGGCTTCAATGCTCTTTCGGTTGAAAGAGCAATCGAGCAGAATCGGGGGTCAAAGGTGTTCGTACAGTCTCTTGGAAGAAGCCACCTGATGAAGTTGACCACAGCAAGTGGAGAAGTAGTCTTTTCGGAAGTGGAGGACTTCCATAGCCGGTTATACGCATCGCATGCATCTCGTCCTGATCCCAAAAATGAGGGTTCTAGAGCCACATTGACACGTCATTTAACTGAAGACCTGCCAGAAGTCCTATGGCATTAAGTCCGCCTTTGTACAGTTTTTTTATACTAGTGGATAAAGTTTTAATAAATAAATAAATAAATAAGTCAGTATTGGCGAAATCGAGATCGCTCTTGGGCAGCTTAAAAATGGAAAAGCCCCTGGAGAAGACGGCCTTACCACAGAGCTGCTGAAAGCTAGAGGTAAACCCGTACTGAGGGAGCTCCAGAAGCTTAACGCTGTCCTGTTTGAAGGGAGAATGAAATGAGAGAGGGAGAGGCGTGGAGTAGAAGTGTGGTTAAGATGACCACACTTCTACTCCGTTCTTCAAAAAGGGAGACAAGACCCTATTGAAGAACTATCGACCCATATCCCTTCAAAGCCACGTCTATAAGCTGTTTTCAAGATTGATCATGAACCGTCTTGCGCGAAAGCTCGACGAATTCCAACTACCAGAACAGGCTAGGTTTCGGAGCGGATACGGCCGCATAGACCACATCCACATAGTGCGGCAGATTATACACAAGACCGAAGAGTATAATCAGCCCCTGTGTGTAGCATTTGTGGATCATGAAAAGGCCTTTGACTCGGTTGAAATCTGGTCTGTTCTGAAGTCCCTGCAGCGCTGCCAAGTAGACTGGCGATACATCCAAGTGATGAGATGTCTCTACGAGGCCGCCACCATGTCCGTTCAAGTACAGAATCAGCAAAAAAGTCCCATACCGTTGCATCGAGGAGTGAGACAAGGGGATGTTATTTCCCCGAAATTGTTCACTAATGCAATGGAGGATATGTTCAAGATGCTGAACTGGAAAGAACGTAGCATTAACATCAATGGCAAATACATCTATTACTTGCGATTTGTAGATGATGTCGTCATCATGGCAGAAACGCTGCAGGACCTACAACAGATGCTGAATGATCTGGGATCTACGTTTGCCGAGACGCACGGTGGAGTGACGATTTGCGCAGGACGGCTGGCAGAAACTGGATTTATGATGATGATGATGATGGGTAGGTAGCTAATACTGCAGCTAGTAGGTAGGGAACTTAAGAATTAATTACGAACACTTGGTATGTATCCGTAATATTAAACATTTAAAAAGGTAACAAACATTATAGTAAATAATAAAAGCTTATTGGGTATTGTAGTATAAGTGACGTATAAGTATGATTGTTAAACGTGGAAGTAGGTTATAATGTGGTTATAATCGACACCATGATATCTAATTTAATTTAAGTAATAAGATATTATCGACAAAACTGTATTTATATTGTACGCGGAAGTAAGGTATAACTAACAGTGTGATATTAAAATAAATTTAGGTAATAGAGCATAACCTGCATAGCTTTCATAAAGTACTGAATGGTAATAGGGTATAACTGACAGAGTAATATGAAAATGAATTTCGTATATAGGGTACAAGCGCCATAGCTATGTTAAATTACGAAATGGAAGTAGGCTATAAACAACGTTCGTACTTTGTAAGGGAAAAGCTTAAAAGGCATAAAAAACCGAAAGCTCGACACCCTTATGAAGTAAAAAAGCATTACCGACAACAAACACAAAATAAATCATTTTTGAAGGGGCACAAGCACCTTTGTAGCAAAAATTACTTGAATTTTCGTCGGTTACGAAAACTAATACTATGAAAACGATTTTTTTTGCTAGGGCATAAACGCCAAAAAACTCACCGTAGAGCCATGAGAGTAAGCGCATTCGAAAGAGCGAATTTTTTTACGTAGGATGGCATATATAACTCATTTTTGACCAAAATGTCGCTTATGCCCTACTTCCTTTTAACCATCGATATCTTAGTAGTCACAATCCTTCTGCCAACAACCCCGATAATTTTCTATTCACTCAATCTATTACATGATGCTATCACAGAATGGTGATAAGAGATCGAAACTTTATAATTAAAGATCATAAAGGATATGTAGGTAGTTTTATTTATAACAAAGAATTTAGCTTTGTGAACTTTTATTTTCCTTCTTCCAGCAGTTTTTTTTTTGCAGATCACGTGTTGACATTAGAAATGCTGGCGTGACGACTTGGAGGTGTTCATGACGGATTGATAGGAGAGGACAGCATAGGGAAGTGTGGAAGGCTATGAGAGAGACCTTTGCCCAGCAGTGGGACAACATAGATGAATAAAAAGATCCAGACAAGTGCGAGTAGGTCAGTTTTTTTAATTACTAATGACTGACTTTACCCTGTGCGTATACGTAAATATACGTTTTTTTTTGCGACATAAACGGCCCTATCTTTTTTTAACGTGTAGTTTTAATTTCATCGTTCCATGCGTTCCCGAGATAAGGGTCTTGACAGAGATACAGACGTACGGACAGATATCAGTGATCCTATGGGTTCCGTGTTTTCCTTGAGGTACGGAGCCCTAGAAACTAGTTGACATCGACGAGGATAACTTTTTTGATATGATAAGTAATTTCAAATAATGTTGATATAAATATAACTATTATAATACCTATAGGTACCTGTTAAACGCCAACACACTAAAGTTTAAAATGTCAGTAAAGTTATTACAAGCAAGTTTACAGTTTCAAGAACTATGATAATACTTCTAGTTCTCGTATTTTGCTAGACTATTGATTAATTTACTTTAGTCCTGTTTTATAATCGTCGTGTTGATCACAGAGGACTCATAATTTGTTTAAAGTAAGTACCTACATAACCATTTTCTTTTTTAACCGACTTCTAAAAAAGGAGGAGGTTCTCAATTCGGATGTGTGTATTTTTTTAATATTTGTTCCCGCATAACTCCGTCGCTTGCCAACAAATTTGAAAAATTATTTTTTGTTCGAAAGGGTATACTTCCCAAATGGTCCAATGAAAATTTTATCGAAATCGAACAAGCGGTTTTTTTGTTAATTTCAATAAATGATAGCAAATCTGTCGGGATAGCTGAAATCGCATGTTTGTTTATTGTTTACACAAAAAAAAACGTACGCTGTGATGGGTATGTTTAGCTGGGAGCTAAACACTAAAAAGTGAAAATTAAAAAACTTTTTACAAAAAATACAACCGTTATTTTTAAATTTATTTTCTACTACCTTTTGCCCGCGCTTTCGTCTACGTAAAATTTAGAGAAAATACGAGCTCCAGAGAAAATAAGAGTTTGTAATCCTACTGCTCCACATAATATAACACATAGTCACTTCCCTCCGTCTGTCTCTCTAGACGCTTAAGTATATCCTGTACGCCCCAAAAATACTTCGACATGGTCTGGTCTCCTGATACTTATAAATCTTTATTTTTCACATTTCCATTCCCGGAAATACTTCGAAATGTTTCTGGTCTTTTGTGAATCTATAGCACTCGGTCAGCATAGGAAGACATGTGACATTCACCAACCCGCACTGGGCCCGCGTGGTGGATAACTGCCCATTCCCTCTCCTAGAGACTAGGCTGATTATGCTTATGCAGCAGCGGTTCTTAATTTCCACTGCATCCTCAGTCTCCGCTAGGCCCTGTGATTTAAGAGTTTGAATAAATCACCGCAGCCCTGGAACGCAAAGGGCATTAGGAAAAAAACGGGTGGGTTTTAGTCAGTAAGAGTCTGACAGTCCCTTCCCATCCCCTGAGAGCGGAAGAAGTCATTTGATGATATCACAGCTAGAAAAAAAAAAACAAAAAAGATTATGAGCTGTCTGTGTGCCAAATTTCAACTAAATTAGTTCAACCGTTTTTAGGATTAGCGCGCACAAACGCACAGAATATTACAGACTTATGATTTGTGTATAAATAACTTAGCCAACTGGCTACGTTGCGTACGCTAAATTATAGTTACACTACAATTAACTCCAAGAATCTAATAATGAAATACTGCTAAACAAAATTCGAGTAATTTTGGTTTAATTATTTTATTAAATTTTCCAACAGATTTTCCACAAGTGGAATGTACAGTATAAAACAAAGCTTTAGGACAATAGGTGTATGTTACCGAAAAATTGCAGACTTCTTAAGATTGTAGTATATTTTTATTAGATTATATTATTATTTAGAAATTATTTTTTTATTCATTATGAAAAAAAAAAAATGTTTGGTATAGAATAAATTCCATCAAAATTCAATATAACCGTGTCTTATTAAGAAAAAAAATATTTTTCAATTTCTCACGACGAAATTGAAAAATATTTTTTTCTTAATAAGACACTACTTTTACTATTTCACTGTGTTTGCAATTTTCCGGTGACATTATGTATGTCTATAGAAGGTTTTGTTAGCACAACGGTTAAGAATTTCGTCTCGTTTAAATATTTTTGTAAAATTACTTAAACTTTTTATCATTTTACTTTTAATGAAATCGTAAAATAAACAAAATCGTAACAAGGAAAAAGCCAACTAATCCGCCTATCTAAAAATACACAAAAACTGAACTAAAAAGTCGCATTAAAGTCAAAAGTCCTTACGACCAAAAACCAAATAAAATAACAAGTTCAATGCCCCTGGGCGCAAGTATGAATGGACCGGGGCGACCACACGGCGGGGTGTTGCGGGATGTTCCGGGACAAGTCACCCCGGACAAGGATAACCCGGGATTAACTTCGGGACATAGATTAATTACTTTCGACGTCACCTATTTTAAATGTGAATCGTTTGAGTTAAGAGGTCAGATTCAGGGTGAGTGGGCTAATTATATTATTTTTAAGGAAATGCTAGTATCTTGATTTTGTTTTTTTTTTATTTCAAAACCTGTTATTAAACGAGCAACTTGAGAAAGTATCTCTAAATCATTCCACTGAGTAATTAATTAAAACGCTTTTTTTTTCAAACCGCGAATTAAAATCTGACAGAGGTTTGAGCTGCCGTGCTTTTCTCTCTTCCAACAGTTCTAAAATAAACGAAAAGGCTAAGCTTTCCAACTTAGTAAACTTCACAAAATTTAGTTTCAAAATGGATCAATCAGAATGGATCCAAATATTTTCCTCAAGACATTATTATCAATTCTAAGCGTGTACTTTGGAAACCGTTTGACTTTCGTGAATAATGACTATTTAACACGTTTTGTTTTTGATGATGTGAATTGTTTAAGTGATTAACTTTGGGATTGTTAGCTTAGAGCAAAATCATTTTATTTGAAGACTTTTTTTTTGCTGGATGGACCTTAATAATAGTGCATATTTTTCTTTATCGTACATATTTAGCTTCTGCAGCGGTTTCGCCTCCGTGAATGTCGGAAATTATCCCAGAGGAACATACTCTCGGGACACAAAGCCTATGCTCTGTTCTAGATTTGAATCTATGTCTGTGTCAAATTTCGTCAGCAGGATACATAGGTCTAAAAAGTTAATTGAAAACATTTTCGATAAATAGTGTTACAATTAAATTAGACCCATTTCAAATTTTCCATACAAACATAAATTTCCAGTTATCTTTTTTTAAATAAGACATTTCGAAAATGTTTTTAACTAACTTTTTAGACCTATGTATTCTGCTTATATGTGTGAAGTTTCAGTGTGAAATCTTGACTGCAGTCAGTGTCTTCCACTGTTTTTGCATCTAACAATTTCAATGCTTTAAAATACAACTAATATTATAAACGCGAAAGTTTTTAAGTATGGATGGGGTTGAATGGATATCTGTTGCTCTTTCACGTAAAAACTACTGAATGGATCTTCATGAAATTTGGCACAGAGGTAGATTATAGTCTGGAATAACACATAGGATACTTTTTATCCCAAGAAAATGTTACCTTGGGATAATTTTCAACATTCACGTGGGCGGAGCTGCTGGCGACAGCTACTACAAAAATATAAACAACTTAAAATGATACATACATGCTCTTGTGTATATGTACGTATGTGTGAATGAGTTGAGCCTATATTAATTAACCTAATATTCTTTTTGCTTTCAGTTCCTTACGTTGACGGTGAATAGAAATTACTGCGAGGAGCGTTATGAGAAAATATTTTTTTCCTTAGTGCGTGGCCACCCTACACAAAAAGTACTACAATAACACATTCAAGCAATATGTTTCCCTTTTGTTTTCTCAGTTTTTATTTATGTGGCAACATATTCGCGATGTTTTTCAAAGGGATACGTTTACAAAGTGAGGACCTTTTATTATTTGTATGACTATTGACATATTGCTGACTATTATACTTGGGACTTTGATATTTTTTTTGAGGGTTAAAATCCTTTTTATAGGTCTTGGTAGTGAAGATACTAGTTTTGTAGAAGTGTGAAATTGATTGATGATCTGATGTAGGATTGATAAATATATGGAAATGTTTATATGTGGCATTTTCTCTTATTTGGCCTACATAGCTACATACAATGTAGATACAAATAAAAGTAAACTTTATTTTAAAACGCCGCGGCTGCGCCAAATAGGTCCAGTTCAGCAAAATGCCAGGAGACGACTACTAATTTTTGACATACAATTTCCATCTAGTTTTGGATATTTTGTTCTCAATTTGACTCTTTTGATATTTCTCATCTCCAAAATTCAGACATCACTTCAGACGCAATTCGACAGGTTTTTTTTTTGTAAAATAAAACAATTAGTAAAAAATTAACTCATTTATTTCTTAACATTTAAAAGTATGTACAAAAATACAAATCATCACTTTCGTAACACATAACATCTTTATTAGGTGGTTAAACATTAATCTTAACAGACAGTAACAAACTCTACATTCATAGAACTCTACAAATGTAGAGACATTATCCAAATGGCACTTAATATCAATCTATGAATTCTTTGGACACACCAAATAGTAAAGCTGACGAAGGCAAGAAATTATCATAAAAATGTCCAATTTATTTTACATTCTATTGTTATTTACAACGAATATACACTTAGTTACATATTTATAAATATAAATTGCACAATAATTCATAAGTTAAAATTGTTTTTAACATTTTATCACTCGATCAAAAATTATCATAATTGTTTTATATCACTATCAAAATATTTAAAGGACGTTTATAATCTCATTGTTTACATGTTTTGTGTATTGCCATGTATTTTACAGAGCAAGTAAATTTATACATAATTATGTATATGGATATTACAGAGTAAGAAAAATACAGAGAGTCATAAAGTCTAAAGATTATATTGCACCGAATTGCGAGAGCGTAATTTTGATCACAATCACAAAAGCTTTAAAATCCGAACGTTCATCTAAATCTTACCAACAGTCTTGACTAAAATTTTGTTAAACTATAATTTATTTTAAATGAAACAAAATTTTGTCATCTCCCGGTGCAGGACCAACCTTAAATTATCTCAACAGTCTGGTGTTGTACACGGACGTGAATAAACACAGTTTATTTAAAAATTACTTCCACTATAACGGTCTAGCAAACATAAGTCTCTCACTTCCCTGTCTCCTCATGATCTCGGCTGCTGCAGGAGTGGCCACGAACACTGCCGCCTGACCCCCCAGCTCCATGAACTTCCCTCGCTTGTGGTTCCTCCCACTCGCCCTCCTCTCCATCCTGTGTGACGTGTCAAAGACATCCTCTCCTTCACTGTGGTCGTAATCAACCACAGGCTCGTTCAGAACCTCTTTTCTTCTGGTTTCGAGTCTCTTCTTTCCACTCAAGAAGTATGACTGTGTCAGATTTGAGACGTTGGGAGTTGAGATCTGTCTGGTCATCCTTCCTCCAGATCCAATCTCAAAAGGTGGGAAGTGCCTCTGCATGTTTTCCGAGAAGGACTGACGTCTGTAGTTGAACTGCCTTGAGTCCAAGGGCTGGTGGGTGAAGGATGCTCTTCTTAGGAATCGAGGCTCATGCTCCACCAGGTAAGGCTTCCCTCGACCCTCAGCGTTGCGAGTAGACTTCAAGGAATCTTCGTAGCTGCACCTAGGAATTGAAAATGAGTTTTAAATGCCTTTGGACGATAAAGTTAGTAGAGCTTTGAATGCTGGTTAAAAATGAATGGTATTGTGACGCGTGTTAAAATTTTGTGAGTTATTGGATGAAAAAATGAACGTTTATGGGTCCATGAAATTGAAGATTTTCTGTGCTTGAATGATAGTATAATAACGTCGGGATGAATCTGCAGTTAAGATGCAGTTTTGGTATAGTTTACCAAGTCTCTGTTCCTTTAAGCCCTTTCCAATAAAAGAACCTTTTAACTTAAACAAAAAACTACCCACCCGCTGCTTTCTTCAGAAGTGTGCAGGCTGGACTGGCCGCACGGACACCGGGTGGCCTCCGCGATGCCCGAGTCTTGCCCACTGGAATTGACGGACGTTATCGATGTATCCTGCCCCTTCCTATAGGTAAAGTGTTTTAGATCTGTGGTCATGTGCTGTGGTGTTAGTATGTGGCTGGAGAGTTAGTACGGGTGGGCGGGCTGGATACGCCTTGACCTGCGTTAAGGGTTCAGGTTTAAGGCATTGCGGTCGGCTTAACATAATCTTAGTCTCAAGCATATAATAAGTATAGTTTTGTACAGTTCATTGGATTTGTAAACGTGTCTTTTGATGATTTGTTTTTGACCTAGAAGCAGTTGAAATCTGTTGAATATTTTGTAGTCGAATGTAAAGAAAGACCTTAATTTTCAAGCATGAATTTATGAGAAAATACACAAAATATTAGGTCCAAGTGTAAGCATACACTTAGATATTGAAAAATATTTTGTATTCAAACTATGCTAGCACTATTTCTAGATTTTTGGTTTGAGAGTTACTGAGAAAATATATTGGCTATAACGCTATATACCTACAGTAGAAATATATTGTGTATGAGTGTGGTGTGACCTGATTCCTTTGACATGGAATTTTAATATTAATTATGTTGTGACGTGTTCGCTTCAGTGAGCACACAACATTAAGATTTTCTGGCAGTTGTTGGAAGTTCCAAGGCTAGGCATACTGGCGACTACGCTACACCCAGAGTTCACTAGACAGTTTTAGTTCACTAGATAGTTTAGTTTAAAACTGTGTCAAATACATACTAATCTATGTAAACGATGAGGTCTTTGACTTCAATGGCTTACGTCCTATAAGATATTACAGAAATCATAGGTGACTGGTTAAGGTAGTGTTTTTAACTATGTAGGTAATTATTAAAAGAACTTATTGGAACTTTAAAAATTAGGTATAATTTATTTAAATAAAAACATCACCTAATGCAGTTATTTATCGTTCCGATAAATTGATTTAAGTACCTATCCTAAGAAGAATATTCTCATGTCAGTCTACTGAAGCGTTCTTATAAAAAGTTATATTTGAAGAAAAAATAACTATAGTTCGAAGTGATTGATGGTCAGCCCAGCTGTATTTTTTGAAGTCTCAACCATTATTTTTTATTAAGAATCGAGATTATTTTCAAAAGTAAATAAAGTATTTATTTTTATCGAATAATGTGGGTCGTAGTGTTTTAGATATTAAAAAGAGATTTAGCTACCTTTCTTATTTGATAAAACTTGATTTCCCGAAACTAAGTGTATTATTTATGGAATAAAGAGAGTTGTTATTTGTGTTGTCAGAGGTCATATTTTCCTCATGAAGTATCTTAAATAGTAACTGATAATACACTACGAATTTTAACTTAATCAAATACTTAAAAAAAAAATGTACGATATTTGGTGAAGTTAAAAGCGGATAACAAAAAAAGCAGAATATGTGACCATCTTAGTCCAAAGAGGAAAATAATATAATTATTTTGTAACAAAGTTCTGTGTAATAACTCAACTATCAAACAATCTTTGCTTAAAATTAATTTCTAAGTAAATCAAATATTTGTGAGAATTCGTAGCATCTTTACCTAATCTTAAATGTAAAAACATTGTTCTGATAACTTTTGTTACTTAACAATTCAAGGTAACAAGATTTTGCTGATCCGGAAATGAGAATGTTTCATTAGTTTGTGTTGTCTGTGGTCTTTGATGATTGTGTTTTCCTGTGTTTCAATCTGGATCCTAATTATATGGTTGATAGTTTTATTTTATTTTTCATAATTATGCAATGTGATTAATCACAAACCCCAGGATTTTATATGTAGGCAACACACAAGCAAGTTCTATCCCAGATATTAACTATAACGAATTAAATTCGATTACTTTTAGTACTTTGCACCAAGTTTCAGTTCTACTACCAAAACAGACACAGGATTTTTTATATATCTACCTTGCTAAAAAATTACGCCCATATTTCAGTAACAATAGAAATATTGTTTTGAAAAGTTATGCGTCCTACTATCCTCAGTTCAAATCTTGTGAATTGGGAGGGGAAGGAATATAAGAACTTAACTAAGATCGACAACAAAACAATAACCATACCTCTTCTGCAAAGGCCGCTGGTTGAACTTGATGCACATTCTCTCGTGTTTCTGATTGTACTGATCATCTCCAAACTGGTTCTGAGTCTTCACACATTTCTGGTGAGCCTTCCCGAACTCCTCCACCGTGTTCCCGTGCGGGCAGATCTTCTTCACGTTGTGGTTGATGACGTCGATGTAGGAGTCCGCCTCGCTGTAGCTCTGGTTCAGCTCCTGGCACTGGTTGCCGCCCGAAGGGAACAGGCCGCCGAATTTGGTTAGGTGCTCAGTTGAGAAAGCGTTAAGTCGTTGCTGGGAATATGGTTTTTGGTGTCGTCTGTTAGGGCAAAAGACTGAAGTGAGTGGTGGGTTAAAAGTGAGTGGAGCCGCTGGCTTTGGTATTTATGCGATGTGATGCATCTTGGTATGTTATTAGCAAACATTTTTTTCAGAATAGATTGACAATAAAATTCGCTATAATATTTATGATTAAGACACTTCCCAACTGTGAATTTCATACATAATAAATAGCTCGAGTTCAAGTCTAAGTCTTCATGGGCGATAAATAAAATGCATCTTGAACAATTAAATTCCATAGAAATGTTTTCAATCGTCAAATAAAACAAGTTTTTGCGGGCATAAAAGTGGAACTAAAGATACCAAAAACCAGCGGCTGTCAAAAGTTTCATAAAATACTTACTACGATATTAAAATTGTAATTCTAAACAAGAAGAATTCTAAGTTAAGTGCCAGGAAATGCTACAATGTTTACAGATTTCTTTATTTTTATAAACGAAATTATAGGCAAGGAACAATTTTTCTACAACACATGCAACAAAAGAAGGTAGTTTCATATGAAGTAGTGGGTCACATGCTTTCGCCTGTGGTGGGGGTGTTTTCTGAAAATTATAAGCGAAAAGTTGTTGCTTACCATCAGATATAAGAAACTTAGGTATACATATATGGGCCTATTGATGAATCTATAAATGATATTGGGTAATCCAAGCTGTGCATAAGCAAAGCAAATTGCTTGAAATCTTAACTGTAATGAAAGCAAACATCAAATCAACTGTAATATTCTGAATCGAAAAGACGTGTCAGATGAAAACCAGAATACATTACTTGTTTCAGTAGACTTAGATGTTAACTTTCCAGGATTTCAACCATTAACACCACTCTCAAACGAATCAGACATTAAAAATCATTTAACAAAGATATCTCACCTTCGACTCCTCCTGACGCAAAGTATACAGACAAAAGTGGTACAAGCGCCGATGAAGACGATGCACCCAAGAGCGACGACGCTAATCTCCATAGTGCTGAGGAGGCGCCCGCTCCTGGCCTGCACCATGGCCGTGTCACCCACCTCCAGCACGCGGAACCCTGCGAGGTTGTGGCGGAGGTCGGTCTCACGTTTCATTAGGGATCTGATGGAGAAGAAAGTATTTGGTTAACTTTGGAGATAATCTTGTTCTCGTTCCTGATTGTAGCCGGTGGAAATATTTCGTTGATACTGCCAGTGTTGATAGAATTATTAAAGTGTCCTCAAGATTAAAACCGAGAGGTCTAACACTTTTGTCATGAAGCAAAATTTCTTCCCTTACAAATACTTACTTCTGAAGTACGTCCATGTCAATGATGGCGTTTGAGAGCGGATCCACTCCGTAGATATACAAGTCGGTGCTGCAAACAGAAAAGAAATCATTAAGAACCATTTTGATGGGCATCCACCTAATAACACAATAAACTGTGGCTATGATGTAAAACTTACGCATAACCATCCATGGCAGCCTTGTTGTGTGACTCCAGTCTTCTGATTCTTATGTCATATCCTGTCATGGTGGTCAGTGTTCTGGTAATGTTTTCTATTCCCTTCTCCACCTCCATTGGCTTCGCTCCCACTACTAGTACCAGTTGTTTGTTCTCATCTAGTACATATACCTGCATAAATTCAATTTAATTTGTAACGTCTTTGAATTTTATAACAGGACGGAAGGGATGAAAGAAGAAAATCTGATGAACAACACCAAGATGTAATTGGGACAGGAAGATGATGAAGCTCTTAAAATGTATTCCAGGATCTATGCTTAAGTCTTGGATAGGCAGTCTCTACTAGCTGAAATAAAAATACTAAACAGAATTCAAGTATAGAGTGAATAAGACATCCGGAAAAGTGGCAACTAAGCAACAAGTAACACAAAAAGGGTTAAGTTTGCTTACAAAAACATTGGCAATCGCCGACTTCCCATCATCAGCTCCTCGCTTATCCGTCGCCTTCACATCGAAGCCGAACACGCGGCCCGCGTCCCGCGCCAGCGCGGCCACGACCCGCACGCGCCCCGACACCGGGTCGATGGCGAAGCGCGGCGCCTGCTCGTTGATGATCTGGTAGCGGATGTCTGCGTTGATTCCGACGTCTGCGTCCGTTGCCTGGAAGCCAATCATGTTCCTAATTTTAGATGATGATAAATTCAAAGTTGTATGTACTCGTATTAAACTTATATGTTTGAATAACTATGAACTTTATCAGTTTAGTATTTTTTGTCAGTTTTGTCAAGGACTTAGTGTTACCCAGTGACTAGGTTATGATGGTTATACAGTGGTTGTTTGATCTCCACAAACACGTTCAGAACCCAACCCAAACAGTAAAAGGCTAGGCAGGTTCATTTTACATATTATAAAATACTAGCAGCGGCCCGCGGTTTCACCCGCATAGTTACCGTTTCCGTGGGAATACGGGGATAAAATATAGCCTATGTTACTCAGGATGAATGTAGCTTTCTGATGGTTAAATAATTTTGGAAATCGGTCCAGTAGTTTTTGAGTTTAGTCGTTACATACAAAAATACAAATCTTTTCTCTTTATAATATTAGTACCTATAGATGTCATCAGGGTATTTTAAAATATAAACATTAATTAAGTACAGGGTTTCAAATTATGTTGCTAATTTTCATTATGAAGCAAATCATAATTATACTGTTTTGCCAGACACTTACCTTCAATTGTATAACTTGGTATCCAAACGGTGCAGTAGTTGGTATAGCTGTGACTAATGGTCGCCCGCCATTGGTGAACTTTGGAGCGTTATCATTCACATCCTTTATCCTAACAATAACTTTAACATCATATTTGGTCAGCCCCTCCATGACATCATCGGCCACGGGATATATCATGTGCGGTAGCTCTCTGCTTATCTTTTGTCTTTCAGCTCTTACTACAATCTCGTAAACATCTTTCACTTCTCTATCCGGACTCTTCACTAAATATAATGTTCCATTTCTCGGATCAATCACAAATGTCTTCTTCACATCCACATCGTTTTCATTCAGAATGAAATACTTCATTTTGAAATTCTCGTAGTGCTCCGTCAAATTCAAAGTTACCAACTCGACTGGGGTACGAACATTCTCTTCAATCTCTAATTCATAATACCTTGAAATAAAAACTGGTTTATCTGATACTTCTACTTCATCAGGAACATCAGTTACTGTCAACATCAGAATTGCTGTAGAGCTCAAACTTGGTGAACCTAAGTCAGAAGCTACTATGGTCACATTATGAACAGTCTGGCTTTCATAGTCAAGTCTTCCCGTTGTTGTAATAATACCCTCTTTTGAGTCGATAGCGAAGATATTAAGTTGATTCTTCCTTTGTGGTAGACTGTATAGGATTAGACCATTTCCATTACCAATGAAATCACTGTCATTAGCGTAAACCTTTGTGACAACTGTTCCTATTGGAGCATTTTCTTTTAATGTGGCTTTGTAAACTGGCATCATCATAACTGACTCGAAGTTATGATTTGAGATTTCATCAGCTTCTGGGTGTTTCCACTCAAGTAATTCATCGTAAGCATAAAATTTAGGTGCATTATCATTCACATCTAACACTTGTATTTCTACACTGACGGACGATGATAGTTTCTTATCATAGCCATTATCTTGTGCTACCACTGTGATAATGTATTTATCTTCACTTTCTCTATCTAATTCTCCATTTACGCTAAATACTCCTGTCAAAGGTGATATTTCAAAAGGCAAGTCTTTTGATTTTGGTTGAATGGAGTATGTCAGGTTAGCGTTCTGTCCAAAATCAGCATCAGTAGCATCTACTTTACCTAATACTCTTCTTGTGTACTGAGCTTCTTCTACATTGAAACTGTACCAGGACTTTTTGAACATCGGAAAATGGTCATTGATATCTTTGATGAAGAATCTAATTGATATGTGATCGCTCAAGTCTCCCCCATCTAATGCTGTTATATTTAATCTGAATTCTGCTTCTGGAGGTAATGTTCTTGCAACAATTATGTGACCATGTCTTTCATTGATTACAAAATATCGTTTCACTTGCATACCTTTGGAAGACATACTGTGAGGTGGAATAAAAACTTCTGATACGAATTCATATCGGACTTGGCCATTAATTCCGCTATCCATATCTATTGCATTCAGTTTTAATATCGTTGAACCAATAGCAACATTTTCTGGTACCATTAACAACGGTCCTGGAGACTCAGAATCTACAGCAAACTTATTTTTCGGCTTCGCCTCCAAATTTGATATACCCGAAGTAGAGTTATTCTTCCGTTCGCGGTACACTTTCACAGTGGACTTATCATCTGACTCCAGTAGTTCTATATTCTCTCCCAAAGGTATGATGATTTGATTGAATTTAGGAAGATTATCGTTTTCATCTGATACGGATATAGTCAGTTTAGTTTCAGAGCTTAGTCCACCTCTGTCCCTTGCAACAATTTTTAGTATATATGAACTTTTTTCTTCCCTGTCTAATCTGTTCCCTATAAACGATACCACTCCAGTACTTTCATGAACGTGGAACATTTCTCGTCCATCACCAAACAGAGTGTACATAAAAGAAGCATTGGATCCTTGGTCAGCATCTTTAGCTACTATTTTATTTGTCATTTTGACTTCAGTATCTTTTGGCGAGTTTTCAGCAATAAAACCTTCATACGCAGGAAGTTCAAACACCGGTGGGTTATCATTTTCATCGTCAACATGTATCGTAACTTGGTATATTCCAGCTCCAGATATCATACCTTTAGTAAATTCAGCGATCACTGTCATTCTATAAGTTTCTCGTTTTTCTCTGTCTAAAGGTTTCTGAGCAAATATTGTACCATCTTGTCCTGAAACATTCATCAAGGAATTAGTATTTTTTTATTAAATTGAAGTTAGTTATTTTATTAAAATCAAGTTTTAAAATTTTACCTATCGCAATGTCATCAGTGACATCTTGCTGATTTGCGATTATGAACCTTATGTTACCAGTGTAGTTGGCTTGTAATGAGCTTACATTTATGGGGAAAATTTGACCTACTGTTGCACCAGCTACGTTTTCTTTTACGTGGAATACCAGCGGTGAATGTGCACCTCTGAAATATGATTAATTGAGATTATGAATAAAATAAATAGTTTTATTATTTAACCAATTATTTTAAATTCACAATACAGAAAGATTTTAATAGAAATGTTTTAAAGGAAAAAATTACCTCAACAACACTCCTCTCTCATCATTAACATCCACGACGTGAACCGTTGCGTTTGTGGTTATGCTTAGATTTGCATTTTCTTGAATAGCTACCGCTTCGAAGTCATATATAGGTCTGTTGTATTTTGTCAGCTCATCTACCACCGTTATTACACCTGATCTTTCTTCTACTGCAAATGGCACTGGAAATATGAAGAATTGGTTTAATTTTACCATTTCCGAAGATATGAATATTATTAGGTTTAGACTTTAATTTTGTGACTAAGCTTTACGTTTGTTTTGTCACTCACCTCCTTCCTCATAACTGTGTAATAGATCATAGGATACGTCATTCTTTTCCATGGCGTCATTGATTCGTATTTGGCCGACACTCGTTCCAATTCCAACATTGGCTCCAACCCAGAATTCATAAGGTGCTCCAATAAAATCTGGTTTATCTGACTTGGAACCTGGGAAAAATGGTCAATTTATTGTATTGTTACTGTTCTACATATCGAGTTGAATATCATTGGATTATAGAAGATATCTTTCAATTGCTAAAGAAACTTCACCAATGTTAATTTACAACTTGTTATAATGTTTTTTTACTAACCTTTGGTTGCACTTGTAACATCAATAGTAACAACAGCTAACGAGTATCTTCTCTCACTAGGGTTCGCCGGTTGATCTGAAGCCTCAATAAACAAAGCATGTCTTCCTTCAACTATCGGTGACTCAGCAACACTTACAGCTCCCGTCTTAGCATCAATTTGGAAAGGCGATGTAATAGTCAAATTACTTGTTCTTTGCAAATCATACAAGACGATTCCATTTCTTCCTAAGTCAGGATCCACAGCCTTCACTTTACCAATAGAAGTACCAACTTTAGCATTGGATTTAATTGAAAATTCATATAAATTACTTGGAACGAAGACTGGGTTGTTATCATTAGCGTCTAAAAGCGTGACTTCAACATTGACGTAAGACATAAGTTGTTCATCCACATACTCCATGTTCTCATTCTTGTTTCCTAGTTTATCAGGGAAAACATAAGTAGTTCGGTCTTTTAGGGGTGTTCTTTGAGTGGTGGGTGTTCTTCGCCATTTTGAAATACGGTTCTTGTCCAGGAATGTTCCAACAACACTTGGATTCTTCTCTTTTGCGTATACTTTCATTTTGAGGGATGAGTGTTGTTCTCTATCAAGGACAGTCTGGAAAATGCAAACATTATTAATTTTAGTTAAATTGCACGAATTATATCCTTGTTCGCTTACAAAAGTAAACACATTTATCTACATATGTATGTAGTTAATAAGAAATGAATTCAATGATTTTATAAGATCATCAAAAGGTTCAACCAAAATAAACATGCATGAATAACGGATAATTTCTGAGAGCTACAAGGAAAAAGGAAAATACATTCTAATACAGATCAGATAGTAATTAATATAAGTGTTCAATATTATCTCTAGATTACATCTACAGACATGTAAGCTAGGAAAACGATACTGATAATAAACATTAATAAGTCGCTGCTCATTCTTGTTATATATTTACTATCATAATAAAAACTATACAATATTGAACGAAAAGGGACCTTAAAAACGAAATTAATAGCTTACTTGATAATGATTAAAATTAAAAGATTTACCTGGTTACGAACAGTAAGCCATCCACTTCGAGGATCAATAGTGAAGGCACCTTCAGGATCCCTCAGTTGGTAGGTGAACTCTCCATTATCTCCCTGGTCTTTGTCTGTTGCCATCACTTGCAGAACACTGAAACCTGAATGAAGAAATGATATAGTGTAAAAGTCATACTACAATTTCTGTTATAGTTAAAATCAGGCTTGTAAGCGGCTTAGGGATTATGAACAAGTACGTACCGTTCGGCAAATTCTCGACAATACTGATATTGTAGAAGTCTACTTCGAACTCCGGAAGGTTATCGTTTAGATCTAATAGTTCCATCTCGACTCTGGCCTGCGCTGTCTTCAGTGGATTGTCCAGTTGTGATGCCTGCACTTGTAGCACAAATGTATTCCCTGAAAATCACAAGAGCATTGCATTTAATAAATTTTGTTCTTGAACTTTGCTTGTAGTTTTGCCGACTAAAATTTTAATTAATTCACGATTTTGCCTTTCTAAATATTTCTTTACGTAGTGGGTTCTTGAATGTATGTATCTGCACCAATACAGCTTCTAGCCGCTGTAGGTAATCTAACACTGATCCATCAACAACAGTATTTAGAGTAAGTAGAGTAAATTAATCAATGTGATAGTTTTACCTGGTAAATTAGCTTCAGCATCCAAATCGATTTCTTTCTCGAGATACAAGGTGCCGTTTCGAGGGTCCAAAGAAAACAGCTTCCTCTCATTACCAGCTACCAGCTCGTACCGTAGCGCTGCGTTCACTCCGACATCTTGGTCAAACGCCTTTATTGGTTCCGGGAATAACAGCTCTTTGTGGATTTTCTTGCCCTGAAATTATGTTAAAAGTTTATTATATTAAATATGATTGAAGTTGTATTTCATAGGGTAGACAAAGCCAGTCAATAATCAGCTTAATTGATAAGGAGAGTAACTCATCAATCAGATAAAATTCGAAACTTCTGTCAGCTATTATATAAATATATACTTAGTAAATAGGTCACAAACTTAACATATCAATTCATTTTGTCAAATTAAACTGTACGAAGCCGGGAATAAGCAATGGGTAAATGGAAAGCCATATTAGACTGCGTAATCTGGGTATCGAGACAAGGACCCATAACCTGGACCCCATGCTCAATTCCACACTTACATGCAACCATTAGAACCAATCCGATGATAAAAGTAAACAAACATGCAATTACTATGTATTACTCATTTTTTCCTTACTTTGACCGCAATGTCTGGCATATCTGTCAATCATGGCTCAGCGACACAATTAAGGTCATCCCTTTTTATCATTTGGGTTTTGAGTCAGATTATTGGATTAATCATTTCAGTCAGCAGGTTATTTACGAGATAAGTCACGTAATATTTGCGGACACAAAAACTCTATTACAGTAATATTGCATAACGTTTTAAGAGATGTTAGAAAGTATGGACAAGTAAATAGTATGAACAATAAGCAACGGCTAAAGTTCACGTGTCAAGAGTCAAAGTTCTAGCGATAACAGCTGAACAAAACTTTATTATTGACTTTAAGTCTTCGTGGACAATTGACGATAAAAGTTCAATTTTATGTCTTACAGACTCACAGCTGTTAGTAGAAGTTATTAAACACAAAAGTTTTGAGATCAGTCAACTAATCAATGAGAAGACAAAAACAAGCAACACGGAAATTGAAGGTTCAATGCATCAAATTGAGCAACAGTTGCGAAAGTTTTGATGGATGGATAGATATTTGAACTAAATCACGCTAAAATGGCTAGAATATCTGAGATTTACGTGGGTGAAGATACTCTCAGAAGCTATTGAAGAATACTAACAAGTAACGGGTAGAACTCCGGTATTTGTGTCTTGTAGAGGTCTGCGGTGAACTTGGGAGGCAGGTCATCATTGTCCAGCACCACGATGTGGACAGTTGCGTTGGAATTGCGAGGTGGAGAGCCACGATCCTGAAACACCAATACTTTTGAATGCACATATTTTCATTTCATATTTGGTTTCACAACAGTCAATAGGGTTGGGAACAAAAAATAGTTAAGTTTTGGTCACACTGAGGTAAATCAACTATAGGACAATTACATCCACTATAATTGCGTGACTTCTAAATCACTAAACTGTCCGCATCTTACGTGGGATTATTCAGCCAAAGTTGTATCTGTGGTATCGCGGAAGCTATTAGAATTGGATCACTTACCGAAGCAGTAACAACCAGTGAAAATTCTTTATCTCCTGAATCATAGTCAAGCGGTTTCTTCAGCACAAGGACCGGTTTGTGAGAACTTTCCAGAGCGAAGTGACCATCCATGTCTCCTGAGATGATGCTGTACTGGACATCTGAGTTGGGAGTATTGGGCTTGTCACGGTCGAATGCATGGATGCCTTTGAATATTGTGAGGCCTGAAATTCACATATGAATAATTATAAGTATTTGGAGAAGTTTTGAACCATATTTAAAAGTAAATTTTATTTAAAAATGCATCAAAGTTTACAAGAAGAGATTAGTCTTCCTGTGATTGTAATAACTGTCGATCTAAGGTTCGGTTCTACGCATTTGCTCGTAGATGAGTTTTTTAAATAATGTTCTTCGTTTCATTGTCACATTGGTGTGTTTGTAGAGCCTTTATGTTTTAAAAGTGCATTTTCAGAAAAGTTTCACGATTGTTAAAGAGTTTTGTATTCTACTTGAGCACTCCTCTTGTTTGACTTTAACAGCTGTGTCTAGAATAATAAAATTCCAAATATATTTTTATAAACGAAGGTCCTAAGGTCCTCAGTAAATATTAATTTTATATTCTACATTTTTTTCCAATATCCCTTTGAACATTTCGTAAAGAAGCAAAACCCACGCCATTGGAAAAACTATATTGAAAATTTTGAGACTGGACAAATTGTTGTCTTCTAAAGATCAGTGAGAAAATGTAATATATTTCATCGGACGCTGTCCAGAGACAATGTCTTTGAACTTTATTAATATGGCAAAAGATGCGTAAACTTCCTTTGCAAATATATTTTACAAATACTTTTATTTATAGGCACGTATCTCTTATTGGTCTGCCGAGGATATTGTTGTAGTTCATAGTCTCAAATCATCATTAATATTGTTTGTCCTGCCTATTGTGAATAATATCAATATTGTTGTTCAGGCTGAATAATAAAAAATAGGCCAAAGAATAAATAAAAAAGCTCAAACTAAATGTCCTTTATTAACTATAGGCCGGTTCCGGAATTAAGTTTTTTTTTTTTTTAAACATTGCCCCACACTAGGATTTACTACTGTATCGTGGGTGCGTTCACAAACATGAAAACTCACATACACAAGACACCCAGACCCGAAACAATTATCTGCAGGCCATTCAAACATTTGTTCCGTGCAGGGATCGAACCCGCGGCACGCAGCGCAGCAGCCGAAATCTCAACCACTGCGCCAACCGTGTCGTCAATTCAAATATTTGGAGTAAAGAAACACTATACACGTTTCAGACAATACATTATTGTCGTCTAATGGTGCGTTTACACGGGCGAAGAAAATTGGTTAATTAAGTATAAGCTATACTCGTCAAATCTTACGTCACAACGTATCAAGCAAATCACGGCAACAGCAGCACACGGCAATTTGTTTTGTTTTTTTTTAATGTTGAACGATATGGAGAAACTACCTACTACTAACTAGGCAAAACTTTCATACACGAGTAATTTAAAAATTACCTCCTCTTTCGATCTTTTTGTGGAAGCGGCACGTAACTATGCTACTGAATAAATGAGTGCAAATTTAAAATTTTCAATTGTCAAAATAACTGCCGTATTTTATTTAAGTTGCTGCAGATTGCTCCACTGATTGTTCCACAAGTGTTACCTATGGTAGCGCACTTTAAGATATACAGGTTTTCAGGCTAAAGTATACTTAACTTCGTACAAAAATAGTAATGCTTTTTTAAATTTATATTTAACTAGCAGCGCCCCGCGGTTTTACCCACGTAGTTCCCGTTCCCGTGGGAATATGGGGATAACATACAGCCTATGTTACTCAGGGTGAATGTAGCTTTCTAATGGTGAAAGAATTATTGACACCGGTCCAGTAGTTATTGAGTTTATTCGTTACATACAAATATACAATTAATCTTTCCTCTTTAAAATATTAGTTCTAAAAAGTTGCAAGATAAATGAAGTTTAAATTTAGAACATCAGTCTAGCGCGTCTCTTTCTCTACAAAGAATATTTACAACCAATCTCCTTTGTATTCCTCGCTACTCCGACACAAACAAGCGACACAAGCGTCAAACACTTGCCTTCCTCCCCACGTTATGTCTTAGTACCCACCTGTTGGTGTCAACTCGTCCACGGTGACGTGGTACGGGGTGTCGAGGAACTTGGGCACGTTGTCGTTCACGTCCTCGATATACACCGTCACTGATAGGTAGGCTGATATCTGGAAAGGGAAAATTCATATTTTATGATGATATATGATTGGTTGTAGGGGTCAGACAGTTGCTCCATACTCTAGACTGTAAGCAGAATCGTACATAGTTTGGAAAAGCCTTATCACATGATGTATGCAGATAAATTGAATGTACAGTCTGCTGGGTTTGTGCTTTTTGTCTATATCTATTTGTCTGAATGTAACTTGGCCCACATATATTAGTTAGGTAATCTTACTGCCAATGCCAGCTTAACCGATCCTTTTTTTTCTTCATGGGAAATCTACAAATTATTTCTTCCACTCTGGGCGGAGCGGAAGGGACGGGTGTCACACTCTTACTGACTAAAACCTACCCGTGTTCCTTCTAGTGCCCGTTGCGTTCCAGAGCCGCGGTGACTCTTTCGAACAAATTTCGAGGCTTACAGTATTAGTAGTAGTTGCGAATGATGTTCGGTTCGAAGACATGTGACATTTACCAACCCGCACTGGGCCCGCGTGGTGGATTACGGCCCATTCCCTCTCCTAGAGAGGAGGCCTGTGTCCCAGCAGTGGGAACATTAAAAGGCTGATTATGCTTATGCTTTATGCATTCGGTACATATACATGTGCCGGACCGTACCGGACCAGAGCGTCAGGTGAGCGCAACAAATAAATATATGAATTAAAATATATTTTGTACTGTGTCTGTTACTAACATAGTGGTACTTTAAAGTAATGTGTATTACTAACATCATATGGATCACGATATTTTTAATTATACGTAATATGTATAAAAAACTAAAATAATTAAATTTAAAAAATAAGATCATTCCTCGTGGTGCATTTTGTGTGATTGAACAATTTATGACGGCGAACCCCAATTTTCTTTTGGTGTAATGTGTCTTCCATTTTCAACAAAGGTATCATCAATAACGTTATTTATGTACTACTTTGGAGATTGAACAATATTGCTGAAAGTAGAAAGGTCTATATTTCATTACATCTTGAGTGCTCCTACTAGTATCAATTTGTATGAGAACGTGCATGAGTGTACATTTGTCACTCAGTAAGCCTACCTGTGTCGTTTACCTTTATAACTTGGCATGTAAGTAAAATTACGTATGTAGGTATGTTTTGAGCCTCATAATTTGACCATCATAATTTCATTCTTAGTCTTGGTGAATGTAAATATTATTATATGTATAATTTATTATATACTTTATTGTACACCTTGTAATAATAACAGGAAAAAAATTTAAAAAAAACAAGTGTACAATGGGCGGTCTTATCGCACAAGGCAATCTCTTACAGACAACCTTTGGATGGACTGAACGAAAGGAGATAGATTTAGGGCTGGCATTTACTAACTTTTTAACGCGGTTTCACTTCATAGGTCCAGTGCAACAATCAGCAATAGTTTAGAGTTCTATTTATGAAAGAATTTTTTCGAATAAGATTTTGAAAATACCTTTTACAAACATACAATTTTACCCGTATAAAAGTACTAGCAGCGCCCCACGGTTTCACCCGCGTAAGTTTGGATCCCGTGGGAATATCGGGGTAAAAATTTTCCTATAACATGTTAATCCTGGTTACAAACCATATGTGTGCCAAATTTAATCCAAATCCGCTCAGTAGTTTTTTATGTGAAAGAGTAACAAACATTCATCCATACTTACAAACTTTCGCGTTTATAGGTAATATTAGTAGGATTACTTTTAACCAATAGAAATACAGAAAAGAAAGTGTGATGTATTTCTATTGGTTAACGAGCTAGGGCCAAATGTGCCATCCAGGGCCAAAGTAACGGGACTTTACTGTAGTTAAAGTAATTAATATTTTCTAAATAGGCAGTTCAATAAACATGTTTAGACTTCACTGGACATTAACAGTAAGTAATTACTTTTAAAAGTTCTAAAAACCCTGTGGAATACTGCCGACCATTCCACTCACGGCTAATGGCTCATAAAATTCCAGGCTATCAAAATATTGCTACATCGAACAACAATATTGTATACAAAAAAAACGTTTTCTAGAACGACTAAAACATCTCGACTCGACATATATGGTACGTTTTCAATGGTAAGGACATTTTTACGTTTGCTTTTACAATATGACGTCGTTAAATGGGAAAATACATCTCTAAATGTCAATGAACTGTTCTGGGAAGAAAATGTATGTAATATTTGGGGTTCCGGTGACGAGAATTATAGAAAATGTGATGTTATTATGACATGAAAGCGGTAGGTTATGAATGGATAAGATGTAGCAGTGAATGAGACTTTTGATGTAATGCTATAAATTGTATAATTCATGTAATATATTTTTTTACATGATCTTTAAAGCTCGTGTTAGAAATTCGCCAAAATTGTATTTACTACGTACCTAATTACTTAAAACAAAATCTTTTTCAATGAAACATTCATAATTACAATAGAATAGAATAGAATACTCTTTATTATGTACACCATATAAATTACAGAAAATATAGATGAAGAAAACATTACATAGGGTGACACAATGGGCGGCCTTATCGCTAAAAGCAATCTTTTCAAGACAACCTTTGGATGGATTTTAAAGAGAAAAGGAAATACAGTACTGTAGGTAGTCTTAGGTGTACTAATTATATATACAATAAATACATAATAAATAAATATATACAATAATTAATTAGTACATGTTTGTAGTATAATTGTATGCCCAATTAGATCGGTGTTTCTTCTCAGGGTAGTCAGCTAGGAAACACCGGCCTCATCTAGTTTTTATAGCGACCAAAAAAATGGACGTGTAAAAGTGTTTTTTACAACCTACTTACAAAATAAAAATCATTTTAAAAACTTTCCACATTTTTAGAAGTACATGAACGGTCACGAACTCCGCCAGTAATTTTTACACCAGCAAATTAGACCAAACATCAAACAGTTCAACAAACAAGCCTACTCCCCAATGAGTTCCTCAAATGGAGGAATAAGATTAAAAATGTTATTTTATCTCCATGGCTAAATTAAGAAAGGATCGCGTTCCCGAGGGTGGTATCCTGAAGTATGGGAAACGATCCGACGCGAACGCAACTGGGTGAAGGACGAATGGCTATCAAAGGTGACTGGCAACCCTGGGAAGTTTCAGCCGCATTGTTTCAGAGGCATTTTTAATATGCCCCCTGAACAGTCCTTACCAATAAAAAAATAAAGCTCGTTTTCCTGTGTTAGAACTCTTGCTTGAACTTTGCAATCGCACTGCAAATCTTTTAAAAATCCTTGCAAGGTTGGATTTGTATTCAAAGCGGAGTAAGTCACCCTCAATTTCGCTTTTAATGTCTCATTAAAATTGACTTTTACAAGCTGAGAAGAATTAAGTTCTCCAACTTTGCTGTTAGCGACCTTGTTGTGTTATAAAATGTTATTATTTTTACACCATGAAAGTTTTTAAACCCTTCCTGTGTTCTTGAACTGGTTTAGGCCTAATTGTTTTTGTTTTGTTAAGTGTTTCTTTAAGATATGTATGACGTCTTATCTTAGACGGATCAAATCTCACGTTTATCGAAGTTTCGCCATCAAATACTTTCGACGCTATATTGAACAACGATAGACGAAAGTCAATCTTTTTGCTCATTTTTATAGCATTTTTAGTTTCGAAATTATTATTGGAGTAACATTAATATTAGAGCTATGAAATATTTTTCTAAATCACCGTCTTGACATTTAAACTGTGACGAGCGAGGCAGATATTAAATTTTGTCAAACACTCGCACATGTGGCTCCAGTTGACCTACTTCAGATAATATTTTTGGCATAGGAAGTGTTGCGGAGTGTTGCGGTTGAGGAGCTCGTGGCTAAATTATAACAGCCGCACGGGTCGATCGTCTAGGTTAAGCAACGCTTGCCGAGTTTGGTCTGTGGATGGGTGACCATCTTAACATAACGAGACTTCTCCGTGCCTCGAAAAGCACGTTAAGCCGTTGGTCCCGGCTGTCATTTGGAGATCTTTGGCAGTCGTTACGGATTGTCAGAAGCCAGAAAATCTGACACCAGTCTTGCCAAGAAGTACCGTGTTCCCCAGTTAATGGGTAGTGGAGGTCTGGTAGGCAGCCGCTTCACTGCCGGGGTTGCGGTGCATGCCTTTGCGAATCCCGCGACCTCGGCCTACGGTCAAGTGACGGAACACCGTGGTGGTTTTAGCCGGTAAGAGTCCGGCACACCCCCCGTCTTCCCCAGACGGGGGATAGTCCATCAGGATTTCCCCACGATAAAAAAAAGGCAGCCGCTTCACGTAAAATACTGGTATTCAGCTAAATCTAGCATGACTGGGAGCCGACCCCAATATAGTAGGGAAAAGGCTAGGCAGATGATGATGAGGAAGTGTTGCGGATACCCTTTTGCGGTGAATGGATGGTCCGTAGAAAATTAGGAATTAATTGTTAATTTTGGTAGTATCTGACTAATATCTACCATGAAATTTGGATGCAGCAGGAGGATAGCAGTTAAGCCATAGATGAATACTGTAGCTTTAAATACACTCAACTTTGGAGTTTGGTGCGCCACTTCTTCTTTCGAACTAAAACACTAGGAAGTGGTGGGCGTTTTGGGGGACTGTCTTTCTGTAGTAGTGTGTAGTGTAGCCTAGTTTGAATTAATGACTTTAGATTTTTTCAGGATCCAATTGCAGAGTCCAGACACTTGATCCACGAGAAGGATTAGAGCCCCCTCGCGCAAACATAGTAGACCTTAGTTATAATATTGGAAGTATTAAGGGCTGGAACACGTCAGCTGCAAGACATGGCATACGTACATAATATTATGTCTACGTAATCAAACACTGTGATATCAACTGTCAGTCAGTCTTATGCTTATCGCATCCAGGTCCAGCAGGTCATCAGTCTCCACTGCGTTCGGATAACCTCACACACTACCATTCTGAGAGCAGTGGTAGCCGAGAGAGAGCAGTGGTGGCCGAGTGGTAACGGCCCTGACTTACGAATTGTAGGTCGCGGGTCAAAACAGCCTGGTCAGCCAGGCGCATTAGTTTATGTAATTAGTTTCATCACCACTGCTCTCAAAACGGTGAAGGAAAACATCGTGAGGAAACCGACATGTCCTAGAACCAAAAATTCGAAGACATGTGACATTCACCAACCCGCACTGGGCCCGCGTGGTGAATTACGGCCCATTCACTCTCCTAGAGAGGAGGCCTGTGTCCCAGCAGTGGGAACGTTATAAGGTGATTATGCTACATTCTACCTTAATACTTACAAGGTCGTCTCCAGCATCAAAGTCGCAGCCCAGGCGGAACTTGACGACGTTCTGAGGGGAGTCGCTGTCGACCAGCGCGTCCACGCTCTGGGCCAGCACCACGGACACGTGGGTTCGGTTCACATCCCGGTACGTGAACAGATGGGCGTCTTCCTCTCGGTCCACTGGCTGCAGGCTTAGGTTCTTTCTGGAAAGAGGGAAAATATGGTGTGAGTGTGATTCTAACTTGTGTATTATAAATGTGAAAGTGAGTCTTCGTTTTTTTCGTTTGTTACGATTTTAATGAATTTTGGTTCAGAGATATGTAGATGCGTCCCTGGTTTATAGGCTATATATAAGCCATAGCTATTTGGATTATTTGAAGCAGTAAGTTTTTTTAAGTGAAAACTTCTGTAGCATCGTTGTGATTTGAAAGTTTACGAAACGAAAAAGCGACAGTTAAAAGAGACAGACACATAAATTCATGTGTCTGTCTCTTTTTAGTGTCGCTTCGTCTCATTATCTTGAAGAAAACATGAAGGTTTCACTTCTACCACGTGTGAATTGCACACATGTATTTTTTTGGTTGCAATTATTATTTTTATTCGTGTTATTTAATGAGGATTTAAACGAAATGTCCTGTTTCTCTAGGTATCAAATTTATTTAAAGGACGGAACGGAGTATTTTTCTTAATTTATGCTAATAAATAAAATCAGATTGTTTAATCGTTGCATATTTATTAATAGACTTTTTGTAACTCTATTACAATATTTATAAGTGCTCTATTAACCTTTAGTCTACATTAATTATTTTAATTTCGGTAATATTGGCAAAAACGGCATCTGTGTTGTCATATTCAAACTAATACAGAATTGAGCCACCTCTTCATTGCTTCAAAATTGTCTCAAGTTTCACATTAACAGTTTCATAATGTTATCACTAGATGGCATTTTACTTAATATCATGATTTCGAAAATTATTAATCAAGTCTAGACGCTCAACATATTTGCAACAAATACATTCCAAATCTAACACAATTTAGCATAATTTAAACAAATTTCTTAGTTAATGACGTAATAAAAACGGTAATGTCTGTTAACCTAACCTAACCTAACATTTCCGCGCCATATAAAAGTTCGTAATCATCTAAATAACAGCTCGAAAAGTGTTATAATGACATAATAAGTGAGAAAATAAGTAAAAAATTGTGTTATAATGAGTGAATTAGTGGAAATTCTCACGACGTCCGCCCGGAAGCTAAGAGGGACGGATGTAAAGATACTAATCTTGTTTAAACTGTGCCAACCATTGTGTTAAAACGTTATTTGGTATAATTAGTGATGCAATCGATATTCATGTTTGTTTAAAAGCTTTTTGATCGTGGGAAATTATCTACAAGTTCTAAAACAAATATGGGGCTGGGGATTCTAAGAGATGATAAAGATGTAACAGTTAATTATACATACCTACATAGGTATTGTTTAGGTAGTTTTGATGTCATTGTTAAATTATGTAGACAGTATTTAATCTGTGAAATTATATTTAACGTAATGAGAATAGATAAATGTGTTTTTGTGACTCAGAGTAGGTACTTACGATAGCATGCCTTAAAGACCGAAATAGTGCTACTTAAGCGATGTTACGGTTACTGTTTGCTCGTACCTAACTAAATCATGTAGTGAAATATTTTTTTAAAGTATAAACGTTCGACATCGAAGTATTTAGTTATGATTTACTCGTTGCGGAATTTGTTCTAAAGAATCAGCTCTGTCTTGGAACGTGTTAGGAGGGACATGGATGGGTTTTAGTCACAGATGGTAAGAGTCTGACACTCCTTTCATGATTCATTTGATGATTTCCCATCTATACTAATATTATAAAGCTGAAGAGTTTGTTTGTTTGTTTGTTTGAACGCGCTAATCTCAGGAACTACTGGTCCGATTTGAAAAAATCTTTCAGTGTTAGATAGCCCATTTATCGAGGAAGGCTATATTTTATCCCCATATTCCCACGGGAACGGGAACTACGCGGGTGAAACCGCGAGGCGCTGCTAGTCAATAATAAAATAGGTATGGTTTACTTCAGAGACAATGCGCATATTTCTTCCATACAATCAGTATAGTTCAAAGGACATGTATTGATGTTAAATGATGATATTCAAAAGTGCCGCTTAGTTGCCTTATTGAATATAAACGTTTAACACTTTAACTTTATTGTTGTTACATGTATCTTGTATTATCTATTACTTATTTTCCGTGTGTACATAAATAATAAAATTAATAAATACGTGAAAACAAAAAAAAAAGTTTATTGTTATTTTTGTTGAATTTAATGTTTCCTGAAAATATATATAATATATATGATTCTATTTAGCCCGTCAGTTAGATTATCTAAAAATCTTGGATATTTTTTGCTTTATCAAAACTATAAAAATTGACGAAGATAAAGAGCATCAAAGATCAGGAGTTGGAGCTTGAGACGTCACTTTGTGGTAAAAATTGTGGCGAGGAGTGACGTCACACGAGTATTTAACTCATTCTATCGTCTTCGTTTTTTTTACGAGAAAAAAATACTAGTCCAATATTTTTTCGAAATCTATCTGAAGGACTGATTAGATTTTTTTAGTTAGCTACCCTGTTTATATCACTTATCCTCGTTGGAAAGACTTAAAAAGTGCAACTATGATTAGGTACCTACTTTAATTTTGTATGTTTAGTTCGAAACACCTACTGTAAGAGTCTGTTTTTTTTAATGTTTCATCTTTCATTTGCAAATTGTCTCCTGAGAAACCTTGTATATTCAAAATAAAACATGAAAAATTCCATTGTTCATCTTACAAATAAAACACAAACCCACTCTTACACAAAGCTCGATAGATGGCGTTGTGCCACCAAACGACGCCAGCTAAATCGCGCTATGGTTTCGTTACACGCCGCACTACATAAGATGTCATGTATGTTTGAAACACAAATATGTTTTATATCATGGTGTTCAAAGAAAAATATGGAATGTAAGGTATATTTTTGAAAAATCAGTATTACTCACTGTAAAACTGATTTTATAAACTTCTTACAAAGCCCATCCAACTGTTGGGATGCTGCGAGATGATTTTGTCTCTACAAATGCTATGCACCAAGTGATTTAAGGCATTATAAAAAAAATGCCCAGTCAGTTTGAAAATTTCCCAATATGAGAGAGCAGTGTGACAGATAAAATTATTGAAAATCGTCTGGTCATTATTTATAACTAGCTGCTGCCCGCGACTTCGTCCCCGTGGAATCCCTGATTTTAAAACATTATTTATCGCTGCTCCGCTCCTATTGGTCTTAGCGTAATGATATATAGCCTATAGCCTTCCTCGATAAATGGGCTATCTAACACTGAAGGATTTTTTCAAATCGGACCAGTAGTTCCTGAGATTAGCGCGTTCAAACAAACAAACAAACTCTTTATAATATGAGTATAGATACTTATCACATATGGGGCAGAATAATTAAAACCAGTTTTTATTCTTCTTTAGGTATATCTTAAATTATCAATTCTTTATTGCGTAGTGTAATGTATACATAGATGGTAGGGAAGTAAATGGTAGTCACAAGTCTTATTTTTATTTCAAAGGAAAAATCTATACAGCCTACGACAGTATCCGCATATCA
This sequence comes from Hecatera dysodea, assembly GCA_905332915.2. Lineage (NCBI taxonomy): Eukaryota > Metazoa > Arthropoda > Insecta > Lepidoptera > Noctuidae > Hecatera > Hecatera dysodea. The sequence continues at coordinate 899,861 of HG995298.1, read as the reverse complement.
ATAAAAGTTTTATATTTTTTAGTGAGATAAAAAATTTGATAAAGAGTGTTACTTGATAAGTAGTAATTTAATCACATTTAAACACATTCCTTGACTTACTTAAAATATAGTAACTATTTACATTTTTATATATTTTAATTCATTCTCTTTACCGACATATATGTTGATTTTAACTCGACAACCTGATTGTCTTTTGTTAAAAACCAGTTATTATTATTATGTGTTATTAAAACATTCGATTGCAAATTAAGAATGAACGGTTGAACCGTATTTACTTTTTAAGATCTTGCAAAAACGGATACTTTTTTTAAGAGGACGAATCTAATTTGATGCTATCAATTCCTTGTAATTCACGAATTCAGTTATAAAAATTACGGAATTCTAGTTCCAATACGTATTTTATAAAAACTTTTTTTGTTTTATTTTACAAACAGTATTCCAGCAGTTTTTAATTATAATTAAACTACACACAAGTTAACGAAAATGTATGACAGATTAGGTAGCGTGGTACAGGATACTTTCCTCAATAAGATACAAAAGAAACACCACTTTTTTGTCAGGGAAGTCTGTATTTTTCGCCACGGGCCGACCCTCGAACGCGAAGGGCATTAGGAGGAACACGGACGGGTTTAGTCAGTACCAGTCTGACATTCCCTTCCGCTCCATCTAGAGCGGAAGAAGTCATTTGATGATTTTCCATCAAGGAAAAAAAAAGTGTAGGTGGATAGTGCAATTACACTATCCACCTACACTTTTTTTATACAAACTCAACTACAAAGGTGCAAATTAGTCTTTGCACCTTTGTAGTTGAGTTTGTATTCGTAAGAAAAATCTTTCTTAGCACAATCCCAAATCATTTTCACTCTCTATATTTTACCTACATAATTAGCCTATTTTGTCCCACTGCAGAAAAACGACCTCCCTCTCCTTTCAGGAGGAGTAGTAGTCCAGCTCTTCCTGCTATCTTCAATTTGGTCTAACGCAATGTCTTTTTGCATATCATTGGATCTTTGGCATCCATTCTCGTCGACACATACATAAGGAAATCCGTGTCTAAACTTTTTATATTTATTTTAAATCACTATATTCTCGTCTTTTAATATCCATTCCTTGGCATCTAAATGATTGATAAGATTTTTTAACTAGTATTTCTGCTTACTCAATAAATAACTCAGTTTGATAAATTTAGAGCAATCAACAGCTCATCAGATATTCATTGAATTGTTTCCTATAAAAATTCGACAACAACAAATTAATTTAAAAAAAAAAAACAATTTATCCGTCTGATGGACGACATTAATTATAATCATGGCGGTCCTTATATCGATCTTATGAATACTCGTAGCTGATTGTAATATCAATACAATATTGAAAATCAAAAACAAAAGATTTGCATGGACTGATCTGCTTCTGGAGAGAGTTTAGCTGATTGGAATGACGGCCGCCATGGCTCACGCACAATGGTCTATTATCAGGATTAAGCGCGGTAACCAAATCCCAATAGATAAAGATCGAAGCTTCCTGCTTATAGCATACCAGCTGATTTTTGTAGCTGGATATCAGACTTCTTCAGTGAACGCTCGATCCGAGCTGTCGTTGACGGCTGCTCATCTGACCTCATGGCTAATGATGCTGGAGATTTTCAGGGGTATGTTCTCTCTACAACTCTTTTCTTGCTGCATATTAATGACCTACTTCAACTTGGTGTTTTCGGGTACGCAGATCACAGTACAATTTCAGAGAGATACTTGAACATCTCACCGCCCCCTCCTACCATCAGACACCAGCCAGTTACCATCCCTACCTTGTTGCTATTCCACCGATTCGCACCAAGCGTTCCCAATCGTCTTTTATAATGCGCACAGCAAAGGACAGGATCTCTGCCTGCGCCTGTGTTTCCGAACGCATTTATCCCTAATCTCTTCAAAGTTAAAGTGAACAGGCTTCTTCTGGGTAAGCGCATTCATCGACCTTGTCTCTGTCACCTCTGATTTACTAGAGACTAGAGTCAAGAGCAAACCTATCTGAAATCTATACTAATATTATAAAGCTGAAGAGTTTGTTTGTTTGTTTGTTTGAACGCGCTAATCTCAGGAACTACTGGTCCGATTTGAAAAAATCTTTCAGTGTTAGATAGCCCATTTATCGTGGAAGGCTATAGGCTATATTTTATCCCCATATTCCTACGGGAACGGAAACTACGCGGGTAAAACCGCGGCGCGCTGCTAGTAATTAATAAAACCTACTCTCATTTCTCTTGATTATAAGACCCAGTACTCTATAGTATACTTTTAACGCACAGTCGTTAGTCCGATGTTTATACCTGACCGACTTCGGAAGTCAACTCCAGCGACAACCATTACCTTGCAACGGTGAACGAATTAGATCACTTCATAAATCGACTTTCCTTAGTCATCCTGTAATTTTAGAAAGGCTAGAATAGCTAGACCAGTTTAATCTACCATTTCTTAAAGTTTAATTAACTAATTTCTTTTGAAAATCAATGCATTTATGAAATAGGCTCCGAAACTACTTGACCGATTTGAAAAATTCTTTCACAGTTGGGAAAATACACTATCCCCGGGTTATATAGGCTATATTTTATCCCCATATTCCCACGGGAACGGGAACTACGTGGGTGAAACCGCAAAGCCGCTAGTCCCATATAAGAGCACCCAATTTGAATACAATGTGACAATAATAAAACAGATTGGAGCAGTTGGCTTCCATTCTGGAGCTTTTGTTTTAACACTACAGTTCACTCAGAGACAAAATACACTCCATTTGAGTTAGTATTTGGGAAAAAATGACATTTACCATCCAATATAGCACAAGGTTCATATGTTGATCCTTTATATAATACTGGTTCTTACCATTTGGAACTAAAATACAGACTTCAAAGAGCACAAGCTGAAGCTAAAAATAACTTAATATTTAGTAAGGAATTAAGAAAAAATAATTTTGACAAATTGTGAAAAGATTAAAAATATAAAAGTGGAGATTTAGTCTTAACTAGCAGCGCCTCGCGGTTTCACCCGCGTAGTTCCCGTTCCCGTGGGAATATGGGGATAAAATATAGCCTATAGCCTTCCTCGATAAATGGGCTATCTAACACTGAAAGATTTTTTCAAATCGGACCAGTAGTTCCTGAGATTAGCGCGTTCAAACAAACAAACAAACAAACAAACAAACAAACTCTTCAGCTTTATAATATTAGTATAGATTAAAAACCAAGTAGGAAATAAATTAGATCTAATTTATTTAGGACCATACAGAGTAATTGAAGATATCTCACCAAATGTAAACATATTAAAAGATGATAAAGAACTTCTAATTCATAAAAATAATACAAAGCTCCAGTATGTCCATGAAGAAGGCTATTCAACGGTGAAAAATTACGTAAACCAGACCAGCGTTTAGTATGTCAAAAATAACATAAATACCTAATGTTCGCATTAGTTCAACACGCAGCGCTTACGAAATTAGCAAAATGTTAACGGAACAAACTAGCTATTTGTTTTTTAATGATGGCGTTAAAATATGATAAGATTTCTGAACTGAAATCGACACAAAACTAGCAATATATAATCATATTTATATAATTTCTCAACAGAAACTAGTTAATATCGCACTAATAACTATTTGCAAAACCTTGAGGAACACTAATTAAAATATTGATCTTTTAGAGTCTCTTTATTTTTATTATGATGACTTGACTGTAAAGTTTAGTATATTTTTTGTTTTAAACGCGTAACGTCTACTTTTAACTAGACATTATTATAAGCCTTAGCTTGGTCTCTGGTGTACATAAGTATCAGTCCCAACTCAAACTGCAAAGGAAATGAGAAACCGGTGACCAGCTGTTCGCTAGAACTAAATCAGCATCTCATTAAAGACAACATTTTAACTCACTATCGGGAAAATGAGTATCATTATCAAATTAGATCAAACCATATTGACCTGGTAACGAATGAACCTCTCATTGTTGTGGCCCCACTGTCCCACCTGGTCCCACCGCAGTAAAAGTCGAGCGAGGGAACTGTATCGCGAGGCACGTCCATTCCCACATGTTGCCAATCTATCATTACTCGTGTATCATTGTGATCATTATCCTTATATGGTGTATTGGTAAGCTTTGCTTGTATAACGACTACTACAGTCCTTCTTAGATCTGCATTTAAACATCATCTGCATAGTGGATTTCAATTTTGGTTTGTATTCCAGATATAAAGGTAACCACATCAATACGGCATCATTTCGTGGGCTTGGCCGTAATATTATGATAACTGATGACATATTCCAACTTAGAATACTTAGAGTTGACACGGAAAAGATATGTTTGGCTGCAAATTTAGAAGACCATGGCGGATCGTCACTACATAGAAAATTTATCACTGACTTTACCAAAACTTCATCGCTGCCGCTGCTGCTACGGTCATAATCACAACCTTACAAATATTTACGATGCCTCTGAAAAAGCCGAGACAGGTTGATTGCCAAGATAATACCAAAGCAGAGCATTTGCTGCCCACCACCATGCTTTGTTAGCTATTAAAGGCAACAGTTTAATTTCCATTTTCAACAGTGACTATTTGTTCAACATTTTATTTGTGTACTGCATTAAGATGGTAACGACATCAAAATGATACAAATAAACCAACGTGTAAGATGAGTACCTGAAGAAGAAAGAAGAAGAAGAGGAACAAAATTTATTTAGCACATACATGAAACACACACGGTACATGGAAATAACAAACAAAATATAGGTATGACAAAAACTTAATGAGTGTCTCACGACTGCACTAAAAGGTCCATTTCAGCGATATGCCAGAGAGACTGACGCTGCGTGCGCATTATTGTTTAGGTATGTAGACAGAAGTCCCTGAGGAATCCTCGTATCCACTCGGCAACATTTAACGCGCAACACGTGACGCCAAACATGTTCAGCAACGTGTACGATAACGCACGACATTACCAGCAGGTGCGCAGCATTGACAATTTTACTAAAATAAAGTTACTCGATGCCGTTGAACATGATGAGCAACATGTTGTGCATCGTCACGCGTCAAATGTTGCCTAGTGGATACAAGGCTTTAAACCAGCCTGGTAACTATGACGTGCCATTGACATCAGGGGTAATTATGAAAAAGAGATTCGGCTATGCAAGGCGAAGAGCACTATCCCTCGCGCACTATCGCTCGATCGCAATCTGAAGTCAGAGAAGAAATTGATCATAGCAAGGTCTATGAAGGTTCCCAAATGTATGTAAGAGTATGAAAAGATCGCCACCAAATACTAAAATTATGGAGGAATAAGTAAATAAATATTTAGAAGTGACAAATAAATGAATTGCTAAATCTGGCATGATCTGGAGAAGATAGGTCCACTCTACTATATGCACCTATACAAGTGCATACAGTAGAGTGTCAGTAGAGTGCAAACCGGATTCAACTGAATACCAGTATTTTACGTGGAGCGACTGCCTACCAGACGGACACAACCCATTAACTGCAGTCAAATTTTCTTTCTTCTGACAGTTCGTAACGACTGCCAAAAGTCTTAAAATGACAGCCGGAACCGACGGGTTAACGTGCTTTCCAAGAAATCTCAGTTTGTTGAGATGGTCACCCATCCACAGGTCAACCTCGGCAAGCGTTGGTTAACCATAATTTACCCGATCCGTTATAATGTAGCCACAAGTGAGCGAAAACTAGAAAAATATAAAATTCGAACTACCTCTTTAGGAAAGACGCGCTTTTGTCACTTAACCAACAGCTGTTCTACAAATTATGCCAATCAGAATAACATTAACACAGAATGTACCATTAGCTCATCTGCAGTCGATTGCTATAATATTGGCACTAAACTGATATAAATATTAGAATGTGGTGTCCTTGTAACGTCAACACTCATATGTCTTCATTATGTCATTATGATATGCAAATTATAGCTGTCGACAACAGTTATAATTACATCATTAGTATGAGACTATTGATAACATTTCCTATAAGCTAAATATATTAGAAAATCGTGTTGATCTACTTCCATTAATTTTAGTTCACTACTTTTGCAATAGAGTGTTTAAATGATTTGAGCGTAAATGATACTAACTACATATTCAAGCAAGGGAACATATATACGAAGTTCAGCTGAAGAATTCTTATTTATTTGTTCTGTCAGTAGCTAATTTTCAAATAGTAAAGAATCTACCCCATAAATATTACAAGTTATTGTTTAGATTCAATCATTAAGAAAAAATATACACAATAGCTTTTAGTGACAAAAGATGCGAATGAGACAGCTACAAGCTATTCAAAGCCTCTAAATCATTTAGCAGAAACACTACAGCTAAAAACATTTTGCAATGCCTCTTTAATCAATAAACATATACAAATTCACATGCAAAATTCATCACGCGACAACAGAGACTGCTGCACAGCCAAAATTAATACGGAAGCGATTACAACTAATGATGCAAAACTTATTGATAAGTTGATAACCAAGTACTCCGAGATAATAACATAAATGACAAATTAAATAAACAATCATCCCTAAGTAAATAAACTATTACATAAGAAACCTCTAAACTTATATAAGAATATTGAATGGAAAGTAAAACCTACGCTATAAGAACCAGCTGTTATTACCAACGGATAGATTTCCCTCAGAAATTTTATTTAAAAGTGAAACCGCAACATCTGGTTTTAAATCCAAGGTTGAAAAGAAAACTTAGTATAATTTAAATGATAGAACAATAAAACTTACTGCCTTATTTACGTGACTCCAGCATAATAAAGGCGAAAATAAGTAGTATAAATCATAAACATTGGATTTATATTGCAAACATTGGAACATTGCAAAGACCTCGAAATGTAATTGATGAATGTAAACATGGCAATAATGATATACAACTGGAGCTAATTAACCTCTTCAGTTTAAATAGAGGCACACAAGTCGTATTCATAAATATTATAAATTATTTGAAGATATCTAAATAGATTTCAAAATACAGTATTGACGATCTTAAAGATTTACGAATAGATATCAAAGTCAATTATTAAAATTAGGCTGAGAGCCAGTACTTTTTGAACTTCAAACATAATGACAGTCCCCCAAAACGTCCCCCAATCACTATTTTAGCTGGGAAGAAGTGACGAAATTCCCAACAAGACATCAGCTATCTGTTACGTGTTAAGAACTTGAATTTATACAATAGTATGCAAAGTAATTAATCCACAGAAAAAAAATATATCCAAAAGTATTATATTATACAAGAAAAGAAACTACCTAAGCTTATATTTAGTAAATATCTGTAATATTACTAGAGATATCAAAGTTAGTAAGAATTATTAATCTAAAGACTGAAATTATATCTATTGTGTCTATAAATTGGCAAAAGTTACAGATCTTAGATAATCAGAATGGCAATAATAAGATTTTTATGTAATGAACGTAATCTTTTGAGCTAAAGAAGAGCAGGTCAGGTTAACAGACAACGAAATATCTAGGTAGGAAATCAAGTATGACATTTAAATAATATATGTATAAGATGCAATCTTAGTAAACGAGATAGGAGTATCGTTTCATTGTAAGGGAAGACGGAATTCGTAGGAAAATAATCTATAATTTTGTGCTTGATACAGCATTTTTGGAGCCTTTGAAAGTAGACTATACTATCATATTCATACTGTCGGTCGTTGTTAGCCGAAATCACATATCAATCAGTTTACGACACAAATTCAAAAGAGAAATTCTAAAACAGGAAAGGTCGCCATGTTGCCATTCTTTATAAGTATTTTATCACTCTCACTTATCATCCCATTTATATCTTATTATTCTTCATCTTTTTCTTTGAATACACCATACGTGTGAGAAATACTCACTAAATTGTTTACGTAAGTAACAGTTTAACCTTATTTTCTTTATCACTTTGACTATTGTTATCGTTTTAATGGCTGAGTCATCCTCTGAAGTAATGAGTGCGTGCTGCGTTCTTAGTTTACTAGTATTAAGTAGACGAGCGGTGGAAACGCGGTCTTTATAATCGCTGACCTCTCACCCAGGACCGTTCCTAGATCTTCTTTAGTTTCCTTTTATTGGTTGTGTTGAATTTCGAGTCAGTGGGTAGTTATAATTTTACAACTTGCTAAATGGTTCTCTGTGATTTTGATTTATTGTTTTTTTTTCTTTTTTACTTTAGCTTCAACGTCATTGATATTTTAACTGTGCACCTTTGAAAAATACTGTAAAGATTATTCCTTGGATATAAAAATCTGGCTGTATACAGTTTTTATTTGCGCATGCATTTTGTAAAGGTCGTTGCACTTAAATTTTCTACGTTCCCAGAGCTAGAAACATTACTATTTATGTAAATACCTCGCACACTATAATCTACTAAGTCGCATCTAGATCCGGTGTATTAGCAACTTTCAATAGAAAATACGTTCATTTTCAATAAGAAGGCATACATATTGCAACACATCTTGATAGTAAAATTCTAATAAAGTTGAAATTATTCATATTAGTGTGCATTGATATTATCACATAGAATTCACACAAACACTTTCTATATAAAAGTTTCATTTTCGATTTTGTAAATATTTCTAAACTTTCAAATTGTCGCCAATGCAAGATTTTTATTTTGTTATCTAACAATATTTTTTTAGTTATTTGGTGTCGTATCAAGTAAAAGATGCTAGATTTTTCATAAATTTTAAATTTAATTATTTAAAATGATCAAATTCTTATATAAACTCAATAAAACCTGACATTTAAAACTAACCCAAATTAGAGTTAATTAAAAATTAATAATTTGCTGATAAATGTCAAATATCTCGTCATCATCACTACCTTGGAATATACTGACATCATACAAAAAGGCTATCGCTTAATTTAAGATATATTATATTAGTCCATGAAAGCCTACTAATGTTTGAACCATGCCCTATACGAAAACCATTTCCATATTGGAGATCACATACAGAAACCAAAGTTAAAATATCTAATTTCAGCGTCTCTGAGAACCGGAAACACCATCAGGATTTTAACTTAAGTCACACTTATCAGAAGAATGCTACGAGTACTTAAAATAACACTAGCAAAGAACTAGTTTTATGTTATAAAGCTAATATACCGCCAATCTATAGTCTATCCCAATATTATAAATTAGCTGATCCGCGCAACGTAGTCTGCGACACATTTTTAATTAATGCTCAGTGCTCTATTGGTCTTAGCGTGATGATATTAAGCGTATGGCCTTCTTCGATAAATGGGCTATCTAACACTGAACTATGTTTTCAAATTGGACCAGTAGTTCCTGAGATTAGCGCGTTCGAGCAAGCAAACAAACTCTTCATCTTTATATATTAGTATAGATGTGGAAGTTTTGGATGGATGGATGAATATTTGTTACTCAACTGCCGCGTTACGTTAACTTTAAACCGAGAGGACATACTCCCCGGTTAAAATATCCTGTGTTATTCCAGAATATAAATATGTTTTGAGTAACAAACGTTCAAACATCCAAAGTGTCGCATTTAAAATATAAATATATTATGTATCTTATATATAAAATTCTCGCGTCACAATGTTAGTTACCATACTCCTCCGAAACGGCTTGTACGATTTTTATAAGATTTTATATGCATATTCAGTAGGTCTGAGAATCGGCCAACATCTATTTTTCATCCCCCTAAATGTTAAGGGTGGTCCACCCTACATTTTTTTTATTTTTAGACAAAATTTTTGTTTTTATTTTTTATGATACAGCATACAAAAATAAATACAATCTTAAAATTTCACCCCTCTACGATAACCCTAAATATTAATTTTTCTATACTTACTATTATAAAGAGGAAAGATTTGTTGGATTGTTTGTATTGAATCGGCTCCGAAACTACTGAACCGATTTGAAAAAAATTATCACTGTTTGGAAGCTGCACTATGCCCAGGTGACATAGGCTATATTTTATCCCCATATTCCCACGGGAACGGGAACCATGCGGTTGAAACCGCGGGCCGCTGCTAGTATTTTATATGGCAAAACAACGTTTGCTGGGTCAGCTAGTAATATAGATTTAGAAGTATAGATGAGTATGGATGGATTCATATAACAGATACATAAACCGCACCTCGTAAGAATGATACCCGCTCATCAGTAACGGTACTGAAATGGTGACCGCACTCTTACTGGATTGCACAACGAGCACGAGCACAGTATTTGCTATAGAAACAACGCAGCCGATAAATACTTTGCTTCGATATTATGTAACTTATGAAGGTATCGGAAGAGATGTTGTATGGGTTTTCGTTTTCTCATTTAACTTAATTTCGATTAATGGTTCGTTTAGTTATTTCCGGAAGTATATGCGGTCACCTCTAAAGAGGTTACATTGATGTTGGAGATACTGAGTCGCCTGTTTCTGAATGAATACTTTGAGTTTGTGCTTAGAATCTGGCTCTAATGTTAAAGTTTGATGAGTTTTCGTGCATTTGAACCAAAAATTCTAAATTCAGGAACCGGGTTCTATTTATTTATTGCAGGTCTTTTTTTAACAGGAATAGATGTGACAGGAAGCGTTACATGCTGATGATAATGGCGCACGATTCTTGTTCATCATAACCTTTATTTGTTATAAAATAAAAAATCATGAACTTCACTGTACTTTTTTTTTTTTGCTGACGCCCCAGACTCTCTTTTCCCAGAAAAAACAACGAAATCTCAACGATAAGTGGCCTTAAATTCAAAAATTATTTTTTACAGCCGTGACTAATGTACATTTTTAATACTTTTTATTACAATTGAGTACAAAAAACGAATCGATATTACCGGTCAGTTATACAATATTACATTACTTGGTTGTTATCAATCGATCGATGCGCGCTGATTCACCAACGCACGATATTTTAGTCACGAATGAGGAATGGTTACTATTTTCGTAGATGGTTACAATGTATGCACGAAAATGTTTTATAGCCTATTTCATATAACCTACTAGCTTTTTCCAGCGTCTGCACCCGTATTACCATCGAAAATTATCCCAAAGGAAGATCCCGGGATAAAATGTATACAAAAATTTAATTCCAGATAATAATCTATCTCCGTGCTAAATTTCATTCAGATCTGTTCAATCGTTGCGTTGCAATTTGAGTAACAAACATAAATCCATTAAAACTTTCGCATTTATAATAAACTAGCTTATGTCCGCGACTTCGTTCGCGTGGAGTTCCATACAAAATTTTAACCCCTTTTTCACCCCCTTAGGGGACGAATTTTCAAAAATCCTTTCTTAGCGGATGCCTACGTCATAATATCTACCTGCATGCCAAATTTCAGCCCGAACCGTTCAGGGGTTTGGGCTGTGCGTTGATAGATCACTATGTCAGTTAGTCAGTCCCTTTTGAGTTATATATATTTAAAGACTAGATATTGGTAAGATATTCAAAATGAAAAACCCAGAAGAAAGATCATTATCATCACTGACGGTGTCCAGAGTGCCCCCTGCACTCTGAACGTCATCAGTGATGATAAAGTAACAGCGATAACGATTTATCAAATTCCAACATGTCTCTCTCTCTCTGTCTGATTGTGACATGTGACAGTTCTGGAATGTTGACAGTTTTTATCGCTGATTGAATGTCACGCGGTCTTGGCCATTTTGCTCCTGACAAGACTTCCCTTCTTAGGCCCACTTGCAAAAACAAATATTTCATACGTAATAGTCCCGACTTAGTAACTACCTCGGAGGTAACAGATGAGTCTAGTTGGTCAAGAGGACCATAAAGTATAAAATTTTAACAGATCAAACAATCAACTAACAACTTATTCATTTAAACTCTTAATCAATACGGGCAGTTAATATATTAAATACTTAACAGGATCAAAGTTCTGTTGCGGGTTTTTTCGAAAGAGTTACCGCGGCCCTGGAACGCAAAGGGCATTTTTGTTTACCCAGAATATGCATGGCAACCACTCTCTTACGCTCCGTCCAGAGCGGAAGGAATGATTCGATGGAAGATTTCTCATCGTTAAAAAAAAGAATCAAACTTCTTACTAATCCAGCGATTAGCGATACATGCAAATTGAAAGAAACTATTCATAACAATATTAAAAAACAAACGACGTACTCGCACATTATTCATAACAGCAATAAATTACCCTCTTTATGCAAGTTTTTGTAATTGATTGATTAAGCACAATATTTTAATGCAAGTAACTGACGTAAAGGGATCACAATATGCAATGCATTGAATATTATTAGGTAACCAACGATTTCCAAATAGGTGCAAGTTATTACATTAACATATCATTTAATATTACACCTGTTTTGTTATACAAGTTTTTGTATTTGTGGAAAAAATACAATCAAAATGATCACCTTCGAACAAAAGGAGACAAATTCATCTCGTCATTCGATGCAAATTTTCAGACATTTATTAAATCTGTCACTCAATTAGGATAAAACCAAATTCGAAAAGAAGGTTCCATCATACAAGCTCTCAAATAAAATACATATCTGTTTGAAAATAAGCCTTAGTCATTAAATGCCTAATTCGTAAAATAGCTAACAGTTGAAAAACTCCTAATTCTTAAAAAGCCCAATCCTCAAGAAGATTTCGTAAAACGGTAATGTCCAAATACATGGTATAGCTATTAGTTCGAAGAGAAATTGCGAACAGTTACAATTTTATATAGTTAGCTAGCAATTCGTCAATTATCCCGTACTGACTGATAAACGATGGATTTTTCTGACAAAAAAAATCGAATATATTTGAAGCAGAAAAATCGAAAATTTGTGGCATTGAGTCGTTAGTGTAAAAAAAGAAAAAAAAACTGAATATCTATAGTTTTAATTTCTACAATTTACAAAATCAACTTACCTAGGATGTACTTCTACCCTGAGGACTTCATCTCCAACTTTCAGGTCCTCCGGTATCCTCACGAACCTCAGGTATTCTCCCACTGGGTAGAAATTACAACCTGCAACAATAATGAAAAAGAGTTAAAACTCATCTTCATAACAATATCATGTATGGTGCAAATTATTGTGTTTAAAAGTGTTTGATTTTTTTTTTGTAACCTTAATTCTAAAAAATAATATAAAAGTGTATAGGATTGACAAATTGTGAGTGATAAAAAACTCCATTCGTGTTCCTCCAAATACCCTTTGCGTTCTAGGGCTGCAGTGAATCTTTCATAGGTTACAATATGCAGGAGACAGTTCCAGTATTTTTTGCCCACACAACACAGCATACCGAAATATTTATTTAAAGAAAAAAGAAAAGAAGAAATAAAACTTGTTTATTCCGCCAGAAAAGATGCACAAAAAATAAAATTAAATAAACAAATTTAAAAGAAAACAACTTATCGACAAAAACTAAAAAACTGTGTCAGGACCGGACATCAATGACAACGAGTCTCTGATCGCACCACAGACAAAAAAGAACACAGTTAATTTTTATTATATGGCGTGATATTCGGCACCGACAGACAGTGACAATATAACATAACAAAATAAACTGCCTATACATAAATAATGCAATTATAATCATCAACTGTGTGTGTTAACTTACACACACAGTTGATGATTAAGAATCGTCAGCTAGCGCACAAAAACTAAACATATTAACCAAAAATACCCCGAAGTATCCAACAATATCCATTATACGCAAACATTGTAAACATATGTAGTTCCGAATACAATAAAGCAAAAACGGAGCTGCGTCCCAAACACAATCAGACTAGTGGCAAAACTAATTATTCAACTTACGACACTGTCCCACAAATGGACCCATGCAATATGGCGACCCATTGTTGGGAAGGGAAAACTGTGATAGGTGATCGTTTAATAGTATTTGCTAATAACTGTTTGCAATTGTAGGTGTTTAGAAACATAAATGGAGACGTCTTGTACCTTTCAATTCTGTCGCGTCATTCACACCTTCACTTAATCTTGGTGGTTCAATATAAGATCAATACTTACTTATATTGTATGGTAGAAACTACATTTTTAAGACAATTAAAAGAAGACTGTAAAAAATGGTAATTTAAAAAACCAAAAAACCCGTTTCTGTGTAATTTGGAAATGAAAAACCCTAAAACAAGCAACAAACAACATACATAAATATAAGGAAAATTGTAACAGTCGGGACCCATTCTACAAAGTCAGCCGTTTAGTCAGTTGATTCGAATAATCTGCAACGTAATAGAAATAAATATGGTGCCCCATATTCGTTAAAATACACAATCTTGAAATCCGCGAATGATATTCAAACCAACAAAACAAGCCTAGATACTGTTGCAGTAAATAGCCAAAAGATTGCGAAGAACTCAGATACCATCTAGACATTACTCAAGCCATAACAAAATGATCGAAAACCAACAAAACTTCCTCATTGATTTCCATCAGTCGACAATGAAGTTGCGATTGCGCGACAAATCGCATCTTGCAGCTGTTATGGAGTATTTTCCCATAGATCGACAGTTGCACAATGGGTCGCTTGAGTAGAAACTGATGGCTTCCAATCCAGCCGTGAAATTCGCAATCTTTTGTCGCATGTGATTTGTGGAATATTTTTTGTGGTGAGGCTGCAGCCTGCTGCTTTATTCAAAATAGGTGCAGCGTAATTTACTTGCGGGATTGCCGTTACTTAAACCTCTGTAGATATCAATATGATAATTATTTGTTTCATATTAAGTACATCATTATTATAACTCTTTAAACAGTCATAAAGGTATATTATCAGTTTCAATATTCTCATTGTCTTTCTGCCCTTATGTTCGCTCTTTACATACATGGACCTAACAGATCTTGATAAAGCTTTAAATCACGAACAAATTTGAAATTCTCTCTTTGTTTAAATGGAATGCCCAAACCACAAAATATTATGTGAGTTAAATTAACCGCTTTTTAATTTTATTAATATTACCCGATCCTAGACTGTAGCTATGTAATTATCCATAGTCATATGACCCAAAACCGGCTTTGCTCATTTTGTTTATGTTGGATGATTAAACGACGAACAGTTTGTACATTTTGACTGTACTACATCAAAAGTTGAAAAGCACAAAATAATAGTTTCTTATGTATGGCTTCAAATTGTCTCATTTACCGTGAAAGGCGACTGTGTCTCACTCAGCAAAACAAAAAATAATAATCTCACGGCTAATGAAAAAGCATTAACTGATTACTTACATAACACGTGTTAATCCATTAAAGCAATTTGACAAGTATCACACTGAGACGTAGAAAATAATAACAATGACTTTCAGTATGAACGTGAACTTAATTTTATACATTCATGCTCTTTTTTTACGGAGCTGTAGACTATGAAATTTTTGACAAGAAAGTTAAAACAAGACATTATTTGTCGCATTCCCGTGATGATAATATAGTTGTTAAAAAAGGGGTATAGACCTCTGTGATTTATAAGATATTATGAGAAAGCCATTCGTATATGGCAGCAATCACAAACACTATAAATAAACGGCAAGCTCTTCGCAATGTATTTATCTATAAAAACGTTATCTACAGCAGTAGTAGGTAGGTTACTTAATGCAACAAGGCATAAAGCCTCTTTTTATGGATGGAAAATCATCAAATGACTTCTGCTCTGGGTGGAGCGCAAGGGAATCTCAGATTCCCACTGACTAAAACCCATCCATGTTCCTCCAAATACACTTTGCGTTCCAAAGCCATGGTAACTTTTTGGAACAAAATCCAAAAGTCTGGTAGATCTATATTCACCCTTCCCTTACATTTTGGGTTAAAAAAAACTACCAATAAAAATATTGTTTAATTTGTTGAACATAGGAAGGTTAGGTACAGATGTCTACTACATCGTCATAGAACAGACTAATAGCCTAACGGCCAAACCCAATAACCGATCTATCACATACTGGAGATAGAAAAACAAATGAAACAACAGAAAAATTATATAGGTTTTCTGTTGTTTCATTTGTTTTTCTATCTCCAGTATGTGATAGATCGGTTATTGGGTTCGGCCGTAAGTCAACAAACATCCTACATTGTAGTTCATTCACGCGTCACAACCCACAATCAAGACAGCCTCATCAATGAGCCGTGTGATCGCCATAGCACGCCAAGTTCTCATACAAGCGATGTTCGGATAAAATACCGTACTCTTTGGGACAGCTAGCGGGATACAATTGGATTCCTAACAATATGTGCCTTGTTGAAGATCCTAATTGTTTTATCGAAAGAATGATGTTTAAATCAATTTTCATTTGTTTAGGAATCAAAGCGGTGAGGCAAGCACGGAACTTTTTAACGATCGATGTTTTTCTCATAGTTTTTGAAAGAAAAATTGTTTTGACTGACTGACAATGGTAGAAAGATTTCCAGTTTTCATGTTCCATCATATCCCAATGATGATATAATTTTAAGTTCAATTATATAATGGTGTAAATTAAATAAGATAGATTTTTTATTTCTCTAGCCGGCAATCAAAACCTATGCAAGTCAATGTTTATTGAGTGCACAGTAGGAAATGCAAACAAAATTAGCATATTTATGTAAGATTTCATGATTAAACCTTTCTCAAGGAGTCGTTAAACTTGTCCGGGGCAGTCATTTACAACAATCAAAGATACAGTCTCTGCCCTGTTAACTCACGCAAAAAATCAAACAATAATATGCAATTTAGTTCGATTCTGATCTAAATATGCTCCGTGGGAACCCAGTTATGACTGAATAGTCACTGCAGTATCACCTGTTACAGAAGATTTACTGAACCCAAACATGTTTCAAACACAACATTCAGACGAAATTACAGATGTAAGCTCGATTATATTTTGCATTTATTATATATATTGCTGTTTTTTTTTTAAGAATAAAGGTCAGAATAAAATGTTATATCAAATGCAGGCTGCATTTATTGTTTTTTTTTTTTGTAATATCTGTGACATTGTTAACAATCCAAAATATTCTGATTGATGTAATGCAATATGTTAATCCAACGGGTTATAATTTGGTTGTTCCACAGTGTGCTCATAATGATCAGTACAAAGACCACATTTCAAGTTTTGCGGATATTCTGCCACACGATTATTGATGTATGTTTTTTTTCTCGAGTGCTACTTCTGTACCAACTTGTCCAGTGGCACTAATGTATAGTCAGTGAGTCTCAAGGTGGCGGAACATCTCACTTCCTTAACCATTGTTTCTTTATGGGTTGAAATAGCGGGGTTTGGTGTTAAAGTTCCTATTAACGGCGCCATTTTTTTATCAAAACCAAATTGGCTTGGGAACTCTTGTTAAAATGATGTACAATGATCCTTACAAAGACGTGTGTGCGATGATACATGATTTTAAGTGGAATTTTGGCAAATAACGCTAATTTTTAAGTTGATTTTCATGTTTTTTTTTTTTGTTTGAGAGCTTAATTATGAGCTAATTAATCAAGATTCAAGATTCAAGATTCAAAGCATTTATTTCAAATAAACCCTTTACAGGCACTTTTGAATTGTCAAGTCGAAAGAGGTGAAGCTATCTGCACGTTCCAAAGCGTAGATCTCTATGGAGAAGAACGTGCAAGAAACTCCACGGACACTCTTTTAAATCATGTTCTGTATTACATAACTTTGGTTACATCCTTGGTGCTTCTATGTGTGAGGACAATGCAAAGAAAAAAAAAAGGAAACTATAAAACAATTCAAAGTATTAAAGATTAAAACAAGTCAGTGGCAGTTAAGAGGTGACCAGTCTCAACCGACGGCGCCCGTTCACGAACATGACGCGTGTATCGGCACCATTTAGCTCAACCATGTTGAAGGGAACCGAATGATCCGACACACGCGCCACCATCAGCGAGACATTTGAGCGAGCATGACATACTCTCAACTGCCATTTTAGTTCAAGTCACAAAGTAAACTATAACCTGTAAATGGCTCCATGGTACTCACATTTACAATATTTGAAAATAAACTGCTTCTACATTATACAAAACTATGGTTCACAATGACCAAGCAAATACAAGTAAAAAAGAGAAATTATTTATTCCCATTATTAGAAATTAATTATTTATATAAAATTATTAAAAAAAAAAAGAATAAATAAATGAGACAAAAAAAGGGCGAGCATCTCTTCCAAATAAAAAATCCAAACTTGTTTACCCAAGTGGTTGAGTCTGTGGAGCAGGACCGGCATTTAGCCAAGCATTTTTATCAAGGATATAATCTTCCAGTTTATAATTTATGCTTGCCTACATAGTGTGCGTTTTATGCATGTTTTAAATTTTCTCTCATTTAATTGAAGGATATCGACTGGTATTTTGTTATAAAATTTTACGCAATACCCCATAAAAGAAGTGTGTACTTTAGCCAATCTAAACCTAGGTTGATCTAATTTGTTTCTATTTCTAGTATTAAAATTATGCCTGTCGCTGATCTTATTAAAATCTAATTTTAATCTTATTTTAAGTGTATTAACGCCCGTTAGTTTTTCTTATAGGATTTATATCTGTCTGCAGTTTTAATTTTGTTTTTGTTACTGTGCCTACGTATATTATATTTTTGTATATTTTCACTAGTGTCAACATTTTAATGAAGGAATGTAAATGCGTCTCTATTCCACCAACCCTTTTAGATTCGACATCAACTACATACACAATCTTATCTTCATATCCACAATCTTCAAAATTAGGAGTTATCAAAACAATAGCACCATACATACCTCACATTGCGTGACTTACTTACGACAGTTAACATTCTTCACGGATTGCACCATAATGGAGCCATTCTTGTTAAAAGATACCATCGGTTACATTTTGTACAATACCATGGTTTGCCATGAAATGGACGTATTATAATAAGATAGTCATCGCGGAGTGAATGATCTGCTTGCGACTGATGCGGCTGGACTGCCAACAGGCTTGGGTGGTCTTGTAGAAGATTTAGTAGATCGAGATGGAGTCAGATTGGAACACCTTGTGAAGATTATCAATAGGCTTGGTTGAAGTACAACATTGTAACAGAATTACATGAAAATCTTGTCATTTTAACAAAACTTTATGTATTACAAATGAATCTATCTTGGATAGTGATTTTAACAATGATGGCCAAGAAAAAAACTCTCGGTTTACACTCATAGTTTTAAGCTAAACTCGTGCAATTAGTTCCCGTTCCCGTGAGATAAGGGAATAAAATGTAGCTTATGTTACTGAGAAAAATGGTTGAAATCAGTCCAGTAGTTTCGGAGCTTATTCTTTGCAAACAAAAAAGAAGAAAGTCTTTCCTCTTTACAATGTTACTACAGCTTATATTTTTTAACTAGAAATCAACGAAATAATAAAAACACTGCAACCGTCTGATAATGTGTCAGACAGTAACGTATTGCCTACATTTAATTACTTACAAAATATTGTACTCATGAGCTACCTTTTTCTTCCGCTGAGTAAACACTTGATATTCGAGTACAAATGTTGTAACTGCAATCGAATTAAACATTGCATTTGAGCATAAGTAGTGTACCAGAGTTAGATTGCAAAATAATACGTCTAACAATTGTCTGGATTTGTGTCAATGCGATTCAGAGTTCTGTAATTCCGTTTGATTAGTCATAAAAAGATGATCACGATAGTTTTTTGGAGGCAATAGTACATATTCCCTCAAAGTATTGTGTCGTTTAGGCACGCCACTATTGTGGCGATAAATCTCCTCTTTGAGGAGTGGTTAGAGAGGTGCCACAGCTTCCTCAACTTCCGTTTAATGCATGTACTCTCTGGATACAGTTGTTTCGAGAGCCACTCGCTTCGGATTTAGTGGGAGAACATCCGGGTGTGAACACTGTGTAGATTCCGCAGAGGACACAGTGGAGCATACGGTGGAGGTCTGCCCTGCTTGGGTAAAGCACCGCCATGCCCTTGTGGAGGCGATCAGTGCGGTAGACGCGACCTCTCGCGTCCGGTCTCTCGGTTAATTCTTATAGAGAAGGCAGCCATAAATATTGAACATACAACCATATCTATAGAAATTCTAATAGGACACCACATACATTAGAACGGTACACATAGCGTTCTTACCGTTACGAGAAAATTCCTCCAGAAATCCATTAAATGGGAATAATGGTAAGGAAAGTACAGAAGAATATGGAGTAGCCATTCGAATATTACCAAATCACAAGATTTTAATTTTAGTAAACTCTCAGAATTAGTTGCAAAAGCATTTCAAAATCCACAAACATATATTTGTAGACGGGATTATACAAATAGAAAAAAAATCATTACATAATCTACCTACTAAAAGGTCACATTAACGAGAGGTTTATAGCCCTTTTAAATTTAGATTACATGAATGTAATGTCAACCACCTCAGTGAGAGCTCGACGTGACTAACTTGTCAGAAACTAAACTAAGTGCGGCCGTTCTCAGGGAATTACACAAGATATTTCCTTTTGCAGAAACATGATGTCTTTAATTTTTATATCGCTTTTTCTTCTAAGAAAGGTAATCTGTATAGGCTCACTCATACATTCTGTTCTAATGTATGATGCATTGACAAAATCATACATGATACAGTTACTGATGGATGAGTTAACGGTTAAGGACTTAAAAATTGTTTACACAATGCCAAATCATTCCATTTCTTTTGCAAATTTTACATTGTACTGTAGTGCACCATTGGAATCCTACACTTAATTCTCAATATCACAATACCGCGATGTTTCTGTCCCATATTTCAAATCACCGCGTTGTTCTATGCAATCAGTTCGATAAAGCGTTGTCTTGATAGCAGTCTAGCGCTCCAGGTCTAACGGGTGGTAAAGGGTGGCTTTCTCTCGTCATTATAGATGACTATCTCACTATTTGTTACTTTCATATCCTTTCCAATAAAGATCCGTTATAAATGTTAATAGTTGTGTCAATGTTGCGTCGGATTTGTCTGTCACTTGTTTAGATTAACGATAACTGCTAATTCTGTGAAATCTATATTAAAATCTTTAGTTGCAGCGTTATTGTATTAGTTATGGTTAAATGGTTTTGACTTATTCTTGACTGTTTGTTTACGTGCATCCTTCAATTCGTCACTCATCGTGATTGATTAATTCTTATATTTGGAGAGTTTCATATGTAATTAGTACCGTAACATTCTTATGAAATATCATAATTATCAAGCACACACAAGTTATGTCGAATTGAAGATGTTGTCACTCGACAGACAGTGACGACTTGAGATACCTAAATACACTTGATTCCTTTCTCAAATACTCTTACATTTTCATACTTCAATTCAAAAATAAGTCCTTCTACACAAATTATCATAATTTTAAAACAAATAAAACGTTTTCTATAACATTTTCATTTGCATGGTTGTCTGTAAGTAAAACCGGTGCGAGCCGGTCCGGTCACTTTCGTTTTTTTCTCCAACTCCGAGACGCAATTAACGATACACAACTCAACTAATATCCGTTATTATGTCACAGATATTTGTCTTTTTTTTAGTTCCGACCGAACTTGTTAGTCAGATGACTTGTTTAGAAAAAGATACACGTGTTTTTGATTGATTGAGTTGAAGTAAGATAGTGCCCCACTTATTGTGTTGTGGAATTGTTTATGATTGAATTTTATTTTGAGTTTAGTTGATTAATTTCATTTAAACATCGCCTACGACGTATTTTCTATCAGACATGTCGTTATATTTAGCAACGGGAAATTACTTCAAAGAAGTAAAACTACAGACTCGTAGTCTGTCATCGTTAGCGTGTCAGAGTTTGTCAATGGATATCAGTTGGATAAAACAAATTGTGGTGATTTATGCACGTGCACAATCAACTGACTGTGCTGTTTTTATTGCTTAGAATATAAACTCTTGAGTGTGTTCTTTTCATCTTTTTAATCATCCTCCCTTTTACCAATTTATAGATCGATGCATCATGTATTTTGTCTTTTTGTTCCACTTATGGTCATCTTAGTTTAATTTGTATCATACAAATAGAGCCATAGCTACACAGTTTCTTCTACCAAACTTAAAGAAAGCTCTTCATCAAAAAAAATTCAAGAATAAATTTATTTCTTTCAGCTTAAAATAATGTGTTTTACTAACTTATGAACTGAATAAGATAAATACGTGGACATAAGTTATTTAATGGATTCAAGATATTATATCCCGTTAGTGGCAAAGTAAGTAGAATTAAAGTAACCAAGAACGGGATCCGTAAGTATTAGAATCCGGCAGTAAAGTCGATCGGTGGTCCGACTAGATTCCAGTTAATATCTACCTCATTTGCAAAATCACATATTTCCGCTATCTGCACAGATCTAGTCATTTCATCAACTTCCCAGATCCATTATAATATCTTATGTATTACGCTAATGATGGCAAAGAAATAATATAAAAGCATTTGAAATGAAAAGTAATCAAGGTAGTGATGAAGCCATGGGCCTAGCGGGTTCCGGTAGAAATCGAAACGTAGGTCAAGCCCGTTATTATATCATCATGAGGCTTTTGACCTTGTGAGCTGTGAGCTGAGACCACTTAAGAAGTCATCAGGAAAACATATACTTACTAAACGTACTTTTACTTTTTTCGGTTTTGCATACCTGTTTTGATGTCGGTAGTGGGAACTTAGTTGAAGAATGCGTTCTTTATGTGAAGTTATGAGAAGCTAGATATTTTTAAAACAAAAAGCCTTTTGGAAATGAGTTTAAAGGTCTTTTAATTGCTTTATTTTTTTTTTAGATTCAAACTCATAACTTTTTGGTCTTAGTTAGAGGAGCTCGTGGCTAAAGAATAACAGCCGTACAGCTCGATCTTCAAGGATAAGCAACGCTTGCCAAGGTTGGGTTGTGGATGGGTTACCATCTTAACATACTGAGACTCCTCCGTGACTCAGAACGCACGTTAAGTCGTTGGTCCCGGCTGTTATTTGTAGATTTTTGGCAGTCGTTACGGATTATCAGAAGCCAGAAATACTGATACCAGTCTTGCCAATAAGTACCGTGTTCCCCAGTTAATGGGTTGTAGAGGTCTGGTAGGCAGCCGCTATTATGACAATAAGTAAACGTATATAGATGTATAACTAAATAAATAACATATCAGGCAGTTCTGATTTATGTGCTATCAGAAGTCTGAAAATCTGACACCAGTCTTGCCAAGAAGTACCGTGTACCCAGGCAGCCGCTCCACGTTAAATACTGGTATTCAGCTGAATCTGGTATGACTGGAAGCCATCCCCAATATAGTTGGGAAAAGGCTAGGCAGATGATGATGATACATTTTTGGCCTTACACGGGTCTCTTTATATTGATAGTTTTTAATCACTTAATATTGATTTGTTGTTTATCTTGTGCGATATGGGACTCGCACAAGATAAACCACAATGAACAAATCCATGGCCATCTTTTTTTCTTCTAGTTTCAAGAGGAAGAAATTAGGTCTACTTACAATAACTGACAAAGTCGTAAGATGTTTGCTGGACTTATCTGCTTATGTTTGCGTGTTAATTTACTAAAGCTCCAATCAGTCAATCATTAATGGTCTTGAAGACAGTAAAGGTTGGTAGTTAATTAATGTTGAGGAGTTTTACAGTAGAACCATCTTGGGTCAACGCACAAAATGCTTGGTTGTATCTTTTACTAAATAATAATCACCTTAGCGACTCGCTAAGAAATAGGATGAAGCTGTTACCTACATGCTAGTAGTACTTAGTGCATAAAAACAAGTTGCCTACAACTTACAAGCTGAAGTGGTTCCGCACCGTGCTTTTATTGCTTCCTCCGTGTTTACTTCGAGGAAGTCACACCATCAACGCAGACTTTAGCATTATTTTGTAATCATTATGGCATGTTTAACATACAATGTGTATGTTTTGAGTTTTTTATTAATCAATTGTTTACACATGATTGGACTATCGTTAATGATTTCTCCATCTTGCAGAAAAGAATTTTATCAATAATAATAATAATAAGATTTATTTCTCCCACAAAGTACAATTATAATATAGAGGCGTTACAATTATTGGAGGTACAATGGTTTGTGGGAGTCAGCAATCCAAATTAGGATACCCTGTGCTATGGACTCCTGGCCCCGATCGGGATGGGATGGCCGAGATTGGAATTACTATAAATAGTAGAACATAGGACAAGAATTTTACACTAAAATAACAAGAAAAGGTACTAAAAAAAACTTTTTACAAAAAAATACAACCGACTTTACCACAAAAAGTCAAAAAAGTACAAAATAACTTTAATTTCGGAACTCGGTGTATGTGGTTCCTTTTTAATTTTTTTTTTTAAACACCTACTTCCGAAATTAAAGTTATTTTGTACTTTTTTGACTTGTTGTGGAAAAGTCGGTTGTATTTTTTTGTAAAAAGTTTTTTATTTTTCACTTTTTAGTGGTACCTAAACTCCCTCCCCTCCCCCCACCTAAACGAAGACCACGAAGATTAGATTTTTCAAAAACCGCTTGTTCGATTTCGATAAAATTTTCATGGGACCAATTGGGAAGTATACCCTTTCCAACGAAAAAAGAATTTTTCAAATCGGTTGACAAGCGACGGAGTAATGCGCGAACAAACAATAAAAAAAAAAAAAAAAAAAACATACAAACATCCGAATTGAGAACCTCCTCCTTTTTTAGAAGTCGGTTAAAAAAATCAACAAATTTGTTCGTGATCTCTGCTGAGATTCTGACTCTCTGTCTCTTTATTTAGTCTCTTCAAATCTCTTCTGTTTATCTTTCTTTTCCTACTGACTACGAACCGATTTAGTGATTCTCCATTTCTACTTCGTTGCTAAATTTTACCAATGCAGAAAATGCAGTACTTCTGATTCTAGCTAAGCTTAACCTTCCTATTGATCTATTTTGATGTCTTTGACAGATGAATGATGATAGTGATTAGTTGGTGATGACCATCGGTTAATAGAAGTGTTCATGTTATCCAATAACTGTCAACATAATATTAAACTAGTAACGGCAATAATTATGCTCTTCTGAAAATGACAATATTTTTCAACGATGTAAAATTTCTTTTGCTAAACGTTTTAAAGTTTCACACGTAATATAATAATACAGTCATTATAACAGGCATTTATTTTCAATCAGGTAGATCCAACATCGTGAAAGCAATCAGTTTTACTCCTGTAATTGCAAGATAATATCTTTCACAAATAAAATCACAGCTACATTTTTATCAAATGACGGCTATCGTAAGACTGAATTTAAAATAGAACGAAGGCACCAGAATATAAATGAATAATTAAACATCTGAAATAATCTTGTACCAACATTATTTCTGAACGATATCTATTCCCAGGTGAAATATCTTGCGGGGATGGTGTTGACCTGTTGTCTCGACGATGGTTCGTGGTAAAATGAGCTTCGCAGCAGTGCCCAAAATTGAGCTATCGTGACGCCCCTCCTAACCTCCAATGACTTGAGACGTTCCGATTCACGCTCAGCATTTTCGGTTGCGGAAAAGTAAATGCGACAACACACGCTTTCCCGTTTTCCGGTAGCATCAAATGCAGGCAATTATAATCATTAGTTAAAAATACTTTTTACCAGAACAGGTGATTAGTCACTTAATGAAAGAATACACCCGCCCGTTGAAGGGTCAGGGTCTGAATATTTTACCGAACAAATTACAAAAAAAAATATAGCTGATAGATGTAGTATCGATACACTATAATTTTATCATTTGTAGGCGACCTATAAACGATACAGCACACCAAACACCAGTCTTACCAAGAAGTACCGTGTTACCTAGGTGAATATTTACTATAGGTAGAGAAATGATTTTTATTCTAACTTAGTATCCAGTTAGACTGAAAGTCGACCTATATAATATAGTTGGAAAAAGTCAACGCAGACAATGATAACCTATAGAAGATACCGATCCAGGTCGATCCGCCAATCCGCACGAGTGACAACAAGTGCTTAAATAGCTGTTACGCAAGAGCTCTTGAACTTTCAACCAGTTTGATGCGCACGCGTTTACCGCTTTCTTTGGAAATCACCGCATTATGATTATTATCTAAAGGAAAACGTTTCTTTATTCATAATATTTATATTTTATTACACGAGGTGTGTTCAATTATCATAATTCAGCGGTGAATAAAATTATTTATTTTGATTATGGTTTAGGTTTTTATTTATGAAACTAGTTTATTTTTACCGACTTCCAAAAAAGGAGGAGGGGTACTCAACTAGTCAACTTTTTTTTTTGTGTGTGTCCATAGTACAACATGTACTGGGTGACCCGATTTTGATGGTTCTTTTTGTATTCGAAAACTGGTGCTTGTCGTGTAGACCCACTTAAATTTGATTGAGATCTGACAAGTAGTATTTGAGTTATCCCTAATAACGCGTGGCTTTGACTACATTGATGATTTGACATCATTCACTCTTGTCGATGTAAAACAAAAACTTTTTCCAAAAAAAAAACAACCGACTTCTAAATAAAAACGTATAAAATAACTTTAATATCGGAAGTCGGTGTTCAAAAAACGAAGAAACAACCAAATACCCCGAGTTCTGAAACTAAAGTTATTTTATACGTTTGTTTGTTTAGAAGTCGGTTGTATTTTTTGTAAAAAGTTTTTTTTTCTAAGCATGATAAAAATTCCTGTATTAAGACTTATAAGAAAACTTAGGGACTATAATTATGTTTCCATGCCAAGATGATTTATTGACTGGTTATCAGCAATGTTTTTCTCTCTTTAGAACTTTCATTAATATCCACTTGGTAACAAAGACCTCTAGTCATATTCCAAACGGCTGATTTATGTAGTGTAAACTTATAAAATTCACCTGTAAGGTACAAGTTTGAAGATTTCCGATTATAATTATTATTAAAGCTGAAAGACTTCCATTGTTAGTAACAGGCGTACCTCTAGACACGGCACAGTGTGTGATTGCCGCGTGCTTCACTAAGTCATCGTTCCAGTTTGTGGGAAGTCTTCCACATAGCGTCTTACAGTACGCGGTATCCACTCCAAAACCTTTCGACCTTCTGAGATCAATATGCGTGCTGAAAGTTATCTTTTCGACGGTTCTTCAAGTTATGTCGTTACTCCTAGTTCTGCTGCAGATATTCTCATTCTTGATTTGATCACTCTAAGCATCGTGTCTCGTTTACATCACACGATATGTTCGAGCGAAGACCAGCTGGACCTTAAGGGTAGAGAAGTTGGAGCCGCGCCATAATACGAATTTCAAGTCGTTTGTGGTGCGAGTTCCAACTCATCATATTGAGACCTTCCTCAAGGAAGAGTTTTGGCCGAAGGATGTCGTGTATAGGCGATTCCGCGGAAGGCTACGTGACACCACGCAGCGTAACACGACGCAGACACTTCGTGTAAAATAGTGTATATAAATATAATATGAAGGTATATATATTATGAAAAAAAAAAAAAAAAAAAAATTGATTGAGACAGGCGTTACTTTGCGGAAATCCATTTTAATTTTGAAAATGAAAATAATATATCTAGTTTTAATTTCCGCGAATATTAGTGGGTTGCAGGTATGCACCTCCCTCCCGCCCGCTTTATTATGCACATGCAAGATTACAAGGCAAATGCAAGGATTTTAAGCACATGCAGGAAGGCAAAGCAAAACCCAACACCATTACCGACACGTGTTTCGCCTCTCCACGAGGCATCCTCAGGGGACGTGTTGACTCGCTGACCGTTGAGTTGCGACTGAGAATTTAGTACAAGGCACCCCCCTTTTATACACTGCCACCGTTGGTTATTTGTGTACAACTACCCACAAACATTCGCAGTAAAGGGGAAGAAACCAAATTCGTCTGGTCATTCAACAGTGCAAAATTATTATTATTACTATGTTTAAAAATCTCTAATTGTTCCAAAACACACAGCCGGAAACCCTTATCACAAATATGTAGTATATTAAAACTATTGTTGTCGCGCAAAGAACAACGAACAACGAACAACAACGTTTATGTAGCGTTCAGAACGGACCAGAATATACGCCGTGTTTGTAACGGAAAAGATGTTTTAGAAAATAGTAAAAAGTCTGGGGTGTATAGGCTGGTCTGTGATGAATGCAACGGGGTGTATGTGGGTCAGACGGGCCGTAACTTTGACATAAGGTATGGGGAACATGTTGCCGCGTATAGAAATGGCCATTCGGACAAATCGAATTTCGCGAAACATCTAATTGATACCGGCCATTCTTTGCGCGACAACAATAGTTTTAATATACTACATATTTGTGATAAGGGTTTCCGGCTGTGTGTTTTGGAACAATTAGAGATTTTTAAACATAGTAATAATAATAATTTTGCACTGTTGAATGACCAGACGAATTTGGTTTCTTCCCCTTTACTGCGAATGTTTGTGGGTAGTTGTACACAAATAACCAACGGTGGCAGTGTATAAAAGGGGGGTGCCTTGTACTAAATTCTCAGTCGCAACTCAACGGTCAGCGAGTCAACACGTCCCCTGAGGATGCCTCGTGGAGAGGCGAAACACGTGTCGGTAATGGTGTTGGGTTTTGCTTTGCCTTCCTGCATGTGCTTAAAATCCTTGCATTTGCCTTGTAATCTTGCATGTGCATAATAAAGCGGGCGGGAGGGAGGTGCATACCTGCAACCCACTAATATTCGCGGAAATTAAAACTAGATATATTATTTTCATTTTCAAAATATATATTATGGATCTTTGTTACCCGAAATAAATGATATATAAAATGATATACTGCTGTTCTGTCTAGGCGCACTATAAGAACCGGATAGGCTGCTCCAGCAGACGTCATTTTGTCGGTGCCAGCTGTCGCTGAAAATCAGCGCTTCGACTCTGTCTCGTACAAGAGTCCTAGCATTATCCTGAGCGACAGCCGTTTTGCGCAAATGTGACGCATACCTTCCCAACTTTTACCGATTATTTTTGTTTTAGTTTTAAGTTTTATTTTTAAATTATTTGGTGTGCGTCATGCTTGGCGCAAATAAACAGTTTTTCTTTCTTTTCTTTCATATATTTATTATTATTTATAACGCGATCCATTCTCTCTGAGTGACTTGTAAGCCTTTTGATGTGGCCTGTCATTCCCATCATTCCTAACTATTACCACTATTACAACATTTACAGCATATTCGTGTGAAGAGGCAATATCGTTACGCCCGCCATCGTCCGAGAATATATAATCGTACGTTTATGGTTCACTGATAATATTACCAACAAGAATCAAGTACAGAAATACTTTACGATCAATGGGAGATAGTATTGAACTCTCTTATTAGATTGGAATACTTTTTATTCCATATAAATTATAGAAATGTTTTATAAAGAAAAAAAATGAAGTACAGGGTTATAAGTACTTTGAATCTTTAATCATTTGAAGTGAAAATTTCTTTAGCATCGTTGTGATTTGAAAGTTTATGAAACGAAAAAGCGACAGACACATAAATTCATATGTCTGTCTGTTTTTACTGTCGCTTCGTCTCATTATCTTGAAACCAACATTTTTGAAAGTTTCACTTCTACCACGTGTGAATTGCACACATGTATTTTTATTTACTTTTTTTTTTAAATTAAGTAAATTTATAATCGCAATGCATATGTTAGACCCATCATACCCTAAATAAATACACATTGATCATACCTGGGCCATGAACCTAAACATACTCTTTGTCATCATCGCCATTTGGTTGAGGAAGGATTTTATGAAATGTGTCTACTTCAAGTCTGTTCAACCTCAAGACCCTAAACAGATCCTTTCTCACAGATTCACAACAAACACAGTCCATCAACAAGTGGTGTAAGTCTTCAACGAATCCACATTTCATCAATGCACTTTAATCTTATTTACAAAATATACCCTTTTGCTTCAAATAAATACGCTTGCACATAGGCTCTGGCGCATATAAATTTGATTCACCGATGATGAACCACTTCATACAGATGTTGATGAGGCAGGAATGATTCATCATCGATGTTTTTGTAATGTTTTTGTTTGTTTGTTTTTTTTTGTTGTTATATTTTCATTAACATAGTTTTTAGTTTTTTGTAACTAACATGTGGATCATAGTTTTCCGAGCAAAATAAATTATTATTATTATTTACTATAGGTCATTAATATATATTGGAAACGATCATCTAAACTAAACTAACTCAATAAAAGCAAGAAGGATAACAATCCTAATGGACGGATTGGTGTTTTACTAGTATTCATGATCAGCAATCAGTAGTAAAATACTAGAAAACGACCGCAGAAGAGCTTGCTTTAATTTCTAACTCATTACTACCAAGCAAAACTTGATAATAAATTAGGCAGTGCAGCTTACTGCAAAAAAGAGCAAAAGTTCAAATAAGTATAATATAAATGGGTTATGCAGGAATACTTATTCAAAGTACCCCATTACCATCAAGTGAGCATAAATACAGACTACGAGCGGCTACTACGAAAAGCCCGATCACTAAGCTGATTATTTCCTTACAAATCACACTTACTTCAAAGACCACTTTCCATTTAAATTCCTCACTTTAAAAAAATGTCCCTTTTAAAGTAGATACGGTACGCATCCAATTGCGGGGGGAATGCGGACGTCTTGTACTTTTTCTGCACAATCAGCTGTTCTCGTGTTATTACGTACACACGCCGCTGCGTCGTTGCTGCGCCGGCGCAGGTGCGTTTCCTTAGTTTTTGCGACGTGTGGGGGTACTGGCGATGCCAACGACCCGAGCGATCGACCGAGATGACTGCGATGAGCTTTATAGACTGCTATACTTGGAAAATAGGGGCGATTGATGACTAAAGAAAAAAAAAGCAAAACTGATTATAAAAGATAATGTCTAAACAAAACAAATAATGTCTTAACAAAGTCAAGAATAAATAAATATTCAAGTTTTATCTAAATAATTGAAGATTCTGTTGTAAGACCAGAGATTTTGACTGTGTTTTTATGAGATCAAAGTTATTATTGTAGACCTTCAGATTTTTATTTGCTCTATTATTAATTTACAAATTTAGTCGCAATGAGCGACAACCCTTATTCTAGCTACCTTGAATTACAGGAAATGTATTGACGAACTGGATTCTACGCGAAGGTAAAAGTAGAGTTACGATTACGACTGACTGTCAGCTGGCAACTTGATTGATGGGTCAATTGACACGTTCGGGGGGGGGGGGGGGGGGACATGAGGAAGTGGCATAAGAGGATTCTGTATCTATGGTTGACACCAGATAAATGTGCAATAAAGGTCATTGCCCTTTCCTTGATATCTCTTCGTAGGTACATGGACAAAAAAAAATGAATCGTTTTCCATTACTAGTAAATAGAAAGGATCACGATGGATGTCGATTCAATATAGCATTAATTCATTATTTCTGTTTTAAGAATTAAGTTTGTCAATAAATGTAGGTGGGTCAATGACCGTTATTGCACATTTATTTGGTGTCGTCTATACATGCTTCTTATGTATGATGAGGCGGGTTGGATGTCAAGAGTGGGTTTTGAATAGCGTTGAAAATGCCGAAAATCCACGGAATTGAAAAGAAACGGAAATTTTACCCGCTTTTTTCAATGCTAGTTTTGCCATGTTTGAGTCGAGTAAGTTTGTTGCTTTCATGTTGTGCGATTAATGTTACTATGGATGTTTTGAATAAAGTGACTTAAAAATTATAGTAAAAAGACACTGTTGAAGTAAAGTATGAATTATTATTCTATATTTTTACTCTTATTCGGTGGCTAACTTGTGATAACTAGAAAATTGTAGAATTCATTGATCGTTATGATAATTTTAATATTAATATTATTTTTTTTTTTTAAACTTTGCCCCACACTAGGAATTTCTCCTGTGTCGTGGATGCGTTTACAAACATACAATGTCACATACACAAACAACCAGACCCGGAAGAACTATCTGTAGGCCATACAAATATTTGTTCCGTGCGGGAATCGAACCCGCGACACGTAGCGCAACAGCCAATCGCTCTAAAATATTGAATCAAACAAAAAGCGTTCAGTATAGAATGATGAAAAATTGACACTTTTTTCTCTATAATCTTTACGAAACTGTTATCATTGATTTTATTAGAGTCATTCCTCAATGAGACCATAACATAAATTATAGAAATAAACGCAACAGAATATTTCTCAAGTTCACATTGTTACACTTTTATTTCGATTTCATTGTTAATCACAATTTAATGCTTAACAGCCGTTAAAATTTATCGGCTATTTATTGAAAATGACTTGTTCACGACACTCAAGAATATTTTAAGTACAAATTTTCATTTAGAGAAACAAATTAGTGAGAGTAATTTTACACTTATTTATAAAATTATGGAAACATTGTTGGCAGAAAAGATAACCAATGAGATCGAAAGGTTCTGAAATGACGACGGCGCACCAGAAGATGATGACCTGGTGAAGGTCATGGACATTCTCTGGATGGGAGACACTGGGACCGGTCGATGTGGTTATACTTAGGGCAGGCCAATGTTCAGCAGCGTGTGTATCTTTTGGCAGAAATTATTAATTATCATGAAATTATTAATGACTAGCTGCTGCCCGCGGCTTCGCCCACGTGAATGTCAGAAAGTATCCTATGTGTAATTTCAGACTATGTTCTATATCTGTGCCAAATTTCATCAATATCCATTCAGTAGTTTTTGCGTGAAAGAGTAACAAACATTTATACTTACAAACTTTCGCGGTTTATAATATTAGGTAGTAAGATTTATACTCCATGTATTTTTTTTTTCACAAAAAACTTTAGCCCGCGCTAAGAATTTCTCTTGTGTCGTGGGTGCGTTTTCTCTTGTGTCGTGGGTGCGTTTACAAACATGCGAACTCACAAACAGCCAGACCCGGAACAACTCTATCATCGGTCGGCCATACAAATATTTGTTCCGTGCGGGAATCAAATCCATGACACATGGCGCAGCAGCCAATCGTTCAATCACTGCGCCAACCGTGTCGTCAGAATGATATGATAAAATAATCATATAATAGTTATGAAATTAATTGACTCGTTTATACGAGTAGATACAGCCTAGTTTAGGAATAATATTTTACTAAGTTCAAAATAAATTCTAGCTACTTTTTTTTTTGGATGGTAAATCATCAAATGACTTCTTCCGATCTGGGTGGAGCGGAAGGGAGTGTTAGACTCTTACTGACTAAAACCCACTCGCGATCCTTCTTGTGCCCTTTACGTTCCAGGGCCGCGGTGACTGTTTCGAACAAATGCCGCAACCCTAGAATTCAAGCTACCTAGAGCGAACTTTATAGCCGTGTGGGCGAATGAAGTCGACTCTCGATAACTACGTCCAGTAAATTACTTTAATTAACAGATGTCAAGCAAGCTAGCTGGCTAACTACCTGTGTGGAAGTTGTATTTTAGGCTGGAAATTAGTACATACAACTAAAATCTATACTAATATATAAAGCTAAAGAGATAAAGGTATGATATAAGGTTGGTTTGCTTGAACGCACTAATCACAGGAACTACTGATCCGATTTGAAACATTATTCAGTATTAGATAGCCCATTCATCGAAGAAGGTTACAGGCTATATCATCACGCTATGACCATATAAAAAATATAAGTTCAAGCAGATACGGAGTCAACGGTTTTCAAGCATTTTTCAAACCAAGACCACCCAAGTTTCAACTGACATTGATTCACCTAACTGTTTTAGTTGAAACCTAGATTATAGTTGAACATTAAATCATTAGTACTGTTACTGGCTACTTATTCGTTTCGAAACGTAGCAATCATTGATCACTATAGCCTACTAACTGTGGGTGGTCATTTCAAGCAAGCCAAAGGGCCTGGCGAAAAGTGACATTGTGTCTAGGATAACGACCACCAAATGGGATAGACATGCATTAAGCATAAGCATAATCAGCCTGCTAACGTTCCCACTGCTGGGACACAGGCCTCCTCTCTAGGAGAGGGAACGGGCCGTAATCCACCACGCGGGCCCAGTGCGGGTTGGTGCGGTTAGACATGCATTGCTACGTGTTTAATCCCGAACATTAAGGACTTCCGACTTAATCTTAGTTGTTCATACAATATTGTTTTGTCCAGATCTCCTGAGACTGATATGGTTTTCTTATATGGTAAAATTCAAAAGCACATTTATGTAGCTTATATCGTTCAACTGCAGAGCGAAAGCCTCCCGCTTGATTTAATCTTATAAAATACAGATATTAATCTTTCATCTAACATACAAGCTCCCACAACCCAATTACTATACGACAAGATAATAAACACACTATCATCTAAAGCATAAATCGAGAACAGGTCTCCATGCTGCCGTAAACATAACATAGAGTAAGTAAGGCATTGCGACACGATCCAAGCTAGCATTAAATATGGTAAGTAAATGCTTTTTGCGAACGACGGTGACGCGTATATGGAAACCCCTCCAGTATTCAGAACTCCTGTACTTCTGAGCTGCGTGAGCCTTTAAGCGATTAAACGTGCAGTTTTATGGATAGAATTCCTGCTTTTGGTTTTTTAATCCGGGAGGCATAAAAAACGCAATACTACAGCTACTAAGATTAAAATTTGGCCAATTGGTTTACACAATACGCGATAACTCAATTAAGTTCATACTATTAAGAAATGATTTGAATTACATAGTAAAACTAAACTAACCCAATTGATTCACCAATAATAGAGGGATGCTTGGCGGCGTAATCAAAACAAAAACTCTTTTATTTGGCACATTCAATAAGCCAATTAAATCTAAATCGGTAACAAATCGGTAACGGAACTCATCATCACCTGCCAAGCCTTTTCCCAACTATATTGAGGTCGGCTCCCAGTCAAACCGGATTTAGCTGAATACCAATATTTTACGTGGAGCAGCTGCCTACCAGACCTCCACAACCCATCAACTGGGTAACACGGTACTTCTTGGCAAGGCTGGTGACAGATTTTCTGGCTTCTGACAGTCCGTAACGACTGCCAAAGATCTACAAATGACAGCCGGAACCAACGGTTTAACGTGCTTTCCGAGGCACGGAGGAAACTCGGTATGTTAAGATGGTCACACATCTACAGACCAACCTCGGCAAGCGTTGCTTAACCTTGAAGATCGATCCGTGCGGCTATTATAACTAAACCACGAGCTCCTCCAAATCCGTAACGGAAATAATTTAAATAAAAAATTGTGTGATATGTAATATGTAATCGCTCTATCTCTCTCCCGCGTGGCAGATCGCAACTAAATATGTACTTTTACGCTTTCTAGTAATTCGAGTAAAGGAAGTTTTTTAATTATTAAGGTCGTTTTAAATAATACACCGGAAACAATACCTGTATCCAGATCGTTCGCAACTCTGAATAGCGGAATGGTTTAAAGTAACTTTTTTATGAATGAATGCTAGTAAAACCTCTCGCAGCTCAGAAGTACTTCTGAGTTCTGAATATTGTGAGGGTTTCCATAAACGCGACAGCCGGCGACGCTTATTAAAGCTATAAACTCACGTTTAGCAACTGGACTTTTAATTGGTTGTATGTTGGTTAATGAGTAGCGAATGTGAGATATGTTAAGTACTTGTGAAACTTTAAGTACTAAGTAGCCACGGCTAAAGTAATCACTAAAGCTAAGTGTGTGTCAGTTATCGTCTGAACTTGACCATTGTTTTAGAGTTACTTCGGTATATTTTATGATCTCGATATTTATTTTATTTTAATAAGTACAGTGACAGACTACAGACTAAGATGATTTAAGCACAACTATGACAATATACAGTACATCAATCTGAAGACTAATTATTACTGTACAAACCGTTCAATGTCTAATATAGGTACTGGAAAAGTTACTAAATGATATTGTTTACACTTTATACAAAGAATTTTTAAATTGATTAAAACTGCTTAAAAACAAGTTCAAAGAGCATATTGAATTATATTGGCTGCACATTCTGGACCGTTGTTTTCAGAAACATTATTATTACTACCGGGAATACTGAATATTTGTGGAGTGCGCACAGATCAAATTGGTATTTTAAAGTTCATCTGGCCAAGTAATTGAAATGAAATAATTAATTCATGACTAAATTGTAAATAAAGTATGGATAGAGGTGTTGACAGTAGGTACCATCAAATCAATTCGATGGTCACAAACAATTTTTATGTTTTATTTATTTGTTGTACACATACCACAATGTAGTGTTTACAGCCCAAAGATTTACCGGTACAAAAATCTTTGTAGCCGACTTCATTTAATTAAGTTCACCTTTGTACCACATACAATTAAAATAAATAAATGCTGGTTTTCTACATAGAAAAACTCCTGATTCCAGTCTCCAGTCTACGGTTTTCTAGGGCTTAGTTTATAAGTAGCATGTCATAATGAACACTTTACAAATAACAAAAATAAAAATGTGCTGAAAAAAAAATTCCGTCCTGTAGTTTCGGAGCTTATTCGGTACAAACAAATATTCCCTCTTTGTAACATGTATGTGTTTATAACAGTATAGATTATGTATGTTTTTGTATAGGTACGATATTTTTGTACAAAGTTTCGTCATCTTCACAACAGCATAAAATTGTTTAATATATCTAACGAACATGCTATTTACACCTACGGTAAAGATGAGCTTTCTATAATATTTATAAATACCTACAGGCGCGAACATACCAATACCTTCGGAGAAATTCACTATTCTCAGGTACGTTCATTGAAGTCATAGTTATGTTTCTGTGAATAGCTTTCTAATATTTTGCTGTATAATTGGCGTGAGCCGAGGTGGTAGCTAAATGATGCAAAATATTTCATGCATAAGCATAACATAATCAGCCTTGTAATGTTCTCACTGCTGGGACACAGGCCTCCTCTCTAGGAGAGGGAATGGGCCGTAATCCACCACGCGGGCCCAGTGCGGGTTGGTGAATGTCACATGTCTTCGAATTTCTGGTTGTGGGACATGCCGGTTTCCTCACGATGTTTTCCTTCACCATTTTGAGAGTAGTGGTGATTAAATTAATAACACAAAGTAATGCGCCTGGCTGGGTTTGAACCCGCGACCTACAATTCGTAAGTCAGTGCTGTTACCACTCTGCCACCACTGCTCTCTTCAAAAATAAATATTTTAGGGGCCAGAAATTAAAAAAAATCCTAGAAGCCTTAGGCATGAAATGATGCAGTATGAAAATATTCCCTAAACGTTTCATAATAAGTAATGTATGCGTTGAATACTTATTATGAAACGTTTAGGGAATATTTTCATACTGCATTTAGCTAAGGAGAACAGTTTCCTGCTGAAGTATGTTTCCTGATAGCGACAATCTCAGAGTCGTCAAAAGAATTGGTTACTTCTGAGAAAATTCCGCGATGAAAATAAGTCAGAACTCGAAGTGACTTATGGCAAAGCGGCACTAATGAATTAAAGTACCTTCTGTATGGACAAAAAATATTTAACAAGCTACCTGAAAAATTAAAACGCTAAATCAGGGTAATTTCAAAGCTAAACTATTGAGAATATTGATAAATAAATGCTATTACTCATTACAGGAATATTAATTTGGACGATAATTCAGAAAATTGTGCATCACCTATTTTGACGATTTACACTGTACCAGATTTTATAAACGATATTTTTATGAAATTATTTTTGGTTTTGTTTTATTGTTTGTTTTTAAGTATTTTAGTTTTTTTGTAGCACAATAATCAGCCTTTTAACGTTCCCACTGCTGGGACATAGGCCTCCTCTCTAGGAGAGAGAAGTTTTTTGTAATTACATTTAAATATAATTCTTTGTACGCTTTCAAAACGTCGTCAAAACTTAGCGCTCAAATATGTTAACCTAACACCTTTATGTAAATACCTATGTTTAACAAATAAATATTCTGTATTCTAGGTAAGTGTACTCCACCGTCGACTACCATTTTTTTTTTTTTTTTTTTTTTTTTTGGATGGGAAATCATCAAATGACTTCTCCCGCTCTGGGCGGAGCGGAAGGGAGTGTCAGACTTTTACTGACTAAAACCCACCCGTGCTCCTCCATGTGCCCTTTGCGTTCCAGGGCCGCGGCAACTCTCTCGAACAAATTCCGCAACCCTAGCAGGCACCGACCCTATGGGGCCCCGTCTCTGGTGCTGACGGCTCCTTGAGGCGCGCGTGAAGCACAACGCGTCGTCGACTCAGCCTGGTATCGGACGGCGAGCCACCCACGCTCACCGTCCACAGGCATCAGCCACTGCGCAATAGCACAGTGGCCGACTTGTCTCTGGAGGAGGCCGAAATGGGACCATTACTGGCACTCCATTTCAGCCCCCTCCCGAGTACCGGGAGTCGCAGCACCCACAGCAGAAGCGGCAGAAGCGGCGACGGAAGCCGCGGCGGCGGCAGAGGCGGCGGCGGCGGCGGACCTCTTGCCCTTGGTCGGGGCGGATGGCGCGCAGGCCCTTCCCCCAGCCCAGTGCTCGGCCGGCTTGCCAACAGCCGCACATGCACTGCAGTGCGGCGTGGCCTCGCACGAGCCGGCCCGATGACCGGGCTGACCACAGCGGAAACAAAGTCCACTGCGGTCCACCTCCGAGGGGCACATAGCTCCCGTGTGGTTGCCCACATGGCAGCGGTAGCACCTCAGAGGTCTGGGTTCCAGCAGTTTTACCCGCGCAGAAACCCACCCCACCAAGAGCCTTCGACCCTCCGACACTGTTCTGGCCGCCGTCACGGGGCAGCTCACCACAAGGGTTTGCATGCCCGTGTTGTCAGGCCGGAGGGTGCCCGCCTTGACGAGCTCGGCAGAGCACCCCCCAGTCCTGGCGACGGCGGCCACAACCTCCTCCTCCGTCACGGAGTCGTCCAGGCCCACTATGCGCATGTCAATGCACTTAGTCGGCCTGGACACTCGAACCTCGTCCGCGGGGAGGACCTCCTTCAGCCTTTCGGCCAGGGCGTCCGCGAACGGGCCACTCTCCGCTCCGGCGAGCTCGAGCTTCCGGGCACCGGTCAGGGTTCTCCTGATCCCGAGGCCCCCAGTGATGCCCAGCTCCCGGAGGTTCACCGCCTCCTTCGCCCGCTTCATCAGGGCGAGGTACGTCACACCCCTCTGTTCCGCTTCCGGCTGCAGTGTTAAAACCACAGCCGCGGACTTCGGGGCGCGAAGCCTCGCCGCGATGGCGTTGGCCTTCCGCCGCTGCCTCTTGGCCTTGCTCCTGGCCGCCTTTTTGGCCTGCCGCTTTTCTCCAGCAACCTGCCACCCGGCCCCGGTCGCAGGAGGGTCCGAGGTTGGGGGTGGGGGCGGCTGCGGCGCCACTGACGCAGCAGCTTTAGCCGCTCCCCCTCCAGCCTTCCTCCTTCCCCTCTTCGCCGGGGCCGACTTGGTCGTCGCCGGCGTCGCAGTCGCCGGCGCCACAGGCGCTGGCGCGGCTCCCGCCTTGGCCTTCGCCTGGCCGGACGTTCCCGGGCCAGCAGCCACCGCGGCTGCGTACGAAGCCGCCTTCTGCTGTCCCGGGGGCCTCTGTGCCACCGCTAACGGGGGACGCCGGACCATGTCCTCCAAAACGGAGAACTGCTTCCGGAAGGGAGCCAGCTCCTGCCGCACCAGGCTCCGCACCTGGCTCAGCACTTGGCTCCCCTCCAGCGCCGCCGGACTCAGCCCCCCCTGCGGCCCCTCAGAGGCCGCTCTGGCCATGTCAGCCAGGTCCCTCCGGAGCGACTCATTCTCCGCTATGAGTCTCTCCGTTA
Source organism: Hecatera dysodea (assembly GCA_905332915.2). NCBI lineage: Eukaryota > Metazoa > Arthropoda > Insecta > Lepidoptera > Noctuidae > Hecatera > Hecatera dysodea. The sequence goes on along the minus strand of HG995298.1, from coordinate 860,222 downwards.
CGGCCGCGAGGCGGGCGACCTCCGCCCGCAACTCTGTCGCCTCTTCGGACCCGCCGACGTTTGCCGCCGCCGCCGCCATAATGGAGGCTTTGGCCGCGCTAATGGCCTCCCGCTTAGAGGACTGCTTCCTCTTAAAGGCCACAGCGCGGATCGCGGCCTCCACGACCTCCTCCAGCTTGGCCCTCTTCTCCTCAACCGTGGGACGCACCTCTCCCGGGGGCTCCGAGTCGTCGGAGTCGAGAGTAGGCGGAAGAGTAGAGGGAGCCTTACGACCGCTCCCTCCAGGGCGACGCCCCTCCTCCACCAGCCTCCCGGCCCGACTCTCCACCTCCCGGGTAGAGGGAGCCAGCCCCCTCCCTGCCTCACAGCCCCTGCCCCGCCTTGCGGTGGGGATTTTGCGGGCGGAGGCAAATTCGCCCTCGGAGGACGACCCCCCGGTATCCTCCCGTCTGGGCCGCTTGCGGAAGAACTTGCCGTTCTCCGCAGCAGCCCCCTCTCTTCCGGATCCAGAGCCCGCCGAGCTGACCGTTACTAGGTCTGGGGCGGAGCCGGAATCCGACTCCGCACCACCCCGGCGCTCAGGCGAACCCTCCTCTCCAAACTCGTACGCCATCAGCTCCTTAAAGGAGTCAGATCCGGATGACGACGATGACTCGGAGCCTCCTCGGCTCTTGTTGCCACTGGCAAGCGGAAGACGTTTGGTGCCCACCCCAGAGTACGGAGGGCAGCCCGCCGAAGCGGGGTGGGATTCCCCGACCGCTGAGCAGTCGGGACCCACCTGGGGACTCATTTTGCAAGCGTCTTTTTTCATTTTTTGTTCCTTTTAAGGGTGTGGTCCCTTTTCGCTCCGCCCCTTCTCAGGGCCCTCTCTTCTAACCTCCCCTCTCCACCTGCTCGCTGCTCTCACAGTCACGTCTGATGATCAGACGCGTACCAGAGAGCAGCGAGCAAGCGTGTGTCTCTCTTGGTCTGATCCCTCACTTGCGACCTTCCGGCATGAGTGGCTCTACCGGGAAAGCTCGCAAGATCATTGGGACGCTCAAGCCCCACCACGACGACAACGTGGAGACACATTCGGTGGGGACCGTCGACTACCATGCCTATCGAATAATAGTTAATTTGAAAAAAAAAAAAACGTTATTTCGTGGTAGTACTACTTAATTTATTATTTGTAGAAACAGCAAAAAGACAATCAAAATTCTTACCCATTCATAATTGCGAAGAATTATCAGAAAGATCGCACTTCCCCACTTCCCGTAGGAAATGATTTTACAAAACAAACGTAAAGTAATTCAATGAAAACGGAACAATAAAACTAGACGCCATTTCTTTATTGTTTGTACGCTAAGTAAGCCGTGTCCCACGGGTATGAGACCACTTTAATATTGCTATCATCATAACCTTTCAACCAACCGTATAAGATTCAAAATCATTATGACCAGGTGTATAAGATCGCAATTTTGTTGGACAGCCTAATTTGCAGTCAATGACGCTCTTATCGTTGAGGTTGTAAGGTTGAATACGGTCTGTGTGTTTGGTTAATGTAACGTTGTAAAGACATACCCCACTTTTGTTTAGCTTATGGCATAATGGCGATGACACGCCACCTCCTTTCTTCGTTAATTAATTTGCTCGGCTTAGAGAAATCTATGGGAGTAGTCGAGTTGTCTAAGATATTTTTTCTGTGAGTTATGGCTTTGTAGACGGGTATCGTCAAGGGCTACCTTTTTTTTGATAGGACCACTCGCAGTTCAGCACACTAAGGCTGGTTACTGTTTAACCGATGATTCCTGTGGTGGCCTCAAATGAATTTAAGGCCCCCAGCCAGGGCTTAAAAATACTTAAAAACTAAATGACCGCTCGCTAAGGGCATCCCCTGTGGGACACGGGCCTCGGCTTAGCGGGGTCATTGAGGGAGGGCAGCAAGGGACAGGCTGGGTCAGGTTGATATTATTTTGGGGATTTACCGCTAATAGCTCAGCAGCGCGGGCTGGCTCATTAGGCAAAATTTGGGGAGGTCAAGAGCTAACGTTTCCTAAGGTCTTATGTAAGCAATGATTTCGCACGGACTTTAGTCGTTTTTGGAATAATCTGTAAATGATCTGGCCATGGTCCGAGGATCATCGTGATGGAGTAATTAGACCTTGAAGAGTACTTTAGTTGAGATAAGTAGAGGTTTTTTTATTTTTGTCTAGTGATTAAGAACTTTGTTGTCAAGAGCATTGTTAGTATACACAAGTCTCGGAGGCTAGTCCAAGATTAAAATGTTCAAATAGGTTTTATTTAATGCTTGAGTTGACAAGCTATGCGAAAATTAGGTCAGTAGACAGTATTTTCAGTGAGTAAATTTAGTTTCTGTATCTTCAAATAGAAGACTTATATACATATTAAATTATACTAGGGTCTGGTTCCTAAATAGCGTCATCATCTTCATATGAGCTGAAAGAGGTCCACTGTTGGACATAGGCCTCCCCAAGTAAGTGTCATGTGCGTCTCGCATCCATCGGCTACCCACGACCCTCACCAAGTTATCAGTTCAACTGACGGGTTGGCTTTTGACGCTGCGTCATCTAGTACGCGTGTCTGAATAGTATATTTGGTGTAAAAAAGTCCTACTTTTTAATGCCAAATTTTTACGAGTTTACAAGATCAAATTCTTAGTTCAGGAATCGGAGTTAAGAATTATTTTTTGTTAACTTAATCGAGCAGGATACAGGGGTAGAAGATAATATGGAACTTTGTTTAGAATTTCGTTATTTTAGCAAGTGAGAATCTCATCAGACTCACAGCAGCCCTACCGTGACGTCTTAAATCCATCATGATTCCTGTGTCAGAGAGAGACGGAGTTACACAAGACAAATAGCACTATCCCTTTCCCTTACACTGAATCATGATAGCATTGGCACTTCGTAGTACGGCCACAGTTCACGGTTTTTGAATTTTAAATTTCTAGTTATCCACGGAGAGTAATTAGACATTTTTTCTATAGTAAACTACCACAGTATCAACTATCACGATTTAGTTACAAGATTATAGGTAAATGTCAGTGAATTTATGATTATCGCTAGAATTAGCTTTCTCTTTGCTTGAGTTCCTTCCTGTGACCGACAGCTGCTCATTTGTGTTCATTATAAAGTAATTATGTCAAGAGGATATGTCAGCTTCCTTCTTGTATATTAGTAACGGAAACCTTTAGGCGCCTACAGACAGGTTTAACATGACAATGGGACACAGTTTTTTAGGGTTCCGTAACCAAAGGGTAAAACGCGACCCTAATACTAAGACTCCGCTGTTACAAAAAAAAAAAACAAATTATTGGGCAATTTTCAACAGGCCGAAAAGAGAATTGTCTTGTTTTTGGACTAGAACTTTAAATTTTTGTAACCCAAAAGTCCAAAAACTAGACACTTGGAACTATAAATTCCTTTTTTTGGATTTCCTGTAGAACCATTTCTCTCAAAGTTACGGCCCTTTGAAAATTGACAAAAATTTGGATTTTATTTTTTATCCCTTAATTTTTCCAGTCTAGATACCAATATTATAAAGAAGAAAGATTTGTATTTTATATTTTTGTATCTAACGAATAAACTCAAAAACGCCTGGACCGATTTCAAAAATTCTTTCACCATTAGAAAGCTACATTCACCCTGAGTAACATACGAATGTATCTTATCCCCGTATTCACACGAGAACGGGAAAAACGCGGGTGAAACCGCGGGGCGCTGCTAGTAGTTTATAAAGATCATTATTAATCAATAGCCTGTCAAATTTTAAAAATCACCGATTACGATGATCATCGATTTGAAGCAACTGCCCTAAATATTCCTCATTGCATTTTTAGTGATCACAGTTTCATAACTAAGTCTTACACAAGGACAGCTGACGACAAGCTAAGGCATAAATAATTATCTGATGAAGAAACGAAGACAAACTTTCGTTATAACCACAAAAAGGGATTAAATTTAGCTTAACTTAGACCTTGGTTTTCTATGAATGGAATGACTGATTAATTGAAGTTTGATTACGAGGTATTTGAAGCGTAAATAATGCATATTTGAGGTCAATGAGTTCGGATTACTGTCTAGATAAAATGCTGTTTCATTCCCAGCCTAAGATTTACACAGAAATAAATGACAATATTCTAATTTACACGTTTCTATCCGTAAGTGAGAGTGAGGAAAAGGTTTGTCTTATTCTCTAATAAGCTATTTAAAAGCAATAGATATAGAAGAAGCCATTTTATGTTCCTTAATGTGTCAAAAGTTAATGCATAAACATAGATTGGAGAATTCTCCTTTGCGTAAGAGGGTACTGCGATTCCCATTTGTTTGCAAAGCGTGGTCGTAATGTTAAATCACTGGAGAGGAATTATCAAGGTTTTTAACCGACTCCCAGAAAAGGAAGAGGTTCTAAAGTCGACTGTATTTGTTTTGTGTGTGTTAACACATAACTTTTTACTGGGTGTACTTGTCATGTGGTTCTGTTTAAATTTCAGTATGATCTGTGGGCTAGTATTTGAGTTATCCCTAATAATGCGTGGCTTCGACTACATTGATGATGTTCTCATTCTCACTTGTTTATGTAAAATGAAAAAAAATGATTGTTTGGAAGAGCATCTTAGTATTTCAAGGTGGTCTCTTTCTAGTTTGAAATCGCATGTCTGTTTATTTTTACACCAGTTTATAACACGTACGCTGTAATTAGCTGAGGGGTATCGCCACTGCGGATGGCGAGCTATATGGGTGGCTCGCCGTCCGATAACAACCAGGCCAGGGTTGACAGTTCGCCGAACTCCACGCGCGCCTCGAAGAGCTGTAGGTTTGCGGAATTTGTTCGAAAGAGTCACCGCGGCCCTGGAACGCAAAGGGCATAAGAAGGATCATGGGTGGGTTTTTTTTCAGTAAGAGTCTGACACTCCCTTCCGCTCTGCCTAGAGCGGGAGAAGCTATTTGATGATTTCCCATCCAGAAAAAAATCTAAAACGGAAAAATAAAAGTAGAACAACTTATTCACATAAAAAATAAGACAGACTTCTAAACAAAAAAGAAAGACAAAAACTATAAAATCATTTTAATTTCGGAAGTCGGTGTTCAAAAAACGAAGAAATAAACAAAAACTCGGTGTTTTTGTTTTTTTCTTCTTTTTATTCATATGAAATTTTTGTTATTTTTTTTTGTTTAGACGTCGGATGTATTTTTGTTAACAGCCTGTCAAATAATTTATGTTTTTGGTTTAGTAAAGGAAGTGTTTGACTTAGAATCCTCTATCTAGATTGATACAAAGAAAAAGAAACAGGTTTACATGGTTTTAAAATTGAAGGCTTACGTTGGTCAACGCTTTGTCAGACAAAATACGTCATGTTGACTGATGTATATAATTAAAAGAAGTATTTCACCTAAAAGTACATAATTCGTTTATGAGATGATGCAAACCCAAGTAATTCAGAGAAATCTCTGTGCCTGATGGTGTCGCCATGCAATGTGGTTTGAAGTTCTGAAATCTCAGTTGAGCCATATGGTCTGATTCAATTAAGAGTAAGCCTCTATTGCGTGGTTTAAGTGAATTTCCTGTATTGCACGACACGTCAGCATTCTTGAAATGTATCGCAGTGGATTTTCTCTGAGTAAACTAGACTAGCTGATACGCGCAACTTCGTTCGTGTCACATTTTTCATGACTGCTCCGCTCCTATTAGTCCTAGCGTAATGATATATAGCTTACAGCCTTCCTCAATAAATAGGTTATCTAACACTGAAAGGACTTTTCAAATCGGACTAGTAGTTCCTGAGATAAGCCCGTTAGCAAACAAACAAACTGTTCAGCTTTATATATTAGTATAGACAAACGCTGGTCTATAGCATTACAGGAACTGGGTGTGGTTAGGATATTAAACTCACTTTGATACCAGAATTATCCTTGAGTAACATGATGTTGTGATTTCAAACATAAATATCTCTTCAAAAAGTGTACTGAAAATTCATTATCATTCATCTTTATCATGAACTAGCAGCGCCTCGCGGTTTCACCCGCGTAGTTCTCGTTCCCGCGGGAATACGGGGATTAAATATAGCTTATTTTACTCAAGGTGATTGTAGCTTAATAATGGTGAAAAATTTTTTGAAATCAGTCTAGTAGTTTTTGAGATTATTCGTTAGTACATACAAAAATCCAATAATACAAAAATACAAATCTTTCCTCTTTATAATATTAAGTATAGATAAAATAAAATGTTTTCATACATACGTTTGACCATGGCTACTATGAGTTATGATTTAATTTATTTGGATCTTCAACAGGATGTACAATTATAACATAAATAATAATAATAATAATAATAATAAATATCTTGGGACAACTCACACACGGCTATCTGATCCCAAGCTAAGCAGAGCTTGTGTTATGGTAACCAGACAACTGATATACATACTTATATAATTTATAAATACATACATATTATAGATAAATCACACCCAGACACAGAACAAACAATCATGCTCATCACACAAAGTTTGTCCTGGGTGGGAATCGAACCCACGACCTCCGGCTTAGCAGTCAGGGCCACTAACCACTAGACCAACGGGCCCGTCGATAAATCATAATAATACAAATGGTCAATTTAAGTATGTCCTTCTTTAGTTAAAACTGTTGCACATGACTGAATTCTCATCTTTGAATAAACCGCCACACTAATACAATTTACAAAACATACAAGTAGAGAGGAGTACTGAGCTATTAATCCTCTCGGAGAACCCAATTAATTACTTTTACGATAAACATTATACGTATTTCAAACAAAACACGTTCTCTACATCAAAACAATAGCACGATATTATTCATTATTTTGTACACTAATTACCTACACGCTATAATAAAATTGACGATTTAACTTCAAAGCTCATAAAACAAAATGTCAGATGTTCTAAAACATCATAAGAAGTAATATTGCTCAATGTTCAATAACATTTGAGTATTAAAACATCACTAGTAGCATTTTAAGTGTTGCGAAAAAGCACCACAAACAGTCGTTGCGTTTAAGTGGACGAGTAGAAATGTCAAATGTCTTGTTAGAAGCACAGTGACTTTTGAATCATTGGTAATCTTTAAGAGACGATAGTGCTTATAAATATGGAAAACGTTTTTCGTTGAAAATATAAGGAAATCCTCTGTTATAAGCGACACTGTATTATCGCATTTGGCCAAAGGTCTTCGAGCCGTCTTAAGTGTCCGGAATTTGTTCGAAAGAGTCACCGCGGCCCGGGAACGCAAAGGGCACTAGGAGGAACACGGGTGGGTTTTAGTCAGTAAGAATCTGACACTCCCTTCCGCTCCGCCCAGAGCGGGAGAAGTCATTTGATGATTTCCAATCCAGAAAAAAAGGGTACCGAACGTCTACGAAATAAATGTATAGGAAATATTTGTTTGCTTATATTACTCAAAAATTACCGACTGATTTCAAAAACTCTTTTATCATTAGCATGCTACATTTTCCCTGCGTAATCTTAGGTTTTATAAAAAAAATATCCACCCGTGCCAAGCCGAGACAGGCCATTAGTATATAATATATATGAAAAATGGAATGCTTATAGGATCATCATTCGCGTGTTTGTCTCGCCGTCTGTAAACGCCAATTTTTTCAAATCTATTGGACCGATTTACTTTAGATACATATGTTACGAAATTCGTTGATACAAACAAGAACGGACTACTGACTACTTCATAACCAGAGTTCGGAATTAGGTAGAGTTATTTATGTACTTACACTGATTTCATACAGCGAAAGAATGAAGTGGATATGCTTTAAATCCCGAGATTAATTTTAAAGAGCAGAAAAATACCGTGACTTATTAAATGAAAAAGTTATTTACTTTTACAACATTAAAATTATTGCACGCACCACGTTGCCAAATTTACATGAACGGCAAAAGTATTACAGTAATAGCGAAAGCGAACAATTCAAATCTTAGTGGTACTTTGAATGAGTCAAAGAAGGAAAATGATTCTGATGAGCCGTTTGAATAAGCAAAACCTCACGGGTCTAGGCTAGAAGCATAAGTATTTTCGTATTTATAAAAAAGGCGAAGTATAAGTATGATAATTGCCTAAGACTAATAATAATTAGTATTGTGAATGAATAAAAAATACATGTTAATTATTTTGTAATATTGTTGGCCACATGGGTTTGTGTATTAGAAATCCCGTCAAGATCCATATTAATATTAACATTTCGATGCAAGTACATAAATAACTCTACTTAATTCCGACCTCTGTTCATAACTATAACACGGCATTGACGCGGGATCAACTGTGGTCCCATGGAGGAATATGTTCTTTTTTGTCAGAAATCTATCAGTTCGACTTCACTAAGACATCTTAAGAGCGCATACGCCGTGCGACGTTTCATACAAATTTTCAAGTCCTTATTTTCCTTATTTTTCCTAAATCGATTTTAACGAAACTTTACTCACATAAGCAGAATACATAGGTCTAAAAAGTTAGTTGAAAACATTTTCGATAAATAGTATTACAGTGAAATTAGACCCATTTTAAATTTTCCATACAAACATAAATTTTCAGTTATCTTTTTTAAATAGGACATTTCGAAAATGTTTTTAACTAACTTTTTAGACCTATGTATCCTGATTATATGTGTGAAGTTTCATTCAAATCGGATCAGTCATTTTGCAAGATAGTGACACGAAAATTTGTATAAAATGCCATACGGCGTACACGCTCTTAAGAAAACAGTTTATTATTTTCAAGTTTAAAAAACCGCTTGTACAAGATAACTATACAAGTTGTATAAATTACTAATGCTAGATATAAATTAGGCTTCTATTACCTAAATAATTATTCAAATATTTTATGTAACGAAAGTTTTATTTTCATAACTTAAGATTGATGAGTTGTCGACAAAACATATTTTGCATCTCACAGTAAACTAATGGCAATATTATCCTCACTGTGAATTAAATTAATGGTTTTATATACTCCATGTTTGTTTAAAAGTTATGAATTAGCATATAAAGAGGTCTATTTATCGTCCTAATATTCATTAATGTGCACATAAAATTATGCGTAAAGTACTTTTAATGCTGTGATGTAAAACTGCCAGAATAATTTATTGTAGGCTTTCTTTTATTATTGTGAGTCAATTAATTGAATTACTTATAAAATCTACGCTAAACCAGTTAGTTAATGGCACACAAATCAGAACTGCCTGATATGAGATTTATTTAGCTATACATCTATATTCGTTTACTTATTGTCATAATAGCGGCTGCCTACCAGACCTCTACAACCCATTAACTGGGGAACACGGTACTTCTTGGCAAGACTGGTGTCAGTATTTCTGGCTTCTGACAATCCGTAAAGACTGCCAAAGATCTACAAATGACAGCCAGGACCAACGACTTAACGTGCTTTCTAAGGCACGGAAGAAACTTGGAATGTTAAGATGGTCACCCCATCCACAGACCAACCTTGGCAAGCGTTGCTTAACATTGAAGATCGACCTGTGCGGCTGTTATTCTTTAGTCACGAGCTCCTCCTAATCATAATCATAAATAACCAACCTCAACAAAAAGCAGTTTTTATTCTCTCTTTGTCGATCATTTGGTTACTTCCAGTTTCTTCATATTTCAGTTCACCATTGTCGAAAGTATTCAAAACAATTACTGAACAAAAGCGTCCCAATTTTAAACCGCAATAAATAATAAATGGCATCTGAGAATCTTCAATGCAGATCTGTTCAGTCTTTCTGGCGTGATTGAATAAGATGTTTATTATTCAATCACGCCAGAAAAACTGAACAGATCTGGATATTTGGCTCAGAAACAGATACTAAACTGGACCTCTATAGGTCCAGTTTATTATTTGTTTCTGAGTCAAGCCTATGCTAAAGCATATATTTACCCCGGGACTGGACTTAACATCCACGCAACAGAAGTCACTAACAGAAGCTAAAATAAAAAAAAAAAAACATTTTACAAAAAAAAGCAACCGACTTCTAAAAAAAGACTTCTAAATAAAATAACTTTAATTTCGGAACGGTGTAAACAATAAACAAACGTGCGATTTCAGCAATCCCGAAAGATTTGCTATCATTTCAAAAAGTTCCGTTTCCTGTCATCTCTGTTCTTCATTAGATCTTCACCAAACTAGTAAGGGACTACCTTGAGATGCTCTTCCTAACCTTCGTACACAATTATACTTTTTCATTTTACATCGACAAGATCGAATGAGAACGTCATCAATGTATACTAAACCACGCATTATTAGAGATAACTCAATTACTAGTAGTCAGATCTCAATCAAATTAATGGGACCACACGACAAGCACCAGCTTTCGAATACAAAACGAATCATAAAAATCGGTACACCCACTACAAAGTTATGAGGTAACACAAAAAAATATACAGTCCAAATGAGAACCTCCTTCTTTTTTGGAAGTTGGTTAAAAACATACGAAAACACAAAAATAAAAAAAAATCTGCGATCCACAATTTCCCTCATTCACTCGTTTCTACTATTCTCACAACTCATACAACACGCGAATTCTAAAATAAAAACAATAGTTCTCTGGCCACTCCGTCAACTTTCGTTTTCACCTTGACAGCCTGACCCAGTTGCAGTGCAACTGAGATGAGATCTGGTGCCGCTCCACATATTGCTGATAAGTACACGGCGTGAGTAATGTGAGCAATTTACTTTCAATCAGTTTTGACTAGAAATTATTTGTACAGCAATTATGTTGGACATGTTTTTATTAAGCTGTCTTTTGGAGATCTTTGGCAGTCGTTACGGATTGACAGAAGCCAGAAAATCTGACACCAGTCTCGCCGAGAAGTAGCGTGCTCCCCAGTTAATGGGTTGTGGAGGTCTGGTAAACAGCCGCTCTACGTAAAATACTGGATTCAGCTGAATCCGGATTAACTGGAAGCCGACCCCAATATAGTTGGGAAAAGGCTAGGCAGATGATTGATGATTGACATTCAGTCAAAATGATAGTTAAATTTCATTTTAAAAAGAGGGTACATTAAAGATTAGTAGGTACAAAAGTAATAATATAGTCAATATTCATCATTATAAGAAATAAAAAATCCATTCAATATCGTGTGTCACCTTTGAACTCAATGATTTTTATAGCCCTTCCGTAATTTATATGCCTTTAATTTATTTTTACCAGGGCTTGAATTATTTATACTTTAAAATTCTAATCGCTGAAGACAAGGCAGTTTAATACCTGGGACTATGAAGCACAACGCTCAGTTTAGATTGGATTAAGTTAGTTAGGTCTTTGCTAAAAGTCCTATCTCTCACTTATTTTTGCTTTTTAGTTTCAACATTGTGAAATTGATCCTTAGGTACGTTGAGCCGATGAGTTGACATTAATTTCTTAAATTTCTCTAATCTTTGTCTTCAGCAATAGTAAAGCAATAGGTATATTTGTAAACTCTTTGTTTTTGTGGAGAGAAATCTTTAAAAAGGCTTAGAAACTAGGTTTATTTACCAGAAAACCTCTTTTAATGCTTATTTATAAAAGTTTGCTCACAAAAATGTCATTGTAACAAAATTTTGACTGAAGAAATAAAATTACAGTCCTCTCATAATTGAATTTGTTTGTTTACGCCGAGTAGTAAAATATTTAGTTCACACAGTACGATTATTTCGTTCTTAATTTTATTTAGAGCATTACCGCTACGCATCGTTGCGATACTAGCAAAAGGTACGTGTATTGAAAACATGACGAATTATACCCAAATATTACTGAACAGTGGTGATCCAATCCAGCCTGAGTCAGACTTACGAGTTGTGGATTAGAACCCAATGAAGCAGTTCACTTTGTGTTGTTAAAACAACTTGCCATTCGTCTCAAAACGATGATAAATATCGTGAGTAAACCGGTACGTCCTAGAAGTAGAACCAAATATTGAAGTCATGTGGCAATATGGCATCAACCGATCCGCGTTCTTCACGCCTGGTTTATGGAATACAACTTGTTCACTCTCGCAGAATGGCGACCTGTGTCCCAGCAGTGAGATTATAACAGGCTGATTTACTTAGATACCTACTGAGATATTCTATATCTATACTAATATTATAAAGAGGAAAGATTTGTATTTTTGTATGTAACGAATAAACTCAAAAACTACTGGACCAATTTCAAAAATATTTTCACCATTAGAAAGCTACATTCACCCTGAGTAACATAGGCTATATTTTATCCCCGTATTCCCACGGGAACAGGAACGACGCGGGTGAAACCGTGGGGCGCTGCTAGTTAGAGACAAATTGCAATAATATTTTTTCCTTAGTCATATTTTTATCGAACAACACAAATACGATGCTATCAGCTTTAAAAACAGAAGTTTTACTCAATTACGTAAGTACCAACCAATCTTTTCCTTAATTCAAAAGATAATATTTCAAACAATATACTCCTGTTTATATATCAGAAGATCTCACAGAGGCTTCAGTTTTATCGCAAAGTAAATCGTCTTAAAACAAAATCGCCGCCGCGAAGAGAAAGTTGGAAAGCGGCTGAACTAAGTTTGTTTGTAATTAAGCGAATAATTTTGCCATAAAAATAACTATTTAGACTTAGTTACGTGCTCTATGGGATTATGATTTTGTATTATTATCTTTTGTAGTTATGACTCTATTTTTGCTATGTTGCAAGTTCATTGTTTTAAGAATAATAAGATATATATAAGATTTTACACTTAGATATATATACTATGATTGAACAACTACATTTTTCATGTATATTGAGTAATAAAACATGCGTTAGTCATTTTTAATTACAGAAGACTTTTCTCTCGAAGTCTACGCCATATGATCACTTAGCTTTTTATAAAAACAGGAATTAAAAAAGAAGTCGTACCAAAAATGACATTATGCTTACAAAACCAAGTACTGAAGCAAAAAAAGAACGTATTTTAAATAATGTTGATTACTAAAGTGTCTCTTGGTACATTGCAAAATACATAAATTATGTTTCCTTTACAAAACTAAATTTACCAACATCATTCTTCGAAAAAGTTTTTCTCTATAAATACGAGTATGTACATACATACATACAGTCGAGCCAAGTTTTAACGAAAAAATATTTTAAGTGGGAAGACAGAAATATTCAGAGTTACATTTTTTTTATTAATGGACCACTCGCAGTTCAGCACACTAAGGCTGGTTATTGCTCAACCAGATAATCCTGTGGTGGGCTCAAATGAATTTAAGGCCCCCAGCCAGGGCTTAAAACTACTTAAAAACTAAATGACCGCTCGCTAAGAGCATCCCCTGTGGGACACGGGCCTCGGCTTAGCGGGGTCATTGAGGGAGGGCAGCGAGGGACAGGCTGGGTCAGGTTGGTATTATTTTGGGGGTTTAACGCTAATAACTCAGCGGTGCGGGCTGGCTCGTTAGGCAAAAGTCGGGGGGGGGGGGTAGATTCAGAGTTACAGTTTCGATCTAATGGTAGGTATATAGTGGATGTCAATAAAAAACTACTTTGCACAGTCACGTTGTTAATTTAAATTAATTGCAACTAACAATCGCTTTCTTTGAATGTACTAAGTTAGCCATAATGGGGTAGAATATTTTGTAAATAATAAATACTTACATAACGCCTGCCCGGTCACCGCGGCGAGGACCACGACAAACAGATAGGGCTTGGTGTACATGGTGCTCACTGATCACACACTGCCTACCATCGTCACAACACGCACTCAACACGCTCACTGCCTCATTGTTCACCTGCAAACAAATAACATATGTTGAGTAAAAGGAAGAGAAGTAGTTTTGATGGTGTAAAAAGGAGTAAGAGTCTTGGTCCATCTGCGTTTAGGATAATTTGGTAATCTCAGGAACCGACAACCGTCCCCACCGAATGTGTCTCCACGTTGTCGTCGTGGTGGGGCTTGAGCGTCCCAATGATCTTGCGAGCTTTCCCGGTAGAGCCACTCATGCCGGAAGGTCGCAAGTGAGGGATCAGACCAAGAGAGACACACACGCTTGCTCGCTGCTCTCTGGTACGCGTCTGATCATCAGACGTGACTGTGAGAGCAGCGAGCAGGTGGAGAGGTGAGGTTGGGAGAGAGGGCCCTGAGAAGGGGTGGAGCGAAAAGGGACCGCACCCTTCAAAGGAACAAAAAATGAAAAAAGACGATTGCAAAATGAGTCCCCAGGTGGGTCCCGACTGCTCAGCGGTCGGGGAATCCCACCCCGCTTCGGCGGGCTGCCCTCCGTACTCTGGGGTGGGCACCAACCGTCTTCCGCTTGCCAGTGGCAACAAGAGCCGAGGAGGCTCAGAATCGACGTCATCCGGATCCGCCTCCTTCAAGGAGCTGATGGCGTTCGGTTGTGATGCGGGGAGTTCGCCTGAGCGCCGGGGAGGTGCAGGGTCAGATTCTGGCTCTGGACTTGACCTAGTAACGGTCAGCTCGGCGGGCTCTGGAGACAGAGGAGGGGGGGCCGCTGCGGAGAAGTTCTTCCGCAAGCGACCCAGACGGGAGGATGACAAGGAGTCGTCCTCCGAGGGCGAGTTTGCCTCCGCCCGCAAGATCCCCACCGCAAGGCGGGGCAGGGGCAGTGAGGCAGGGAGGGGGCTGGCTCCCTCTACCCGGGGGGCGGGCCGTCGGGCCGAGGGGTCGGTGGAGGAGGGGCGTCGCCCTGGAGGGAGCGGTCGTAGGGCTCCCTCTGCTCTTCCGCCTCCTCTCGACTCCGACGACTCGGAGGCCCCGGGAGAGGTGCCTCCCACTTTTGAGGAGCAGAAGGCCCAGTTTGCGGAGGTCGTGGAGGCCGCGATCCGCGCTGTGGCCTTCAAGAGGAAGCAGTCCTCAAAGCGGGAGGCCATCGGCGCGGCCAAAGCCTCCATCCTGGCGGCAGCGGCAGCCAACGCTGGTGGACCTGCCTCAAAGGAGGCGTCGGAGTTGCGGGCGGAGGTCGCCCGCCTCGCGGTTCTTACGGAGCGACTTGTTCGGGAGAATGAGTCGCTCCGGAGGGATCTGGCGGGGATGGCCGGAGCGGCCTCTGCGGAGCCGCGAGGGGGACTGAGTCCGGCAGCGCCGGAGGGAGGCCAAGTGCTGAGCCAGGTACGGGACCTGGTGCGGCAGGAGCTGGCTCCCTTCCGGAGGCAGGTCTCCGTACTGGAGGACATGGTCCGGCGTCCCCCGTTGGCGGCGACGCGGGGTCCCCCGGGACAGCAAAAGGCGGCTTCGTACGCGGCCGCCGTGGCTGCCGGCCCGGGAACGTCTGGCCGGGCGAAGGCGAAGGCCAAGGGCGGAGCCGCGCCGGCGCCTGCGCCAGCGCCTGTGACGCCGGCGACTGCGACGCCGGCGACGACCAAGGCGGCCCCGGCGAAGAGGGGTGGGAGGAAGGCTGGAGGAGCGGCTAAGGCTGCGGCGCCAGCGGTGCCGCAGCCGCCCCCACCCCCACCCTCGGACCCTCCTGCGGCCGAGGCCGAGTGGCAGGTTGCTGGCCAGAAGCGGCGGGCCGCGAAAGCCGCTAAAAGCAAGGCGAGGAGGCAGCGGCGGAAAGCCAACGCCATTGCGGCGAGGCTTCGCGCCCCGAAATCCGCGGCTGTAGTGCTCACACTGCAGCCGGAAGCGGAACAGAGGGGCGTGACGTATCTCGCCGTACTGAAGCGGGCGAAGGAGGCGGTGAGCCTCCAAGAGCTGGGCATCAGCGGGGGCATCGGGGTCAGGAGGACCTTAACCGGTGCCCGCAAGCTCGAGCTCGCCGGAGCGGAGAGTGGCCCGTTCGCGGACGCCCTGGCCGAAAGGCTGAGGGCGGTCTTACCCGCGGACGAGGTCCGGGTGTCCAGGCCGACTAAGCGCATCGACATGCGCATAGTGGGCCTGGATGACTCCGTGACGGAGGAGGAAGTTGTGGCCGCCGTCGCCAGGACTGGGGGGTGCTCTGCCGAGCTCGTCAAGGCGGGCACCCTCCGGCCTGACAACACGGGCATGCAAACCCTTGTGGTGAGCTGCCCCGTGGCGGCGGCCAGAACTGTGTCGGAGGGCCGAAGGCTCTTGGTGGGATGGGTGTCTGCGCGGGTAAAACTGCTGGAACCCAGACCTCTGAGGTGCTACCGCTGCCATGTGGGCAACCACACGGGAGCTATGTGCCCCTCGGAGGTCGACCGCAGCGGACTCTGTTTCCGCTGTGGTCAGCCCGGTCATAAGGCCGGCTCTTGCGAGGCCACGCCGCACTGCAGTGCATGTGCGGCTGTTGGCAAGCCGGCCGAGCACTGGGCTGGGGGAAGGGCCTGCGCGCCATCCGCCCCGACCAGGGGCAAGAGGTCCGCCGCCACCGCCGCCTCTGCCGCCGCCGCGGCTTCTGTCGCCGCCACTGCCGCTTCTGCTGCGGGTGCTGCGGCTCCCAACGCTCGGGAGGGTGCTGAGATGGAGTGCCAGTAATGGTCCCATTTCGGCCCCCTCCAGAGACAAGTCGGCCGCTGTGCTATCGCGCAGTGGCTGACGCCTGGGGACGGTGAGCATGGGTGGCTCGCCGTCCGATACCAGGTTGAGTCGACGACGCGTTGTGTTCCACGCGCGTCACAAGGAGCCGTCAGCACCGAGGACGGGGCCCCATAGGGTCGGTGCCTGCTAGGGTTGCGGAATTTGTTCGAAAGAGTTACCGCGGCCCTGGAACGCATAGGGCACAAGAAGGATCACGGGTGGGTTTTAGTCAGTAAAAGTCTGACACTCCCTACCGCTCCACCCAGGGCGGGAGGGGTCATTTGATGATTTCCCATCCAGAAAAAAAAAAAAAAAAAAAAAAAAAAAAAAGGAACCGACAACCGTTGGGGTAAACGAGTTCAAGAGTGGAGACCGCGTCTCGGCAAACGTAGTGTAGGAGTGACGATTTGCGTAGGACGGCTGGCAGAAACTGGATGCGAGAAGCCGAAAATAGATCTAAGTGGCGTGCAATTGGAGAGGCCTATGTCCAGCAGTGGACTGCGACAGGCTGTTGGTGGTGGTAATCTCAGGGGATTTCCTACCAGGGTTGCGGAATTTGTTTGAAAGAGTCATGGCAGTCCTGGAATGAAAAACGCGGCATTAAGAGGAATGCAAGTGCGTTTTAGTCAGTAAGAATCTGATACACCCTTCCGCTTCGCCCAGAGCAGGAGAGGTCATTTGATAATTTGCCATCCTTAAAAAGGATTTATTTTTATCTTCATATAATTGAACCGTGGGTAACTAGTCAAAACTAGATTAACAAATCGTTAAACTAGATTGTTGATAACAAAAGCGAAAAACACAAAAAAAAACTTTCACTTCATTAACTCCGAGCGCGTTGATGTCTTTTACTCTGAATTAATAAGCAGTGTAGAATATTTTTGTTTTCTTAACGTACTGTAAACTGTGGAAATGGAAAAACTATTTTCCTATGGTACTAGCCTTATAGTAATAGTACCTTTTCGTACAGTACTTTCAGTTATTCTAAGTTTATGCTATCGAACGCCATTTCATACTAATTGTGCACTTAACCTCTCTTAAGGTCAGAATCATTGAAGTAATATAATTTAGAGCCGCGAAAGCTAGAAGGGAGGATTCTGACTACAGGAGACAGATAAGCAGCCATAAAACAGTGCAGAAAGTTTTGTTTCGTAAAAATGAAGCTATGCTGGAAAGAACGCAGGTCGCTGGCTGTCCGTTGTAACATGCTGGCCCGCAGGTTTGCACGGTTCAGTGAAAAATCACGCTTTTTAAAGCATTTTTTCAGTCTTTCTATACCTACAGCCTGTGGATTGGTTATTCGCAGCGGACATACAGTGACCTTTTTTTTTTGCGTGAATACAACAATGCCCTCAGGGTACTGTTGGGGCTGCCGTGGCCATGCAGTGCGTCAGGAATGTTTGCTGAGGTGCGGGTTGATGGTTTTGCCGCTATCATTTGAAAAAGATGCGACTCGCATTCGCGGTAGCACCAACAGTATACTACGTGTTTTAGTAGATAGGTGGGATTCTCCCATGATGCAAAGGTGGGTGCGGCTTCATATGGTAATGTAGTGTATTTTTTCATTTCAGTATATTGTTACGAACATATGGATCTAGTCTGAATTACATGATTATTATTATTTTTCCATTTATTTAGTATACTTACATTAGTATACTAAAATCTACAATAAAACAAACAAAAGCTTACACATCTACCCACTGACCAAGAGCAAATGTAAGAGGAAACTTACCTCCTGGTTAAAATCACTGAATTATTGTGAAACAGAGAAGCTTGTGGAAGTGTAAAATCCCCATCACTCCCTCACACACCCCAACAAAACCACACTCCACACACATACCACTTACATTCCACACTCCGTTAACACACATTCACTCACCCTACACTCACCACATTAACATCTAAATACATCCCAAATCAAATGTCCCGTACTGTTTACTTTTATTTAATTTTATTCTTTTTCTATCTTTGTAGTTAAATATCAATGTACTAAATCTAAATTAATTACCTATTAAGAACTTTTTGCGTGGAACATCATTCCATACTGTATCTGGAGAAGGGCGTTGTTAGCTGCGCTACAGTTTATACTTTTGCAGCTATTCATCGTTCACTTTTGTACTCAGTCTTGTGTTATTGTTCCGAAAATAAACTATTATTATTATTTATTATTATTCATTACATTTCTAAATATTTCTTTAATAAAAAAATATTATTATGCAAGAATTGCGAAATTCTCATAGCCATATATTCTGGTATCCGGAGAGAAAATCAAACATTTGTGTTTGTTGATTGGCACTTATTGGCAACTAGCTTATGCCCGCGACTTCGTTCGCGTGCAGTTCCATACAAAATGTTAACTCCTTTTTCACCCCCTTAGGGGACGAATTTTCAAAAATCCTTTCTTAGCGTATGCCTACGTCATAATATCTACCTGCATGCCAAATTTCAGCCCGATCCGTTCAGTGGTTTGGGCTGTGCGTTGATAGATCACTATGTCAGTCAGTCAGTCCCTTTTGAGTTATATATATTTAGATAGATAGTAGACACTTCTGGCTGCAAAATATATATTCCAGTGGGTAGCCACTATGAATCAAGTCGTATCGTATTTTCGCCCCGGCAAGCAGGCTGTTACAAATGCGCCTTACCGTTACCAACTGTACGTGGCACCGGGTGCGGGGAAACCTTCGCAGATGCCTGGATGGGAGATCGTATCTAACAAGGCTCTATTAATATGAAAAGTGGGTGAGGTTATCTCAGAGCGCAGGTGTTTAACGTGAATGTTTTATATAAAACGAACAAGAAGCTTGTTGGGTGCTTACGCATTTTTTTAGTTATTTCTGAGTAAGCTGTGCAGTAGTAACACTTGAGCATAAAACTCATTAAGTCGTGCATAAATGATTAGTCTCAATAAATAATGATTCAGTTTAATCAGCGATATATAAGCGGTTAAATTATTTACATAACCAAGTACCTGAACGTCTTTAATTAAGCTATGTGTACGGGGTGAATTTTTCAAGTAGGCTTTGATAGGCCAATCCAAAAGTATGAGACATAATATCTAAAAATATTCTTTATTTTCTTTCTCTTTATTTCGCCACACTAGGAATTTCTCCTGTATGCCTTTATAAATATATTAACTCACATAAACAAATAATCAAACCCGGAACAACTATCAATAGGCCATATAAATATTATTTCCGTGCGGGAATCGAACTCGCAATACGCAGCGCAGCACCCAATCACTCAACTACTGCACCAAACGTGTCCTCAAATCAAAGGAGTCTCGGGTACCAATTTTAATGACAACTAAACATGAATTTTAAAAAATGTCCTTAGGCAGGAAGTGAACCCGTTAATTTTGGAAGAAAAGTACTATCAAATTGTGGGAAGTAATGAAAAGAGCTCATTATTAACATTTGTTTTTTAACTTTCTTGAAAAGTTCAGCCTATATACAATCACACACATGGCAGATATGCCTCAGGAAGGTAAGCGGGAGATGGCGGGAGGCAATAACGGCGCCCGCGCATACGGTACTGTGACGCGGTTCATTGACGATTAATTACGATCCGAGCAGATCCGAGTGTGCAGATATCGCTTGTTAGAAATACATGAGGTTTAATTGAGTCGTTCTGTAGTTTAGTATCGTGTAGTTGTACGTGAAGATGTAATAAATGTGATCTGTTACCGGGTAGTGCAGAAGTTATTTATGAATTTCTAGTTAATGTTTGTTTGTTAGTGCTTTTATATTAACGTTATACGAAAACATGGACTAAACTAATTTATACCTACTATATATTTTTAATCCATGATTTTCATGCTAAAGACGGATTTTAGGTTCAGAAATTACACTTAAGTTTATAAATAACTAGCAGCGCCCCGCGGTTTCATCCGCGTAGTTCCCGTTCCCGTGGGAATATGGGGATAAAATATAGCTTATTTTCACTGGAGATAGTGTAGCTTCCCAGCAGTGAAAGAATTTATTAAATCGGTCAAGTAGTTTTGGAGCCTATTCAATGCAAACAAACAAAAAAAAAAACAATCAAATCTTCCCTCTTTATAATATTACTGTAGATAATATCAAGATTATATAATTTCCTGTTTAAGCTATACCTACCAAACTGGGGAGGAAAAGCTAGGCTTTACAAATAACTTTGCCAGTTAGTAGAACTAACTGCATTTTAACTGAACCACTCGCTCCTAGCGTTTTAATGTTATCGTGCAAAAACCTGATTTAATCCACCCTAGTTAATACTTGATAACTACATAGTTGGATGAAGTTATATTTCTTTGAATTACGATCTTGTACTTGTTATGATCGAAGCCAGTCTTACAAAATTACTAAATAAATATTCCACTTACGTATTCATTTGGATTTCCAACAAAAATAGAACGTTAAAACATTAATCGAAATGATACCAATGGTTAATTTAAGTACGCTCCTTCAACTATAGGAGAATATAATTTTGGATACTAGTGCAAAATAAACGAATGACTTATATCGAAAAATAGACATTAAATCCTTCTAAATTAATATGACAATACACTAGCGACCCGCCCAGGCTTCGCACGGGTGCAATGTAGGTACTAATGTTTTCTCTACTATGATAGACATGTGTTATACACGTAAACCTTCATCTTGGATCACTATATAGAATTAAAAAAAAACCGCATCAAAATCCGTTGCGTAGTGTGGGAAGTGAGTATTATTACATTTTGTACTATGGAGAAGCTCGTGGCTCAATTATAACAGCCGCACGGGTTGATCTTCCAGGTTAAGCAATGCTTGCCGAGGTTGGTCTGTGGATGGGTGACCATTTTAACATACCGAGTTTCCACCCTGCCAAAAGCACGTTAAGCCGTTGGTCCCGGCTGTCATTTGTAGATCTTTGGCAGTCGTTACGGATAGTCAGAAGCCAGTAAATCTGACTCCAGTCTTGTTAAGAAGTACCGTGTTACCCAGTTAATGGGTTGTGGAGGTCTGGTAGGCAGCCGCTCCACGTAAAATACTGTTATTCAGGTGAATCCGGTTTGACTGGAAGCCGATCCCATTATACTTGGGAAAAGACTAGGCAGATAATGATGATGATAACTTTTATACTATATAATGATAATTAAGAGACACACAGACAGTTAAATTACGACCGAAAAACATAATCGTAGCAAACGTTATGCTTTCAAACGTATTTTTGAGATTAAATAAGATAATAAATAAACCTATTACCAAGACAAGCAAAACCAAATACCGTATTTCACGATACAAACAACGTGTACAAAAACAATAAGCTTTCATAGTGGAGATAGCGTATGTCTTGTAGCTAACTCTATTACATTATGGCTCGGCTTGTTCTGACGCATGTTAGCGGAAATGATTGCCCTGTTCATTTGTTTCACGAAAATGAAGCTCTTCTGCGCTGCGATGGACACACAATGGACATCAGTTACTTATTTAATTTAAAAATTTTTTTTTAAGATTCTGCAAATAATTAGACCAAGGTATTATACAGGGTTATTTGTAAAACGCCAACAACCTCTTAAGAGGTGTACTCATTATTATGAAAAACATTTAATAAGGGACCAAACCTGTAATCGCGAAAAAAAATCAGCTGTTCCCTACATTTATGTTCGTATAAATCCTCATAATGTAGGGGACAGCTGACTTTTTAACCCTGTATAATAGACCTGTATCACAGTCAGACACCATTTTAAGGGAACATACTCCCAGAATGAAAAGTCCAAAAATTGACATGTTTACCCATTTGCCAAGTTTCATCCAAAGTCAAAGAAGAAACGGCACAAGCATAAGCTAACGGCCAGATATAAATTCAAATTTATTTATGGCAAAAAAAACGTGCTGATCCCAAGGCCGCAAGTCAATTTTATTTAGGGCAAGAAAATTATAAAGAAATCGCATACTACATAATTAATACACTAATAAAATCTACTGTAAGCACTTTATTAAAATTATTTAAAAACAATCCCTCAACTCGGAAGTTAACCTCCAACGTTCCTTCACATACGGAACCACACAAAAAACAACAAAGCTCCACGAAACAAAAACATTATGTTAATAAGTAATACTGTTACGCAAGTCGAGCAAAGAAACATGAATAATTCAAGAACAATAACAGTTCACTAATCATTATGCCAACCTTATTTAAAAGCAAAACTATGCAATCTATTGAAGACTACAAATTATAAAAATTCAGACGAATATATAATTGTCTTTTTCTCTTAACTGTTACCTAACCACATTTTCTCCGTAACGATATGTATGGCTATTCATATGCTGATTTTGTATGAATAAATGTAATTTATTGAATAAATTGAATTCTGAGCGAAGACGCTTTGAAACTCTGATGTTGACTAAGTTGGCTAGGAACTGTATTTTAAGTAGACGGTCTGGTTTTTGATTGATGTCTGGAATGGATGGGTAGACTTCGATTACATTACGAAGTTCGTACTCACTGTGTGTAGTCTATCTGTTTCTGTACTACAACAGCAAAATAATATGTTTAAGATCGACTACGAAAAATAATTCAACAGATAGAGAAACTTTCGATATTTTTACAAGTTACTATGGATCTAAAACTTTTTTTTTTTTTGGAAAGCAGTTGTATCTTGTGATTTTTGGTATATTGAAAAAGAAAATACATGTTTTAATTAATATTAACTAGCGACCCCCCCCGACTTCGTACGGGTGCAATGTAGATACTAAAGTTTTCTTTACTATAATATGCATGTATTATACATATAAACCTTCCTCTTGAATCACTTTATCTATTAAAAAAAACCGTTGCGTAGTTTTAAAGATTTAAGCATACAAAGGGATATAGGGACAGAGAAAGCGACTTTGTTTTATACTATGTAGTGACTAAACTGATAGATTCATTAGGCATACTGACAATAAAAGATTTTTAACATTTTCCAAAATCTTCCGTGATCAATTAAAAAATCTTTACAATCGTAGTTGTATCGCTCTGAACTATCACTTTCTTTATCTATTTATTCGTTTGTAGTATTTATGATTCACCTGCGTTTTCTTCAGCCTTGGATCACGCTTTCTCTTGCTATAGGGCTCTGCTAACGACACTTCTTTGATATAAATAGACAATGGCTAGGCTTATAGGAAAACTTGAAAGATGAAATGTTTTTAGCGCTTTGAAAAAAGTTTGAGAAACTGCGTAGAAGTCACTGAAATAAACTTTGTATATGTCACTAGAAAATGGAAAATACACGAAGATAAACTTTCGATAAATTGTCGTTGGAACATTTGGAACACTTTTTTACGCATCAAAATATGAGTAGTCTTTAATCTGACAAGTCATTCTGACAAATTGTAGAATAGCAAGTAACGAAATGTTAAGTATAACAATTTCAACATTACATTATAACCGGGTTGAAAAAAAAAAAAACAGCACAAATAACATACCTTTTGAACTATTTCGAACCTATCTGTGTCGGGGAACTCTAAGTTCCCTGTGCCCTATGTTCCGCTACTTGGCTAGACCAGAAAGTCCGATAAATTGTAGAACCGTACACTGATAGGTCGCCAACATGTCGCCTATTTATGTCGGTTCTCAATTTTTCGAAATGACTTCGAAAGATTATTGACTATCAAATTCTGTTGCGCAAAAAAGTATTCCTAATGTTCAGTTGACAATGATCGAGAGTTTACAATCTCTCCAGATATTTTATATTTTTTACTGAGTTTGCCATTTATTTTCTGGTGGCATATACAAAGGTCTCTTCAGTGACTTCTACGTAGTCTCTCCAACTTTTCTCTAGGCACTGTTAACATTTGATATATAATTATAGTACTCTGTGATTTGATCTATTTGATAATATTTTATTTTATTAATCTAGCTAGTGTGTACAGAGGAAACACCCCCATACACTTTCTCGTTCTAAAATAATTACTTCGTCAATTTATATCTTTATACTAGTAGAAAAATCTATAAAACTAATATTATTAATCGCTGCAGCTTAAACATTGCTACTTCCAGTTACTTCAAATCCGTAAGTAGAAGAGAATTTCTTCGATTTTGTGGTCAATGTCCAACTAAATGAAGTCATAAAATCCATCGCTTACTGCCAGTAATATAAACAATTTTTATTAACTTTCACATGAAAGATTTTTATCGTCAACTCCAATATTAAGTTTTAAATGATTAGAATGACCTCAATACCTGAAGATACAAATTATGCAACCTTATTGACACATTCAACTTATATTTGCAGGTCACAAAGTCATCGGCTTTAATTAACCGCCTCATTAGTTATTTGTTATTATGATTAATTATTATCTTTTTGGTAACATTAATACTTTGCATCCTTTTATTTTTAAAACGTCCTTTAGCAACTTTGTTTGATTTATTATAATATTATTTCATCCTCTTCCTACCCTTATACCTGTTTATTTGTGATCGACCCTGTGTACATTTTTATTTTACGCAATTGTTTTATCGTTTCTTCAATCTTCTATGAAAGACTATGTTTGGGAAAGAACATTCTGCATACGCCACCTAGGCACAACCGTAGTTATTTAAAATATGGTTCAACATAAAAGCATGTTCACCAGGCACCATACAAGTGAGCTGAATACAATTTCCAGCATTTCTTTCTAATCTTCAGTTTTTTTTTTTTAGCTTTCGATAACTGTTTAGATTACATAGGTCAAAATCCTGGTTTCGTGTTTATATTCACTGTAAAATTTAAGAAATGAGTATTTTTCCTTCATCATTCGTTTGAAAGCAAAGACAATAAGTCTATGAACTAATAGGAAAGCTTTCACATCGTTCCATATAACACTTTTCTCTACGATTAAATTATTACGATTACTTATTGCTGTAATTATAGATACCGTTAACTCTAATGCATTATAATATAGAAGAAAATTACAAATGTAGCAGCTTATTTTCTAGTTGACCAGTGAAGTCGAGTCAACAACCTTGCAAATATCTATTTTAAAACATTGTCGCTTTTATGCCTTAGCTTGGTCCCGAAGGAAATGGTATTTATCTCTCAATCACCGTAAGTAATCAATACAGGGAAACCTGCCATTTCCGCGATGCTTAAGCTTGATACACTAATTGCTTTTTGGTTGTGGTATGTTCTCATTAACTAAAGAATACGGGTCGATCTTCAAGGTTATGCTAAGCTTGCCGAGGTTGGTCTGTGGATGGGTGACCATCTTAACATACCGAGTTTCCTCCGTGCCTCGGAAAGCACGTTAAGCCTTTGGTCCCGGCTGTCGTTTGTAGATCTTTGGCAGTCGTTACGGATTGTCAGAAGCCAATAAATCTGACTCCAGTCTTGCCAAGAAGTACCGTGTTACCCAGTTAATGGATTGTGGAAGTCTGGTAGGCAGCCGCTCCACGTTAAATATTTAGCTAAATCCGGTATGACTGGAAGCCGACCCCAAAATAGTTGGGAAAAGGCTAGGCAGATGATGATGATGTTCTCATTAGCAAACAGACGGACGTTCCTACGGACCTGACATCATCATGATCTGTCCAACCTTCTCGCAACCATATTATTGGGGTTGGCTTCTAATTAAACCGGGTTCAGCTGAGTACCAGTATTTTACGCAGAGCGCCTGCCTATCCGTCCTCCATAACCAAGTAACTTCGTAACACAATACTTCTTGGAGACTGGTGTCAGATTTTCTGGCTTCTGACAATCCGTAACGACTGCTGAATATTTACAAAATGACAATAGTTACCAGAGGTTGAACGTTTTTTTTTGTATTTTAGATTAGATTGTTCTCCATCCACAGACAGCTCCGCAAGCTTAACCTAAGATCGTAACATCAGCTCGTATAGCTGTTATTATTGAGCCGACGAGCTCCTAAAAGCCCTTTGATATAAAAAATGACGGGTAACACATTAAACCAAACCGTTAAAATAATCTTCATGTTAACCTACAAATGTATTGAACCGTGGTTAATATCCAGCAAATCCCTGTTATTGCATATTTGTATGTTAAGACATTGCAGTCAGTGGTTCTAACATTTTAATTACAGATACGATCTGCGCACAGTTATAACACTTTACTAGCTCCGGTGGAAGCTGTATGCACATTACTAACTGCCACAAGTGCCACTATATCTGAGAAGACGGTTTTAAGAGCTGCTCTATGAGTTGTGAAAAGCTGTTATTAAATTGTAGGAAACTTAAGTTTTATGACTGAAACAATAGCAAAGGTCAGGAAAATCTTATTTTTATGGTAATCATTATTTGTTAGTTAATAAATATTAATTTTAAAAAAAGTATCTCATTATGGTTGGATTCCCGCTAAAAACACTGAAAAGCGTACACTAGAGAAAGAGCTAACCAAAACTCACCTCGATCCCGCAAAAGCATCCAAATAAAACAAACCAGCTAGTGACACATTCACGTTACACACTTCCAAATTAGAAAACAAAAATCCAAAATATTTGACATAAATTTCCGCGCGACAGAAACCGTCAAATCGTTTGTATTTGGAACGCGGCACGTCATGCGCCGGTGTCGAACGGAACGCGACTGGGTTGGCGAACTCCCGCGCAGCACGACCAATATGTCTGATGTAACTTTTGAATGTCATATTAGCGCGATTTTTATGTAATGGATGAAAGGTGACGATGAGTGAGGAATGTATGGAATAAGAGTTCGCGAATGCGTTTTGTGTGACGCTGGTTTTGGACATTTAACCCAACTTCCAAAATAGCTGTGAATACATTTAAGGTACTTAGCTTTTCAATATTCCGCAATTGCATTTTTCTTGTAGGGAACATCGAAAACACAACATGATCATAAACTGTGTCAATTTGAAATTAATTGTGTCTTATACTTACCCAACAATTTAGACTTTATCAGTCATAGATTTTTATTTTATTTTTTAAAAGACTGTTATTTGTCCGCAATTGCTGAATAATTAATTATAGTTATTAAATTGCTTCTCCAATTTATTTTTGACATTGGCAAAATAATAGATAAATAGAAATTAATGCTTGATGTTTATTACCAGCATTTTTAGTTTTTCATATTTTTTTTAGCCGAAAACGAAAATATTACTATTATTCAAAAAAACTATTAGGTGCTCATTTTATAACGTGACTTATCAGTAGATGCGTCTTACGAAATTGTGTTTTTTTTTTTGTTTTTGTAAACTACCTATGATAAAAATAATTGTATCGGTGATGGTTACTGCGAAATCCTCAGTAGGAACAGAATAAAAGATTTCGGGTTCAGCTTTCAGAAAGCGTAGCGTAAACGATTGTCAAAACGCTCATACAGCATTTTCAATCGTTATCGCTGATAAAATTATAGTTTTCCTAAAATTCCTAAGCGCCAACTCTACAAATTAAGGCAAAGTTCACATTCGCATCTCAGTCACAATTCCTCAAAAATGTATAAAAATCGAGGTTGTTTTGAGAGATTGCGACCGAGACACTAATGCGCACGTTACTTTAAAATTAGAAAAATTTTCCCACAGATTCATAGTCATGGTAAAAAATTGCCACAAACACGCACTTGCACACATTCAAAACTGATTTTAGATTAAAATTTAGATTGTCATCCATCCACAGACCTCTGACCTCTGCAAGCTTAACCTTGAAAATCAGCCCATGCGACTGTCATTATTGAGCCACGAGCTTCTAAAAGCCTTTTGATAGCATGAATGAAGGGTAATCCATAAGAGGACACAATGGAGCATACGGTGGAGGTCTGCCCTGCTTGGGCGGAGCAACGCCGTGTCCTCGTCGACGCGATTGGCGGCAGCGACCTCTCGCGTCCGGCCCTGCTTCAATCCATGGTCCGGAGCGAGGAAGCATGGGAAGCGTCCACCTCCTTCTGCGAAGCAGTAATGCTAGCAAAGGAGGAGGCGGCCCGCGTGCGGGTGAGGGAAACCTTACTCTCCAGCCGCCGCAACAGAAAAGTCGCCTTGGGCGTCGGAAAACGCAGGGCGATTCCAGGCCACCGTAGGCGTGGGCCTGTGGACGGTGAGCATTGGATGTCTTGTCTTCCGATAGCAACAAGGCCCGGGACCCTGGCGCGTTTTGTTCCACGCGCGCATCAATGAGCTGTCAGCAAGAAAGCCGGGACCCCATAGGTCTGCTAGGATTACGGAATTGGTTCGAAAGAGTCACCGTGGCCCTGGAACGTAAAAGGCACAAGAAGGAATACCTACGGGTGGGTTTTAGTCAGCAAGCGTCTGACACTCAATTCACATCGACCCAGAGCGAGAGAAGTCATTTGATGCTTTCCCGTCTAGAGAAAAAAAAAAGAGTATCTAAACTATTAAACGAAACCATTTCAATTATCTTCATGTTTTATTTTGTCAAGTACCTACAAATGTGTTGAACCGTGGTTAATATCCAGCTGATGTCCGTTTCTCAGATTCAAAATCATGGTAAAAATTATCACAAATATGCACTTGCACAAATTCATAACTAATGCATACGTACTTGTGCATAACAAACTCTCTTTTCGCAAAAACTTGTCACTCATGAACTCATGCGTCTCACCAGTCATTATGCTGTCGCTTACTTGTAAATAAAACAAGACAGTTTGGCTGTAAGCTCCGCGTTAACGAGTGCATGTTAAATAAAGTAAACTGCAGTGAAACCATTGTTAACAAAGAGGTATCCATAACTTGCTTGTATTATAAATGAGAAAGTAATCAAACTGCCTGTCTGTTTGCTTGTTACCCCTTGACGTCTTTATGAAAGAACGGATTAGGAAGACAATTAAAATGTTACATAATCCCAGGAATATGAAACTTTGGGATAATTTTCGACTTTCACACGAGCAAACCCATTGGCAGAAGCTAGTATAAGTGTATAATAATGAAAAAAAATACGACTTGACTTGAGTCGAATGCTATACTTGGACTAAAAACAGTCATGTAGACGTCTTGTTCCAGTCTAATATGACTGGATAAAGTCATGTCATTTGCGAAAAAAATACTTGCACGTTCAAATTTAATGTTTAATTTCTTCAAGTTTATATTGCGTGTTTGCGATTATGCTCCTTTGTTTACCCTTGTTTTTCTAAACAGTGACATTAAAATGTCCATTGTTCTTTATGAAATACTAGCTTCTGCCCGCGACTTCGTCCGCGTGGAATAGATACATTACCCCCGATTTTGAAACTCTCAGCCCGATCGGTTTAAAATTGACAAAGTTTCACACAAAGTTTCATCCCTTATTTTATCCCCTTGGGGGTAGAATTAATCAAAATCATTTCTTAGCGGATGCCTACGTCATAACATCTACCTGCATGCCAAATTTCAGCCCGATCCGTTCAGTGGTTTGGGCTGTGCGTTGATAGATCACTATGTCAGTCAGTCAGTCACTTTTGAGTTATGTATATATTTAGATAGATTAGTAGTGCCCCGCGTTTCACCCGCGTAGTTCCCGTTCCCGTGGGAACATATAGGGGATAATATATAGCTTTTGTCTCCGGGGGATAGTGTACTTCCCAATAATGAAAGAATTTTTCAAATCGGTTCAATACTTTCGGAGCCAATTCAATGCAAACAAATAATCAAATCTTTCCTCTTTATAATATTTGTATAGATGTGGTGGTCGTAATTACATGATATCCAACGCTAAGTGCGTTGGATATCATGTAATTTTCACTTTTTCAAATTCATCACGTAAAATGATAAATGATTTTTATTTTGTAAGTAGGTTGTAAAAAACACTTTTAAACGTCAATTTTTTGGCCGTTATAAAAACTAGATGAGGCCGGTGTTTTCTAGCTGACTACACTGAGAAGAAACACCGAAACAAACTCAGAGGTCAAGGTCATTTTTGAAGTCCATACAATTGTATTGGTCAAATCATCAGTGAAAAAGGAAAAGTAACCCGTTTTTGGCAATGCAAATAATCTGACACCTGCAGGACTCATGCAGTCATGCCTGCCAATTGCATAAACATCACAAGCTAATTAAGTTGTTCATTAAGCCCAACTTTCTCTCACCCTTTGGTAACGCATGCTCATTAGAAAGCGGCCATGTTGGCGTTTGCCCAACTTCGCGGGCAAAGTCACGATAATGCGCTTTATTACTATTAATGCGCGTGCGATACATGCGCGCTCGTGCGGTTTTGGTGGGATTTCACATTGTACGGGCTTATGGAAGTACCTACTCATGCGAACTGAGAAAACGTGGGCGTGATGAAACTCAAAAAAATAAAAATAAAACGGCCAAGTGCATGTCGGACCATGCATAGCGAAGGGTTCCGTAGTTCACTGTTAAAATCTCATATCTCTCAAAATACATAAGCTGTGATGTTCAAACCAATTTTCGTTGGAAGTGTCTTTGAAGTTCTATTTGCTCATTTTTTTTAGAATTTTCTTCTTCTCTTTCTAACTTCATCTTTTGAAAATTAAAAGGGGCGCACACTTTTTACAAATTCGGAAGCACATAATTATCTCAAAAACTATTACCTTAAATAAAAAACTTTTTCAGAAACCTCTATTTCACACGATTATGTTTATTGGAATTTATTATTTCATGTATGGAGTGTCACTACTAAAATATTTTTTTTTTCCGTAATAATACAGCATTATTTAATAGTGGTTAACAGGTTGCCCACAACCTACCTGTGTGCTGTGACACACGGACGGACTGACAGACATGACGAATCTATAAGAGTTCCGTTTTATTTTCATTTGGCTACGGAACCATAAAAATTATTTTTCTTCGTCTCGACAAAAAATACATGAGTTTATGAGTAGTTTCAATATTATAAATGAATGGATGTTATTAATAACTGCAGAATCGAGATTTGAAAAAGGAATCAGCTTAGCATACTACTACTATAAAGGCAAAGGGTGATTGAAGGATCTGGATGGATTTTAGTCAGTAAGAGTCTGACAGTTCCTCCTGCCCCCAGAGCCGCCCAGAGCGGGATGAGGTCGTGATGATTTCCCATCCATAGAAACAAGAAGTTGTCATCGAAAAAGAGTGAATGGTAGTTTTAAAATTAATTATTGATGCAATAATCATTAATGGGATCTTAAATTATTTAAATTGGAGATATTTTGAGACTTTTATATTGAGACTAATTTTAAGAAATTTAATTTATAATGCAGTTTTAAGAAAACTATAAATCCGGCTTCTTTGGCATCTAATCATGAAATCATAGTTGAATTTGATAATTATTAAGATTTTAAAAATTATACACAAACACTAAATTAATATTTAAAGCATACATAGCGTGAAAATAAAAGACATAACAAACTATTACGTAAAATGACAAAAATACACATATTATAAATAAAATGTTTACGATGCAATATGTGTGCATTAGCTTGCATAATATTATATTATGTTTGAATAACTTACTGCTTCTGTATATGTCTAGCTTAAAATAAATAATTGTAAACCTGTTTTTCTGACGATCGCCAATTTTCTGTGTTCACTTTCTTTTTGTTTCAGGTATTTTGGCAAACATGTTACGCTCTTTGTATTGGATTTTTTGTTGACATTGGTGTTTTGCTTATGTGATAAAGGTAAAACAAAATATGTTTTACATAAACAATTATTATGGATGGCGGTTTTTTTTTAATTTTCATATTGAACGAGTTCAATATGAAAATTAAAAAAAAAAACCGCCAACCTAAAAACCTAAGTTCCCTTTAAAAAGTAAAAACTTATAAAAAAAAAATCTCAGTATTAAAGTACCTAATTACGTAAATTGTAAATTTTCAATTTTTTTTTTCTTTTTATAGGGAACTTAGTTTTTTGGGTTGACGGTTTTTTCATTTTTCACATTCACATACTTATAAGAACACTCTCGATAAAGTCATCATCAATATTCTCTTTCAGTGCGCTTTCATTTGAGACTTTCGCGAGACAGACAGACGAACAAACACGCTAAACTTATAACACCCCTCTTTTTGCGTCCGGGGTTAAAAATAGATGAAAATTAACAAAAGTTTAAAAGAAGTACTTCACATGTACATAACTTTACAGTCCTAACCATACCTATGACATTGACCAATGAGATGGTTGTAAAAAGAACTAGTGCGCACTAGCCTTACTAGGGTTACGTGATAATCAAACATATTTTTAACGAACCTATAAATCCAAGCAACATTGCAATAAGTTACATTTTTCTAAAAAAAAAAACAAAACTGAAAGAACATGCTTTCCATACTCACACGACATCAAACAGTCAATAAATCTAAAAACAAAAGAAGTAGTAACAATTAATTACACGTTACAGGTCACGCAACGAACACCAAAACAATAAGGTTTCTCGACTGAGCAAAAACTTACAAATTAATCAAAGTATCGGCCGTGAGCCAACCAGCAGGTTTATGTCACAGCTTGTTGCCCGTTCAACCTCGTGAACTTATTAATTTCTATTTCGGCGTGTGTAAAGTAACTCACGCTAGCGAAGTGTCAGTTGTATTCAAAAGTTTTACTTTTTTGCTGGTTTAGATTCGATTGTCAGAAGCCAGAAAATCTGACACCAGTCTTGCCAAGAAAAGTACCGGGTTGTGGAGATCTGGTAGGCAGCCGCTCCACTTAAAATACTGGTATTCAGCTGAATCTGGTATGACTGGGAGCCGACCCCGATATAGTTGGGAAAAGGTGAGCAGGCTGGTTTAGATTCGAATTTGTTTTTCAGTTAAAATACAGTGTGATCTGGAAAGTTTTCAAGGAAAAGCAATCATTGGAAGTCGACACAATTTGAAAATATTTTCTGAAGTTAGGTAATGTACACTGATAAAAAACTGTTGTGTTGACTTAAAAAAGTGACGTTTGGTCAGCAGAAAACGAATTCTCGCTCCACCGGTTGGCGCAGTGGTGGAGCGATTTCTTCATTGCTGCGCTGCGTGTTGCGGGTTCGGTTCCCGCACGGAAAAAAATATTTGTATGGCCTACAGATAGTTGTTTGTGTATGTGAGTTCGCAAGTTTGCACCGCACCCAAGTTACAGGAGAAATTTCTAGTGCGGGGCAACTTTAAAAAAAAAAAGAGTTGTTTTGAAAAAAAAAACAAGTTCGTAAGACATAATATGGTTTCAGCGACAATTATTGTAAAAAAAATAAGTTTTTTGACGAGTTTTGACTGCGATGCAAATGCAGTTACTTAGAAATACAGGAATTGCCCCTCAGATAATATACTAGGCACAAAAGTCGTAGATAAGTTAAATAGAACATAACATTTCAGTAGTAGATGTCATTTCACGTCAAACTGTTTGGCACTGAAATCTTATCGCTTAAAGAATATTGTGTTATCGGGCTTGGAAAAAGTATAAATGTAGTTACATTTTTTCAAGCCATTTCCTGCCAATGGCCGTTTCTTACGTATTGTATAAGACCCACTCACATACATCAATACAAATAGTCGTACACCCAGTTATTTGTAGATTGACTTATAAACTAGGAAACGTCGCGCGCTGGACAATTTCATGGGCGGCGACATCCTCGATGTAATGTTGTCTTACTACATATTCTTGACGATAGGGCTTTATTGTGCATACGGATGGGGAACTGTATAGAGTTGTGGATACTAAATAAATATTGTCTGACTAAATAATGATAATGATGTCAATTATATTTGAGGAGATTGTTTTTATATAATAACACATGGTACCTGCCTGTCATATTATTTCCAGTCCATAATAATATTGCCATATTATTATGGACGTTGTTAAGATGCTTCAGGAAGGAGATTAAGGGCCACAGTACTTCTTTTAGCTGGAACGGTGCTGATAATGGAATAAGTTGATAGAAGAAGTTGTAACAAATGTCGTTCCACCTATCTTAAAAATTTTCTCTCTTTTTTGTATTAAAAAGACATGAAATTGCTCAATAATGTCTTTGCAATCGGCAAGTTGGATATTTACAGACATAATTTATAGGATCCGATTTACAAATGAATATGTATTTCACCACCATTTTTATTATTTTTTGAAAAGCATATAAGCCAAAAAAACTTTCATCAAACAAGCTCATTCAGTCATTAAATCGCCACAAAATAATCTTTATTTCAAATATTAGCTTACAAATATTGTTCTGTTGTACTAACAGCTCTATACAAATACACAATACTGCAAACTCACGCGCAGACCGCGCATGCGTAACACACATTTCATACAAACACAGAATAAATATTGACAGAGGGTCCACTCTAGCGTGCATAAAGCACTTCACGCAAGCCATGTAGATTTTAAAGTTTTTTTTTTTTCACTAAGAAAGA
Source organism: Hecatera dysodea (assembly GCA_905332915.2). NCBI lineage: Eukaryota > Metazoa > Arthropoda > Insecta > Lepidoptera > Noctuidae > Hecatera > Hecatera dysodea. The sequence continues at coordinate 825,562 of HG995298.1, read as the reverse complement.
TTATTATAAAACATCATATTTATTAGTTTATTATTTTAGGATAGGTATAGTATGGGTTTCATTAGTATTATATACTTACATATATTATTTGTATTTTCTTTCCGAAACAAAATTATATTTTATTTATTTGTTGTACACCTACCACAGTGTTGTCTTTTTTACCCAAAGTTTGAATAGTAGCTAATGCTTTGTTGCATTAATTCTACCCATGTAACACTATTGCACATTAAGTTTAAATAAATAAATAAATAATAAGTTTCACAATATTTAATCCACGAGTTCCAGCTTAGGTTGACTGTTTGTTGACTCCACTTCTTGGTTCATTTTCCTTATTTGGTCACCCGAAATGCACGATTTTCATAAAAGGTGTTATATATGGCGTGTCGTTTTCTCCTAAATAAAATACTGACCATATTACAGCGTACGCGTTCTGAAAACGAATGAGTAAGTCTAATCAGAAAACTATGCTTGTGCCAGCGTGACATAATTGTAGATAAATTAATAAAGTTCTCAGTTAAACTTCTGTAGGTACTTATAAAAATTACTTTGGTTAACTGTACGATTTAAGACTTCACTAGAATAGGTACAATAAGAGGCATCAAAAGGCCCACCCCACTATTTCCAGTAATCCCTCTGTTTTAACATGTTCTGTGGCCACAAGAATTGCAAAGTAGCATTACGCTCAATCGCATCTGCTTTTCCTATATTTGTACACTCGATGCGCGGCCATTTTTCATAGCAACCATTTGTGAGTCAATGATGTAACTGTTCTGTGAGTAAGATTAGATGATGGTAATTTTTTTCGATGTAAGTGCGATAGGAATCCTAGGTCCAGGAAATATTGTGCTCAATAGCTTTTCATTATATTTTTCAAGATTAAAATAGGAAAAAAAAGAGGAGAAGAGAAGAAAGGAGAGAAAACGAACAATGAACTTATATCTTACATTGAGTATAATTTATATTGCCTCGGTTAGTCTTTTTTCTTGTTTTCTAAATATAACCTTAAAGGGTCCTTTCCTTATGCTTTGTTATTCATATTACAATAAAATTCATCAGTAAATAATGATCTAAGGACCAATCCTCGATCTTCAAAGCGTTCAAATATAAGTCGCAATATCATCTTAGCAACAATCATTGTTAAATATTTCCTGCTAACTCCTGCCCATCACTTCGTCCGCGTGGAATAGTTACTAAACCCCCGATTTTGAAACATACTTCATTGGTGCTCCTTTTGGTCTTAGTGTGATGATAATTATATCCTCGATAAATGGACTAACACTGAAAGAATTTTTCAAATCGGACCAGTAGTTCCTGAGATTAGCGCGTTCAAGCAAACAAACAAACTTTTCTGCTTTATGTATTAGTATAGATTCATAATATTCAGGGTCTAATCTTGAGTATCCGAAAAAAAAATACCTAGGTATGTTTTTTATTAAAAGTTAACGGCTTTTACTTACTCGAATAATTTTATCATAAACATTTAACCAAAATCGGCAACGCATGATTTCAGCAACCAACGTCTACAGTTTTCGCACAAAATCTGATAAATTCTTTATCTAGAAAATACTGTTATAAACATCCTCGGTTGCAAAAATATCCCTCGTTGTTCAAAGAGGCGTAATAGCATATTTCACACTTAACACTTCGAAAGATAGCATCGGTGTAATAACAATGTACATAAGATATCGTTGAGGCGAGCTTGCCTGTAATTTCTGATATCCTGGTAGCATCATCAGATTAAAGATCTTTGTTACACTGTTATGCAATCGTGAAAGGTGTTATCTCGACTTGTTCAATGACATATTGACATACATAGCCATTCATATTTGTAATGGTAAGGCCTGTTTACTGTGGAGGAATCTTTCAATCAGATTATTTTTATCATAGATGGTAGTTAAGTGGAATAAGTATGTTACTGATGGTTAGTTAGATTATGTGTGTTGTGTATACTGTCTCACTGCTGGGCAACCCTTATCTTCCTGACCCACCTCGAACCAGCCCTTGAAGTAGGCATCTAAGTCGTCTCGCCACCTCTTCCTAAGCCGGCCTCAGTGTCGCCGTCCATCCTCAGGCACCCACTTTGTGGAGACTTACTGCCCAAATGCATGTGGCGTGCGTGATCCGCCCAATATACATATGTACCTATTTCTAGCCTGAAAATCTTCTTTCCAATATTTAAAGTTAAAAAAAAAAACTGGCTAAAGTAGGAACAAGGTGTGTTGAGAGAAGATCAAAATTCAAGTGGTTTCTTTTATTGCACAACCGGTAACTACAATCAAATTTCTTCGTAGAACTCATCCAACAGTAGTTCAGGTGCACAAAATCAGACCGGAGGACACGGTGGAGCATACAGTCAGTGGAGGTCTGCCCTGCTTGGGTGGAGCAACGCCGTGTCCTCGTAAAGGCGATCGGTGACGTTGACCTCTCGCGTAAGGCCCTGGTTCTAACCATAGTCCGGAGCAAGGAGGCATGGAAAGCAGTCGCCTCCTTCTGCGAAGCAGTAATTCTAGCGAAGGAGGAGGCGGAAGGCGTGCGAGAGAGGGAAACCTCACGCTCCAGCCGCTGCAACAGAAGAAAACGGCCCGGGCGTCAGGAAACGCAGGGCGATTCCCGGCCACCGTAGGCGTGGGGCTGCGGATGGTGAGCTATGGGTGGCTCGCCGTCCGATTGTAACCAGGCCCGAGTCGACGGCGCATCGTGTTCCACGCGCACCTTAAAGAGCCGTCAGTAAAGAAGACGGGGCCCCAAAGGGTCAGTGCCTGCTAGGGTTGCGGAATTTGTTCGAAAGAGTCACCGCGGCCCTGGAACGCAAATTGCATAGGAAGGATCATGGGTGGGTTTTAGTCAGTAAGAGTCTGACACTCCCTTCCGCCCCGCCCAGAGCGGGAGAAGTCATTTGATGATTTCCCATCCAAAAAAAAAGGTGCACAAAATCAAGCACAGCAGCATGTATTGCAATATAGGTAAATACAGATAATAATAACAGAAAACACGGTACCAAATATTTCATCATCTTAAAACATCACCTATTTCGCCACATAATACTGAAAACAAATGAAAATTTATCGAACAGTAAATCCCCCGTTGTTTTGTAAGATAAACCGCGGGATGCTACGCGCAACCACAAGCAACGCCGGGTGAAATTATTGTATTACGTGACCGCTATACCTGCAGGGACTAACGGTACTGATGCTGTGCTCTATCCGAGACAAATTATAGGCTTTTACGCCTGGATTCACTTGTAATCGTAACAAACGTCAAATAATAAGGCTATCTGACACTTGCAGGTCGATAAGAGCCTTCTTTCTAAAGAGGAACAGTAACTTTAGTATCTTCAGGATTCTTATAATATCTGCTATGATTTAGATACAGATATTCTTTCAATGCGTGATCACGTTCTGATGCGTGGCTAATATGCCCGCAATTTTGTCGCACAATAACTTATTATCATTATATTTAGGGAATTGCGATTTTTTATGATAAACTATCATATCATAATCGATCAATCAACAGCCTGTTACAGTCCACTGCTGGACATAGGCCTCTCCAATTGCACGCCACTTAGATCTATTTTCACCTTCTCGCATCCAGTTTCTGTCATAATCATCAATACTTCATTCGAAAGACGGATGTCTTGCTGGACGTAAGTCTCCCCAACCTTCATGTTGCCAAATTCATCGGTCCTGTCTCCTATGCTTCTCGCATCCAGTGTATCACCGCGGTGTAGCAGGTCATGGATCCCTTTTGGGAGGTTTTCCAACGCTGCTGTATAGTTCAGTAGTGAATATTTATTTGATTAAGGTAAGGTGCGTAAGGTTTCAAAACGTGCTATCTAGATTATATTTCAGTGAATATTTTGAAAATATTCCACTCAACCTTTATAACAAATTGCATTCATTAGTTAACGCCCACACATTGACTTCTGTGCTATTTATTCGATTAAAGAGATTGGCAAAATATTTATCAAATAGATCATTTCAATAAATTCCTTGCTTAACCGGCAATCAATGTGTGACCTTGTAGATCTAATATCGATAGTTATCTTTCTAATTTTAGTCTATTTGATAATGTAGATAAGTGTTGTCGTGGGAATCCAAAAATTTAATAACGTTTCGATATCACTAAAATGATGAGTGCAACTTTGTGGTCTAGGAGTTAAAGTAATTGTGGTAACCTCTTTTAGGTTGGTGGAATTACTTTCAATTAAAAGGTTGCATCGTTGCATAACTTTCGAATTTTTATTTCACAAGTTTCGAAAAACAATTAGTTTACTAATGAAAATTATCCCAAGAAAACGAACGTCCTGGATAAAAAAAAACTTTTTACAAAAAAATACAACCGACTTCTCCACAAAAAATCAAAAAAGTACAAAATAACTTTAATTTCGGAACTCGGTGTTTGTGGTTCCTTTTTCGTTTTTTGAACACCGACTTCTGAAATTAAAGTTATTTTGTACTTTTTTGATTTTTTTTGGAGAAGTCGGTTGTATTTTTTTGTAAAAAGTTTTTTATTTTTCACTTTTTAGTTGTACCTACAGCCCCTCCCCTCCCTCCACCTAAACGAACCAATTATATTAGTGTAAAAAAACGCACTGCTCCAATGCAGAGTAAACTAAAAGGTCGTCAATGTAGACAATGTAGATATTTTTTTTAGATTTTTGTTGATTTTTCAAAAACTGCTTGTTCGATTTCGATAAAATTTTCATGGGACCATTTGGGAAGTATACCCTTTCCAACAAAAAAAGAATTTTTCAAATCGGTTGGCAAGCGACGGAGTTATGCGCGAACAAACAATAAAAAAAAAAAAAAACACATACAAACATCCGAATTGAGAACCTCCTCCTTTTTTAGAAGTCGGTTAAAAAGATATCTATCTGATGTCCTCTTTTAAGACATCGTCAACCCGTGTGCTAAGTTTTATTCAATTCTTGAGCTGTTCATACGTGAACAGCTTACGAACAAACTCACTATCACATTTGTAATTTTAGTAAGGATGCCAAGTTTACTTTTATGCCTCCATAAACAATTTATAGGTTACCTCATATTAGCACTAAGGCTCAGACCTCCTCTTTGTCGAAAGGGCATTAATCCACTAATCGCCCCAGTGCGTTTTTGTAGATATACACACATATTTTTTTCTCTAGAACATTTCCGTATTGATACGACATCTTCCTTCACCGATTTCTAAGTTGATGGAACAAATTGCCTGCCTGAGTTCGGAGTTACGAGAGAGAGCATGCCTTACTCTACTTTCCGTCTACTAATTAATTTAACGTACTATTTTTCCGTCATTTCAACCGGGACACCGCTGCTATCAACGTTTGTTTTTTTTTTTAAGATGGCAAATCATGAAATCGCTGTCAACCCTGCAAATGATGAGATTCCAAATATCTTACCAATAGTATTGCTTATTGCAACAGCTCATCAAATTGGAGCGCGTCTTTTGCAACTGCTGTGCAGAAAACATTGCACAATAAATGTTGCTTGGTGTTAGTTTAATATTTACGTGCTAAACGATTAATGTCGGTTTGATATATTACTGTGTTTTATAGCGGTAACTGGACAAGAGGCCACACTTAATGTAGTGCAATAAATTGATGAGATTACTATATTGAAAGAGATAAAATTATAGATTTTAATCTCAAATGGTTTTTTAGAGTTCCAACGGAACCCTATTGCCGTCCATCCTGTCACAATTAAATGGGACCACATGACAAGCACCAGCTTTCGAAGATAAAAATAAATCATCCAAATCGGGACACCCAGTACAAAGTTATGAGTGAACACAAAAAAAATGCAGTCGACTTGAGAACCTCCTCCTTTTTTGGAAGTCAGTTAAAAAGCAATAAATTGAAGCATTTGCACTTTCTATCAAAAAGATCAACAGTTTAAGTGCTTAGAATGTTGTTGTTTTATGTTTATGCATTATTTTGTTTCGTCACCATTGCGTCTGAGCAGAAACAACCTTTGCTTTTTAGTAGTAAATGTGCAAAATATTCATATTATTTACATTTGAATTGGATCAAATTAAAATGTGTTATATAACAATTAGAAAATATTATTAAACTTGCTTTTGAACCAATACAGTGCTTACTGAATTACAAAACCCTAAAGAAACCGGTGGTCAGAATATTGCGATGATAAGTCGGGGCGGCAATCGTCTACAAACTGTTGAACGCTGCTGTTCATAATAATTAGCGACATGCATTTTTTCAAAAATAAGTGTGTTATGAACCTTAGAATCATGTGCGCCTAAAGTATTGTAGGCCTTTCAGAACAGGAGGCGGAACGCGTGCGAGAGAGGGAATCCTCACGCTCCAGCCGCCGCAACAGAAGAAGACGCTCCGGGCGTCGGGAAACGGGAAACGCAGGGCGATTCCCGGCCACCGTAGGCGCGGGCCTGCGGATGTTGACCTATGCGTGGCTCGCCGTCCGATAGCAACCAGGCCCGAGTCGACGGCGCGTCGTGTTCCACGCGCGCCCCAAAGAGCCGTCAGCAAAGAAGTCGGGGTCAGGTCAGTGCCTGCTAGGGTTGCGGAATTTGTTCGAAAGAGTGACTGCGGCCCTGGAACGCAAAGGGCACAAGAAGGATCACGGGTGGGATTTAGTCAGTAAGAGGACACTCTCTTCCGCTCCGCCCAGAGCGGGAGAAGTCATTTGATGATTTCCCATCCAAATAAAAAAAAGCCCTTCAGAACAACCTACACCGATATAGGCTAAACATCCCGTCCAAATCGGAACCCAGCAATCAGAATAATTCGATGTAGTGATACTACTTCCCGAACACAAGGAGCTACCACTAAACATTGTCGTACAAAAACTGATAGCAGTCAATTATCAGCCGGTTGCTGGTCAATAGCCGTAACAGTCCATTTCCTTCAGGTAATTGTAACAACTTGTTAATAAGTGGTTCCGGTTCGATACGTTTTAAATTTATTTCAAGTATGAATGAGTAAATTCATATACCTTCATAGTTATTTATTCGTTAGGAAATACATAGGCACTATATCTACGCGTATAGAACGAGGGGGGGACATAAAGTGAGATTCTATAATCGTAAAAGATGGACTGTCTGCGTTACATTTGGGTAGCACATGTCAATTCTAGACAACTCGGACTTTTTCCCAACCGTAATTGCAATCAAAATGTTATCTTTTATATGACCTCTGCAGAATTTATTAATAGATACTATTGATGTAAACCAAAATTTATGTTATAGTCAAGTGTGTGAAAACTTCCTCATAAAGCCCATTCACTACTCTGCGGATGGCAAGCTATGGGTGGCTCGCTGTCCGACCGTCATGTTCCGCCTCAAAAAGATGTCAGCAAATAAGACGGGGCCCCATAGGGTCAGTGCCTGCTAGGGTACAAGAATTTGTTTGAAAAAGTGCGACCCTGGAACACTGAGGGCACTAGGAGGAACACGGATGGCTTTTAGTTAAGTTAATCTTCTAACAATGAATATCATCTAAAATGTTCAATTCGTTCCTACTCAAAATTGCATCTTCTTCATTACCTATATACATAGATGCCTAAAACTAAACTAATAGACTTTGACGTCGGGCAGACGTTGGAAATCCGTCTAGCTAATGTTTTATACATTTTGTATGCAAAAGTTTATGCGAAAATTATTCAATGTCTCTCAGAGACGCTTGAAGAAAGTTGTAATTTGATGAAACTTGTTCAATCGGCTTCTAAAGTTCAACGGCCTGTAATTGAAAGCAACAAACGCCGTAATATTATCGTTAGATTTAAGTAAACAATCGTTTGAGAATAATTTTAATGGCGACTATGATTTATGCGATTTCGGATATTAATGTAATGTGTGATAACTTTTAATTTTCATCATCATCAGCCTAAATAATCCACTGCTGCCAGTCTAAATAAGCATTCATTAATCACCACCACATCGACCAGTCCTGATTCATGCAAAATACCTTGTCCAAGATCGGTCGACCTTGGACAAGTTATTTTGCATGATTTTTTAGTTAATTGTTTTTATTGGTATGTTATTTATCAATAAATAGTGTAAGACGTTTTAAGGCGTGGATTAACCTGCAAAGAATGCCTGAACTTTTGAGGATAAGACCAGGGAGTGTACACTTCGAATTCAGACCTAGTAACGTAGATTACGATGATGAATTTAATACAGTGTTCTCATAACTTTGATCAAACATCACACAATCATAGCCAATACGTAATTGCAACAGTAGGTAATTATAATTATCACTGTTTGGTGTTGATCATTACCCTTCACTATTTACGCATATTAAGTTCCCGTAGCGTGGTGGTTGGTTGCGCAACCATTAGCTATGCTTTCTATGGCACCCAGTGATGCCCGCAACCATGACGGATGCGTGCGGAATTCAGAAGCTATCCGCAACTTTAGATTTGGTTTGTGTACAATACACTATGGATCAGTATGTTAGCGCACTGATTGTATCATACATCTACGGTAGAAATGCCTTTTTTAACCGAATTCCAAAAAAGGAGGAGGTTCTCAATTCGGGTGTTTCTATTCTTTTTTATGTATGTTCGAGTATAACTCCATCAAATTAGACGATTTTGCAAAACTATTTTTTTATTCGAAAGGGCTTTATTCTGAAATGCCCATTTAAATTTCATATCTTAGACCTGATGATGGGTTTCGGAGACAGACAACGGAACTCTTCAATAAATGATAGCAAATCTTTCAGGATTGCTGAAATCGCATGTTTGTTTATTGTTTAGACCAAAGTGATTGGTACATTTAGCACTAAAATGTGAAAAATAAAAAATATAAATTTGCAAAAAAATACAACCGACTTCTACATTATAAAAACCAAAAAGTGCAAATTAACTTTAAGTCGTGTTGAGTGTTCAAAAAACGAAAAAACAACCATAAGCACCGAGTTCCGAAATTAAAGTTATTTTGTACTTTTTGGTTTTTATACTGTAGAAGTCGGTTGTATTTTTTTGTAGATTAGTATTGATCGTTTTCTAGTTAAGGTAGGATTCATCAATGACAATGAATGTGATCTGCTCATGTAAATCCAGTTCAAGAGGTTTTAGTGTGTGTTTACAATGTGTTTTCAGTCCTTCCAACACACGATGTGATGTGTGATGCATAAACATAAAGCATAATCAGCCTTTTAACGTTCCCACTGCTGGGACACAAGCTTCCTCTCTAGGAGAGGGAATTAGCCGTAATCCACCACGCGGGCCCAGTGCGGGTTGGTGAATGTCACATGTCTTCGAATGTGTGATGCTTCTGGCCAAATGTTCTCCCAGTTTGTGGGATGTCCCAAATGTCCTCTCACCTGCGCCGATGATTTTCTGAAACGTGGCCACTTACTTGGTCCAAATAGTTAAGCTTCGTACTCATCGTTTCTTCGTACTAGAAAAGCAGTGCCAGAGTAAATTTCTCATAGCAATGGTGACACTGGCGTCTCTTGAAACTTCTAAAACCATATCCTTTAGAAGCATAACCGTTGAATCAAATTTTGATGCAGCCATTTAAAATCTTTGTATCGGGAAGTATCTTCTAAATGTAATTACTAAACAATAAAATCTTTAAAATACACGTACATGACGTATTCTAATAATTTCTTCTATTTTTTTCTTATATTTCTTTTTTTGGATTAATAACGTAAACTTCCATGACTCAAATTTGAATAATTTACTACAAACGTGGTTCTTCTAAATTGTTTCAATATTGGCTTCCAAAATTCTAAAACTGAGCAAGCTGACTTTCTCATTACATGCAAATTATTTGCTTTTCGTTTATTTTTCTGAAGAGAGTATTAGTGTTTTTCGGTGATAATTAATGGGTTATTTAACAATTTAGTGATGCTTTCAAAACTATTGTTAGATGGAATAGTTCAGGAACGCGGAACTGATGACTTTACAACAAACTTTTAGATATTTTGTTCATTTGACAGCCGGTTCCAGTAATGTATTGTCTCTTCAAATGTTAAACATGCTTTTGGTGTAACATTATGTGACATAAACAAAATGTCAGGTACCTATGCTTTCTAGCTCATGAATTATTTATCCTTTTTGAACTCCTAGACATTCAGTCATTTATGTAAAAATAATATCACTTTCGATGGCGCGATAAGATTAATTATTCAGTATTTTTTAAATCTTATGTTTGTCTGCTCTTACAGGTCGTTTGATATTTATCAAGATCTAGGAGTGTAAATGAATTATTGTATTATGTTGATGATATTTTTAAATTATGAAAGGATTTTGGTGTTAGAACTTTAGAAATAAATGCAAAACTAAACTAGTAGGGTCTGGTTAGATGTCGTAGATTACGAGCATACATGTATTGAAAAAACATTTGTATTAATACATAAATATGATAAAATATCGACGGTTAAAAGGAAGTAGGGCATAAGCGACATTTTGGTCAAAAATGAGTTATATATGCCATCCTACGTAAAAAAATCCGCTCTTTCGAATGCGCTTACTCTCATGGCTCTACGGTGAGTTTTTTGGCGTTTATGTCCTAGCAAAAAAAATCGTTTTCATAGTATTAGTTTTCGTAACCGACGAAAATTCAAGTAATTTTTGCTACAAAGGTGCTTGTGCCCCTACAAAAATGATTTATTTTGTGTTTGTTGTCGGTAATGCTTTTTTACTTCATAAGGGTGTCGAGCTTTCGGTTGTTTATGCCTTTTAAGCTTTCCCTCACAAAGTACGAACGTTGTTTATAGCCTACTTCCATTTCGTAATTTAACATAGCTATGGCGCTTGTACCCTATATACGAAATTCATTTTCATATTACTCTGTCAGTTATACCCTATTACCATTCAGTACTTTATGGAAGCTATGCAGGTTATGCTCTATTACCTAAATTTATTTTAATATCACACTGTTGGTTATACCTTACTTCCGCGTACAATATAAATACAGTTTTGTCGATAATATCTTATTACTTAAATTAAATTAGATATCATGGTGTCGATTATAACCACATTATAACCTACTTCCACGTTTAACAATCATACTTATACGTCACTTATACTACAATACCCAATAAGCTTTTATTATTTACTATAATGTTTGTTACCTTTTTAAAAGTTTAATATTACGGATACATACCAAGTGTTCGTAATTAATTCTTAAGTTCCCTACCTGCTAGCTGCAGTATTAGCTGCCTACCCATCATCATCATCAACAGCCTGTTGCAGTCCACTGCTGGACATAGGCCTCTCCAATTGCACGCCACTTAGATCTATTTTCGGCTTCTCGCATCCAGTTTCTGCCAGCCGTCCTGCGCAAATCGTCACTCCACCGCGCGTCTCGGCAAACGTAGATCCCAGATCATTCAGCATCTGTTGTAGGTCCAGCAGCGTTTCTGCCATGATGACGATATCATCTACAAATCGCAAGTAATAGATGTATTCGCCATTGATGTTAATGCTACGTTCTTTCCAGTTCAGCGTCTTGAACATATCCTCCATTGCATTAGTGAACAATTTCAGGGAAATAACATCCCCTTGTCTCACTCCGCGATGTAATGGTATGGGACTTGTTTGCTGATTCTGTACTTGAACGGACATGGTGGCGGCCTCGTAGAGACATCTCATCACTTGGATGTATCGCCAGTCTACTTGGCAGCGCTGCAGGGACTTCAGAACAGACCAGATTTCAACCGAGTCAAAGGCCTTTTCATGGTCCACAAATGCTAGACACAGGGGCTGATTATACTCTTCGGTCTTGTGTATAATCTGCCGCACTATGTGGATGTGGTCTATGCGGCCGTATACGCTCCGAAACCCAGCCTGTTCTGGTAGTTGGAATTAGACGAGCTTTCGCGCAAGACGGTTCATGATCACTCTTGAAAACAGCTTATAGATGTGGCTTTGAAGGGATATGGGTCGATAGTTCTTCAATAGGGTCTTGTCTCCCTTTTTGAAGAACGGAGTAGAAGTGTGGTTATGTACAGTCGGTGATAGCAATTAACTGACCCCCTAAAAATTAAACGAATTTGAACCTTTTGCTTGTTACGAACGATCGAACTAGAACAACGTTGGAACTGGTTCAACGTCTACGATCAATAAAATAGTTATTCGAATTTGATCTTTAATACGCAGTGTTAAGGTAGGTATGTTCTTGAATATTATTTTAACTTGTAATATAATACGTAATTTCGATCACGTTGAATATGTTTCGAGTGGTCTAGTGGTGACTGTAGTGAGCTGACAAATCGTGGTTGCGAGTTCGTAACCAGCGTAATTGACGCGTTTGTTTCTGTTTTGTATATTTATTTTAAGTTATAAATAATAAATTATAACTTTAGCAACAACAAAAAAAAAACGATCAGAAATAAAAAACCAAAATGGTGGTAAAAACGATTTTATTTTATAAAAAAAATATTATAAGAATAACATAAATGATATTGACGACGACACGAAGATGATAATATTTACCTGCTTACTAATAACGTTGTTAACTGCACTGAGTTTAATGTAGTGAATCAGCATGTTATAATATTTAGAAATATAGGTATGTATTTCTATTTCATAACAATAACATCACTACATTAAATATCATTGAACTAAATAAAACGGCATTATACGTTGAAGTTCTACCTGGTCTACTATATATCAATTTGTTTTATGAATAGTTATTTTAGTTATAAAATAAGGTTTTGACAAAAAACTAGGTATTCGAAATACTTCGTTACAAATTATAACAATAGTTAATTTAACACACACACTGACATACGTTAGTATTGTTTGTGACCAACACTGGTTACTCAAGTTATTCATGCTTTTAATAGCGAAGTGGAGCACCATTTTTTCTATTGCTTGTTGCAAGCGGTCCCGCATACCGCGCACCATATTCCAACAACGATCACTTCCACTTGCAGTTGAATGAGTAGGCAAAAATGGGTGTTCAGTATGCCTTCTAACAATTGCTTGATGACGTTCTGACACTGGAGTATGTAACATAGTAGGTAGGTTTTGATCCAGGACGATCTTTTTGAACATTCCCTGCCTCTTCAAAACGTCTTAGCGACAATCTGACTGTATTTCTCTGAAACAATACAATAAGCATAATTTTAGTAACGAATAGGTAAACATAATTTATCGATTAAGTTTGAAAAAATACGTTTAGCAAATTAGATTATATAAATCAAATTGACCTATAAATGATTTCAAATTAGACTCATAATGAAACACAGTTAATTGTCTATTATTCTACATTCACCGGCTTTTAAGCAGACTAACGAATTAAGGAAAAAGTATAATTATAAATGAAGCATAAAAAGAATACACTTACCGCTATATTAAGTTTCCTAGCAATCGCTTGAATACCAACATTCTCCTCATGCAAATAGATTATTTTGTATTTTAAATAATCACTCAACTGAGACATGACGATTAAACTATCAAAACTGATAACAATTAATAAAAAGGTAAAAAGCCAATTTAGTAAGGCAAGGTAAAAATGTTCGCGCGTATTCACTGCTATTTGTGCATAGAATATCTTGTTCAATTTATTCTTCTACCCCAAGTCCTTATGTCATATTTATAGCAGTTTTTGTTGAATACGCATATTGACGTCTAACTACCCACTTATTAAAAAAGGTAAAAAGTTATAAATAAATGACCTAATACCAACCTCTTAAAGCTCAAGTTTGCGTATCAAAATTATTTATTGTTTCTGTTCATCGAGTAGTGTTAGTCTGATAAACTCATACCATATTGAATAACGTTTAATGTTATGAGCATAGGGTGTAAAATCGAGTAATTTTTAGGGGGGTCAGTTAATTGCTATCACCGACTGTACACACTTCTACTCCACGCCTCTGAAATTCTCCTTTCAAACAGGACAGCGTTAAGCTTCTGGAGCTCCCTCAATACGCTGAAGATATCGAACGTGAGCGCAGAGCTCTTGCTTTGAGAGGCAATATGCTGGTTCGTAGGTTTGCGTGTTGTAGTAGGGAGGTTAAAATTACGTTGTTCAAGGCTTACTGCCAGACCTTCTACACAAGTGGCTTGTGGACCAGCTACACGCGGAAAATAATGGACGCCCTGAGGGTACAATACAATAACAGCTTCAGAATGCTCTTGGGGCTGCCACGTTTCTGTAGTGCCTCTGACATGTTCGCTCAAGCGCGTGTTTGCGACTTCCATGCAATGGTGAGGAAGAAAACGGCGTCACTATTAGAAAGAGCACGGTCAAGTCCCAATGGCATTCTGAAGATGTTAATGAACAAATTCGATTCACCGATGATGAACCACTTCATACAGAGGTTGGTGAGGCAGGAATGATTCATCATCGATGTTTTCTTTTTTTTTGTAATGTTTTTGTTTGTTTGTTTTGTTGTTGTTATATTAACACTAACATAGTTTTTAGGATATTTTTTTGTAACTAACTAACAGTTGTCCGAGCAAAATAAATTATTATTTATTATTATTATTAATACGGGTTTACCTCTAGCTTTCAGCAGCTCTGTGGTAACGCCGTCTTCTCCAGGGGCTTTTCCATTTTTAAGCTGCCCAAGAGCGATCTCGATTTCGCCAATACAAAATTATATTATTATTATTATTTATTTTATTATTATTTATTTATTTATTAAAACTTTATGCACTAGTTAAAAAAAAAACTGTACAAAGGCGGACTTAATGCCATAGGACTTCTGGCAGGTCTTCGGTTAAATGGCGTGTCAATGTGGCTCTAGAACCCTCATTTTTGGGATCAGGACGAGATGTCCTCCACTTCCGAAAAGACTACTGGCTTCAAAGAAACAACTTCTCCACTTGCTGTGGTCAACTTCATCAGGTGGCTTAATCCAAGAGACTGTACGAACACCTTTGACCCCCGATTCTGCTCGATTGCTCTTTCAACCGAAAGAGCATTGAAGCCCCGGAGGTCCTGTCGTACGTGCTTGTTGATCTCTCAGTTTAGAAATCGCTTTGCCGACGAAGTGACGGGTGGGCTTTCACGTCATTCCTTCATTAGCCCTAAAGTCCCTTCTGAAAGCTTGGACTTCTTGCCCTTACGCTGCATATCACAGAATCTCGTACCTTTTTCCCTGAGGATCCGAGTCACATTTTAGAGGTTCTGGTTTACGTCTGTTGTGGTTTCCACGGCAGCGAATCGGTTTTCCAGGTTTGCCTGGAACGTTTCAGATCATGCCATGGTTTGGAGCAGAGTTGGTCGAAGTCTGGACTTCATCAGACGGACACGTTCGGCCTTGAAGTTAATATTCAGAGAGCCTCGGACAAGTCGTTGATCGCTACAGGTATTGAACCGATTGATCACGGAGACGTCTTTGAATATATGCTTTTTGTCATTCATGATGAACAAACATGAGATCGACATCTCATGTTTGGTCATAGTGTCGGGGCTTTGCCACGTCCACTTCCTTTGGGTCTGTTTCTTGAAGAAGGAGTTCATCAAGAACAACCCCTCCCGTTTGAGGAAGTTGACGAGCATTTGCCCCCTATGATTTCTGCTTCCAAATCCATGGTATCCTATTACCTATTCGCAGCAATACTGTACTCCCACTTTGGCATTAAAGTCCCACATGACAACGATGTACTATGTCTTTGTAGTGAAGTGGAGGGCTCTCGATATGTCATCGAACATATTTTCCACTTCGTCGTCCGAGTGTGTCGAGGTCGGTGCGTACACTACCTTGAGGCTATACCTCTCGGTGAGCTTCACAATAAGGTACGCTACCCTGTTCGACACACTTGACATTTCCACAAAGTTGTTAGATAGGGACTTGTTTACCAGAAACCCAACGCCGCCTTGGGATTGTTGGTCTGGGATCTCGGAAGTACATCAAATGACCCGATTCCAGGGATAACCCTGGAATCGGGTCATCTGATGTACTGGATGTGCTTGCTAATAGCGGGACCGCCGGGAACTGGAGGCCGTGGCTTTTTGTTGTTCTGCATTGGAGGTATTTGCCCATAATCGCCACACTGGGCAGGCGGGTTGGCTACCTAACCACTCCTTTTTAAGTAGCTTTGTTTTTTCCTTATTGAAAACATAAAAAATGTCTTTTTTTATTTAAAAAAATCCTACTATCCGCTTGTTAGTAAATAGGTAAGTAGGTGACATGAAAATGACTATAATGACGAACTATCATCTTTGAAATCTACTATTTAGTGTAAATTAGAATCACTTGAACGGGTAGGGTATACTGAAACAGGCCCCTAAGACTAAGGATCCTTAGTCTTTTTGTATGAAAATCGACTCCCTAATACTTATAAAATACTTCACCCTATTTTACGAGTTAGGGACAAAATTACAGCGTAGTGTAATACCCGTTTTAGCTCTTATCCTGATGAAGGATCGTGTTGGTTGCGCTACTTCATTATTTTTGGGGTGTCTTTTCATCCCTATTTCCATAGACTCACGCAATGCCAAATGTTGATTATCCTTCTTTTCCTTTGCTTTCAAGCGACATTGTGTGTCACTAATGTCTTATATCCTGGTATTGTTTTGAAAGCCGACTGTTTCTTGCTGCTTCTGCTCTATTAGCTTCCATACGACCACTGTGAAAAGTACCTTATACTTCTTTTCCTATAACACTTATTGAACTGTCTAGTCTCTTATACCCTTTTACCTTGCTGTGTGAGAAATCAGTATGTCGCTTAGGCTTCTTATCCTTTAATATTTTACTTTTTCATTTGTATCTTATACCATATTTCCTCATTGGAAAATTAAAAGCTATTGTTATAAGCGACAAAAACCACTTTAAATAGCGTCAAATCATTAAAACTAAAAATACCGGTAAACGCTCCATTTTTTTCTGATTTTATAACTGTTTTAGTTTTCACGATATCTTAATAAATGACAAAAATACGTCAGTTTTTCTAAAATTTAAAACTTTGAACGGCTCTCCTGAACATTTCATTTTTTGTCGCTTATACCCTATTTCCTTTTAACCGTCGATATATTAACATAATTACAATAGATGGTATAAACTTAATTCTATACGTGCAGATTAGTTGCACATAGTAAATAACTAAGGTCACTAAGCAATGCAAGAATGTGAAAGGATGAGACAATGTCCATACAAAACACCTGATTTAAATGATGAAAAGTGTGTTAGGGTCCAATTAGTCAATCACTTAATTTCACAATCCTGATCAGGGCTGCCAAGCCAGCACTTAGTACTTTAAATAAACACTTTCTTAGCGCGTTGGCTATCGTTATTTTTAATCCAATAGAAGTAACAAATAAATTGAATTAAACTAACAACAAACTCAAATTTAGAATGAAAAAATTCGTTCTCAATGCTGTCAGCTGGTAATTTGCCCAAGAGACTGGCGGCATTGCCACGTTGAATGGCAATGCTTAGCCTTAGGCCAAAGTAACCTAAAATGAATAACATTTTTTTAGATTACAAAAATGTTATCTATGTATGTATGTACGTAAAGATGTTATGTTGAACTTAGGTCCCACCTCAAAAGCCTGATCAGAGGCATTATATTTATATACTATCAGCGCCCCGCGGTTTTACCCACGTAGTTCCCGTTGCCGCAGGAATATGGGGATAAAACATAGTCTATGTGACTCAGGGTGAATGAAGCTTTCTAATGGTGACAGAATTTTTGAAATCGGTCATGTTGTTTTTGAGTTTATTCGTTACATACAAAAATACAAATCTTTCCTCTTTATAATACTAGTATATAGATATAAAAAGGCATTACTTCAGGCAAATCTGTGCAATATTATATGTATTTATATATGAATGTAAGTATGTCTATAAAATATGTTGTATTGTACCTATTTGTGCACTGGATCCTACCCTAATTTCTCTCTATCAATCAATGGTTTGCTGTGAGAAACTCAACTTAGAGTTAAGCTCGCCTTTGTACATTCACTTTATTATGTCCAATATAATAAAAGTTGTTTTGGTGTACAATAAAGAATAAAGAACGAAGTAATTTGATGATTTCCCATCCTTAAAAATAAGCATCAAGTCGATTCTGCTTTCTTCATCATAAGGTGTCATCATCATCTGTTTCTATTCTATTGCAAATGAACACACCGCCTACACTGTTTCCTTGTCATAAAATAAATGCTACGATTCCACGCCCGAGGAGCACCTCTATTGAGCAGCAGCGTAGCGTCATGGCGCAATCTTATAATTATACACCGTATCGTCAATTATTGTGTTAAAGCCGTGAATATATCAAATTATGCAACATTATGATGATTTGTAACTACCGTTGTCTGATCAAGCTAGTGCAAGTTTTGTTTCCATCAGTGGTTTGCTGTTCATGTATTTGTTGACACACTACACACACACACGTGGAGTTTCTTGCACGTTCTTCTCCATAGAGATCTACGCTTTGGAACGTGCAGATAGCTTCACCTCTTTCGACTTGACAATTCAAAAGTGCCTGTAAAGGGTTTAATTGAAATAAATGCTTTGAATTTTGAATTTTGAACACACAGATGCACAGTATTCTAAGGATAACTTGCTCCATCTTAATTTATATATCTGTTTACTGTTTTTGTTTTTTATTTGTATTCGATGATATTTATTTAGGTATTATATTGATTCAAATCAACCATCACACGTCCTATGAAAGGTTCATTAGAAAACAATCGTCAGACAGCGTCAGTCTGTCTGGCATATCGCTGAAATGGACCTATTTAGTGCAGCCGTGAGACACTCACTAAGTTTTTGTCATAACTATATTTTTGTTTGTTTGTTATTGCCATGTACCGTGCGTGTTTCATGTAAGTGCAAAATAAATTTTATTCTTCTTTATTTTTTTTCTTTCTAGTGCCGACCAAATTGGTTTTTAACCGACTCCCACAAAATGAGGAGGTTCTCAAGTCTCTCAAATATCTTTGTTTTATCTTTTCTCTTGCGAGACTTCAAAGCCAAACTATTTTAATGCCATGGGGGGTCCAGACCTGTACCACAAGTTTTTCTCTAAACCTACTTCAGGCACCAGTTTCTTCTCTGGTTGTATTTAGTTAGATAGACCAATTGATATTAATCTTAAGGCAGCCAATGTGAAGATAGATTAAATGATTTTGGATTTGAATTTGAAGTCGGCTGTATTTTTTTTGTGTGTTATCGCATAACTTTGTACTGGGTGTCCCGATTTTGTATTTGAAAGCTGGTGCTTGTCGTGTATTTAAATTTGATTGAGATCTGACGACTAGTATTTGAGTTATCCCTAATAATGCGTGGCTTCGACTACACTGATGATGTTCTCATTCTCTCTTGTCGATGTAAAATGAAAAACTAAAATTGTATACGATGGTTTGGAAAAACATATAGTATTTCAAGGTTTTTTTTTGTATTCTAAAAATTATGACACAAAAAAAACAGTCGCATTGAGAACCTCCTCCTTTTTTGGAAGTCGGTTAAAAATGAAGTTAGTTATATGTAACGGCTGACAGGACAGAACGTAAGAAAAAAACGTGTTGAGCCGACATCTAAGTAACATGGGATGAGGGCAGGAAGATGATATGAAAATCTTACGTCTAGAACCAGCCTCCAACTTGCTCCGGGGCTTCAATTATGTCTTTATTATAAAAGGGAGTCTACTTCCCGGTCCGGGCGCGTTATCAGACGGTTTGCCTGGATATTCCGACATATCCATTTCCACCGTTTGCAAACCGACGTTCACTTCCTGAGATACCACTTGCGTTGGACATGTAAACCTGGGTTCCGTAGACATTCTGTAGACCTTTATAATGTGTGGATTCAATTTAATATTTAATTTTATCTAATTCGCGTCGCGCACTAGGTCTTTGTAGTATTAAAAAAATGTAACGTTTCAAAGAAATCCAGGGTCCATTAATTGTTTCGATTTCTCATATTTACCATCTGTATGTGTACATTATGGATTGCAATAAACGATCTTGAATCTTGAAGAACAAAAAAAAAACTGTCTCATACATTTATTTATTTTATTATTTAGGTATATACCATTCACAGCAAATAAGTAATAGATTAGATACATTGAAATATGAGTACAAAGAAACTGCTTATGTCCAATGAAATTTCTTCCAGCAGACCTGCGAAAGCAGAAATGTAGACAATAGTGTGTAAGGACAAGAGAAGAAGAAAATGTGAAGCTTTAAACTAAAGTAACAAATCAAAATATGATAATAAGTTTTTTTTTTGTCAGAATCATTCGTCGACGGAACCTTAAAACCAGTTGAAGCTTCCGTCGAAAACTAAAAGTCCGACAAATTAATCTATAGCAATTTGTTACAAATTGTACTGTTCTGCTTATTACTACTGTTATGGTACACTCGTATGGCATAATCCTCCTCTTTCTTTGTCCAAATGATCTTCCTTGGAATGCGCTCCCTCTGAGCATCAGGACGGCAACTAGTCGGCGCGCGGCGGTCCTTTAAGGTGAAGGCACGTGAGCACATTCGCAAGAAGTTGGTAGAATCATCACAGCGTTAATTCGTTGGATTCGTTTTTCTCAATGCCGTTGTTAATGTTATTTTTATGTATGTATCCCTCATGATTGTATGTTTCCCTCTCTGTTTGTCTTTCTTTTAAGTTGCACCTGCCATGTTGTCTCTGCACTACCCTAAGGTCAACTGGTAGAAAACGCCTATGGCATTAAGTCCGCCTTTGTACAGTTTTTTTACTAGTGCATAGTTATAATAAATGAATAAATAATCAGTACTTGTGAATAGTGACAGTCTCCGAATAGTGACAGTTGTAGCAATGTCACTATTCGGAGTGTAAAACTATTGGGTGGCACAATCGAAAGCTTTTTTAAGATTCACCAATTATTTTCTAAACATCTGGTTTTTCTAAGTTTTACAAAAACGAACTTCAGCACAGAGTTTCAGTGTGAAGGCTGACGACGGACGGTTGAAGTGTGACGACTTAAAAAGTCTTGATTTAAGTCCATATATCATATCAGCGACTATCAATAATGTCATTATGTTCTAAATAATATCGGTCATAATCCCGGTCCAGTCAGTCTAAGACATCAGTAGCATAAAGCATAATCAGCCGTTAAATGTTCCCACTGCTGGGACACAGGCCTCCTCTCTAGGAGAGGGAATGGGCCGTAATCCACCACGCGGGCCCAGTGCGGGTTGGTCACCCTAGTTGTAAGACATCAGTGATAGGACGGAATGGAGGAAAAAATTGTATTGTACCAAACTCAAGTAACTTTGTATCTGGGCAGGAATATGTTGAGGAATCCCCATCACTCCTACACTCAATTCATTAAACCTCGATATGTACAACAAAAGAAATAAAACCATATTTTAAACAGTGACAACTTAAGCTTGACTAAAGGGTACCTACTTCCCTTTCTTCTTCTAAAATTGTTTGTCCGAAAATCATTATCCATAACACGTTTGCTTTAAAATTCAAAAACTATAATGCTAAAAATCCCGAAATTTATGGCATGTGATATTATGTGACTTAATATCACAGACATAACATATCGGGTAAGTTATCATTCGGACAAATGGTAATTAAGACAAAAAAAAATTATGGATAAAAAAGTTAGGTGACACAATAGAGAACCTGACTAAAGACTTGAATGAAACAATCACTGCATTATTAAATAGTTGTCAAGCCTTAATAGAAATGATCAATGACCACAACGATACTAAACACGGATTACGAGTCAGATATAACGTTACTAAGTGGAAAGATAACAGTGACCGCGACCGGTTCCGAGTTCATTTGCACGCGTTATACACTCACACAGCTTATACTTTCACTGGCTGAGATTAGAGCAGCTATCAGAATGGATGTGGCAATTCTTGGGAAAGGTCAAACTGCGAAACTCAAAGAATTTTGTGCAATATCCTGTACGGTTTGTAAAACAACAAGAGTTATGGGATGAAAATAATTGTTGAGATTGAAATACTTCCTTCGGGCTAACAATGATTTAATGCAACAAAAGATGTCAGAATGAATTTATGTGCTGTACGAGATCTTACTATCTGGCTTTGATAAAAAGTTGGCTAGTGCAGTTTTGAGTGTTCAAACAATGGATGTTATACAACCTTATCAAACACAACATCCCCTTTTATACAAATAATTTACTTAGAATCAGTAACAAAAACAACAGGGATATTTCCTGAGTAAATAAATTATTATTCTATTTAGCCCGACAGTTAGATTATAGAAAAATTTTGGATTAAATAGTTTTTCCTTAATCAAATCTATAAAATGCATCAAAGATCAGGCAGGAGTGTGTGCTTGTGACATCACGTCGCGTGGTAAAAAATGTAGCACGTAGTGACGTCACACGAGGTTTTACAGCACGGTATCGTCTTCGTTTTTTGTTTATGTGAAAAAAGAAAAATACTTGTTCAATATTTTTGGAAATCTTTGTGACGTAAGAACTAATTAGATTTTTTAGTGAACTACCTTATTGCAACAATTTAACACTATGTTGTTTTGTCCTGAACTACAAGCTGGTAGTTTTATTAAAATGTTGCTCCAGACTGGATATCCCAATACCATAAACAAATACTACCTTAATAAAAATGTAAACGAGATATTTTTAAACGCCGCATCCAAATCATCACGCCCGTGAGTTTGTGACTATGCCCGCACACGTCTGGCGAATATTCAAACTCACCATTTATTATAATTCCTCCATTAACAATTCATATAAAATCACTTTCTCACATTGTTAGTGAATACTTATTACTTATGGACTTCTCCAATATGGAAATGTGAATTTCTAAAATGTAAAGTTCTATGGTGTCCAGATTTCTATGTTTTGGATCCTTTGAGTTGATGTTTGTGGTAGGTATAAGAGGAAGATATCTTGGAAGAGTCCAATTTAAAATTAATTGGCCATGTAACTAAGAATTGTCTCGTCTCGTCTTGTTTATTGATTGGCAAATCATTTATATTGTATGACTGTTTAATTCAGGCATTCATATTTTGTTATTTTCTGTAAGAGTGTTGTTGTGGTTTACACTGAAAGTAAACACTTAGGTTAACCAAGTGAGATGAATAAGAGAAAATAATACTTATCACACCCTTTTTTTCCTTAGTCGTCTAAATTGTTTTGCTATGGTCTCATTACAAACCTCAACTCGCCATAGCAGAACATAGCGCCTTCTATTGCTACTCTCTTAAACTATAATAAAACAAACTGGATTGAACGAAGTGGTTTGCTGGTTCAGTATATTTACGATAGATGGCGTTGATTTCAAGCAACTGTTATAGTTCAAAACTCTGCGCATAGATGTCACTGTGCTGAAAGTGTACGTTTCTGAATCGCGCTATCGTCATCTTCATTGCGATTGCATTATATATCATGCGTCCTTTCAAAAGTTATTCATTTTAGTATGAATCGCTGAACTGATAGGTACATCATCATGTCTAAGCAGAGGGCTGATTTAAAAGAACTTGGTAAATTGATCGATGAAAGTTATAGAAGGTAGGTAAAACCTATACTTATTAACAGACTAGCTTATGCCCGCGACTTCTTTCGCGTGGAGTTCCATACAAAATGTTAACCCCTTTTCCACCCCCTTAGGGGAAGAATTTTCATAAATCCTTTCTTAGCGTATGCCTAGGTACGTCATAATATCTACCTGCATGCCAAATTTCAGACCGCTCCGTTCAGTGGTTTGGGCTGTGCGTTGATAGATCACTATGTCAGTCAGTCAGTCCCTTTTGAGTTATATATATTTAGACTAGTATTTCGCTTGGGGGCGCGAGTTGCAAGCAACCCGCGGTGTCTTTTTAGTATTTTTAGTAACAATTATTATCTCTACAATGTCAGATTTCTGAGTTACGCAAAGGGGTTGAAAGAAGGGGGTTGAAAAGGGTTGAATTTTTTTTGGCCATATATTCATCCAGATGTCCTCTTTACAACCCCGAAGACCATTTTTCTATACAATGTCAGGTTTCTGAGTTACGCAAAGGGGTTGAAAGAAGGGGGTTGAAAAGGGTTGATTTTTTTTTAGGCATATTTTCATCCAGATGCCCTCTATATAACCCCGAAAACCATTTTTCTCTACAATGTCAGGTTTCTGAGTTACGCAAAGGGGTTGAAAGAAGGGGGTTGAAAAGGGTTGAATTTTTTTTGGCCATATTTTCATCCAGACACCCTCTATACAACCCCGAAGACCATTTTTCTCTACAATGTCAAGTTTCTGAGATACGCAAAGGGGTTGAAAGTAGGGGTTGAAAAGGGTTAAATAGGGTTGAATTTTTTATTGGCCATATACTCATCCAAACACCCTCTATACAACCCCGAAAACCATTTTTCTCTAAAATGTCAGATTTCTGAGATACGCAAAGGGGTTGTAAAAAGGGGGTTGAAAAGGGGTAGTTTTTGTTTTCGTTTTCTACTCATCCAAACACCCTCTATACAACCCCGAAAACCATTTTTCTCTTTGACGTCAGGTTTCTGAGATAAGCAATGGGGTTGAAAGAAGGGGGTTGAAAAGGGGTAGTTTCAGATTTTTCCCATACTCACCCCGATACCTTCTATACAACCCCATAAAAAGTTTTCCCCTCCTAGCACGGCAAGTGGGAGAACAATTATGTCAATCAGTCAATCAATCAGTGAGTGGTTTTTTAATTATATATAATATAACTAGTATTTCGCTTGGGGGCGCGAGTTGCGAGCAACTCGCGTTGTCTTTTTAGTATTTTTTTACTAAAAAAGAGGGGTTGAAAGTAGGGGGTTGAAAAGGGTTGAATTTTTATTGGCAATATACATATGTACTCATCTAAATACCCTTTATGCAACCTCGAAAACTATTTTTCTCTACTATGTCAGATTTCTGAGATACGCAAAGGGGTTGAAAGAAGGGGGTTGAAAAGGGTTGAATAGGGTTGAATTTTTTATTCATCATTTTCTCATCCAAACACCCTCTATACAACCCCGAAAACCATTTTTCTCTACAATGTCAGGTTTCTGAGATATGCCAAGGGGTTGAAACAAGGGGGTTGGAAAGGGTTGAATAGGGTTGATTTTTTATTCGCCGTATACTCACCCAGATACCCTCTATACAACCCCGAAGACCATTTTTCTCTACTAAGTCAGATTTCTGAGTTACGCAAAGGGGTTGAAAGAAGGGGGTTGAAAAGGGTTGAATAGGGTTGAATTTTTTATTGGCCATATACTCACCCAAATACCCTTTATACAATCCCGAAAACCATTTTTCTCTACAATGTCAGGTTTCTGAGATATGCCAAGGGGTTGAAACAAGGGGGTTGAAGAGGGTTGAATTTTTTATTCGTCATATACTCATCCAGATACCCTCTATACAACCCCGAAAACCATTTCTCTCTAAAATGTCAGATTTCTGAGATACGCAAAGGGGTTGTAAAAAAGGGGTTGAAAAGGGGTAGTTTTTTTTTTTGTTTTCTACTCATCCAAACACCCTCTATACAACCCCGAAAACCATTTTTCTCTTCGACGTCAGGTTTCTGAGATAAGCAATGGGGTTGAAAGAAGGGGGTTGAAAAGGGGTAGTTTCAGATTTTTCCCATACTCACCCCGACACCTTCTATACAACCCCATAAAAAGTTTTCCCCTCCTAGCACGGCAAGTGGGAGAACAATTATGTCAATCAGTCAGTGAGTGAGTGGTTATTTAATTATATATAATATAATAACTAGTATTTCGCTTGGGGGCGCGAGTTGCAAGCAACCCGCGGTGTCTTTTTAGTATTTTTTGACTAACAATTATTATTTCCCTGTGAAAATAATAATTTGTGTCAGATTTCTGAGATACGCAAAGGGGTTTTAAAAAGGGGTTGAAAAGGGGTAATTTTTTTTTTCGTTTTATACTCATCCAGACACCCGCTATACAACCCCGAAAACCATTTTTCTCTACAATGTCAGGTTTCTGAGATATGCCAAGGGGTTGAAACAAGGGGGTTGAAAAGGGTTGAATAGGGTTGAATTTTTTATTGGCCATATACTCACCCAGATACCCTCTATATAACCCCGAAGACCATTTTTCTCTACAATGTCAGGTTTCTGAGATACGCAAAGGGGTTGAAAGAAGGGGGCTGAAAAGGGGGTGTTTTTTTTTTTGTTTTATACTCATCCAGACACCTTCTATACAACCCCGAAAACCATTTTTCTCTTCGACGTCAGGTTTTTGAGATAAGCAATGGGGTTGAAAGAAGGGGGTTGAAAAGGGGTAGTTTCAGATTTTTCCCATACTCACCCCGACACCTTCTATACAACCCCACAAAAAGTTTTTCCCTCTCAGCAGGGGAAGTGGGAGAACAATTATGTCAATCAGTCAATCAGTGAGTGGTTTTTTAATTATATATAATATAACTAGTATTTCGCTTGGGGGCGCGAGTTGCGAGCAACTCGCGTTGTCTTTTTAGTATTTTTACTCACCCAGATACCCTCTATACAACCCCGAAGACCATTTTTCTTTACAATGTCAGGTTTCTGAGTTACGCAAAGGGGTTCAAAGAAGGGGGTTGAAAAGGGGTTGAATTTTTAGTGGCCATATACTCATCCAGATACCCTCTATACAACCCCGAAAACCATTTTTCTCTAAAATGTCAGATTTCTGAGATACGCAAAGGGGTTGAAAAAAGGGGGTTGAAAAGGGTTGAAGAGGGTTGAATTTTTTATTCGTCGTATACTCATCCAGATACCCTTTATACAACCCCGAAAACCATTTTTCTCTAAAATGTCAGATTTCTGAGATACGCAAAGGGGTTGTAAAAAGGGGGTTGAAAAGGGGTAATTTTTTTTTCGTTTTATACTCATCCAGACACCCTCTATACAAGCCCGAAAACCATTTTTCTCTACTATGTCAGGTTTCTGAGATACGCAATGGGGTTGAAAGAAGGGGGTTGAAAAGGGGTAGTTTCAGATTTTTCCCATACTCACCCCGACACCTTCCATACAACCCCATAAAAAATTTGCCCCTCCTAGCACGGCAAGTGGGAGAACAATTATGTCAATCAGTGAGTGAGTGAGTGGTTATTTAATTATATATAATATACTAGTATTCCGCTTGGGGGCGCGAGTTGCGAGCAACTCGCGGTGTCTTTTTAGTATTTTTTGACTAAAAACAAAGGGGTTGAAAGTAGGGGGTTGAAAAGGGTTAAATAGGGTTGAATATTTTATTCGTCATATACTCATCCAGATACCCTCTATACAACCCCGAAGTCCATTTTTTTCTACAATGTCAAGTTTCTGAGATACGCAAAGGGGTTGAAACAAGGGGGTTGAAAAGGGTTGAATAGGGTTGAATTTTTTACTGGCTATATACTCATCTAGACACCCTCTATACAACCCCGAAAACCATTTTTCTCTAGAATGTCAAGTTTCTGAGATACGCAAAGGGGTTGAAAAGGGTTGAATAGGGTTGATTTTTTTATTGGCCATATACTCACCCAGATACCCTCTATACAACCCCGAAAACCATTTTTCTCTACAATGTCAGGTTTCCGAGATATGCCAAGGGGTTGAAACAAGGGGGTTGAAAAGGGTTGAATAGGGTTGAATTTTTTACAGGCTATATACTCATCCAGACACCCACTATACAACCCCGAAAACCATTTTTCTCTAGAAAGTCAGGTTTCTGAGATACGCAAAGGGGTTGAAACAAGGGGGTTGAAAAGGGTTGAATAGGTTTGATTTTTTTATTGGCCATATACTCACCCAGATACCCTCTCTACAACCCCGAAGACCATTTTTCTCTAAAATGTCAGATTTCTGAGATACGCAAAGGGGTTGTAAAAAGGGGGTTGAAAAGGGGTAATTTTTTTTTTCGTTTTATACTCGACCAGACACCCTCTATACAACCCCGAAAACCATTTTTCTCTTCGACGTCAGGTTTCCGAGATAAGCAATGGGGTTGAAAGAAGGGGGTTGAAAAGGGGTAGTTTCAGATTTTTCCCATACTCACCCCGACACCTTCTATACATATCTTAGTTCAAAGAAAATATCTCCGCGCTATGCACTATAGATGCTTCCGTAAAAAACTATCATACCAGTCTCTACTTAAAAAATACGGCCTTTTGACTTTACACTCTAGACGCATTCTTCTTGAGATGATGACGCTTTTTAGCATATGTCGTAACAAGTTTGACTGTCCTAATCTGGTAAATAGTTTGTGCTACCTGGTCCCTCGTACAGCTCATGGGCGTGATTCTCGCTCAAAGCACTTGTTCGCCGTCTCTTTCTGTCGTTCTAATTCAGGAGCTCGGTCACCGTTGCGTCGCTTGGTCGACACTTATAATAAACAATTTTGTTCAGTAGATATAACGTTTCTCAGCAATTCATTATTTAAAAAAGAAATCTGTAATATCTTAAAACTCCAACTATAGTCATTAAGGATTTACATGTGGACTCTGTGAGTCGCATGGTACTTACAGGAGTCAGATTATAGCAGCCATATTATATTATATTATGTAACTGTATATCACACAAGAGTAAATTGTTTCGATATTGTCTTTCAACAACTAGCTTATTTAGTATAGTAATTTGTGGATAACGTTGTTAGTAGTGTATATGCTATACCTATTGAATAAGTCTTGAGTTTATTGTAATTCATACTACTGTTTGTTGTCCCTAATAAATAAATAAATAAATAAATACAACCCCATAAAAAGTTTTTCCCTCCTAGCACGGGAAGTGGGAGAACAATTATGTCAATCAATCAATCAATCAGTCAATCAGTCAATCAGTGAGTGGTTTTTTAATTGTATATAATATAATAACAAAAAGAGAGAGCTAATAAATTCAAAACACATTTTAATCTTAATTATTATTTTTTTTAGATTTGAAGTCTTTTTACGTTGTATTACGCTAGGTTAATTTATTTTTTATTGCAACTTCGAAAGTTTCAGCAAAATAGTTGCTCCTAAAAAGAATCACCTAACTAAAATGTTTCATTGTTGCAGAGGTCGAACTTGTAATCTTGACAAAATTGCTCCGGATTTAAATTCAGCAAACAATAATCAGCTGCCCATAACTAGTGAAAAACTTTTGGAAGAAGAACCACAACGTAGCAGAAAGTTCAAGTGCTTGGAAATATTCAACGCGAAAAATAAGAATACTGTCATCGATTTAACTAAAGACTGAAATGAATCTTCGAAAAATTAAATGAATTAGAGTTGAAAAATTAGGAGTTTGCTTTTAAAATAGGTACTGAATCAAGATAAACCATTATGTTATGCTTTGTCTTTCATTATTTTCTGTACACCGTAGTAAGTTTTATATTTTACAGTAAAGAAAAAATAATGTACAAAGACAAGCTTAACTCAAAGTTGAGTTTTCTCCTAGCAAACCTTTGAGTGATAGAGAGAGATGTCACAATAGAGGGTAGGATCCAGTTCACATTAAAATACTACATGTTATATCTATACTAATATTATAAAGCTGAAGAGTTTGTTTGTTTGTTTGTTTGAACGCGCTAATCCCAGGAACTACTGGTTCGAATTGAAAAATTCTTTTTGGGTTGAATAGACTATTTATCGAGGAAGGCTTTAGGCTATGTATCATCACGCTTAAGCCAATAGGAGCGGAGCAGCGATAAAGAATGTTTTAAAATCGGGGATTCCACGGGGACGAAGTCGCGGGCAGCAGCTAGTTATAGATAAGATTGTAAAGAGGAAAGATTTGATTGCTTTTCGTTTTGTTTGCATTGAATAGGCTCCGAAACTTCTGAACCAATTTGAAAATTTCTTTCACTGTTGGGAACTTACACTCTTACCGAGTGACATAGGCAACATTTTATCCCCGTGTTCCTACGGGAACAGGAACTACGCGGGAGAAACAGCAGGGTGCTGCTAGAAATATATATAGTTGTGGCAATGCGCAGTGGCTTTTGGATATATATTATGAGTATGTAGCTGCTGCTATCCGTATGGCTGTCACCAGAATGTAGCTGTTGAACTTTACCCTATTGTCGCTTTAACAACAAAATAATCATGTGTTATATATATGTACATACATATATGTATGTACGTTCATTAATATTATACAGGATTATGATGTTAAAACCAAAAGCAAATGCTCTTTAATTTTTCTCTTGAAGATATCAAGAGAAGGGCTGTAGGGAGTGTCAGAGAGTTTTGAGAGACGCACTGCAGTACTAACAGAGAAGGAGCCACCATTGCGACTGGAAGTATGATCTGCACTGCAAAAGAGAAGAGAGGTAGAAGTGCGACATGGTTTACCCCTCAGGACGAGGTACTCAAAGCGTACATGAATGTATTGAGGAGAATCAGGATTGTGAAGGATAGTATAAAGTAGAGATAGGATATAGGTATCTTGCTTACGCCGAATTGGCAGCCACTTCAATCTGGTCGAAACACCTACACGTGGTTGTATTTCCGGAGGCCAAAAATAAAGAGAATACATAAGTTAGTAGGCGCACGAGTTTATTTAGGATTACTTCTGTTGCATACAGAAAACAGAAACCAACATAGTCGATAAGTGGTATAAGAAGAGATTATAAAATGGGACTTATATGACAGAGGCCGGTGATTTAATAGGCTGAGCATGTATCTAGCACCAATAAAGAGCCGCTTGAGATTTAGACGGGTTCAGCAAGAGTTCAAAAGATGTTTGCCTAAAAATCTAGTTCTAGTTAGTATTTTCATATAGGTAAATTTTTCTACATACAGCATAATTATAAATAAATACTTAGGTAAATAACAAGTAGTCAGATGACAACCGAGAGATTTATTAAAACCTGTGACATTTGCCACAGAAAAAATTGTCATCCCTAAACCGCAAACAGTCAAAATCTAAACCGTAATAACGAGAAAAATATGAAAAGTGAATATTTCTGAGCCATCAATCTTTGTCAAGTGATTAATGATAATGACGCAGCACGAGGTGGTCTGAATGACGAGTGTTTATGAGACGAACCTGCCAGGTGTCATGTCGGAGAAGATATTATCGTTTATGTACGTGCCATAGATCACGCAAGGGACATCGGCCATAGTGATACAACAATGATTGAATATAGGACAAAATCTTTTGTTTCGTGATGTTTAGAATTAGACGTAGATTAATTGAATAGTGCTTATTTTATTTATTTATTTATTTAACAATTTACGCACACAAATGTATAGAGGCGTTTTCTATCAATCAACCTTTGGGTGATGCAGAGAATAATTGTGGTAGGTGCAGTACGAAAAAAATAAACAGAAACGTGATTAATATTAAATTACTACAAAGATAATATATAAACTATACATAAAATACAATGCTATAATTATATACTCAAATCAATAAACTCATACGCGAAAATAACTATCAATTTCGTCCCACCTTAAAATTGTACCTACATTGCTTGCAAATAAATAATTCTGATTCTGATTTTGATTCGATACATAACTCATTTAAAATTCGAATGGTACTTTTTATTTACCGATAGGCTCACCTTTAACCAGATCTCACCTGATGGAAAACGATGATGTGGTCGACGATGGAACTCGTGTACCTAGAAGACGCCTGTTGATGCTTGACTTAATTTAAACCGGAGGAGGTTTTAGTATCAGGAAACGTAGACTCCGGGTGTGAAATCAATTCCTTAGTCAAAGCACAATTAAAGAATTTTCGAGAAGTTTTGTGCATATGGGTACAAGGTGGTACAAGTGGCTCATCACGGTATGTTTTATAGATCAGATTATAGAAAGGGCAAAGCGGAATTCAATTGTGCAAATCCTAAACAGTAATAAGAAACAATCTTATTACAAAGCTCTTCATTAAGCCTCATTACATTTTCCAGAGCGCAATACACTCATTACTTACTGTAACTCCGAAAATACACATAAAAGACGAGCAACTTCAAAAGCCCAATTCTCCAAGTTTCACACTTAAAACAGGTACTAATAACTTGTTCAAATTAAGAGATTTCACTTAGATCTGTTGAACGCATAATTGAAGTCTGCAGGAGAGTTTTAACGGTCGGTAATTAGATAAATTTGTGTATCCGCACGCTCCCAGTCGGCGACCGCAGCTAACAAAAATTTACGGAGCGTTCCGAATTTTCTCTGCATGTTAATTGGTATGGACGGTTTTGGGTATTTCAGTGGTGTGGGAAGGGATTTGAAGTGGACCTTAGTTACGGGCTCTTGTTGCATCTGTTCCCATGTTATTGCTTCGACATGATCTCAACAATCAGACATGTATATCGATACGGCTAAGCTGCGATAACGGTTAGTTTGAATTTAGGAAGTTTATCTAAACTATGAGTGAGTTGGTCTATCAATGGATAAGAAAACCGGTATGCATATAATAACAGAGGTAGTTTCTGCTGTAACAATGGAAAAATATCACGTTGCTTCTTTGGCTAGTGTATTAAAGTGTAAAATATTATTTTATGTCTACGTCTAAAAGCTTATACAGTGATGAACATATTCTGTATTTTTGGTACGAATACATGACCATACGATTACGTAACATTTTCCGAAATCTGCATATTCAAACCCACTTAAACGAAAATAACGCTAACCATTTTATCATTAAGAAAGTAAAAAACCCTTTAGAGTTAATAAAGTAAAACAAACAGACAGACAATGTAAACGTAGGTGCGATTGCGGCTTGCGCTTGAAAGCAATTCCTTGTCCCACTGAGTGGCGCAAAGAAGCAATTAAGATGAGAAAACGCTTGTACACGCCCTGCGCTATGCTCGCCTTGAGCTGCGTCCATGATAGCGTTCTCGGTAAAGAATGCATGTGCTTTTAAAAATATTATCTTTGACAAGGAGCTAGGAGAAAATTGGCATTTAGAATAGTTTTAGCTGTTCTAGTTCTGGATTATACCGGATGGAAACGAGCAAGTAAATGTTGTTAGCATAAATGTGTTGCAATTTCCTTTAAAGTTTTTTAAAAACGTTTTTATACTTACTCCAATATTGACCGTTGCGATAGCGATTATTGGCTATCTAACTACTACTGTTTAAAATCATTGATGTGTCTACATAGCAATGCTGTATGTCTGGGTTGAACTTATTGGAAAAAAATATCAAATTATTATCTTTTTCGTGTCCATCAATATCATGAATAACAAAATATCCTCAATCTGTTTTTTTTTTTACTTAGCCTTATTAATAATACATATTTTTATGAGTCATTTATTCAGTAATGTAGTCGTGTAGTAGTTTTTTCAGTAGTTTGTAACTTCTTGTATTTTCTTCCCAATCGTACATCATGAGAACTATCCCTTACATTCCAAAACTCGCGACAATGGCCCATAAAATCCTGACTTTCACGTGTAACTCAGCTTTAGCTAAATGCGTGCATCCACTATGCTGCACAAAGATGTCATACCTTCACGAGAGCTGGCGGCGACCACTCGTGCTAAGTGGTGACATGCTGAGGAACCGGGGCCTCGTCTTACTTACTGTGAGTCGCTTTTTTATTGTTTCAAAGTGTTTTCTTTGGTGGAAAGCTTATGTTCCGTTTGAGACAGTTTCCTTTGTTATGTATGAGGTTACTTTTGTTTTCTAGTAATACCTGGGTTTAAATTGTATCTAGGTATTAGGTTATCTTTTGTGTAAAGGTTGAACAATGTGTGAGTGATTACAGTTTGGGAATAGTTAGTGTCTACTTCTCTTAACAAATACTCTTTTAATTCCAAAATATAAGCAATAATTGACCAAAGGTCTATTTCAGGCTCATTTATAACACATCAATGTATAGTAGTGTTTTTATATTTTTCCAGATCTTCCATTTCACCCACAAAGTATCAACCGAACAAATAATTAACACTAATGGCTGGATCCCAATGTCGCATAATGATATCTATAATCAAATAAGAAGAGTTTCAACCGTATATCCAGTTTACTTCACTATGAAGCCACCAATGGTTGATAAAAATAACTTAGTGCAAACACAAATGAATACCAAAAAAGATTTCAGAGATTTCAAAGAAAACTTCGAAGTGTTAAATGAAAAGCCTCTTGAAACTGTCACAGTTGCAAAACTTGCAGATAAAACAGAGAATTCTAACAAAAAGACAGTGAGTATTAAGGAAAATATAAGAAAAGCTAAAACTGCGAGGAGTCATGATGACAATAATATTTTGAAGCTACCTGAAATTGATTCTCAAACATATAAAATGACAAATAAAGAAAACTTTATTAACAATGTAATAACACAAGTATCTACTGCTACTTCAAAATCATACGAAGTAACTGAAGATATAGATACATTAGCTACTGAAGATTACACAACAGAACACGTGGGATATCAATATAACCCACCCATAGACGAAAACCAAAATCTTACATCTACATTCCACAAAATCCTGTCCAAATACAATATCAATTTGAAAGATAAACTGCAAAATTATGACTTGTCTCTTCAGCGTAAAGTTGCAAATCCATTAACTAGTACCTACCGGTTTCCGTTGCCATACGGATATAACAATCTGAATCATTTGCCTGTAGACCCATTGCTCGCCGTTTTCCTATCAAACTATGGGTTCTATTTGCCAAGTTTGTATGGGATCAAGGCTAATTACAATAATTTGTACGGTTATCTTGCCTCTAATAACATTCATAACAACAAACCCTTTGGCATGTACAAAGTTTTCTCCGATACTGATTCATGGAATTAGAAATGTTTGAAATATATATTTCATGTTTTTCTTTGGTATTAATTATAATTAGTTTTGTTATTGTTCAAATTAGATCTTAACAAAAAAGATCCTAAATTTACTGAATTATTATATAATTCATTGCTAAATTATCAAATATTTCTAACAAAATGACAATGTTTCTACATATTCATGCAATTAACTAAAAACTAATCACAAAAATAATAATTTCAACCAACCTTTTGTGAAAATGAATTCCAAAAAATCTCCAGGAACGTCAAAGTACAATACGTAATGTCATTTATTGTATTAATAATAATACAATAAATTTGATGATGTTTCTCGAAAGTAAGTATTTCAATCTGCTTATTTTCGAGTAAGATTTTTGTAAGACTCTGGGAAATTCCTGTAGAAAAAGCGAAGTTTGTAGGTACTTAATTTGCCTTAGTTTATTTTATTTTGCACCAAAAAAATTGTTTGTCTTCTAACGTAGTTATTATATTCAAATTGCTGTATTATTTTTATATATATCACATAATTTGATTACAGACTATTTCAATTTGGATGGATAAAGCAGGATAAGATTAGATTAAGCTTTGAAGCTCAACTTCAAAGGCTTTACAACTTTTAATCAGCAAAGATAACTAACCTAACAGTTAAGCCTTTAAAACCTTACACAATTTAAGGACAACAAAAAATTGGCAAAAGGACATTTTTTTAAAGCAAACGAAGTACCGCATCAACTGCATAAAGCTCGTCCAGTCTACAATGAACGTTATGAGCAAAATCTTAAGACTGTAATTAGACTGGGGGTTGGTTAAATAAAGGCTTGGAGCTTGGAGTTGTTCCAAGCGCCACAGGCTTGACAGTTTCATAGCGCGTCGTGAAAAGTTGCCTTTGTACAGGAGCCAGTTTGCACCACTTTTTATAATGCTTTTTAGTCGTTATACGTCCCAGATTTTGTTTCTGAGACTTTAAATCTTGTTAATTTTGGATTGTTTGTAAACTTTATACCGGGCACATTAAAGTTTAGTTATGTTATGGCTCATTTTTCGTTCGCTACTGCAGCTGTGTTTGTTGTCTTGTCGTTGATACTGGAATTAGAATTGTTTTCTTTGTTATGTAAATGTGTATTTGACATAAACTGTAAAAGGTTAGTATTTAAGCGATAGAATATAAATTCAAACTAAGGATGTCAAAAATACTGTTTAAAGAATACTGAAATACTGGGTAAGTGAAAGACTGAGGGCGAACACAGATATTGAAAACGGTGACTTAAAATACGAATTTGAGGTACGAGTTATTCAAAGCGATCAGTATAATAATTCTAGAAATTTTGGGAAATTAAGGCAAACAACAATTTTGTCTGCAGGGCTTAAAGGAACCTAACACGTATGTCATGAGAGCTAAGTTAAACAGAATATTATGTATCCTAACTTACTTAGTCTTAGTTTTACCCACTCAGAATTTAATTCAGACATTTTTTTAGTTTAAATTAACTATTTCTCACAGCTAGTTTACTCAGTTAATTCATAATTATCGCTAGTTAAGTTAATAATTTTTCACTAACATAATTTAATACCGCCTTATTTAGTATTAAAGTTTATTGTTAATAGTCATCTACAAATTATTTACTCGCCCGACTAATAATTAATTCGCCATTGTAAAATAGCAATGAAACTATTCAATTTAACAACATGCTTCCAATTCTATTTCTTCTTCAAAGGTTTTTGCGATTATAATTTTTATTTCACCTCCCATGAAAACAGTTATTTTTTTCTTTCAATACAATTTGAACTAAAGAAACACCTCATCAAGCTACATTAAGTTCCGCATCAACTCTTCATGAGGAAAACGAACAAGACTTCATCAGCCGTCTCCGATCGTTCTTCGCAATCAGTCTTCATACACTCATATAAACATAATATACAGATTTTCCGCATGGAAGCTTCCATTTGACCTTCGATAGAATCATATATAATATTTGCTCGCGACTTCGTACGCGCATAACTCGTTTTTACCATTCCCGTAAGAATGTCGATAAATTAAAACGCAAACTCGAAGCATTTATTTCAATTAGACCATATACAGGCACTTCTGAATAGGGTATTTTACTGTAAAAATCTAATTAGTCCGTCTGATAGATTTACAAAAAATATTGGACACGTATTTTTTCTTTTTCCACGTAAACAAAAAATGAAGACGATACAGTGCGTTGAAAACTCACGTGACGTCACTACGTTGCTACAATTTTTACCAGCGACGTGACGTCACGTGAGTTTTCAACGCACTGTATCGTCTTCATTTTTTGTTTACGTGAAAAAAGAAAAAATACGTGTCCAATATTTTTTGTAAATCTATCAGACGGACTAATTAGATTTTTACAGTAAAATACCCTATTGTTATGATCAGTCAGTCAAAGATGTGAAGCTATTTGCACGTTCCAATGCGTTAATCGCTATGGACAAGAACGTGCAAGAAACTCCACGGAGACTAAAAAAAAAGCATAGGTACTTATATTGTTAATGTTGTAATGTTGTATTATATTGTTCTTTTTCAAATTATTGATATATGAAAACGACCAACACGTATATTAGATAACAAACAAAGAAATAAAGATAACATATACAACTATAAAACTAGTTATTATACAACTATGATCAAATTAAATTAAGTATCTGAATCCGAACAAATCCATTTCCGACAATTTCCAACCAGTTTAGTTCCTACATATTTGGGTATCAACAGACTGAGACAACGTTTCGTTAAAGGCGAATGGCAGGCTTGTATGGGAACTTCGTACAGCTAATAAATTTTCGTGTTTTGGGATACTTTTTGTTTTTATTGATAACTACTATGATAGGCAAGCCCTTTTCAACTTTTTAGATTTTTAGAACTTGGGATATAAAAGTTATAAGCAGTTTTATTTTTAAGGTTATGTAGGTACTAGTGTTACAAATAAGTACTCATAAACATTGTTTTGGTGATAAAATAAATGTTCTAGATTACTTGTCGCTATCTTTGTAGTGTTTTACTTGCCATTAAATAGGTATATTGAGTCTAGTAATCGTTTCTGCTCAGTGAGATGCATTAGGAGATACCTACATAATATGTTCAGTAGCGGACTGCAACAGTTTGGTAATGATGAGTTCTGATGGGTGTCGAGTGTCAGTAAATAAAACAATACTTTGTTTTTGAAAGTATGTACATTTATTATATTGTACTAGACAAGCGAACGTTGCAATTAACACATTGCACACATATACACACACAGCACAGCTTAAAGCGTCCTTTCGCAAAACTACTATCAAGAGATAGAGAACGGAGGAGCAGATGCTCAACTCAACGTAAAAACAGCCAGATAATCCGCTAAATTGCTCAGATGCAGCAGCAAAGAACTGAACTGAAGTCTGAAATTGACAACAACAAATAAAAAAAAACAGATTTTCTTTACCTGTCAATAATTAATTGCCATATGAACAAAACATTATTGATAACAAAAATCATATCTTTCATTAAATCGTGACTATTATGATTTTATACAACAAGAATACACTCTCAGATATAATATATAAGTGTTCAATTATATTTAATGCTATTTCTATTTCTAAATAATTAACTATCGTTTCGATATTTGTGTTTTCTATACTAATATTATAAAGCTGAAGAGTTTGTTTGTTTGTTTGTTTGTTTGTTTGTTTGTTTGTTTGAACGCGCTAATCTCAGGAACTACTGGTCCGATTTGAAAAAATCTTTCAGTGTTAGATAGCCCATTCATCGAGGAAGGCTATAGGCTATATTTTATCCCCATATTCCCACGGGAACGGGAACTACGCGGGTGAAACCGCGAGGCGCTGCTAGTTTTACATATGGCAACCTAACAAAAAAAAAATAAGTGCGTTTAGTTTACCTTTTTTACGTTTATTTGTTCAAATCTTTTTATTGATATTATTCAAGAATCCCAAGTTCTAAAAATGCTGCACCTACACGAAATAAAATGGTTTAATTGACTTAATAAGTGGTACAAATTCTATAACAGAACAACAAAAAAAGTTTGCTGTACGAAATCTGCCGTTCACCTTTACAAATAATATTTTGATACTAGCTTCTGCCAGCGACTTCGTCCGCGTGGAATAGTTACTTTACCCCCGATTTTGAAACTCTCAGCCCGATCGGTTTAAAATTGACAAAAGATAGACATGCTGTTTCGGGATATTTTTTAGATAATTTTATGTAGGACATTTCCGTAATACATGATTTCTATGTAACTTTAACCATTAAGGCTACACACGCGACGGAAGCTTAAAAAAATGGAGTAACTTCTTCCGTTTTCCCAACATTTTCCTTCACTGCTCTGCTCCTATTGATTGTAGCGTGATGAAAAGTATACTATAACCTGCCCAGGAGTATGAAGAATAATTGCACCAAGTTTCGTTAAAATCGGTCGAGTAGTTTTTGTTTCTATAAAGAACATACAGACAGACAGACAGACAGACAGACAGACAGACAGACAGACAGACAGAAAGACAGACAGACAGACAAAAATTTTACTGATTGCATTTTTGGCACCAGTATCGATCACTAATCACCCCCTGATAGTTATTTTGAAAAAATATTCCTTGTACAGAATTGACCTCTCTACAGATTTATTATAAGTATAGAAGATTGGTTAGCAATTTTACTAGGAAACAAATTTTCGTAATTTATTTGTGCTTGTTTATCTTTTTCCCACCATTATTTTACTTATACTCCTCAACATGCATACATGGACCTCCCGCAAGGGTTATGTAATAAGTACGTCACACATTTTTATGGATTGCGACACTGAAAACTGATTCTTGATTAAACGTAACAGCTATTTAAATATGCCACATTTTAATACGAATTCTGCGAGTGTTGACTTAAAATCATCTATTTTAAATATTACAGAATACACAGTTACGTCCAAAGTTCATGTCCCAGGTATAACTCAGGACTTTCAAATATTTGCCTGTATGGAGTAACTATGGTACAGCCAACTAATACGATCTAATTGCAAAAACCGCTCTTACTGCTTCGACATAAAGACGATGTCAATGTCAAATTGTTACTATGGTGGTGTGGTGGATTGTACACAAACAGCGTTGGAGTCACTCCAAGCCAATAAAAGGCGCATGGCTCGATTTGTTACTTCATATGCGAGCACTGCACACTTTTAATATAGCTCGTATGCGTGCCTCGGAATTCTTTGTTAGCAAGTTTATGTGAGATACGGGATAATGGGTTTGTTACAAACAATCTGGTTAGGTTTTAAAGAGGTACAACTTGTTTTATAACTTTGATCTAGAGCTTCTGAAAACGAAAGCTTAGTCAAATATACACATTACTTAGGTTTGTTGTGAGGATCCCTTTATTTAACTTCATAATCTTCCTGCCCTTATTTCATGTTACTTGGGTCGGCGCAACACGTTTTTTTCTTCCATTCTGTCCTGTCAGCCGTCACGCTATCACTAACTCCTTTCTTTCATATCACTCCTCACACCTCACACACAACCCATCCATCGTTTCTTTGGCCTACCTCTCCCTTTCCATCCCTTTATTTAATTTAAGTTTAATTTATTTTGTTGTTGAAGCGACAATAGGGTAAAGTTCAATAGCTACATTCCGGTGACAGACATACGGACAACAGCAGCTACATACTCATAATCATATTCATCCAAAAGCCACTGCGCATTGCCACAACTATATTGTATATTACTAGCAGCACCCCGCTGTTTCTCCCGCGTAGTTCCTGTTCCCGTAGGAACACGGGGATAAAATGTTGCCTATGTCACTCGGTAAGAGTGTAAGTTCCCAACAGTGAAAGAAATTTTCAAATTGGTTCAGAAGTTTCGGAGCCTATTCAATGCAAACAAAACGAAAAACAATCAAATCTTTCCTCTTTACAATATTATATATAAAATTCTCCTGTCACGGTGTTTGTGGTTGAACTCCTCCAAAACGGCTCAACAGATTTTCGTGAATCTTAGCTTAGCGTTAATTCTTAGCGTGCATATCGGCTAGGGTGGCGAATCGGACAACATTTATTTTTCATCCCCCTAAATGTTAAGGGTGGTCCACCCCTATCTTTTTTGTTTTATTTTATGTGGCAAAACGACGTTTGCCGGGTCAGCTAGTATTAGTATAGATTTACTTATTCTTACGAAAATTCATCTCCACAAGCCGACCAGTGCTGTGACGGCTTTTTGAGGCGCGCGTGGAACACTACGCCTCGTCGACTTGGGCCTGGTTGCTATTGGACGCTGAACCACCCATAGCTCGCCATCCACAGGCACCTACGCCGGCCGGGCCGTCTTCTTCTGTTATACTTGTATTCCTAAACTGGGTGTCTGTTCCAGTGAATCAGATGCCGGTGATCTTCCGAAATTCCGTAAAAAATCTCGCACTTTCCCGGCCACTATGCACAGTAACTGTACATAGTGGTAACTGTAGTACTGTGCATAGTGGCCGGGAAAGTGCGAGATTTTCCGCACGTCGACGCCGGACCACGCTGCGAATGTTTTTCATTTCCGAGCCGACACTGTTGCCCGCGATACTGCTCACAGCATACTTTGCTTTATATTGGAGTCTATTTATTATAAAAGCTGTTAGTCATATAACCGAACAACAACCTGTTATTTTCAATTACCTACTATAACGGAAGATCACCGGCATCTGATTCACTGGAATAGACACCCAGTTTAAGAATAGAAGTTAAACAGAAGAAGACGCCCCGGGCGTCGAAAAACGCAGGGCGATTCCCGGCCACCGTAGGCGCGGGCCTGCGGATGGCGAGCTATGGGTGGTTCGCCGTCCGATAGCAACCAGACCCGAGTCGACGGCGCGTCGTGTTCCACGCGCGCCTCAAAGAGCCGTCAGCAACGAAGAGCCGTCAGCAGAGAAGAGAACCCCATAGAGTCAGTGCCTGCTAGAGTTGCGGAATTTATTCGAAAGAGTCACCGCGGCCCTGGAATGCAAAGGGCACAAGAAGGATCACGAGTGGGTTTTAGTCAGTAAGAGTCTTACTCTCCCTTCCGCTCCGCCCAGAGCGGGAGAAGTAATTTGATGATTTGCCATTCAAAAAAAAGGGGATAGAAGTTTTATACTTCTATTCCTTTTTTTCCGTAATAGTAGGTACTTGAAAATAATTACCAAAGACTGTAATTCCTCCTTTGTACAGTGCTTTAAGTGCATTAAATTTTAATAAACAAATAAAAAACTTCATTTTTTGTGCCGTAATGACTAAAGAGTCGAGAATCCCAAATGGCAATTCAAGTTCGCTCGAACACAGAATACATGAGATCTGTGTCCTACTGATGGGCAAAGGCATCCATTTCCTTTCACTCCCTGTGATATTTCACAATATCTTCCACCTACCTATTTGGAGCATAAAAGCTAAATGTTTGATTTCAGCCTTCCGCTTTTTCTTTAATGCAATATGAAATAATCTGTCTACCAATACATAATATGAAAACTTTAATCTTAAAAACCAGAACCTGACTGAAATAAACACAAAACATTGAACCCACTAAGAACTATTTCAAGTAACAAACACATACATACATACATAAGTAGTAGAGATGAGATATACCTGCCATTCTCCATACCCGGCCTTTAAGGTATGGGTATCACTAAATACCTGGTACAAATACCAGGTATCAAAATACTTCTAAGTATTTGGGTGTGGTAGGATTTCGATAAGTAAACGTATGTGATAAGTATGGTATGCCTCCAAGGTACGATGTTTCAAGTACCTATACGTAATTATGCATTATGAGATATGAAATCTTTCCTTCCTACTTTACCAGGCTTAGGACTGTCGCAAAACTTAAAACTGACGAAAAAAAATTCAAAACATTGCCGACCTAAGTACCACTAGACAACGTAAACATTCAAACACGTAATAATATTCCCTAACATAAACAAACTAAGGAACTCTTTCACGTCGTGACAAAAAATGTAATTATGCTATTATGTTCCTTATGCACGTAAAAATAAGTACCCATTTTGTCTAACTAAATTAAATCAACCGAATGTTCATAAAGCACGAATGATGTTTCGGGTCCCTTCGTAAGCTGTCGGGTAGCTTCGGCGTACCGAACTACCGATAAAACTGGGCGCTACCTTGTGGTAGCGGTTCGTATCGTACTATGCGTCTGACGTCATACCTTCAAGGTATTTACCCAGTATTTCGGTCCGTACCCGGTCTATGTACTGGGAAGCACATACTTGGTATATATACCTCTACCAGTATATACGTCTCATCTCTAATAAGTAGTCCATGTTCTACTTTCCTGTGGTCTCCATACAACTTGTAACTGTATTGTGTAGCGCCCGCGTTATTCCAAGAAGAAATGTTTGTCTCCAATACGTACGTAGTAGTTTATTCATTAGAGCTTCGTTGGAAACGCGCCCAATAAACTGCTGATACAACTCCAACTGGACCAACCACACTTTGTTCTACGGAACCCGGGATTGGTGGAAGTTATAGGCCGGTGAACTAGGACTGGCAATCATCACGACTGTAATTTTACATAGTGTTTTTATTTCCAATTCAAGGAACCCTCCCCCGCTTCGCACGAGTAGAAAAACATATTATATAAGCTACTGCCAATTGCGATTTTTCCGAAGTTTTCAACAAGCTATAGTTTAATTTACATAAATCCATTATTCCTTCATGAATCACCCCATCCTTTGGTGAACCGCATGAAAATTGGGAAGAGACTGGATTCCACAACACAGGGAATCCTAGTGAGATCCAGAGCATTTGAAGAAATCTAGCACTTAAGGCTTATGTATCGCATTAGTGTCTAATTATTGTACATTGTGTTACTGAACGGAATAAAATATTATTACTTATTTATTATATGGTAGGTATGTATAAACATTATAATATTTTTTACCCCATCAAAATAGTTAACAGTATAAAAAATACCAACATTACTTACATAAAAACGGGACATGTACGGCAATCCGTTTGACAGTGTAATATTTAAAAGAAGAAGAGAAGATACACTGACATCGTGCTGTATGTAGCTCGGATTAGCTTTTTACTAGTATTGACTTATGTTAGTAGATAGATAATCAAAAATAAGATAAAGAACACAACGCATAAAAGCATAATTACATAAATCATAACAAAATTATTAATATTAAAATTAAAACATAAATAAAAACGAGTGTCTACCGAAATAAAAATATTTGACAAGAGCACTAAATCCAAAAAGAGTAAAAGTTAAAGTATGGATGCAAAAAAATCGTAGGTACATTAAAAATGAATTTGTTACAAATAAATCGCTCGTTTCTTTTAACTTGCACCGCTGTAACAAACTTATTGCTTCTCCCGATGTGAAAACTTCAGATTGACTTCTTTTTATTTTGCGGCCAACTTAGTTCACCGACTTTAATGAGCCTGATGAATCGCTTATACTTAGTACTACCTAGCGAAACTACTCAACTACAAGCATTCTCGTTTGCAGGTCGCACATTTAGTTGAACTTTCTGATTTCTTATAAACGAAGTAATTATGTAAAATATTATATTTGTTGAACCAAAAAATTTTTTTTTTTTAAATGCTTCAAAATAAGAAGTTTGAAAGGCATATTTACATCAATACATAGTATAAAACAAAGGTGCTTTCTCTGTGCCTGTATGCTTAAATCTTTAAAACTACGCAACGGATTTTGATGTGGTTTTTTTAATAGATAGAGTGATTGAAGAGGAAGGTTTATATTGTTGCGCGCCAGAATTAAGTTAGGATGATAGCGGCATTCGGTACCACTAGCGCCATCTAGTATCGAGTAGCAGAACTATTGAAGTCAAGGACCTTCGAGATTTTTCTATGCTAGAATTTTCGGACCTTAGTTGGTCGCGACCGATATGTACGCGAACTTTCTGGAGTTCTACTCGGCGCCCTATATAAGGCACATGTGCCGACCGAGTCAGTATTGGATTTGCGATACAAGTGATAACTTCGAGAGCGATCTTCGACTGCGAACTCAAGTGATTAATAGTGCGATTGTGTTTTGTGATTAGTGAGTTTATAGTGTAATTAGTGTGGTGTAAATTAAAGTGTCATCTTTGTTTATTTAATCGGCAGATTTTATTGTAACGAACCCGAAGCTCGTAACAATTGGTGTCAGAAGTGGGATTTAAAAGATGCCGATTCTACCGAAGGACGACACTGAGGGTATCCGTACCCGTAGTCAACGCCAGCAAGAGACGGACCAGAGG
The DNA here is from genome assembly GCA_905332915.2 of Hecatera dysodea. Classification (NCBI taxonomy): domain Eukaryota; kingdom Metazoa; phylum Arthropoda; class Insecta; order Lepidoptera; family Noctuidae; genus Hecatera; species Hecatera dysodea. Next base: position 780,822 of record HG995298.1, on the reverse strand, counting down.
CGTTTTGGAGGTGCAACGCCGCAGACTACGGAGAGACAGCTGGCGACCTTAGAGGCCGGCCCGTCCACCGCCGCTCCAGCATCATCATCAGCACCAGACTTTGCTGCTCTGATACTGATGCTGCAGGAGCAGACTCGCCGCCAGGAGGAACAGGCCCGTCGTTTAGAAGAGCAGCTGCAGCGTGACAAGGAGGAGCAGGCCCGCCGCCAGGAGGAACAGGCCCGCCGCCAGGAGGAACAGGCCCGTCGTTTGGAAGAGCAGCTGCAGCGTGACAAGGAGGAACAGGCCCGCCGCCAGGAGGAACAGACCCGTCGGTTGGAAGAACAGCTCCAACGTGACAAGGAGGAGCAGGCGCGCCGCCAAGAAGAACAGATGTTCCTCATGAAGGATCTGCATGCCACTTTCGGCAAAGAAATTAAGGTTGTAAAGGAAAAGGTGGTTCAGCACGAGAACCGCCTGACGGAAGCTGAAACACGAATCGACCAAATTAATCATCGGGTTGACAACGTGATTGTTGACGTGAGGAAAACGCTGGACAACCTTAAAGTTGGAGATGGAATTGCAGCCTCAGCTACTACACCTTCTCTACGTGGATTCAAAGTGCCGCCGTTCGATGGAACGTCTTCCTGGTCGGCATACAAAATGCAATTTGAGGCTGTTATGAAGGCGAACGGGTGGAGTAAGGACCAGGCCATGACTGCTCTCACCCTAGGCCTCCGCGACCAGGCCCTCACTATCCTGGAAGCCCTCGGTAACGAGGTGACTTACGAGCAGCTCCTTGAGGCACTGGAAGCTAGGTATGGCGACGCTCATCTGGAACACGTGTTTCGGGCGCAGCTTAAGGATCGCGTGCAACGCAGCGGTGAAAACCTGCAGCAGTGGGCCCTTGAGGTGGAGAAGCTGGTCCGAAAAGCATACCAGTCTGTACCTGCGCTCATTCAAGGGAACCTGGTGCATGCATTCATTGACGGCATCCGCGACCTTGAGGTCAGAGCTGCTGTGAGGCTCGGTCATCACGGGACGCTCAAGGACGCCTTGGCTCATGCTCTGGAAGTGGAAGCTGCGCGGCAGGATTATCGTTCCCATCGCGTCAGGGAGGTTACAGTGGCTACAGTTCGCGACCGTTCTAAAGGATACAGCCCTAGATGCTATGGCTGTGGGGAAAGGGGCCACCTACGGTCCAGTTGCCCTAGGCGAACTTCAGAAGGAGAAGCTGTGCGGCAGAATCATCGTTCCCACTATGGCAGGGAGGTTGCAGCAGCTGCAGTTCGTGACCATTATAAAGGGCGCAGCCCTAGATGCTACGGCGGTGGTGAAAGGGGCCACTTGAGGCCCAGTTGCCCTAAGCGAACTGCTCAAAGGGCAGATAGCCGACCTCTAGCAGGTAGAGCGGCTGACAATCGCGGACAGCGATTGGAAGAGTACGACTTGGTGGTCGACGGTCGTAGCGGGAGATCTCATGGCAACGCAGATGTATTGTCAAGAGGACCTTGCCCAGAAGTCTGCAAGCATTGTACTAGGCAAGAGGATAAAGAAGTCGTATCCGTAAGGATGCTCAAGACAGACCTCAGCAACGAGTGGAAGGAAAGCATACAATGTGCACAGCGGGAAGACTCGGACATCAAGCCGATTTTGGAATGGATGAAGGCCAATGCTCCTAAACCAACGTGGAGTGATGTCTCAGCGATGAGTTCGAACACCAAAAGCTATTGGGCCCAATGGGATAGCTTAGTGATTCAGGATGGAGTGCTGTGCCGTAAATGGGAAAATGCTCGGGGGGACAGCTGTCATTTGCAAATGGTTGTCCCTAAAGCTAAAGTACCGGATGTTCTACAGCTGTACCATAATGGTTGTTCAGGAGGCCATATGGGAGTTAAACGGACTCTACTGAAGATACGGGAACGGTTTTACTGGGTCCACTGTCGTGACGATGTTGAGGACTGGTGTCGCAAGTGTACAACTTGTGCGGCTGTAAAAGGACCTCAGACTCGTAGCAGAGGTGCATTGAAATTGTACAATGTTGGTGCACCATGGGAAAGGATAGCGCTATAGTCTAAGATCCCGCTATAAAACGACCTTCACCGAGATGCTTATTTAATGAAACGTATTTTATATTTAATTTAATATGTCAATAAATATAATCCATATGGGTTGCCTAGCAAATTTCAGTCCAGAGTATGTTTAATGAATAATTTAAAAAAAATATTTTTTTAAACATTTCACCGGTATGATTATTAGATAAATTCTATACCAATCGAAAGTATGAAGCCCATAGAATATGCAAACGTTAGGTTGCCTATTCTTTTCCGGTCACAACTATCGGGTTGCCAGGTATAAACAGGTAAATCTGTACTAGCATTTTGCAACGGTCTGTTTATTCAATGAAATTAAAGATTATTTTATTCTGAACACGGTGGTATAGGGTTGGCTGCGAAAAATCAGTCCAGAATTGCGGTTGTCGAATTTTAAAAAGTAAAATATTGCTCCGAGTGAATGTGTGCGACTGAGAGGTCCCAACCGACCATCCCATGCGATAGAAGAGGACACAGCATAGCAGCTGTTTAATTGATTTTAATGATGAAACTTTTAAAAACTGTGTATTAAAGTTAGCTTTTCGTAAAAAAAAAGTACTTTAAATATAATTTTGTTGAGCTACCCAGTGCATCTCTTCAATTTGTAGGTTATCATACCACGTGCTACAAAAATGTGACAGTTTTGAATAAAAAATATATCGAAGAATTTCTTAATTTTAGTGCTGAATATACAGTAAGTACATAATAATTGAATCTTTAAAATTATCTTAGCTAATACATCTTCTATATTTTTTTCATGTTTAAAAAATGAAGACCGTTCAAGAATTTACGGCTAGTATGTACGGTATCAGAAACTGCCCCAGTGTGAATGATGCGAGACATCGTATTTTTATGAAAAATTACTGTGCAAAAGAAGACAGCGAGCACTTTTTAAAAAAAATAAAAGGCTTCGACTCCAACTCCATACCACCATGCTGGATATCATTAACTCAGAAAATTTTACGAACTATTTTCGTGAATTCCATGTGGCTTAATGCAACGGATCCAATATGCGTGAAACTTGAGCCTGAGAACTGCGGATTGTTCTTAGATGAATATTTAAAACCAGTAGGATTCATTGGGGATCATACACCTTTAAAGATTAAGAAGACATTGTCGAAAAAAGTGAAACAGAGAGTGATGACGAAGAAGATTCAGAAGTTGAAGATCGTAGTTTTATGTCCGATGACTCGGATTCTGAATAATTAAAAAAAAAATGTATTTTTAATTTTTTACAATAAATAGAAGTAATCTTTTAATTGTTGTTTTTTTTATTTTGTCTTCTTATAATAAAAATAAAATTTACAAGATTACCCTGATTAAAAAAAAAATATGGGTTTTGAATTTTTTCCAATAGTTTCAATTGATTTCAATTTCTCTGTTTACATTTATAGATTTATAATTTGCATGTAGTAATTTTTTTATTTTTTTTCAATCAATATTTTTAATCAGGGTAGTATTATATATGTATCACTCTAACCTTCTTTTTTACTAAAGATGTATATATACTTTAGTGTCACATAAAAAATATACACATAAATAATTAATTGATTAAAAAAAAAACTATTTCTCTATTTAAATAATAAACTACTCCAAAATGATGCATAGTATATACGAGTCTATCGCTATCCTAGTTTTATCATTAAAATCAATTATTTCATCATCCGATCCAAACAAAAAACAGTTTTTTGCCATTTTTTCCAACAATAAATAGTAGCACGTTTTTTCAATTGTTTTTATAGCGACACTCTATTCCAAAATGATGCATAGTATATACGAGTCTATCGCTATCCTTTTCTTTTCCAAGCCCAAATAGCATGCGCACTTTCTTTCTTTAAGTGGGCGGACTTTAAACAGCTGCTATGCTGTGTCCTCTTCTATCGCATGGGATGGTCGGTTGGGACCTCTCAGTCGCACACATTCACTCGGAGCAATATTTTACTTTTTAAAATTCGACAACCGCAATTCTGGACTGATTTTTCGCAGCCAACCCTATACCACCGTGTTCAGAATAAAATAATCTTTAATTTCATTTAAATTTCATTGAATAAACAGACCGTTGCAAAATGCTAGTACAGATTTACCTGTTTATACCTGGCAACCCGATAGTTGTGACCGGAAAAGAATAGGCAACCTAACGTTTGCATATTCTATGGGCTTCATACTTTCGATTGGTATAGAATTTATCTAATAATCATACCGGTGAAATGTTTAAAAAAATATTTTTTTTAAATTATTCATTAAACATACTCTGGACTGAAATTTGCTAGGCAACCCATATGGATAATATTTATTGACATATTAAATTAAATATAAAATACGTTTCATTAAATAAGCATCTCGGTGAAGGTCGTTTTATAGCGGGATCTTATACCACTAGACGTTGCGGGACCGTTTCCGGAAAGTGAAAGTGGTAACAAGTATTTCATGGTTGTTATGGATTACTTCACTAAGTGGCCGGAAGTCTTCGCCATTCCAAATCAAGAAGCTTCAACAGTTGCGGATAAACTAGTTCATGAAGTCTTCTGTCGTTTTGGAGTACCTTTGGAGATTCACAGCGATCAAGGAAGGAATGTTGAGTCCCAAATATTCCAGGAAACTTGCCGAGTTATGGATACTCATAAAACGAGGACAACTTCTTACCACCCACAATCGGATGGAATGGTGGAACGATTTAATCAGACATTGGAGAGATATCTGGCCAAAGTTGTGGAAAACCGGCAACGAGATTGGGACAAGCACATACAACCGTTTTTGCTGTCATACCGAAGTGCTGTTCATGAAAGCACGTCAGTGACACCAGCTTTCGCAAACTTTGGAAGAGAATTGCGGCTGCCTGCAGACCTGATTACCGGCATACCACCTGATGCTCCACGCTGTATAACCGATTATGCGAATGACTTGCGGAACAAAATGAACGACATTCATGAGCACGTCAGACAATCGGGTCAGCAAATGTCTGAAAAGATGAAAACCCGCTATGACCGCAAAATGAACAATAAAGGGTTCGAGGAAGGTTCACTAGTGTGGTTGCACAATCCAGTTCGCAGCAAAGGGAAATCTCCTAAGCTTCAAGCTAAATGGGACGGACCGTACCGGATTGTGACGAAGATCAATGACGTGACCTACCGTATACAGAAAGGTACAAGAAGCGCTCCTAAGATCGTTCATGTTGATCGTCTGGCGCGTTATTATGGCGCTGATAATGCTCGGGACGAGCATGTCTTAGGAGGGGGCAGTGTTGCGCGCCAGAATTAAGTTAGGATAATAGCGGCATTCGGTACCACTAGCGCCATCTAGAATCGAGTAGCAGAACTATTGAAGTCAAGGACCTTCGAGATTTTTCTATGCTAGAATTCTCGGACCTTAGTCGGTCGCGACCGATATGTACGCGAACTTTCTGGAGTTCTACTCGGCGCCCTACATGTGCCGACCGAGTCAGTATTGGATTTGCGATACAAGTGATAACTTCGAGAGCGATCTTCGACTGCGAACTCAAGTGATTAATAGTGCGATTGTGTTTTGTGATTAGTGAGTTTATAGTGTAATTAGTGTGGTGTAAATTAAAGTGTCATCTTTGTTTATTTAATCGGCTGATTTTATTGTAACGAACCCGAAGCTCGTAACAATATGTATAATACATGCATATTATAGTAGAGAAAACATTAGTATATAAATTGCACCCGTGCGAAGCCGGGGCAGGTCGCTGTCGGTAATATATTATTGTTTAAGATAGATTTTCGTTGTAAAGCGTTAACAAATTAAATGTTCAATATCGACATAAATAATACCACGGTTCTAATACAGGGTCTGTTTTCGTACCTAATATGTACAAACTAAATTCTGAAATGCGATCATTTTAACACACACACGTTCAAACGTTCTATTAAATTGGAAGTTATGGAGCTTTATCCAAGTTTATTCAAAGTAAAAAAAGAAAGACAAAGGACAATAAATAGTAGAGCGTACGTACATCATAATCTCTTGGATGTTAGATATTGTGACTATGTATGCAGACCACGTCGCCGACATTCAGCAAGTCCTACCATTTGTCAAGCATAATGTTGGCATTTAGGGACCATATCATATGTGCAAGTTTAACTTAACTACGTATCAGAGGCAGAGTGGCATATTTTGTTACGTTTTGAATTGTTATTCATGGCTGTGTGAACGAAATGTTTCAGTTTTATCTTCGTACTAAGGTGAAAATATGGTTCGTTTTGTAAAGTAACTACCTTTAAGGCGATGTATTTGATTTTCTTTTAAATTCTACAAAGCGATAGATTCAAGACACTAAGCTAATTACATAAGTATGTATATCAGTTGTCTGGTTACCATAACACAAGCTCTGCTTAGCTTGGGGTCAGATAGCCGTGTGTGAGTTGTCCCAAGATATTTTATTTTATTTTTTTATTTTATTTTGAATTGTCAATTTCAGTCAGTCAAAAAAAGCTTTGCACGTTCGAAAGCGTAGATCACTATGGAGAAGAACGTCCAAGAAACTCCATGGACACTCTTTTAGAGTGTCCGTGGAGTTTCTTGCACGTTCTTCTCTTGTTATGTACATAGATAAATAGGTACAAATGAAATATGAACTTAACCATTGTTAGTTTTGCAGTTTGAACCCTTCGAACCTATTGATAGTCTGTTTAAATGATTTTGATTCGATTTACAAGGAGATAGGTACTTGGATTGTTCGGAATTTTTACCGGAACCGGAGAGGTGATACAGTCAGCAAGAACCCTGCATTATTCTGTTCCTATTTTGTTAATTCTGCGAGGAGTCAGATCATGTTGTGTATGAATACCTTGCGGTATTTACTGAACTGTAAGTTTTTTCCCAACATCTACGCGAACGAAGTCGCGAGCACAGCTATACTCGTTTAGGCATTTAAATTCAGGTAATATATCTTGATGTGTCTTTTCAATCATTTTCATGAAAAAAAAACTTCAGTTTGAATAAAAAAATAATAATTTTGTAATCCAATCCAGGCTTACTAAATTAATTGAACCATTACTTTAATCAGTAGGTAGTTTATTTGTTTAATATGTGTTTGTGTTAAAAGTCACATAAAGATTATTTAACTCGAGAATAACATTAAAGTAAAACTAATATTTGCATTTAATACTAGATACGTAGTGGTATACACACATTGTGTTGTATGGGAATGCAACTTGAACTGCGTGTCCTGAACGCGGCCGTCCGGAAAATGTAGTTTCCGCTCCGCTTTTTGTACTTTTTTCGCTCCCGAGCAGAGCACAACTAGGGATGGTTTGGAGTGATGCCATGTACGATAGAAATCACCATTTTAGTGTAAAATGGATAGCCACGGTCTGTCCGACTGTTAATTTGTTTAGCCGTGATATTTACACGTTTTGTAATGGTTCAACTTTTGAATTATAACATTTACACTGATACAATACTTCAATAGAGTGAGCAGTGATTGCCGAGTCAGAACGGTCACGATTTACAAATTGTAGGTCGCGGGTTCAAACCCAGCCAGGCGCATTACTTTGTGTAATGAATTTCATCATCACTGCTCTCAAAACGGTGAAAGAAAACATCGTGAGGAAACCGGCATGTCCTAGAAACAAAAATTCGAAGACATGTGACATTCACCAACCCGCACTAGGCCCATTCCCTCTTCTAGAGAGGAGGCCTGTGTCTCAGCAGTGGGAACATTAAAAGGCTGATTATGCTTATGATAATGCTTTAATGGGTTGAACAGTTGTTTCAATAGTAGAAATATCTGCTACAAAATGTTTTGTAGCCGATTCAGTGATCTACATGATGAGGTTTTAAAATTACCCAACCTCCCATTTTTATTTATATCATCAAAGTAAACATTTAGGATTCCTTTTTTATTTCAAACATTTTCTATTACTTACAAGCCTTAATCTCTTGTACCTTCGTGTTCTACATCTCCCAACTTTAATATTTCCCCTATAAATATTCAATGGGGATTTTTCATTAAGATTTTTTTGTATCATTAGCCAGGTTTATTATTTAGAGAGGAGGGTCGAGAGACCTCTCAGAGGGTCGGCTAAGTTCACTCATAAAATTTAAATTTAACGCTAATACTTTTCTTATTTGGACTTTTTCTCATCGTAAACATTGGGCAATGCATAATTTAGGACTTCCGGTCGGTCGTTGTAATTTTTATTTTACTCTCGTTTCTTTTTTTTATTTCTCGAGTTTTATTATGATGGCTAAGTCTTCCTTTGGCAAAAACACTTTGTAGTATGTTTTTTAGAGATTTACATGTACGTTTTTCTAAGATTCAACTGCGACCATCAATGACGTTTGTAGAAATAATAAAGCTGGTAATCACAAATTTGCATTTCTTAGTATATTGTAAGTATTTTTCTTAGTGTATATCTATACTAATATTATAAAGAGGAAAGATTTATATTTTTGTATGTAACAAATAAAGTCAAAAACTACTGGACCGATTTCAAAAATTCTTTCACCATTAGAAAGCTACATTCATCCTGAAAAACATAGGCTACATTTTATTCCCGTATTCCCACAGGGATAGGAACTACGCGGGTGAAACCGCGGGGCGCTGCTAGTTAAAGTATAAAATAAAATAAATGAAGCAAGAACTTGGTGAATTTATCTTGCAAACTGTACCAATTCGCCTAAATAAAACGGAAACGTTTATATTCTGTTTTAACTGCTATTGTTTGCATCACATTCAAAACAAAAACAAACCGTAGAACCCGAGGACTCTTTCTATTCAAAAGAAAACCGAGAAAGTTAAGAAGTACCAAAACAAGAGCCTTCAGGCACTATAACAATAATCGTTCAGTATTCACCGGTTACTTTATTACGTTCCCTCAAGTGACATCCATTTGCGAGAGTGCCTCGGATTATGCGCGACTACCCTCCGCGGTTCTTAACGATCAAACTCTAAACAGATTTATTTTATACACTAAATAAAGTGTGTTCTTCACTTTTTATGGCTTTCTGTGAAGATGGTGAAGTTATTTATAAGGATTTGTGAAGGGCTGTATTATTTTTGGGGAATGTAAGAGGGATGGTTGTTTGCTATTGAAGAAAGAATACTTAATTTTTTTTGGGACTATCATGAATACCATCTTCTTTTCAACCGACTGCCCAAAAAGGAGGAGGTTCTCAATTCTAGTACTGGGTGTACCGATTTTGATGATTCTTTTTATATTCGAAAGCTGGTGCTTGTCGTGTGCTCACATTTAAATTTGATTGAGATCTGACGACTAGCATTTGAATTATCCCTAATAACACGTGGCTTAGTTTACATCGATGACGTTCTCATTCCTTCTTGTCGATGTAAAATAAAAAAAATTTACAAAAAAATACAACCCACTTCTACAAAAAAAAAAAACAACTTTAATTTCGGAACTCGATGTCTTTGTTTGCTTTTTCGTTTTTTGAAAACCGACTTTTCTATTCGATTTTCACCGTATTTTTCTAGTCGATGGAGACTCTTAGGAATGATTAACTTTACCAACTAGAATATTGTTGTGAATAATGTAGACTCCGTAGACTTATGTATAGTTCCTCGTTCCATTTCAATCTAAGTACGTTTTTGTTATTCATGTCGTATTTTTTTGACTGGTCAACACTGTCTTTTATACCTATTAGCACTGTAAATAACTTGAAACATATCATTTTTATAGTTATAGAGTGACCGTTGATTAACTTGCCGGATCTTCTACATAGGAAACGACCAATTAGAACCGTGCACTGGCTTCTGACGTTTTTTAAGTCTAGGGTTATCTAAAATGGGGCCTGCGGATGCCGAGCTATGGGTGGCTCAACGTCCGATACAACCAGGCCCGGGTCGATATGGGGTCGTGTTCCACGCGCGCTTCAAAGAGAAGTCAGCAAAGAAGACGGGGCCCCATAGGGTCAGTGCCTGCTAGAGTTGCGGAATTTGTTCGAAAGAGTCACCGTGGCCCTGGAACGCAAAGACACTAGGAAGAACACGGGTGGTTTTTAGTCAGTAAGAGTCTGACACTCCCTTTCCAAAGCGGGAGCAGTCATTTAATGATTTCAAATCCAGAAAAAAGCTCTCTAAAATAAAATATGTTGAATTTCGTAGATAGGTACTCGTTTTCAGTTTCTGTACCCAATTGCCGAGCCTTATAACAAGCCAAAATGTAAATTCTTATTAAAACATTGAATAAGATGAACCCAACCACCCGTTTCACTATAAATTAATTAAAAACTCGGAAAGAGCCGACAACGAACCTGAACTATTATCCCAAGTTACAGATTAATTCACTTACGTGCAACTTTCCTCCACTACAGCCTCCTAATATACTTATTGACTTAATAAAGCAGTAGTACCGACTAAGTAAGTTAAGATAATGTGATCTTACGCCGAGACGCCATTACCAAGCCGGCTGGTTCGCACTCAATCGACTAATTAGTAAATTAATTACTAAGGCGACAGATATTAGCTGGTAACGGCAGCTCCTAAATGAGATCCATTTGCTAAAGTGCTTCAGATTACCCTGAGGTGACTCTTGGCTGCTTCTGACAGTATCTGTCGAGATGCATAATGCTTCAAAGCCATCTAGTGGCTGTTAAAACTAGTATGGTTATTTCCTCTTTGGTTTGTTTTAGTAGGATTTAGAAAACTAAATGCTACTAAAACTAACCACCTCTCTGTGCAGACACGATGCTTTTAGCATAGTTACCTAATAAAAATAATGGAATAAGAATAAAAAAGAAAACTTGAATTGTAGTAACGAAAATTGCTTTATAATTTGCATCTTTTAGTTTGTCAATCATGTCAATGCGTGCCACTCGCGATGGTCAATCACAACTGAGATTAGTTAAGCACATACAGCAAAATTGTGTGCATAACAGAAGTGCACTTTCTGTTCCTTTCCTAACGGAAAACCCGGTTATACTTTTGCCCGACTTGGGAATCGCATCCAGAAACCCGCAGACGGCAGTCACACTTGCGACTTTGAATCCACCGGGGCAGTTCCATCTCTTACATTGCTTGCATATACTACTTGTTTACGTTAAACTTGCAATTCCGCACCGACTTCTATTTCTCATTGTAAGAAAAAACTTTTAGCAAGATGGTGTTTTATGTTCATTAAGTACTATACGATTGAAAATTAATCATCGAACGAGAATCTTACCTTGCCGTAACACAGTTTTAACTAGCGCGGAAGGTTTTATTTATGTATGTATACCGTCAATGGACATTTATCATTCGTTTATGTTATTAATAAGCAAGTTAATTTACCTTGTTTATTGTCACTTTGTTATACTTAAAAATTGTTATCCAAGTTATGATTTTACTGTATTTGTGCAAGTGTACCTTATAAACTTCGGGAGTGTACATTAAAACTTAGAAACTATGTAAGTACTTTAGTTATAACAGCGTTGTAATATTTACTACTGGTGTACTGTGTCTAAGTTGGATAAATAAATTCTATTCTATTCTATTCTTAGCAAGAGTGTTGCGAAAGAAATCCAAAACCGACCAAACATTCATGTCAGCCAATGTATAGGAGCCATCGACATTACATTTACATACATATGTAGTTATCTCAGTAGTCACACCATTTCTATTTCAAAATCCTACTGAATTAACAGAAAAACTAAATGTTCTTACAGTTTTCTTACACTTTTCTGCACGATGCTGTATATTTAACAAGCGTTAAAGAGAATTCATCATTCCTTTGAATAGTAGCACTTCTAGAAAATTTAATCATGCTTTAGCTTATGATACTCAATTACTACAGCAAGATGAAACGGTAAGACTCTTGGTTGGAGAAAATTAATGTTTAAATCATTCATTATTTCATATGAAGCGTCCACTGCAATAATGATGAAAAGTACTTCTAAAAAATCCAAGTAAGCACGTCATTCAGCCAACGAACGAATCTGTAGTTGTAGCAATATTACTTAACCCTTAATTCGGCAAGAGAAAAAATTATGAAAAAATATGTTTTTTTTTTGCATTTGTAGCTTCATTAGAAGTTGTAAGAATGAGAAAAAATAATAATAAAAATCTGGTATATCCTCATTTTCTGAAAATGCATGTTCAGTATACTGGACCTTGCCAAGTTTGCCATAAAGTTACTCATAATCTTGATGTGCAGTATAATGCGCATTGCCGAATGATGACTTTTAAAATGAATTTCTTTTTTTTGCATGTAATTAATTTATAGTTAATATAACGTAAGAAAACGAAAATACCGATTAGTTTTGTAGTTAAAAATATGTATTTACTATAAATTGTCACGCAAAATGTTTATTTCTAAGCGAAATAACAGGTATTATTAGGATATCAGACTTCCTCAGTGAACGATCGATCCGAGTTGTCGTTAATGGCTGCTCCTCTGACCTCATGGCATTGATGCCGGAGTCCCTCAGAGGTCTGTTTTCTCTGCAACTCTTTTACTGCTACACATCAATGAACGACTTTAGCTTGGTATTGTTGGGTACGCAGATTATAGTATGATTTCAGAAAGATACATGCTCAGCGCAAAAACCAGCGGGGATGAAGTTCGTTCCATGAGAGAGGCCATCGTAGAGCGGATAAATTTGACCTTAAGTTTTGTCTCCCATTGGGTTGATGATAATCTGGTCTATTTAAACGCCTCCAAAATGCAAACGTATCTTTTTACCACCAAAAGGAGTCGTTTCAACCTAACTCCTACTTTTCGGGGTGTATTTGTTCATGTTACTGATCAGCTCGAGCTCTTAGGAATGGAGTTGGCATCCAGTCCCAACTACGGCGCCACCATTGAGTACAAAGCCCAAACTGTGGCCAAAAAGCTGGGTATCCTTAATAGAGTGAAGCGATACTTCACGCCCGGACAGCTTTTAATACATTACAATGCACAAGTCCGGTCCTGCATAGAGTATTGCAGCCACCTTTGGGCCTCAGCTAAATACCAACTTGCCGCACTTGACTCGGTGGAACACAGAGCTAAGAAGCTCATTGGTGACGAAAACTGGTGAATGTCAAGCTTCACAGCCTGGGTCATCGCCGCAAGGTCGCTTGCTTGTCAATCTTCTACAGATTGTACTGCGGTTAGTTTTCCCATTAAATCTATGACCTCATCCCACCGGCCCCCTTCTACCATAGGACATCTAAACGCACTGCAAGATACCATCCCTACGTTGTAGCTATTCCATCAATTCGCACCAAGCGTTTCCACTCGTCTTTTGTAATGCGCACATCAAAGGAGTGGAAGTCTAATAGCTTTGACGCGCGTAGTGTTTGTTTGAAACCCTGCAAATAATATCATAGTTATGAAAAAATACGATGAAACAGTTTTCTGTCTCATTGGCAGTGGCCAGTATACTCCACATCACAAAATGTCACTACACTAGTAAGAACTTGGCAATGAGAAATATACTGGACACGCGAATTTCATAAAATATTACGAAAAATCTATTAGAGATATTTTAATTTTAGTTTATTTACACATATTGATAGGTTTTGTAAAATATATTGAGAAGTAATGAGTAATCATTGCAACATAAAAAATCAAATAAATAGAGCTATACCGAGAGCGGTCGAGACACGTCCATCCTGCCTGACGTTTCGACGACGACTAAGCAGCCAAGAGTACGTGCATCTTGCTCGTAACTTATATAAGTTTCGTAACTGTTTAAATAAACTATTGAAATGAAAATAAATAAAATAATGACAAAGAAAATTGATTGAGTCAGGCGTTACTTTGCGGAAATCCATTTTAACTTTGAAAATGAAAACAATGCAAGGATTTTAAGCACATGCAGGAAGGCAATGCAAAACCCAACACCATTAATGGTGTTGGGTTTTGCATTGCCTTCCTGCATTTGCCTAGTAATCTTGCATGTGCATAATATAGCGGGCGGGAGGGAGGTGCATACCTGCAACCCACTAATATTCGCGGAAATTAAAACTAGATATCGACGGTTAAAAGGAAGTAGGGCATAAGCGACATTTTAGTCAAAAATGAGTTATATATGCCATCCTACGTAAAATTTTCCGCTCTTTCGAATGCGCTTACTCTCATGGCTCTACGATGAGTTTTTTGGCGTTTATGCCCTAGCAAAAAAAATCGTTTACATAGTATTAGTTTTCGTAACCGACAAAAATTCAAGTAATTTTTGCTACAAAGGTGCTTGTACCCCTACAAAAATGATTTATTTTGTGTTTGTTGTCGGTAATGCTTTTTTACTTCATAAGGGTGTCGAGCTTTCGGTTGTTTATGCCTTTTAAGCTTTTCCCTCACAAAGTACAAACGTTGTTTATAGCCTACTTCCATTTCGTAATTTAACATAGCTATGGCGCTTGTACCCTATATACGAAATTGATTTTCATATTACTCTGTCAGTTATACCCTATTACCATTCAGTACTTTATGGAAGCTATGCAGGTTATGTTCTATTACCTAAATTTATTTTAATATCACACTGTTGGTTATACCTTACTTCCGCGTACAATATAAATACAGTTTTGTCGATAATATCTTATTACTTAAATTAAATTAGATATCATGGTGTCGATTATAACCACATTATAACCTACTTCTACTTTCAACAATCATACTTATACGTCACTTATACTGCAATACCCAATAAGCTTTTATTATTTACTTTAATGTTTGTTACCTTTTTAAATGTTTAATATTACGGATACATACCAAGTGTTTGTAATTAATTCTTAAGTTCCCTACCTACTAGCTGCAGTATTAGCTACCTACCCATCATCATCATGATCATCAACAGCCTGTTGCAGTCCACTGCTGGACATAGGCCTCTCCAATTGCACGCCACTTAGATCTATTTTCGGCTTCTCGCATCCACTTTCTGCCAGCCGTCCTGCACAAATCGTCGCTCCACCGTGCCTGAGGACGTCCTACACTACGTTTGCCGAACACCGCGTCTCCACTCTAGAACTCGTTTACCCCAACGGTTGTCGGTTCTACGATTAATATGGCCAGCCCACTGCCATTTCAGCTTACTAATCCGGTAGGCTATATCGATGACCTTGCTTCTCTGACGGATTGCCTCATTTCTGATACGATCCCTCAGAGACACCGAGCATAGCCCTTTCCATAGCCCGCTGAGCGACTTTAAGCCACCAGTAGACCATACGAGCCGTCAGTCTCCACGTGTCTGCTCCGTATGCCATGACGGGTAGGATGCACTGATTGAAGACTTTCGTCTTTAGGCACTGTGGAATCGACGATGTAAAGACTCGACGTAGCTTCGCAAACGCTGCCCAGCCTAACTGAATTCTTCTATTCACCTCGCCCTCAAAGTCGTTTCTACCTAACTGCAATATCTGCCCGAGGTACACATATTTTTGTGCAACTTCAAGAACTGCACCGTGAATCGCAATCAGTTCCGGTAGAACATTTTCGTTGAACATCAGAAGTCAAAGTCAAATCGTTTACTGCGAACTAAGTGTACAATGTTGATGTTACAGAAAAGTCAGCCAGATCCATAGAAATATAAAATACGGCCAGATCATTCAGCATCTGTTGTGGGTCCTGCAGCGTTTCTGCCATGATGACGAATATCATCTTCAAATCGCAAGTAAGAGATGTATTCGCCATTGATGTTAATGCTACGTTCTTTCCAGTTCAGCGTCTTGAACATATCCTCCATTGCATTAGTGAACGATTTCGGGGAAATAACATCCCCTTGTCTCACTCCTCGATGCAACGGTATGGAACTTGTTTGCTAATTCTGTACTTGAACGGACATGGTGGCGGCCTCGTAGAGACATCTCATCACTTGGATGTATCGCCAGTCTACTTGGAAGCGCTGCAGGGACTTAAGAATAGACCAGATTTCAACCGAGTCAAAGGCCTTTTCATGGTCCACAAATGCTAGACACAGAGGCTGATTAAACTCTTCGGTCTGCCGCACTGTGTGGATGTGGTCTGTGTGGCCGTATCCGCTCCGAAACGCAGCCTGTTCTGGTAGTTGGAATTCATCGAGCCTTCGCGCAAGACGGTTCATGATCACTCTTGAAAACAGCTTATAGACGTGGCTTTGAAGGAATATGGGTCGATAGTTCTTCAATAGGGTCTTGTCTCCCTTTTTGAAGAACGGAGTAGAAGTATGGTCATCTTGACCACACTTCTACTCCACGCCTCTGAAATTCTCCCTTCAAACAGGACAGCGTTAAACAGTCTTCTCCAGGGGCTTTTCCATTTTTAAGCTGCCCAAGAGCGATCTCGATTTCGCCAATACTGACTTATTCATTTATTAAAACTTTATGCACTAGTAAAACAAAACTGTACAAAGGCGAACTTAATGCCATAGGACTTCCGGCAGGTCTTCGATTACATGGCGTGTCAATGTGGCTCTAGAACTCTCATTTTTGGGATCAGGACGAGATGCATGCGATGCGTACTATAACCGGCTATAGAAGTCCTCCACTTCCGAAAAGACTGCTGGCTTTAAAGAAACAACTTCTCCACTTGCTGTGGTCAACTTCATCAGGTGGCTTCTTCCAAGAGATTGTACGAACACCTTTGACCCCCGATTCTGATCGATTGCTCTTTCAACTGAAAGAGCATTGAAGCGCCGGAGGTCCTGTCGTACGTGCTTCTTGATCTCTCGGTTTAGAAATCGCTTTGCCGACGAAGTGACGGGTGGGCTTTCACGTCATTCCTTTATTAGCCCTAAAGTCCCTTCTGAAAGCTTGGACTTCTTGCCCTTACGCTGCATATCACATATCACAGAATCTGGTACCTTTTTCCCTGAAGATCAGAGTCACATTTTAGAGGTTCTGGTTTACGTCTGTTGTGGTTTCCACGGCAGCGAATCGGTTTTCCAGGTTTGCCTGGAACGTTTCAGATCATGCCATGGTTTGGAGCAGAGTTGGTCGAAGTCTTGACTTCATCAGATGGACACGTTCGGCCTTGAAGTTAATATTCAGAGAGCCTCGGACAAGTCGGTGATCGCTAAAGGTATTGAACCTATTGATCACGGTGACGTCTCTGAATATATGCCTCTGGTCATTCATGATGAAGTCGATCTCATGTTTGGTCATAGTGTCGGGGCTTTGTCACGTCCACTTCCTTTGGGGCTGTTTCTTGAAGAAGGAGTTCATCAAGAACAACTCCTCCTGTTCGAGGAAGTTGACGAGCATTTGCCCCCTATGATTTTTGCTTCCAAATCCATGGCATCCTATTACCGATTCGCAGCAATTCTATACTCCCACTTTGGCATTGAAGTCCCACATGACAACGATGTACTATGTCTTTGTAGTGAAGTGGAGGGCTCTCGATATGTCATCGAACATATTTTCCACTTCGTCGTCCGAGTGTGTCGAGGTCGGTGCGTACACTACTTTGAGGCTATACCTCTCGGTGAGCTTCACAATAAGGTACGCTGCCCTGTTCGACACACTTGACATTTCCACAAAGTTGTCAGATGGGGACTTGTTTACCAGAAACCCAACGCCGCCTGATGCCACCGCTTGATGTACTGGATGTGCTTGGGGGAGGACACCATAAGGTGTCCTCCCCCTTCTTCGGACTTCACTCAACCCTAGTATTTGCCACCTAATTTTCCCAAGTTCCACCGTGCGTGCGTCCGTTGTACGTCGCCAGGGTTAGTTTCAGTTTATAGTGGTGGTGGCCTCCCGTAGCCCGGAGATTCTTGGCACCCCCCGCCCCGCCGTTACCGTGGTCGCCGCCATGACCAGGAATAGCGGGACCGCCGGGAACTGGAGGCCGTGGCTTTTTGTTATTCTGCATTAGAGGTATTTGCCCATAATCGCCACGCTGGGCAGGCGGGTTGGCTACCTAACCACTCCTTTTTAAGTAGCTTTAATTTTTCCTTATTGAAAACATAAAAAATGTATTATTTTATTTAAAAAAATCCTACTATCCGCTTGTTAGTTAATAGGTAAGTAGGTGACATGAAAATGACTATAATGACAAACTATCATCTTTGAAATCTATTATTTAGTGTAAATTTTGAATTACTTGAACGGGCAGGGTATACTGAAACAGGCCCTTAAGACTAAGGATCCTTAGTCTTTTTGTATGAAAATCGACTCCCTAATACTTATAAAATACTTCACCCTATTTTACGAGTTAGGGACCCAATTACAGTGTATTGTAATATCCGTTTTAGCTCTTATCCTGATGAAGGATCGTGTTGGTTGCGCTAAATCATTATTATTGGGGTGTCTTTTCATCCATATTTCCATAGACTCACGCAATGCCAAATGTTGATTATCCTTCTTTTCCTTTGCTTTCAAGCGACATTGTGTGTCACTAATGTCTTATATCCTGGTATTGTTTTGAATGCCGACTGTTTCTTGTGCTCTATTACCGTTGATACAACCACTGTGTAAAGTACCTTATCCTTCTTTTCCTATAACACTTATTGAACTATCTAGTCTCTTATACCCTTTTACCTTGCTGTGTGAGAAATCGCTATGTCGCTTAGGCTTCTTATCCTTTAATATTTTACTTTGTCATTTGTATCTTATGCCATATTTCCTCATTGGAAAATTAAAAGCTATTGTTATAAGCGACAAAAACCACTTTAAATAGCGTCAAATCATTAAAACTAAAAATACCGGTAAATGCTCCATTTTTTTCTGATTTTATAACTGTTTTAGTTTTCACGATATCTTAATAAATGACAAAAATACGTCAGTTTTTCTAAAATTTAAAACTTTGAACGGCTCTCCTGAACATTTCACTTTTTGTCGCTTATACCCTATTTCCTTTTAACCGTCGATATTTTGTTTTTATTTTCAAAGTTAATGACAAAGAATCTTGTTGTATAGTTTCTCAAAGTTAATGTTCAGTATATTGACCACTATCGAATTAAGGGTTAAAATCCCGATATTTTAGACAGTGCACGCTTGTATTAGATAAAAGGTACTCAATAAAGTCCTGGTTTTTAAAATAACTCTAAATAATATATTTTTTACTTAGTTCTTAAATAAAGCTTGAGTAAAGAAACAATATAATATTAATAATAAAAATGTGCTGTAACAAATAATGTATTACGTTCATACCTTTAAACTCGGTTATCCTGTTCCCATTAACACAATTGAAACGCAATTCTCTCAAAACGAGGTAACAAGGACATTCATCATTATTGCAGTGCACCCTTCATAAGAAAGACGTCCACAGCTAGTTCGGTCTTCCTCAATGCTGCCAAGTATCGCCACATCAAACGGTTTTATGAATCTCGCATCCAGTGGATTCTTGCGACCTTCACCAAGTCATCGGTCCACCTTGTGGGAAACTTTCCAACGCTTCGTCTTTTGGAACGTCGACCCCTCTTCAAAACCACTAGAATCAGAACCGGATTGGGTGTTTAACTTACAGTTAAAACTACTAACCACAAATCAAGAACAATGTAAACCAAAACTTAATTAAATCATAAACTAACCTATTTCTTTCTTCCCAATATACAGACCAAACGATCACATCCACAAATCCCCCTGATGTTTTCGGTTCTGCTAAATCAACAGTCTCAGTAAAGCTATATCGACAGATATCAGTTGTCTGCATCCCAACCCAGTAATTAGGATTGATATCAATCTCATCGTATCTCAGACGAACGCTATTGTTCAATCCATCTCCTCCTACAAAGACCAGTTTGCTCGCAATACTGGAATAAATTCTACCAATAAATCTCAAGTTAAAATCACATTTAAATTTAATTATACGCCCCGGAGTACTATTAGGAGCAATAGATTGATACAATTTCTAATAAATCAGTCAAATGATTGAGACATTACTTTTAAAGGCAATTAAACTGACAGAGTATTGGCTAAAAGCTACGAAGCAACTATTTTCCGCCAGATAACTGTTCTTTATTGTACAGGAAGCACTTAGAGCATTGGGAGGTTCTGACGTCACAATAAATCGGTTAACTAAAGCATTGTGTAGTAATTGGCGTTTGGCTATGCTACCGAAATGGTAAAACTCATTCGTTCTCGAGATTGTTCAGGACAGATACAAAGATTAGGTAAGTAGTTAGTTAATAGTTGACAGAAATTATTTCTAAATTTGAAAATGAAAACAATATATCTAGTTTTAATTTCCGCGAATATTAGTGGGTTGCAGGTATGCACCTCCCTCCCGCCCGCTATATTATGCACATGCAAGATTACTGGGCAAATGCAAGGATTTTAAACACATGCAGGAAGGCAATGCAAAACCCAACACCATTACCGACACGTGTTTCGCCTCTCCACGAGGCATCCTCAGGGGACGTGTTGACTCGCTGACCGTTGAGTTGGGACTCAGTCGCAACTCAACGGTCGAATTGCTACAAAACAGTAGAAGGAGTAAAGGGAGTCTTCTGCCCAGCAGTGGGACATAACAGAGATATTATAAATCGAAAAATGGAATTACCAGTTCTTATGTTACAATACACAAAAGGTGCATTGGCAAAACAGCACACAATACAGCACCTACACCTAGGAATCGAGGCTCCTAGTCAATTAGCACTACTCCATGCCCACTATAACTCACAATTGCACTAGATTAATGCCAGCACTCCGCCTGTCGTTACAGAAATTACAAGCACCATTAACATGCCATAAATTCATATTAAAACACCGTACATTTTGATTTACATGTAGTTTTGCAACGACCGAAATCCGCGTGGGTGGAAATCGGATAAGATTCTGATGTAAATACATATTGGTTGGACTTGTTTTTGAGTTGGGTTTCTCGATTTGATAAGGTTATTAGTAACAATAATAAGTAACTTGAAGTATGATTACTGAACTAGGTTTTGTCCACATCGGAGTATTAATCTAAACAGCTTGAAAGCTATATCTAATAGGAAACTTACTCAATATATTTTTTTAACAATGTCGTATTGAATACGCTTTATTCTCGTACATAAGGGCGCACAACTCAAGACACATGTACGTTAAAGCTGAGCTTCCATAGTAACTATTATTTGTATGGAAGTACTGTACACATCTCACTAGGTGGCGTTAGTGTGCCATAAAAAGGTCCATTTTTGGGCATAGCCCTTTCTTATATACAATGACGATAATTTATCGACAACGCTGAAACTAAAAAAGGGAATTAATTGGTGATATTAGGGCATATGGCTTACGACATCACTATTTTCTTGAGTCAATAGCGATACTTATCTACTCACCACACTGGACCGGCCGTGCTGACCCAACCAGAAGTTGCAAAAGCAAGGTTTTTGAGAAAAAAATAATTCAAACTATACATTTTAAGCTATTTTTCGCATTCCGTAACTCATCGACCATCGAACGATTCATCACAAAAAAAAAAAACTTTTATCAAAAAATACTACCGACTTCTAAACATTCGGTACACACACTCGGTATTTTTGGTTGTTTCGTCGTATTTTAAACACCGACTTCCGAAAAAATTTTGTTTTATTTTTCTCTTCTTAGTGGTACACCCCCCCCCCCCCGCACTTCGTACGTACCAATCACATTGGTGTAAACAATAAACAAACATGCGATTTCAGCAATCCCGAACGATTTGCTATCATTTATTGAAGAGTTCCGTTTCCTGTCATCTCTGTTCTTCATCAGATCTTCACCAAACTGGAAAGGGAAAGGGAACCCTTTCCAGTTTGGCGTTCAAATACTAAGATGCTCTTCCAAACCATCGTAAACAATTTTTTACATCAACAAGAGGGAATGAGAACGTCGTCAATGTAAACTAAGCCATAAGCCACGCATTATTAGGGATACCTCAAATACTAGTCATCAGATCTCAATCATCCAGAACAACAGGTCCACACAAGCACCAGCTTTCGAATATAAAAAGAATAATCAAAATCGGTACACCCAATACAAAGTTATGAGGTAACAAACATAAAAAAAATATACAGTCGAATTGAGAACCTCCTCCTTTTTTGGAAGTCGGTGGAAAATCTGCCAGATAAAACCGCTAATGTACCGTGATGCAGGATTTCGTTAGTAGTTCGTTGCTGCCGTGATAGATGGCGTTGCGGCTCTTTTCAACCGACTTTCCAAAAAGGAGGGGTTTCTCAATTCGATAGTTCTTTTTTTTATTGCCGTCCTATTTTAGTTGTCGCTTCGTTAGTTTTTCTTGTGGCGGCATTGATGAAGGAGAGGGAGAGGGTGAATTCAAGGGGGGGCGATGTAGATCATAGGCTTTTTCCCGGGAATATTTAACATTCACAAATGTGAAACAAGTTGTTCAGTAAATTTTGTTTACTTACCGATTTAAAACACAGACACATTTCAGCAAAACGAACAACCTACACTACATAGTTAGTTACACAACTATTTCTGCCTCGCACACCACCTATCTACCACAAATGTATACAGGACTACAGGTGTCCGCCGTGCTCACCAGACCAGCTAATGCCGATTAACCGGGATCCGTTTTTTCCCGTTTTAAATCGGATCGGCTCGAGCTCGCTCTTTGGCGTTTGTTACTCATTATCAGTGTCTCCCTGTCCCCCAAAAGTGCTTAATTGAATTTTTGAATGAAGCCTGTTAGATTCTGTGCCTTTTTGGCTTTTACGTGTTTTTGTTGTTTTTGGTCTGATTTTTAAACGCCTTTGGAGATCACGTTTATTTTAATTTGTTGATTTCTGTTATTTGTTTTGTAATTAATTTGCATAGCTTGCTTAAGCTTTCGTGCCGGATTATACGGTCAATGATTTTAGTTATTTGAATTTATTATCTACGTGAAAGCTTACTAGGTTACTTGATCGGCTTAGCTAGCCATTTGTCTTGGCTTCCGATTCAAAAGATCAGCTTTCAAAGGCTGAAAATACATACAAAAACAGCTTCATTAAAATTTTCAACTCAACTATTCTTCATGAAAAAGTGGCGTTCATAATACAAGAGTAGTAATTATTTCAGAATCTAAGTACTATCTAAATAAATTTAATACATTCATAATAAAATAACGATGCCATAATTTGAAACAAGAGTGCAGTTTGTTACCGATAATGTATCTTTTACGCCATTAAAACGTCTTGGAAATGACAACGATTAACTAAATGAGAAGTTTTAATTGTAGGAAAGAATCATAAGTATCTAGAGAATTAAAAGCCCATAAAATTCATAAAGCTCACGAGCACAAACCTCATTTAGCTGCTTTCCGCTTAATTGTCAATGAAATTACAACCTCTGCTTAAAAGGAACTTCAAGACTTGCGCAGTAAAACTTAACTCTTTAACTTTAAGATTTGCGGAATCCTCGGTCAACCACCCCGTTGCTGGGAGGTGCTGCCCCTTAATTAACACCATACTTAATTATAGGCATAAACCTTCGGAGATGTTTAGGAAATTAAACAAGTGTGTAATAAAATCTTGTTTCCCGCCATGTCCCAGGTATCCCATAAATTACACGTACACCTCACGCTTTGTCAACGCAGCTGATTTTTAATGTCTACTTTAACGCTTTGTTTAGCATACATTGTTGCTCAATAGATGCAATCAAAACACCATCTTATACCAAACGCGCAATGTATTCTAAAGTTAATGTGAAGGTTGTTTCACAAAAGTTTTCTGTGGAGATATTTGCCTCAAAACAAGGGTGACCCCACTGCGTATAAAACGGGGAAGGAATTTTAATTTACCCTTGTTAGAGCCGTGTTTGGAGACACCCTGCACTGCGCGTCGCGTTACTACCCTGTAATGTGCTACAATAATGTCTGTCAGTGGATCCGAGGAATTCTTTAACTTTGTTTCGTTTTAAATGCGCTTTTAAGTAATCGTTTTAAATAGCGAAGTGACACAGGAATGAGAGGAATGGTTGCATTTTGAACAAAGAAATACAATGAATTTACATTGCTTTGCAAATAAATGCCTGTGTCTGTGTTTCCGAACACATTCAACCCTGATCCCTTCAAAGTTAGAGTGAACAGGCTTCTTCTGGGTAAGCTCATTCCATTGTCAACTTTGTCTCTGTCACCTGCGACCTAGACTAGAGTTAAGAGCATATCCATCTGACGCAAAAAAAAATATCTTGATTGTAATATTTTTGTTTGATCTTAAACATGCTAAAAACTCAACACTGCTTTTCACAAAACATTTAAAATTAGCCTCTAGAAGCTTCGTTCTTAGGTTAAAATTACGTTATTAAGTTTACTTTTTCAAAGCTACCATAATCAAAAACAATATGTTAGTCACTGCAAGTATATTCTTTAATAAAAATACCCAAAAACAAAACCATCAATATCAGTCAATACCCCAAAATCGCGGACATCTCTCAAGACCATTTTATCATCTCCACTTCCGTATTTCACACCCAAATCCACAATCCAAGATTGGGCCATCCTAAACGCACAGAGATTCACCTGTCGCCGAACCATTTATCACTCGTGAACACTATCAGGTAGGACAGAAAGGGGGGTCCTTACGCCGTCTCCTAGATTCCGGAGATTTATTCGTGGCAGCGGGGAGATGAAAAATTCTTAGTCCCCTGGCAGTTGGTAGGTACTAATACGGCCTTTGGATATTTACATTTTTATCAGCGTCACCCTGGGCGATTAGTCTTAGTTGCTTTGTAAAACAGGACCCACAAATACTCTTAATTGATGGTAACGCGATTGAAGAACAATTTATATGCAATATATATGCAAATGTTTTAGTTACTGCGTATTGTCATGGAGATCGAGCGGAAGATTTCTGATTTTATATGACATTAATGTTGAGTGCGATCATAAAGGGTGCTGGGTGCGGTTTGTTTAGTACTCTGGAGATATTACGACAGCCGCGAACCTTGAACTCGACAGGGATTATTGCTAAGAATACAAGAAACTTTGCCGATGGAAAGGATCGTTATTATTTATTGCCTAGTCTGTTTGTTGCTAAAGCAACAAACATCATCATTTGGTTTTAGTGTAGGTACGTGGTACAGTGAAATTCGCTACAGAGAATAAATAACGAATTAAAAAAGTTAAAATAGCAATGCTCAATTGCGGCGATACTAGAAAAGTTCATCAAAAGTGTTCAGGGATCAAGTACGTGTTAGAACACGTACTTGATCCCTGAACACTTTTGATGAGTGTATTCCTACGTTTCGTGTCGAATTCCGTTCTCCAATCGGTAACGCCTCGGTGTCAGCAACTGTAGAAAACGATAAGTTCTACAACGTTCTTCTCATTCTACAACCTATTCTTTAGTCTCCAGCAAGCGTTCCTACAGACGTCAAACAGGTTAAAATTTAAACTCTGTTCTCTTTAACCATTATGTTTAAACATTTTAAGAAAGGATGTAGCGTTGAACATTGTGGAGTAGTTGTAGTAACGGTAACAATTCATTCTATCATTTTGAACGATGTGAACTTGACTAAGAATTTTCTATTCGTTTGCTCTAACCACGTGATTTAACGTTGAGATGATTTCATTCCCATACATTTGATTCGTTTTCGACTAGCGTTTCGACTAGCGATTAGCGTTCGTTTCGACAAGTTGATAATCTGCAATCGTTATGCAGATTATCAACTTGGCTATGGGGGTTGGTGCCTTATGCATTTTTGTGCTTCAGGATTCTCGACTTAAATAAGACGATAAATTAAGATTTTATAAGAAAGTAGGTTCTGCCCGCGTGAAAAACGCTTTACTGTGCCAAGGCAAGTTTCTACCGTAATGAAAAGTATTCTCAGTCCTAATTCGAGTCGTGACCTATCCATGTGATAAACTTTATCAAACTCCGTTCTGTAGATGAGACGTGAAAACGTGATTGGCATTATTAGGATTCCTAAAATTATGGAAGGTGAAGAGAGGAGATACTTGTAATCCTTACGAATATCTATTATAATCGCAAACGTCTAGGTATGTATAGACGGTTGGATATTTGTTACTCAATCACGTCAGAACGGCTAATAGATCTTGATAAAATTTAGGCACAGAGGTAGATTATACTCAAGAATAACACGTAGGATACTTTTCATCTCGGGAGTATGTTCCCTTGGGAGAATTTTCGACATTCACACAGGCAGAGCCGCGGACAGTAACTAGTAGGTTAATATTTTGTCCACACCTAATTAAAATAAATTCACCTCTGTTTTATATTGACAAAAAATCACATGAACGTGCATAGCTTGATATGCTACTTCCCTACATGCACCACATAATCCGTCCACCATCACAAATGTTCAACATAAATGATTCAACAGACAAGATCGACAATCACAAACCTCAGCATCCGGAGCACACAATGTACACGTCCATCAAAGTTCGGTAGTTGCCACTGTTGGGGTACTCGAGCGGTAATCGACACAACTAGAAGGGCAGTTAACGATGGACGAGCCACTTCCTTTCCCGCGGGAGCGAGAGAGGCCCCAGTGCCAACCCACCGGCCCACCGAGCCAGCACACGAGCCAATTGATCCATACACGTCTGACCTCACGGCCATACCGGTCTTGACAATGATCCTTAGCCATCATTAATCATTCATCTAAAAATGGCTAATCCAAATTTCAGACAGGACGGTGACAAAAATGTCCTGAACATTGTAGTGTTGTGGTGTTGTTGTTTATTCTTTTTTGTCATTTGTGGCTACGGGCTGTACAGGCAGCACACGCTGGAGCAGCGAGTGATAGTGTTGGAGCAGCAGTTCCAGGAGTTCCGCAGAGGAGCAGCCAAGGAGGAACCGGCGCTGAGCCCCGGTCCAGAGCTGTCCCGCAAGGAGCGAGATGTATCGGACTGCATCTGTCCACCAGGTTAGTGGCTTCAAAACGTGTAGCGTTTCTAGGTGCTCAAATGAACCAGTTGGTTTGTGTATAGCAAGAAATTTGTTTTATAGGAATTGTTTCAAACATTAATACCCTGCGTTAAAATGTGACACGCCAGAGTAACTCCAGTTTTTAGTTACTTTGTGCTTCGCATTTAGTGTCTGCTTGGCTGCTTCATTTTGAAGAAATTTAATTACGCCTCAATCGCTTCCAACATAATACCATAAGCTGTGCAGTGTAGCCATCAAATTAATTTTAGTACAGTCCCAAACACAATCGGAGCCCGCAAGCGTGCCGCAAGCCCGTCAATGCCTACCGACACATTGTACCGACTAACTACGACCATTTTACAATATCCGGTGATAAACTCAATTGGGACATCTCATGCATCCACCCGAAAAACAACCTTCACTTGATAACGATAAGATCTACATTGTCTTCCGACATCCAGCCTCTTCTTGTGCTCCTGTGGCAGCCGGCCTGAGCCCGACGAGACAAATTTGTAATGCTCTATTGTCACAGCCATTAGACATAATGGTTCAATAAGGAGTATTGAAAACGTTCTTTCAGGCCTACAAATCAACCTTTATTCAATTTAATATGATACATAGAGAGCGGGCACCGGCAGGGCCGTGCGAAGGGAAGGATGTTGACCTCGAGCGGATATTAAAAATGGCCCTTTAAATTGCTCCAAAGATTTGTTATCTTCGGCATATTGGTTGTTTCCGTCGAGCCTCCGCGCGATAGATTCAATAGCTTCAATAATAAAACATTGGAGCGTCGCTCCGGTAATAAGATTCCCCGGGGTCAGCCGAGTTTGATGAAAATTTACGAACAATAGGAGGGTATTTTGAAAAGTTCCGTTTGCAAAAAATGCCGGAATCGTCAAGCACTCCGCTAATTACTTCCCATTGTTGGAAGCGCGAAATAAAGGCTTAATTGTTTGAAGTTCTCGCATCGGAAAGTTACTTCGATCTACTTCTTATCTGAGGCACCATGGACCGGAATTAAAGAAGCCTCTGCGAGCTCCGGCGGTCTCCGAATAGAGCTGTGACTTCAGAAAGTGCACTGAAGCGAACTCGGAATTGTTAAGATAAATTGAATAATTCTCGTGTTTAAATATATAATATTGGTAATATTAGTAATATTATTTGCGTCAATGTCACCAAGTAGATAAAACATTTCAGTAAGTCGTTGAAATGATATGTTGTTGGCAAAATTATGAAATGTTAAAAGCGTTTAATTGATAATTAATACAGATAGAATTTAATATAGCTAGTTTAGCGAGCACAGGTGTCAACTGCAAACATTAAACTGTTCTGGAACGCAACAGTAATTTACGTTACGATAATTTTATTTCAACACTGTTTAAATTGCAAACGAATACGTACCAAACTAAATGACTTCTGGTTTTACAGATATTATCTGTTTCTGTTAATCCAGCTGAATAAATTTTACAATCATGTTCGTTTATTTTAAATATTATTAGTAGTTCAACTTTTACATGATTACTGCTGCTACTTTTAATCCTACTAATAATATAAATGCGAAAGTTTGTAAGTATGGATAGATGTTTGTTACTCTTTCACACAAAAACTACTGAACGGATTTGAATGAAATTTGGCACACAGATTGGATTTACATATAGGATAATCTTTACCCCGATACTCCCACGGGAGATATATCCCGATGTTTCCACGGTACCTAATGCTTCGTTATTAAATTATGGTTGGTTTTTCATTACGAATAAATTGTGTAGTTATTATCCTAACTATAATATTTTAAAATTGAGTTTGACTTTGAAAATGAAAACAATATATCTAGTTTAAATTTAATTTCATTTTCAAATTTAAAATGGATTTCCGCAAAGTAACGCCTGACTCAATCAATTTTATTGAGTTTGACTGTTTGTTTCTTACCTCTTCACGGGATCTGAATGGATTTTGATGAAACATTGTGTGTATTGGATTTTGGATGAAACTAGTATGTTTGCTTGGCATAATATTCGATGTTACGCGGGCGAAACCGCTAACAAAGCTAGTTTAAAATAGTAGCATTGCTATCGAATACAAATTCAAACGAAGGGTGTCAAAAATACTGTCTCTAGCGCATTGAAATACTAAGTGTGCGAAAGACTGAGGGCGAAAATATTGAAAATGACAATTTAAAAATACGGATTTGAGGTAAGAGTCACCGCGGCTCTGGAACGCGGTGGGCACAAGAAGGATGACGGGTGGGTTTTAGTCAGTAAGAGTCTGACACTCCCATCCGCTCCGCCCAGAGCGGGAAAAGTAACTGATGATTTCCCATCCAGAAAAAAAAGGAACGAGTTATACAGAACGATCTTAAAACCAATTTCTGTCTGCAGGGTATAGACAAACCTAACCTATCCGTGTCGGAGTGCTCTAAGCTCCATGTTCCCTGTTTTCCGCTACTTGACTCACTCAGTTACTATTATTTCCGCCCACACAGTATTTAATTTTTCTCCCAATATAGTATTTAATTTGGACACTTGGAATTCTAGTTGCTAGCTTAGACAAATTTTGTTTACGTGAATTTTTTGCAGACTTAAATTAATTTTAGTATTAACTAGCGACCCGCCCCGGCTTCGCACAGGTGCAATGCTGATACTAAATCTCTACTATAATATTCATGTATTATACATATGAACCTTCCTCTTGAATCACTCTATCTATTTAAAAAAACATCAAAATCCGTTGCATAGTTTTAAAGATCTAATCATACATAGGGACAGACAGACAGTGGGAAGCGACTTTGTTTTATACTATGTAGTGAAACATGTCATTAACAGTCATCCATATATTATTTATTCCACCACTTAATAATTCCCCTTTAAGATCGAACAAATCGAATTTAAAAATCATCGATTTCCAGGTTAAGCCAAAGATTTCTCTCGTTTATTTTTTTCTATAAAAAAAGAAGATCCGAGCTCTGTGCTTTAGACAGAGAGCATCTGTCTACCCGCGTCCTCTCATCACCCAGTCCCTCACCCAGCGCACTCCAAGAGTACTTGCACCGCAACTTCCTCCTCTCTCCATAACTGTTATTCCTTGTAACGCAGCGCGAGGGAGTCCTCCATAATTGTTACATGGGGCGTTATACCCACGTCTCTTTATTGCTTTACTTTCGCAATATTAGTTAAGTGTTTTATCTAAACAAACAGTGTTGAAAGGGACCTTTGTTTTCTATTTTCGCGTTTTTATTGGGTATTTAGTTCTAAGTTATTTGAGTTTTATTGGGAGATTTCCTGTTGGACCTATTGAACTGAACGTCGTTAGTCTAGTGATTCGATTTATAAATCTAGTTTTGTTATATGTCCATACACCTTCATATATGATTAAAAAAAGAACGTAATATAATGCAATCAAATAGTTTATCACCAGTACCTATTCCCCGTTTTCAATTAGTTATATTATTTTTAATACTGCTACGTTGAAAAGCTTGTGTTTATTATGGACACATATTTTAACAAATCGACAACCTGTTACAATTTATTTTAATCCATTTCATATCCGTATGAAAACCAAACGATTAACCCTGGAAAACCAGTGCGCATAAAATTATGCGCTCAATAAATTTACACCAACAAAGAACCGTGTTTAGGGTCTGGTTACGGTTAACCGGGTGCAACCCGACCCGTGTGCCGGGTACCCGGGGCTATTTGTACAGACAAGTTATAAAGTAGGTATACGAGCGGATAATTTATTTAACCCGACGTTTGATTTCGCAAAAATATGTTAATTACTGTTTGTTTGATATTTGGGTGCGTATGTTTGTATGTATAAAATATACGGTAACAACCTCGTGAATTGGTTTTAATCAGAAATTGTTTGTTTATGAGGAAAGTTAGGTTTATAACTATATGCTTTAAATCCAATAAATTTTTAGGGTAGATATATATACATATATAGACTGTTTCCAATTGGTGATGTAAAGAAAATAATGTTGGCAGTTTAGATACAACAAAGTACGAAGAAGCTAGTAACATGACTTTGAAATCTAAAATCTAGCCATCTCACATTATGCTACCCCAATCATAGTATATATTTAAGCACACATTACTCTGAAAAGTTACATTCTGCTTAATCATGGTCACCCATTCTATTTTAATATCAACCTAATGATCCATTTACACACGAAAACAGACTTCAAAAACATGAACAGAACAGCTTCGGCTCAAACAGCGATACTCTGGAAGGATTTACGAGACGTCTTGACAAATGAGATGAGCACACAAGATGGCCGACCTTATAAATTCATCTGTCAACTTGAGAGTAATGAGCCAGCAGCCCAATGATTTGTCGAACTGAGAACTGCTTTTTACGACTCAATTTTATATGAATATGATGCTTTTTGGCTAAAAGGGTGGTTGATATTGAGTCATCAGTAGTCAACGTTAAAAGCTATAAATGATGTTCGGTTTTCATGATTTATTATAGTCAAGATATAGTACATTTGTTGTTTAATATACGCGTGATGAATGTGATATCCTATCCTTGTGAGTGCTGATGATTATGACTGTATATTAAACGTGTATACGATCAATGTGTCTTCGTTTGTTTGTTACTATTTCAATTTTATGCTTCTGAGCTTACGCACATGGCGTATTTCACGCGCCGTCGATGCAAAAGATGCATCTTTTCGATTAGATGGTTAACTTTTTTAGTTGCAACATCGATGGCATTCATAAAACCTAGTGCCAAAAGCTAGTTGTCCAGCTCTTTCCAGATAGTAGAAACTTCTTCTAGTCGAGGTGTTTTACTTAGAACGTTAGTGTAAAAATCCCACATTCATTGGCCCGCATTTTAGAAGATTACAAATTTGGTAGACAGTAGGTATGTACTAAGACATAGGCTTCAATATCAATCTTGTTCAGCTCGCTAATGATGAAATAGAGCTTGATGAGGGTCAAAATAAATCGGTCAATTCTTGAAGCACAACAAAACAACAGAGTGCGCTATTTGGTCCAGCTGTGTAGCACGTGAACGTCGTCGACTGCGGCCGCTTCGGTTACACAATCTCCATACACTTAGTTTAAACTCGCAAGAGACCAGCCGTGTATAGTAGACGCACTGGGTAGGTAAAACGTGGCAGTTTTTATGATAACCATAGGAAAGCCTAAAACAATTAATACTAGTATTTGTCGCGAAGGGCTGCTGTATTCGTCACTACGACCACGACTGCTTTCTTTAGACTAGACGATTTTGTATTTTTCCAAAATTCAATTATCTGCCGACCCGCACTGGGCCCGCGTGGTGGATTACGGCCCATTCCCTCTCCTGGAGAGGAGGCCTGTGTCCCAGCAGTGGGAACGTTAAAAGGCTCCTTATGCTTATGCTTATGCAATTATCTTAGTTGTGGCTGGGTATTTTACATTATGTGTGTCAAGAAATATATTGTTGACAAGACATACAGACTGAAATGGCAGTTATTATAGTAGCCGCATCGTCCTTGGTGGAACCAATTAATCGATATGATAGATGGTATACTTTAGTTTTCAAAATAGTTAAGGCAACTCTTTTAATAACTTATTATATTTATGAGATCTGCTCTTTGAAAATTAGTTTAGGTTATTTTTCTTTTAAAAACGCTGTATTAGGAATTTGAAATGACAGATAGATACAAAAAGCAAAAACAAAAAAAAAACATCTGCACATTAGGTATGTTATTATTTTTATTTTTTTTAAACTTGCTCCACACTGGGAATTTCTCTTGTATCGCGGGTGCATTAAAAAACATACAATCTCACATACACAAACAGCCAGACCCGGAACAAGTATCTGTAAGCCATTACTAATATTTGTTCCGTGCGGGAATCGAACCCGCGCGGCACGCTGCGCAGCAGCCAATCCTACAGATAGTTGTTCCGGGTCTGGCTGTTTGTGTATGTGAATTTATATGTTTGTAAAGGCACCCACGATACAGAAGATATTCCTAGTGTGGGGCAACTTTAAAAAAAAAAAGAAATCGCTCAGCCACTGCGCCAACCGTGTCGTCAAAAATGTATAAACTCTACGTTTTACTCACCCAGTGCGAATACTAACATATATTACACTCAAGTTAGTATTTGAACCACGCAACTAAACTTGTGTCCCGATATTCGCGTGCGGAAAGTTTTATTTAAGAAATAAATTGACTCCGTTACACACAGTCGGGGGACGGCTTTGAAAGCGCTCACTTACTTTTTCTTCGCTGAAAAGTTTTCAGCAAAATGTTTAGATTTATCGCTACATGACTGAAAGGTTATTTGATTGGATTTTTCGAGAAATCATTCGGTGTGTGGAGGGTTAGTGGACTGTAGTATGTTTTATTCTTCACTGTAAGCGTGTTTTATTTTTGAGTCACAAAAACGGTTTCGGTAAACAGTGTGTCTTTGGTTATTTCATTTTCGACGTCTTCGCATAGGTAAACATAATTATTTTGTGAAGAACGAAAAGCACAGAATGATAAAGTTAACAGGCTCAGTTTTCTGAGAATGTCGACGAGAAAATATTAATTGAATGAAAGAATTTTTTGTACCTGACTAGGTACTGTACGTTCAGTTCTAGCGTGTAGTGTGCCCTAATTGGTTTCTCGAAATTTCAAACTTGGAATTGGATTACCCCAGTAAAACATCAAATCTATTCCAAATCCTAGAAATTCCAAACACAGCATTAGCAGGAAGAATTCCAAATAATCACAGAATTACGTCAAACACACGCGACAAATACGTAATTTACAGTTACACGTCGACATTAATAACGCTGTGTGATACCATTTATCAACAAAAAGCAGCAATGTAGTCGCATCACTGCGCTTCTGTCGCTAACAAATCACATTAAACATGCAATTTGTTAACGTTTACCAACGTGCCAGTAATATGACAGTGGGTGTCATGGCGTACTCTAATATTTTTCAATCTTAAGGCGATGCCACACGGGACGGGCGGTGTCGCTGCGGTTCGGTAGTGGAAGTTATGAGGCGTGCATGTTAGTTTTCTTTGGAATTTTGTTCAGGACGAAAGAAAACTTCACTTCAGATAGTTATTTGAAACTAGCTGTTATCCGCGACTTCGTCCTCGTGGAACCCCCGATTTTAAAACATTCTTTATCGCTACTCCGCTCCTATTGGCTTAAGCGTGATGATATATAGCCTAAAGCCTTCCTCGATAAATGGTCTATTCAACCCAAAAAGAATTTTTCAATTCAAACCAGTAGTTCCTGAGATTAGCGCGTTCAAACAAACAAACAAACAAATTCTTCAGCTTTATAATATTAGTATAGATTATATTATGATCGATTATACGACTACAGAAACTACGTATAGTGGCTTCCAGTCGCATTATTGTCAATTGAGAAAACTCTAACATGGTTTTGTAGAAGACATTTATTTATAAATAGATAAATCGGTGCTTCTTCAACTTTTTCGATCTCTGAATACAGCTAAAGTTGTTATTTTGTTTCTAAAGTTTCTTTCTATCTACTTTTAAAGAGTATATCCGGTATAAGATTTATAAACTGTGTTAAAACTGTGTTATTGTATAGAGTCGAGACGAACATAGCGTGTGGAAGCTCCTTTAAAGCGAAGACTGAATAACATCGCGACAAGTGTCAAAGCCAGTCGCAGAAACACGTACAAAACATATTTTACAATACATTTAGTACAACAAAAATGGTCCTTATATCCTAGAGCATAGAAATCAAAATAGCTGAAAAACAAATTTCAGTGGTTTTACACACACGTCCCGCGGAATTTTCAATATTTCATTCGGCGTAACATGCATTGCTTTCCTTGTAAATACTTTTATTTCCAAACCAAAATGAGCTCTAATTTCAGACAATTATAATTTAGTTTTCCTCGCAGGTATGCCGAATGATATTATTTAAAGCTTAGCTTTAAACCGTTTTAAAATGTTGGAATGTTTTGAACGTTTTTAAGAGTATTTTCGCGATAAAAATGCAGATGCAGATTTTCCACTTTGATAATTTGCGAAACATATTCCAAATGTTTTTGCGAACGTGGTTGTACAAGAATGTAGTTTTTACAGCTTTTAAAATGTTAAAAATAACCAATGCAAGTTAAAATTTTCATACTGACCGCTTGAGATAAAAAATGTCAAGCTGCATTGTAGAGCTTTTATTACGAAGAATATGGCAGTGTTGTTTTTTGGAAAACTTTACCAGCACTTCATACTCGTTTATGATCTAAAATTCTAAATATCCAAGATAAAGCCCCACATTATATCTATCGTTGTTCCCTGCAAACAAACACACCCGACCAATGGCGTTAACATCTTTTGTCCTTATGCAAATGCACAACTTGTAGAAAAGCAATCCAATTTGACGCTAAATCCCTCGAGATATAAGTGCACACCGCAGTTTTAAATTAAATTTCAAGAAAATGTACAAATATCCACCTTATTTTGGAGTAAATTAGGTTTAAAATTAGTTTAGTGAAGTTTGTAAGAGGTTGCTTAGTTTTGCGCTATTTTGAGTTTCGGTTGTAAAGCTTGTGATACATTTACTGTAAAAATCAGAATATTCCGGTGCAGTGGGAAGTGAGTCGTAAAAGTTGGCGTAGTCATGAGTCTGGATGAAATAAGCCGGGATAAATCACTCTGTGACGTAAGAGTTATGTAAGGACACCCAGAGTAATGAAGCAGGCAAGATGAGGGACTTCATTATGTTGTATTGCCCTAAACTTATTAGTCATAATTATTTTTAAGACATCTTTAAAAGCATGGCCAAGCAGGCTCTTGCCATAATATTTCCTAATTATTGGTTGTTGCTACAGCTAATTATGGATATGGCTTAGTGCATTGCGCATTGTGGTTATTGACCATCACCTCCACTTTTGCATATTTTCCACAACTAAATATGTACTAATACTATAAAGAGGAAAGACTTGTATTTTTGTATGTGACGAATAAACTTAAAAACGACTGGACCGATTTAAAAAATTCTTTCACCATTAGAAAGCTACATTCACCCTGAGTAACATAGGCTATATTTTATCCCTATATTCCCACGGGAACGGGAACCACGCGGGTGAAACTGCGGGCCTCTGCTAATGTAATATAATTTCAGTACATCTACGCTAAGCTTTATAACTGCCAAGTAGATAACATTTGCGCTCAGACAGATCGCTACATTCATCATTGCATACAATTTTATTAAAAGGCATTAGAGACGATAGCCGATCATAAAACTATAGAAATTTCAGATGGGGTGATTACCAGAAAATTACACTCTTTAGAGGTCTCTTCAACGACTAAATAAAGTTTTATTAAAGCAAACGGCGTTAGCACTATTTTCAGACTTAGATCTTCAGATTATTTTGTGAGGTAGAGAACCTTTTGTGTTGAACTCATAAAAATATACTGGGCACATCTGCTGGATAGTGGAACTTTGGTCCTAATAAAAAGAGAGAGAAACCTGGTTTAATTTGACAGACGTTACAACTCCTATTCGTTGGTAAATTGAATTTATTACAATATTGGAGAGAAATCTTTAAAACTTAATTTCTTAAACTTATTATAAAGAATTGAATAGAATAGAATACTCTTTATTATGTACACTATATAAGTTATATAGATGAAGAAAACATTAAATAGGGTGACACAATGGGCGGCCTTATCGCTAAAAGCGATCTTTTCAAGACAACCTTTGGATGGATTTTAAAGAGAAAAGGAAAATACAGTACTGTAGGTAGTCTTAGGTGTACTAATTATATTATACAATAAATACATAATAGTTAAATATATACAATAATAATTATGAACCAAAATGCATAGAACCCAAATAAAAACGATTAAAGAGTGAGGTAGTGATTTTTGACCATTGTTTTAAAAATGGACAAAGATTGAGCACGCCTTACCGATACGGGCAAGGCATAGTTTTTTTTTTCTTCGCTTTCACTAGACTTTGAAGAAAAAGAAAGAAAACTACGGACTTATTTTGGTTCAAACATTAACATTTTTATTGCTATAATAAATAAACTTTTCATCTAACTAATACAATCAAAATTTAAATAAACTTAAGTCCTCGTAACTACAATATGGCATCAAAAAACTAGTCCGCATCGCTATCGACTGGAAGTAAGAATAATAATATATAATTAATTTCGGGTAACAAAGACCCATAACATATATACTTTACAGACTATCATACATATTTATATAAACTACAAAAATACACTATTGTACACAAAGTGTCGGCCTAACCCAAAAGACTGATGGCATTGCTACGTCGATGGCAATACTTATCCTCTGTCCGAAGTACAAGCCAGCCCTTGGGTCACGCGAAGTGCCAAGTAAACGTTTAGCAATTTCTTTAAATAAGGCCTGAGCACTCGGACCCCACGGTCCAAGAGACAACAAACAACCAGGTTTCAATAACATCCATACACACTAACAAAAACAGATCATTCCTGCGCCATCCTAAACAAAGTAACCACGCGAGTAAAACAAGGTGCAGCAGCTAGTTTCGCCCCGAATATGAGCACTGTTACACGTGCATTGTTCGCCAGATAAGACAAACGCTCCACAATGCATACTAATTCTACATAGTTGCTGCTGTCTGATGCTGTCTTAACTTGTGGGAGTTAATTTGTTCTGGGTGGCAGGGGATGCTATGCTGTACGATAAGAAGCTTTAGTTTTGGAGTATTTTTTTAGAACTTATAATGTTATAAAAGGGTATTTTTTATTTTTTGAATGCAGTCATTCTAGAAAGCTATACATACTGAGCTGAATACGAAAAGTCTTTTTACGTTTTAAAGCATAACTGTCTCTGAATTCCATAGCCTTTCAACTTCGATAAAACGGAAATATTTCGGCAGCTGTCCCGAAACTGTAATTATGTTACGTTACGAATGAAATGAATATATAATGCAAGTCCAGATCCTTTGCTTCATATGTCTAAAAAATCGTCTGCGTATCAACGTAAAACGCGCAATTAATACGGTTGTAATGTCGTATGCATATGCGGCCGATTGCAATAATTTTGGTAGGTGTTTTGTGAGGACGTGTTGTCATTGATAATATCACTCCAATGTGTACATACTAGGTTTTCATTATTGCATATCCTTACACTTTACTTCCTCAAAGGGACAGGCTTTTAGTACTCCCACTTTCATAGGTACTCAATATTATTATATGCTTTTACTGATCCACCTTTTCAAGCAGACATTTCCCTGGCCTGAAAGCAGTACAGCGCACCCATTACACTAAAAATTCTGTGATGCCCGATAAAACGATCCTTTCATGTAGTTTTTGCTCACTGAACATCATAGTACGAACCAACGAGCGGATAAATTCTTATCGGAAGAATCTGGCATCACTTTGATTGAGAAAAACCAAACACCCGCGTAGTCTTCATTCAAAACAACGCCCAAATTGAAAAAAATCTCCATCTATACATAACTAGCTCACCCGGCAAACGTCGTCTTGCCACATAAAATAAAAATATTTTTTTATTTTAAATTATAATTTAAATATTAACATTTAGGAGGATGAAAAATAGATTTTGTCTGGTTCGCCACCCTAGCCGATATGCACGCTAAGATTCACGAAAATTGGTCAAGCCGTTTCGGAGGATTTCAACCACAAACAACGTGACACAAGAATTTTATATATAAGACTAGCCGAACCGGCAAACGTCGTTTTGCCACATGAAATAAAAATAAAAAATAGTTAGGGGGATCAAAAATAGCTGTTGTCCGATTCGCCACTCTAGCCGATATGCACGCTAAGATTCACGAAAATCGGTCGAGCCGTT
This sequence comes from Hecatera dysodea, assembly GCA_905332915.2. Classification (NCBI taxonomy): domain Eukaryota; kingdom Metazoa; phylum Arthropoda; class Insecta; order Lepidoptera; family Noctuidae; genus Hecatera; species Hecatera dysodea. The sequence continues at coordinate 742,310 of HG995298.1, read as the reverse complement.
TCGGAGGAGTTCAACCACAAACAACGTGACACGATAATTTTTTATAAATAGATAATAAAATCGACTAGCCGTGCCTGTACATTTTTTTTTATTGTACTTACATTTTTTTTCCGACTGTCATTTATTAAGATATTTTTTATTTTCATTAGGAAGTCATTAATGTCAATCTTTAGTATTCGGGGACCAACAGGGCCGAATTTGTTCGAAAGAGTTACCGCGGCCATGAAACATTCAGTCAGTAAGAGTCTGACATTCCCTTCCACTCTGCCTAGAGCGGAGTAATCATTTGATGATTTACCATCCATAAAAAAGAAGGGTCAGTCTTTTCAAGGGTGATCAGTGACTGGGTTGTGGTTGTCAGCTAGACAGTCGCTCTAAGCAGTGGTGGCCGAGTGGTAACGACCTCGACTTACGAATTGTAGGTCGCAGATTCAAACCCAGCCAGGCGCATTACTTTGTGTAGTTAATTTCATCACTACTGCTCTCAAAACGGTGAAGGAAAACATCGTGAGGAAACCGGCATGTCCTGGACCCGCACTGGGCCCGCGTGGTGGATTACGGCCCATTCCCTCTCCTAGAGACTATAGGCCTGTGTCCCAGCAGTGGGAACGTTAAAAGGCGCACTGTGCTATGTACAATACTAGCAAGATAATACTAGAAGCTAAATATAGATGAATCCGGAATTAAATTATAAATGAATCGACTATTTTAGATGAATTTTCGCATCAAGCATGTAAACGCTTCACGAAATCTTCTCATGCCACCCACATGGGACAGCGCTTTTAATCCGAGTGTTATATTGTTGCAGCGCCGTCGTCCTTGAGAAGATCTATGTAGTACATATGTATGTATGTGTTTATGTACAAATTGTGTACATAACCGACCGCAGTCTTGACTCCGGTGTTATCTTGTCGCGACTAGTTGGCGAAGTTCTTTGTTCAATTGTGTCGTAGTTGGGACTGGGATGTGAATGCTTGAAACATGGACACTAATATTGTAGTAGGCAAATAAACCTGAGTGTCGGAGATACGAACAGTACTTCTGTGGATATTATGTCTTTTTAGGTTTCGTATCCGAAAGGAAACTGACGGAAGAACACTATCACTAAGCCGCTGCTGCCCTTCCGGCTTGTGCCGTTCTTGGACCAAACTAAGTTGATGGTTGACGAAATTTCCAAAAAGAGTGTTTGTCTTTCAAAATAGTAATATTTAAAAAAAGTTAATGGGTGCATTGCATGGCGCAATTTCTTATTCTAGTGTCGGTTTAAACATAGCATTGTTATGTATATAAAATATTATCATCTGAGGTGCTAGCGATGCTTACAATAATCACTTTGTACTGGAAAGACTTAACCTTCTCAATTCTCAATCCCTTTGTAACCTGATTAAGAATATGAAGGAAAATTGATCAAAGGTCGTGTTCAAACAGCTTAAGAATAGTAATTCCATGTAATACAGTCCTGCTTTTAAACTAGAATTAAAGACTACGTTTACCCTATCTAAGACAGTATGAGCTCTCAAGAACCACGTAAACTATCATCAAAACTAATACTCTTGGCATCACTTCAAAATCTTGACTCCAACTTCCAATAGTTCAATCAAAGACCATCCTCCCCTTAACGACCATTGTATAGTCGCCAACTAGTGCTATCATAATTCTTCTGGAATATTCCATAGATTTAGTGGCCCAAACCTGTGCGGTGTCCAAATGGTTATAGATGAAGAGATGGACTTCCATTACACTGCGACTATTGGCCCTGTATTGGCATTTAGCCATGTGACGTGTTATGGTCGGAAGTGGTAGGGTTGTTCATTGTGAGAAATTAGCGGATACCATATTTTAGAACGAATCGTTTTAGCTACCCGCTAGGATATTGTTTTCTTTTTTAAAATTTTATTGATAGGCTTGGGTTTGAAAAATATCTCCTGAAGGAAAGCTACGATGTGGTCGACGAGGGAGTACTCTTCCCTAGAAGTAATCTATTGGCTCTTGACTTTAAGATTGGTTACGAATAAGTCTACATTATTATTATTTTTTCATATTTGTAATCGATAAATTGTATTCTTCTTTGGAAAAGTGTAAATAGAACATCGGAATATTTAATAAAGTTCCTTCATTTCCCCATAAAACATATTTGCCAATACACACCAATTATCGCAATATTATAATCCCAATCATGATAAAATTACCCATTAAATCAAATTAACTTCAACCGCAATTATTTAAAACGATTATTCAAAATAATATTATTATACTAACGTGTTTAAACGAAAATAATTAACTCGGTCCACTAATAAAGCGTCCATCAAAAGTTGACTGTCACGTTTGAGTTATTATCGTTAAATAGCGGTTAATACCGGTAAATAACGGTTATTTAATAACGTTATTTGGGCAGCACTAGCACTCGTAAAGTTTATAGCCGCAACTAAACCAGGGCTGAGTTGCGACTGATATTGTTATGATGGGGTGTTTATTAGGCTGGGGCTGAAGATGTAAAGTTTAGAGGTATTTGACATGTCGCTTTTATGCCTTATCTTTCAGTGCTTTGAAGAAACAACTGCGCTTTATGCCTTTGGCAGTTAACATGTAACTAGATGTTCTTCGTTTCGTTTCACCTTTGAATATCGTCACCAATTATTGCTTTTTTATTTTAAAAATATTGTTGCCTTTTTTTTTTTTTTTTTTGGATGGGAAATCATCAAATGACCCCTCCCGCCCTGGGTGGAGCGGTAGGGAGTGTCAGACTTTTACTGACTAAAACCCACCCGTGCTCCTCTATGTTCCCTTTGCGTTCCAGGGCCGCGGCAACTCTCTCGAACAAATTCCGCAACCCTAGCAGGCACCGACCCTATGGGGCCCCGTCTCTGGTGCTGACGGCTCCTTGAGGCGCGCGTGAAGCACAACGCGTCGTCGACTCAGCCTGGTATCGGACGGCGAGCCACCCACTCTCACCGTCCACAGGCATCAGCCACTGCGCAATAGCACAGCGGCCGACTTGTCTCTGGAGGAGGCCGAAATGGGACCATTACTGGCACTCCATTTCAGCCCCCTCCCGAGTACCGGGAGTCGCAGCACCCACAGCAGAAGCGGCAGAAGCGGCGACGGAAGCCGCGGCGGCGGCAGAGGCGGCGGCGGCGGCGGACCTCTTGCCCTTGGTCGGGGCGGATGGCGCGCAGGCCCTTCTCCCAGCCCAGTGCTCGGCCGGCTTGCCAGCAGCCGCACATGCACTGCAGTGCGGCGTGGCCTCGCACGAGCCGGCCCGATGACCGGGCTGACCACAGCGGAAACAAAGTCCGCTGCGGTCCACCTCCGAGGGGCACATAGCTCCCGTGTGGTTGCCCACATGGCAGCGGTAGCACCTCAGAGGTCTGGGTTCCAGCAGTTTTACCCGCGCAGAAACCCACCCCACCAAGAGCCTTCGACCCTCCGACACTGTTCTGGCCGCCGTCACGGGGCAGCTCACCACAAGGGTTTGCATGCCCGTGTTGTCAGGCCGGAGGGTGCCCGCCTTGACGAGCTCGGCAGAGCACCCCCCAGTCCTGGCGACGGCGGCCACAACCTCCTCCTCCGTCACGGAGTCGTCCAGGCCCACTATGCGCATGTCAATGCACTTAGTCGGCCTGGACACTCGAACCTCGTCCGCGGGGAGGACCTCCTTCAGCCTTTCGGCCAGGGCGTCCGCGAACGGGCCACTCTCCGCTCCGGCGAGCTCGAGCTTCCGGGCACCGGTCAGGGTTCTCCTGATCCCGAGGCCCCCAGTGATGCCCAGCTCCCGGAGGTTCACCGCCTCCTTCGCCCGCTTCATCAGGGCGAGGTACGTCACACCCCTCTGTTCCGCTTCCGGCTGCAGTGTTAAAACCACAGCCGCGGACTTCGGGGCGCGAAGCCTCGCCGCGATGGCGTTGGCCTTCCGCCGCTGCCTCTTGGCCTTGCTCCTGGCCGCCTTTTTGGCCTGCCGCTTTTCTCCAGCAACCTGCCACCCGGCCCCGGTCGCAGGAGGGTCCGAGGCTGGGGGTGGGGGCGGCTGCGGCGCCACTGGCGCTGCAGCCTTAGCCGCTCCTCCTCCAGCCTTCCTCCCACCCCTCTTCGCCGGGGCCGACTTGGTCGTCGCCGGCGTCGCGGGCGCCGGCGTCACAGGCGCTGGCGCGGCTTCCGCCTTGGCCTTCGCCCGGCCGGACGTTCCCGGGCCAGCAGCTACCGCGGCTGCGTACGAAGCCGCCTTCTGCTGTCCCGGGGGCCTCTGTGCCGCCGCCAACGGGGGACGCCGGATCATGTCCTCCAAGACGGACACCTGCCTCCGGAAGGGAGCCAGCTCCTGCCGCACCAGGCTCCGCACCTGGCTCAGCACTTGGCTCCCCTCCAGCACCGCCGGACTCGGCCCCCCCTGCGGCTCTTCCGAGGCCGCCCTGGCCATGCCAGCCAGGTCCCTCCGGAGCGACTCATTCTCCGCTATGAGTCGCTCCGTTACGGCCGCGAGGCGGGCGACCTCCGCCCGCAACTCTGTCGCCTCTCCGGACCCGCCGTTGTTGGCCGCCGCTGCCGCCAAAATGGAGGCCTTGGCCGCGCTGATGGCTTCCCTCTTAGAGGACTGCTTCCTCTTGAAGGCCACAGCGCGGATCGCGGCCTCCACTACCTCTTCGAACTGGGCCCTCTGCTCCTCGGCAGCGGGCGGTTCCTCTCTCGGGGACTCTTCGTCGTCAGAGTCGAGAGGGGGCGGAAGAGTAGAGGGAGCCCCACGACCGCTCCCTCCAGGGCGACGCCCCTCCTCCACCGTCCTCTCGGCCCGACGGCCCGCCTCCCGGGTAGAGGGAGCCAGCCCCCTCCCTGCCTCACTGCCCCTGCCCCGCCTTGCGGTGGGGATTTTTCGGGCGGAGGCAAACTCGCCCTCGGAGGACGACTCCTTGTCATCCTCCCGTCTGGGTCGCTTGCGGAAGAACTTCTCCGCAGCGCCCCCCCCTCCCCTGTCTCCAGAGCCCGCCGAGCTGACCGTTACTAGGTCAAGTCCAGAGCCAGAATCTGACCCTGCACCTCCCCGGCGCTCAGGCGAACTCCCCGCATCACAACCGAACGCCATCAGCTCCTTGAAGGAGGCGGATCCGGATGACGTCGATTCTGAGCCTCCTCGGCTCTTGTTGCCACTGGCAAGCGGAAGACGGTTGGTGCCCACCCCAGAGTACGGAGGGCAGCCCGCCGAAGCGGGGTGGAATTCCCCGACCGCTGAGCAGTCGGGACCCACCTGGGGACTCATTTTGCAATCGTCTTTTTTCATTTTTTGTTCCTTTTAAGGGTGCGGTCCCTTTTCGCTCCACCCCTTCTCAGGGCCCTCTCTCCTAACCTCACCTCTCCACCTGCTCGCTGCTCTCACAGTCACGTCTGATGATCAGACGCGTACCAGAGAGCAGCGAGCAAGCATGTGTCTCTCTTGGTCTGATCCCTCACTTGCGACCTTCCGGCATGAGTGGCTCTACCGGGAAAGCTCGCAAGATCATTGAGACGCTCAAGCCCCACCACGACGACAACGTGGAGACACATTCGGTGGGGAATATTGTTGCCTGCATCATATTTTTGCAAGGTGAGAATCTCTTTGCCTACTTAACAAAATATCGAAGATTTTCTCTAAGAAACAACAAATTGTAGCGCTGTATTGTGTGTATTGGCTTAAATCTGAGCTTTCATAAGCAACTTCCCAAAATGCAAATAGGTAGTATTTGGAATATTGTTGAATCATAATTCGTTATAACAGGTCTTATTTCGAAATACTCTTGAAACTAAATACAATGATAACGTTATGTTGATACTAGTAATAAACAATGCGTTTCTAAGAATATCTGTTTGCGTAGGTGACTCGATGACAGTTCAATCGATATTCAAACTCGATGCGTAATCGATATTGGTTTTAAGGCTAGTTATTATCGTTTTCATAAATAACTGATATACCGGTATGAATATCTTATTGATATGGTCTGTCTCTAGAAGTTTATGGGATACATTAACGGTTTAGAATCTCAAATGAAGCTTATGAGTTGGTGGTGACTTTATCGAAATTGTCGCAACGGTCTAGTAGATTAGAGCCGGGTTATGTTTTTGTTTATTACGTGGTTATTGCTATATTTATGTTAATTAAGTTTCAGTTTATAGGAATGTTTCGACGTTAGTGGAATGGGTTTTATTTTAATGAACGATAATTTTATGACGATGACTCTTTTTATGTGTGGTTAGGGAATCTAGTGACGTCTTTATTTATTTCTTGTATTTTATTAGTTACTCTTTCCACACTTAACATGGTCATTTGTTTTCTTTATAGCTTGTTATATTTAAAAAAATGTTTAAAATACATTAAATCACTGCATAACTTTGTTTAAATCGTTTTAAACCGTACTTAATCTAGTATCGTATCAAACATATAACTTTAATTTCGGAAGTCAGCGTCAAAAAATGAAGAAACAAACAACCTGTATGTCTGTTGCTGCTACCGAAATCCTGTTGATAAAAATTTTGATATTTTCTTAGAAAAAATGGAGAAGTTACTGGATTACCTATTCAACAAGAAAAGTATTATAACCGGTGATTATAATATTGACCTGTTAGTCGACAATAAAAAGCGTACGGAATTCCTTAGTTTGTTAAGATGTTATAATTTTAGATGCTTAATTGATTCCATTACTTTCACCCGTAACAATAGTAATTCGTGTATCGACAACATCATAACCAATCTACCTGATTCATGTGTAGTAGGCTGTGAGGTAGATCACAATGGTTTGGCAGACGGACATGCAGGTATTTTTGCTGAGATTTGGTTAGAAAATGTAAGCAATCAATGTTTAAATAAGAACCAGTATATCACTATAAATAAAAGAGTATTTAATAGTAAAAATAGCATAAAATTCGGACAGGGTATTGTTAAAGAAAAGTGGACTGGTTTAGGTATTAATACATTTCTCAACAAATTTTATAAAGTGTTTCGCAATAGCTACAGGAAGACAGAATGTAAAATAAAACTTAAGAACTCACAATTAAAGTGGATCACTAAAGGAATACGTACTTCAAGCAAAATGAAACGTTTTTTATGTGCATGTAATGGCAATATGCTCGAACCAAGCGTCCTAAAATATAAAAATAATTATATAAGGCTTTATAGAAAGATTGTCTCTAATGCTAAAAAGCATGCTATAATGAAGCAAATAAACACATCAAAAAATCTAAGCAAAGAAGTTTGGAAAGTAGTGAAAAAATGTAGTAATAAGGCGAAAGACATACAACCGGAATTAAGGCTCAAGGTCGATGGCAGAGTTACAGTGGATCCAATTGAAATAACTGACATACTCGTAAAACAATTTGACTATAAATACATATCTTTTTCAAAAGTATTAGACCATGCAACGACATTATGTTGTCAATACACAAATAGAGTAAGTAGTGAAATGCACATTTCTCCCGTCACTCCATATGAAATTCAAACCATAGTTAAAAGCATGGAAAATAAACATTCTTGTGGGTATGACGAGATCCCATTTTGTATAATCAAAGAGCACATTTCAATATTAGCCGAGCCTCTATCTGAGTTTTTCAATAAATGTATAGAGGAAGCGATCTTCCCGGATCAATTAAAATTGGCCAAGGTTATACCTATTTATAAAAAGGGCAGCATCACTGATCCGAAAAACTTGACCATGAGTTACTTTTGGCTAAAATGAGGCATTACGGAGTGAGAGGTAAAGCTTTACAATTATTCTCCTCCTACTTAAAAAATAGAAGAATGTATGTTGAAATTGACAAAACACAAAGTAGCCGTAAAAACGTTTATAAATCCCCTGTTGTGAGCATAACAACGGGTATCCCACAGGGATCTATTTTAGGACCTATCTTATTTATTTTATTTGTTAATGACTTAATCAATTATATAAATTCAATTTTAAAGGACATGAACATTGAAATAGTTATTTTTGCAGATGACACAAATACCATAGTGGCAGGGAATGACATAGTAAATTTGACAGAAAGGGTGAACGCTACATTACAAGCATTTCATGTGTGGTTTACAGCAAATAAATTGTTGATAAATAGTAAAAAGACCAAAATAATGTTATTTAAAACGACAGCGCGTAATCGAGATGACTTAAATGTTGCCTTGAATGAAGAAAAAATTGAGCTCGTTGACGAAGTAAAATTCTTGGGTGTGCATATAGACCGACTACTAAACTGGAAAGCAGAATTAAGGGCAATTGATACGGCGGTATCATCTGCATGTTATGTTTTAAGAACACTAAGAAACGATATAAGTTTAGAACAGCTGAAAATGCAAAGCTAAGATATAGTATACTCCATTGGGGAAATAGCTATGACTACAACACTAAAAGAGCTTTCGTTTTGCAAAAACGCGCTATCCGTACCATGGTTCGCATCTCACAGAGGGAGAGTTGTCGTCAACATTTTATTAATTTAGGTATACTTACAGTACCAAGTATTTATATACTTGTACTGTTAAGTAACATGGCTAATAACATGCAAGAGTATGAGACATCTGAACAACGAAACATTAGGGAAGGTACTCGTCGACAAGACTTGAAACTAAATATAGCATATGCTAATTATAGAATTGTTAAACACAGTCCACAATATCAAGCTGTGAAATTATATAACAGGTTGCCTTTACACATAAAAAGCATTGTTTACACAAGCTCCTTTAAAAGCCAATTGAAAACTTTTCTACTTAATAAGTGTCTCTATGATGTTGAGGATCTGTAAACCTTAAATGCACGGATGATGTTTTTTATAAATTATTGTGATTAATTGTTATTTAAAATAATTATTGACACTTTGTTTATTTTATATGACTTATAGTTGAATCTTATCGAAATGGTTATTTTCTGTATTTCATTATTTTTAACTTCTTACCCATTGTTTAAATATAAGATGATTTTAATATTGTGTAAATTCAAATGCAAATAATTGTTAATGAATAAATGACTAATGACTAATAAACCCAGTTGTATTTATTTGAAAAAGGCTTTTTCCCATATATTTTCATCGACGTTTCAATTGATTTCCTCCCGTACGTATAGTTCATCCACGCGCACATTTCCGTGGATGCCTGACTACAAATGGAATGGACTCGGGGCAGTCAACACAATATGTTCGCGTGATTTGATCTGTTTATAATTATATTTCTCTAGGAATATTACTCATGAAAGTAACTATTTTTAACTAATATTATTTCGTTTATATTTTTAAATATTTCTTAAAACGATATCAAAACACATTAAAAAATATAAAAAATAGTGGTCCGCCGGTATCTGGAGCAGAGTCCAAGCTACCGGTGGTTAGGGTTCCAAAGAAAGGAACCTCCTCACAATACGAGCCGTATCAAGGAGTACTGCCTTCTGTAACCCTTTACCCAACTGCGTAACGCCAGCTTCGACAGGTGGTCGTCGAAGCTTTTGGCCATTAGGCCATTGGCCGTAACGACAGTCGGCACAATGACAGCCGAGTCCACATTCCACTTGTCGACAACCTCGTGTGCTAAGTCGAGATACTTGATTTGCTTCTCTTTCTCAGCCTTCTCGAGGTTCTCGTCATGCGGAATGCTTACATCGATTATCATTGTGCGGCGCGCTAATCAGTCTATCACACCACTATGTGAGGCTTATTGGCGACAATAGTCCTATCAGTGATGATAGACTGATCCCAGTACAACGTGACATGGTCATTTTCAAGAACTGGGACGGGCACATACTTGTATTACGGTTAATATTATTGTTATGTTCTCAAAATGGATTGATCTAAGTAGTTAAGAACGACGAATGAACGTAACGTAAACAGGTGGTTTACGAACCGCAGTACTTGTTTAATATTTTTTTAGGGTTACGAAGGAGTATGAAAAAACGGAACCCTCATTTTTATGCATGAAAAATCATCAAATGACCGCTCTGACCGACTCAAACCCGGATGGGTTCGAAAGACAAAAATCGACGGCCCTGTACATTTATATGCGCATAACTCGACAAAATGTACGGAACAACTGGTTTGTTTTTTGCTATTTCGGTGTTTTTTTTATTGTCAGATGGATATGCTCTTGACTCTGGTCTAGGTCGCATACATATGATTTCCCTATTGCTCCCATATTAAAAGTTGTTCATGATGCTGAGTACAATGAACCCTTCTCACGTATTGCATTTGTTCTGTTATACTTTGTAAAACAGTTTTTTTTTTTTTGTAATTATTTTAAAATTTGAAAGCTTTTGGAAATCTTTCCTATGTTTTTTTTTCTACGACGACGTAAACACTTCTGCAAACCAGTCATAAAACAAACCGCGAATGTTTGATCAATTTTCCATTTCCACACAACACTTTTCAACATATACATTACTAGCAACGCCCCGTGGTTTCGCCCACATTGTTCCCGTTCCCGTGGCAATACGGGGATAAAATATAGCCTATGACACTTCACAATAACGTAGCTTTCTATTGGTGAAATAATTTTGAGAATCGGTTCAGTAGATCCAGAGATTACCGCTTACAACGTCACAAACTCACAAACGTTACCTCTTTATAATATTAGTATAGATATAGAACAAGTAAGAACGTTCACAGTCAGCATTCTGCCAGTAGACTAATAAAGCAATTAAATGAAATGCCAGTAACATTGTACGAACAGTTATCTCCCGCTACAAGAGACGTAGATGTAGCAGTATTCGGGACAAACGGATGGAGCAATTAAAAACTTCCTTCCCACCGACGCCGACGTATCGCGGGTTGCAGCAATGGCGACCGCTAACGATTATGACTGTCGCCTACGCCACTGCACTGTGGAGACAGTGGGTTTAATCGGATCAAAATAAGTTTGAAAATTGATTATTTCAAGTAAACACTTTAAATACTCACGTTTCATTTTTTTTTTTGTGTTTCATACTTATTATATTTTTATTAATATTCAAAGTTTTTTCTTGGGTTTAGGACTAAATGTTCAGTTATAGTATGGTACTCGTAGATAGTCAATAACGAAATAAAGTCCTCATGAAAATCGATTAGTAGTACTTACCAACCAAAATTTTAAGGCTTAATAAAATAAATATTTATTTAGCCATTTTTTAAACCGTGGAAAAAGTTGCGTAATTCACCATCGGTTAAAACTGTTATAAAATCACATAAAAATGGTGACAGATGATAACATAGTCTGTATAAATATTCAAGAGACATTTTCAGGGATAAATATTAAAGGGAAAAGATTTCCCTTCGACGTATCACGGGGTGCAGGTCTGTGGCGGGACCACTAACGATTATGACTGCCGCATATGTCACAGACGAGGCTATACACAGTAGGTTTACTCAGAACAAGGTTCAGTTATGAGACGGCTACTGACCATGAAATTCGAAAACTAAGACCTGATGGAAAGCGACCATATGGTCGACGAAGGAAGACACTTTCCATTAAGTAACCAGTTCTCTCTTGGCTTAAAGATTTGTAGCTATCAGGAAGCACAGACTCCGGCAAAGATCTCCATATCTAAACTAATTAAGTAATTTAGTAGATAGGACGGCTGAGGTTTAAATATAGTTTTTAAGCCTACCCTAGTAGCAAGGCATTTCACAGTGCTTTTGTATTGGGTAGACTTTTATATTTTACTAGCATCGCCTCACGGTTTCACCCGCGTAGTTCCCGTTCCCGAGGGAATATGGGGATATAATATAGCCAATGTTCACCGGAAGTAGTGTAGCTTCCCAACAGTGAAAGATTTTTTCAAATCGGTAGAGAAGTTTCGGAGCCTATTAAATGCAAACAAAAAAATAAAAAAAAAAACAATCAAATCTTTCCTCTTTATAGTACTAGTGTAGATTGCAGCAAAATATCTTAACGCTATGTATAGCCGTAGATATACAATTATTATGTCAAGCGGTGCCCTGTACCAACCTTGCAGATGAGAATCTCACTAGATAATTTTATGTAAGAACTCGCAGTTTCAATCGAATTTCCTAAACATAGAATTAAATAAAAAAAATAAACAGTGTTCAGCATCAACCTTCTGCAGTATTTCGCCAGGCTCTTCAACACAGCAGTTTAAATTTCCGTCACGCCGTCGGCACGTGTTGCGGGTCGATGGTTGTGCGGCACAGTCCTCTGTCCCAACAGTCCTCTGGCCTGAACCCAACCATGCCGGAATGTTTATACTCGTACGCGGCTGTAGGCACGCATGCTGTTTGTTTAACTAACATTTTATTTCTAAGGGTCTGATGACTGCGTTATTATTAGAAGACTTAGAATTGGTTGTGATAAGGTACTTGTGATGGAGAGTTTTTATTTTTTAAACTTTGAAATCGTTGTGAAGGAGCATCGCTTCAAGTTATTATAATTGCTTGAAAAATATTGGGCAGTACTAGTCTATTTTTCAGATTATACTCGTAACTAGCTTGAAATGTCTCATTGCTTGGCCTCCATACAGTAATTTCATTATTCTATTTTTTGTTGCCTCTTGCTAATTCTTAAGGCAGGTATCCAAGTTGTCTTGCTATGCCATCTCCTTCCTGCTCTGCCGCGGCCCCGACTCCCTACTTGAAAGCACCAATTTTGGCTTTAATGGACTCACCGCTCGATGGGCATGTGGCACATACATATGTCTAGCACAGTCTCATCAATGCGTCTTTTTAATTTTATTAGCATAAGCATAAGCCCAATCAGCATTTTAACGTTCCCACTGCTGGGACACAGGCCTCCTCTCTAGGTGAGGGAATGGGCCGTAATCCACCACGCGGGCCAAGTGCGGGTTGGTGAATGTCACATGTCTTCGAATTTTTGGTTCTAGGATATGCCGGTTTCCTCACCGTTTTGAGAACAGTGGTGATGAAGTTAATTACACAAAGTAATGCGCCTGGCTGAGTTTGAACCCGCAACCTACTACTCGTAAGTCGGGGCCGTTACCCCTCGGCCACCACTGCTTAACCTTATTACGTATTTTTTAGATATTTACCCTATTAAGTGTCTTTGATAATCTAATCTGCTGCCAATCACAAACAATTGCATACCTTTCATTTGAAGTCCAGCTCAAATAGTACTATCTCGGTGAATTAGCGTTTCCATTTAATTGTCTTTTCTTAAAAGATACATTACAAGATCTTAGTAACTTAATCGAAACCAATATTCCAATTAATATGACATCTCCAAGTGTACATACACGATGTTCTGAGAAAACAAACTAATCACACTTAACATTCATTCCGTCTACCAATAAATGAGTTATTTCCGAAGAAACCTTATTTTCATTTAACATAAGACCAGCAAACTTCGACGAATATTTAAGCAGTAAAGTAGAGTCATCATTTACTGTTCAAATTACAACGGCCAATAGGTTATAAATCAGGCAAGGATTGGCTATAAACAGTTCTTCTGTAAAATAGCCCATTCTGTGAAGCTTGTTTATTCCGGCGAACTATTTTTTTCGGTTTGAAAAGGGTTCCTGAATGTGCTCGATAATATTTTATTTTGTAAATTACTTTTGGTAGTTTTCGTAAGTAGCTGTAGAAATAGAGTTTTTGACATGAGTCGGTTTTGCCTGTAATATAAATCATTTTATAGATAATATAAGATAAACTTATACATTATTTTAGATTTAATTAGACTAGCATCGCCCCGCGGGTTCACCCGCCTAGTTCCCGTTCCTGTGGGAATATGGAGATATAATATAGTTCAGCGGAGATATAGCTTCCCAACAGTGAAAGAATTTTCCAATCGGTCAGGTAGTATCGGAGCCTATTCAATGCAAACAAACAAAAAAAAAACAATCAAATCTGTCCTCTGTATAATATTACTGTAGATTTATATAAATCTGATCATTTTTACTGTCACGATAAAAACATCACAAAATACATTATTATAAATAATTATAATAATTTAAATAAATAGGTGTCTATTTATTTAAATTTAACATTATGTACAGTGGCAATGTACTACAATACGCAGATTTGACGCAACAAGGCGTTCTACTAGACAACTTGTGTGTTAAAATACCTACACTGTGTGTGTACATGTCATATACTCTATCCCATTGAAATTGCAGCATTGTACTTAGATACATGAAATATGCAGTAAAATTACTGAACAAACTTATTAATTAACACGGAATCCCATGAGCTTGTCTTATTTATTAGCGGGAAAATGAACAAGAAACCTCTTCTGTGTCCAAAGTCGAACGTAACACCGCAGACCGTAGTCTGCGTGTGGTGCAAGTCTGCCGTCTACATTGTATGCGCTAGAATATCGGTTTCTGCAGACTTTAGTTACAAGATATAACGTTACCCTATACACTTTCAAGATTCAAGATTCAAGATTCAAAGCATTTATTTCAATTAAACCTTTACAGGCACTTTTGAATTGTCAAGTCGAAAGAGGTGAAGCTATCTGCACGTTCCAAAGCGTAGATCTCTATGGAGAAGAACGTGCAAGAAACTCTACGGACACTCTTTTAAATCATGTTCTGTATTACATAACCTTGGTTACATCCTTGGTCGCTTCTATATGTGAGGACAATGCAAAGAAAAAAAAATAGAAAACTATAAAAACAATTCAAAGTATAAAGATTAAAACAAGTCAGTGGCAGTTAAGAGGTGACCAGTCTCAACCGACGGCGCCCGTTCACGAACATGACGTGTGTATTGGCACCATTTAGCTCAACCATTTTGAAGGGAACCGAATGATCCAACACACACACCACCATCAGCGAAACATTTGAGCGAGCATGACATGCTCTCAACTGCCATTTTAGTTCAAGTCACAAGGTAAACTATAACTTATAACATGTAAATGGCTCCATGGTACTCACATTTATGTACTTTAATTTGAATAACATATTTTTTATTCAGTTTAAGATGCGCTCAGTGTGCTGTTACTATCTTATAATTACTGTATGCTGTATTCCTACTTTAATTTTGATAGAATTTAAAAATGTTTTATTTGAAAAAAAAAAACAATTTTTAACTGACTCCAAAAAAGGAGGAGGTTCTTCTCTCATATCTATGTATATTCTCTTCTATGCATATTAAATTAGCTTCAACTACATTGATGATGTTCTTATTTCTATCACTTATCGTTGTGAAATGTAAACGATTTTGGAAGAGCGTGTTAGTATTTCGAGGTAGTCGCTTTCCAGTTTGGTTAAGATCTGATTGAAAACTTCAGAGATAGGTAAGGGAACTCTTCAACAAATGATAGCAAATTTTCCGGGATACCTGAAATCATCGAATCGTCTGTTTATTGTTTACACCAGTTTATAACACGCTGGTACGCTGTGATGGAGTATGTTTAGCAGTATTTATCACCACTAAAACTAAAAAATACAAGAACTAATAAAAATACTATAATTCCGGAAGTTGGTGTCAAAAAACGAAGAAACAGCCAAAAACACCGACTTCCTCTTCTTCTTTTTTGTCATTATTTACTTGTACTATTCACTTTCCACTGAAAAAACACCTTAATAATTTTGTACATTTATATAACCCATATATTTTCAGCCTACAACTTCATCATCAAAAAATGTGTGCGCGGACGTCGAACGCCATATAAACGGTACTGAACCAATATCACACATGTTTTTTATATATGGTGTAAAAATCGCGGGGCATTCTGAGGGTCCCAGGATATATGGTCCAATAAAGCAGGGCTGGGGCTATAAACGTCTACCCGCCACCATCGGCCAACTTCACGGTAAATTGCGAAAAGGGGGAGCTCGAGATTTTTCCCCTAAACCACGTTAATAGTGTGTATTATGTAAGTTTTGGATATTTATATGTAAGGTCCTTGAGGGCTTGACGAACGATTTCTGGACTAAGCGGTCGGCTAAGTTCATTTAAAAGGGATTGCTTCGAATAAGTAACCAGGTTAGTGAGGTTCAGGGTAGCTCGTGTGTATATGTAAATCTTTTCTCAAACTTGTACACTAAAACACATTCAAGTGTTAAAAAAATGATAGACACTTTGATATGAATTAGAAAAATGATTACAAATAAGGCGAAAGAACCAAGTGAACATACTTTGTTGATCGAAAAATTAATGAATCTGTTTAAAATCATATTAAATAATGAATCATCCGTAACATTTCGCCAGTACATTGTTGCCAGCATTTTACTACGAAATTCTGCAATAAAAAGTATTTCATTTCCCCTGAAATATGACATCACGGATTGTAGCGCAGGAGCTCTGACTGCACTTTACGACTTCATAAAAATAGTTGTATTTTTTATTACCTGCATAACTAGATATGAGATTCAAATGTCGCGATCGATTTTCTTTCAAATGATGTCATCATTTTCACGCTAGTGGGTAATCTGAATAGTGTTTGGGTAGGTTTATCTATTTTATTTTGAAGAAAGCTTACAGGCTTAGAGAGCAGTGGTTACGATTTGAAGGTCGCGGGTTCAAACCCAGTCAGGCGCATTACTTTGTGTAATTAATTTCATCAGCACTGCTCTCAAAACGGTGAAGGAAAACATCGTGAGGAAACCGGCATGTCCTAGAATAAAAAATTCGAAGACATGTGACATTCACCAACAATTCACAACTGGGCCCGTGTGGTGGATGACGGCCCATTCCCTTTCCTAGAGAGGAGGCCTGTGTCCCAGCAGTAAGAACATTAAAAGGCTGATTATGCTTATGTATATGCTTAAAGGTTTACCTAGCATACATTGACTATTATTTTACAGGCTTACTATGTTAATTTGTAGTATAAATGAGGAAACTTATAAAATTGCTTGCTTCTTTGGTATTTGGATTACAACAGTAGACATGTATTATTATTTCCCAAATAAACTTAAATAAAACAAAAATATTGCCATATATTTTTGTACGAGGAATTCTTTGAGCACAAGTTTTATACATATTCCTGATATGACGACTGTTATTATATTCCTATTAGAATTTATGCTCCACTTCCAGTTCCAAGCGGAAGCAATTCGTTCAAATAATATTATTATTTGCTCCAAATGGAAAACGTTAAAGATAATACCATTTTCATCAAAAGTAATTTATTCCGCATAGACGTAACTCCGTTTTCCGTTAAAAAGGTCTTATTTTTATATAGATCCGTGCAATTTGGCGGAAAGGCCTTCGATGCTCATGTTTCTACTAATTTATTACGCTCATAACATTTTAGAGGACAAAATGAAAAATGTTGACTCCGTCATAAATTGTGGCGACTTCCAATTTGGTTAGCCTTGAAAACTCGAGCAAGCTCGGTAAGTTGTCTAAAATAAAGGCATAATTCATAAATTAAACCTTATCTTTTGTTGACATTTACGACTCTCGTTAAATAATAATAAAGTACATGGAATGAAATTCTTCGCTAAATTGTAAAGATAGGTTCGAAGTATAACATGGAGGGATGAAGTTATTTCTTTGTCCAAGAAAACTTGTTCAGACAAAAGCAATACACCAGACCGGAGATACGAAAGAAAAGTAAATTATTGTATCTTAACGAAATAAATGGGGCAAGTAGTGAATGTTCGGGCGATATAGCGCGCCGCCCGGCTTCACCCCTTGTTTTGAACAAAACTTACTCATACGGAGAACGGTTTTAGGCCGAGAGCCAAATAGCACTTTTAAAATTTCTACCCAAACTGCTTTTTTAAAATTATTTTTGCCTATTTAAAATTTCGTATCTAGGTTTAAGTCAAACTTGGATTTATATTTAAACTTTAGATTTATTTTTAAAGTTTTTGACACCTGGTTAAAACTTGATGTTGGAGATATTTCAGAAATATAACACGTACCGTGTTTTATAGGCACTTTGACTTGGAAATGTATAGTTCTTCTGATGCTTATTTTAGTTGTAAAAGTCAAGTGTTGAGAATTAGGTCAGCAGCAAGCACTTTTGTTCTATAGCCACTTTCAAGTCTGACACATTATTACTATAATAATATGTGAGTTTTAACGATATGGCGCGAAATGGTTGGCACGTAGACGTAAAAATGAAAAAGCTGTATGTCAAGTTATCATTTTCATGTTTGCATGATGAAAAGAGACAAAATAGCGTTCATACTAAAAGTCTGTTTTGTCCTACCTACATAAATTTTCATAACTTACCATGGGAAAAATAAGTGTACTATTTAAACCTTCTACCTGACCATTTCGGGAATATAGGACTGATATTATCTTTTGATAATTACTCCGCGCGCGATTTCAACCGCTTTGTGTAAATAAAGTATACCAAGCCTATATTAATCAGTGATAAAATATTTTTCTCCTAGAAACATTTTTTTTTTTTGTTTTAATAATAAATTGAACAACAAAAAAAAGTAGATCCTGTCTCCCGGCCTACCGTCAGTCCCCGATAGCATCGACGATCGCGGCGCCTTTATCAGCCGTTTTCCCTTCATATCCGATATTATTTTATGCCGTGGCCCCAGGCCTCCTGCACCCTATATTTCACGAACGATGGGAAGCTTGTAAGAGATTGGATCCGTTCGTATCTCGAGTGGAAATTTCGCATATACGATAACTTGATGGGATATCAGACGTAGTGATCGTGTTTATGATTATAATATAGTTTGATTAATTTATTATTGGTGCGTGTAAGCTTGGTATATAAGTAATAATTGATTATTTGGCAAACAGATGAACACAATGTAGGTAAATAGCAGACCACTAAGAGTAATAACAGAGAACTGATGCTAGTTAATCAGAAAATTCATTAGCAAAATAGTCGCTTTGGTAACTTCGATATTTTTTCCAATAGGATCAGTTTATACCCGCTTGTAAAATATTTAAACTTAATATCCATAGAAAATGTCGACACGAACAATATAAATTTCGTACACCTACACTTATTTATTGAGGAACGGTCATGTTCGTATAGATTCTAGCTCTAAAGTTCTAGACAGAACAAAATGTTTCCCTGAAGAGTGTTAGAGAAAATATTAATGTTTTCAAGTATCGTTCAGTCGACTACTAATAATTTTATCGCTGTTGCCTATATGTATTAACTCTTTCCTTTACTTACTTTTTTGGATGGGAAATCATCAAATGACTTGTTCCTCTCTGGGTGGAGTGGAACGGAGTATCAGACCCTTACTGACGCAAAACCATCCGTTTTCCTTCCAAATGCCCTTTACGTTCTAGGGCGCTGTGACTCTTTCAAACAAAATCCACAACATTCTTTACTAACCGAGGTGCAGTTTTCAATGATCCTATGTCTGATGGAAACTGTTATGACATAGGAACGCAATATACTGAAGCATTTAGTTAGCTGGTCCAAACCACGATTAACATTTTAGCCTCTACTAGACGTACGCTTCTCCCAAGCCTCGTACGTCAACCAGTCCTTCTCCTTGGCTTCTCGTATCCGGCAAACTCCCGCGGTCTCTTACTTTATTAAAAACTTCATAACTACATAGCTTGACTTGCAAAGCTCAAGGCCCAAGCGTCAGTGTGTACACTGCACTATTGATATCAATATTACAAAGTTAAAAAAATATTGACAAGCTAGTACGTGTCACAAATCCAATCGTCCACACGTTCGTCGAGTCCACTCTTTTATAACTTAAACAAATCACAACAAATCCGACACACGCAATTTTCCGAAACCGCGCGTTCACAGCAATTTGATTCCGTATATTTGTCAGTCTGTCGTTCTGTCGGTACGCTACGTAAGCGCCAGACATTGATTCGACCGTTTTTCGTAATTTAATTTGTGTAACCCCCCGCCGCGGCCGGCCCGACCACCCGGGGGTCACGCGGGTCCCGGCTCATCCCGACACGGTTTGGGCGTAACTTCGTCTCGGATCTCCGCGATACTGTCGCACATTAGACACGCTGTCAGCTTTACTCCAAATTATAACTGTTAATACGATAAATTCGATATCATCTCAGAGTGAATGCGATGTAAACTCGTGTTCTTGTTTGTTGAGTCACATTTTAATAGACTGGGCGTTGCACTGCATGCATTAAGCAACGTATTGTTGTCTGTACGATTCGGAACAAGTAACTTTACTATTGTGTTTATAAGTAAACACGCCCATTTGTATTCAGCTCTATATTGCACACAAATTCAAATGAATACCTCAATAAGTTGTATGTACGTCGCCGTCGTACACAAAGAGCATTGTCTTACCCACATAAATGTTAGCGTCAGGCGAATGCAATCCAATCTTTTTAGCTAGAAAAAGGGTTGAATCTGCGCCATTTCACTGTTTCCATTCTAAACAGACAGCGGTCTCGGGGCGGTATGGCAGAGGTCCAACGAACCCCGCTGTACTTTTTAGTAGGGAATCTTTTTACGGCGGCGGCCGAAGGGTTACTGTATTTAAAGGATTGTTGGAGCGGTCCGGTGCTTATTTAAACTGGTGTAAGCCTCTTGTTATTTTTCATAAATTTTTCGTTGTTTTTAGAAGGCCTACTTTAGGAATATGAATATTTAGGTCGGTGTTTTAAAATGTTTTGGAGTTTTTTAAAAGTTTCCGTGGAAAAGGTTCTACGTTGTGTTTATTCAGCGGTGTCTGTTTTTGTAGGAAGTCAAACGCTTTTTCAGGCTTACCTGAATGTTTTAGACAAATACAGAGCGCTTTATAAATGGATTTTTACTGTATATTGATGCGCCTCGTTTATTTAATTACGCTCTAACGACTTTTCCTTTTAAATATTTTCATTACATTTTTTAAAAGTTTGTCTTATTTCTCAAAACTCGCGTATCGTTTAAGGTTCCTTCTCGAAGTTTATCTATTTACCATATTATTATTTCGCTCAATTTCTCGTGTTGACTAACCAATTTCGAGCGGTAAAAGCAAAGGATGAAGTACAAAAAGGAACTTCATTACACATGTTCTGAATAAAGCACTATATTGGCTGTGACATATTCTAAATATATGTATGTATGTACAAGTGTTAGTTCTAGATTCTTACACTGTTATACAGTCATTGACAAAGATGGGTGCGTACGAAGTCACGGTAAAAGCCAGTACCTAATACGAGGGATTAAATACTTAGTGCATTTTGTGAAGATTGTTTTGGCACTCTACGAACGAGAAAACTACTCGATACAATAAATGAAAAGCGCCAAAAACTTTAATAGAAGAAAAAAGAAAGAAGTCGACTGGTAGAAAATGCCTATGGCATTAAGTCCGCCTTTGTACAGTTTTTTACTAGTACATAAAGTTTTAATAAATAAATAAAAGAATCCTAAGCATATAATACCTTGAAATCCGTTCCGTTTGCCTTAGCTGTGACCGGGTATTTAAAACCAAATTCTGTCTGGTGAGCCATATTAGAGCACACGCTGGGGGATAATTTCATAGGGTCGACCTCCTTTTTTAAATCTTCAAGGAGTCTTTTTAAATTGTAGATAAAACATATAGAAAAGTTTGTATTAGGGATTTTAAACTGAAACCAGTTCATGGTTTTTGTTAAAGATGCCTGTGGTACTGACTTTTCCGACGATTACTTATGTCTAATCTTTCTGTAAAGTCAAGAGGAAATTATATACCTTCCTTAGCTATCGAGATAGGCATTTTCAAAATGAGAAAGCACCTTATATTTTAGTGAACTATAAAATGACAATAGCTCAGATCAAGTGATTTAAAATATTATACAATATGTGCTCTCCTAATCAAAAATAACATCAAAATTATTCACGACGCCGGGGTACTAACCACAATTTCCAATTGACAGTAGATTCCAATATGGCGCGGGTCACAAAGCCGGCCGATATTTGGGCACCGCTCCAAAGCCTATAGGTCTAACTGCAAATTAAGTTACGAACATTAATTGAGCAGAAAGATGGCCTCGTTCATAAAAGCAGTTAGTTATAAATGAAGAATTTTATGATGGAAAGTTATGAATCGTTTATCGTAAGTAGCAATAAGGGATCATTTTTTCATTTGAATTTAGGAATGCAGGTAATTTTTGTTTTTTTTCTTTTTAACTTTGTCCCATACCAGGATTTACTCCTGTATCGTGGGTGCATACACAGACATGAAAACTCACATACACATGACACCCAGACCCGGAACAATTATCTGTAGGCTATACAAACATTTGTTCCGTGCGGGGATCGAACCCGCGACACGAAGCGCAGCAGGCGAACGCTCAACCACTGCGCCAACCGTGTCGACATTTGCATTGTCATCGTCATGATTATTTCACCACGACTGGTCCTGTGGATCTCTCAACTATCGGAGTTCCAGAGTGACTTCGCCAGGTCATCGGGTTACCTTGTGAGAGCCACGGCTTCCACGGAAGGCCTTTCAATGCTGCGTCATGCTTCAAAACAACTTTAATGAACTTGGTCTATGTCCACCTGTCCAGTGGACTGATCCACTGGACAATTCGGCTGTGCTACGGAAAAACAAAGCAACTAACATATTTTTAAAAATCAGTTTTTTGCCTATAACGGACACTGCTACAATCACAGAATCATCGAAAAATGCCTTATCGATGATTCTGTGAATGTAAAAGTGTCCGTTATAGGCAAAATTTTCCAAATATGTAAAAAAAAAACTGATTTTAAAAATATGTTAGTGGCTTTGTTTTTCCGTAGCACAGCCGAATTATAGACCTCTAAAGCAGCGCTACTACACCCGGTCCTTCAGCTTTTATCCCACCATTTTCCGGATATAAGTTAGTCCATCAGAATGCTGATATGCCGTCGCTACTCCAAGTTTTCTGCATTGGTTTTATCATCATTTTCCTCCCATTTATTATACGCCTATATTTCGACTGTAACAACAGGATAAAGTAAACTACAGTATAAAACGTAAAAAAAAAAAATAGAATAGAATAGGCTAGGATTTTACGGATTTATTTTGTAGACTTCACGACAGCTCCAGAATACTACTTTTCTTTGACAGCCTAGGCTGCAAATGATCTTTTTCAGCAGCCTACATTACGACTTGCCAAGATGAATGGCTGTTATAATGCTTTTCATTCCTAGTCAGCGGGAAATCAGCGCGGTGGCTAATGTCCGCAATATTGTTGCAGAGACAAATTGTCACAACACATGTTAGGAGTTATGCGAACCTGGTACTCCCGGTACGGCTGTTTGAATTGGATGCTGATAAAATCTTTCTGTTAAAATGGCCGTGGGATTACGGGTTTCATAAAAAGAGCAGTATTTCATTGTGAATTTTTGTTGCGAATGGAAAATGTGAATACGTTATTTTTTACGCCAAATTGCGTTATACTCTTGCGTACGGGAAATGTAGCCTTTGTTCAATTTGAACAGTTATTTTTAAAGATTGGATTGGCTTTAATTGTGTAGATATGTGCATTGGTTATCGAATTTTGGTTTACAATCGGGAAAGGCAAGGAATATTTTGAATAACAATATGTACAGCAGACTGTATAAAATTCCCAGTAGGATAGCTGGAAAAGTGGAAATCCGTTTTCAAACTACAGTTTAAACTTACTACAATAGGTATAAACTCGCTATGGTTCCATTCTGACATTTCTGAATAGGGATATTCGATTCAAGAGACTAATTGCTACGTCCATATAACAGTGATATTAAACAATGGGCCAAAGCTTCCTGCAGTAACGCAAGCCATCCTCCACCAACATTTGGGGGAAAAACTTGTGTTATATGAAAGTTGGCGCGAACTCGCTGATGTGCGCACACGTGCACTTTATGGTGGCGACGAGACTCACATTTTTTCCCTCCAATGCACGCGCCTTCATGAATATCTGGGAACTGGGAACTAGGGGCGTGCAAGCAAGGAACTTAAAAGTTTAAGCGGAAAGACTGGCTCTTCTCATTTTTTTTTGTAGTATGTGACTTCATTAAGATATAACTAACTTGCAGAGTTAATTAGAAGAGTTCATGTGGTGTTTTGCTGCTTAAAATATGTATATGCAACTGAGTAGTTAAGTCTTTCGAAGCACGTAAAACTAATAATTTCTGTACGTTATTTACTTTATGATAAGTAGGTCATCCAGGCACATTTGACTTCGGGAAACACAAGTCACAATAAAGTTTGTACGTGTTTTCAGATTGTTGTATGATTTTTGAGCCAGTTAGTTTGAAACATATACCGCTTATCGATGATGACTGATCATCAGTCATCATTTTTGGAAAATTGTAAAGTGAAGAAGGACTAACATACAGACTTAGGGTCAGCTCACACTGAGACGCAACGTGATACAACGATGCTAGAAGAAGCCACTTGTTTAGCGCAACGTGGTATTTTTTAAGCTTTCATGCTTATTTAATCCCTGATGCAAAAAGAGGGGTGTTATAAGTTTGACGTCGATGTCTATCTGTGACTCTGTGTGTGTGTGTCTGTCTGTGGCATCGTATCTCTCAATGATGGATGGTCCGATTTCGATGCGATTTTTTTCATTTGAATGCCATTTTCCTTGCGATGGTTTTTAGCAGTTTAGTATGTTTGGTTGATATCGGTCCAGCAGTTTATTAATTCTAAAATGGTGTAAGGCAGTTTTGTTACTCAATTAAGTGCTTCACGCGTGCCAGTATAATCGTTAAATGACAATTAATTGATAACTTTGACCTAATGCTTCAACCAGAATGGCCTCCAGAGAACCCAACTCTTCGAAAACTCACAGCAGACATATCGTATTTTTGTGTTCAATAGGTTAGTTTCAATGAGTTTTCTTGCAGTTTATAATCTTGCAATACGGTCACGTTGACCTGGTGCTGCAACCAGGATGATGGTCTCTAGAGAATTGCATTCTGCATTAAACCTCTTTTGGTTTCTAACGACTGATAAAGGATAATTAATTTTTACTTTTTAAACGTTCCTTAAACTGTAAGCATTTTTGGCGTAGGGGGCTTTTTGTACAAAAGAAAAACGTTTATTTAGGACTCTCACAGATAAACAAAAAATAGAAATAAAACATTATTTAAAAACGTATTATTAATTTTAAACAGTGCGGGGCCCAAAAATGGTCCCAAGGACCGTTGGTGACGATTATGGGCTTTAACGCGAAATAATTAGTATCAAATAAATTGAATATGTGTCTAAATAGGGCCTCGCGGCGTCTAAATGCATCTGGCGGCGCCGCATCTCACTGTGAGCTGATCTTGAGGTGAAAAATTCAAGGCTTATTCATGCATTGCATTTCCATTGCACCGCGCCGCACAGCGCTCAAACATTCCGATGACAATAAGTTAGTATATAACTTTGAGCTACGCGTTTTACATACATGATTTTCCATTACAATGACGCACCGTGGAAAACGGAAAGCATTAACTTCTTCCGCCTCCAGTTTTCCCAGACATGAATCAAGTTCCCTAATAAAATTCGTAATCGATTTATTGGTCGTATTCACGATGCCGCATGCCGCCGGCAAACAATCCCAACTTTCTACATACAAACTCTGCACAGATTCATACAAACTTCATGCAAACTTCTTCGACACCTATTTAAAAGTTTTTTTTTTTTCGAATATATTCGGTACACGTGTCGCGTACAAGTTTGTTGATGACACTTTGATGGATTTCTGAACTGTTTTTTATTTTTTTGTGAATAATGTATTGGGGTATTTTCCATTGTGATGGGAGTGTTTGCTTATTTTTGATTTTCGTGTTTGTATTTTGTGAGGAATGGAGGAACTTGTTTCGG
Organism: Hecatera dysodea; assembly: GCA_905332915.2. Lineage (NCBI taxonomy): Eukaryota > Metazoa > Arthropoda > Insecta > Lepidoptera > Noctuidae > Hecatera > Hecatera dysodea. The sequence goes on along the minus strand of HG995298.1, from coordinate 716,760 downwards.
ATACAGCGGGAGGACACGTCTGGGAGCCAACACTGTGTAGGTCGCCCGCAAAACAAGAGAGAGCATATGATGAAGGTCTGCACTGCTTAGGTGGAGAAAACGCAGAGTCCTCGTTGAGGTAACCGGCAGCGACAACCTCTCGCTTCCAGCCCTGGTTTAATCCATGGTCCAGAGCGATGACGCATGGGAAGCGGTCATCTCCTTCTGCGATGCAGTAATTCTAGTGAAGGAGGAAAAGGAACACGTGAGGGAGAGGAAAACTGTACCTACGCCCCAGCCGCCGCAACAGAAGAAAACGCCCCAGGCCCGGGTTGAAGGCACGTTGTGTTCCACGCGCGGCTCAAAGAGAAGTCAGCAAAGAAGACGGGGCCGCATAGGGTCAGTGCCTGATAGGTTTGTAGTATTTGTTCGAAAGAGTCACCCCGGCCCTGTAACGCAAAGGGCATTAGGAGGAACACGGATTTAGTCAGTAAGATTTTGAGATTCCCCCCCGCTCTGTCCGGAGCTGAAGAAGTAATTTGACGATTTGCCATCCATAAAAAAGGAGTGAAATGATGAGACGTTATAATATGTTCAGAGCTCACAGAGTTCTGGGTAATTATAGCCAGCAAAGAGCTTTAGGACATTCTTAGTATTTCTAATACAATAGTAGGTACTTTTCCATCTCTAATAACGGTTATTTGGTATTATTTTATTGAAGTTAGACTGGAAGCAGAACCCACCCTTACTGGGGAAAGGCAGATGATGGCGCGATGACTCTTAAGCATGTTTGACCATTTTCGTTTATTCGTTTACGACTGGACCCTCACAGAGTGACCGCGGGAGAGTTGGAATATCCTTTCACACATTTGTTATTCGAATAAAGCGGTCAAACCACTTCGTGGCGCCGTAACATTAATTGTACTAACGTAAAAAGGTAAAATGTTAATATAATTAACATAAAAGACCATAGAACGTAATGAAACTCGATCCCGACTGAGGCGAGCGAGGTTATGTGTTTCACATTCGCGTCAACAATGACACGTATCAAATTACGTGCTTTTGTTGTTTCACAACGTCAAATGTATGGTGTTTCTAAATTTTTATTATCTCTTTCGTAACTCAATATTTTGTTGATTTCAGAAAGCGATGATTTTTTGGGTTAACTTTCATTTGATGCCGTTCGAATATGTGATCGTATTTCATTTTAAAATTCTGTTCATTGAACTTTTTCCTTTTGATAAAGAAGTAGGTACGTATATCACTATGCAGTATAGTTAACGTTTTTTGGTTTTAATATAATATATTTTGTCTTCGTTTATATGTACATCCAATTTAACTCGGTCAAGGAGAGCAACACAACTAGTAATAAACATGGTGGTCAGCAATAAGCGAAATGTGATTTTGACAGTGACATTTGATTGATGTGTCATGTGTCACTTTATAACTGCGAGAAAAAAACAAAACACGAATTCCGAACATACTATGTACTTGAGTGCAGCAGCATATCTTTTATTATGTTTTTTTTTGCAGCTAGATTAGTTACATTGGTGTTATGAGGCGCAACTAACGACGGTTACAAGCACGATGATTCAAAGTTAAACGGAAACGAAACTTAGAACTGTCAAAGTCGTCAATTAAACGTATATATGAAATCATTAACACTGTCGTGGCTACCTTAAAAAAGGGTTATCTCACTAAAAAAAACTTTTCTAATAATTAAATTATTACACGTGTACTTTTATTCCATTTTTTTTTTCAGGAAAATGTATTATTTTATTACTTTTTATCTATGTAGTGTACATAGTGCTTGCCCAAAATCAAACATCTCCTTTCTTGCATAATTTTCATCTGAAATCAGCCAATCTTTTACCAAATACGAGCTATTTCACTCCCAATCCAATTCCCAAAACATCCCCGTTCACACGTATCGAAAGTCGACTCAATTATGACGTGTAAACAGTTCTCCAATCTGTTTGTCAGCACACCATTACGACCCAGCGTTCGCGAGGATCAACCAATGGTTATTTTGGTCGCCACGCTTAATCTGTTCCCGTACTGAACCAGCAATGAAAATGGAACACTCGATTAGTTTCGATCGGCTGCTGACAGAATGATTGGATTGGTTTTTGTTAAAGGAATTAGTGTGAATGGTGTATTGGTTTGGTTTTCCTACGCTGTTCTGTGAAAACTAGTCTGTTTAAAATATTACTTCAATCGTTTTCTGTATTTAAATAATTTTTACCCAGAATTTCTGCAAGGGACCATGTTTTCTAGAGAGTCCATCTAGTAATCTCCAGTGATTCAAAATCAAAACGTTTATTTCAATTAGGAGATTATATTTCCATTTTAACAACCGACTTCTCACCTTTGAATCGGCGCTACAATAAAACTATTCGACCGATCAAAGAACATTCTTTTATTTTCGAATCCTAAATTCAATAATATGAAAAAGCCATAATTATGTTTTTCTTAAAATAATTGTGGGAGGATTGCAACGACGCGACTTAAAAGGCAGTCCTGCACTTCTGAAAAAATAATAAATATAAAGTGACTCTAGTGTCCATTCGCAAAGGTAGATAGATTGTCATGGAAAAGAACGAACAAGAATCTCCATAGTTACTATTTTCAAATAATATAATATTTGGTTTGTAATATTAATATGGTTCACCTAGAGTATACTAGTTATGAAACCAAATGTTAACAGCAGATGGTACTTACATAATGAATTGTATCACAATTGTTATTTCAAACATTTAAATAACTTCGTTGCCGCGTTGGTAGGAAGGTATATATTTATTCGAACCGCTTGGGATTTAAACTCTCGGGTCGTTAGTCCGAGTGATCAAAGATCCGTCAAGACGCTTAGTTGACATTTCGCGTGACCCAAGGGCTGGCTTTTACCTTGGGCAAAGGATAAGCCACAGAAGGATAAGCATTGCCATACAGCGTGGTAATGCTGCTAGACTTTTGGGTACATTACCAGTGTCTAGCGATTTGGAAAAAATTTTCGACGACATATTTTGACCTATTTTTGTTGATTTTAAAGTGTAGCAAGTTAAATGCCTGAAATGAATGCATTGTTAACATAAATGGTTGATTTTTTCGTCCCATGGCAAAACTTGATCTTAATAGTAATTGCAATTATCTATATCGGTCGTTTCTGATACACCCTGAATATTTAAGATACAGAAGAATGACTGTCATTATTCTTAATCCTAATTAATATTCCGATCAACACTCAACGTTCCTCGAGTTAGTCTTCTCGTATGTATTAGATAAGGCGTACTTTCACTTGCACGTGCAAACAGAACCGCTTGTGTATTCAATGCTTAACACAGATAAGCTTAATCAAGACATATCGATACTACTACCGGAATACGCACTAGGCCACTTCACAGAATAGTCTCAAAAGTTTTACATCTGTCATAAAATGTAATGCCGTTTTTAGAGGACCTCGTGGCTAGAATATTGCCTTGTGGCGTTGCGAGTCGAAATCGAAGTTAAGCTATGCTTGCTAAAATTTATAAACATATAACTAGATGAATGGTAAACCAATACTCAGCATCTTAGAAAGTTGTTTCGGGTAGTCAAAAGTCAGAAAAATCTGACACCGGCCTAGCCAAAGGGCTACTAGACTATCGTGTTACTGGGTTGTGCAGGCAGACGCTCCATCTAAAATACTGGTACTCAGTTACATTCGGTATTATTGGAAGCTGACCCAAACAGAAAGCTCGTCAGTTTGATTAAGTGATCATGTGGAGTGGAATCTGTCTTTCTTCTACTTTTCTTATGCTTTCCTTCTATCTCACTATCATGTTTCCTCTCACCAATTCACCTTTCATCTTCCACGACCCCGCCTTGACATACGGATCCAGAGATTATTGATCTGAGTTCATGATTAGCGAAAAAAATATTTTATATACCTTGCAAAGTCTTCTTGTTTAGCGTGTCGATGGCAAATATACATAAATGTGTTTTTAAATTGTACTTGGCACAGTATTCAGCCACGGTAATACCATTCGCTGTAGCAGCCATAAGGTCCTCATACGTACAAGTGACAACCAGTAACCAGGGGTAACCAGTGAAAGAAAAGAGGTGGGCCATGGACTGCGAAGAGAATAGAATAGAATAGAATACTTTTTATTATGTACACCATATAAGTTACAGAAAATATAGATGAAGAAAACATTATGTAGGGTGACACAATGGGCAGCCTTATGGCTAAAAGCTTTTCAAGACAACCTTTGGATGGATTTGAAAGAGATAAGGAAATGGAAATGTCTCACAAACACTGAAATTTAGCCTATGGCGATCAAAGTGATACAAAGGCTACGTTCTCAATGTGCCCTGGCTGTTCCTACTTAGTATCTTAATATTATTTCTGAGTGTAGAAGGATAATACCTATATCCTTCTACATGTTCTGTGCTGTATTACGCGTAAACGCGACTGTTTAACATCGACATTTACATTTTTAATTAAAGCGGCCCGACTACGTGGGAGTCGGCTTAGATACATCGGATTATACAGGTGAGCGCGGATCTTGTTCTATATTCCGCAAAGTTTTAGTTTCATTATTCTAAGGTACATAGTCTAGGTATGCAAAGAGCTTGATTAACATGATGAAAGAGAAAATGTAAAGGTAGCTTTTTTATTAAAGGGTTCGTTTAGCAGCATCATACTCTCGGTCTTCTTTCATAACCAGGAACAGAAAGCATTATTATAATGTAATAATGGCGCATAACTTGTTGTCATTAACTTGTCTAAATTAGATGACTATTCAATCGCTTAGTATCAGAAACAAAGAGCGGTGGCGTCAGATGATCTTAAGCTTCGGCACTTTCTTGAATTACGACCAAATATGTATATGTACATATTATATATATGACGGAGGGAGTGAGATCAGGATGGGTGATCCGGGGCGTTCGGGGTCCTCGGACATGGCTTTACTTTAAAAATCAAAACACCAAAGTACACACAACTTTTATAATAACGAGTCCACTTTTACAGATAACACTTAATTAACAGCAATTTTAAAATAAAACTAACTTAGCTACCGCGAAAACCGACAAGTCCCTTGGCACTTGCTTACTCTTCCGAGATTTGATGAGAATAACTGATTTTTCAAGGAATTACTTCGCTTAAATACATTTCGATTACGTCTCCCCACCCGCATTTGACTCATGAGACGCGCCATTTTTTCCCGCCAAGGGCCATGTCCAAGCGTGGTTGACAAACCCGTCCACCAATCACTTGCGTTTTCTCGGCTGCAGTTAGCAAACATAACAGAAAATAGCAACTTCCGAAATTCAACCAATAGCTTCATATTCAATAGTACCAACATAACAGGAAATTGTTACACCAAAACAACTAGCAGCAGTGGTGCCATCTGTGAGCATCAAGGGTACGTTCATAGAGCGGGTATTCAAACTTTAGCAGCATGTTTACATTATTAGAGTTGCCAACTACCTACATAAAAAAAAATGAAAGTAACTAAATACCGCGAAAAAATAGAAAATAACAGCTGCCGACTGGTGGCGCCACTCTCTTATCCGACACGGCCATCTTGACCCTCACCCGTCCACGGGTGTGTTACCTGTCAACAAGAAAACATCCTGAAAGTAGACCGTTCGGCTAGCCTGCCTTACAATAACAAATGGTCAGGTTAATGGAAATTACATTTACTTTCACTATTTACAGTATTCAATGTCACAAAAGAAATTAAACTTGCTTCTGCTTTAATAAGTCGACTAACAGGTTCAAATTTAAAATCAAACTGTCAATTATTTACATCAGCTGGAATCAAGATTTAACAGAAAAGAAAAATCATTCTTATGATATTCATTTGGGTAGTAACTACTACACAAAGCTGCCAGTCCATCGGCAGAGGCCAGTTCATCGGCCACTATAACAATATGCCAGTCCATCGGCTTTGCAACTCGACACCAGTGGCTAACCATCTCAGACGCGTAAGAGCTACCCCTCGCAAAGGGTATGCCGCACATAGAAAGCAGCCCACATGCTCCTCTTGCGGTCTCCGGCGCCACCAGCATAGTCGCAATCAACGCAGTGCCCAGTCCATCGGGCGCTCCACCCAGTCCATCGGGTGGGCAAACACACAATGCCCAGTCCATCGGGCGCTCTACCCAGTCCATCGGGCAGGCAAACATTCAGTCCATCGAATGTATCGTTACCACAAATGAACACAATTAATTAAAAACAATCTCCTCCACATCATTATCATTATCACTACATTCAACATCTAATTCGGGGGGAACCTGTTGATCGGCAATTTTCTTAACCCTATTATGAGGATACTTGTATGTTCTCTTTGATGTAAGTGACTTCAGCAAGTACCTATCACCATCTAAGACCTCAATAACTCTGAAGGGTCCCTTAAACTTTGCATCCAACTTAACCTGATTCCGTTCCTCATTTTCAATCAAGACTAAGTCACCTACCTCACATTTTTTAATCTTAGCCTTATTACTATCAAACCGTGCTTTGTCGTATGCAGCGCTTTCCACCATGTTTTGGGCCGCCTGCTCTCTCATTGCATCTAAGTCTACAATTTCATCATTGTCATCAACAGTCATTAGTCCGGAGGGTCGGGCAACTTTACCAATCAATAATTCAAGAGGACTCGCCTTAGTGACGCGGTTTATAGTTGAGTTCATGGCCAACTGTATGTCGCCTAATGCATCCTGCCAGGAACGCTCGTTATTAGTCTCTACAGATGTCAACATAGACTTCAGCGTACCCATGACCCTTTCTACTTGGCCATTGGCACGGCTCGCGCCGGTGGCAATAAGGTGTAATTGGATTTTATGAGTGTCACAAAAAGAGGAAAAATCTTTACTAGAAAAACAACGACCTTGGTCAGCTATTACCCTTTGTGGTGTTCCAAATAATGAAATGCCTGATTGGAGAGCTCTTATACTGCTAGCACTGTCAATATTTTTAGAATGAACTAAAAGAACAAATTTCGTAAAGGCGTCAATCAAGACGAAGACGTATTCTTTGACATCGTTTTTGCCACTTAACTTTCCTGAGGCGTCAATGTGAATCGTATGCCAGGGGATTGCAACCTTAGGGATTGGATGAAGCTCGGCTTGGACTTTACCGGAATGCGGTTTGGCCACTTGACAGGTGATACAACTTTGTACAAATTTTTTAACGTACTTTGACATACCGGGGAACCAATAGTGATCGTAGACCTTTTCTAAAGTCTTTTCCCACCCTAAATGCATGATTGATTCGTGAACATTATTGATCACTGCCCACCTAAATGCACGAGGAACCATAGCAAGACATCTATTACGACCATTGCGCTGAATTTTGCGATATAGAACATTAGAGCGAATCTCATAGGTCTTCCTAATATCCTCAGGTAACGACTCATTCTGCAAATCTGAGATAATTTTCCTAACTTCCTCGTCCTTTTCCTGTTCCGCTTGCAGCCACGTGGTTGAAAGAGAGACTAAATCAATTCGCTTCTGCTTTACACGTTTTTCCGGTTTAAGATGATGGTCAGGAATAGGATTGCGCGAAAGACAATCAACATGCGACATTCTGGCTCCTTCACGATGCTCGATGTCGAAATCAAAAGACTGCAAGTAAGCCCACCAACGATGCACACGAGGGGATAAGTCTACCTTCTTTTTGGAGGCCTTGACAGAATTACAATCGGTAATTACCTTGAACTTTCTACCCTGGAGATATGGTCGAAAGTGCTTTACTGCGTTAACGACCGCCAACGTCTCCAGCTCGTAAGAGTGGTACCTCGATTCAGCTGGCGATGTACGTCGGCTGTAATAGGCTACAACACGTTGCTTGTTTTCAACCTTTTGAAGGAGCATAGCGCCATAGCCCTCCGAGCTGGCATCGGTATGAACTTCGACCGGAAGGTCGGGGTTGAAGATCATTAGAACAGGTTCGCTAGTTAACTGACCAATAATTTTCTGACGAATTTCTTCATGTGATGGTTGCCAATGTAGAGACTTTGTCTTTGTACTTGTCAACTTGAATAAGGGAGCCATAATTTTAGAAAAATCCCTAATAAACTGTCTAAAATATGAGGCTAGACCTATGAATTGACGAAGCTGAGTAACTGATTTGGGAGGTGGAAGCTTCATTAATGCTTCAATCTTACCCGGGTTGGGTTGAATTAGACCGTCCTCAATAACAAAACCCAAATATTCTACACGATTCATGAGAAATGAGCACTTTGAGACATTCAGTGAGAAACCTGCCTTGGTTAAGACATCCAAAACGATATTAAGACGTTCAAGACCTTCTTCAATCGTGGTAGAGAGAATGAGCACATCGTCAATGTAAGCTACAACAAAGGAATGAGCAAGATCACCTAATGCTTTCATAATTGCCCTCTGATAAACAGAACTAGCGTTCTTCAAACCAAACGGCATCGTTAAATATTCCCATTGACCATCTGGTGTGACGAACGCAGTCTTCTCTATAGAATTTTGAGCAACAGGAATCTGGTGATATCCACTCAGCATGTCGAGTGCGGTGAACCACTTCGCGTTCCCTAATCTAGCCACTTGATCACTAATAAGAGGCAAAGGATACCTATCAGCTACGGTGTTATCGTTGAGCTCGCGGTAGTCGACACACATTCTGTCGGACCCATCTTTCTTTTTTACCAACAGGACTGGACTAGAAAATGGAGAGCAGCTTGGCCTTATGACTCCTGCATCTAAAAGCTCTTTTACCCTAGCACGAACCACTGCCTTTTCTTCTGGACCTAACCTGTATGGACGTCTCTGCACTGTACGAGTAGAATCGATTAGACGAATACCAAGTTCACCCGTCGTCACACGCGAGGTGGCTATTCCAGTCGCAAAATAATTTTTGTACCTTTCTAAAATTTCAAATAGCTGTGGCCTATGATTGGGAGGTACATCAGTAGCAATAACATCAAAATCAACATTAGCAGACTTTGAAATATTCAAAACAGTCAAGTCGCTAACCTGATTATGAGAAAACAATACCTTGTCACTAGTCATGTTGACACTAATACCCTGGGTTAAAATTTCACGACCTACCAATATCTCATTATTCAAAAATTGGTCAGGAATCACATGAAATAATATTTCAACATGTAAACTATCAATTTCTACCACGCATAAAATTTGAATGGTACTGTATATGCTAGATTGGCCAATACCGATTAACGTTACAGTATTGTAGTATCTTTTTCCAGGAAATTTTGATGCAATAGATTCTTTTATGAGAGAGCATTCGGCACCAGAATCATAGTGAAAAGTATACGACTCACCAGAAATAGTCATGCTGCCAGTAGGGTTGCTGATGGAGCACAGGTTCACCCGCCGCTGGTTACTGCTGTTGGTCGTGGCACTGGAGTTGCCGCTGACGCTCGAGCTTCCGCTGTAGGATGTGTTCTTGCCTGGAGTGGAAGCATCCTGCGGGCACTTGTTAGCAAAGTGACCTGAAGTTCCACATCTGAAACAGGTAACAGATGTGTTTGGTTGTTGCTTTGCTGGTGGTTTAGGATTAAAAGTATGGGAACGATCACATGACCTGGAAAAATCCTTGGCGCGACACTCGGAGCTGCGGTGCCCCAGCTTGCCACATGAGAAGCATCGCCCAGATCCTGGAGTCGTAGTAGGCCTGGGTCGCTTGTTGCTGGAGAAGCCATCGCTTGCAGTTGCGTCGGTCTTCCTCTTCAAGTAGGAACAGGCTTGAAGTTCTCGCTGTAGCTGTTCCCGAGTCTGGATATCCGATGTGAAAGCTGTGCGTTGAAGTCGGCCATCAAATTGAGACACGTGGGCCAGCACCATAGCTAAGGTTATTTGTTCCACAGTCAAATCCTTAAATCTTGCCATCAAAGTAGTTGAAATTCGCGCAGCGTAGGAAGTCATATTTTCACTGTCCCTGGGCTTGCTATTGTTCAGGTTTATAATCGTAGCAGCAGGCGTTTCGATCATGCCATATCGAGCAATAAAAAGGTCCTTGAAATGACTCCACGTCATGCCGGAATAGGTTATTTGAGAAAGCCATCGTGAAGCACTGCCTTTTAGGGATTTAGTTAGGGCCAAAATAAGTGCGCTTCCTTCTTGTTGCCGATCAGTGAGGCATAAATTGGCCGTAGAACACCATGCCCTTGCATCTACGTCCGCCTTGTCGGGGTCAAAATCAGGCAAAATAACATTTTCATTACTCACAGGACGTACGGCGTCGATTAGCATCATCATATTTTGATTCTGTACCTCTAGAAGCGTGCGCAGCAGGTTTTCGTTGACACGTGGTTCCGGTCCATTGCCCTGAGTCCGATTTAATCCCACGCCTGATGACGGAGGGAGTGAGATCAGGATGGGTGATCCGGGGCGTTCGGGGTCCTCGGACATGGCTTTACTTTAAAAATCAAAACACCAAAGTACACACAACTTTTATAATAACGAGTCCACTTTTACAGATAACACTTAATTAACAGCAATTTTAAAATAAAACTAACTTAGCTACCGCGAAAACCGACAAGTCCCTTGGCACTTGCTTACTCTTCCGAGATTTGATGAGAATAACTGATTTTTCAAGGAATTACTTCGCTTAAATACATTTCGATTACGTCTCCCCACCCGCATTTGACTCATGAGACGCGCCATTTTTTCCCGCCAAGGGCCATGTCCAAGCGTGGTTGACAAACCCGTCCACCAATCACTTGCGTTTTCTCGGCTGCAGTTAGCAAACATAACAGAAAATAGCAACTTCCGAAATTCAACCAATAGCTTCATATTCAATAGTACCAACATAACAGGAAATTGTTACACCAAAACAACTAGCAGCAGTGGTGCCATCTGTGAGCATCAAGGGTACGTTCATAGAGCGGGTATTCAAACTTTAGCAGCATGTTTACATTATTAGAGTTGCCAACTACCTACATAAAAAAAAATGAAAGTAACTAAATACCGCGAAAAAATAGAAAATAACAGCTGCCGACTGGTGGCGCCACTCTCTTATCCGACATATAATATTTCCCATGGATAGGAATTCATCAAATGACTTCATCCACTCTAGGCGGAACGGAAGGGAGTGTCAGACTCTTACTGAATAAAACCCACTCGTGATCCTTCTGCCCTTTGCGTTCCAGGGCTGCGGTAGTAGAGTAAATATG